>JAZDUA010000016.1:4237500-5550000 GCA_038098605.1 Gryllus longicercus
TATGTTCTACAGGCTTAGAGTAAAGTATCCACAAAAATTAATAGCAGTTCCAAATTTGAGGGGACTGCAGTGCCACCAGTTCCCACAATCAGGGAATGCCAATTTTGAAAATCGTGGGTGTTGTGGCAATAGTGCTGTTCAGGATACACATTTTGTGAGAAATCACTTATTTAGCATCAAAGAAACTACAGTTTTTCCACAAAAGTGAAATCTGGCGACTCTATATGTTTGAGAAAGTTATGTCACGTAGGCAGTATCAGTTACAACTAAGCCAACTTTTCAGATTAAATTTTTTTTTTTCAGTTATTTTGTGACTGTATTAGTAAGAAATATTTAAAAAATCAAGATTTAGTTCATTAAATATTATTATAGCTAATAGTGACACAGGTACAGTGAAATGCATGCCTTTAAAACCTCTGGAACAAAATGTCCTTATTTTGCATGCCTCACATTAGATCATTATGATTCTATATCTCATAGTCAGCTGTTAATTAATAAAATTTGGTTCTACTATAGTAAGTTGTAGCATCTAAGTAAAATAGGGAAGGTGATTTGGTATTCACTTTGATTATATTTTTTCAGAAATATGTTCCTTCTGAGCAGAGGAAAGCTGACCAGAAAGCAGTTGATGCAATTGTAGAAAATGCGATGAAGCCTGGTATGAGTCAGCACACACATGGAGCGCTTAGAAAGTACCTCAAGGCTACATTTGGACTAAAACGTAATCAGAAACCTCACTTTATGAAGTTCTAAAATATTTGTTGGTATTGAATGGAGTGTTTGTGGGGAAAATAAAAAAGTTCTGTAAAGTTGTTGGTTTTTTTCACCACCAATTTGTACATTCCAATTTCCTAGTGCCATCTAGAAGACTGTGTAAAATGTATGTGATCCTTTCACCCTTGTTTATCTGATAATACATTTACAGAAAGCTACATGCAACAAATGTCATTGTTATTGGTTACACTCATTAGGTATGAGAACACTTCATCTTTGCTATTTATTGCTACCGTGACTGGAATGGAATGTGGTGATGAATCCACAGCCAATTTGGAAGAATCCCAAAATGCTTTGTATAGGAATGTTGGAATGAAGGGAATTCTCAGTGTTCACGCAAATCGAAAATTTGAAGGTGGTAGAACTGTTGTGAACTTAGGCTAGCTTTTTGTTAAATCCTAACAAAGAAATGTCTAATTGCGAAACAGTTCAGAACATCTGAAATCCTTTTGAGTTCGAAATAAGTCTGTTGTGGTTTAGGGAACTTGATATATACTGAGGCTCCAATTGCTGGAAAATAAATTGCGTTATTTGGGTGAACTATCTGCATTTTTAGTACTGCATTTGAACTGAGGTAGTGAATTTTAAATAAATGTATATTTCTGGAGTTTGTGTGGGAGAGTGATGTTCACATCACTAATAAATGCTCAGAAGACTTAGCATCATTAGAATTAGTAATATAACAATTTGCAATTTGTTGCAGAGAGCAATAGTGGGTGGTTTTAGCGATTTACTTATAGTTTTACTATTGGCCATGGAAAATGGTTATCACTGGACCATATTTTCTTAAATCTTGCCAAAATGTTGCTACATGTATTCATAATTCAATAGTGTGTATCTGAGTAAGGGTAAGAATTGCAGAGCTCAAGAAAATATGCACAGATTAGGTTTCTTATAGTATGTCATGTTTTTTTTATTTGTTTTGTGACAAATAGGAAATTCATCTGAAGATATCAATGTTCAAAATGAAAGACAGACAATTATTGGCCGCAACAATTGGTAAGTAGGGTCATGGTACAACACTGGGCATTTAATCATTCATTTACATTCATCATTCATAGATTTTATTACATTGAAGTGAATATTCTGTTAACAATTCTTGCCAAAACCCTCATTTCTTTCTGTATTTGGAATTGAACTTTTATTTGGCATGGGTAGGAATTCCAGAATTAAGAAAACCTGCACAGAATACACTTCTTTTCGTAGCATGTCACACTGTAATTGACGTAAAAAAAATTATATAAAAATAAAACTAATGCAGAATATTGGTAATAGATGCCAGTGACTTGTTAGTTTCCATTAGTTGCTATGTCTGCTGGGAGATAGCGTTACAAGTTCAACTTGTTGAATTTTACATTATGCTGCATTTTAGTCCTAAAAACAAAATCCTTTTGAGTTCGAAATAGTCAATTCTTCATTGTGCTTTAGGGAACTTGATATTTACTGAAGCTGCAATTTCTATAGAATATATTAATATTTTAAGATAATGAATTTCAAAATTAATTGAAAGGCGGCAGTTTTAATGTGCAAAGCAGAATACCGAAGCACCGAAAGATGAGTTATTATAAGAATCCACGGCGAGTTGAAAGAGCACAAGTTACGAGGAGAAAAGCACGGAGTGTTTAGCACTGCACCGAAGCTGAGTAGTGGCAAGGAGGTGGTGTAGGGCGAACAGAGTGATGTTCTCGGAATAGGCTTAGAGCTTTTTTGGTCGTCGGCGCAAGCTCGACGCGTCTGTTGTTTCCGCACTTAATAACGCTATTTTCGTACTGTTAAGTTGTAAATTTTATACTAAACCGTGTGTTGTGCTACTGTGAATATGTTCGTGCGCGCTGATGGAAGGGCCGAGCATGCTGGCGTTGTCGATCGTGACTGACCCGTGTGGCACAACGTGGATGCCTAGAGCCTCAGCTGGCATTTTCTTCTCTTGGCACGAATGTGAAAGAAGAAATTCGGATGTTTCGGTGTTTTAATTGTTGTATTTTGGAATATTGATGTAGTTGGTGAATAATAATGAGTAAGTGCAGTTGCTGCACGTTTGACAGTATACGCTGCCGCTAATGCCAGGTGATTTACGTTAGACAATTACAAACGGGGGAAAATGCATTCGCAATCAGCCTTTGATGACCAACCTGACGATGGACCCAGTAGATGTAGCACTATACTCTATTATACGTGGAAAGTCTGCACGTGTCTTTTTTCTCACGTATTACTTGTGTCAATGGTTGTCACATATTGTATCATGGGTGCCTTCATGTTTCGTCATTTGGAAGCTGAAAATGAAATAAAGGTAAGTTGAAATATATCGTAGATTAAAGTTTTGAACCGTTCGCTTGTAAATTAGAACCTTGCGATTGTTGTTATGAACTGTCTCGAAACAGATTTGATAAATTGCTTTTCTTGACAAATGAAGGGGAATAGAGTACAAATTCTTTACGTTTACAAATGTTCTCATTCTATGCCAACCCGATGCTGTCAAAAATATTGGTAAAATTTTTAGTGTTTTGAATGTCGATATTCTTATTTATGGTTATAAAATGTGCATGGTCTTAATGCACTAACCTGGTATTCTAACAGTTTGCTCGCTTTTAATAACAAGTCTACAACTTAAATAACAAACTGTAGCACCACTGTGCTACTGAATGGCACAGACTTTCCCATATTAGTTTTCTATTTCCTATGGTCTCGGCTAGCTATTCGAACTTGCCACATACTCTAGCCTGCTGCTACCTATTGCCGCCCAATGTACATTTTTTGGGAAATTTTCTTAATTTTCGGTTTTCTGATAGAATGTAAATATTATTTTAAGAATATTAAAGAACAGTAAAACCTCGTACTAAATGGCAATTTTCTTTGAAAAATTTCGAGCCGTTTTTAAGAAAATGGCCCTTAAGCGCTACAGTAAATTCGAAATTTGAAGCACTTTTTCACAGAAAAATTTCGAGTTTCGAAAACCTTCATTTGAAGCATATTAAATCACAAATATAAAAGTGTTTACAAATTGTTGGAAATTTACTGTGTATTTTTGTAAATGTATATTACTGGCGTGATCCATGATGATCATTCAAAATAATTATTTTTGTGTAATTTTAAAAAACAAAACAAAAAACAACTCCTAAATGGATTTTACATCATATTAAAGAGTGCAATTAGCTCTATCCTTGCGAAATGTTTGAAAGAAAAAATTTGTAGCAGTTTTTGAGAAAATGGCGTTTGGGCGTTTCTGAAAATGCGGAATTATGAGCTAGTTTTCACAGAAAACGGTTATGTTTTCGAGAAGCTTTATTTGACAATATTTAAAGCACATGTACTTAAAAATATAATAATGTGAACAAATTGCCGTTAGTGTAAATATTATCGACGTGAGAGACAAGTAAAAAATACATTTTTGTAATTTTTGAAAAAACAAAAGAATAGAGCTATATGGAGTTTGTCATATTATAGAGTGCATTTAGCACAATCCCTACCAAAAATTTAAAGAAAAAATTTGGGGAAAACCGTTTTAGAGAAAATCTTGTTTTTGGAATTCTTTAAAACTGCAAATATTGCTCTCAATTTTGCGCGAAAACTACTAAAATATTCAAAAGTGTGTACCTGACCTTAATAAAAGAACTAATTATGGAAACAAATTTCATTTGAAGGAAAAATCTCTACTTTCAATTTTCTAGTTGTAGGAAGGCACCAAACAATTCATACATTTGAAAAATTCAGTTAATCGTTAAAATCGGACTTTTGCCACTTTTACAAAGTGTATGTTACTCCATTCTTACCAGAAAATTAAAGAAAAGATTTGGAGCCGTTTTTGAGAGAAGTTTGGAAATGTCCAGAAGACTTCATGTAAAGTACTCCCAAATTTTTAGGAATGTTTTACAAAATCTCAAAGCTTTGACTCGAGCCAGATGGACAGGGATTTCTTCAATTCGGAAAAAATCCTACGCTTGGTTTAGGTGCTTGTACTAGTAGTGTTCACAGACAGATGGACTGACGGACGTATTGGAGAAGAAGAAAAGAAGAAAAGAAAAAAAGAAAAGAAAAAAAACCTTTCTTTTTTGGTATCTGGGGAATCCAAAACGCGTATTTCTGTTGAAATCTGGAAATCGATTTTCTGCAGAATTACATAACTTTTCTAATGTAATTATATACATAAATATATTACATTATATACGTAAATATACTACGTATATTACTCCATATATACGTACGTATAGGGACGGGAAAGTAAAATCCTGCTGCGAATTGCCGATGTTGGACCTCGGCGATAGAGATCATTCTTGGTTTCCTTTCTATCACAACTCCAATATTCGATTTAGTTTGGATAATAAAAATATTATTGGCAAGAATTTTTTTGCAATTCATCCATTCAGAGAGCTTGACGTTATTTCTTTCTTCAAGTCCTATAAAATTTAGCAAAGACAATTTGATTCATTTTGTTTAATTTTCAATTTAATTAAAGTTACTTATTTATAACTTTCTAATTACGTATTTTCATTTTGTTTAACATAAATACAATCTCTTGAATTGACATTGAAAGTATATTTTCTTGAAATCCGAAATCCCCACAAATTCACATTCAGTTGGAGTATGTGTGATTAAGCACAAGGAGACGCACCCAGAACCTCTTTCTGAATAGGAGCCTCAAATTATTTTGTAAAGTTTTTTTGCGTTCAAAATATGTAAAATAGTTTAATAATGTTTTAAATTTCGAATGGTTTAGTTACGATATTATTACTTTTGATTACATATGTTCAGTTATTATGAAAGAGGGCAATATTATGAGGGGGCTCCACGGCTTCCTTTTAATTATTAATCTGGCCTTGGCTCAGAGGTTGTGGAAGGTATGTATTAGTGGTGGCCCATGAATCCTAGTACTCTGTAATTCTCCACCACATTGATTTTTACATACCTAACTCTAAATAGTCCACAGCACTCGAACCTTGAAGATAATTCGACAAGTCTTCGACCACCAAAAACCTTTGGTAGGTTCTGAATGCCAGAAGGGCGGGAAGAAACTCGCGTGAACAGTAACGATGTAAACAAAACTCCTTCCCGGGAAGTCGAATAATAGTTGGCATAAGCAAAAACAAGTAAAGGCAAGCGTACAAATATGCCGTTCAGCAACGCCGGAGATCGGGCCAACGTCACCCAAGTTTTAGGTCTCGTAACAATATTGAAGAACATTAAAATTAACTTTGAAATGTACGGTAATTTTTGCAAAATATAATCTTTCACGTTTCTCTGTATCGAACGAGTATCAAACGTTAAAAATATCGGGAACCCCTGTCCAGCGAGGGCCCTAATTATGTGCTTTGCCCGTGCATTAATCAATCCCTGAGGATAATGCGCGTTGTTTTGCGGCGCAGGTGAAGAAAAACATCAGCAAGATCCGCAATAACGTGACGTCCGACCTGTGGTGGCTGACGGAGAGCAGCAAGGTGCTGGTGGAGGAGAACTGGACGCTGCAGGTGGAGATGCGGCTGGCCGACTTCGAGAAGGAGCTGGTGCGCTGCATGAAGTCGGACGGATGGGACGGCAGCGAGGACGTGGGCGCCGTCCAGTGGACGCTGTCCGGCGCCCTCTTTTACTCCATCATCGTCATCACGACTATCGGTGAGAAACGGCGTGGTTGGAGCTCGGGGGCGGGTCAGGGGGAGGGAGGCATGAAGGTCATGCGTCCCTCCCCCCAAACAGGCCTCGAGTTTTCCTTTGTAATCTCCCTTTATTTGGCAGAGGTGATAAATATTTATGTTAAAATTAGGTAAGTATTTCAAAAGTAATATTATATAGTATCATATATACACTACGAAATTAATATTCAATATAATAACCAATGTTTAAGATTACTTAACAGAAATATTTGATGGCTCCCCGCCAAAATGATCGTCTGGATCCGCCCCTAGATGAACTAGGATACCTGGCTGGAATTGGAATGACCTCTCTAATAAGATTTAAGAGACTAGCGTATGTCCCCAAAGAAAACGTGGGAGAGTGATAATTGAAAATCAGTTTGCCCGCCTCACTAGAAAAATACACGATTTCGATTCTATTATTATCATTTCTCCGCTTGAACTCAAAAATTGTGTGTCATCATGCCATGGCGTTCTGGTGTTCTTGGGGCAGCTTGTGAAAACGAAAAGGATTCCTGACGTTACTGACGATCTTTTACTTAATATAAAATTTCGTTTACAACGAATCTGTTCATCCGATTGCTATGTTTGATATGGCGTTGGATTCAGGATGCAACTCGCACTCTCTATTTGACCACTTGTTTTCTGATGAAAAAAATTGATAACTGAGTTCTCCGGAAGATTGTCTTGGGGCAGGAATGTAGTGATGCACAGCCACCCCACAGACATTTTTACAACTGTTGCTTTCAAATCTCACGCCACTTTCTCCGGACGCAGTGCCCGCGACCTCAAGTAAGTTATTCGTAGTTGCCTTGCCCGCGACCTTGACACGCTTGCGTTAAGCCGTCCTGCCTTCCAGGTGAATTGTTTTTTTTCGTCTGTCGTGCATTCAAATCCGCATTCAAGAATGCGTGTCACCGTTAAACACGTGGGTAAGGTTAGGTAAAGCGTCGATGTATATTATCGATAATATAGATCTATTAGTTTCATTCACTTTTGTATCAATTTTTATGTACCTAATGTGTTTATGATTTCTAAGGAGAACTTATAAAATATTGTTTGCTTTGATAGCAATCTGAAATTTCAGGATGTTAACTGCAATGGAAATGAATAGATTAACATTAAATTTTTATTAATAAACATTAACAAATTTAGATTAAGCTAACATTTACAGAATGTATGACTAGTAATATTATTACATAAACTAATTATCAATAAATTCTAATCTAGAAATGTAGATTCTTATGCGTTTTGAAAAATATATAAGCGATTTAAAAAATGAATTATTGAAAAACAAAAAGAAACAATTTCAACTGTAAATACCAGTAGCTTTAGAACTTTTCTGTTTCACACACGATTTTTTTGTGTGAAAATTTAATTTTGTGTAATATTTTTGGTCGATACACTCAAAAATCGAAGATTACATGTTTTGGCAATTTAGGTTTGAAAAAGAATACTCTTTTGGATTCGAGAGTAAAAATATCGGTATAAAATGTAAATGATGTGAGTCTCAGTGCAAAAAGACTTTTCTTTGAACTAGTTACTAATAGGAAAATTGTTTTTTTAATATTAAAATGGATTTTCACGTGATATTTCAATTTTTTCTAAAGTTCAAAATGCTCAAACATTTTACTAGTTTTGGATATAAATAAAACCAAGGTCAAATGTCATACATATGCACTGAATATAATGCTCCTAGCTTTTATAAAATCACAGTGAACAAGACAAACAAATGACCAATCGGATGGGGTCATGTTTTCTCGGCTGATTTCACGTGGCAATTACCCATAAACAATACGAACGCCAACTATCGTCTTTTGCGTTCCAACAATCTTTCGGAGATTAACAGTGGCTTGTTTATTATAAGATTGACGTTGGTAGTTGTGTATTTCCGGTGTCACGTGGCGCAGGCGAAGTGCTGGCGCCAAGATGGCAGAACCGACAGTAAGCTCCGCGCCGGCGCGGGTCGGCGGCGGGTTCGTGGGCGCGCGCGTGTCGCAGTGCCCGCAGCCACACGGCCTGAATTGCTGCAGGATGCACCTCGATGTGGGACTCGGGTGCTTGGCTGCGGCCCCTTGCCCGGTTTGATCGGGATGTTACCGCGGACGAGGGCCCGCTCGAGCGTCTAACTGATTCCGAGGTTCCAGCACCTCGCGTGTGTTTCCGGCCGTCACACGCCACCCGGTGGCGGCCTTTGGGTCGTGTGGCAGCAGACACGCAAAATGTGCGTGGACTGTCGTAATTCGTTCTAGAAGTACTTAATCTGCTTTAGGGCTGCTTTAATCCGCTTTTCGTTTCTAACCGGCGACTTTTCTCTAGCATAGCCAAATCTTTTCCTGCCTTTTCGCTTGGTTCCTGGAGCGCACCCCCTCTTAGCAAACCTCCCCATTCTTCTGCATCAAGCACCCAGCACTCGATCAAGGGAATCACAATCAAAAAGTAGGGAAAGAAATGGAAAAATAGGAATTTGAAAATGTCCTTGGTCATGTATTCGTTCATTTTCGATATACACGCTCCCACACACACACATCCACACACCCACTCTCGTATGCACACACGCACACACTCACACACGCAAAATGTTCTAAAATAAGCACTTTTCTCATTCGACTTACTCAAATTCATGACACAGCGGGTATAGAGGTTGGAGCCTGTATCCACTTTGATACATAATTACAAGGACATTTTACAAAAACAGCTGGTCCCTTAATATTGTACGTTTTAGGTTCCATGTATAAAATTAAGATTTTGTGTAGATATAGGATATAAATAATACTGTCGGTTTTATCCTGGTCACTTGTCAGATTTGTACCTAAAATTTGTAATTGAACGAACTTTGTAATTGAACGAAAACGTGGAGGATATACCTCTCGAGAAGAGCTAGTTTTTAGACTCTCAAACATATTACCGTTACAACTAGTACAAGTAATATCATAAATGAACCAAACTCGGTGACGTAGAAGTTGAATTATTCTGAGAAGCGAGACGTTTTGTGAGACTCTGATATCAGTGAATTTGTTCGTTTTAAAAGCGTTTATTCGTGAAAAATTCCAAAATGACAGAAACTTAAAATTTACATTCGTAAAATAAGTGATGGTTCGAGTATATTTAATTATATTTTTTAATTTGTTTAATTTTTGTAATTTCAACTATATTTTTGTAATTTAATTACCTGTTGTTTCGTGATCATTATTTATAAATTCAATTAAGACATTTGAAAATATGAAAGGTGAACAGCATATTTTTATCTCGAAAAGGATGCAAACTCAAGCTAGTGTATTATTTGTATGCGATTTCTTGGTTAATGAAATCGCTGTATTGTTATGAATTTCGATGGAGTCTACAAATTTTTATGAATTCACAAGAATACAAATGCTTTTAGGAATTTATAGGAACTTTCCGGGTAATTAAAAACATAAATTAAATTTAGGAAGCTAATAGGTGTCTCAATATAAGCATGTATCAATGTAATAAATATCAAATCAAACAAAAATTGTGTTTTTCGATAATAGTTTGAATGACCATCGTGACTCCGTATTATCCTAAAACTTATTAAAAAATTGTTTGTTTTAGAGAGAAGACGTGTAATATGCTAGTTCAATCTTCTTGTGTCAACGTTATATGATTAAAAAATTGAATCCTATCGTCTCAAAGGTCTCTCGTATACGAGTCTCATACATCGGAAGAGCCGCTCTCATTTCTTAAATTGTTTGTTTCCTTTGGTCAGAAGACTGTTTCGGAACTGTCTCTGAGCATCTGGTGAGGTCTTTGGGGAACTTCTCGAAGGGGTCTGCTGCCGTATACTCCCTTCCCGAGTCGCGAATAGCTGCTCTGTTGTTTATCTGTCATTGCAATTAAGTGGCCTTACACTTTTTGGAGACTTTCCGGAATCGTTAAACCATGAAATAGTGTTCCACCTTTTTATACAGCAAGGAATGAGGAGATGAGAGAAAGGATATTTTCACATTCTAGATGTATATATTGATGGTTTATTACAAGTTACAGCATACATTTTACTTATACACGAAAATGTTTACATTTGCCAGTCTTAAAACTAACGGAAGTTTGCATTCACTTGACTAGGGCACATGTAAAACAGGAAAGATAAATAAACAGGACATTTCATTGCTTACTTTTTAAGAGCGGTTTCAACAGTGTCAAGGTTTGTAAGGCACACGCATCACAGCTGGGCTAGACCAGAGAAGAAAGCAGGTTACACAACAAAAACTTTTAAACGGAAAATGCTCGCGGTGTGCTAGAGCAACTCTGCGGGTTCGCGACAATAATGTTGTAATGGGGAAATTTTACAACTTAATCATGTTAATTTTTTTCAAACTAAATTAAAGCTTTAGCCAAGAATTAGAAGGTTGACATACAATTTAATCCAGTTTTATGCTTAAGAGGCTGAATAGTTGTTCTATTGTATTAATTTTGTATTGATTTTTTGTAAGTCATCACTTTTTTAAGGTTTTTAAGAGATCAAGTGAAGGGATTGTTCTTTATGCTTAAATTTAAATGAAACAGAAGTTCCCTGTTGCTCGTACTTGCTATCTTTACAAAGAAAATATTCACTATATACATTTTCTGTAGGTTTTATGACAGTTAACCATCAACGAAGTAAAAAATATTATAAGTAATATTTCATTATTGTTTGGTTAAAAAATAAGAGTATTAAATTATTTGATTTCAGTACTTTGCTATTTAGCAAAAGTTCGTTAAGTCCATCTTCGAAAAAATCTACGTGTATGCACTCCTCTCTCTTGTTTTATACGACTTGCACGTTTTAATGTTGTTTCACAGTGAGCAGCGCTAATGTTTTCAGTTCGAGAGCAGAGAATCGAGGTTTTTATTTACACTTAACCGAAGCGAATGTCATTCGACGTGTAGTTTACAAGTATGCTAATGTGCTATCATTTAATTACTTAAATACACGACGCAAAACGAATATATTAAAATAGGGAAACTATAAATACAAGGCCCCGCATGAATATGGAAGCTGGCCGCGGTGGCGCGACGGAATTAAATTAACACTCTTGATGACAGTTGACAGACACGACCCGCCGCCGGTTGGCGAGATGGCGACCTCCCTCCTGTCAGCTCCTGTCTCCCCAGCCCTTTCCGAAATTCCACATTCGACCTGAAGTTAAAGACGACCGGTATTTGTTTAGAAAATGTGCGCTTGTATTCATTCAGTTGACGTAAACCAAATCTTGTATTGAAAATAATATTGACATTCATTGCTTGGAAATTTGTTTATGTGATTACGTAATTAATTAATAAAAGAATTGGTATAAAGGAAAACGTCTTGTGAATGACAAATGATTTTGAGGTACGCACCCTGTGGTAAAACGTATTTATGAAGGTGAATAATTGAATTGGTTACGCAATTTCTTTATTTACTCTTCTTATTAAATTATTTCCTCAAGTTGAAATAAGAGATTTTAAATACAAAGTCATTCTTTTGAAGCGATTTAAAGCAGGTCCGTAATTCTTCTTCTTATTATTATCATTACTGAATTAATTCTAGTTTTACATTTCATTGTATCACACAAAATGTGTCACCGAAGTTCCACGTATTGCTAGAATTTTTGAGTACTTCATTTTAATATTAGTTTTCACCGCATATATTGTGAACTGTTGAATAGCAGCATAAAATGTTAAATGCACATTGCGACTAGACGCACACTTATAATCTGTAAAATGTCTGGTGGTCTTTAACTTTTAATGAAACATGAACTTCTTGCTGTACCTAAACTCTTATATTTCCTTTCTTCAGTGTTGTCAATAAGCGAGTTAATATTTCTTGTGTCGTATTGTGATTAGTGTTAAAATAAATACATGTATACAAACATGAGAAATGACGAAATTTGTTCTCTAGGAACGGTGGACCAGTCTTTCAATAAACATAATGGCTTTGATAAATATGTGTTTCTAGAATTGAAAAGAATGATTTCACGAACTAATTATTTACATGTGAATTTACTAACCTATCAATAAAACCGAATAGGTAGTTCTTTATAAAATTGTAAGTTCGCACTACGGAGTCTGTTTATTGTGTCCTTGCAACGTTGCTAGTAGGACTGTTGAGAACAAGAATTTTTCTAGTAGTTAGAATTCGTTCCAGGATTCATAACTGGCTTTGGTGTATAAAATAATCATATCTCTTTTAATTTTGTATTAATTCTACCTGCTTCATTAGAACCGCTGATAAGGAAGTGGGGGCGTAGTTCCGTAGGATCTAGCTCTGACATGGGCTTTTTTTCACACTCAACTGAATAAAAACGGTTGGCATCAAACATTTCCAAGAGCAGCTATTCTGAATAGAGAACATGGGCATGCTCTGCGCCTTTTGAAGATATTTGAGCAAATTGAGTTGACTCGGAACATTGTTTACCAACCGTGACAATAAGTATCAAAGCTGGATAAACAAACAAGACATCTTATCTAATCAGTTTTTGATATTCAGCGTAGAATTTGTTTGTGTGGATTTCCAGAGCTTGAAATGTAATGCTTGTCTTCGATATCTAGGCATCCAGAGATTACCAAGAACACAAACTTGGAGACGCGTGAGTTAGTTTGATGTAGTCTTGGAGGTGTTAACGGTGGGAAAGTAATCTTATATTATCCCCAGGCATGCGATAACAAATACAACTGTTCTAACAGGAAAAAAACACACTGTCTGCTTCAGGCCCATGAAGACTTCTGTTCTAATGCTAAACGCACTTCACACACTCCGTCAGGTGCGAGTAGTCTGTAGAACCGTTAATCTTAGTGTTGCTTTTGGTTGATAGTTTTCAATTACTCCTACTTGAACAGGACTGCTATGTGTATGTGTGTATTATAGAAGGGAAATGTAATCGTCCTTCGGAGCGTCAAATTCTATAGGACTCTATCGACCTGTCACGCGACGTGAATCGGAGTTGGCGGCGGTGACGGCGCCGCTTCAGTTCTTGCCGGCGTTCTTGTTGGAGCGCACGAGGTCGTCGTAGAGGTGGTCGTAGGGCCCCGGGCGCTCCACGAAGGTCGGGCGAGGGCGCGCGAAGTCGCCGCCCGCGGGGCCTGCGTTCGCCACGAAGGGCCGGCCGTAGGGCCTGTCGGGGTCGATGAGGATGCCCGTGGGGCCGTGGGGGCCCACCAGCACGGGCCTGTCGCGGTCGTCGTAGGGCCCCGGACGCCCACCGGGCCCGCCCGGCCCGAAGCCGCCCGGCCCAACGCCGCCCGGGCCGTGGTGCTGGTACGCGTGGTCGCCCTTCGTGTTGAAGCAGCAGTAGATCTTGTCCGAGCCGCACGACCCCTGCAAAATAATCAGAGTTCTTTATTATTGGGACGTCATCGGAAATAATAACCAGGCTCGGATTAGTTTTACATTATTAACATTTTTATTCAAAGGAAAAACAACAGCATGGTAGTAAGTGTGTTTGTGAATTATCTGCCCGAGCTCTGTGGAGCAACTACAGTTTAATAAACCTGAGCGTGACATTGCGATCCGCCGGAAATTTCTCCGCGAGCTTCTACTAGCTCTCCATCGACGGTTTGGCGATCTCTCGTCTAACCCTCAGGTTACCTTTCTAGATTTGCCCAGCGTGATTACCCAACTGACGTAAATGGAGTACATGGAGCTCTTGTCGCACCGGCAGCCCTGCCCCTTTCCAGGCGTCGGAGATGCCGTCTATGGTTCGCCGTAAAACTCCTAAGGCGAAACATGGACTTGCTCCTGAACCATCAATGACTCGCGTCGAAACATGGCCGCACCCACCTGGTCGGAAAGGTGCGTATGCACTAGAGGTTCTCCGAGAGTTCCACTGGCGTCGCCTGAATTAGGCCAGCTTCTATACACCCGGCCGCGTCACATTTTTGAGCGCGTTTTACTCTGACTCGTCCGTGCCCCCGGACCAAACCATGGGCCCGCAGCTCCGACGTTCGACTTCAGAGTTGTGTTTCATGTTTCTGAACGGTGTGACAATTTCGCCACCCAGCAGATTCAAAAAACTTTTCTATTATGCTTTTAGTGTAGTATATTTCTTAGATTCTTACATAATTCTCCATTCCTCGAAAGTCGTGGCGCTTAATACTGAGTGTAATCGAGGTTCGTCAATGCTTGTGTTCATTCGTTTCTCCAACTAAGATTCAGAAAGAGTATGTTTATGGAATTAGAAATGATATTTGGCGATTGGAATATTGAAAAATAATCACATGTGTAGGTAGTATATTGTACGCAATCTTAACCAAATGCAAATAATTGTTATATATTATAACCTAATACGCCGTATTATATTAAAACAGTATTTGCAAATAATTGTTATATATTATAACCTAATACGCCGTATTATATTAAAACAGTATTTGCAAATAATTGTTATATATTATAACCTAATACGCCGTATTATATTAAAACAGTATTTGCAATGTTATAAAAATTGTACTTGAATACCACACTAAAAGTATGGTAGAAGTCTTTCGAATTTTATTTAAAATTTCTTCGCATGGAACATTTTGCATTCACACTTGGCCTTACTATCGCACTTCAAAAGCGCTATTCGCAACTGATACGAGTCAATTGAACTTCTCTTCCCAGTCTTCACATCTACCCCACCGTCCCTTCTCTGCTTCCCGGAGCCGCCTGGGTTCGCAGGCCACGCCCGCTTTCCTTTCGCGCGGCTTCCGAGACGGCACGGACCGCTGAGGCAGCCGAAATAACGCGGGCCACTCGCCCTTTCTTCCCGGCTGCTCCTCGCGGGCGGATGCGACGCATTACGCCCGGCGCCTCGCAATTATTCCGCGCGCCCCCGCTATCGCCGGCCCAAGTTTCTCCGCTTTCGCACCGAGGAACGCGCTCGCGGGTTCCGTGCCTTGCGCGCGGGACGCCCGGCTGCGCGCTGCGGAGGGGTCGATCAAGACACATGAGATGCTATCCAGTACGGCGGAGGTGTTTTACGACTGATCTGCACAAAACAGGATCTGCCATGGGTCATAAAGCAGCACAGATGAACGGGAGCAGTTGCGCTGAACGATAATTCGGCGAGTAAAGAGGTTCAATGCCGTTGCATTGCGGTGAATACGAGACATATGAGTACTCATAAAAATAGTATTTACATTATTTAAAAATGTATACTTTAATACTACAATGGAAGTATGGTAAAATATTTCGAACCTTTTAAATCTCCCTTTCATTTAGGATGTGCGTCTTCTGAACTCCGAGTGAGTAATGTCTGTTTTTTTAGTAGAAAACAACAGTATTTTTACTTCTCTACTTATACTATGGGATCAATCGCCGAAGAAGATGGAAAAGCCAACGAAGATTCTGGAAGTAATCTGTTCATTGCTCCTCTAAAATTTATTTGTTAGTAAATTTCGACTGTAGAATCAATAGAGCTACTGAAGCTGCAATTAAAAGCCTGATTTTCGATTTCTAGGAAACTTAAATCAATTTAAAAAGAACCTACCACTCAAACGCGTGTATTCTGTATTGATTTGTATGAGAGTTTTCAGAAAACTGTAGGTTCAGTTGAGATATTTTCGCAGAATAGACGTGGCTGGAAAATGGGAGTGGAATGTTCCCTGATCGAATTTTCATATTTCGAACCCGTGGCATCTGGCTTTTTCCGAAATTTGCGGCTGACCGGATGACGTAGTTTCAATTTGCCAACGATTAGCGGTTCTCCGCCCTCGTGTTTCTCTTTTACAAAAACAGCCAGAACAGAATTGAGGTCAAATCCTTCCTGTAAACTGTTTGACAAAATGTGTCGGATTAGTTGCAAATTGAAGTTAATTCCACAATCCATTAAAATTAACTGGACGAAATTAATGTTAAATTTCTACATCACGTGTTTACAAAGTAAAAACAGCAAAAATTACACCACTCACCGGCATTGAAAGATTACAGAACTGTGCATACTTTTATTAATAAAAAGACAATTGATTAGAGAAAACTGTGTATTTATAATAATTTGTTCAAACTGTTGGAGAATTCAGCACATATGCAATATAACTTCTTATAAAAATGCATTTCTCCATTTACTTCCGAAGTGTCTCGAGAAGATTATTAGATGATTCTGCAGTCGTCCCTCTAATTTATCGAAAACTTAGGAAGAATCTATCCCTTCAATTCCCAATAACACATTATTTTAAGTTTGATATTCCTATGTCATTTGCTCCGCTTCAACGTACCTATCATTTTCACATCGGCAAAAACTATATGTTCTCAATCGCCTTTCTGTTTCTATTTTGCTTTTTCGATCAAAGAATTGAGAAATAATTTTATGCGAACGCTGTATGTGAGCCTGTTAAATTCACCACTGAGTATACTTTTTTTAATTGTTTTCCACTGGTGCTATCAGTTCCATTGAATGAGAGAGTGATGGGCCATTCTCAATGAAAACGTCAATGTAGTGGTGGGGGCACAAATGTATACTTTTAACCTAAACATGGGCGTATCATTCACCGTGTCCGTCGGCATATACGTAAGCACCGACATTGAACATTGATATCGAAACAATAAATACTCGGCACAGAAATACTCTATACAATTGAACGATTTTAAATGTTCGTGATCATACTTGGATGATAATTATTTCGTAGACCGTGAGCTCCGCGAACGATTTCACGGATTATGATGAACAGAAATTTTTGCTATTACTTTGCTTTTTGCTAAATTTTTGCTATTTTTGCTATTTTGCTATTTTGCTAAATTTTTGCCGTCTGCAATAGTTTCCAACGAAAACGCTAGAAGATCTTTGGAACTTGGAATACGGTAGTGTGTTGTTCTCATATCATATTAACACAAAGTAAGCTTGCAGCCTGAAAACTTTCACGATTGTTTTGTGTTCATGTTTACGTTACCGATGTGTACGTTCTTTGGCTGGCACCTTCGTTTACGTTTGTTTCATTGTCAACGATCGTCGAGAGCGACTGATAAATTGATTAGTAATTCCGCATGCTTCAAGGGATGAGGTCCTTTGCCCTGTAAGCGCAGTGCACGTTTTTATCGCGTCAGGTGACGGTGATTTCCCCCCCCCCCCACTGGGTGGTGAGATCCGGGGCTGACCTACGACAGCTTGCGCTGGGGGGGGGGGGGTTCCCCAACCGGGTATCTCCCAGCAGCGGGGCACCGCCCTATCCGAGACAAGCTCTAACTTTCGACTGGTCTTCCGACAAAGGTGGTAGTGTAGTGCTCGTGAGTGTAAGTGTGTACGCAAGTAAGGGGTAAAGAGAGGACAAGGAAGAGGAAGGAAAGATCGCACGTGGTCCGTGACTAGGATACTGCTCCGGCAGTCGCCTGATGTTGATCGGAGAAGTCACGGAAAGCTACCAATCACAGCAGTCGGCTTCTAGAATTCTCCTCCGGACTGTAGTTGAACGCGACCCAGCTATGTCGGTAGTGTCGAAAATCCTTCCACGGTACCGTACCCTAGGACCTCCCGGTCAGATGCCCTGCAGTGACATCAATATATATGCCCTGTGCCTCCTAAAGCGGTACAGAGAGATTACAATGAGAAGGGACCGCTTTGACAGCTTCTGCTGGTAACATAACTGCAGGTTGTGTAATGCACTCGTTTTGTCAGTGCGTTCGTTTCCAGCCAGCTCATTTGTAAATGGTTTCATCACTATGCCTTGCAATGTCTTCTCCCTGCATGGCATTAATTCCCTTCGTAGAGTAACAGCTCTGTAGCGTAGAGGGCGAGTACTTACGAACTTGATGCCCGGCGCGGGGCAGTTGAAGGAGTGCGCGCACTTGCAGCGGTCGTAATGCTTGTAGGCGTGCGGGTCCTCGCGGCCCTGCTCCCACGAGGGCACGGGGCCTGTCAGGATGCCGGGCGCTCCGCCTGGGCCTCCGGGCGGGGGTGGCGGCCGCGACACGGGCCCGGGGCCCGGCCGGTAGCCCGGGGGCGGCGGCGGCGGGCGCGGCAGCGGCGGGCGCTGGGGCCGCTGCGGCACGTACGTCGGCTGCACGTAGTCCGTGCCTTCTATCACGGGCGCCGGCGGCCTGTGGGCACACGCGCCGATCACGTCACGCCTCAGGCACACTGCCCACCCACCCACCCCCGCCAATGGCAGGCGGATTCAGAAAATGTTTAAGGGGAGGCCGTTTTAAAAGGACCTTCCGGAACTTTCCCTTGTTTCATAGGCGGGCGCAGCCTTAAACAAGAGGGGGGTACCTAATTTCTGTATCCCCTTGTACACCACTTGACTTAATTTTCTGTTAAACTTTTTTGTTTACAAATGATTTATTTTACTAGTAAATCAATAAAATATAAGGAAAATTAAATAATTTTAATGTTATAATGCATAAAATGGGTTTTGTGTTGAACCATTTACTGGGTTGTCAATTGGTTTGAAGAAAGTCTTCTGCTTAAAAAGAGGAAAAATAAAGAAATGATCATACTTACGAAAATAAAATATTTCATAATGTAGGAACACGGGTCCCTCTCAAAATTCCCAAAGGCACCTCGATCCCCTTCCGTAGGGATGCCTTTGCCTCATATTATTATTGGTCTTGGGAAATGCTCTAAAGTTCCTTTAGCTTTAAAAAAATTCTTCTTTACACCCTTTAACGAGTACATTCTTCAAAATTAGTATCTTTAAGAGATTCTTGTAGAGTATTAATTTTAAATATCTTCTTGTATAGTACGTACGCTAGAATTTGTGGAATTTGATATTTTTTCGTTGTATAGTTATCCTCGTCATCGGTTTAATGTTTCGTATAACAACATTATCTATTTGAAAATCAATTATATTTCATGGTTTGATTTGATTTATTTTTGTCAAAAAACTGTGGAAACTGTCTGTGAGGTATGAGGGAGAAGTATGATTTTTTTGGGGGGGGGAGTCAATGAACTCATTGAATGAATGCTTAATCTCACTTAATCTAAGAAGTCACATAGTCACGATATTATTGTGAAAGAAGCTACATTTCAAATAATATTTTGGAATTGAAATTGCAAATAATCGATATGCCAATAAAATGCAATTGAAAATGTATTTTTATTATTGGATTTAATGTAAATGAGTACAAAATATTTTCCACGGCAGTTAAAATGTAATAAAGCATTTATCTGCAGTGTTTTAAAATCACGCTCTAATACTCAAACTTTTGAATTCCAAGAACTAACGATTATTAACGCGCAAGATCTTCCTCATGAAAATGTCGAAATTGCAAGCTTTTGCTGGCCGGACTATGTTGCTTCGGGTATTGTAATTTGCGATCGCCTCAATCACCATGATGACATATAGTGGTCACAAGCTTCTGCTGCCGGAGTCATGTGAATGATCTTGGCTGTCCAAGCGACGCCGCGTCGAAGGCTGTGTTCCCAACGTTTCCACTATCTTGTGGTCTTCTTCAGGGCTGATGGTCGAAACGTCGACAACACAGCCTTCGACGCGACGTCACCCGGACAGCCAAGATCATATCTTATATACACCAAGCTGTGTGGTCAGTGTTTATTTATTGCTTATGTTTAAGATGCCCTTTAAACTTGGCTAGTATAATATGTCCAAGAGATCATTCAAAAATAAACATTTGCCAAATGTAAGCCCCACTCCCTTTTGCAACAACTAAAAACAGGTCACAGAGATCCAACTTATAGCTCACCTATAACTGGGCACAGGCCTCGACTCCAGGATTTCTGGAGGGTAACCAGCATTTCTGCCGCTGCCGCCCCACACCCAGCGGCCCTCCTCCGCGGCCGCCACCACCAGGAGCAGCACCATCGCTCCCGACACTGCAACAGTTCCAAACCGTACTTTCGATAACGGGGAATGGGGTATGGACTAAAAGTACGCATTTTACAATAACAAAATTAAAAAATTCAGTCAATAACTGGATGTGTTTTCGAAGAAAATCCTGTACTTCCTCAACGGTGAAATCCATTACTTTCTTCCGGGCCGTATTCCCTTTAAGCTCCTCTTTCACAAAACGGGGGGAAAAAAATTGTTCTTTCAGAAAGTTTTTGAGCTAATTTTCTCTGGGAATGCTTTAAGTGAACTTGTTTCTAATTTTCTTTATACATTGAATGGACCAATACCTACACAATGTACTAAAATAAAGTTTTTAGCTATATTAGTTTCTTGCTTATATTTTTATTTCTGAAAAACTCATTAATTTATGACATGCAATAAATTATTTCCAAACTTTAAATATTGCCCTACTGTTCCTAATTTAAAAAAGATCATAAAACATAACAGATGGTTGAGATAGTAAACAGCAACATTTTTGGAGAAATCGTGTTCAAACTAAAAATTTGGATATTTGCAATATTTGATCATTCAAATAATAAATTTATGATAATTAAAAATCTGCTAAAAACTCACAGAAATGTCTGGGCAAAATTCCTCAACATTTCCCATGCGATAATTGTATCTATTCCTTTAATTAGAGATTTGAAGGAGTATATGTTGGTGGATACGAGTTGTAGTTGCTTATTTGCATTTACAAATCATGTCTGAGGGAATAAAATAAAACTAGTTAGAATATGAAAATGTACTTTCTTGCGAATTTGTATATCATTTATATAAAATTAATTGTTAATGAATAATGGTTGGACCACACAAGTACGAAATTGCGCATTTGATATAGTTTTCTATAATGTATTATTGTTTTCAGAAATATATACAGTGCAGGTTTAATTCTTTTCCATTTCTTACAGAAGGTTTGTAACAATTTATCGACATTTTTTCCCTTCCTTATTACTGCTCAAAAGTGCAATATTCATTTTTATGACATCAATTCTTGTATTTTTAACGAGGCCTTCGAAACGACATGTTTTTCGTTTATACATCAACCGCGTTAAGAAGTTACGAAACACTCATAGAAGAACAAGAAAGAAGTTTGAGGCTGTACATTTTAAAGCTTTAAAGGAAACTGCGTAGTTATAAGTACACCGCGAGGATTTTATAGAGAGAAAGCAGTCGTTAAACCTTTTATCCGAGGCGGAGTCGCGTGAAAGGACGGGCCTAAGGCGTCGACGTAACCGCGCCGCAATCTCAGACGAAGGCGCCCAAGAAACGAACACGATCGGAAAGAGAAGCAGCGCATTCGCCATTCCGGGTGCGTCGCGGTGGGGGCGTCCGCTGGCGCCATGGACGCGGCCGCCCGGCCGCCCGGGGAAGGGAGAGGGGAGAGGCGAAATCTCCGCGATGCAGTTGCGCGCAGCGCGCGCGACTTTCGTTGGCTGAGACACAGTTGCATCTCGGTCTCATGTTCTTCCTTCTTCTCCTTTTTCTCCTTCTCCTTCTTCTCCTTCTTCTCCTTCTTCTCCTCCTTCTCCTTCTTCTCCTTCTTCTCCTTCTTCTCCTTCTTCTCCTCCTTCTCCTCCTTCTCCTTCTTCTCCTTCTTCTCCTTCTTCTTCTTCTCCTTCTTCTCCTTCTTCTTCTTCTCCTTCTCCTTCTCCTTCTTCTTCTTCTTCTTCTCCTTCTTCTCCTTCTTCTCCTTCTTCTCCTTCTTCTCATTCTCCTCCTTCTCCTCCTTCTCCTCCTTCGCCTCCTTCGCCTCCTTCGCCTCCTTCGCCTCCTTCGCCTCCTTCGCCTCCTTCGCCTCCTTCGCCTCCTTCTCCTCCTTCTCCTCCTTCTCCTCCTCCTTCACCTTCTCCTCCTTCTCCTCCTCCTTCACCTTCTCCTCCTTGTCCTTGTCCTCCTCCTTATCTTCCTCATTCTCTTTCTCCTTCTCCTTCTCCTTTCATCTTCCACTTCTATGTGAAAATATTCATAAATCTCGCAGGAATTTGTTTTTTATTTAGATAATGGAAATTCAGCGAACCTTTTAAATCGCTGAGATAACTTCATTTTCAAAATATTTCTGTTTTTTTATTTCTCTTCAGAACAAAGCAATCAATTCAATCACTGTATAGTTACTATTCTCAATTGCAATTGAATTACTTTATAATTCTTAGTGGAAATAGAATACAAAGTACATTTACCTAGTTCCTCGTAATTGAATATGGAATGCTGCAAAAGGTTTCTACTTAGTAGAATTTTTGTCTTTTCTTACATTCGAAACACGTCGAGATTATCATTTCCCTAATACATTCACATTTTCAGAAATTAACATCAAATTTTGATGTGAAATGGTCATGCCAAAGGTGAAATATTCAAACGATAATAGTTGAGATGAATGAGTTAATCAGAAAAACGCATAACGATGGTAAGAGAGGGAGCAGTGTTGGAATTAGCGACTTTGTATATACGATGTTCTGGAAGGAATTTGTAAATAGGGTGAATAAACAATTCCTACAAAACGTTGTCCTTTGTTAGATTTAGAACACGAGGTTATTGGGGGGATCGGTTTTAAAATATCTTTTTTAAGGCACAGAATGAGTTTGGGCCAGAAATGTAACGAACTGGATAAAAGTCTTATCTGTTAATTTTCGTCAGGTTAAAAAATGAACTGGAAATATTTAATCATTTCCTAGAAAAATAAAATAGCTCATATCACATGTAAAATAAAATAATAATAATAATAATAATAATAAACAAAAAACAATGAAAAATGTAGATGGGATTATGGCTCTGCAGAGTTTGTATTTGGACTTTCCGCAATCCAAAAGTCACGTCAAACGTTCAAGGCATTGTAATTACTGGTAAATAATATTCGAAAATCATGAAGGTTTATTGTTTGGTAAATGCTTCAAGTAAAATTTTATTATAGAATGGTTCTTGTTGTTAGGTCAGATTAGAAATACACTCTTAAAAACATTCGTCAATAATTTAAAAAAGTAAAACATTTTTAAATGTAATCTCTCAGTGCTTATTATTTACGATAAGCATGAATAAAAATTATTATGAAGCTTGTGCTTCAGTACTAATATATTTTCAAGCCCTGTTGAAGGCTACGTAAACGACGAAAACGTCGGTTTAAAAAATGTTTTACTCCAGACGTACCTCAAACTCAAGACTATCTCACCTTGTATAGGATTAGGGAGAGATATTAGGATTCAATTAAAACTTGTATAACACATTTTTTATTTAGAGCACTGCAGTTGAGCGAGCCAGGGGTTGGCACTGCTGTTTCAGAAACTCCATTCGCGGGCCGTAGCACGTGCTGGGGAGGATCCACAGAGCGAAAAGCGGTTTCCAAAGCCACTTTACCTAACCGCGATCGAAGGGTGGGGGTCGTGAGGCCTCTGGAGATGCCGCCGGCGCCTTGGCGGTGCTTAGTATGCGGCCCGGAGGCCGTGGGTCGTGCCTCGGAGGGGAAGGTGTCCTTGCGCAACGAAGGCGAGGAGGAGGCGGCGGCTGCGGCGGACAGATCTTACGATTCGACTCTGTCCGGTGACTGTTTTTAATGCTGGCTCCATACATGGATCGGGTTCAGACATTCATGGAGGAGGAGGGGATAGGGAAGTGAGTGGTGGCGGACAAATCGTTCCCGGCCTGGGGTCTCAAATTTGTGTGTGTGTGTGTGTGTGTGTGTGTCCTAGGTTTCGAATCTGGCTAGTGACGGATTTTCCTATTAGCTTCTTAGATGGGTCTGATTCAGAAACTGCCGAGAGGAGAATTGTAGCGGACGCCGGCGAATTCCAGGAGAATGCTGGAGTAGAATCAGAACAAAAGTACTACTAACAGCGCGCCATCTTTCATTGTTTAACCTTGGCCCCGTCTTCTCTTTAACAAACACACCTACATGTACTATTCTCACACACATGGCGAGAGACCAGTGTGAAGCTTAGGGCTTATCTCGACTGGGGCAGTGCCCTGCTGGCAGAGATACCTGGGGAGGGAAATCCCGCAATCCGACATGCAGGATGGCGCCGGATCCCATGTTCCCCCTCGGAAGTGAGATGAACGTGCAGTGCAATTTACATGTGCGGAGTCAACGATCTAAGAAGTCGCGCCCCGAGCCAATACTCACTCACTCACTCGTTCGCTAGCCTGCTGCCCGTGATCCATTGTTATGAGGTAATTCTTCGTTGTTATCTGTAGATGATTGGAAGAAACAACGAGAAATACTAGTCAGAGCACCCAGTCGCTAGAATTCTCGTAGTATGATAAGTATTAGATACAGAGTAAGTAAAGGATAGGGCGTTAAATGCAAAATATACGATAATGAAGGTCTGTCATCAACTTTCCATATCTTCAGGGACCGGTGGTCCTGAAGGGGTCCTGAAGTGGTCATAATTGCACGAAATCTAAACTGATTTCGTGCAAATTATGACCACTTCACCACATAGTTAAATTATTTATTTGTTTAGGGGCCCTTCAACTGCTCACTTCATTAGGTTCACGAATAGAATGAGATACAGGAGAAACGGAAGGGCCCCAAAGAAAACCCGAAGAGAACTATTTGTTCACAACTTCCACGTAGATTTGCCAGGGATCAAACCCGGGTTCCGGGTAGCGGAAGGCAGTCACTGTGTCTCAAGCTCCTTAAAATTCCATTATCAGGAGGTCGCGATATTTAAATATGTCGATGGCGGTCTTAGTCATTATTTCAGAAGAGGCGTTGATTTTTTGCTAATTCCTAAAAATACATTCTCCTGTTAAGATGCAGAGTTTTATGGAAAATAATGTTACACTTTGGTTATATCTCCATTGATTTAAACCAATCGATTATGTTTTCTTTCGCGATTCGTAGATGTTGCCGCGGAATTACCAACGGCCGAGAAGGCGACACATCCCAATACAAAACTTTGTCCGAATCAAAAATTAAATCGGAGTTTGCTTTTCCCAATACGAGATAAATTGTTTGACAGATCTACTTTGTGTTTGAAAGGCAATTGAATTAAATTGGTCAGCTATGTTTCGAATTTGTTATGTAAAAACTAATTCGTGTTGGAATGATCATGAAGTAGTGTTGGAATCGCGCTTCTACCAAGGATTGTCGCTTTCGGGATTCTGCCTTGTAGCCACAGGCCACAGAGGGGGGGGGGAGGGATCAGGGAGCCGTGACCCACCTGAAAATTTTGAAAGCGTTCCTTAGTTTTATGTACTAAAACATTATTTTCCCTTAAATAAGATTAATCTACGATTTTTCTCTTTTTTAAATCTGATTATTATTATTATTATTGCTAATGATGGTAGACGGTGTTAGGTATGGTAGCGGGAAATGGGAGGTGTTTGTGGGATTTTGGAACCATCGCAACCTTCGCATTGTGACTGAGGGGAAACCACGAAAACCCTTGGTCAGGATGGCCAGCCCGGGGATCGAGCCTGGGCCTCCCGATTGCGAATCCAGTGCGCTACGCACTGAGTCACTTCGCACGTTAAATATGTTCTATTGATTGGTGTTTATTAACTGTATCATAAAAGTTTAATTCTCCTTGAATGTTTTATACTTTTACTAGTAAAATATGTAAATAAAATATTTAATGGAATGGAATAATTCTCAATTCTCAGGTTTTGAAGCACATATTCCCATTCAATTTTGTCATTTATTATTTCATATGTACTACTTGTTTTAGAACAATCCTGAGACAGGATAATAAATTCAAAGAAACCAATGTTCTGGCAACAGATTTAGAAATGTAGACCATATGTGCACTGAAGTTGGAGAAATATTTAAACCCAAAGTTATATTTCAATACCAGTTATTTTTAAAATCGCTTTCATTAGTTTGTGATTAAATTTGTATATAACATAGTGGTGTACATGAAAAATTGAACAGAAACAATTTAAAAGGGGGTCAACAAATGTAGTTGCCCCCTCTTGTTTTCGGCTGCGCTCACTTACGGCTGTAGTTGCTGCAATACGAGAACATACAGTATCTTCTGTACGAGATACAGAGTTCTTTACTTTACAGTACCGCATTATTTGAAACCATCATCCAATTGTTACTCTGAAAAGTGTTAAAAATGTGTATGGTGATGTGCTTGGTAAAACGTTTTATTTGAAATACTACACATTTTAGGAGAAATGCGTAATAGTGTTCGTTATTTATGCGACATGATCATGTGATATAATGAAAAAGAATTTATTCCCGTATATCCTTGGTCAAGCAATTAATATAGAAAAGCAACTTCTGCGATTAAGGTGATCTCGTCTCCGTCTTAAATCTCCGAATGAGCCCGTCTGTGCGGCGCTCCTTGCGCGGCTGCGTAAGGTTCAAGCGTTCACAATGCGGTTACGCCATCTCGGTCCTTGGCGACCTGTCTTGTTGCCGGAGACCTAGTTTAGTGTCCGCTTGTCCGATGCCGCCCGCTGGAGCCGCCGCCGTGTCGTCCGCCCACGCGGCCCGCGTGAAAGCGGCCGCCCTGGCGCCGCGCCATAAGCGCGCAGCCCGGCGCCCGCAGCGCCCGCGGCCCGGCCCGGCCTGGCCCGACACGACCCGGCGCGGCGCGGCGCGGAGCGGAGCGCTGCTATACGCGTGTTCTCTCAGGTCCATGGCGCGCGGCGGACCGCCGGTATTTGCCGCCCCGCCCCTGCATGCCAAGTTCATCCACGCTCTTCTTAGCTCCACTGTTCCTACGCTGAGTATCCGGCTACCTGCCATCTTCGGTCATTTACCTAGTTCTTCTGGTTCGTTTGACCAGTTCGTCTGGTCACTCTCTTCTGTTCCCCGGACCAGTAGTCCCCGCACCGTACTCCCCGCCCCCGTACTCCCCGCCCCCGTACTCCCCGCCCCCGTACTCCCCGCCCCCGTACTCCCCGCCCCCGTACTCCCCGCCCCGTACTCCCCGCCCCGTACTCCCCGCCCCGTACTCCCCGCCCCGTACTCCCCGCCCCGTACTCCCCGCCCAGTACTCCCCGCCCCGTAATCTCTTCTCGCAGTCCCCCGACCCGTAGTCCCCCGACCCGTAGTCCCCGGACCCGTAGTCCCCCGACCCGTAGTCCCCGGACCCGTAGTCCCCCCGACCCGTAGTCCCCCCGACCCGTAGTCCCCCCGACCCGTCGTCCCCCCGACCCGCAGTCCCCCCGACCCGTCGTCCCCCCGACCCGCAGTCCCCCCGACCCGCAGTCCCCCCGACCCGCAGTCCCCCCGACCCGCAGTCCCCCCGACCCGCAGTCCCCCCGACCCGCAGTCCCCCCGACCCGCAGTCCCCCCGACCCGCAGTCCCCCCGACCCGCAGTCCCCCCGACCCGCAGTCCCCCCGACCCGCAGTCCCCCCGACCCGTAGTCCCCCCGACCCGTAGTCCCCCCGACCCGTAGTCCCCCCGACCCGTAGTCCCCCCGACCCGTAGTCCCCCCGACCCGTAGTCCCCCCGACCCGTAGTCCCCCCGACCCGGTTCTTCTGACATATTTAACAATGTGACTGGATGTGACTTGTCTTTCCTATTCATTCAGGATTTCATCGATTACAGAGAACACAGTTACGAGGGTGACGGCAATGTTAATCTGTTTATTTGTGTTTGCTGCTAACGTACATTCAGAATCATACTGAGAAAGAAAAACTATTAGAAAATTAATAATAATTTAGTTGTTTCAGTAAAATAGTTACACAAAGCTTCACAGTTATAGTATTTAGCTCAGCGCCACTCCAAAACCGTGTATCCCGACTCAACGCTGCCTACTCTGGTCCGAGAAGCAAGAGTGGGTGAGCTGCGCTGGTGAATGTTTTGCCAAGGGAGCGAGAAGGGTCGGACTGAACAGATGGAGGACGTGGGCGGTGGATAGCATTTCGACGCGCGGTGGACTTCCGAGGACACATTAAACTGACCAGTAGCATGCGTAATCGCGAGGTGCGATTCGAACATTGCATAGTGCAGTGGCTTAGACCACTGTCCGTTTTTTCAATTCTAGATTTAATATTAATATTGTTGGATCTCTCAGAAAAATATTATTTTTGCTAGTTAAACATAGTGAAAAAAAGTTAATCTATGCATACAATTCCATGTAAGCATTTGGAATAAATCATTATTTTACGTTACTGTACTTATTCGTGATAAAATTTCACAATGGCATTGGGTGGATGAAAATAAACAATTTAATCTAATTAATAATATTGTTATTTGTAATCAAACTAATAATAATAAAATTAGTACATATTAATTATAATATAAATAATAAAAATGTACTTTTACGACCTGTAAATACATCTCAAACGATAATCCGATTTTCGTGAAATGTTCCGAACTGGTACATCTTAACTTGAAATAGTTCTTCGTATTTTCAGCTCGAAATTCCATTAGTAATGCTTTATGATCATGCTTTAGGATCATCATTAAGAAACGCCAGGTACTTCAGCTTGTTAATAATAAATAATTTTACAATCCTTTATCGTTTTAAGGCATGAGTCTGAGAGTTTTCAAAAACGACTGATATACAAGTATATTGGTAGTATATATGCACTGAAATATAATCACTGCCGTACGATTTCCTCCATTTCGTGGTAATGTGCCCTAATAAGTAGATTTTAAACCTCACCTAAACTGTTGGGACTCTAATGAAAAGGCCCTTGTCATTGTAACACGCTAAAATGTTATAGGCCTACACGTTTTTCTCTGCTTTTGATTTTTTGTTGTTGAACACTTGCATCAAACCTTTTATACAATTTTATTCCTTACCAAACTTGCATCAAGGGTTGAATGAATTGTTTGCACATTCACTATTCGATTGACACTTAAAAAAATTCCCTATAATGACATCTCAATCAAGATGCTAACAAAATGTGCGTAGGTAACTCACGCATCGTGTCAATATGTACGTGCGTGCTTGGGTAAGCTCAAACGTGTTTGCGTTCGTGTATACACGTTCGCTAATGTGTACATTTGTGCGGGTGAGCCTAAGTACGTATGTATGAACGCTCGATGCTGAGCCGTGTTCGAATTACAAATTTTTACTTTGGGAATATTTTGCGTTCATGGTTAGAAATAACTAATGATTTTTACTAAAGAGAAATACATATGCAAGTGACTAAGAATTGGGGTAATTGCTAAATGCTCTCGAACAATTGACATTAGACACCATTTTGGACTTTCGAGGAGCATTATTGAGTCGACTAAATGAACAAAATCTCAGTTTTAAGTAAACTGAACTAAACTTCTTCAATGAATTGCCGCATAAAAATACATTTTATGCTCACTTTGACTGATTTTGATTGTTTTATAAATTAAATATACAACTTGTTTGAGGTTTTTTGTTGGTGCATTTCTTGAGAGTTTGAATTAAAAATGCACGCAATTTGTGTGAGGACGTAAAACGGAAATAATTACAGTTAAACTATTTACGAAGACCGGCCAATAAGGAGGCCACCGTATATGGGTTCAGTGGTATGCAGTGGTTTGAAAACTGAAAATATCGTTCCGTGTGACTTGCACTTCGGCGGCGTCGATGGCAATGGGCGGTGGGGGTGAGCGAATGTTGCGACGAACGCCGCTCTGTGTGGAGCCGCGGGTTGCTGGTTCGAGTCCAGGGTGATGTTGTGGTGAGGATGAGGGGGCGATGCGGCCAGTAAGTTTGCCTCCCGCCTCTAGTTCTGCGGATCGAATCCCGGGCAATCCGTGTCGAATTTGTGGTCGACAAATCTCTCGGTGGCATTGCACTGAGTGAAGGGTACTGCTGTTCTTTCAGCCTTTCAATCCTCCCTAATCATTAACTCCACGTTTCTGGTCATTATTTATCATGAGCTGAGCTTGGCTTAATCACGTCGGTCGCACCAGCTGAGCAGGAGATACCCGACGAGATCTCTTTTGAAGAAATGTGAAATATCATGTCATAAACCAGAAAATCGATGAAATACGATAAACAGCATATGCCAAGATGTTAGCACAAGTCCGTTATTATTTCACTAATGTAATGCTGCCGTTTAAATAATTTCTGACCATTACATTACGTCCAAAATCCATTCACAGGGAACAATGTTTAGTTTTGGCATTCAATTTAATATCAAGTCGATGGAGTAAATAATATAAATGAAATGAGACTAGAATGCCTGTTAGCAGTTTAGAGACTACACTCTGGTATTCGAGTTCATTTCAGGTAGAAAATAATTCCTTGTACCATATTTTAGAGCTCAAATTCAAACCAAAGGTTGCATTTCGCTGTTTTGTATGCACAGTCGCGTGCGTGTATGTACCTAATATAGAACTGCCAGTGAATGAGCGCGTCTGCGCACACGAGAGGGCATAAATGCATTGGCGTCTCTTGGGTTCATGACATAGGCCCACTTTTCATTCTAGTGTTTCTTCATCTCATCATATTATATACTTTCTTTGGTTGTGTTTTTAATTAACAATTTTTCTCGTAAATTGATCACATTGAATCTAAATTGTAAATAATTTTAAATAGAATTTACAAAGGGGATCAGTACTACAGAATTACTTTTGTGGAACTATTGTAAATTTTTGAGAATGTATTGTTCTTAATTTTGAATTTTTCCTGAATTGGTTTCTAGCTTCTAATTTGTCATTAAAATAGATGCAACCAACATCACTAATTTTTGTGTACTGAAATATTTAAGCCTGTTCAAAGTTGGTCGAAGAAAATGATATATGAGAAAATAGTGGTTAACATATTTGAAAATAAAAATAGTGTTGTTATTGGTGCTCTGAGTAATAGTTAATTGTGGAACTCTCAGCATCCACCCCTTCCCCTCGTCCTCCTTTACGCCTCTTTTCTCCTTCCCCGTATGTTCTTCCATTCCATTATTACTTCACCTTCTCTATCCCCTCTCATTTTCACTGAATCCGCCTTTTCAACTCATCACTTTTTCTATCACATCTATTCCCCCTCTCTCTCTCCACCTCTTCCACCTTTCCCCTCACCCTCTCCCTATTCTCACGTCTCCTCTTCCTATCCCTTGCCGCCCTCTCCTATTTTTATACCATCCCTCGTTTTAAACTCCATCACCTTTTCCATCTCATCCACTTCCTCAACCCCCTCCGCCCTGCCTACACCCTATACCAGCCGTTCCCGGAGACGCCACTGAATGCTTGTGTGCGCTAGAGCGCCTGCGTAATTCGCATGGATGAGAACAAAGAAAAGCAAAGGGCTTCAGGAGGCCGTTCCTGCGGGGAGAGCGGGGGCGGGGCTTCGCTACGCCACTCGCTAAATGCCAGCGGGCAGTGGACCGGGGAGAGCGCTGGGCGGGGCGGGGCGGGGCGACGCGACGCGACGCAGCGCAGACACCTCCAGGGGGCCTTGACATGGATACGGATGCGCCAGTCGCGCCGCGCCACGCCCCCTCCCCGCCGGCGACACGCGCCCCCTTCCCCAGCCGCCGTGAAGCCACCGATTAGGGTCTGGGCCTCCTGCGAAACGCCCCGGAAGCAAGGCGCGTCAACCCGCCACTGCTTCGCAAGCGGTAAGCGCGGTTTCAATCAGCGCCCGTCGATGTCGTGAGGTTCGCCGCCGAGGACTTTTCAGCCCGGTTGAGCACGGGGCGCGTGGAATGGGACCGGGCGAGGGAGCGACAGCTGCTTAAGGCATACGATTATAGTGCATTCGAAAAATAATGTTGAACGAACGAACGAACAAAACATTCTGATGGTTACGAAGAACTGACATATTGGCATGTTTTTGGAGATCCAGTTTTCAGGGTAATCTCTCTACACACATTTGTACGTGTAGAATCTTGTATTTGAACGTGCTGTAATTCGCTTGTTTACAGGATATTCTAAATATTCCCAATTACGTGCTATCGAGCTCTAAAAGTAGATTGACCCTCGTTCCAGGTGCTTAAACTTTTGTTTTCTCTTTCAGTTTGTATTTTTTATTGAATTTGTTCTCGCAAAAATTCATTTTCAGATAATTGTTCTTTCGGCAAATGTCCGTTTATATTCGTCGTTCCTTTATTCTAGGGATTTTATTAGTTTGATGAGAATATGTTGAAACTTTTCTTTTTTTGCTCTTCTTTTTTGTTATTACTATAGAAAAAGCACGAGGCAATTATTTCCCGCTACTAATTCAGGTGATTTGAAACTCTTAATTGATAGTCAACATTGTAAACCAATTATAATTATCTCTCTTTTTTGATTTTTTTAAAATACAATTTTGTGGGTGTCTGGAACTGTGTTAGTTGTCTCTTTCCTTTTTACTGCCATATTATGCGAATAAGATGTAAAGGAAGAATGCGTAAGAAAAGATGCCGTTTTCTATATCGCAGAAAATCTCAAGCGTGTAATTATAGATTCAAGAAACTGACACGGGATCAGTATACGTGAGGTTCTGTGGAACATTGTATGCGTTCGAACTAATACTGACTACTGCCTTTAAAAAATATTTGTACCAGAGTGTAATGCCAAGACACTTCATTCATTTTTACATTTCATATCTCCATACATTTCTTTCCTCCTCACATTTAAGTTTATTCTAGGCCAAATTAGAATTGATTAAAGAAAACGACAAAATTAAAATGTTTTGAATTTCTAATATTAATTTTATTATTTTACTCCTTTAAATTAAAAACTTGCATTTATAATCAGATCTAGAAATCGATAATTAGATACTTCATTTTAACAGCTATTAACATTAATTTATTAATGTTATTAGTACCAACATTAATTTATTTTAATAGCGATAAGCACCATATGTTACTGGAGAACAAATGGTGCTTGCCCACGCTTCATCCTTGATCTGTCGATGCCTTAGTTTGTAGTGACGCTTTGCACTGCTGGTGGGGCGCGGCGCGAACGGAGCGGCGGAGAAGGCGTTTGTTGTGATGTGTCCTCACGTGACGATCGCGTCGCCAGGTGGGGGCGCTCCACCGGCGCGGAGCGACTTGGTTCAACTTTCTCGCAACCAGTCGCAACGGTGTAATCGTCTGCAGCACAGTGCTCTACTGACCGGGGCTGGTCAAAAAGGCGCCTATTTCTCTAATTTCTTCTAATTTTGGAATAAAAAAGTAACATTTATTAAGAACGAATGAATTAAGTTTCTGATATGTTTAATTGAAGTGCTTGAGTCATTGACAACGTAAGTCACAGCAGGCTACACACTATTCGTAAATGTTAATAACTCGATTTTGGTCGAAGGCTGCCTCATGTTGTTATTGTTTCAAGCCCTTTGTAATATGTTGAAGACATAGTAACAAGATAAATAGACTTTCAATTAATCAGTGTATTAACATTTACTTTATAGTTGAAGGCTTGCTGTGGTTGATGTGACTTAACTTGTTGCTTCTTCAATAGTAATCAGAATACAAAGTGCGTTATATTTGAGAACATTATAGAAATCTTTATTTAAACACTCATCCAAGCTATCTATCATTGAACACAACACTTAATTTGAAAATTTAATTAAAATCATGTGAGGATATTCGTTTGACAGTACTGCATTAATCCGTTAATTTAATTGCGAGGACACTTCTGCAAATAAAAAAACAATACATTATTTTCTTATTTTGAAACGATTTTTGTTCAGTTATTACGTGATCGCCTGAACACATTCACTACGTGTCAACTTAAAAAATCTAACTACGTAACCTTGATTAGTTTCTATCCCTCGTGTCTGAAATCCTCTTGTCACACCATTGAGAGCGTAGGAACGGTAGCAGGCACGCGAGTACACACAACAACCGCAATAGCTGGTTGGACAACATTCAGTCCCGTCGTCAATTTGCGTTTTCCATTTCCACGGCACAGCTTTTGGAAAAATAAAATACAGAACGTACTGAGCGTGCAACAACACCAAGTGATGCGGTGACCCTGCAACTGCTACTGTGTTTGCCTTCTCTAAATATTGAATGTATAGCACGAATCGTGTGTGTGATATTTGAATACGTCTCTGGTATTATAAATCAACTGATATTTGCTCGGTAATTATCAACGGGGATATTGAAATTTAATTTGTTTACAAATATAGATTCTGTATTTTTTAGAAGAAGAAAACAGAGAGAGTGCGAACGTGGAATAATTCGAATAATGCGCGTACGTGATAGGATGTGCTAGGGAGGCGATTGCGTAGCGACAGCTCGTTAGCTTTGGTTCTGTGGTCCAATTACGGTGGTGCAAGGCGGAGGGGTGGCTCTGCGGTCGAGGAGTGAGGGGAGCGTGAGGTGGAGGTGGAGGTGTGGGATTGTGGCGAGCGAACGTAAGGGAGAGGGGAGGGTAACAGTATGTGGTTGAATCCAATGGTTGGTTGGTTGTTAGTGATTCCGGGTGCGCCAACGACGGAGGTCATTCGTCCCGTAAGTGTAGTGCATGTTTTTTCCTCGGGTGTTGGCGGTGATCTTCACCCGCTGGATGGCAAGATTCGGCGCCGACCTACCGTCGGCTAGCGGGGTTTACCTCCACCAGGTATCTCCCATCAAGGGGGTACCGCCCCAGCCGGGAAAAGCTCTAAGCTCCCAACCGGTCTCCCGGCATATGTGGTAGAGTAGTGCATGTTAGTGTAAGTGTGTGTAAGCGGTGAGGATAGGACAAGGAAGAGGTATGAGAAATGGTCAGTGGCCCATTTGTTGGGGTACTGCTCCGGCAGTCGCCTGATGTGGATCGCAGAAGCCACGGAAAACTACCGATCGGAGCAACCGGCCGCTAGAATCATCCTCCAGACAGCGGCTGAATTTGACCTGACTGGCAAGCACTGAGCCAACTCTCTCGGTTTAAAAGTGATGAAAGTGGTAGAAACGAAAGAGTAAACATAAAGAGAATAATGTAAGAGTCCGAATAGTGATAGAAGGATAAGTTAATCTCATCAGATGTAAAGGAACTCGAGGAATGAAATATTGCTGTTCTTGGAGGGTGGATCTTCACTATCGATTCTGAGGTAGTTACGATCTTATGAAACGTCTTTTATAGGATGCATATCTTTCCAAAGTAGAAGGCATGTATGATCAACGTATAAAATATTCTTTGAAATTTCCCTGTATTTTCAACAGACGTAAGAGGGAACTGATCTGCACTACAAATACTCCATTGAGATCTTTGTTGTTCTCTAGGTGTGTAAAAATTGCTCTAATAGTGCGAGCTTCAGCTACTAAACCTATCAAATATTTTGATAATCATATGTGGATGTGGAATCCAGTTCGGGAGATTTGGACGATTCCAGTTATCCATTTAAACCAAATGTATATGTAATGGATGAGAGTCTTTGTATGAATTACGGAAAGATGTTTTATAATCACATTGTAATGTTATGACAATCACATTGAAATTCTTGTACTAGGTCCACGCGGTGTTAAGAAAACGAATATCCACTATAGTTAAATAAAAAGAAAACAAACTTACAGGTCTCCATCAACTGCTTCTCTATCGTGCTGATGTAAAATTAATTAAGTTTGGGATAACCTTTTTGCATTATTTTAACGAGCATGATTTTTACTGGGAGACAACGAAGTCACACACAATTATGTTGATTTCCGAAAACAATGATTCTTCTGCGGCTCTATATATTCTAAATTCCTAGGCGAATTTGTGTAACAATGTGTTTTATGGAAACAAAGAGAATGAATCTTGACGAAAAAAAAACAGTGTAAGTTAGGGAAAAATGTTTGTAGAAAATCAATAGAAACTATTTTTAATAATGTTTTTTATAATTGCATTTCTTGTGTTGCGAATATTTAATATCGAATTTTGTGCAGCTCCCATCCTAACGAAGCCATTAGTCTGTGAAGCATTTTATGATCTTGGTTCTTTCCTCCTGCAAGCCATAATCTTGTATCGGATTCTTATATTGCCCCAAGGCTGGCGGACGTTACATAACCACACACAAGTCCGAATGTCAGGCTTCGTTCTCGTGCGTGTTTCATCTTTCTCGCAAATCCCGAATGTTCGTCTCATTTCTCACCCTAATACCACGGCAATGCCCCACACATAAGGCCAAATCTTTAACATGATCAAATTATGGGACCACTTGATGATCTTGATTTGTTTTGAGAATGTAATGAAAATAATAAAGGAAAATAAACGGTAGCCTTCGCAATTTAGTGTTAATATTATAATATTTTTACATGTTTATGAATGAATATAAAATCACAAAAAAATAAATTAGAGGCCATTATGCAGAGCGGACCTTAAGAATGCAATTTGCCTATTTATTAGACTACCTCTGGGTACGCTCAAATACATTGAAGAAAACGAGTTGCGTAAAGAGTATGCTAATTTTTGCTTCGGCATCACTTCCCTATAAATGAATAGACGTGTAAATAATTCATGGAATGTTCTATACTTGCATAGCGGTGAAAAAGTGATTTTGACTTCCTTACCTCTCATCATATTTGGTAATTTTTCGTTTCGCTTTTAGTGAATTGTTGGTGATAAACGTTTGTGTAGAAAAATATTTACAAGGACGTATATTAATTTTCTTATATATTAACGGAGAAAAGATTGTATTTTCTGTAGATGTCAGATTAGACTCTTGAAATGTCGATGCATACTATAAAGATTACTAAACAAAAATATTCCACTATGCTGGTTGTCTCAGAGGAAAAGGAACCTTAACTTGCTCTATTAAAATGTAGTAGTTTGGTGTGTAGTCACTTAAGCTACAAAAATGTATTGAATTGGTATTTTCTGAAAAAATAATTTAGATACACATTTTCCTATTAATTTGTAATTATTAAATTTAGTTGGAATTTTAGCAGACTAAGAGTGCTAATGAAACTTTATGATTTAGTAATTTATTATAACAACATTTCTGATTGTTGATAGACATGAGATGTTTTGATATGAAGCAACTTGATGACTAGCGAAGTTTTTGAATGCAAAGAAGTTTTTCTCCACCATGGGATCGTACATTCTTTCACAGCAGTAAGCATCTTGTTAGAACTTTACTCCTATGCAAATCATTCCTTTCTCCTGTTCGCAGTCGACACTCGACTCTCGACTTGTCTCTCTAGTCATCGTGAGACGCCGCGGCCATTTTTTATAATAAACACTGCCGGCGTATGTCAAAGTCAGCGCTAGTTGGCGTCCTCTGGATTCTCCGGTCGCTTTCATTTCCTCCGCGGAGCCCCGTAACTACCGAACGCCATCGGCTCTCTCGCGCACTGAAAAACTCTTTCGCAAGCGTTAGGCAACGGTGAATTATTGTCTTCCTTTACGAACCCCACTGAAAAACCTTATTGTTATGAAACGGGCACGCAGTTTTAACGACGCCCTACATGAAAGGGATTTGCGAATGCGACCAGTCAGCTCGCTTCTCCCTGCCTTAATTACTCCCGCAACGGCTCGTAAAAATCTATTTTCTGGGAAGCCCTACGTTCTCATAAAGGTGGCGGAGATGCCGGTGGCTGGGTGTCTGGATTGGGAGGAGAGGTGGAAGACCTCACGAAAATCTTGTAGAAGATGAAAATTTGAATGGAATTACATCGTAATGCCCAATAATTAGTCGTGTTGTGATTCATTTGACATTTAGAGACACTCGCAAGAAATAATGGTACTGTTTAGGATGAGAATCGAGTAACTTTGTGAGTCGTTGCGTATTAAAGACTGTAAATCTTCCTTTAAATTGATGGAATATTAGTTATGAACCGAAAAATTAGACAATTTAAATCAAAGGAATTTCTTATTTTTTGTTACAATCGAATCATCTGCATTTTATTACTATTGTAAATGGACAGAGAAGGTTAAATTATTCTAAGAACGATCCATCACTGAACCATGATGCGAAAATATAGTCAGAAGAAGATATACGATCCTTTCCTATCTACATTTTTTATTATACTTGCCAAAATTATTAAAATACTTATCAATAATCCTGTAGGAAACTTAGTCATCAACTTTACTTCGAGTGTCACATCTGTGCATAGGTTTTTTTGTCTTACCTTCAACGTTTTTCAAGTAGCATAGTAAGGGAGAAAAAAAGGCTGGACACATGAGGGGTTTAACTGTTAGCATGTTTATCTGTACAATAGATTAAGCAGCATTCTAGTTACGATGTTAACGATTCAAGTACCTTCGGATGTACGTTACACTTTTTTAATGAATGCGGGAATATCTCTTCGCAGACATTTATATTTTGTTATTGTATTTGATGTATGATGCATTAACGATGCTTCGGTAACTGGCTCCGCACTATATGAAATATTTATGAGTCATTGGCAACAATATTATTTATTAAAATAGCAGCTTTCGATGGCTTAGCCATCACCGTCAGTTTTCTGCTGTATGGAAGCCACAAAAACGACTACCTAATTTTAATAAATAATATTGTTGGCAATGACGACTCTTATAATTATTTCATTGGAAATGCCAACGAAAACTCACCACAATACCAATCCGCACTATATCTTGCGTCAAATTCCAGTCACAACACTGACTATTACTCGAAATTATTGGTGCGATGTTTTTGTTTCTTTTTAAATTTGCGATGCGCCAACTCGTGCCATCCAACCGAGAAAAACTTTCGATTTCTTTAAGTGTCCAAATGAGTAGCTTAGCACTCCTAGTGGCCCCAGCAGTAAGCAGCCACACCCGTCGCCCGTTGAACTCACCACTGAGCCGCTCCATGTCGGCACGTCGGCGGCGCCCTCGGGAAGAGCAGAAGAGCGCGTCGCGCCGTGGGAGCGCTCCTGAAGGAAGAAGTCGGCTGCTGCGCACCGGCACCGAGTGAGTCTCTTCACGCACAGCGCAACGATTCGCCTGCGAATGGGCGAAAGTGAAAACGGCGCCGGCGCTTATATGTAACAACAATGGCGGGGGCGCGCGGCGCGAGGGCGGTCGACGCCGATTGGCGCGCGCGAGGGTCCCCGGGGGCCCTGACCCCGATTAGCCCCCCCGGGGGGCCCGCCGCCCCCGCGCGCCACCCGGCGCGGCGCGTCCCGCCTCAATGGAGGAGAGGAGCTGCGACAGCGGCCGTGCCCGACCTGCAGTGCCACCAACTCTGCTGCAATGGTAAAGATGACGACGACGACGATGAAAGTGAAGATAAAGAAAATGAAGACGATTAAAATGAAGATAACGGTTATGACGATGTTGAAATCGCAGATAAAGAAGATGACGGTGACGACGATGATAGCGATTACGACGATGATAATGATTTCTCACATACTTCTGAGAGACGAGCGAGAGCGAGACGAGCTTCCGCCTTTAGGTCTGCTTTCCTGAGTTGGTGATCAATTTTTTTGCGTTCTCCCTCCAGTGCATGATGGTTGGAGATCATGAGCGGTGAATGCGAATGAGAGGCAAATGATGAAGAACGCGATGGGTTTCGGATGGAATAAATGGTGGTGCGAGAAATCCAGCACAATCACTCGATGAAAAATACATCCATGTTTTACACGGGACTCGAACCCGTTGTTTTCGGCACTGCATACGAACTTCAATGAAGGACTTATACAAACTTAGTTAAACGCAGTTTACGGACCATATAAAAGTAACACACAAACAATGCCGCAAAAGGTGACACATGCTCGACCTATTACAGCACTGCGCCGGGCCAGAAAAGGCAACCTTATGAAAACAAGTTCTTGGTTCCACCGTTGCTATTGTTCTATTAGCAAATTTGTGTACTAACTATTTGTGGGTTACTGATGGACAGTATTACTGATTACCTGACAGAAACAAGTATTTTAATAGTTATTATATACATTCAATATTTAATTTTTATTTTAAAAATTGTATATTAGGAATTAATAAACACATTTGTTGTATTTCTTATTTCTATCTATCTTGTTTCTATCTATCTGTTCCTATCTGAGTTTCAAGCTACTTTATAAAGAAAATAAGTAATGTAAAAAATAATCCTCGTCTCTTATCGTGTTAGTATAAACAATGTCGCAATGTCATGCGTGTAATGATGCAACGGAGGCATGCCAATGTTTTATACAAACGTGTCGTGCATATATTTTTTTGGTTGACATGGATTAAGATAGTACTTATATCTTTCGTAATTTTTTTCATTATCTAAAAATATTAGCTTATGAAGCGTAGATAAAACGAACAAAATTTGTTGGTGAAATATTTTGAGACATTTCTTTTAGATTAAGCGACATGTCCCGTCAACCTCAGGGAAGACCAATCACCTTTTGCATTGCACCTGCCTTTCCCTATAAACACGTTGTAGCTAAGCACGGGCTTAGAAGAAGATTCGAACTGACACAACTCATGAATATATCTTGGCCAAGAGTGTACTATCTGTGCTAAATCGACATCGACAAATAGGGAAGTGAAAATCTTGATAATATTTTTTGTTCACGATATCTATATCTATTGAGGAAATAAAATGCGCAATATGAGACATTTGAGATAATAATATAAAATATCAATATCTGTGTTCTTTCGAAACGACTGCGGTAATATATTGCGAAATTTTTAAGTTTTAAGATCGTAAACGTAAAGGCAGTAGTTGAGATATTGATAAGTAAATTTAAAGCTCTTGAATCTCCCTGAGGGCCATTTAGCGTCTATTGACTTTTAAGAGTGGTTAACTATAATCATTGTTTCACTGTGTCACGAAATTTACCAACCTAATAGTTTTGATGAGAATCACACTTTAAGTTTCAATTGTTGGAACATCTGGATGTTACATTCTAAAGGTCTCTCTCAATTTTCAGCCAATGCTTTGATGATACAATTTGCTTTATTTAAAAAGGTTTTACTTCGTCTATTGTGCAACAAATTAATCCCCGCTATTGTTTCGGGAAGCGCTCAGTGACGAAATTCAATTTTTGAAACGTGAATTAGTAATGCATTGCTGTTTGCGACTACTTTTTTCACAATTATCCAATTCAGACTGATTTATCACGAGCTTCCAAATAATTTTATGGTTAGTTGGTGGCACTGGATTGTTCTCGCGAAAAGCACGCAGAGCAATTTCAAGCTCCGTCATGCACAACACGTTCGTGCGACAATAGTGGCGTTCAAAGATAGGTTGCGTTAAACTGTGGCACATACCCCAAACAGTTGAATGTAGTGCCTCTGTTAGAATTTAGTGTTGAAAGATCGGAATGATCACTGTGCTTGTAGGAATGATAGCGGTAGCACTGGACCCCGACTGAGGAGTGAAATGTGACCTCACTTACAAACAAGGAATTGACCTTGTTAATTGCTCCATATTTTATTTTAAAACAAAATTAAGACTTAGAAAACAAAAATAGGTAAAGAAAGAAAATAACTGTTCTGAGTTTTGAATTTATCTTCATTACTGTGCTACTTTTGGCAATAATACTTACGGAATCTTTGGAATCATGCTGGATCCAATAGTCTGTTGGATGCCCCTTTTTAGACGTCGCTCAGTGGATTAAAGCGGGATAGATCCTACTGAAGGTTGATAGACCTTGCAACAAATTCGTTAAAGAGCCAAAGAGATAGTAGTTTTAACTAGTTTGTAGTCCCAAGAACCAGAAAACCTCACGATTTTTTTCGTGGAGAGCAACATCAGACGGATGTGGAGGAGGACAGCATTTAAGAGGACGAGGAGAAGAAAATAAGACAAAGAAGGAACATGGATGAGTGAAAGATACAAATATTTATATCAGCTATGCATTTTTTGAAATTTAAATATAATTTACTGTTAATGGAAGAAACAAATAACTTTTGTTCTTTTTCGGGAAAATTTAGAAGCTCTTAAAACTCTGATAATTGGAATTTACAATGAGTCTAAACATTGAGGAAGTACGTATTCGTTCTGTGTGCCAGTTACTCCTTACAAACTTAGCCCTTGGCTGAAACGTTTGTTGTTATGGTACATGTATGTCATTGTGTGTTCTTTTATGTTTGTGTTGCGTCATATGACGTCATCGTTTCGGAGGCCAGGGCCGCAGAGAAACTGCTTGGACTTCCCGCCGGGGTCAGGCGAGAGAATCTACTGGGACTATCAGGTGTATGGTGTGTGAACCTGATTACTCCTTTACTGGGATTCAGAAAGATACAGCCCTTATATTTGGCCGCAAATCACATTTTGCTGCTCATGGTCCGTTGTGTGATGAATGGTCATGGACATTAATTTTTAATTTCTGATGCAATACAAGAATGTAGTGCAGTTATTAAATACAACAGTATCAATATAACATGTTCGTAAAATTCTATTTTATGTCATCCCAATGCGGGAAGCATTAAAACTTTGTCGTCATAAACCTAAGGAGAAGGAGTCTTGTTGAATCTTCTCACCACAGTGGTGAGCGTCGTCTTGTGTGTCCAGCACATTCAGCTGCGTTGTGTCTGTCTCGGAAGGTTAGTCTAAAATCGTTAACAAAACGAGTCAAACGATACGCGCGTATCTCCTGGTGCTAATGCTCTGGGGATCCCTGGGAGCTGCGTTAGCGGCGGCACCAAGGTCGCTGTGTGCGTGTTGGGCGTCGGCCTCGCCACTGCCGCTTTCCAAAGGATTTTGCTCACGCGGCGCACGCACTGCGCTTCAGGCGGCGCGGCGTGCGCCGGTCACGCCCCCCCTTCCCAGCGCAACCCTTCGCCCGATTCGCCCCGCCCGTCCACCCGCCCGGAGCTGAACTCGTGGCTGAATTCGTCCATTTTCGCGATGGTTTCTAGAGGAGAGTTGCTCTTGTCGGTAGTTTTCCGTCGTTTTTCCGATTATTATCATGGGTGCGTCGGAGAGGTATGCTAACAAATAGACCACGGATATTCCCTCGCTCTTCTTTATTGCTTCCTCTCCCGTAATATAATACTTACCTGCTCTACACTCTCACATGTGTTGGGAGATCTCGGCGGCTTAGAGCTTGTGTCGGATGGGACAGTATCTCAATGTTGAGAGATACCCCATTGGGGAAAAGCCGACTTGTAGGTCGGTGCTGGATCACGCCATCAAGCGGAGAGGAAATAACGCTACCTCCGGGGATAAAACATGCCCGACACTTTTGCCGCTAAAGTCCTTAGCAGTTGACTTGCCCGAAATCATTAATCAGTCAATCAATTTCTCATGTGCGTGTTATACTTGAAGCGATTGCATATACTAACTGGTACCTGACATTTTCGAATAAATTTGATTTTCGACATTAATTTAGGAAGATAGGGAAGGGTTTGGCGTGATCCATAATGGCCAGCGCACATCTCTTTCTTGCTTGCAAACCGGGTTCAATCCACGACTTTTACATGTAGCATTTGTGTTCGACAAAGAGTTCTTGGAAGTTTTTTTCGATGTTATCTTTACCTCTGTCCTCTCATTCCATCATCTACTCATCAGAACGTCACCCGCTTATTAACCTTAGCAGTTGAAGAGCCATAAAACCCAATGAATGAAATGAATGAATAAAAAATCAATCAATCAAAAAGGGACAACAAATGTCAGGATTGCAGGTTCGGATGGCCGAGATCGTAAAGGCAATAGTGCCATAGCGATCTCGGACCGGAGGATTGCGGGTTCGAGTCCCGCCTTGGGCATGGTTGTCTTTGTGTTCGTCCTTTCACCCCCTATCATCACCATATCTTCACAGTCACCATACCGTTAAATGCAATAGTGGTCGCTAATGACGTAGATGTTGATGCGACATTAAAAACAAATAAAAAACAAACAAAAACAACAAAAGAAATTCAAGACAATTTTCTCGTACACCTTTCTTGAATGTCCGAATTGTCCCCTGTCTCGCATGGAAACATTCCGACGTGGCCCTCTCTGAATTTGCTGAATGTCGGGTACATTGGAAGGGATGAAGAAATATGCCTCATATGTTGTTTATCTTCGGGGTTGAAATGTTTGATATTAAACATTTATATGAGACAATGAAAAAGTCTTATTTAATTAATAGACTATTTTCGATATTTATACTCTGGTCTGTCTATGAATCAACGTAGCGTTGGGACTTGCCAGTCGTTATTGGTCCGATAATTATTTTCCATTTTTGATACTGGATCTGTTGATTGCTATATGAATAATAACTTTATTATTACAGTGATAAAGATGATGGGATTAAACACCCCTATTTCACTACATCGTTGTATGCGTGCGAATGACTTTTATATTTCTACGTCTTTTTCATACGTTACCTAACTTCTAATCTTTCCTTATCTTGTTCGTCTTTCTCTTTGGTAATCCCTCTTTCCATCGGCGGCACATCCCAGCACTGACCGCGTAATGCCTTCTCTCCACACTCACGCGCGCGCGACTCGGGGTTGGTATGGCAGCTGCCGCCGCTGGATCCGCCCGCCCTCCCGCGCCACGCGTCGCTCGCGCGGCGGCGGCGGCGGCGGCGAGTGGCGCAAGCGGCGAGCGGGCAACGCCCCGGGCGGCCGCGCCTGACTCATTGGGCGACGCGCGCGGCGTGTGCGTGCATGCGTGCTCTCGGGCCGCGCCGCGCCGCGTGTCGAAAGCGGGAAGCCCACGGCTGCGATCGGCGCGCCAAGGGGGCGGGGCGGGACCGCCGCCCCGACCCCACGCCGCTCTGCACTCGGTGCAGCCGCTGTGGCTCAGCTGCTCTCCCACGAAAATGGTTGTGTTCTCAAACATCTTCACGAGTTGAAAACTTCAAAATGATACCGCCGGCCTGTATAGCCGAGGTCGCTAAGGCTGTGAGGCCGTAGCTGCCTCGGCTCGAAGGGTCGCCGGTTCCAATCCCCCCTCGGGTATGGATGTTTGCGTATGCTCCTGTTGATTTAACGTATCGTGATCCCTCTACAGTTTCTCCAATGTAAACAATCACAGTGGTCGCTTGTGTTAAGTAGTTAGGTGATCTACTAGTTAAAAAGCGACCTTAAAAAATTAAACACATTGACCGAATTTATTTTATTTAATAATTAAGTAATATTAAATAAAAACGTACCGCCGTTCACAAGGCAACACCACGCACTGCGGGTTTTGTCAGAAATGAGTGTAGGACTTCATTGGATGCACCATTGTGGCTCTAAGGATGGGAATGGGACTTGGCTGAGGAAGGAAGTATAGCACTCGGTTTGTGGCCCGTTGTTTAAGTGCTCCAGCACACACTTGACATTAATAAGAGGAAACCTCTGAAATGACCGGTCACAGCAGCCGGCAACATAATAGCAATGCCAGAATTATGAAGATATTCATCATTCATCACGTTCCATTTGCGTTACTGTTGTATCCACGACTAAGAACTATTCATTCCGGATCATATTCTCCGAAATAAAGTGCACAACATGTTAAATCGTTGACCAACGTGACTTCCAAATTAACATGGTTTATCATCTCAACGTTTTATTCTTTTTCTGTCAGATATGCGAAACCTTACCGTTACTTGAGATGTCAACTGACCACCTTGAAGTTTACTGGGTCACCGGCGTCTGTGATTCAGAACACTCACGTGGATTTACCGTAGGCGCGCCAGGCCTTGAGGAAAACCCAGGAATGAAAGAAAAGAGGTGGACGCTTGTGACCGCACCAAACGTGACCACGTGACCATGTATTTGACGTATTAACAGGTCACGGCAAACGAAGACGCTTGAGTCATTTTATACGTTCAAATCGTGGACAACCACTGAATGCTAATTTGTAAATAAACACTTGATTTCTTGAAAAATAATACTTTTATCCTACAACTTCCACGGTAGCAAATTTTAATGTAAATGATATAATAAACAATATACATCCAAAAGAATGCGTTGTTTTAACAGTATTGTGTAAATCCTGCGATTTGATGTTTACAGATTGCATTTATCTTTATATGTATTCAATGAAATCTAATTAAATGCATTTCAAATAACGCTAAGCTTAACAAGAAGGAACTCTTTATGAAAGAGTATGGGACGAGTTTCTGTGAAAATTAACATTGAGAAAAAATATAAATAATGTTGATCGTGTTCTCGAATGGAACATCATTAACAAATTTTAGTACGTTCTTTGTGATTTGATTTTAATCAGAGATTTAATCAATGCTGGTGTATGGGATTTAAACTAGTCTTACCTACTGATGGTAATTATTGGAAGACATTGGGGTTAGTAAATCCATCTTGTAGGACTGGTTAGTGAAGTAGCCTTCTTCTTATTGGTTTCTTTTCACTTTCTTTTGGCAGGTCTGCCTGTGAGTACGGGCGTGTGAGAGTGACATAACGGTTCATACTATACCTCAGTATAAATTAGTTGCTTTTCTCTCTACATTGCTATTTGTATAAGAAGCTAGCAAAATGGAATTTGTTTCAATGATGAAATACTTACAACTTGGTTCTCCACCTGTAATTTTTTTCACTTCTTTAAATTGGATTAGATTTCTTATTCCAATAGCTTGCCAAAATCTGTACTAAATAAATCAAAATGAAATTTTTTTTTAATATTTCATTATGTCATTAAATAAAAGTTGTTCTTTAAGATATATTTTTGTCCTTAATTATGATGGATTATGATTGAACTTAGTACTAACAAAAACAACTGATGTCATATTTTCAATTTTTCAATTCGGAGATAACAACTTTGGAGTTTTAAAGGAGTTAACTGTTGCTGTTGAAGGGACTAACAATGTCTTGGGTTAGTACGTTTACATATTAAAAATCATTTGCTGTACATTTTGGGTTGCCTTTGAGTTCTTTCCTTGTAGTTTTGTTTGTGACTTTCAGAATTGACGTTCGCTGTAATTGGTTTTGAAGTAAGCTTTTTTGATACATTAAGTAACGGACTATAATTATGATGAACTGACCAATATTAAATAATCTTAGTTCAGTTTCTTTTCAATTCCATCACTCCTAATGGCAGTAATAATTGTCCAGATATGATTCAAATTCTTATTCGTAAGCGCAACTTATTTGTTACTTCTCCGTATTCGAAAGTTTACCCTTTAAGCCGGGAACTACAGGAAGACTCTTTTCACGCCTTACAAGATGAGAAACAACTATGATTAGTTGGCGTTTCATTACGAAGCTCAGCTAGTTTGCAAAAGTCAGAAAATGACCTCCCTAGCAAAAAGTCAGTGGAGTCATCTAACGAAAATTGTTGAAATTTCCTGACAGTTTCTCTCTTTATATTATCTTGGACAGATGGTATTTTGAAAGTTTCCATCGGACGAATGCAATCTTGCAGGAGACAAGGTTGAGATCAACCGTAGGATACATACAAATTCTCGTAAACATGTCCACGCAACGATCTACCTTGAGGCGAAGGTTCACGAAGAGGTAACAACGATAACGTTCTTGACGCTCTGACGAAATAAGTGCTGTGAGAAAAAGAATAATGCAAAATAGAGTGGAGTAGCAATGTCAATTGTAATTCGTCCAGACAAGGTCGCACAAAGGGTCCGGAGGTCCACAGGAAAAAACTCATAAAGACAATTAAATAATAATAATAATTATTATTATTATTATTATTATTATTATTATTATTAGTATTAGTATTATTACAGTTGAATCGAAACTTGTCGGATGAAGAATATGAAGGTAGATGCTGCTGACTTAAGGAATTGAAATGTTGTCAACTTGGTCCCGTTTGGTGTTCCCTGAGTGTTTGAGGCTGCCTACGTATCAACTTCATATCACGAGTATGTTAATGGGAAGCGAGGACATTCTTTAAGAGGGAAACTCACTGAACCAACGTTCTCAAGTTTTCTGCACGGCCTTCTGTACGTGAGAAGTACGGCGCAACGGGCCCCGAGGTTGCTGCATTCGCGGGCCGCCCCCTCGCCCCCGTGCGTCCTTATGTCATTCTGCTTAGCATATTTGGCGTCTCGAAAGGGTGCTTTTGCTTTTGAGTCACATTTAATGACATCGTTCTTCTTAGACGTGGTCCTTCTGACTTTTTGGACCTTGTGGAGGTTACATTTTAAAGGGCAGGAATAGATGCCTCTAAATCATACGATACGGCAAGAGGCGCATTTGACTGTGGTGCATCGTTTAATATAAGATGTTCTGAGGCTCTCATGCTGTGAATTCTCGATGGAAATGCTCTGGATTATTTTTGATTAGTAAAAACTAACTTACGTGACTTGTAAATTTTGCAGTTATACTGAAGTTGAGTATGTTGTATAAAAAAACAGACATTTCATTTACAGATTCTTCGAAATCTGTCAGTCCTTTGTCCTAGACAGACGTTGATAAGGTTATTTTATCGTGTACTCGAAGCCACTCTTCATTAATTTGATTATACGGAAAAAGAGAAAGATGAAAGGAAAATAAAGAGGAAAAGGTAAATAGAAACAAAACGGATGCTCTGACATTGCTGTACATCGAATAGGGGAAAATGTCTTTGCTCTTCTCCGCACGGGAAATCCTATTTTTCCTAAACCAACTGAACCACGGAACATAATTTCCTTATTTCCTCTTTCTTTTATCTTTTGTTCTGAACGACCCTCTCATTCCCTGGACAGTCTTGCTCTCTCGAAGCCTACCCAACAAACACACTCCTCAGTGTACGGTTTGGGCTTCTCGCCAGCCGCACAAAGGCCTACCCCGTCCCTCGCGCTGCTCTTGAGTTTTAGATTGCCCAGAACTTGTGCACCACGCCAGGTCACAGAACAAGAAAAATGCGATGCACTTTGTATATTCTGCGTAAAACAAATGTGCGGGCTTTGAGCTCAGAACGCCGCCCGGAAAGTTTGTTCCGCGAGGGGCGCTCGTGCAGGGCGGGGAGAGGCTTTTGTGCGTTACAGCTCGCGGCGTGGCATATCGCAGGTGAAATTAAGGCGAGACCGTATTTTTTTCCGGTCGGTTTTCTCTTCTGGCGACGCGGGCGGAAAGGCGAGGGAGGATGCCCGGAAGTTCGCCGGATGGCACCGCCGCTCCGGCCGGAAGGGAAACAGCCGTGAAAGAGAGGGGAGAGTCTCCTGGAGGAAGACGGTAACCGGATCCATATTAATTCTTTCAGTTCTGTGAATAATTGGAACTGCGTGTGTTTTTGACCTTCAGCTTAATAAGGAGCGGCCGTTAGACTCGTTGGCGAAACAGGACAGATGTTGCTAATTTGATAAATCTTCTCTTGAATAATTTTTGATGTACAGTTATGATAGTAACTGGAACATAGGCAGAATATTTATCCTTAAAGTAACAGAGGAAAGTCTATTAATTGGCTAACAAATACTAAATAGGAATGATATACAGATGGTATATGATAAAATTAACATGTTACTGAAATAGAGATGAATGTAATCTCACTTTTTCGTATGAAATTTAAATGGACTGAGGATACGATTATTTAATTAGTGGTGATACGGGAGGGAAATGTAGATCATTAAACTCGCATGCCCTTCTACAACGTTGCTTCTAATTCCGTATAGCAGTCAGAGGATCATTGACACAAAGTCTTTGTAGATGCAATGCATCAGAAATTCGTGCTTGTTCATAAATACCTTCATTAGTGAAAATTCACAACCCTTGACATAGTTAATACCATTGTTGTGTTATTTCATGCTTTAAAATCTAAATTAATAGAGTCGCTTACTTTGTCAGTTTCGCTATTCTTAAATTACTTAAACACCGGTGAGAAAATACAATTTGACTAACGTGACTGACAAATCTTAGACATTCATCTCCCAAATCTTGTTTCTAAAGAACCTGAGTCTCACAGTGATTTTCTTATTACTTTCTGATTTCAGAAAAAAATTCATCTTAAATGTTAGTTGAAATTTTTCTTACAATTACCTAGTCTGTGGGAAAAGAAAGAACGTAAATCAACCACCGTGCGGTCTTAGAGCTAAATTTTTCTCCATTTACATGTTTCTCAATTACAGTAATGGTAAGAAAACAAACAAACGCAGATGTTTGTCCCTAGAATTGTTAATTTAACAAAATGTGACACATGGTGTTTTATAAGGTCATGAAGTGAAATATTGCGAGGGGGCGTCTTTATGCTAAAACTACGTCCGTAACAAAAACCACCATTTTGTTTCAATGTTGTTGTAGTTCGCACTACTCAATGTAGTCTGGACATCACCGCACAATTTGTATTTGACGTGTTTCGAACAGTACATAAAAAAGTCGATTTAAAATGAATTGTTTGCAAGGAAGAGGCAATCAGAGGCAAGACAACCTCCACCTCGTCGATGAAATTCATGATACTCTAGACAAGAAGCATGTGCGGTGCATGTATAATTTTTCCTCCCATTGATCATTTATTAAACATAAATCGAAATATCTCGAATTTGTGTTGTGTTGTTGTTCTTTGTTTGTTTTCCAACGACATGAAAAATGAATTCAAATTAAAACATGTCTTGCCCCAATATATTCACTAGCACTAACGACGTATTGCACCTCTCTATACCAGTCACCATGTAATCCTCGGCCGGTAGACTGGGGCCCTGATGATCTACATATCCCGGGAACCGAGTGGGTTGCGGGTTGCGTTTCCACGGAGCGAGAGGGCCTGGCGCGGAGTGACCAGCGATGCAATCTGACAGGTGCGCTGCAAACTTGCGCTTTCCCCGACGCTACCACCGGAGCCACCGCCGTCTCAGCCGGCCAACTTCCGCAGATTGCGTAAGAGCTGCACTTAGAAGGCGGCCACCCTCACTCCGCCCGGCCCGCCGCCCCAGTGGAAGACTTGAATTCATTTGCATCAAAATCTGATCGCGCCGCTAAATACATAAGCTAGGAGACAATGGGGGAGCGGTGGGGGAGGGACGGCCGACCTACAGAGTGCCCCGCTAATGCCATTGTCCGGTATGCCTTCGCCGGCGGCGTGGCAACACCACCACTGCACGGTGGGGCCAAATGCCAAAAAGCTGGTCAAAAGTCGAAAGCGTTGTACGATTTGACTGAAACTTTGTATTTAGAGGTTTATGATCATTCTAATTAATAATCTGTAATAAAAATTCCGAAAAACAAAATGGCGGACCAATATGGCGGATAAAATTATCAAAATTTTGTATTTTTAACACAAAATGATCATACTTATAAGTAAAAATGAGTTCATTCGGGTTTTTAAGGATGCTGATTAATAATCTTGAATGAAAATGCCAAAAAAACAAAATGGCGGACCAATATGGCGGACAAAATCATCATTTTCTTCATTTTTAACACAAAATGATCGTGTTTAAAATTAAAAATGAGTTCATTCGGGTTTATAAGCATGCTGATTAATAATATTAAATAAAAATGCATAAAAAACAAAATGGCGGACCAATATGGAGGACAAAATTACCATAAGTTTGTATTTTTAACACAACATTATTATGTTTATAAGTAAAGAAGAGTTAGTTTGAATTTTTAAGGATGCTAATTAATAACCTTGAATGAAAATGCCAAAAAACAAAATGGCGGACTAATATGGCGGACCAAATCATCAATTTTTTCCATTTTTAACACGAAATGATCGTGTTTATAATTAAAAATGAGTTGATTTGGGTTTATAAGCATGCTGATTAATAAATATTGAATAAAAATGCTAAAAAAACAAAATGGCGGACCAATATGGCGAACAAAATCATCAAAAGTTTGTATTTCTACATGTTGCACGCGCTACAAAAATTTGTCACAGGCACTAAAACGGCAGCTACGGGCAGCTGTTTTTTTGTGATTCTCACAGAGAATAACATTTCGAATAATGTCATGTTAAGTTTTTAGCCCCGCACGACGGTGCACATAGTTATTTTTCATTTTAAACACAAATTTTTGATTATAGCATTTTCATTTTTCGCCAACAATCAACGTTAATTATTACATTAACAAATTATTTTTAAAAAAATTAAGTATACATATTATGTTTCTACTTACTCTCAGGAATAGATTCCATTTTGTTTTATTGAATTCGGCCGACTGCACGCTTCTCTATCCTTCGAAACACAAAGGTTCTGAAAACACGTTTCACAGCTGACCGATATCGATCGCTCGAGGCCCAACTTTGAACTGATCTCTTACCTCAAGTATAAGAGAGAAACCGTTACTAATTGCGGAATTCAACGGCCCAAATACCAACCTATTGAAGTAGCAACGACAAAATCCCTATCTAGTAACTTTTTTTTTGGACTTTTGGCCAGCTTTTTGGCATTTGGCCCCACCGTGCACTGGCCTCCATCACCGTCGCCTTGTCGGCGATGCCGACGCTGCCGCGAACCCTTGTGTTCCCGCACACTGGCGCCTTAGGATTCGTTGTACTTGGGTATTCATTACGCGTTGCTGTCGTCGCTTTTCCCACAAACGACTCAGCCCTTCCATTCACCAACATCGACCCTTATTCCACGGTAACCTTCATCTTGAGCACCTTGAATAACAATGATGCGACTTCCATGATCCCCCCGATCACCACAGACGCTTTTATCGCGACGATCACCACGAGTAACCATTTCGAAGTCCTCCAGGATCATTCCTCCCGCCACCAACATTGCCACAATTTTCACCAATACTGGCTTTACACCTTTACCGCCACCGCGTCCACTGCCATCCACCATCACAATCACTGTCATCAGGATCTTGTGATTCGCAAACGTGTGGTTTTTATTTCAAATATGATTGTTTTGCTTAGGTATAGACAGACTTCCCTTTTTTAAATGGAACGCTCAATACTGTGAAATCGGCCTTGAGCGATCACTGGTGTTTGCGGAGAAAAATACCCGTTAGATCAGGTGACGGCTTAATCGAGGAAATGGAAGCTTGGAAACAGACGTCCGGTCTTATTTAATTTGGTAGGAAGTGAAATATGTAGTCTTCGTTCTGACATTTTTAATTAATCTTAAATTTAAAAAAATACGAAACCTTGTTTGCTCTAAAGCATGCATCTAGCTCTTGCATAAAGTTTGCTCTAGTGCATTTAAACAACTTGTTTGCAAACCCTTTCAATTTCCAACATTTGCATTATTTTCTTTTTCACCTACTGCTTATTTTTGTTCATTTATGAACTTGATTCCCAACTAAATTTGAAGTTGCAATTCGCACCTACAGGAAATTTCAGAGCACGCATGAAGATCATGTATTATAATATGAAAGAAAAATTAACGCCCCCGCGAGAGACGGTACTCTATCAGTTCTGAATAATCGTACGAAGCATTCTGGGGAAATTATGAATCAGTAGTAAACTTCACCCATCTTTCTTTTCCTATAGAGTTACGGATAAAACGCAAATTTTTGGGGAAATTGAGATAGTGTAATACAGATTAATTTACGAGTAGTATTTGACCACTGGCAGTGAGGTCAGGTGACGGTTTGAGAGGGATAATTTACTATCATATGGTAAAATCAAAGGGTTCCATCAAAAATGGCCATCAATAAAGGTGACCGGTTCTTGAAATGGAGGTGGTCATTTTAGCAGGTTTTACTGTGTGGTGACCATGGTAACTCCGTGAAGTGACACGAAATGGAATTTTACCTTGCGACTTACACTGTCTGTAATATACATTGACTATGGGCAGAAAAGCGAGGCGACATACGCTGCAAAACAAACGGTTGCGTTGCGGTATACGTGTCCCCCAGTGATTCAGAGTGGTCTTCGAGACACAATGAAAATACTTAGTATTGAATCCGAATCGTAACAATGCCGGGGAGCAAATGTATAGAATCCCGGCCGTTGAGGGCGACCGCGAGGCCGGGCGGGCGGGCGGGCGGGCGGGGGGCTTCAGGGTCCTCCTTCCAATGTCGCGGCGCAAGGCTGGCGGATGTGTCGGGGCCCGCCGCATCCTGCGTGCGCCGCCGCCCCTGCCGCCCTCTTCCGCGTGCGCCCGCAAGGTCACGCGCCAGCACGGCCGCTCCCTGATGCACGCGCCCGGTGCGGGGCTTCCGTGGCAACGCCGTTCATTAGGAGCATCCGAGGCTCGAACCCCGACGGTGACGGGTTTTCTTCTCCAGCTTCGAAGTTGGATCTGGAGGAGAATTATTGCTTTCGGCTGCCCTAATCACTAGTTTCTGCGACCAATAGTACTGGCTTAGGTCGAACCAGGCATAAATTGATGTCTCTACAATACCTCTCACCCTTAGGGTTCTAGGATCGAATCCCGATGATGGGAGGAATTTTGATACTAACTAGACAGCTAGATTGAAATCAGCCGCAGTCTGGAGGAGAAATATAGCGGCCGGCTGCTCTTGATTGATAGTTTCCCGTAGTTTCTCCGATTAACACCAGGCGAATGCCGGTGTGCCCTATCAAACAGTTTTAGGTATGCGCGCCATCTTACTCTCCCTTGTCCTATCTTCATCCCTTGCTTACTCCCACTTACACTTACATGCACTACACGAAGACAAATGTTGAGAGGACCAGTCGGGAGCTTACAGCGTGTTCGGGATGGGTCAGTGCCTCCTGGTGGGAGATGCCTGGTTGGGGAAAACCACGCTAGCCGACGTGTAGGTTGAACTCGGATATCCCCATCCATCTGGGGAAGAGCACAGCCATCTTCCGCGATAAAAGCATGCTCTGTTTTCATTTTGGTATATTTTTGTAATTCCTTACATTATTGTTACAAAACTTGCTTTCTTAAAGAAATTAATGTCTTAAACTTATATTTATCCAAAACATTATTTTCAATTTTTATTATAATTTGCTTCTCTTCCACAAAGAGAAGAAATGATTCACCGCCGTGGAATAAATCATCAGTCATTCAGCATGGGAATGAAATCGCCTGTGCCCAGAGCGCAGTGTATCTCTGGGAAAGCGACCTGGCGAGGCGCTCGCCAGTTCCGAACATTGTTCCAGAACCGCCCGCTTGAATGTCGGGCATTCTTGGCACAAGCACGCACGATTATTTATAAGTATTTCTCCGGAGGACGGGAAGCGAACCATTGTATGTGTCTGATGGGAGGACATACGCACTTGACAACGATTTTTCTTTCAATAATGGGCTATGAGAAGGAAGTGGTAGTTGAATATGGATTTGAGAACAATTACCACGAGGATGTAGATTTCCATCGATGATTTGTATAATAGTTTTTAATTCCATCGAGATAGAAGATTACGTAGAAAGGTAGAAATGGGAATATATGAAATAAAATAACCAGCGATTCTCATTCTAAAGCCACGTTTCACTACGAAAGCATTTAAAAGATTATAATCTAAACACACGGTTCCACATGCACATTGGTGTGTACGTATGTTACTTTCGAGAATGTTTGGATCCTACGTAAGGCCAAACTTACAAGATGGTTTTAAACGTTTTAAAAACTCATAATGTTCTTGATGAAGCTATGCAGGCACACGCACAAGTTCTTTTATGTACGAAAATAAACGGAAAAAGTTGCCAATTTATTAAGTCTTTGGAACAACTTTGTCTGCAGACTTACATAATGCCCAACTTATTTATCAGTAACCATCATTATCACGTAATACCTCTATAACTTCATCTACGGGGCTCGTAATTTAGTACTTTTATCTTATTTTTTTGGCCCAAAATCCCAGGATATAGAGACCTTTGGACTTCGACCTTTGACTTTTCATTTATAAATTTTGAATACTTTAAAGTGCTAGAATTGATTAGAGTATATCATGTCATATTGTTGTAATTACTCAAAAACTCTAAGTTTTGCCAATCTTTTTTCTTTTTTTTATTTATTCTCCTCATTTCATCTATTGTAATAGGATGAGATGTGATCTTCCTGGAGTGGGGATGAATAAACTACAATTCAGCACCAAATCGTTTGAAATATTTGGTGACAGCTGCTTCTTTTAATCAGTTTCTTGGTTTTAGGGTGTAGGGGCTCTAAAAGAAATTATGAAATTATTGGTAAATTGCTAAAAAGTGAAGTAACACAATTAATGTTAAGTTGAAACGCAATAGTTGACATTCAAAATCCATTGGTTTAATTTTATGAGACAGTACGCTGTATATGAAGTCTAAACTCGGCCCTCTTCCTATAGTTAATTCTAATACAACTTTATAGTAAAATGCTGAGTTGAGGAGGACTTAGGTCTAAGCATCTGTTTGCACAATTCGAATTTGAGATTCGTCACTAGTTTCAATAACTGCATAAAATACATCTCCGTTCATTCAGTAGAACATCTTGAGGGATGTGAACACACACTCTGCGCCGCGAAAGGAGGAGGAGGTTTTTCTAAATGATCGCATATTCTCAATGAACGTCAATTTGTTAATTTCTTGGAGAGATGAGCCGGTATATCCCCCCACCAGACATGATATAATCCATGATCTGGGCTGTCCGGGTGAAGCCGCGTCGTTGGCTGAGGTGCCGACGACAGCCTAGATCATGACTCTGGCCGCGGAAGCCTACGACATGATTTAATCCATTGCCACTCTTTTTGTGATGTAACTAGTGGCGCATGGATTAACTTGTACATTTATTAAATTATCATGAACGACAAAAATATTTAATTTAATTTGGCATTTAAATCTTTAAAAATAGTTTGCGGAAAATTCCATAACTATTGCAATGCGGCGTTTGCAGAATGAATGGCACGGCTTGTTGTGTATTATAATTTCTGTCGTACGCGCACTCAATTTAAATCTTATTTCTTTTTATTACATTACATTTATTTTTTTACTTCTGTTTTATGAATATCGGTCAATATTACAAGAACGGTTTAGTACTTCAGTTCGGGTGAATTATAGTCGTGAAACAAAACCCTTAATTTCTATATACAGCGCCATACACTACTAGATATAACGTACCGGTAGCTTAAATAGAAATGCTACTATGAGGGACAATTCCACTTGCATAAATATTTTTCAATAATTTGCGTAATTTTATTGTGTTAATAAACTGAAAAATAAATAATATTTATCACAAAATCTATTTGTTTTTGTAGTGTGTCGTGGAGATAGATTTTCAGGTATTTGGTTTAACTAACTCTTCCTCTTGGCATTGTATTGAAGGTTCAACATTTTCTAGCCTAAGCTCAGCAAGATTACCTTGATGTCCGACACAGGTAAACATATTAGATAACGCATGGGAGAAACTGTGCTTATTAATAGCCATTCAGCATTCACAAGGCAGCACCGCCGTCCATTTTAATTATGAGCTGTGCAGGAGTCTGCGTGTGGTAGACTAAACACGGCCCAGGAGCTTCAAAACAAACCCACGACCGCCGCGCCACGCCGCGACGTCTCGGAGCCACGCAAGAGGATGCATTGAGGGAGCCATGACAAGCCACTGACGACGGGTCGAATAGAGAGGAATGAAGGTGGATGATGATATTTATAGCATTGTATACATTATTATTATTATTATTATTATTATTATTATTATTATTATTATTATTATTATTATTAATATAATGGTACAAAAAAACTATTTTAAAAAATGTTAAAAGGATGTTTACACACATACTAAATATTACCTAAGAGTGGCAACTGGTGATACTATATATTGGTAGTTGGTTAAGACCCCATACAGTTGTTGGGTTGAATTAGAATCTAAAGCCAGTCAAAGCAAAATGAATAAAACAATATAAATAAATCAAGACTTGGATCCTTGTTTTTTGAGATAAAATTAAGCATACCTGAAAAAGTCATGGAACTGAGATGTAAGAAAGAGAGTTGTACTATGAATGAATGAATGAATTAGGTGCATGATTTTCGCGAGCGATTGACTAGCGCTGGTTATCTGGAAGTTTTTGCATGGCATAGCGTACAGCAATTGACTGCAACGCCGATCTTCTGTGCATGCGCAGTGGTGAGGAACTCGAACTGCACATGTGCAGAAGATCGATTTTGCTGTCGATTGCTATAACGCTTAACCGTACAAAAATTGCCTATCATTTGCCATTTGTCTCCACCAAGCAACTGGGCGTCATCAACCCTGGATAAATAATCAGAGCGTTTTGACATGTCGTGAAGTCTAGATCAAGTGTTTCCGATTCGATGCAATGTCGATTTTATGCAGGATTTGGTACAAAAGATATTTGCAGTGATTACTTCATAGTATTTGGAGAAGTTAATAAGACTTGAATGTAATTTGTGAACCTATAAGACCGAAATCGTGAAATTGAATTGTTGTTCTTGTTGTCGAGGAAGAATAAATTTCTCGCAAGAAGCAGTGATATTCGGGAAGTCGAAGACGACGTATCTGTGACGATGTCGATTGAGATGTTACACCAGGAGCTAACGTCGCACATCCCTGAATCTTCGCTTATTTATTAACAAGGTCTTCTGGTAAGACTGTTCTTATTGAAGTGAGAAGGATAAGTTAATTCTCAATGCTGAAGGTTTTCAGAACAATCAATATTTTATAATCACATGGGAAGTAGATACAGATAAAGAACATTGGGGGCATAAATAGGCATGATCTTTCGATCTGATAACATGAAGTTATCATTTTGCTGTGCTGTTAATAATACTTGCACCCACCTTCTAATTTTTGTTTGGACTAGCAGACCCTACTTTTTTTTCGGTCATAGTGCAATTCGGATAAAGAGGCTCTCCATTTGTTGTTCCAGTTCGGTTTATGTGCCCTCACTTCAGGAACATTTCGTTGTGCGAGGTGTCGGCTTTGTGGGCGTGTCGGATGAGGCGAGACGCGTCGGACTATAGAGACTCCTCTGTGCTAATTAAACCGAACGTCTACTTATCACATTGTTGCCTTTGTGGAGTGCCAAGTGTGCGTGTCGAAATAAACCCAGCGCGGAGCTCCTCCAGAGAGCAGACGACGAGGTAGCGCGAGCGTCAGGACGGGGCACCGGCGCACGGCCGTGGCGCGGTAGCGTGACGCCAGAGAGAGTCTGCTGCGGAGGGGGGTGTACCTGTGACGAATTTGATCCTTCGAAAATAAAATCTTGCGCTGTGACTCGCGAAGTGGACGCTACACTATGCTTAGAAAATAGACAAACAATAAGTAAATAAATTAAAGAGCACGTTATATTTTAAGTAGAAAAGAGAGTGTGGAGAGTATGGAGAGTATGTGCAAAGGTGAGGTTGCGGGCAATTTTCTGAGAAGCTTTACAGTGTTTGGTTGATAGAATTAACTCCTATTCTGACGGTACGTTTTTCCCTTTCAGGTGTTTCTCCCTCAGCTGTACCATATGTTATGTTATCTTACCCGCGGCTTTCATGCTGTGGAGAAACTGTACTCGTATTTGGAATGAATACCAGAATTTTGAAAGGGTAAAATATTGGAAGGTGTAGGTTTTGTATTGGTTTAAAAGTCGTCGGTCTAGTCACAGAGTATCGTGTACTAATGTAGTTTATATTTTTAAGTAGTTGCCTACTAAATAAACAAATAAAATAGTACATAATAATGATTGCAAGAATCCATTGCATCCATTCTGCTAGTAATCAACCTGGAAAGTTAGTCCAGGTTGCCATTGAAAGGAGTGTCAAATTCTTGTAGTGCATTAACATCCATATGCATCTGTAACTGTTATAATAAATACTATAAAACGGAAACCCTGATTTTCTCAAAATAAGAGAAATGCGTATTATGTACTCAAAAATTAAACTTCCAATTCAACATTTTGTTTCTTCCCTTCTATGACATTGTCAGTTCACATATTGAAGTACAGATTTTGGCCTATTTTTATTCGAAGTATGTAACATATTACTCGGAATTCGCGGTTTTTGTGATTTGAGATTGGGTCAGTTTAAAAAGGCTCTAGGAAAGGACTTTAAAAGGAAATCACTTAAGAGTGATACATTTTTGAGGATTTTATATTATTGAAATTTGATTTGATTATTCGCACAGAATGATTAAGCAGCCAACTTGGTGTATTTGGAAGCGTCAATTTAGAATTTGCCTCTGCCAGTTGCGCATGTATTCCTTGCTCTCTCGCATCATAACGTGCATTGATTTCAGCTTGTGACGCATAATCACTTCCACCTTTTCTTCCCCTGCTCATCCATCTCCACTCCTAAACCCCACCATCCCCCCCGGCTCCCCGTCCTCTCACGTCTTCCCCATGTCCTCCCCGCTCTTCTCCCTCCCCGCCCGCCCCGTCATCCCCGTCCGCCCTATCCTCCCTATCCTTCCTTCCCTCTGTATCCTCCCCGCCCCCTACCCTCCCCGTCCTTCCCACCCGCATTAAGCCTTCACGCCCCCCCCCCACGTCCTTCCCATCATCCCCACATCCTCCCTATCTTCCCCATCCTCCCCATTTCCTCCCCGTATCTCAAAACTATCTTCATCCTTCCGTAAAGTCCATCGACTCTGCATTCTTGGCCGCCTCCGCTCTACCCACTACGTGCCCAGCCCAGCCTCTTCTGGCTGCACAGCCACGATCCTCGCCGTACGCACGCCTTTGCGCAGTTGGCGCTGCAGAATGTAGGCGACACACTGAGTGCCTACTCTGCAGAAGCTGGTCAAAATGGCGAAAGTAGTAATCTAAATAAAACACGGGGAGTTTGATATTAAGATAGTTAAGTAGATTGCATACGAAGTTGCAAAACTGAATTGATATATTGACGACGGAGATGCGTAATTGCGAAGAATCAACTCGCGGTTGAAATAGTTTTTGTCTTTAAAGCCTAAACAACAAGCAAAAAAATGTTTACTTTTATTTAATTAGTTTACTTTGATGAAACTTAACTCACTTTCAGTGGAGATAATGGTGAATACATTTAATTCATTTTTTTAATTGTAAAGGATTAACATATAACTGTCTTGAGCATGTGACTGAAATTCATTACCCAAAAAATAAAACGACTGAAATCTTGAATATCTAGTCTTAATGTGCTTCGTACAAGCCAACGATTTTTTTTTCGCAATTTCACCTACACATTCATTATCAACATCAGCGCGCGCAGCACAAAGCCAGAGGGGAACTACATTTCTGTCTCCTTTTTTCCTTTGAACTTTTTATTTACGTATTTACGAACACATTTTACTAATTAGTAAATTTAAAAAAATGCTTCAAAGAGAATGAAATTATAACTTTAATGATACAATTAATGAATACGAGTGTTTCTAAGTTAAATCATTTACACGGTTGCCAGCTAATAATAACCAGCTAAAATAAATAGATAATGCCTCCCTCTCAACTGTCTTAAAATAATTTGCCAAGTTTTCAAATTTATGAAGGGGAATATGAAGAATTGTACATATTTAAATGATTGCTCGCGTAGGGTTGTCAGGCACGTGAACAACAATCGAACAAGATTTTACTTAAGGTCGCTTTTTAAGTAGTTGGTCATATAGCGACCACCGTGTGATTTTTAACATTGCGGTAACTGTAATAGGAACACATAAAGACAACGTGAACACACACAAACATACTTACCCTGGGCGGAATTCGAGTCCGCGATCCTTCGAACAGAGGCAGTCACAGCCCCTCAGCGTCAGCGATCTCGGCTATCCAGGCCAGACCAAACATGTCGTGTAAATGAGTTCTTTATTACAGGCGCGGATCCACGGGGAGGAAAATGAGGGAAACGCCCCCCAAATTCTTCAGTACCTATTAATTTTAATTTTTTTATTGTTTTTTTAGGTCACATAAATGTCTAGGTCATTAGCAACCACTATTGCTTGTAAAGGTGTGGTAACTGTGAGGATGACAGGATATGATGATTAGAAGGGGTGAAACGCCGAACACAATACATTCATGTCCGAGGCGAAACTCGAACCCGCGATCCTTCGGTCCGACATCACTACGGCACTACTGCCTTAGCAATCCCGGCCATGGCAATTTTAACTTGTCGCGATTCTTTCAAGCAAACATATTTTCGGATTATCATTTAAACGAATACAATGGTATCGCAGCATGAGCTGAATGTAGCCCGTGACATTAGATAAAATATGTAATATGCATGTCCACGAAAACCTCTTGAATTCCCCCTCCCCAAATTCGTCTTCGGAACCTCCCCCCCACTCGTTTTGTCCGGCGTCGGGGCGCGCGCCCCACCGTGGTGCGGAGACTTGGCTGCGGCGCAGCGCGCTCACGTCAGAGCGGCGCGCGCGGGCGGCGCCACCGCGGCGCCTGGCGCCGGCCCCGAGCGCACCGGCCGGCGCGTCGCGTCTGCCGACTCGCGGGGCCGCCGTTTGCTGGCGGAGGCGTAGATCCTCCTGAAATCAAATGAGAGTGTTACCAAGTACACGCGGTGTCAAACATTTGCACCTACAACACAATTCTACATTATTGTTTCTTGTTGTTTTCTGAGTTGTTGTTGTTGTTGTTGTTGTTGATTTGTCATCCTCTTTTGTAAAACACATTGGGCGTTGAAAAACATATTTCAGGTGGTATTCGTGCCCGCGGTCTTAGGACCGGCGTACATGCTGCAGCAGGAGTTCGCCACCGACGCTGACATTTTAAAAGTCAGAAAACGCCAAATTGCCAGTGAAGTGATTCTCGTGTGATTGTATTTCACTACTTTTTCATTAAAAAGTGTCTCATAAAATCCAAATAAATGAATATTTGTCGTTTCGAAGTAGTTTTAAGATGGGTACCTTCAACTATTCTTCAATGACTCTTCAGATACTCGACAAAACATTCGTTTACGGAAATTCATCTAATCCTTGAACATCTCTCCGCGTAATTTTGAATTGCATGGAAACTATAAACCACGCATTATATATTTTTTGAATGAAGGAAATATTCATTTTAAAATATGAACTACAAAATTCGTGTCATTGTTCCAATCTGGTCACCAGGAAACCAAAATACTTCACAAATTTTGATGACTCAGGCTTACACTTCATGCCACTATTAATAGCGTCAATAACGCTTCATAGTGGTGCGGGGGGGGGGGGGGTCGAGCGTCACGCTGGAGTACCTGCAGGCCCGCCCGGCGCACGCAACCGGAAGCAAGACAGCGGATACTCCGTCACGCCGTCTGCCGTGACGCTAGCATTGCGTCACTTCCGGTCCATCGCTGGCGGCTCGCTGCGGGTTCGGCCCGCAGGCATTGGTTCCCGCGTTCGATTTCGGTTTCGTCAGTATCGTAGATTTCCCTAACGAAGTGGTCCTTTCAGCCGCTGATGCGGAGTTCGAATTCCGGTCAATCCATGTGGAATTTGTTGTGGGCAATGTGGGTTTGTGGCTGGTTTCCTCACGATCCATTCACCGGCCTCCCATTCCACCGTTGCTTCATCGAGGTCCTTTCTACTTCGTTATTCTAATCATCTCATCTGGTTGTTGCGAAGATTAACGTAACAAATATTTATATTTATATGCACAATTATATTTCTCGCACGTCTTACAGTTAATTTTTGAATCATAACATTTTTCACAAAGCAATCGCGTTCAGTTCAACTCCAGTCTATCCTTTTTTGTGTTATTTATATATCCCCTGACAAAAGCATGGTCCATGTTATCGTCTTTTGTACTACATTCTTATGATTCCACGAATATTGGCCATCAGTGAATATAATAGAAGTTCGTTTTCGTAAAAATAATATTAAAAAGTACCCATTGCTAGGAAACTACTTCGAAGTTCAATGGAGATGATTTTTGCAATATTGTATTAATTAGGCAAGTTTTTGGAATAAAACTGCCACAATAAAGAACATTTCTGACATATTTTGTAATAGAAAATAATTACTAACCCTTTCCCAGGTTCCCCGAACAGGGACATTTGGAAATTCTAATTCAAATGATATAGGACTTTAGGTTGTAATGATTTAATACTTTGGGTTTACCTTTGCATTTCACTTCACTATTATGTGGTTAATAAAGCCTCATTCTGCTTTTAAAACAAAACAATTGCTTTCGGGCACTTCAAATTGTGCTGATGCGGAATCAGAATCTCCGTCTCCATCATAAATCTTGAATTACAAAAATTATGTTCTACTCAAGCTCATCCTTATCCGATGGCTAGAGCATTAATATTAATCAAGGCAAAATTGAATTTTAGGTTCTGTAAGAAATATGACAGCTTTTTTTGGTTGAGGAATATTCCAAAAGCAGCAGCAGTGATGACGGGCTGCTGCAACGCACAATGCGTGGAGAGTAGGGATCTTTGTTGATAAAGTACTTTCAAATGACCTACATCATTGTTTTATTCGTCTGCTGAAATGAATTTCATACTCTCGATCCCTTTGTGCTGACTTCGCTTTAAAGCAAATACAAAATGTCAATTCTATCAAATTATTTTCAGTTTCCACTTACAATATTTGCATGAAATAACTTTCGTGTTGAAGAAAACCAATATAATTATTCTTCAGTCAATGTTTGTACCGTATTACTAGCAGGATATTAACTACTATATCTGAACGGCTAAACAATCTTTTAATGAGGTAACTTCTAAAAGTGGAGGTAAAGGTTCTAGATAAGATGATATGGAAATATTAGTTTCAAATTTACTTCAGGTGCAGTGCAGTATTTGTATGTGTTGTAATATATTTAACATACAAAAATATGGAATAATATTTTTAAAATACGTATCCATAATATTGCTTCAAAATTATGGATACGTATTTTAAGGTATATAAATATTCGTAGGCCAACCTCTCTAATACGGGAGTTTGGATTGGATTCCAACAACACAGAGCGGAAGACTGCAGGGTCGAACCCAACTTAATGCATGGGTGTCATCTCTACGTGACGGTGATGTGTTTCGCTTTGCCACCTAGATTGGAATATTAACACGCATCTGACCGTAACCCATTTACGTCCACACCTTTTTTTCTCCAAATAGTTAAATTATTTCTACACTGCTGTTATTGGTATTAATATATTTCATATATAATTATTCTTGAACGGATAACTTCATAGCTATCCCTCACAACTATCCTACTTTTCTTCATTCAATTTAAGGAAAATGCAAATTACTCCTGTGATACCCAGGAAAGGGGAAGCCAGTTAAGGCTCGACACTCCTTTGCCTACACTCGGATTTTCTTAGTACGAGTCACGGGAACGTCCTCCTCGTCTGTGGTAGTTGTCAAGGGCTCGAACGCTTCACGCACGTGTGAATCTTCCATCTATCTCGATCGAGACAAGCGAGGTCGGTTGCGAAGGAACTCGCATCAAGGATACACTGTCCACGTATAGAAGGTCATCTCAACATGGCCGTCGATTTTCTTTTTGTTAAGTATTTACAAAATCTGTGCATTTCTGCACCAAAGCAGGTGAAGTGGAAGAGTGAATTGTTCAGTGGCAGTGTCGTTTATGGTGACCGTGGCGGGGACGGTGGCAGCCTTGGCAGCCCGGTGGCGGTAGGTGATTGGCCTGGATCTCTGGGTTGAGGAGAGGACCCGGGTGGTGGTATGTTAGTGGGTGAGGGTGGGGGGTTAGGAGGAGAGCGGCCGGGTGATGGCGGTGTGGCAGTGTTGCGGGGTAATGGTGTGACTAGTTGGCGATGATGGAATGGTGAGGTAGTGGGGAGACACGTTGGCGGTATAGTGACGTGGATGTATGAGGGTGGGAGACAGTGACGGATTGACATTTTGGCGGTAACGATGGTTCAGGACCCTGGCGGCGTGGCTGACTAAAGGGTGATGATGTGACGGACTGGCGGGGTTGAACCCGTAAATTTGGGTAAAACAGCCCGAAACACTGACCGTCATACCTCTGAACCCGCAGTGTGACGGTGAGTGAGAGCGGCGGTGTTGCAATGTGACTGAGTGTGGACGGCAGTGTTATCGGTCTGTCGGGGTTGCAGTGTGACGGTGAGTCAGGGCGGCGGAGTAGCAGTCTGTCAGGTGGCGGGTGGGTGGTGTAGGTGTCGGCGATTGCAGCGGCGGAGGATACGTGCGGCCTTCGCTTCGCATCCCACGCCCCCCCCTCGCGACCTCCGGGTGCTCTCGGGCCCCCTCGCTGAATCAGAGGTCGCGACCTCCCGCCGACGCTCTGTTTCCGCTCGTCGATGGGCGTCCAGGGGCACCTGCGGGCGACGCGACGCCCACGCGAGGTCGGGCCTTCTGAAGAGACCGAGGGCAGGCAGCTTTCCAGATTACGAAAATTCTCCAGAACATTGGTGTTATTCAAATTTCGAAGAGTTTCTCTTAATTTATAAGCTGTTGTTATCGTTCATTAGGCGAGAATTTATTATTGGAAATTTTCACGATAAAACTCCCACAGGACGGCTCGACAAATCCGCAGCGGGTGCGGCGCGGAAAGATTCCCGCCAGACGCAGCGACGACATCCGAGGGACCGTTCGCACCGGAGTGTCAATTATCACACAGCATTTGGTGACAGTTTTCCTCATCCGATAAACAAAGGCAAGGTAACTCGGCCCAGAGGGGAGCGAAGACTCCCGAAGGCCGGCCGACTTCCACGAGACTCGAGCGGCTGCGATCGAAACGTGTCTGACTACGTTCCAAACTCCGCTGGTAAGAAAACGCTGCCAATCCGCGACCGCGACACTCGCCTGCTGCGCAGGACTGAACTAACTTATAAGGCAACTAGTGACCCGAAATTTCCACTGCGGTCACTCCGCGTAGGCTGCGGGTCTTCCGCGCCGGTCTGTGGATGTATGTATCTTGGTCAAAGGACTCTGTGAGGTCCGCAAAATTCTATAGACCAGGTTTGAGTTTCAGCAAATTTCTCATGCGTGCATTGCCTCGGAAATACGAAATTTTTGATCATAGGGCAGTATTCTTTAGTTTTTCTTAATTACTTCCAAGTTTTCCAAATACGAATTTATAGATGGAACCACTACATAATATTTTTTTTATTATGATGCCAGTTCTTTCCTACATGCAGTCAAACCATGAGTGAACAAATTACAATGGCTGATTGATGATTTTGATGTGATATAAATGATGAAGCAAACTGGAATGAGAGGTTGGGAAAACGTGAGAACCTCGAAGAAACGTACCGCAAACCCACTTTGATCACTCACAATTACGAATTTCACATGGATCGACCGGGATTTGAAGCTTGTCAGTGAGGGGGAAAGGTGCGGTCCACCACTACACCGCGGATCACCCAGGGGTACCAATACAATCGCAATTGTTTTTACTGTGAAATTATTTCTATGCAATCGAACGCAACGTTTTGGATAAAACATTAACGTTAACTTTAAGCCCGGAACGTTTCCACGCTGATTTACGTCATGTGTGTTTTCCGCTGGTTGCACGTACGTGTGGGCTCTGAATCACCTCCGATTCACTCTCACTTTCGCACGCAGTTGCGTTTTCGCCCCGTGCGCTCGGTCCAGTGGCCTAGTGCCGATCGCGAAACGTAGGGGGGGGGGGGGTCCTTCCCACGCGCGCTGCCCGCGCTCTCCCACGCCAGCGCTCCTGACGGCTCGTTCCGATCTGCTGCTCTGGTTCCGTGCTCTCCACACCCTGCCATCTCGTTCTTCAGGGGTCTCTGGCCCGAACAGTTTTAGATGAATCGCTGATGGTTTTGGAACTATTTCATAAGGGATAATTGGTAAGAAGTGAATATTGAAAAATGTTGTAGTCAGGCCCTCATTGGATTGTTTTATTTAAAAAAATGATGACATATTTTTAAATCAAATTGCTCGCATAATTTTGATGGCACTGATTGGTGTTTAATAAATGATTAATGATGCAACATACAGGTTTTAAAATGAAGCACACAAATAGTTTGAGGTGAACTTAACCGCGGAAGACTCTGATATATCGTTCGTGGAAGGAAACGGTGGCACAACTCAAAAAATCAGGTGTTGATATAAATGAGTTTGAAGTTTCCACCTTGTATTGAAATGCATCATTCTTGGATTCACACTTCTGCCATTTGTGAGTGGAGTACTGTACTGTAAGATTTGCTCCTGTTGTTGCTAGAAAGTAGACCAATCTGGAATTCTGGAGAGTGCATTAACTCAAAATTCGTATTTTTTGGGTTGTGCTACTGTTGCATTCCATGAGCGATATAATTTTTGAGGAAGTGCTCCTCCATCAGTGTTGTAAGTATACATATTAGCAATAAATTTCAAAGTACAAATAAAAATAATAATAAAATAAATAATTGTAATAAAAAAGTTCTGCAGTAAAGTACAAAATTCGAAAATATCCTTTGTTACTAATGTTGAAATAGTCATTATTTTACTTGCATCTGGACAGTAAAGTTTCATTTTCCTTCCCTAAGGGCTATAAGCTTACTCAAATAATATTTAAATTTTCCCACGCGACAATAGTAGATTTTGTGAAAAAAATGGCAACAAAACAACGACGTTTATCTCCCCACGAGAGCTGGAAGGAGTGAGGGGTTGCCATTTCGCCGTATGACGTCAGCACGAGCGGGCGGAACTGGCGCGTTGCTGTCTGAAGGGGGCGCTGGCGTCACCGCGCACCCGGACGACAGGGGAAACGCATGTCGCGCGGAGAGGACATGCAGAAAACGAGTGCGCGTTGCGGAAAGTAAACGCGCTGCCACGACCTGCGTGCGCTTTGCCCTCCCCCCTCTCCTCCCTCTCCTACCCTCCCGGCCCTGAGAGGTCGGCTTTGCACGGAAGGCAAACAATGCGTTGCGTTGCGTTGCGTTGCGTGCGCGGCAAAAGGACGCCTTTGCCACGAACAATGTTGGGTTTTCGTCATTAAAATCATTCTGTCTAGGCGTGTTGTTGATGATTAAAAGCGTACAATGCGGGTCGGGACTTGTTCTTTGGAATTATGAGATTTTTTATGAGCCTCTCCATTAAATAGCATTGCCGTGGCTTAGTTTCAAGTTCTGTGTCCATCCAAAGTTCGTTTTTCTTTGTTCTATGGCTTTTAGTATAACGGCATTTCAAGTTTTCTGTCTCTTCCTGCTTCGGTTTTTTAATAAATAAATAATAACCCCATAATTTTTCTTTGACGTAGCGTTTTGGCGTTTAGTATCATGTATCCATTACACATTGATTCTAATGCACTCGTTATTTACTATCCTTGCTTTCGCAGGATTCAAGAAGCTCTACAGTTCCTTCTCATTCCTACCAACTCTACTGCTTGGAACTTCAGTTGGTGCTATTTGGATACATCTCTAAATTAACACTTTTAATAAATTAAATATTGTCTACATAAACATTCTAAATGCTAGATATCTTTCACTTGAATTTTTTGCAGAATTCAATGCTAGTGTAATAGCATTATTTCATTGCTACGAACAATGAAAGCTTTTTTTTATCAGAACGTTGCAAAAAGGTTTAAAATGCAATAATGAAATCGTTATGGTGCTTAACCAAAATGAGCCCTAAGTGCTACCTGCAAACAAATCCTTCGGTGAATGTGATCATAATTTCATCATAGTAGTTTTGGTGCCAAACGAGATGAGTTTTAGAAGAAGTTTATATCTTTCCCTAAGGCAAGTAAGACATGTATTGCAAATTTCCACTCAAGGTTTTTGTTCATAAAACATTGATCGTCAATTGGTCACAATGCAAGCAACTAGGGTTCACAGACTGGGTTCAGAGATTGTAGTGACGTAACATCCAAAGGCACAATTGTGTATAGTATTAAAGTCACAACCTTGTTAAAATAATAGGGTGTGCCCATGAGGGAAATTTCATTTTCAAATTTCGAAGTTCAAGGGAAATTTCTCTTGAACGCATTTTTGTGAATCGAATTGTTTGTATGAAAACTACGACATTACGATAAATAAAACAATATATTGTATGCCGGCGATGCATGCATTAATGAAATGGACGTCGATTCAGTATTTAAATAACTTTATGTACTTCATACATGCATTACGTGCATTATATTTTAATATGCCTACGTTCAGGAGGACGTAATCTAGTAAAAATACATTTTTCTGTTTCTTGGAGAAAAATAATAACATTTTTTGAAAGTACCGTTTATTTTTTTGGATATCAGTGAAATCTTTGTGAAGTACATTTCGGTTCTTTTTTCTTTCTGATTTTACTGAAAAACAAATAATGAAACATATGTAATATTAGAAGAAATCCAAAATTCTACCTTCAAAATATTGTTTTTGTGATTTAAAACTACCTGATATGTTGTTGTAAACATATCAAACAGGTCGCGCCATTTCCGTTACGAATGGTTTTGACCGGCGTCTGTCGTTAGAGCGACATGGTTCGCTTCAACCTTTTCGTGTTCCTAAATTGGGGGGCTGGAGGAGAGACGAAGCCCCGAGGTCAGTGCCCGACGCGGCGACTCGGCCGCTCCTGTCCTGTCCTTTCCGTTCCGGGGCACACGTGGGCGGGGCGCGGTCAGTCGGTCAGTGTCGTGCTGGGCAGCGACACCTACTCTGCCCCCTGGCGGCCCGCACTGCGCTTGGGATGCAGTTCCGTCGTCGGGGCCTTGTAAATCACTGCAGGCTGCGAGCAGGGGGGTTTGCTACGAGGGAGAGAGAGAGGGGGGAGGGGTCGCAACATTTAGTCATTCGTAATTGTAATTCTTATTTTTATAAATCGTCAAAAATGCTTTTTATATAATATATTTATATAAATATTCAAAAATCAAATTTAAAACGTGTTTCCGTTTTCAGGTGTGGAGTTGTTTGAAGTTATTTTATACTCTCGGTCTGCGGGGGGATTGGGTAGTCACGTTCTTTCTCTTAAGAATGAGTTCAACTATATTGTTTAGACAGTACAACTGGTTCCTACATCGACAGCTAGATGCAATGTACTTACGGACAGAAATGGCTGTATAACGCCGAAGTCTTCACGATGCGATTACGCATGACGGCGATTTCTAATTGTAAACGCTCGATAAGTGTTGAAAGACGGAACTATCTCTTAGAAGTGAAACGGGTCCTAATAATAGAAGTCCTAAACGATTAAACAGTAACTTCTTATCTAAACAAAGATTAAAGACGTACGAGAGACCCGTCGTTAACTCCCCTCCCTTTGATCATCACCTTTTAATGATACTTTTCGATAAATGTGTCGATGTTATAAACATATTTATTCGCGTACTATGTTTATACCATTTAATACTTTTGAAAAAAGATCGAGTGCACAATATTTGCTGGAAAGTGAAGCTTTATTATATATTATTTAAAATTTTAATACGTCATGTCTGCATGAGACACTATTTCTGCCCTCCCATTGAAGAGTCGTTCTTAACTTGGACAAGTTAATTTTATTTTCTCTTTCGTAACACGGAATAAAAAAAACGAGCACTGAATAGGGAAGGGAGGGAATTCAGCCTAGGGAACAATTACAGCGCTTTTTGTTACGAAACATTTGAATCTCCCTCTACGCTTCAATCTCCACAACTCTGGCGACCGCAGATGTAACCACCCGTTCTAATTATAGACCACTTCATGAAAGAGTGCACTTGGCCGTTAAGAAAACACTCTGTGATGGGGCGAGGAGAAGTCTTTGTGTTTAGCCTGTGACAAAAATGACAAAGCTGTTGTTTCAGGAACATTCGGGATGGCCCGTTTAAACCGTTTTCCTCTGAGCTTCCAAGTGGAACTTGAAAGAATGTTATAGTGCGGTTTCTGTGTACTTCCCAGTCTAACATTTGTTGAGAGACTTGAATGAGCAGTTAGTGGACTTCAATAGTAAAGGACAAGACAATTTGCGAATTACTGGAATCTGTTTTCAGAGCTCATCATGATGCATCTCAGCAACGGCAAATGTAATTTTAATATGACGTGCAAATTACCCGTTTGTTGTATGATACAGGTTTACCAATGTTCATCAAAGGATTAAAGTAATGAAAATGTTTATTCTTGTTTATTATTGTAAGTTATTTTTCATCAGACTGCTCGGGGCAACGAAAAATTTGGGTGAACGAGCTGTTCCGTATGTTTTTCAACATTTAATAAGGTCTAATTGAATACATCATAATACTTGATCCAATATATTTTTTTAGTTATCATGTAGTAATAACGACAACAATTTCAATTGTTATTATATTTTTTCAAATATTGATAATTACAACGTTTCGAGAACCTACTTTGTTCTCATCCTCAGGCCGTTCATGATTTACAATTACAAATTCATTTGTACACAGAATAAAATCGAAGCTCCTCTTTTTCCTGTATATAGTATTATAGTTGTTACCATGGCATTATATCACGGGATGATACGAATGGAGAGGAATAAAGAGAAGGGAAAGTAGAGCAGTATGACGCAAGTTATTTGATGTTATGTAAATTATTATTATTATTATTATTATTATTATTATTATTATTATTATTATTACCATATCCCGTTATAATCCCGTAGAGGGCAAGAACCTTGTCCTCTACGTGCCCTATCCTTGGCGGGTGGGTTACACAATGGTAGAATTTCCGAGCACCCAATTCCGGAACTTCCTTATACAGAAGCTATTTACTCACAAAAATGTTAGTATGCAAAATATACGTATTTGATAAACGATTACTTTCAACCAATGGGATCATAGATTGAGTTAATATAATGTTTAACAATAATAAAAAAACCTAGTATTGCTCGGAATTTTACACCTATTTATCTGAATCGTATATTAGATAGCTAGCACACATAGTGTGTCTGGGTTTTGCGTAAACAGGCTTCGCACTAACATTAAGCAAATTCTTCAAGTAAAAAAAGAGTATAATAAAATTTACAATTTTTATTGAAGCTATATTGGAATGTGTTAATACCAAACTCAAATGCCCGTGTTACGTCGGTAATCATTTTCCCCCAATCTATTAGACAAGTATTCTAACTATTCCTGCCATTCTATCTTTTCTAATGCATCCGTGATGTCCCGACTTGCCGTGTGCAAATCCCCGGTCTACTCACTTATCTTTTGACAAAATATAAATAAGAAGTATATCTGAAATAACCATAAAATACATTTATTCATTGCAGCTGTCTACACCGTCATTTATCTCCTTGCCGCTGACAACGTAAACAATACTTGTATTGTCTTGTGAATTAAGAAAATTAAATTTGACTGTTAGAAGTTTTAATTCGGGTATTGGAAATAAATACCTGTGGTAGACAGGTCTCCCAGGTGTTGTAAAACCAACCTGTTTAAGGGAGAAAACCCTAAATAGAAAATCCTGCGACCCCAGAAGCATTAAAGTGGCAGCCTCACTACTGGGAGTACTCTGCGCAGCGCTCGTAACGCGGCCAGAGGAATTTGAAATTACTGTATCACTCATGAGACTCAGCCGGCCATCTGCGGAAACGTCTAACGCAACATCATAGGACAAGCGTCTTGGGATAGTGGAACATATGACTGTGGAAATGTGGAATGTACGTTGTTTAGCCCATACAAAATAAGAAGTAGGAATATTTATAAGTAATATGTGGAAAAACAGAAGTGCCCTACGCATGGATAAACGAAATAATTTCTTCTTGCAGACTAAAAATACATAGAGTGTATATGACTGTTTTAGCGATATAAGCTCCTAAAGAAGGAATATTTAATGACACTGAAATGTTCTACAAAAACATACAAAGAGTTCTAGACTCAACTGACAAAAATTATTATATACTAATTGGAGGAGACCTGGATGCTCGATTTGGAAATCAGCCAGTCAATGATCTAAATGGAGAAGTGACAGTAAATAAAAATGGCAGAATTCTACGCAATTTTATCACTTTTAATGTATTTCGAATTGAAAATTCCTTTTTTAAACACAAATATATCAACAAATATACTTGGACAGCTTTAGGTAGTAGATCTATTATTGACTACTATATAGCCAACGAAAAGTTGGGAAAGTTGTTCCATGATGTCAAAGTCATTCGTGAGAAAGACATCGGGTCAGACCATTATTTAGCGGAGCAAATATAGCATTAAAAAGAAAGTGGGTGAAAATCAGTACCAGATTCCATAAAGACGAAATGGTACGGAAATGTCTTACTTAACAATCCGTCCATCAGGAATCTTTTCCAAAATAGGACAAAAGATCACATGGAAAGAAAACCTCCTAGTTTAGAATATGAGTAGAAAGAATGTAAAGAGTTTTTAGAAAGAGTATCCTGTGAGACATTAGGTAAGAGAAGGAAATATAGAACAAAACAAAGCCTCTATGCTTGGAATGAAGAGCTACAGAAAGCTATTAGAACGAAAAAGGAACTATATTTGAAATGAATAGCTCTTAAGACTCGAAGCTCACGCGAGAGCTATAAATGAAATTTTCAATGAAAAAATAAAATAATAAGCATGTGCAAATCACGTACAAAGAATGGAAAATTCCAGAACTGCAAAAGAAGTGACGCAATACCGCTCCAAACTAAAAAGGTCCGTTGGACGACCGAAAACAAGGTGGAAGGACCAATGAGTTCGCAACGGATCGACGATGTAATGTTTGAAGTTTTAATTCACTTCTAAGTATAACACATTAACAAACAGAGTTTTATCCTTGACTACAAAACAGTCAATATATACAGCTATATACCAGAGTATGTGAAAAAAATTGAAAACTTTCTTAATGGATGAAATAATGAATGCCACTTGAGTAAAAGGATTTTAGTCGCTTGTGAAGAACTTCTCACTTGCCAATAAAATCTTATTTTACTCTCTTGTTCCATAAATTACTATAATGGATCTACGCTTTGTGAGGAGTCATACCAGTAGAATAAAGCAAACTTCCGTACAAAAATCATCCAATCTGTCACTGTTTTAGCAACAAGTATTCACATATTATTGATTTATGACTTTTACATAAAGTTCATGTCTGTTGAACACTTCAATCGTTCACGTGTAGATGGAATTATGATAAATTTCCATTTCCAGTTCTACAAATATCGTATATGTGAAAAAAAACTGGCGAAGGTTATAATTCTCAAATAAAACAGTTCACATTACACTATTAATGCAAAATAAACCATTCAACAGGAGTAATATACATTTTATACTATCGTTTTTTAATACCTTTTGTATTTTTCATTAATATTAATTCCATTACACGTAGTCCTGAGGCATTTATTACAAGTACAAGTAGACAGTTGCAATTCACTGCTCTCGGTTCTCTTGTTTGATTATTTTAAGTTTAACAATGGGTAAGCTGTTATAGTTAGGTTGCGTTTAGCACAAAGCAATTTTGTATTATTTTATTAAAAAACGTAGTACACTTAGGTAACATTTTGAATAGCAACTATACTGTGTTTGATAAATGTTCTCCCAAAAGAATTCCTGCCAAATTTGGGAGCAACCCAAATTCAGAAGAATTCAGATAAAATTCAGAAGAATCATGCTTGGAATGAAAGTATATATTTTTGTGCAAGTATAAAATGAATGGCTTATTTCGCGGGTGATATAATTCAAGTAATTATGCACCTTAGTGAAGTATAGAGTATGTCTTGTTTCATTTTTTCTGACTGGTTTAAAAAATTTGATATGAAGAATTATCCTAAATTTTCACAAGTATTTTATCATCTCTAGAAAAGAAGAAAAAAACCTCAAAATGACACAAGTTCTTTGTAATCAATGAACACTTACAAATAAAAAGATTCTAGGAAAACTTGAAACGTTTTACAGATAAGTCTCTATTTTAACGAAATATGCAAAATATAATCCTTTAATGGCAGCTTACGCAGCAACTGGAAAAATTGGCCAAATACGCATAAATGTGCATTTTCATATTAATGTACAAAGTATCAAATACTAACCAAATGTCAAGAAATTTTATTTTCTGTGCTCTGAAGCGACGGAAAAAAGATGCAAAATCATAGAAATACGCTCCCTACTAATGCCGATGAAATTGAAAAACGTCCCCGAAATGCTTTTGCAATGGAATGTGCGCGCAGTAAAAAAATCATATTTAATTAGCACAGAATAGAGTTCATATGCGACTCTAATTTGTTTGGGATTTACATTTTTTTCGGAACATTTACACCACGGTACGATTCTCAATGAAACTTAATCGACTTTTGATGCTGCCGTATTACGTTATTCTCTTTCAAGAGGTTATTCACCCCCCTTCGTCTTGCAGCACCGTGCAGACACTGAGTGTCCTTGCAGGTGATGGGCTTTAGGCAGGCTCCGATCCGTACATCCGTGATTCCCTTTGCACAATGGGCGATCGCTCGCAGCATCAGCTGCGTTGACTATAGGGGGGGTATTTCACAGAACGCGCCCAGCACCGTCTCGTGCGACAGTCATTTGTGCGAAGGCATCGGGGGCAGTACGGAATCGTCTGTGGTTCGATTCACATGCTCGGCTGGACTGGAGCGGCAGTAATGGATGCCCTGTGGAAACGCAACCCGTTACACTAGTCGTCGTCGGTCGTCTCACTTGATGGAGCATCTGCTCTGTGGATTCCGCTTGATCGAAGCTAGTAATAGTGCTCCGCGGAGGGCTGGCATTGCCACGGGTCGAAACAATAGGCAAAGGCCCGTTCGTCCGCTAGGATGATTTTTGTCTAACAGTAAGTCCTTATCACGCACGACGTGCGGGTGAACGATATTCGCCTGAGGAGCGCTGAAGTCGATTTTGTTTACGAAGTTTGAGTGAAATGTTCATACCTGTTCAATCGTCATTTTCTTAGCTGTTCCCCCCCTCTCTCTCTCCAAATTTTTGTTTCCTTTCGTTTGATTCAAACAAGATACACGGGAAAGGAAAACGAAACAAAATCAAGGTTCGATCTAAAATGACAAAATATGCGTGTGAAGCTGTTGAGGTGGTGGTGTCAAAAGTTTCGTGGTCGCATGCTAACCCAGAGGAGAGTTATACCTCGCATCGGATAATGGATGCACACACGACACTGGGGCGCGGAAGCTCTCTATCCATTGTCTCAAGAAAATAGAGTACACTGGGTAAGTTTTCTACTTAACCGAGTTCAGGAGCTGATCCACTCGATGAGTTTTTCTTTGTGGGGGATCATAGATTTTTGTTAAATAACAAACGCATTTATTATTAAGTTGTATAGTATTATAGTGTATATGTGATACTATACAATATTATTTTAAAATAATTTCATAATTCTTACAAATATATATTTAAATGAATATTACCAAATAAAAGAAGGTGACCAACGAAATCTCTAGGCCTTTTCTTGGGTGTGGAGGGAGAGGGGGGCATTGTCCTCATGCCCCCTCCCCCTGGATGTGCTAGTGACCGAGTTATCAATTGCTGAGCGGAGCGGGCATGCTGTTACATGTCCAGACGTGCCTGCATATGATTTATCCCAAGATTTAGGCCATCTGTTCCCAAATCGCAGAGAAATGGGCTACCAACAAAAGTGCTGTACAAATATTTGTTTAAGGTGGGGGAGATGGGCGGCGCGGCTCGACCTGATGACTCACAGCCCCGCAATTGTGCCATGGCGGTCACTTAATCTCGCAAAGAAATGTGTGCCAGATCGTACTTTTGCAGAACATAAATTTAATAACGTATATTAGAAGTTATTTAGAAGAAGTGAACATTCCAAATGCATTCACTCTTCATAGAAAATAAATGTTATTTGTTACCGAATTTATTGCACATAGAAGTAATGTGGATTTTTTGACCAGAGCGTTTTTGATATTTTATTTTCTTATTTACAGGTGAGTTGTTACAAGCCTCTCAAAACAACGCATGCCTATCGTTTTGGTGAGTGTTCTTTAATGTATTCTGGTAAATGAAGTTTTTATTTATGACATTTATCATAATGAATCATTCTTAATGAAATGTTTAAAAAAAGTTATCTTAAAATATGTGTTTTCTACAAACTACCATAACAACTACCGCTAGTATTTATTACCTAAGAATACTATAGGGTGAAAAAAACTGTATCATTTTATTTTTTAAAACATCAGATCATCTGATCGAAACGTACTTATTGAACTACACCTATGTAATGATGGCTTAATAATTACATCTTACGTAACTTAAACCAATATAGTGGTTGAGGAAACCATGAAGGCACCTCATAGGTTCTGCTGTAGAACTGTCCATATTATTCATTTTCGCCTTGCCCGTTTGCCCACCCATATCGATGGTCCGCTTGTAGCTCTGCTTGGAGACCCGAACCCCGCCTGCAACTCCATCCACCCGGCCGCACTCTTTGTTAGGTGCCCGAGAGGAGTGGTCCAAGGGGACGATGACGTAAACCGGGAGGGTAATGCGGTGGCAATTGTGGACAGGTAGGGATAGGACAGAAGACAATCAGGGGAGAAGAAATGAAGCGCCTTATATTATATATCTATTATATAGCATGCTATATTACTACGCACGAGGACTCTGGGCATTCTTGGCCTTTGTACTTCCTCTTTACGTTAAGTGCTACGTAGTATGGCGAGAAAGTACTGTAGGCGAAGTGGACGTGGCAGCAAGGGGTAGGCGAATGGGATGGATGGGAAGGGCAGGACAGGACTGAGGCAGGGACAGGCGAACGGGCGAGGGGGGGGGTAATACTACTCGTAGAGTAGATGATGATGACAAATACTGGGGCGACATCGGGTAATCAGCTAACCACAAGAGCGACGCGCCACACCCCAGAAGCGCCCCCGGGGCGCCAGCGCTCGTTGTGGGCCTCCGCCGCCAAGTCGGCAGAGGGTGAGGGCGGGGGCGGGGGCGGGGGCGGGCGCCGGATCGGGCTTCTGGGATTCCCCGGCCAACGCCAGCGCTGCCATTGCCAGGTGGCTTGGCGGGGGATCGACGCGTTAACGTGGTCAAGGCTGGCGGACTGGAACGGCTTGGCGTGGCGCGGCGCGGAGCGCGGTGGCAGCGGCGGTGGCAGCGGCAGCGGCGGCGGCGGCGGCAGCGGCGGCGGCAGTGGCGGCGGTGGCGTCACGCTGCTGACGTCGTCGCCGTCGGGACGACGATCCGTTACGCCCGCGAAATGGTGCGCGTCTGGCTGTGAGCTTGGCAAATGGCGATGCGTACCGACTGGGACCCGTGACGTCCGTGTGTCACGTTTCGTGCTGACGCCCAAATGCCATAGCTTTTATTGCATGCTGTTATTCAACTTGCCTTCTGGGCCACCGGTAATCCGCAAAAACGTGGCCGGTAGTTCCCTGAACTGAAGTTTTGAAATGTTGATAATTGATTATTGGAATATAAATTAAATAAAAGTTGAAATAAATGCACGTCTTGCTAGCAGAGTTGTATTAGTATCTGACGTTGAATGAATCGTTTGTTTATTTTGTAATATTTATACGTTGTCAATATATGTGCAATTAACTATATTTAGAAATTCCATTGTCTTTGTATTATTGTATTACTGTAGTAACAACAAGTAGTAGTTTAAAAAATATATAAAACCTTCAAATAATGTTCACCAAATTAAATTTCCTTGCAGGTTCATCTTCATATGAGGTTGAGAAACGGTGTCTTGATGAGTTTGATGTTTTAAGTTAAGGGGTTTTAGTGAATGGTGTCCTGGATCAGCACGTTTAACAATTGTTCGAGTTACTCGTAAATGAATACAATTCAAAGTATTTTTCATTTCTACATTGATGCATTTTTCTGATTGCAGAACTCTGTTTAGTTTTATAATTTTATACCTCCAGTACATCTTAGTTACGGAAATTATAAATTATGAACATTTCTTTAAACACTTATTTAGTCCAAGTTTCTGCCAAGAACAGAATTCGTTGGGCACTAGCTGAAATCCGGAACTGGTAGTACTTTACCCACAGAAGTGCTAGCTCTGAAATAATCAACACTTTCACAATATTACGGAACACGAAACTCTATTTGCCCGCTGTAGCGAAGCAGCTGTTCGCTTTAGTACCTACTGTGTCATTGTAAACATTGTAAAACATTCGTAGTAATTCTGTAGAATGGAGCGGAATAAAATGAGGTAAACATTCATTAGGTTTACACTACACTAATGATGTCGAAACAACACAGAAGAGCAGTTGATTACTTTTTCTGATACAACACAGCGCTGAACTTCACATTGGAGTGCAAGTTGTGACCATAGTGCACTTCTGTGCCATTTGAAATGTTTATATCGGCAATGAGAGTAATTTGAGGGACGTTACTTGCATCCATACTTTAAAGGTTCTACTGTCTTTTATATTGCATTGTCGATATATGAACTCATGTTTAACAAAATGACATAATAACGCTCTATAGAGGTATTCTACAGAATAATATTAGGCGGTATTTAAAGAAGCCATAATGTTAATAATATGCCGCTTTGCCGAGACCAATGATTATGCAATGAAGCTGGTTTTCCGATTTTTAGCCGCTGTGTCATGCAATTAGAAGGCAAAATTGTAATTATCTAAAAAAATGTAAATGTAATTTTGTCGATAAAACAATTCACATCAAACCTCATCTCACATTTTGGAAAAGAAGTTAGTATTAATACTTTTATTCCGATCAATACGCCAGCTATTTTCACCGAGAGCATCTAGCCACTTCGGGAGTAGTTCCAGGACAGAGATAGGGAGGGAGGCGGTTCGGTGGGACGTCGCGGTGGGTTTAGGAAAGACCAATTTGACTGAATGAAATTGGATTTATTGAAAAACGAAAAGCCGTTATCCGTATTAAATTGAATTTTTTTCGATATTACGAGAGACTTTTTGCATAGCGTAGCAAAGAAGCATGTGAAGAGGAGAAGGAGTTTTTCTTTAAATTTGTGTGTCCAAATTGGAAGACGTTTTGAACTGAGGCGACAAAGTGTACGCTAAATCCTCATAATGACACAGACTCTTGATTCGCATTTATTCGACCAGAGAATAAACTACTAATCAGTATTTATAAGTATATTATTATAATTATTTTATTATTAAATAAATATTATATATATATATATATATATATATATATATATATATATATATATATATGTTATCGTTTTGATGTTGCATCATGGAAATATAGAGGTAGCAGCACAGCTGCCGTCACAGCCCGGAACACATTCCATGTAGCTTGGCCAAGAAGTCGATTAATATTCCATATGTCACTTGCTACTTCTGATGGAATTGGGCATTTGGAGTCCGAGTTTGAGTCGGCGCATGCGCAGAGGCTCAAAAGTTACTTCACGTTCTGCCAAAACCATCTAGTGACCACGTCATTGTCGATTCGGGACTGAATCTTTTATATCGACCCCTCACACTCCTGAACCTGTAGTGCCTATAATAAATAATAAATGAGAGCGCCTAAATCTTCAAGTTCTCCCACTTAAATTAAGTGGAAACTCTGTACCACTGAATAATAATTTATGAACTTTTTATTGATATTTTGAGCTAGAATTTTAAATACATACGAGTAGATGATATAAAAATTTCTAAGTGTGTAAATGTTAATATTTTCTGAACACTATAATCTCGTAATGCCACGTGTGTCATCGAGGTTAACATGTTAGGATATCGCCCGCAACAATATTGTATTGAATACTTTGCGTTGATTGTTTACTACAGCGTACACGTCTGAACCGCTAATTTGATCACAAAGATTTCAACATACCGGAATGTTACCTGAAAAAAGGCAACAAAACTATAACCTGCGGACATTCGTAAACAGCAAATATGGACACTTGTTTTCTCTTAAATAGCAAGATATTATAATTGGTTCACTTACAAATATTCATGTACAAAATTTATAACGATTCTCTGCGAGAGAATCACTATTTAATCATTAGAATTAAAGGAGATTCGAGAGAAACCTATATTACTGATTTATAAGGCGCGCAGAAATTGAAAATCTGCTGAAGTGGCTCAGGGCATCAACTGATGTCACTTCAATACCTTTAACTGGAATGTCCTAGGGATCGATTCCCAATGGTGGCAGGATTCTCGACCCTGGATATCTATTCGAATTCAGCCGCTGTCTGGGGATGGTTCCTAGCGGCTCTAATCGGTAGTTTTCCGTGGTTTCTCGGATCAACATTAGGAAAATGCCAGGACAGTACCCTAACCAGCGGTCCAGGGACCACGCGCGATCTTTCCTTCCTCCTCCTTGACCTATCCTTAACTCTTCCTTACACACACTTGCTTTCATGTACTTCATTACCACACATCGGGAGATCATTCGGGAGCCGAGGGCTTGTCCCGGCTGGGGTGATGCCCTGCTGGTGGGAGATACCTGGATGGAGAAATCTCGCAAGCAGACGTCTAGGTCGGCGCCGGCAGGGAAATAACGTCGCCATCTCTCGTGATAAAACTTGCACTATACTTACGGAAATAACGACCATAGTAGTTATAGCAGTTGAAGCGGTTAGAAACACAAAATATTCAATCAATTAATCAGAAATTGAAAGAAAACTCTTACTTCAGGCCATGAGAGATGTTTGGTTAGGTAAGCACGAACTATTGTTTTTTTAATTTGTTTTGTTGTAAGGAAGAAGCCGCCTGCAATGAAATATTTGCTATTGACCTGTTGCCTTATGGAAGAGCACTTTCATTATATATTCTGGCATGTAAAGAATTGTTATATCTTATATATACAGTATTATGTTTTTTGAATTATTGGTGGATAGTGTGTTGTTAAAATATTTTATTGCGTACATTATTTTAATTGTTAGTCTTGAGCATTGTGAATGCTTTTTGGAAACCCAATTTTTGCGGCTTTGTTCATTAGTACTTGTATGAGGAACTTGCAAAACCTGTACTGTTCTTTTGCCGTATGGAACTGAATGTGCTTGATGGTGCGATAGCTAGGCTACTTTGCCATTTTGTCACATCGTACGCTACAATGCATTCCTATAGATATATTTACATATGTATGGTGCAGGTTTCCGGATAATTCGAACATTTCCGAATCCTAACAGACCACACCCCCAATTAGTTCGGATTACCGGGGTTCTACTGTATTAGGTACCGACCCATTTTAAACAATTTCGGCTTTGTTTGATGTATAGAATTGTGTGTGCCCAAGTAATGGCGACCCGCGTGCCCGATCGCGGAGCCCGTCGCCCCGGCCGTTGCCGCGTGGGCGCGGCTGCTTTCGCCGCGTGCGCCGCGCGCGCGCCGCTAATGGGGTTTCTGCGGCTTTGATCTGCCCCGTAATTGACCGAAGCGTCTTAATTGCGTTTATGGCGCGAGATGGCGGCGCGCGCGTCAATTGGTTTTGCCGCTGGCGCGAGTACGAATCTGGCGCCGGGATTGGACGCGATTGTACTATTTCGGTGGTGGATGCATAACTGGTCTTTTAAAGAACCATGTCCAACATTTACGCACACCGTGTAGAATTATATTTTCGTTTATTTTACTTCGATTCGTTTCAGTCTAGATCCTTTTGCTACATGGTTCTTTTCGAAGAAGTTTTTGGTGAAGTTATTTGAATGTTATATTCAAGAATAATATGTCGGAGAAAGGAAAGTGTAAAAATAAAGGAGGTGAAATATAATTTGTGATGCGTAAACGTCAGTTTTAAAATCCCTGTCATATCAACAAGTGCATAAATATTTGAATCAGAAGAATAGTTGCTAAGAACTGCAGGACAAAAATACACCCGCTAAATTCCCTACTCGAGGTTTTCATCTTTTTTTGCATGTCGCATTTGCCATCGCATACCCATCCAGTTTCTTAAAACTCCTTCCTCAACGCCAAGCGCAGATTCACTTGGTCACTGTGGAAAGTTTCATATCAAAGGCGGGTGGTCACTCCGGCAAATAAAAATGCCAGTTCGTATCTCGATGTCCTTCGATTGGAAACATCCCAAACTACCAACATCATATCTTCTCTTTTACTTATAAAGTTACGTTTTGGGACTTAGAAAATGCCGACCGGCCAATGACAAGATACAGTGCCAACTGGCATGTGCAGAGTTAAGTTCACGCTACTACGCTTCGAAGCCGACTTACGTCTGCTTTATTTGCACCCGTCATCTCCGTTCCACTCCGCAAAATTACTTCCAACTTTTTCAGTTTCTATACAACCGCAAAGATTGGTTTTACGTATAACGGTTGAGAACAGTAGCTCGTCAGCTTCGATGCTGATAATACGGAAGTTGCAACCTTGTCATGCCGGTGTCGCAGAGGCGTGGAAGAGTGTCCACACACGATGCTGAAAAGTGCGAATTTTGAGTATCCCAGGAAGTACAGAATTATTGGCTTCTCACACCGTCATGTATCCCATTTGAACATCATCCCATCATAACCATTCAGTTATCATTCATCTCCATGATCATCCAACCATCCTTCATACAGAAGAATTCAAAGGCATTCCACCTCGGTGGTCACTGCCTAGCAAAAATGAGAATTAAAGACACATGCCTTTTTCCTGTCCTTAACTCAGAAAGATGGTCGGCTGTAGAAGGGTTGCTATGGAGCCATGAACCTCGTTTTGAAATTTTACGAAAAAAAATATGCTTCAGAACGAACTTGTGAAAATTAATAATGTTCACCAAGTTCAAATTTAAACTATTAGCACCAAATACAAGCAGTCAGTAATAAAAAGATGCTTGATATATTCATAAAAATATAATTGTTTTATTTTCATTCTGTAAATTAAAATATACAAATTAAAAAATGATGACATATTAATGAACTTTAAACATTCAATTAAAAGCGTGTTTCGTTCATTTAAAAAAATGGCCCCGTATTATTCGAAGCCTTTTCGCTCACAGACGAGCATTCCACTAATCACACCCAGCCACCTCACATGGGCAATTCCGTTCCCTTCCTCACTTGGGCGGTAGCTGCCGCAGGTTCACTTCCTGAGCCGCTGCAAGGTGCCGGCGCGCACGTCTGCGGGCGGTCGTGCGGTCGTGCGAGGAGGCGGATAAAAATACGCGCGCGCGCCCGCGACGCCCCGCAGCTCGTGCAGCGTCGGCGGGCGGGCGGCTCACGTGCGCGCGCCCTGGCGGCGGGGGCGGGGACATGCGTCATGCGGGACGACGCGCGTCTGCTGTTTGCGCCCCCCCCCCCCGAGCCGGTGCGCCGCCGCCGTTAAAGATAGACATCTCGGCGGAGGAGAAACAAGCCACGCCGCCGCCGCGCCGCGCCGCCGCTCTGCGGGCGGGAGCACTCCAGGCAGGGTCACCGGCGAGGGCCTCGGGCGAATTATTACCGTGTTTATTCTGAACAGTAGCAATTAGGGAGCGGATTACTACGATTTCGCATATTTTTCTCCAGTGCGTCGGTGCGTAGCTAAGTGAAATTTCTTGACATTTGGTATGTACTTCATTAAGATGAATATTGACTTCAATTATATTTCTCACGAAGTAGGGTAGATTATATTCTGTTTGCATAAAATATATCTTTTCATTCCAATCATGCTTCTCCTGAATTTTATCAAAAAAAGTATACATGAAATGAAATATTAATAAAATTATATATGAAATATTAATAAAATACATTAAATGAAATATTAATTGCATATTAAAGGGAATATTTCAGAATTTGTAGGTCATAAATGCATATTTTTAAAGCACATTTCATGATTTTGTAGGAAATAAAATTCTCTGCTTAGTAATAATTCGAAAAGTAATATAGTAAAGAATAATAATTATTATAATGGTATGACGATAACGATAGTGTTGCTCATGTTGATTTTGATGATGTAGCTGATAACATTTAAACATATCGATGATAACGATTATGAACGGGTTCTCTTTCGAGTTTTGCTATTTTTTCCTGATCCATTTTATCTGTGATTTCTAACACACTGGTGTTTCCTTTTTTCTTGCATTGGGTGGAATGCAAGGCCTTTTTTGGCCACCTATTGTTCGGCATTAGTTGTACTTACTTGATATTTTCGTTGCGGTGATCTCAATGATATGAACAATGCCAACAGTCCCCCATATGACAATTCACAATTCTATTCGTCCTTGTCAGTCTATAGGATCTTCCCCAGAAATCCATCTCTTCACTTCTCAACCATCAATTCATCTTCTTTCTCCTCTGCTACAATTCTGCTCCATAGAGCAGATTTTCTTTCTACTAAGGCTTTGTGAATTACAATTTTCTTTTTCTTCTTTAATTTCCTACTCCATTGATGCTTTGCATCGCTCCATTCTACATAATGTTTCTCGTTGACTACTACTTTTGTCAACCAACGAAGTCTCGTCCCCTAAATACTGAAGTACTTGTGTACTTTTGTGAGCACTCAGGTTAATATTTGAGACTACTCTCTCTACTATGTATTACAGGTAGTAATTCCGTAATAATGTTTATAATTATCACTTCGTGCTTACCTGGATTACAGAGGTGGTTGGAGCGCATGCCAGCTCATCAGATTAGTCCGAAGGGTCGCTTATTCGAATCATCAATTTTAATTTGTATTAGCCATTATATGTCCCGTAAAGGGCAATTGGCCTCTGCAAACGATAAATCCCGGGGTTCCTAGTCGCTCACCCAACCAGGATCTCACGATGTCTCGAATGTTATTAACCTTCGTGACTACACTTAATTAACAAATTTGGCTTGCGACGCCGATTTCGTGGTCGCGGTTTTTCAGTAGAACCATCCCAGCATTCTCTTGGATGACCGAGGGAAACCACGAAAACCGCGGTCAGGATGGTCTCCCGAATGCGAAGTGAGCGCGCTACGCCTCTTCGCTCGATGAATCATGGAGAGAACAGACCAAACCCATTCGTTCCGAGTGTGTGTTGTGGATGAGAGCCACGTGTTCTGAAGACTCCGGATCCAAGAAGCCTTCAAGTGGTTTGTGTCTACGGTACGGTTTGAGATTTATAGGTCCTTGGATTGGTTTTGTGACTGATTATGTCGTGTTCCCGGGTGCGTCTGCTGCTATGGTCATTACATGTTGTAGATGATATATCTCGAGGGGCGGTGGTGATCCTCCCCCGCTCTATCGTGACATCTGGCGTCGACCTACCCGTCGGTTTGCGGTTTCCTTCTCTTGTATCCCCGGTAGAGGACCACCGCCCCACCCGGGGCTAATCTCCAAGATCCTGTTTTGGACTCCCGATGTATATATGGTATATGTACATATAGGAAGAAGAGGAGACAATAACCAGAAAAGAAAGATCGCGGGCGGTCTGTGGTCTGTTCGTTTTGTGCTCTATGGTTCATATTGGTCTAGTATTGATCGGAGAAACCACGGAATACTGCCGAACAGAGCTACCAACCGCTAGAAATCTCTTCCAGGCAGCGACTGAATTTGTCCCTGCGTTCTAGTGTGGAAGATCCGTCACTGTCGGACTCGAAAGTAGGATCTGCCGATTAGTGACGGTTCAGTAGCAACAGATGTAGACCTGAGCTACCTAAGCCGGTCCTTGGCTTGGAAAAAGGCGTCTCTCAGCATGAATGATTCCCTCTCGTTTTTCGTGTGTTCGCGTTGCCTCGCATTCTCATAACAGCTGACGCTTCTCATTAGCTTAGCAGTTGCCGCACCTGGAATTACAAAATAATCAATCATAAAAACAATTCAAACCGGGGACCCATTGTCTCACAAACAGTACAGTAGACACTAACCCCTTGAGGTCTTCTTGGATCCGGAGACATCAGAACGCGAGGCCCTCCTCCGCTACGTTCTCTCAGAGAGAATGGGTTTGTTCTGTTCGAATGGTGATTCGAATATGCGAACCTTCGGACGAAGCTGATGAGTCGGCATGCGCTCCAACCACCTCTGTAATCCAGGTAAGCACGAAGTGATCATCACGTTATTACGGAATTACTACCTGTAACAAATTGTAAAGAGAGTAGCGTTAGAAATGAACCCAAGAGTTCACAAAAATTCGAAAGTGTTCCAGTACTTCGGGGACGATGTTTGAACAGACATATAAAAATTCATTTATAATTTACAGTTGTCTACATTTTTTAATTTCAGTTTTGCCAAGTTTGGTATTTACTTTTTATCTGTTTTAGAATAGATGAATGCGAAATAGCTGTGAACAACAAACACCCGTTTTAAATGCTTAATGAATTTCATTATTATTATTTTTATTGTTATTATTATTATTAAACTTATTTGGCGAGAATCGTGAGCACAACATTAATAAATATTTCACCGACTCGAAAATTGAATGGCTTCTATGTAACGATAAGTAGATTGTTTTTGTTTGAATGCTTGAGTTTAATTTATAATTCAATTTCCACATTTTTTAATTACAATATATACATGGATTTTGTACCACATAATTTAATTCTTGCCAATTGTACGGTCCGTAGAAAGATTTGTATCATTATTGTGAGCACAAAAGAGGCTCTGTTATTGGTTTTACCTTTTGATTGGAACTCCATGCATTACTCCGATTTAACGCACGCACGTTATATATTACGAATAGCACATCTATAGTAAGCCGTGTAATTGATTTTAAATAGTTTACTGCTCATCTTTTGTACTCTGATGCATTCTAATTTTAATACCTTCAGAATTAGAAATGTTCTGACAAAGAAATTCAGCTTGTATTTGAATGGTCTTTACCATTGGGTGCTTAAGTTTCATGCCGAGTTGAGATGCGAAATAGATTTCACGAATGTGCTAGTAAGTTCTAGTTATTTACCGGCTGAGGGATTGTGTAAATCTCTTCCAAACGAATTAAAATGGCCTTAAATTTGTTTGCTTACTGGGTGCATCTATGCATATTTCGATTGGATCCATTTGTTATTCAATATCATTTCAAAAAGTTATTTTATAAACATAAATATAGTCTTCTCAAAACATTCTTTTCTTGTACTTCGAGGATCTTAAAGGGCTTGGTGTTTCATCTTCGCGTAGTCTGTCCTGGTAAAGAACTTCTACGAGGACACGATGATTAATCAATGCTTTTATTTACGTATCTTTGCTTATTCTTGACATAATGTTAATAAGTCGGACTTCATTTATTCATGAAATAGTACTGACGAAGATTTAACCTGTCAGTGAAATTCATGCTAATTGAATGTAACGTCGAACGGGAAAGGTGGCTCCGACCACCAACAGATGTCTCTGCAGTGCCTTTGACCAGGAGGCACTAGGATTCGAGTCTCGACGATGGCAGGAGTTTCGACAGTAGCTACACATCTCCTTCCTCTCCCTTGTCCTTTCCTCGCCCATTACTTACACACACACAAACACACACTTACACGCATTAAATTACTACACTTGTCGAAAGATCAATCGGGAGCTCAGAGCGTGCCCGGCTGGGGCGGTGCGCGATGGTGGGAGATTCTGGTAGGGGGAAAATCATGCAAAATGACAGGTAGGTCGACGCGGATTCTTGTCATCCAATGGGAAAAGATCACCGCCACCGCCTCGATAAACAAGCCCTGCAGTTAAGGGACAAATAACCTTAGCAGTCGACGCGCCCGGAAGCCACACAGCCCGGTAGACAACACAGTTTGAATTAATCCTAAAAACGCTCAAGGCAATGTTTTCTGGTCCAGTGTTCTAAGATTTGGATTTCTTGATTTGAAAATTTCAAATTACGTAAATAACACACTAAGTACCTAATGTGCGTTAATTGCATCCTCGAGCGAAGAGCAATGGATACTTTTCCGGGAGGGGGCACCAAACTCGCTCGAGGCTGGCGTTCCTCTGCATCCCCCTCGCTGTCAATTCGCAACCCGCCGGGCGGCTGTTGGGCTGGCTGACGGCTCGCCCCCAACGGCGTTTGTTAATTCGCCCGTGCACGGCACGCGTTGGCGCCGGGGCATTTGCCGCTGGACACGGCGCGTGGGACGCTGCCAACCTTGACACACATATCCCCGCGGGGGGCTCCGCGCTACACATTGCAGCCGCGTCCACTCATCGGGAAAGTTGAAGGTCTCGGGTTTCAGCTTCCCGACAGGTTGATTGTGGGCCGCGCGCTCTGTGAATGTTACCGGGCAGGAAACGGAAAGCGCGTCGGCGAGCCTACGCGCGCTGCAAGTGACGAACGGAAAGCGAAAAGTCCCCGGAGATGCGCAGTAAACGAATGTTTGCAGCCACTGGGTGCGATTGCGTGGGGTGCGCCTCCAGCATTTGACACCGGTATTTAACCTGAGATTTCTTGGCTCATTGTTATGCATTTCGCAATTCACTGTTATATGCACGTTGACGAAGTGAGGCAAAAAAAAATGTGGTGACTTGTACGAAAGGCAAGGCATGTTTGTTTTCATTAATAAAATTTGTATAGATGGTAATGGATTATAACGTTGGAAATGTATGCCATTCTCGGCTCCTTTTTGCTTTCGTGATTTCCTACGCCAATAGAGTTGTAACCTACGGATAAGGTGATAGGCTGGTAAATGAAAATAATATTTACAAATAAATTCAGGTATTTCGTATATGCGGTTATCTTCGGTAATACTGAATACACATTGTGTTGCTAAATCATGTATTTTATTAGAAGTGAAGTGAATAGTAATGATTTCTGACGAGTTTCATTATTACTCAATTCAGAGGATAATTTTTTTCTTGTCGTTAACTCCGGAAGTCTAATGCGAATGTGATGATGCTCAATAAACTTGTATATGCGTATACTAATGAATATTATTTTCGTACTAGCAGGTACTGTACAAATTTCTTTCATTTCAAGACACTCCGTTCAAGATGCGAACAGAAGATTATCTCTTCGCGTTCATATAAAAACTGTGGTCACTAATTCCAAGTCCGATAGAAATTGAAAGAATACTATTCAAACTTCATCCGAGTGAGAGACGTCTATGTTTTTGTTAGATGCGCAGAAACTGGGAAAAATCAGTATGAAACTCTTTCAGGTTCGACTGAAAAATGCGAATATTGAAATGTGTTATTTCACAAATTCTCATATTGCTATTTCACATATTCTCATTCTTTGAATTTTCAGAGTGAGTCACTGCCTACGGCATAGCTGACGTCACGTGACACCTTTCAAGAAAGCGACCGTACGCCATTGTATATTTTCTTTCCATATGTTGTGTTATGGAACAGCAACTTTTTTGTATTGTTGATGTGTAAACAACTGTTGTTCTGAGTATTCATGTAAACTGTACTATGTTACTGCGGTATTCGTGAAGACATTTTTGTTGAAATATATAATTGATAGCAGTGTATTTTATATTAGTGTAACATATTTTTTGTTCTTGAGCAGTGTGCGTGCTACGTTTTGGAAAACCGTTTTATGTGGTTTGGTTCAGCTGCAGTTTTGCAACCACAGGTCACTTCTTAAGGGATTTCTTCATGTTCTATTTAGAATGAGTTCTAATATTCAGAAACGTTTGTACGCAGGAATTAAATGATTTCAAACGTGTCTAATCAGTATCCTCTTCATGTTCATGTTTAATGTTTTTGTGCAAATAATTAATGCAGAATTAGTGAACAAGAAAATAGAAGATTGCTTCCAGCAGAAAACTTTTAAGAACTCCCAGTTCCAAGACATACGTAAGGGAAAATATACATTTGTGCACCGTTATTATTCGTTGGCATGAAATACAATTTTCGGAGCAAATGTTAGTGTCAAAAATGCAAACTTTCAAAAAGATTTCTCGAATTTGCCAAACCTGAAAAATTATTTGCGAAGTAGTAATATTTAACGGTCTCTTCATTGCATTTGGCTGCGGCGCTTAATAATTTACTTTAACAGCTTATTAAGAAACAATGGGATAGAAGTGTAGGCAAAAATGGAATTGAAAAGTACTGCAAGGTGACATTTCTACCGAGTACTTGTTGCCTGACTTTTTCGTACCACAGGTGTACAGGACACTAACCTGTCCATATAAAACCAACATAACATGAATGTCTTGAATTCAACCTCGATTTATTTGAATTTTACCATTGAGAATGTAGAAGCAACTCCGCTGTAATGTTCTATAATGTTATTTTCAACTTTTATATAAATCAAACAAATTGCAACCTCTCGCAGAGTTTCGTCTTGTAGACAAACATTGAGATTCGGAGGATAGCGTCGCGTTTGGGGTCAATATAATGCTTCCCCAATTAATCTACGTTTTAAAGTAGAAAACTTTAAAAGTAGTTTTTGGCATGATTTTGAACTTGAGCTTTGGTTTGTGTCAAGAATAAGGACGAGATGATGCTTTCATTTTATTTAGTACTATACCATGTTCGTATCTCAGGAATATTATTAGAGATTCGCAGAGGTACCCGATTGCCAGGATATTCGGGATATTCGTTTTATCATCATTGTCAATTAGTCCGGCAAATGATATATTTATAACCAGCATGACAATGTCATAGTTATCAGGTACTGGCTGTGTTTTCTGTAGGCGGTTCTCTCGTCTTCGACGAGCCACCCACCCATCCACTCCTGCGCGCTTCTTCCTCCAGGTGGTTCCCTTGGCTGCAAGCGCATTGGGAGGTCTCTTTTATTTCGCGCGATCCTCGTTCGACATGTGGGCTCGGCCGACCGCGAGGGCCTCCCGCCGTTTCGCGAACCGGAAGCGTCGGCGCCTCCGCTCAGCCGCGCGCGCGGGCGCCGGCGTTTGTTTGCGGAGGCGGCCGTTAGTCATCAGCGAGAGGGCGCGCGTCATCACGTGGTTCGTCGGCCCGGCCCGGGCCGCGCCGGGCAGCTCATTTGCTTTCTTTCCGGCGAGTGCTCGAGACGAGCTGTCATGCCGTCGGGCGCCCCTCCGTCCCGTACCCGCCACCACCGCCACCCACCCCACTCACGCTCCCGTTCCCTTCCTCTAGTCCCGCCCACGCCCTACTCTATTCCACTGATTCTGTTCCAACCCGGGTCTGCCGGAGCCGGGCCTGACCGGGCCGACTCACCCCGCCCCTTCCTCATCCCACTCCGTGCCGCGCCGCCGCGCCATCCCTCGTCTCTCTCTGCCCGCCCCAGTCCCACCCAAGTCCCTGCCGTGTCCACCGCTCCCCGTCTCTCTCAGAATTGCCTCGCCGCCTCGCGTCGTCCCTCTTACCACCTCCCACTCCGCTCCGTCATCACCAGCCAGCCCGGCTTCGTGCTTCTTACCACTCACTCCACTCCGTCCCTTACCCAGCCCTCCAACCCCGACCCCTCAGCTCCGGCCCTTAACATACCCAGCTCTGCCCTTACCACCTCCCACTCCCCGTACCTTCTCCACATACTCACCACACTCCACTTTTCCCACTCTACTCATTCCGTGCCGTCCCCCCCCTCAGCTCGCTTCCGTACCAAACTCTCGCTCCATGGCGCCCAACTCTGCCCATCCCTGCCCAGTCCCACTCACCCCCACACATCCGCACTTATCCCCGCCCCTCCTCTTCTGTTCTTAATCTGTCCCACTCTATTCCACCTACCCCTCCACGTCCTGATACTTACCCGACCGGCCCGCCGCTCCCCGCGCCAACCACTTCCACCAGCGGATGACAGATGGCGCGCGTAGCGATCGCGACGGGTTTTTCTTCGAATCGCGAATCTGTGGTCCAGATGCAGACGGATGGGGAGGAGTGCACTTTTATTAAGAAAAAATGTGAACGTTCAGTCGTGAGTTGTGGAAGTTACTGGGAGTACTTTAAATGCTTCACGATCATAGATGAACACAGAACGAACATCTGGTTGTTTGAAATCTATCTGGAGGATAAATATAGGATTTCAGTGCTCTATTTTGTCTATTAATTTTTATTATACGTATTTTAAAATCGGCTGCTCGAATTTTTACTTTTCTTTTCTATACTACAGCGGGGAAGAAAAGTATTTGCAATCATCTAAACAATATAATCTTGAATATATTGTAAAATACATTGTAAAAATATTGCAAAATATATTGGTGAACAAAAAAAAAATATTTTTAGAAAGATGTTGTATTCTGTTTTTACTGTGAATAGTGTTGGTATTATTGCACAATGTGTAAACCTCCAATATTTCTTTAAGCTAATACTGAACGTCGTGAAACAAGGTTTTTGGACATTTCTATTTTCCATGGAGTCAATATGTATAACTTTTCTAACTTTTCAACAGCCACGTACAAAACAATTCTACTTTTCGGCGTGCATTCAATGCTGTTCAAAATTTTAAGATGTGTTCCAACTTTTCAAGCCATTTTCAACCATAAAGATTCTTCTGGTTTGGATGTTTTCTGCATAAAATGATTCAATTGTATATTTTTCAACGGTGTCACACACTTTTTTAAATATCTCAGTGATTATTGAGTAATTTCACTAAGAGGAGGAAACGTTTCTGTATGCTGCGCATTTCCACTTCTTTTATGGAAGTTTATCTTCGTCTTTCATGTTATGTCTTGTTAATCGGATAACGATTGATTTCTCAGCCGCGAGTGATGTTTAGTGTGTGATCTGAGAACCACTCTTCTGAAATTAAATTTAATTGAAATTGAAAGTAAATAAATTTAATTGCGTTGACGGGAAGTGGCGTGGGACAAGACTTGTTTAACATTTTCTGCCAATTGGATTATTATCAGAATCGTCAAAGTAATTTTATGAATTTCCTTGATATTTTCATTGCTTATACAAGAGAAAACGATTTAATTGACCTTACACCTGAAATTCGTTAAATAATAACGGCATTGACAAAGTAATACTTGGCTAGTAATAATAAAAGGCTTCAAAATTTTCCCCGATTAACCCGTGGTATGATATCTGATATTAAGGCAAATCTTTTCATTTAAAAGTGGATGTATGAGTTGATGTAACCTACAGACGCCTACACTGCATTTGGTTTGGAGTAGTGTGTTAAGGTCATTATTTATTGGCGCGGTAATTTTGCTACTGTGGGTGCGTAGCCTATTTTTCAGAGTTGGCTTAATGAACATAACGAAGGTGAGCTGGAGGGTCGTGCGAGAGGGCAGCCTTGCTACACGAAGTGGATCGTGAACCGTGGGCGATGAATTACTTTGGCATGTCTATTACGACGGACAGAGGTCTGCTAGGTACCATAGGTGGAGGGAAAGGTCGTATTTCGTAACTTTTGCTGAGCAAACGTATTGAAAGGCTGATCAAGATAGCTGAGATTGCTAAGGCAGCAGTGCAGTGGTGATTTCGGGTTCGCGGGTTTGAGTCTCGGTCACGGGTGTGTTTGTGTATGTATTTGTGTCATGTAACCCCCTACAGTCACCCCAAAGGAAAAAGAAATTAAAGAGGTCGCACATGACCCAGTAGTGAAAAAGCGATCATACAAAAGTATTGAAAGCTAAAGAGAATTCGTTAATAAGTCTTCATCAGTTAAACCTCCATAAGTTCTCGATAGTTTCATTGAGAACATGGAATCTGGCCGGATTCTGAAGTTTCGGAATTAACCAAGCCTTAACACACAACCAAGCCAACACACCATTGAGCCATTAAATCTTGAAATATGCTTTTAAAAATATGCATTTATTACCTAAAAATTCTGAAACATGCCCTTTAATATGCAATTAAAAATATTTCATTTTCTGTTAACACTTTTCTTGATAAATTCCGGAGAAGCATGCTTGGAATGAAAACATATATTTTTGTGCAAACAGAATAAAATTACGCTACTTTGCGAGAAAAATAATTAAAGTAAGTACTCATCGTAATAATGTACATTATATATCTTGTTGAATTTCTTCTGCCTGGTTTAAAAAAATTATCAAGAAATATCCTACATTTGCACTAGTATTGTATCATCTATAGAAAACACGAAAACGCAAACTGTGACAAGCTCTTTCGGATCAACGAACGCTCACAAAGAAATAGATGCTGCGAAATCATGAAACGTTTAATAGATAAGTGTATTTTAAAGAAAAAATGCAAAATATGCTCCTATAATTATACGAATAAGCACGAACAGAAAAAATCATTATATATGCACTAACATATGCACTAACATTATTATCTATACTGCATATTAATCTACATAGCATCATATTCTAATAAATGTCAAGAAATTTCACTCAGCTATGCACTGAAGCAACGGACTTAAATATGCAAAATCGTAGAAATCCTCTCTCTACATATCGCATATGTACAAAATGGCGTATTGAAGAATATTTGCAATGTACAAATGCATTTCCTTTTTGGAATCTCTAGACTGTACTCGTAAACAATTTAAATTCAATGTATCGATTCGTTTTAGTCTATTGATGTCAACGTTTTGTCTTCATTAAGCATTGCTGGAATTAAATTTCTAGGAATATCTTTATTACAATTTTTAAAACTTAAGAAATAATAGGTTGTTGCTGTCGTCTGTGAGTAGTATTTTATTGCTCAATTATCTAAAGGAGGGCGTTTTAATATTGCTCTTATTCTTGTGGGTTCTGTTTCCAGGACGACAGCATCTCTTAGAAGTGCTTTTTTAACCGCATTCGTTTGAAGCAGAACAAGAAGTCACGTTCCAGACTTAACTTCGGTCAATTTTTCACCTGTCTCCTCCAAGTTATTAATACAACATGATGTGCTGTCAAGAGAGCGAGTTGACGAATCTATTTATAAATACGAACTGTTTCTTCTTGAAGAAAGACGTGGCTAGTATGTGAAACATATCCCGCGTTTTAGTATATTCAGGCTTTTGAGTGAAGCCTCGAAGCATTTTCAAATTAAGTACACGGAAAGATCATGCAAGTCGATAATTTTGTTCAAAGCAAAAACTTATTTTATTCTACTTTCGCGGAAGGCAAAGATGCAAAATTGAAATTGCTTCTAAAATTTTTTCGCACCTTTTGTTTCATTGTTGTGATCAATTTTTTAAAATTTATTTATTTCACATCAAAAACAGTAAAAATGTGCAACGTGTTACGGAGAGATGTGTTTTCTGTGCACAGTTTCTTAAATTTTTGGGTCTCTACTCTAACCCATATACAAGTTGAATACTGAATAAGAAATAAAATATTCTTTTGAAATACATATATAATAATATTTATAAGAATTCAGTTGTATTTTAAAAATAATAATCACTTGACTGCTGTTATGAAATGTATCTTATTTGTGGAAAATTATGTATATCTAAATATCATGTATCACACAATACACGCTAGGCTGCAAAAATACTTGTCATCGAACCGTAAGCTCTAATTTATTGAGATTTTCAAGTTTGATACATAGCAAGGGTGTAAGGTTTTCGTCCTTGAAAAGTATTTATAACTGTTTCTATACCTGCCGATGGACCATACAGTACCTCTCCCCCTGGGAGTTTTCTTCTTTAATACATATTTCCGTATAATCGTATCAGTATGTTCTTTCTCGTGACACCTAACACTCAGAACTATATCGGTGTTCTTGCTTTCGACATTGGTACTACTCCTCGCATGGTGTGGCTTTTTTGACTTTGTTGGAACGTAAGGTTTTGAGTTATAATCATATACTTACAGGCAAATATTTAATTCCAATTTAAAGAAAGAAGCAATATGATTTGTAAATAGTAGCTGGTCGTGTGTGCTGAATGCACTGTGAATATTATAGTTCTACGGTAAATGTGCTATAGGCTTCTCTCCCAACTCTATGAGTGTGTTTACGAGGAGCTTTTGCAATAAGAAAGGTCTTTTCTCTGACATCAAATTCACCTTCTTTGTAATATGCCGGGTTCATTTTTTCTCATCATTTGGTGTATTTTTATTTCTTTGTTACTTTGTAGACGAATTGTTCAAACGACTTGCGAATAGGGCTGCTCGAGGGCCGACAATTAGCAGAAGCAAAGAGCGGTGCAATAGGTGTGTTAGTAATCGCTGGCACCAGCTGCCGCATCTTCCGACGTCAAAGGAGCCGCTGCCGAATTTTCGCGTGCTGTTTCTTCGTGTCTGTCGTTCGCCGACCGGTCCTGTCGCCTATCGAAAAATATTGTTTCTGGGTAGCCCATCATTTTTGGCACCTGTTCACATTATTTACTCAACCCAGACGATAACCAAAGCCAAGCGTCACAAGTCTGAAATTCAAGATGAACTCTCCGTTTAAAATGTTGCGTCCTTCCTCGCTTCTACCACGCATTAATCGCAGGATCGCACATGACCGTGCGTTGCTGAGACTCGTTGCATTAGATCTTTTCTGCACCACCGCCCCCAGTAGAAGGGAAAACAAATTCCACCCCCCCATCCATAACTCAATTTTATATGAAATATCGAAATATTAATGAAATTAATTATAAGTAAAAAAAACTAATGAGATGGTTGAGGCTGGTGAAGTTTTACAATTTGTTAATGTCGGGTTCCAACTTCTTAAACATCAATCGCAGATCGTCACATTCCGAGGTTGTAGTTTGTTCCTCTTCTGGTCAATAAATTAGCTATTTTTAACAAATAAGAATTTCTTTATATTTAAAAAACGTTACATGGTATTAAATACGGATTCTCCCTTTGTATTAATTTCCAAATTTTTATCAAATAATAAGGAAAAGAAACCCGGACAGCATCAGATGTAGTCTTGCCTTCGCTCATGCGAGAAATATTTGTAATAATTTTTAATATTTTGGTATTGATAGGGCAAGCACGCCACTATCGCCCCCTTTTGTCTGCCTCAGTGTCTCTTCCCCCCCCGTATTTGCCTCTGTCGTCCCTATGGAAACCTTCAACGCCCACTGGAGGACGGTTTCGCCTCCGTCGGGAATCTATGCCTTAAAGCGATCAACGTGATCATTAAGCCGATTCTCGTACGTTGCTCTGCTACGGTGAGAGCAGTAAACCCATCAATATGAGGGGTGAGTCTTATGTTTTGAATGTGGTGGCGGTGGTGTAATGGTGGTGAAGGGTTGTGGCAAGTGTGAAGAATATGGGTGTGGAGTAGGTGGTGGTGGATAGAAGGTGGTGGTGGATAGGAGGTGGTGGATGGGCAGTGCGGGGCGAAGGGGGAGGCGAGGCGGTGCGAGGAGGGGCGGTGCGGGGCTGTGCGAGACGGGTAGGTGCGTGGCGTGGCGTTTTGCGGGAGGCGTGCCGCCCGCTGCCGCCCGCTGGCGCCCACTGGCAGAGGGCCAGCGCTGCCGTGCGTCAACCTCCGGCCCCAGCACAATCCCCGACGCGATTATTTTCATCGCTTTCATCGGGCCCGGGATCGCGACCTCGACTGCTCCTCAGTCCCCGCCGCCCACATCCCTCCCCCTCCCCCTTCCCACAAATCTCGCCCCGCCCCTCTTCGCTCTTTCTTAGGTATCTAACTCACGTTTGTTCGGATTGTCCTTAGGTGGTACACTTCACGTATTTCTGAGCACAAAAACGGTTATTGGTAGTCTATGAAAATGCCTTGGTGTCCTACATTTATCATTGCCTTATCCAAATCTACAACCCATTATTGAGTGTTGGCCTCTTTGATGATGTCACTTCATCTTTTGATTTTTCTTTTTACCCGCAGATTTTAATGTTAAATACGTCTACACCTTTTAAGGCTGTTGCTAGTCATCTTCATGTTGGTCTTATATTGTTTGTAATTAATATTTATGAAGACGCAAGGGTCAGTTTTTAATGGGATATCCTCTATTCGTGTGTTAAACAGTGTTAACCAATAGAGTTTATTAGATTTCGCAAACTGTTATAGTAATGTACCTAATAATGCTTGTCGTATTTTACTCTCCCGACTCTGCAAACAGATGCTATACTTCTGCTTTCGATATGTTATTTTTCTTTTGTATATCTTACACTAGCCTCTAACATACATGGATTCACACGAATTGAATCTTCATATATTTTACGTGTATAAGCTCTCAATGCTGAAACTTAGGCTGGCACTGCTACGTGTACATCGCGGAGGGATCCATTCCAATACTTCGTAAGGCACTGTGATATGGCCAAGGCAAATCGGTTTAAATTATACTATTCATCATGACATTATACCCACATGAACATGATATTATACCCATTGATCATGACAAGTATAGTACCAGTTCTAGGATTTTGTAGCCAATATCCTGGCCAAAATGTCACTAAGTCGGTTACATGTTATGTTATAAGGGAATATGTCCTACGGAACCTGCCTCGATAGTGCAAAAACTTGGAGCTATTTTTATGCGCGTGGAGTCTGAACAATTTGCTATGAATTTAATACGTGAAGAGAAAAATGTGTACCTCTTTTGAAGTACATTGCTCGTATGGAGAAGTGTGAGATGTGGCTTAGTTTAAAGTTTGTATCCATGCCTGCAGAAAGTTAAAATTTATATATTATATGTTTTACAGATATATTAAATTAAAGTGTAGATAGCGCGCAGATGCAACCCGCAACACATTACAGTCCACCAGTATGTTGCATAACTCTGAAACATTGCATTGTAGAGTCTTAAAATCAAATTTTTCATATCCGATAGTGTCACGTGGTTTGTTTTGAATGTCCTATTCTACAAAATGACTTTTTTGACGTTTTATTCCAGGATTAGCGTTTAAGAGGAAGATACTCCACTGTATTTGATATTCCACCATTTGCATTTGTGTATAACATTATTTATAATAATAATAATAATAATAATAATAATAATAATAATAATAATAATAATAATAATAATAATAATAATAATACTTTTAGCACTATCCTATATTAGTGTTTACAAAGGTTCGTAATGATAATGTAATTTTTCACTAAACGTAACATTACAGAAAAACAGGGGTACTGGAGACAGTATGTTTGACGTCTAAAGGACTTTGCTCTGTTGATGGTTTAGGTCGTGAGACCAGTTCCAGTTGTATTTCTCAGCCATGCGAGAGGGAGGAAATCCAAATAATCTATCGGTTGGTATACCACTGATGTTAAGTCAAAAAACTGTGCTACAATAATTCAGAAATATATTATTTTAAAAACCTGATCTTTTGCTCTCAAAATACGTTTTTTAAAACTTGAAGTTATTGTTAAGAATTGAATACAGGTATAAAAATGAAGGTGTTTATGTACCCTTCCTCGTCCAAAAATCTGAGAAAGTTTACCACGGTTTCAGCTCGCCTGTGGTAATTGATCTCTCGTCATCTATCCTTCATGATTGCCACAATAAGTCTTCAGAACGCAATGGCAATACCACCTCTGTAAACACCTGTCCTAGAAAGTGGAGGGTATAAAAGCGTAGAGCTCTTCCCACACGTACGCTCTGGGATCGAATATGGCGTTTAACATCATCATCATCATCATCATAGTGCAAACCGCCATGATGGCTTCTCATCACTTTCAACGAGTTGGTGCACCGTGATTTTGAAACAAGCGAGTAAATCATTCCCCTCTGGCAGTGTGCTGCTGTTGATGTGCGCCGGGGGAGGGGGGGCGGTGTGGTGCGATTCGATTCGCCCCCGGCATTCCATCGCCTGAGCTTTTAATTAACCGCGGGCGCGTTCGGAACGCGCAGCCTCGCGCGCTCTACCGACGGCGGCGGGAAACTCGTGCCGCCTCTGCGCCCGCTCGCGCTCTCATCGCGAGTCCTGTTTGTTGCCACCATCGCTGACACTTTCGCTGCCAATTTTAGCGATTTAAACACTCGTAATTCATGCGGGTTAGCACTGCCTGTGCAGAGGATAAGTTTTTTAAGCGGTCTCTTTGCTGCTGCTTGGCTGTTGTAAGTTACGTTGCATAGCTGTGGCTCACAACTCTTTTCTTTTGTACAAAAATCTCGTAAACATTCTGTTCTTCTCTGTGATATTTTGCAATCGGTTCTACGAATATTTAACCCAGTTACTTCATTGTCGAAAAGAGCTCATCAGCGCTTTATGCTATTGAAGAGAAAGGCTGGAGCTCATTATTTTTTATCAAAGTCAAATTACATACATTATACGAAAATAATTGACTGCTTTAGAATATCGTTCCGCGTATTTTAAATCTTATACACTGCACATCATGATGTTATAGTGATGACAATGTCATTAAAAAGCTGTATTATAAGGTTATTTGCCGGGAGCTTTATTCAGTGAATGCATTAGTTGCAAAAAGCGTTCGGCTTCACTTTAATCTTTGTTGCATGTAATTAACCTTGATGTCTCTTCGATATGTGAATATTAGCTACGGATTAGTTTTGGAACGTAATTTTCTACTCTGTCACACTTTTCATATTACATCAAAGAAAACACAAATTATCATAAAGAACGTAGGTTAAAACGAAGCTATAGTTAATGAATATAAACGCTAGCTGTGTGTTCAATTATTAGTGGTCATATCCGTTTACCTTGCTTTTAAATTATCGGATAACACACCTTTTTAAAGGAGTGTTTAACAGAAAGAGGGAGAAAACTAGTTTACCCTATTAATGCCATGGTCCCCAATTGGGGATCTCAGACCTTTGTCATTGTTGCGTGATATTGTGTACTTTAACTTCTGAGTGTTATTTCTTCAATAGATGGAAACATGTAAGCAACTTTTTTCATTCCTGAATGCCAGATGTCGATGTCGCTGTGATGGCTAAGGCATTATATACTTCTGGCCAGGGTTTACACATGACTTGCGTCGCTTCGAATCTTCATCTAAAACCGTGCTTAGTTGCTATATACCTGTGATTAAGTCGGTAGGAGAGGCCGGTGTAGAGTAGTTCATCTTCAACAACTCGTGGTGCTATTTTTGTTTCTACTCATGAGTACTAGCTCCCTCCTTTTCGAGTAGTATGAGTTAATTATGTCTGATATTCGAATGATACGCGGAACGAACGCCCATCGCCCCCCGGAATTTTGCACCGGGGCAGTGCATTCGTCGGACAACCCTTCCCTCGCTGCCCCTCCCCGCCTCGTCGCCTCGCTGCCGGAATGCGCCGGCGCTCTGTCGGCACGGGGCGCAGGCGCTTTGAACTGCTCGCGGCCGCGACCGGCGCGCGCGGAATGGCGGAAGCCCGGCCGGACCGGAAGTTTTGGGATCCGCACTTCTCCAGCCCACAAGCAAATGCACTTCCCCTTTGCCTGGTCCTCCGGCGCTATCGCAAGGAACCAAGGCCTAAGAAATTCTGACATGTTGTTACATTCCGACTTAAATGTGGTGCCACTTTAAGGTCACGGGCTGGAAGGAAAGGGTAAACAATCAACCAATAGGGTCCTTCAATACCGAAAATTTAAGTCGAAACGAATCTCCCGATTGAATGACAGTGATCCCCGATGTATTTACTATGTTGCCCAATTTGCACAACTACAAATGAAATTGCAACGAGTTAATGGGAATGGGTTTATATACTCTCTATTAATAGGTAGGCGTCGTTGTAAGAGAACACAAACGCATACTACGTAAATACTCATTGGGAAGGTTTTTGTGAAATGATTTTTTTTAAAATTTATTTCTTATCGTTTGACCAAATGTCTTTCGAGGGGTTTAGTTTTATATGCAGACTAAGGTTTGAAATTAAATCAATTTTCCAATTGATGTGTAAACATCAGATAAGCGTTGAAAGCCAAAATTTAATATTAAGAAAGGTTCTGATGACTACTTCACTCATGTCTGCCCATGTCGTAAGTAACCAATGCTAAGTAAAAATTTATTTTAATTTAACTAATCCGAGATGTCTAATTATTGATTTTACACTCCGCTATAATTACTTTCTTTTCTTTTTTGTTGTTATAGATATCAATTGTTTTACGTCCATAAATTCAAAATGAGTATTTTTTGGTAATGTTTGAAACTATCAAATTGAATCTAGAATCACCGCCGATAAAAGACAGAAGAAACAGAGAAATTGTGTGAAAATAATTTCATGAATTTTGTGAAGAAAGACAATGCGAATTGACAGCACAAACTACCAATGAAATTTCAAACATGTTGAAATATTTAGCTATTAATATGCGAAGATCAAACGGTGAAGAGTAAAAAAAATATACACTCAAAATGAAGTGGAACTTTACAGCCAAAATTAAACAGGAAAAATACCTTAATGAGTACAATAAACTTATATTAAATTCGTACGAAATTGAGGAATCTCGCTGCTAATTCAGCAGTGTTTCAGTTCAAATACTTCCGTAGTATCCCAAAACATGGAAAATTCAACATCCTAAAACTTTAATAATTGAATCAGACTGAGAAGAAACGGCACAAGTCATTTCTTGCCTTGAATACACATGTTATATTATCCTGTCTAATTTTTCTGTATAAATTCACTAATAATAGTCTAAACACTTTTATTATGTTATTACTTTCTACGCAGTATAATTTGGCGCGCCTTAAAGAAAAACTTTCCAACAAAAATTATCGTATTTTCTTGTTCCCTTTCTCCTCATGTTGATTAAATTGTGTACTTATTAAATGTTCTCGTTATATTTGTTTACTTGAGATATTTTCGATATTTAATTCCATTGCAGTAATGAAATCTTATGCACGATATCATGCGTTTAATAGGTGTCAATGAGGTACCAACAACACATTTATTTGTGGTGAAATTTGATAGCTTGTATTTTTTTCAAATTAGTATTTTTAAATTGTTGGTTTAAAAATATTTTGGTAAAAATATACGAAAACTATAGCGGTTCTGTGAAATGAAATATCCGAATTCTAAACAAAATTATAAAATTTCACTTTGTGCACGTAGGGTATTATTACAGTAAAAAATATTCTTCTTCACTACAAATGTCTTAATTTTCATTTAACACTCTACTGAGAATTTTCATTTTCATTCTTAATTTGTTTTTCGTGTTTGAATTTTTAAGATACGCTAGTGTTTGAAAGTGAATTGTGTCTAGTATGTATTCAAACATGCTTCCAAAATCATTACCTGACTCAACACCTTTCTTATTCCTACTGGACATTCTGCTGTTGGTTTGGTGAGACTTCACAACGTCATAAATAATTTTGTTAATATAATACAAAAGATTCAATATTGTTTCATGCTTTTTGAAATGTATAAATTGTTACACTTTTTACAATGATACACACAGTTTAGAGACCGTCCATAAATTACGTAACGCAAATTTGGAGTATTTTTAATACCCTCTCTCCCCCCTGTAACACAACTGTACACACCTGCTTGAACCCCCCTCTAAAAATTACGAAACGCTTGCGCCAAGCCCCCCTCCTGATTCCAGTAAATGGAACTCAATATGACTTATACCTATTGAGTTGTATTAATTGTATATGTGTCATACATTAAAATTTGTTATAATTAACCCGACAATTAGTGGGTGGTGCGGACTGCACATAACAGTAAGTTTGTGGACAAACTTCTTAATGAAAGAAGGACGCGTTGGCCAGAAAATTTCTGACAAACCGTGCATATGCCGTTGTGGATGATGGTCATAGGCTCCGAGTCCACTGTGCCAACTAATTATTTGAGCAAAAGTTGTAAGATTTTAAAACTAAATATCAGCATCACGTAACACTAAACTATAACCCCCTAACCTATATGACGCAGCGTAACGCTTCCTCAAACCCCCTTCCCCTTGTTACGTAATTTATGGACGACCTCTTACAAATATTTACATGATTATTTTTGCTCTTAAAGAGGGATATGGAATAGTTGATAGTTCACAGGAACTCACTGGGGTGAAATATTATGTTGATGAAATCACGTGAATGTAAAGTTAAAGGAATAAGTGCAAGAAACTTTCTCCTGTTTGATTATTTTGTTGATAGCGTAATGCATATTGAATGAGATGAATGTGATTCAAAATCAATGAAAACATTGAAAGATTATAATAAAACTTTAATTCTATAATTATAAATATACAAGTTATTTGAAAAAAATATCCAAAATTGTAGTTGAAGAGTCATCAATAAAAACAGCAATTAATTTAATAAGATATTATAATAAGCAAATGTGGCCAGTGCAGGTAATATGGCTAAGTAGCGGCTATGATGCTAGATGAAACTATTTCCGATTTATTGTGCTAGCAGTCTCGGAGAGTGTAAGAAGTGCGATAACACCCTAGCAAACTTGTTGATTCGAGCATTTGCACTCTGGAGCTTTTATTGTCAAGAACGCGCTGAAGGCGCACTGTCCTTGTACTTCTTATAAGCTTTCGCGCTATTGTTTACGAAAAAGATTTATTTAAGGCCGATTTTTGCAAGATTAGACTGTAAGAATGTAATTTATATTATATATTAATATAGTTAGCCCTAGTTTCATGGACATGCTACAAGAAAAAAGTTAATTTGGCAATGACCATAAAATATGCATGTGAGCATATAACCTTGAAATTATAATGTTTTTGTAAAATAACAACAAAATATTCCGGAAGCACTTTTTTGTCATATAGCTATTTCAGCTCGAAGCAAAAGTGTTAATTTCATCATGCTGTTAATTTGTCCAAATGTTGAATTATATAAACAGAAAAATTTGAGGCGCTTAACCTGGCCATATTACCTTCATATACCTTAGCTATTTTATACTTGGCGACCCTATTTCTCATGCGCCTGGTTTGCTGTAAATGAATGGCAAGAGTGTTTTTTCCTTGTGGTTATATTTTAAGTTATTTGAAAAACACATCCATAGGATTGCTTGTTGTGATATTGTTCTGATTATTGTTGGGTGACATTTCTTGTTTGAGGAAATCACGTTTCTTGTTGTCATTAAGTAAATTTGCACTGCAAGATAAGATTTGTTCACTGTAGAGAATTCGATTTGAATAATAATTTCAATTGACTATTACTGAATTCTACGTTTGAGTATTGATAATCCACTGAATCATCTTGGCTGCCCAGTGGGCGAGTGGTATGCTGATATTTCATTTTAACTCTGCAGAAATCACACTTCAATTTTGAAAAATTAGAAAGATCACACATTTCTTGGTCTTTATCAGAGTTGTAGATGAAGAGACATCAATAAAAAACAGCACTTAATTTACTCAGATATTATAAACGTTTTTGTTTTATCATCGGCGACGCTGTTTCTGGCGCAACCGGTAGATGATGTAGATGAACGGCAGAGCGTCTTTCCTCGCGAGGGAGATAAGGATGCGACATCGTCATCGAGGTCTCCAAAACATCGATATTTTCATATAATCATCGATTTATTCAACATTCGTTTTTTGAAGCCGATGTTTTTTCGTCAATTATTTAGATTTCACATTTACTTCGTCCATATTTTTGAAATGGGAAAACGCCATCATAACAAAATTCTATAATAATTTTCATGTATTCATTAACTGAAAATTCTTCATATAAAAGTTACCAAGGGGATAAATAAATAAGGTCGAGTTTTCATCAATGAAAAAGCATATAGCATTTTGAAATATCGAGTAAGATAATTCAAGTTTTGTTAACTATTTCGATGATTCTTTGGCTTAGTTTTGTCAGTTAAAACCCAATTAAAATTTAATAAATGAAACTCGTTGTAATTGTTACACCCCACAGGTGAACTTCAATAGTTACTAACCAGTTGAATAACATCGATGGTTTCGAGTCGACGCATTAATTTTGAACAGCGGTGTCGCATCCCTAGGCGAAGGAGACTTCGCTGGTGTGCGGTGGAAGCTGCAATGTGGATGGGGGGCGCGGGGGGTTGTCAGTAGCGCTGCGTGACGACGCAGCAGGCGAGGCGCGCGCCGGCGTTGCCCGTGCGCAGGCTCTCGTCGTCGCCGCCCTGTCCCAGGTCGTCGGCCTTGGCGTGCACCACGAAGGCGCGCCCCACGGCGAAGCCCTCCGCGCCGGGCTCCAGGCTCAGCATGTCGCCCACCACGTCCACGCTCGCCACGCCCGCGCCGTCCGCCTCGATGTTGCCCAGGTCGCCCGCGTGCCGCGACGCGGCCGTCGGCCCGCCGTGCGTTTGCTGCGGCACACCCCCTCAGATTACGCAACAAAGACAAACAAAAACACAAAAACAATAAACAATCGCGTGGGTTCAACTTTCTTGTATCAAAATGGCGCTCGTTTTGTGTTGTCACAATTTTGATGTAGATGTGTTGTCAAAAATGTGGTACATTTATTTTGTTGCCAAAAATACGGGTGAGGTACTATGTCGTAAAAAATGTGGGTGAGGTTGTAATGTAAAAAATGTGGGTCAGGCTTTATGTCGTCAAAATGTGCGGGTCAGGCTTTATGTCCAAAACCTTTCGTGCAGATTTTAAATTGTCAAAAATATCTTGAAGATTTTCCATTGTACAAAAAGATGTTTTCGCGACAAAAATATTGCGCAACATTTTTTCATTCCTCTTTACATTCATTGTGAAACTAACGTTAACAAAGAGAGAAGTGTGATTTTGAAACTGTACATGCGTTAAATTTATTTTAAAATGGTGCAACTTAACAACAACAAAATATTCCTGTGAATTAGATTCTGTTGCTGTCATGTAATAGAATATGTTTAAGCTGTTATACATTTTTGATGTTTACTTAAACTTTGTTTTTTTCAACAAAATTTGGTTTTCTCTTCCCCACTTTCAGCTCCCGGTACTTTAGTTTGCTTATCGCTTACTTCACTTCCTCTTCACATAGTGATACTAAATCCATTAACTGAAAAATAATTGAAAGTTAAATTACTTTTGAATTCCAATTTTAAGTGCGAGTTGATTTATACAAATCTAAGATTAGTTTTAAAATATTTATTATTTAATATACTGTTTCTAAATTCATCACTTTACTTGGTTTCTGTGCTGTTATCCCAATCGAGAGTACGAATTTATATAGCAGCGACAGGCGACGTAAAACCTTCATTCTGTAAGCTGTATCAGTCATGTTCTTGCCCTATGAACGGTATAAACCCAGCTATTTTCTTGCCTCAAAGACACACAGGAGTGTCAATCCGCCAATAAAATTTATCACGATTTAGAACAGATCTCGTTATTTTCCACACGTGAACACTGCCGATAACCTCACACGTAAAACTAGTATATAACCGGAGCAAGACATTGTCTTGTTGATATAAACAAGTTTTCATGTAGTAGAGTAAAATCTGATAGAATAGCTATTTATGAAAGAAATGGTAAATGACATTTAATTTTGCGAGAAGGAAATGTTGCGACTTGAGGCCGACAGGCTGAGTGACGCAATACGCGAAAAAGAAAATCATTTACCACGTGTGTCATACATTATTTTGTCGACAGTCTTACTGTCATTCATTTATTATTATTAAAATATTCAAATCACTTAATGATGCATTAATGTTAGTTTGCTTCATTTACAGATTTATCTGAAAACGTGGGTCTTACTTCTATCACTAGTGCTAAAAATTGCACTTTTAGCACGCTGTGCAAGCTGTAAAAGTAACCTGTTTTACTAGTGGATGTCTAAAAATCTGTTTATGTGAATAAATACAAAATGAATAATAGAATGCATAAATAAGGTGTAAATGAATAAGTCTATATGTAAAACAAATGAGGACACATGTATGAGTAAATGACTAGAACATTTATCAGAAGTGGACATCGGAAGGGCGAGGGCGAGGGCGAGGGCGAGGGCGAGGGCGAGGGCGAGGGCGAGGGCGAGGGCGAGGGCGAGGGGTGTGGGGTGTGGGGTGTGGGGTGTGGGGTGTGGGGTGTGGGGTGTGGGGTGCGGGGTGCCGGGTGCGGGGTACTGACGTTGTGCGGGTTGAAGTGCGGGCCGGCCGCCTTGCAGTCGTCGGCCGTGTCGGGGTCGCGGTGCACGTGGAAGCCGTGGCGCCCGGGGCTGAGGCCGTACACCGTGCCGGTCACGCGCACGCCCCCGCCCGGCGCCGCCTGCGTCAGCCGCAGCTCCCCGGACACTGCAACAGCACGCGCACATGCTCGCTCTTTGCTCCTCGACCACGCACACGCTGGGAGTGCACTGCTATAAAGGCACTTCTTTAATGAGCTATTCCTCCGCAGCTGCGCTTGCGGAGGTGTAGCTCATTAAACATGAATAAAATATATTTAACATAGTATATTATGCAACTTGTCTGTAATGTTAAGCTTTATTGCATAGGTAGCTGTTTTCAAAATAAGCGACCTTAGGGGCGAGTTTTCAAATTTGTATGAATACAATAAAGCAACGTTATAAAAGACCTTCCAGCCTTTTTAAATAATTCATGATAACTAATAATTTCCCTAAGTGTCCATTCGCAGTAGTTTTAATTAAGAATAAGTTAAATGTAAGTGGTTTATTTAAGACGGACACAAATGTAATCGCCTACAGCGAATACTATATCCCGGAAAATGAATAAATTCCCGCGTCTCCAGAGTGACTGGAGAGAGAGAAACAAAATCAACATTATAAAATAAAATGCTCATGTTATTTCTTGTATAACAGCATTATACATTTGTAATAGTATCAACGTTTTCAAGCACCTTTCTTATGACGGCACGGGTATTTGACATGTGTGCGAAAAACGGTTGTCGGCTGTTCGGTTTACCGCTACTTCCTCACGTTTCTCTCGATTCAATTGACTGAAAATGTATGAGGACGCACTTATTCGTACCTTAAACGGCAAATAATTCATAATCTGAAAAATAAAATTTCATTTTATGAACTATTTCTTGTAACGAAAAAGGTCGTTTGTAATGCTGGAATAAAAGAAAACGTAACTTAATTTTTTTTCTGGGCTGTGTACTTGTTTTGTGTCAAGTGTCATACTCATTTCGGAATATACGTTCATTGTGTCTACTGGCTACCTTATAGCTTACGGAGGGTTTCGGATCCCAAAGGTGGTCACCTAGTTTTTTACTCGTAGTTCTGAAAACACTTCAGGCTCTCAAAGACGCACCGAGAGGCTGGCGTCCGGATGTGCCACAACGCATGGCTCTAGAAAAGCATCTCCCCATTAATCTGGGTGGGATCGCTTCTCCAGCCGAAGCTTACGAGCTCTCTTGGTTCGTACCGGGATCATACGCTATTCTTCTACGTCGGGACAAGACACTCTTCAGTTTTTCCTGTAGGGGGTTCACTTCCATGTCGAAAGGAGGAACCAACTGGGGGCTACCCGACCTCATTAGATCTAGGAGGACGGAGACACCACCCGGCTCCTCACAGCACCAACGATGTAAGTCCCACAGAGATACTGAGGCAACAGACGGGATTTCCCATTTCACCGCCAGGGGTTTTGTATATGGAACTAATGTTACGATCCAGCTCCCTGATACGTGAGTAGAGAGGGGTGAATGATAACGGATGATGGATAATTGAAGAATAACTGGTGATGGTTCAGTTGCGTTGCATGAGGAATGAGGGCATGTTGGAATGGCATGAGGGAAACCACTTTACGTCCTCGTGGTGAAATGTGATTCCGCGGGGAAGAGCCTATCTTCTTTGCATCCGGACGCGATTCTTCAGCCCTGCGACGCCCGGTTTGGCAAATAGGACTTGCTTGACTAGACACAGCATTTAACCAGAATTCTGTCGTTATGTCTTTATCTTAAAAGGGGAACACTTTCCTACAGGTAATACAGTTTTGAGATGATCATGTAATTTCTGCGAGTAGACAGAATACATTGAAATCAGACTAAAGTATATTATCACAACGGTCCCTATTATAATGTAGACTGGTTAAATATTTCCAAAATTTAACGGACATGATATTTTTACGTTTTCTACGAAGTAAGTTATTGCTATAACTATATTGTAATTATATTGAAAATTACTTTTTTATCTTCTTGCTAAATATTTGTTATATAATAATAGCAATAATAATAATAATAATAATAATAATAATAATTACTATGGTATTATACGTATTACAGCCAAAGAAAAGAGAATATGTGAAGCTAAATAAAAAGTATATAAAATGTGATAGATAATGTTGCGGTCACAAACTACCTTCGGAGCGAATACTTGCCAGTATATTGGTTTCTGATTTGTCAAAGTAAATGACTGTTAATTGCGAATAAGAATTTTTTTAGCGTATATTCATCCGGGGTATTTGGACAAACACTGAGCGTTAGTTAATAGAATATTCAAAGGAGGGACGTTTGCCTTCTGAGTGGTGTATTCATTGTCAACATTTTGTGTTTAATTTTGGAATTGTATGATGAGATGTGATCAGACATTTTTGTTACTGTTTTCTTGCGCTTTATCATGTCTGTTTCTCCTTCACATTCTTCTACTTTTAATCATTATTACGACGGCACAGGATCCGTTGGGAACCCAGCCAACTGAGAATCTCCAACTACCAGTACATGTAAAAGATATACTGCGCCATTTATGTTGTCCTAGGCTTATGCAACAAGACTAATGATACAGTCTCGTTTTACAATAGCAGAATGAATGGGTACTTTTTCTCTGTCGGGGGAGGTGCTGCCTGAATAAAATGACCAACTACAAATACCTGCGAATGTTAACCATGCATTTGAGGTCGACGTGTCAATTTTAATTCAAAGATAAGGTACAAAAGAGTTCAATACACATTTTCAAGAAAAAAAACAAGCATTTGTAATCACTTATTTAATGAAATATGATTTTTATATGAATATTATTTAATTTTTAATGAGATTTTATGCTACATATCACTAATGTGATTATTTACCTTTATTAGTGTCAGAATAATCAAGCTGCTGAAGTAGTGTATTCCAGGTAAAAAAGTAGTGGACATGAGTTGTTTTGGAGCGTGCATACGAAAACGGCGGGCAGTAGAGAGCGAAGGCGCGTTGGCGAGGCTAGCGAAGGACTAGACCTCGCTCTCGCTCTCGCCCGCGCCCCGAGAGAAGCTCTTGGCTCTAATTTATATGAAGTTTTCCGTTATTGTCGCGCGAAGCGGCAGTAACAGGCGCACATGTGACGTCCGCAGTGTTGGCGAGATCTCAAGCGCTGCCCAGCAGCTGCCATCTCGCTTTCTTTCCTCCGCTTCTGACAGCCATCGTTGTGTCATCCACCTTTGATACTTCGGTCCATCTCTGCCCCTGCGCTGCCGTTGTCCCTCTTACTAAACGTTCCTGCCATACCTCCCATAACCTTCCCCCATCATTTCGTTTTTTAGAATTTCCTTCTCCCTGATTTTCTACATATTGAACAATATATTTTTAAAAACATTTTTCTCATCTCATTCTGCTCTTGCTATCTTATTCGTTCTATTTCTATTCCTTCCTTTTTCTGTTCACACTTCACCATTTCCACTTCTGTTTTTCCCGTTATCCCGACACTCTTTTAACGCCTTGCTGGAGAATTTTTATGATATTATAATACCTTATCGTGATTTTCACAGTTTTTTCATTCGTATCTTTACATTTTCATATACGTAACTCTTCTTTAGTTATTGAACAAATTTATTCTTATAATTTCCCTTATTTAAATTTTTAGAAGAGATGATTCAGAAAGTAAAATATGAGGTTTGAGTTCCACAGAAAAGAGAAGTAATAATGTTTTCTAAAACTTTATGTACAACACTCATTAATGTAAGTAAATTCATTTTGAATTCGAAATGTTGTGACGAAATGTTGTGACATGAATTAATATTTAAGTTGAACCAACAGCCATCCATTTTAAATACATAATTTTGTATTTATTACTGCTTTTCTGTTTTTATCATATATACGCAATCAGTTGATTTCGAATTGTGAATAAAATTTATTCGTGATGATCACTGATGAGATCAAATGCTAAGAATAGGCAACTTTCAAACCTGGTAGAGCATATAACGTCTATGAAGTTCGAAAACTTGATTTGATAGTTCATTTTACCGGCAAAGGTGGCTCAGGACATCAACTGATGTCACTGCAGTGCTTCTGACCAGGAGGTCCTGGGGTTAGAGCCCCGACGGCGGCAGGATTTTGGACACTAGCTTGTCCACTAGGTCGACTTCGGCCGCTCTCTGGAGGAGAATTCTAGCGGCTGTGTGCTCTGATCAGTCGGTCAGTAGATTTCCATGGTTTCTCCAATCAACACCAGGCGAATGCCGAAGCAGTACAGTAACAAATGGGCCACGGACCACGCGAGATCTTTCCTTCCCAAACCTTGTCCTATCCTCACTCCATATACACACTTACACTCGCTTGTACTACTCTACTGTTCATGCCGGGAGACCGGTCGGGAGCTTAGAGCTTGTCCCGGTTGAGGCGGAGCGATACTGGTGGGAGACACCTGGTTGTGGAAAAATCCCTGTAGGCAAACCTAGGTCGGCGCCGGATCTCTTCATCCAGCGGGGGAAGATCACCGCCACCTTCCGCAAGACAAATACATGCACTACACTTACGTCACTGACCTTGGCAGTTGACGCACCCATAATCACTAATCAATCAAAACACGAGTAGTTAATTAATTATTAACTTATTAGTATTTATGTAAGAACTGTATTATTGAATTTCGAATTGAAGCCTTTACCAATTGTTACAAAGAAGAAAATTTATATTTTTGTTAGTAATGCGTAAATCATTATACAATATGTGAAGTCAACAGACACTTAGTATGACCAAGATCAACAACTTTATTATGTTGCGTGTTGTTAGATTTTATGCCTGTGGTAGAAAAAACGTCTTGTAGACCCGTCGAGTTGTTTGTTCGTTAAACGATAAGAACGAAGAACACCGCACAGCGAAAATTGCTTGCAGTTACTTCGTGCTGTGCTGCAGCTTTCTTTACAACCAAGTGAATCGAAGCAGTTTCCCCTCAACGTGTCTTCGCCGAGTGCATTCTCTTCCGCGCGTGCGGGGGAGTGGGCGGGCGGCCGTTCTCGAAACGCCGCGTGTTGCCAAGTTGTCGCGGGTGCCAATGGGGTACCGTCCCGAGCCTTTGAGCGTTTCGATAGTCCCCCCCCCCCCAGAGTTGTTCCACGAAGTGAGATGGCGCACGCGGCGTCGCCCCGGCCTCTTCCAGGTAGAAGCACCCGGGGGATCGCTGCCAATGAAAATGTTTCTCATTCGCTGTGTCAACGCGCCTTCCTTGTTTCTGGGCCACCTGAGTATCCTCGCGCGGCGTTTGTTGGCTGGCGAAGCGTGAAGACGCTGTTGGGAGGTGGTCTCTTAAAAAAAAAAAGGATTTGTGTTCTCTACCAGCAATTGTGCAAGCGGTACCGCGTAACCTAAGAGGTTGTGCTTGTTTTATGGGCTGAGAGATTCTTTGATATTTTTCATTTATGGTATATTTTGCATGGGCATTTTCGCTCTATTACGGCCTATTTCAATTATTCTAATTGCAGTCTAGTTTTCCTATTTTTTATTACTACAGAAGAACTACTGCACACATTTATTCCTGTAGAAGTGAACTCATAATCATATAATGGGCAAATATATTTACACAGTAGAGTTTTCTTATTTTTATTGACATTTCAAATGATGTTGCAAAGCAATATTGAAATATACCTAAAATTATGAGGATTGAAAAAAAAATCTAAGAAAAATGTGTTGAAAATTTGAGAATGGTAACTTTTTAGAAAAGTATCCAATTATTTTGATTCTTAGCGTTGGGTCATATTTACAAAAGTATAATGAAAGCATCTGTTTAATATTCAACTGTTTGTTTTTTTTAGTATACAATTTTAAACTGATTGATAATGTGTTAGTGTCTCTTTCAAATTTTCTAATTTTTAATCAAGCATACTTATACAACATTCTGAATCTATTGACAGAGCAATGCATAATTTTCGGCCGAGGATACGCCCACGTACCCGAGTTGCCAGTGGATGCGATGAGCAGACACTCTGCCTCCTGAGGAAAGCCGTCTCCATAGCCGGGGGCCGGGTACGGGTACGGGTAAGGCGGCACGGGCCCTTGCACCTGGTTCTGATGGTTGAAATGCTCCGGCGGGCCTGGCCGATGTGGTTGTGGAGGCGGGTTGTAATAGTAACCTTCGTGGTCTTGAGGCTGCGGTGGTCCTTGGACTACCTGCGAACAAGACATCAAGCCTAAACACTGGGCATTTTTAAAAAAATATGATTTTATGAAAAAAAAATGATAAAAAATATGTGAGACATGTATTTTTATTAGAAATTGAAGTTATAAAAATATACTATGTAAAATAATTGAAAATCTTGTCTGAATGTTTAGGTAAAGTGACCATTGATTTAATTCGGAGTAAATGAAAATTTATTGCACCAATACGGCAAAATACAAATTGCAATAATATCGTTTGTGAGGGTTTCAAAGAAATACATTAATAATCTTCCTGAATATAGAACATCTACATTCAAAATAATTACTTATTTTCTCTAGTTATAATATTTGAGGACTAATAAACATGTATTGAACGGATAACGATATTGATAGAACCATAAGATCATAACGCTTACAGTCACTCCAATTAATTATTAAATATGAATCATAGAGTTATTATTATCAGCGTCGAAAAAATTGTTTAATTTGTTTTTCAAACAACTTTTTTCTGTATGAATATTCATAGTATTATATCTGTACTGGAAGGAAATATGATGGCCCCTGCTTAAAGATATAAGAGTTTTTCTTACCTGCGGAGGATATACGTATCCAATGCTAGGTTGCAGAAGTACCACATGGCCTGCAGAAAAGGCGCAGAAGCTCAGAACAACAGCCCTAAACAGAAAAGTAGGCGCACGTTGTAGCGTCAAAAGCAACAAAATTACATTATGATAAATGACTAAAGATATTGTCTGGTATCAATCTGATCAATCAATCTGGTATCAAATTGATACCAGACAATATCTTTAGTCATTTATCATAATAAAAAGGTATCTACATCACCAACAATCCAATTAATAAAATTACATTATTTATTCTTAAGAGAGAAGGAACAAATTTCATGCTGAAAAATTGATAATTTATATCATGAAAGAAAATTACAAAACACCAAATGCAGTATTCTGAATAAATATAAAAGTTAATTCATCATTGAAGCAATATTCATTGGAAAACATTATTGTCTATTGACAATTCACGGATTTACAATCTGCATGTAAATAATGATAGAACTTGCATTTCCTTAATTCATTCTAATAATCAACCTGAAAATTCAATTTTTACCATCCTCTTTTAGATTATACAGAACAAATTTTTAATTTCTAAATTCATTATATATACCACTATATTCATTATATATACCACTCTATTTTGAAGTCGGAACAAAATGCAATTGCAATTACTAGATTTTTAGATGAACCTGGTAAAAGTTTAGAGAATTGATAGTAATTGCGAGCATCGAACCTTGACTTTACTACCTTTCTTTAGTCACACGTTAATATGATATCGCCATTAAAAAAATAAAAACAGGAGGTGTTCTGGAACATCAGTACATATGTACTATTGTTCCAGAACAATGGAGTTTTACGAATAAATATTTACTTCCTACAACAATAGTTCATAGTTATTGCCATGTAAACCTATAAAAATGTTTATTAGTTACAGATGTGGCGGATCTCATAACGGACTATTCTCTTGATCTGAGCCAAAGAAGCTCCATAAGTTTTTAAAAGGAAAGTTACTGTATGATTATTTATAAAATTGTTATAATACTGTTCGTTTATTAAATGTATTAATACAACATAGTTCTTGAGATTTGTTTATGATTACAAGAAAAAACATGAACAATTTTAAACATTGTGTGATGAATGTGATATCTGAAGGTAGAGAAATCCGATAATGTTAACTCGAACATGCCGAATGTAGTGGATGGGAATTCAAAGGACACATTTTTTAGAAAAGTGACAAGGTGATTGAAGTGAGAGCGTACGGTTTAAACAACATTCTAATGACCTGAAACGATCACATTTGGGAGCAGCGAATAACGTTAAAGTGACCACTAGACCCAGAATAAACTTACGACCCTCTTGCTCCCAGTTTTCTTGCGAGAGTGGATTTCGCTCTCACAACAAGTCTAGCACTCTGGCGATCAGCCGTGCGCATGAAGTGACAAGTTGAATAACATTCGAGGAACGTGTATGTGGCAGGCGGTAATAACAATCAGCGGATGGTTTCCATTACTGAAGTAGGCGGTGGAGGCGGCAAATTCAACCGGCACCAGCCGCCCGGCGCTGTGCGATGCTCAGCTGTTTGTCGTGACGACTCGTCTGGCACGCCTCTCCACTCCTCGCTTTGATCTGCATCTCAACCGCCGTACTTTCCACTCCACTCCACTTGCTCAGGAAATTAGGCGAGTTTGTTTCAAATCGTATTAAAACCATTTAGCAAAAAGTTTTGGAAGTAGTAACCTTCTTAAATTTAAAACAGTTGTAGTACTCATAACCGAGCGAAGTGGCTCAGTGCGTAGTGCGCTGACTTCGCAATCGGGAGGTCCGGATTCGATTCCCGGGCCAGCCATCCTGACCGGGTTTTTTGTGGTTTTCGTCGGTCATAAGACGAATGCTTTATGGTTCAAAATGGCCACTATCACTTGTCACCTCACCTCACCTCACCTCTCATCATCATCCTATCACCTCATGCACCACTCATCACGCTATCACTTCATTCAGTATTCCTTACAAAAAGGAACTAGGTCCTTGTCCTTAATAGGATATTAGTTGGCTAATAATAATAATAATAATAATAATAATAATAATAATAATAATAATAATAATAATAATAATAATAATAATAATAATAATAATAATACTCATACTTATGTTTAAAGCCAGTTCCAATAGCCATGTTAAGTTTCTGTGGAGTCCACGGTTCTTGTGATCGTTTAGACTACCTTGTCTTTACCTCCACTTAGGAGCGTCTCGAATTCTTGTTTTCGAAATTCATACCCCCTCCCCCTCCTGTATGCATTGGCAATTGTCTCCTAACCACGCGTCCGCTTCGTCTCCGTCACAAGCCACCGTCGACCGCGACTCTCCCTCCCCCCCACCTCCACATCCCGCCTCCACCACACTGTCCACCCCTCTGACGGCATCTCACAGCCATTGCCACATCGCGCCTCCGCCATACCGTCCCCGACGCCCCACCCCACCACGTCCCCCGCTCGCCGTCCCGGCCGCTCCTTTCGCCAGCATCCGCGCGGGCGCCAGATGTCCAGAACGCGCAGAGGCGCTCGTCTTATCGGCGCCTCCGGAGAGCTCCACTTAGGCTATCTGCGCGCTGAGCCGGCGTAATGAGGCGCGCGCCTGCGACGCAGGAGGCACTCGCGCCTCGGCCCACTCAAAGGAATCAAAGGCGAAGAAACGGCCATCTTTCTGGCACCAGTGCACGAACAAGAACAAGCTTATTTTAGCGCTCACAAAACCTTAAATGCTGTCGAATTTACGTGCTACTACTTGGCAACTAGAGCTGATTAGACCGGAAAGTCGTTGGTTTAAATCTCGACGGTAGTGACGTTTTGACACCAGTGCGAGAGTTGGGTGGCCACCTGGTGAGAATTCTAGTCGGCTGACTTTTCCGTGAGTTCCTTCGTTCCATTCAATTTGGTCGGCTGAGGTGGCTCAAGAGCGATAACTCGTGTCACAACAGTGCCTCTGACCGGAAGGTTCCAGGGTTCGACTCCCAACGGAAATATGATTTTCGACATAAGTTAGATAGCGATGTCTAATTCACCTGCTGCCTGGAGGGCAATTCGAACATGCAGTTACTCTGATCCGTAGTTTTTCAAGTTTTTCCCGATTTATATCAGGTGAATGCCGGAGCCATGGACCGCGGGCGATCTTTTATTCTTCTTCCTTGTGATAAATTACTAAAGATATCGTCTGGTATCAATAATTTTAATCAACTTATGATCCTTTCGATCGCGTTGCGATCATCATCAGAGCTAAAATGTAATACAAATATTATTAAATACAAATATTATACAAATATTATTAAATACAAATATTGTTAACCGGTTGTAGGTAACAGGTTATTGTATGCAAGTGCATATGCCTTGCATACAATAACCTGTTACCTACAACCGGTTAACAATATTTGTATTTAATAATATTTGTATAATATTTGTATTTAATAATATTTGTATTACATTTTAGCTCTGATGATGATCGCAACGCGATCGAAATGATCATAAGTTGATTAAAATTATTGATACCAGACGATATCTTTAGTAATTTATCATAAAGAAAAGGTATCTACATCACCAACAATCCAATTAACTTCTTCCTTGTGTTAACTTCACCCGTTAATTACTCCCACTTCATGCATTACTCTATCTCAAGAGAAGTTCTCAAGCTTAGAGCTCGCTTCCAACGTCCTTACGGAACAAATGATCATAGAAGGTGATGCGCCCGGAAACACAAAATAATTCATTTGATCGATTCATTCGAGTTGGGATCCGTAACAGGAATTAAATTTTCACCATTCCAATAAGATGACTCGTGTTCCGTAAAAATGCTTAATTTTACTGATAAAACTTCTTTTTTTGACTTTCCTTGACTTGTGAATGAAACATTCACATTCCACTGTGTAATTGACGTGTTAAAAATCAAGATTTAAAACTTCAGAATTTTTTTTGAATATGGTTTTCGATGTCTTCCATCTCATCCCAAGTGAAAGTAGGTCTCTAAGATTCAATGTCTAGATCCCTCACTTTGAGAATGTGCCGTGGAATTGATTGCTCGGGAATTTGAGAGAACTTATGTGTATTTAAAATACATTGTGTATCTTCGGTGATGAAATTTAGAGAAAGTCAACACCACGAATTCGACTTGTTTTTGGTTTCTTGTATGTTAAAAACCAAGACCTATTTACATGAATTCAATTTACAGTAAATTTATAGTTTGAATAAAAAAACTCATTTATTATCGCCCGTTAAATTTCTCAGAATACTTATAATACCTACAATGGGTTTTATTAAATAATATATACTATTGTTGTCATCTCTTGCTTGTTGGAATATTTTATACTCATCGAAAGTAAACTACATTAAAAGTTTTTTAGTACTAATTGATCGGTTCTGTTTGAATATGTTTTCAGAAAATTAAAACGCGAAACCGAACTATTGGGGCAATTAGAGCAATATGAAATACGGAGAGCAGTCCACAGATATATTCCACAAACTTGAAATTAATCATAGTTCCATAAAACTATGTCGTGTACAATGATTTAAAAATACAAGTTTTCGGGAAATTTTGAGTGACATCGTTACTACGTAAAATATACCGAAACAAACTTATCTAAAAATCACTTCAAATATTTTCTTTACTATTTTGCTCGAAAACTGGAACGTTTGCTTAATAATACGGAAGAAATCCGATTTTTTAAGGTCTGGAATTTGTAAATTTCCAAATGTTTAAGGTTTTGACACCCTCTCATCTGAAATGAACAATGTTTTTGTCTAAATCATAACCTAATTTGGAAACAACTATTGGATTTGGGGTTCTGGATTTGATTGTACAGAATTGATATGCGACCGCAGAGTGCGACGCTCTCCATTGCAGTCGTCTGTTCTTTTAGAGCCGACCTAACGAAGATTATTAACCTTACAATTGTGAGTGTGCTGAGTGGGATATTCAATTTCAAAGCGTCGTAGTTGGCACTTGCTTTTCCCTGCAAGACAGATGATGGGGTAATAAGAGGTAAATGCTGATGAAAGATGAATTATGGATGGGGATGGTTGTTCACGTGAGGTGTGGAAAGCGAACACAACCACTCGGAGAAACAACCCCACACGCAGCTCCAATCCGCAGCTTTCGACTTGTCCTGCACGGACACCGCTGCAAGGTGTCTCCAAAACGGCCGCGCGTCTCGGACGCCGCCCTTAAAACTGCTCTGCTCATAAAATCCAGGGCGCGGGGAACGTAAAACCCACCACCGGCTTCTTCCTGAGCCGCGCAGACCGCCGCTAGACGGCGCGCGGGGCTCATCGCTCGCGACAGCACGGGCGCCGTCTCCGTCCCCGACGACGGCGTCGTCGTCGTCTAGCCGCCGCCGCCGCCGCCGCCGCCGCCTCCAGCGTGACGGGGGAGGCGGGGTAAATATAGTCTCACGGCGGTGGCGGTGGCGGCTACAGGGCGCCGGCCTTGTGACGTCATAACACTGCGCGGCGGAGGCGGCGGTGGCGGTGGCGGAGGCAGCCTCGGCTCGCCGCCTGCCTTTGTGCGCCCGAAATACGCGTTCGATCGTGATGAATGGCGGCACACACAGAGGAAGAGCTATGACGTCACGGGCACGCAGTGAAATATCGGGAGAGCAAGTGGCAGAAAATAAGTTCTATATATACTCCGTGGAGACGGCGGCGGAGCGGCGGTGGAAGCGGAGGCGAGGAGGAGGAGCAGGCGGGAAGGAAGAGAAGACAAAGAGGAAGCGGGGGGGGGGGAGTGGAGTCGGCGGCAAAGAAAGAAGAGAAACGGAACGTTGGGGGTCGTGGGAGGTGGCATTTGAGACGGGAGGGTGTTGGGACAGTAAAAGAAGAACAGGAACATTGTGGAAGTTCATAGTGGCGTGGGAGCGGACCGCCTGAGTTACAACGAAGCTACTGATGAAATTTACTTAAAATGGAGAAAAAGAAACTTGAAATGAAATATAATCTCTGAATTCAAAATTGTACTGCCTCATGAAGAGAAAAATCGTCATTTCGCTATTAGATGCCATAACCGTGAGGTGCAATTTCAGTCCGGTGCAGATGCAGGGCGTTAAGGCGCGATTTGTGATAGGGGCGGCGAAGTGAATTACTACTCGTACTTGCGAATGAGGGAATAAATAAATCACCTTGTAGAGATGAACGCAATCGTTGGTACGGGAAAAGGGAAAATGAAAAATCTGTAAATAAGGTGTGGATTTGTACGTGTCACTAAATTAAAATAAAAATTAACTTCAACCGGAACCCAACATCGAACGTTTTTGGCTACTGGTGCCGCGGAGTTGGGGTATTCTTCAAAAGATTAATAGATCATTATAATTATGTAGTTTATCGCAGAAGAAACATAACTTATGCTTTGCCAGAAAGCTTGGTGATAAAGGTCTAGGATTCACATTTTCGAGTTCTACGCAGTGCATAACTTGTGTTGCCAGGCGATGTGTGTTGGAGCGTAACATATGTTGCGGATTGAATCTCCTTTTGCTGTTTCCATAAAATCATAATCTGATAAATTATATTTTTTCGTCATAAATCTGTCTGAAGGAGATCGAAGGAGGGGAATTTCTTTATCCAGTAGAAGCGCACTCGCAGGTTTTACGAAACTTAAAATAACATTTTATTAAATAAATTCGGGTCTGTCCTTAGAAGCATATGTCTGATATGATAACAATACTGTTATTGCAAATGATTAGGAATACAGTTTTGGCAGATTTTATTGTGTGGCGGTTTCTGCAGATATTATTGATAACGGACGTAAACTGTTGGTAGCAGGAGGTATTGGTACGACAGGTTAAGGCTCGAGGGAGTTTTCCATAGTGATGTAGACTTTTGTAGCGGCTGCAAGTTTTTACTACGGCGGCTTTGTGTCGACGGTAAGGTTGTAACGAGTGTGGCCGATTGCAACAGAAGGAATATAGGCGTTGTCTCGAGCTCAATGAACGAGGTAATGGCTACGACGACCGCCATTGGAAGCTGGGAGTCGACGAACCAGTGGAGTCAGGGAGGGTCAGTCGACGGAGGTCAGCCCTGTCAGTCAGGGCCCGACAGAGCAACAGTGCGGGAGTGGCAGTGATAGCTGAGATGGGGTCGGTGGCAGGAGCGGGCAGCGGGTGCGGGGTGCGGGGTCGAGGGGAGGGCAGGGGCAGTGGCAGCTGCGGTAGCGACGTAGGTGGGGGTCTGTGCCCCTCTTGTTTGTTTGCTTCTTCCCCCGCTCGATCTGCTCGCCACGTGGAGAGTCTCTCCGTTTCGCATCCTTCGGCTGCTCAGTGACAGCGGAGTGACGGGAGAACGTGAAGCCACGAATGTATGAAACTTGATGAAATAATGCGTAACACATTTTGAAGCTTTTTTTAAAAAGTACTTATGTAAAAGTTATATTGCCTAAAGTCAGCATTCGGTTTAGTTTGAAAGAAAATTTAAAAGTTTCAACATTTTGTGATAAATTCCAATACTTCACTGGGTTCAGCGAAAGCGATATTTTTCTGAGTAACATCCATCAAGTGCGGAAAGGGAATAATTATTATACCAGACACTAAATAATTATGGTTTAAAGGTCAATTCTCAAGGTCAATATGAGTAGTGCTGATAATATCCTCAATATAATGAAAGTAATAAAATTTTTTTAACTATTGTTGAAGAAATTTTGTCAATGTTTATTTCTATTTTCATGTTTTTTAAATTCATATTATAAATATGGCAAAATAGTATTCCTAACATTTTATTCAATTACATATGTTGCACAGAGCTGGTGATCAGTAGTCGTTATTTTGTCACCAACAAAAGTGTAAATGAACAAGATAGTTGGCCATTGCGGATCAAAACTATGTCTAATTGAATACAGTGCCTTTCCATATCAGAATGTTCATTCCACAAATGATAATTATAAACTAAAATTTTAAATACTAAGCGTTTACATGTTCATTGTCAGTTAAGTATTATGGTAACATAAATTGTGACCGAACGAGCCGACGTGTGTAGCTCAAACGAGCTATGTGACGCGCTGGCAGAATTTAACAATGCTTTCTTTTTTATTTGTGTCAAAATTATGCCAGTCCAGATTCCTATTTGACTAGCTGCGTAGTTCTGAGCGACCTCATCTACAATGAGCAGGCCCTTCACCTGCTCGGGGTCAGGTGGCGTGGATAGTTCTGCATAGAACGTTCCGACTTCGCCCCTCCCGGCCCCTCACCGGCCCACCCCACCCCACCCCACCCCACCCCGCTTCAACCCTCCCCACCCTGCCCCGCCCTTGCTCTTCACTCCTCACGGTCCTGCCTCGCTCCTCCACGCTCCATCCCAGTCTGCCCCACCCTATCCCGGCCAACCTCACCTCACCTCACCTCACTCCGCCTCGTCCCGCCCGCCTCGTCCCGCCCGCCTCATCCCGCCCGCCTCATACCGCCGCCTCATACCGCCCGCCTCATTCCGCCCCGCCCCGCCCCGCCCCTCCCCTCCCCTCCCCGCCCCGCCCCGCCCCGCCCCGCCCCTCCCCGCCCTGCCCCGCCCCGCCCCGCTCCGCGGCCCCCAGTGCTCTACCCCATCATTCTCTGCTTCTCCCTTCCCCGCGTCTCCTTACCAGCTCGGCAGCTTCACTCTCGTTCCCGCTTTTCCCCTTAAATTCCCGCCTCTACTCCCGTCCTCTCCCATTACCTTCCCGACCCCTCCCGTCCCCACCCCACCCATCCCAGTCCTTGCTTCGCCTGCCACTCTCATCCTCTCTCCGTCCCTCCACTCGCCGCCCCGCTCAACCCAGCCCGCTCTGCCCGTCCCTCTCTCCCCGCCCTTCCGGGGCTCGCCGCCCCCCTCATCCAGCCCTGCGAATGGCTGCCGAGTGGACGAATATTCCAGGAGTAAACTCGGCACTTTATTTACGCGCTACACGCGCGCGCCCCGCGTCGAAATTTATAGCTCCCCGCGATTATCACCCCGCGCATGCATATGCAACGCGAAATTTTACATTTAATACATTTTTTCCGTAATTTCATTTGCGACGCGAGATATGCCGCTATCCATTATTCAACAGCTCATTTACCAAGGGATACTACTACGCTACCGAGAGGGGTGTCAAACTCGCAAAACGGAAAACGAAGGAGGACTTGCACCTTCTGTACGAGTTCCGGATGATCACTCAAGCATGAAATTCACTCCGTGTGAGAAATAAAATAAATTAGGAATTTCCAATAGTCAGTGAGGTATAAGAGGATATCAAGCATTAGACATGACATACACATTGCACGTCAGCACGTATTTCATTACATTGGGATTATATTTTGGAAACTATTTTATTGTTCTTTTTATCTACGTAGACGTTTGCCTGCTTTGACTTTAGCCGAATATTTCTTTCTAAGTTTGTAATTATCAATCTTTTTTACCTATTTGAACTAATATATTTGATGTCGATGGATGTGTTATATCAAATTCCTGACACATTCTTGCGCACTGGAAATTTTTAGTTCTCTTATTTATTACAGTTTCTATTTTGATGAATGCTGGTTTTCTTTAGAAAAAGAACACAAATAAGACTCGAACTGGAATAATAGGATTTTCAAATGTCTTGTTTAATATATTATTCCTTTTAATTTTCAATTCGGGGAGATATCATGTCGAAAGATATGCCATAGGTTAATGCCAAGAGCTAAAAATGTCATAATAATGTACACCAGATATTAATGTTAATAATAGCAAAATATGTCAAAAGGCGGGTCACTTTGCGAAACAATGTTTTAAATAACAAAGCTTAATGAAGAAACATATGAGTTTCCATGACATTTTTCCGCTCGGTTTTATGTTAAGTTTTTAATATCGCAAATAAACGTAAATGATGACTTCTAAACCGCCGGGTCGCATATGGCTGGGACCATGTGTTTGGCGAACCTACAGAAGCGCGTGAGTGGGAGAGCCGCGGTGCAAACGGCTCGAAACAAACGTGTTACGTGGCGAACACGCGTCTTTATCCCACTGCGGGTTTCTGGAAGTGTCTCCCATTAAGGTAGAATTTCTTCGCGTGATGCGTGATCACCGCGGGCGAGAAGGCGTTCTCTAAAATGCGCGCTGCGTTACGCAATGCGTGCTCACGCAGCTGGGGTGTGAGGGTCGCGGTTCCGTGGAGGCGAGAGAGGAATGTGGGAGGTATTCGGAGCGATCGCTGTTGGATTAAGGTGCCGGCTACGTAGTTATGTTCTTCACGCAGCATTCTCGTATTTTCACCTTATGAAACGCGCATTTTTTTTGTTTTTTTAGCTGTTCGCACGAAATTCGTGTAGTCTAATTAAAGAAAAGTAGTTTACCTGTAACGTGTTAATCTGAAAAACTTTGTCAGACATATTGTATTATAAAACATTAATTAACAAAAATATTACTTTAATTTATTTTAAAACACATGAATCCTTTTCTCATTTGTATACGTTGATTCTGCATTTGTATTCCTAATTTTTTACATGCCTTTCATGATAAAAGTGAACGATTTAAATGAAAATAAAAGTTTTGACTGGAACGCATGTTTTAAGTCCGCAAAACCGTATTAACAACATTGCGGCTTCTTTTAAATACTCTCAATATATTACTTTTATGTGAGCACCCGCCAAGAGATGATAGACTCAACTTCGTAGAGTAGGTTTCCTTGATGTACCAGAACCGTGTCCACTGATTAGCAAATGCTCCGACAGAGCGCGGTGTTCTTTAGGTCGTACTCGTCGCTAACAGAGTGCGCTTGCAGTTTCATACATCCTAAGCAGAGATAAGGCGCAATATAACTGTATATAATTGCATAATTATAAATATTGTGCATTACTTCATCCGAATCATATTCATTCATTATGCCCGATTTAAGTTTTGTTGAAAATGAAATTTGTTCTTTCTAAACTATTTTTTTTCTATAAAATAAAAAAAACGTTGTAAAAATTAATGGTTATTACTATTTTAAAATTTAATTCTGTTGTTAAATGCGCGCTTTACAAGTTTATAATATAATCGGAAAAGCCAGTAAAATTACATCAAATTGAACAAATTTTTTTCAAAATGGTTTTTGTGATTAGAGATATTCGTGGTACAATTGAACAATTTTCTACACGACCTAAACAAAGGAAATAATTAATACAAAGAAATTGTAATGAAATCGGGTTTTCTGCAGTACGGTTTAATATTTTCAATAAAATTAATTTTTACTCTTTGTTTATCTAAAGTCAAACTTCACCAAACGGAGATCACGTTGGTAATAAGAATTATTAAAACACAAGTGTTGTAATAATATTCATGTCCTACTATTAACAACAATTGCTTTCGTAATCCTCTCTACGAGAAAATATGACTTGTGTTCCACCTATTTATAAGTAACAAACGACACAAAATCCTTTATGTAATACACTACTGAAGGGATTAACCCGTCAGTCCTTACGAAAGAGATTTACGATGAAAAACAGAATTACACAGATTATGGCATACGTGGGAAAATCAGACGCAGTGGTGAACATGTGCATAGCATATGGAGAAAATGCGAGGGACATGCGCGAGGTATGCAGTGAAGCATGTGGTGAGCATGTGAGGAATCGTAAGGGATTGCTGTGGAACAAAACCATTAAAATTGTATTCTAAAATGTGGAAAGCACACTGCTTGAAAATAACAAATAAAATACTCTCATACAATATTAAAATAAATTAAATTATTTAACAATAACAGTCTTCATGATTACTACAATAACATAGTAATAGTATATATTCAGCACAATAGTTCTTTGCGTATCAAGATATAAAAATAGTTGCTTTTCCTTTAATGCAATACGTGAATACTTAGTAGCAAATATTTCATGCCGGTCGGATGATTCCTTCTTCGGCCTTACTGTCGCATGGCGTTAGCTGTGTCATAAGCCGTGACCCCATTGACTATGAGAATTCAGTCGGTACGGGCAGTATGAGATTAAGTGGAATAACTGAATAAAATATTGGTATTTTCAGTCAAAATCTAAACTGTCTCATTGCAATTGAATTTTTCCCGCGTTCCTGGGTACCTAACGAACTTATAGACACCTCTCACATTGACAGAGGCTAGGTAGTTTTCTTTGTGTTTCTGGGCGCATTGGAAATTAGTAATTTAGATTATAATATATTGGAATGTTCACAAAGTTGATAGAATTTACGATATACATTTTGTAACAATTTATTTCTATAGCCAATTGGTTATCACACTCAACCAATGACTTGTGATAATTTACATAAAATTAGAAAATCAGCAAAATGACGCATATGTTAAAGTTTGCTATCTTTTCGATTAACTATTATAGAGGTTTTAAACAAGTAATAACCTGAAGAGGATATTTTGCAGATTTCTGCATTTTATGTTACAACCCTAGTTTTTAGTCTTTGACAATTAATTAACTTACGTGATCCAAACAAAAACATTTATTAGTGAATTATGGTTTTAGTATGTTTTGTACTCGGATCAGATATAGACTTTGTGTTGCGTCCTCGTAACGAACAGAAATTCAGTTTGTGGAATGAGAACTTATTTGATAGACACCAAAATAAAAATAAGAATAAGTATATTCAAGTACCCAACGTTCAACCATGACGATTAATAGACTGTGAAATTGTGCCACGTGCATTTTTTGTCCTAAACAATGGCGGATCCTGGAATCCATAGGGCCCATTCTTCCTCACCAAGCCAACATTTTATTATTTTTATTTTTACTCAATTATTCAAAATAATTATCGTTTGTAGATCTCATCACATCCAAAACAGTATTCTCATTATGAATTTAGTCGTTCATTCTTTTATTTCTACTTAACAATTAAAAAAATATTTTAAAAACATTTATGGGCAGTTCAAACTCAAGTTGCAACCCCCCTGAAATACTTGTATCCTCTCCTATTCGGAAACTAATAGTCCTAACTTTTGAATCGTCATTTTATCTACACCCCCATTTAAATGAGACTTTTTCATTAAATTACATAATCATTTGAATCAGAGAGGGTTCCGGCCGGCTCCTCGGTTCACAATTAATGACATTTTACAAAGCTAAATTTACAAAAGAAAAACTAGAGTGCTTATTTCAAAATAACTCACTTATTAATCGTTTCATATTTAAAGGTGCATTCCTATTATAAATATAAATTTTTGTTTTTCAGTCTAACTACTAAAAAATTTTATTTCTAAAGTATTTGCTCTCTCCTTCCTGAAGCACTTTCTGTACACGCTATGGCGGCTGCACCGGTAGCTCAGGCAAGGAGAAGGGAGCCTCCCTGGTGTGAGGAGGGGGGACATATGACAACACTAGTAGTGACAGCATTCGGAACAGGTAAATGCCCTCTGCGAATGCAGGAATATAGGCAGCCAGGAGAGGTGGAGGCTAAGCAGTTACTGCGCCGAAATATGACTACTGTTGTTATTTGCTCACCAATCCGGTATTAGTCTCCCGATTAAATTGTGTACACGTGCTTGTTAATTGGACTTGATTTTTGAATATGAAATACCTGATTCATTAGTGATACCGGTGACAACTCCGCTTCATACTGTGTTGACGAACAAACCTGTTGAATTAAAAAACTGTTCTCCTCTTGTTTCAGGATCCGTTACCCGTAATCTCCATTTTGTCAATATACTACACTGTGCATTTCGGGACCGAACAGTAAAATGAAAAAAAAAAAAGTTAAATAAAATAAATCCCATTTCGCGGAGTGCAGAGTTGCGGGTGAAGTGGCAACAGCGCCCGGCGCGGGCGGGCGGCGCGGTGGGCTGGCTGCTGCCGTGGGCGAAAGCGCCAATTAAACACGTGAGAAGCGGCGGGCGCCACCTCCGCCTTAATTTCCTTTTGTCGGAGTTCCCCGCGCTCTCTGCTCGGGCGCGTCGCTCTCGCCCGTGCGCGTGCCGTGCGCGCTCCGCCTCGACACGCGACACGCGCGCGCGCTTCCGCCTTTATTGGAGCGAACCAGGCGGGCGGGCACTCTGTTTACATTATAGTTTCTTCTTCGTATTGTTCCCGAACAGTTGATACGTTAAAAGGTTGTTTAGCTATTGTTCTCTGTTTGTGCTTAATCTCGCGGTTCGTTCCTGTTGCTGTGTAGTAATTCATAATACAATACGGTAAAGAAATACTTTATCTACGAAAGGAAGGTATTATATCACTAGTGTTTATAGTTGAGTGGATAAAATAATATTTCTCGAGTAGATAAAACATTTGTATGGCGTGTTTTATTTATTTTATTTTATTTACTTTATTTAAATTTGTAGTAAAATACAACAAAAAATCAAGAAACAAACAAAGATGTTAGGTTACGTCAAGTCAGATAGTTTGCTGTGTGCCACTGCCCGCAGCGCTGAGGCGAGTATATAATTATTTATAACCTGAATGTGATAAGAGATTCTGTAGGAGTAGCCTATTGCTCATTAAGAAGCGTCCTTAACTTTATTTATAAAGTAAGATATTTTATTATTAGGTTTTACAAACGAATTTGTGGAAAATATAGGACTTCATATTTCTCTGAAAATCTCAGTCGAACGTCGTTTATGAAAAATACAATTCATTCTTTTGATGTAATAATATCGAATGTGAGCGTGTCTCCGTGTACAACGGTCCAGCCTTACCACTAAATAAAGTAAATCTAAACACGGTCTAGTGTCACACCTAAGTGCCGACACCCTTTGCTTTCGAAAAGTTTAACAATCTGTCACCTCAATTTTTTAAAATATTGTTACAATAAGTGGCAACAATAATTATTCTTTCTCTTCAGTTAATAATTTTTTCCTTGTATGCACAACGTAAGGACTAAAAGTTTTTGTACATAACATTTGTGGATATCTTCTGTGTTTCTTTGATATTATATTTTATTTCGCCCGTTGTTTCGAGTCATTTAACAACTTCGCTAACAATAACTTTTGCTGATAGCAAACACGCGTTCACTAACGTTGTGGCGTTTTAGAAAGCAAACTTTTCACTGCCTCTTTCCCCCGCCGCGCGTTTGTTCTGTGTGTGTCCCCTTCGAAATTTTGCTTAATTGGGCTGGTATCGTGTTGGCTCGTTGTGTATGTTTCCTGGGCGACAAGCGTAATTTTGCGTTGCAAATGCGAAACGAGCAAGAAAAGTCCGCATATCGAGGTCTGTTCTCCCGGCGTGCACTGCACGCTCTATTTGCCAAAGAAGATAATGCGAAGCGAACATGTTCCCGGAACGTTTGCTCCGCGGAGTGAAAGAAGAAAAATATGCTGTTATTCTCTCGTAATAATATCACAAAGATCAGTTAATATTTTCTGCGTTCATGGTTATGGAATGACTCAAAACGGGAGATCATCTCCTGTGATAGCCAACAGTGGAGGCCGCAGATTTTAACAAACTGTGGTCCAAAAAATATTTATTTCAGAACTGAAACCCACGTTGTCAAACCCACAAGTTATTAAAATAAACGCACGAAATTCGTTATAATTTGTAACATATATTTAATCTGCTCTATATATGAACTGATGAAAAAATAGCATTAAATGTGTAGTATCGTCATCGTTAATGTTTGGAAATTGAAATCAGGATAATTTCAATCTTTTGTAGATAAATCTATTCATTAACGTTTTTAAAAAGAGTTATACCCCCTACATTCCTCTCATTTTGCGACAAACCTTCAGACACACATTGCTTTAAACCCACCACACGTTTTGAGGCCATGTGGGCTGTATAACTGCTGCAAGGGCCGTTTTCTTAAACTTACGCTTTGTACTCCTCAATTATTTCTCACATTATACGTACACATTATTTCTCACATTATACGCACGTATGTAGTATTCATATACAACAATTGCAGAATATCGGCGTGGTAAGCGAAATAGTTTTTGCAACGTTATGAAAGTAAATTTAAACCTAAATTTATGGAATAAAGAGCATGAATTTACTAAATTTGATATCTATCTTTTTCCGTGAAATATCAAGAACAAAAAGAAGCAACATCTTTTAAACTGTTTTATTTTAAGTGGTCTCTTTGAACCAGTTCTTCGCTAGGGATTATCCCATAATTATGATTAATCATCACATGTTTAATTGAATGGACAGAATCAATTTTGTGTAGTAATAAAAAATCACAAGCGTTATTGTTAGTAGTGTTTATAGTTTTTATTTTCATTATTTTATTACAGGCCTCTGTAATAACACCTCATCCACTGCCTTAAGTGAGTGGGTTATGCTGTTGCTTCCTTGCTGCAGAAGTGAAACGTATCCGGAGGTGTATGGCGGGGTGTTGGGCCAGTTGGGTCGGCTTCCCTTGCCTAATTACCCCGTAATCGAGCAGAGAGGGGTTCGGGAGGCCTTTAATTGAAGGAATCACGTGCCGTGACCCGCAAGTAATGCCCTTGGTGTGAGGAACCGCCAACATGTCTCTTGGGTGGGACGTAGTGCAGAAAATCACCCTTGCGTCTACTTGATTAATGAAAGAGTTTCAGATCGAATTTCAGTCAAGTTAATAGCGGAAATTATGAATTTAAAAAGACGTACAATACGTATAAGAAGGTTTTCAATTTTAAGTCGCGATATTCTTACCGATTTGGTTATAGTGGTCGGTTAGATTAGTAAACGTTAAGTTAAAAATTAGATCTATTATTATTTGAGCGCTTAGAAACAACGAAATATTGTGGTTAAACCAGCATTGAAGGTCGCAGGTAACATTTTAATAGTTTTATTAACAATCTTGGACTAAAGTATTAAATTCGCTATATATATGTCTCTTTTTCAGGATACATTCCTTGACTAAAATGACCAATTTTTAATTTGTTCTATTTTTATTAATTGTAATCAAACCACGATTTTGTTCCAGTAGTGGCCACCTAGAAATTGCAAAGTTTTATGCTTAAAGGGGCCACTACTTGTGTCGTTATTCAAATTTCCTTAATATTTTGTCGCTAATAAAATCATCATGCCTTAATATGCAAAATAAAATGATTTTCAGTTATTTTACAACACGGACTTCAGGTCTGGGAATTCTCTCTCTTCAGTAAGAGTGAGATGTGCAATATCTCCACTTCTGTCAACCCACATTTCGTTATATACTGTCCCCTTCGTGCAGATGTGGGGAAAAGGGGGAGGTGTAGCGTTTCCACATTCAAGTGATTAACACATTGATCTGATTATTTTTTCTAGTAAAAATAGCTGATTTTGTAAACGTACCTCGAAATGATACAACTTCATGTTATAGTATTCAATTATAGACCAAGTAAATTTATGATACTCTCAATATGCTCCTAGGAGAAGCTTAATGGATTCAACAAACTTATTATAGGAAGGTAGGACGTTATATTATTCAAAAAAGTTTGAGAAGAAGAAGAAGCTGAGAGAGTTTCATTGTCACGTAAATATGCTTACCTTTGGCACATACTAATACTATTTCACAGTGTTACTTCTCTTAACTAATAAATACATGTGTCGCGTACGACACATACGGCTGTACGACAGCCTACACACCGACAGTCATGCTCAGGGTCAGATCTGAATCTTCAATAGTTTTGCGGCGCCTCCTCTGCACCCGACACGACTCTCTGGGCTCGTGAATTGCTTCCCCCGGTTTTGTTTCTACGTACAATATAACGTTGCAAACTGCCCCCATCCTGATTGTCTAAGAGAACCAATAAAGGGCCCGTGTACGTCTTCAGCGGAAAAGAATCTGCAAAAATCGTTCATAATCACCCTGATGAGTAGAGAATAAAATGAAGTGAATAAATACAAGTTAATTACTCCTACATCCGTTTTACATAACTTAATATATGCCAATAATATTTTTTTATAAATTTAACTCAAGAATAACACACAATTTAGATTGGTTTTTATTCATAGCTAGTTCAATTTTTGTTTTATATATTTTATGTATTATATATTTTGGAAATTTTAACTCGACTGTAATGAAAAAATGTCGATTTTCTTACGGAATCCCCGCGGATGAGATATAGACGATCTTATGACGATATGCTTGACATTCGGGCACATCGTGGGCTGTCATTCTGCAAAGGAATGCATCGGGTATTCTGCAAAGGAATGCATTCTGCAGGAACGACGGGACTGTGTATTTAGAGCAGGCCCTCTCATCGATACAGTGAATCGTTTTCTTCTACGAAGGACGGCAGAGACGGTGCGCAGCAGCAGTGAGGCGAAGGTGCGTCTTGCGACCGTCAGGTGCTCGGCCGGCGCGGCGGCCCGCTGGCGTTGAGTAACGCAAAGGTGGCACACGGCAACCGACCTTGGCGCCCGAGGAGGCGCGGTCGACCTGAGCGGCGCTCCCTCTCGCACACGCACGCACACACGCACGCGCTCGCGGCACACGCCACGCGCCGAGTGGTGGCTCAGGGCATCAACGGATGGCACAGCAGTGACTGATGGGGAGCTGCTAGGTTCGAGTCCCGACGGTCGAAGGAATTTTGGATACTAGCAACCGGGGTCGAATTCAGCCGCTGTCTGGAGGAGAATTCTAGCGGCTGGCTGCTCAGATCGGTAGATTTCCGTGGTTTACCTGATCACACCTGGTGAACGCTGAAGCTGTACCCCTACAAACAGGCCATAGATCGGCGCGCGATTTTTCCTTCCCCTTCCTTGTCCTATCCTCACCCCTTACACACTTTTACACCGACATGCACTCCACTTTCACATATGCCAGGAGACCCGTCAGGAGCTAAGAGCTTGTCGCGGCTGTCGCCGCTGGTGGGAGATACCTAGTGGAGGGAAACATCGCTAGCCGACGGTCGGTCGGCGCCGCTTCTCGCCTTCAGCGTGGGAAGACCACTGCCACCTCCTGAGAAAGTGCACTACACTTACGGGACTAACGACCATAGTAGTTGACGCGGCCGGAATCACTAACAATCAAACAATCCGAGTGGAACGTCCGGAATCACTAACAATCAAACAATCCGAGTGGAACGTAGTCAACTGTTTGCTATCTAGCAACCTGGTGCATTTGGTTGATGACTTTAAATAAACAACCAGAACGCTCTGTGAGGTCGATTAGACTGGATCGAAAGATTCTCAGAGCTATGAGTAGAGATTGGCTACAGTATGCTACTTTCCATGATCAGTGGAATGTCTCGATAATTTGGTGTGGTTATGTGGAATGTAGGAAGAAAAATGTGTTATAATAAACACGTTATTTGTTGTCGACCGGGATTTAGAGGTCTAGGCGCCACAGCTCGTTTAGATGCCCTTTCTGTTTCAGCACGTGAAATGAATTGGCTCATCATGTTTCTGATTGAAAAATGGAGCCATATGCTTTCACAGGACTCAAAGGAATACATCAAAGCTAATAATTTGCTTTGGCAATGGAATAGACATAATAATTGACAATGAAAGTCACTTATAATCCATAGTTTAATCATTTTACATCACATTTATTTGACAGTTTGGATGGAAAAATGTCACTCCCTAACTGTCATCTCATTAATGTAAGCAAATATAACACTTGAAAGATATAAAAAATCCCGCTGATATTCTGTCTTATTAGATTGTTCACAAGAATAAAATGCAGAATGTGGCTTTCAAACATTAATCAGTTGAGATACTTACCATACGTTTGCAGATCTCTTGACTTGTAATTTTCTGATAGTGATCTCTACTTCTGAGGTCTGCTAGAGTCCTTTTTAACATAAGCGAGTTACAATTTAAATAAATAATTTGCCTTAGCAATAATTATTGTCAACAGCAATTTGATCGTCCAGTTTCTTGACCAACTAAAGGTGGGAATCCTTGCATACAGTCCTTCAAGAAAAAATGTCAACATATTTGTCTACACGTTTCCTATTGTTTGAAGAAACATATTACAAATAAAAATATTTTAAAATAAAAATGTACATAGTGAAGAACATTTCCAAGTAACACATGCCCTTCCAAGGAACACAAAACCACACCTCGGTACTAATGAAAAAGAACAATGTGTCGAAATAGAAGGCAACGTTTGGACACAAAAACTATTTCTGACAAAACATTTTTTCAATATTTTGTAATATTACTGCTGCTTGTAGTCTTTCTAACATAGATTCCACAAGTTTATCGCGTATGTGGAGAGAAAAGCTATTCCACTTTTGTTCAAATGCTCTCTTGAGATTGGTTTGCAATTTTACTTTTGAATGTTTATTGCAGGATGCTTCATAAATGTTTAGAAGGATTTTTATTTGTTGACGTGTGTGCGCTAATGGTTTTGGTACATTGCCTAGTTTTGCATCCAACGTCTTGTGTTTAAAACGGTGTTTTTAGTCACTTTCCTGATAAAAAATCTTTGATCATTTAAACAGCACTAACTCGCGCTTTGGCTTTAGATTTTCAGTAAACATGATTTGATTCTTTATCTTCACCTGTAGAATTGTTCCATACCTTTGGCCCTTAAACGTTCCCACATCAGCACCAGACCATCAACGTGTTTGACTGTTGTAATAGAGTTTCTCGGCTCCAGCTCTATATGTTTTTCCACACCATTCGTGAACCATCTGACCTCAAAATGGAAAATGTATCCCCTCTGACAATACGACCTTCCCCCGAGAGTTATTCTCGAAATTTACATAACTTGCCACAAATAATAGTCGTTTCTGCCTGTTCACTTTACTCACTCCAAACGTCTTTTGAACAATCCACCAGTGGTAGGCATTGCACCGTAACAAAGTATCAGGCGAAACTCTTCGCGATACACACGATACAACTCTCTCTGCGCGTTTTGTTGTTTATGTTTTATTTCCACTATGATCCGTGTCACACGAGCGTTGCGTTGATGCGCGATACGTAACGCGCGTCGTAGATTAATACAGTATCTCATGCGGAGCGGCCGAAGCGATCGTGTGCCTTTTCGTATTGCGACGCGCGTTACTTAACGGGGATCAACGCAACGCTCGTGTGCAGTGACTCTTAAATGGACTACAACGGCAAGTGCCGTTGATTTCGAGATTCCAAGATATCTTCCATATCCATGCGCTCTCCTTGTGTCCACGGGTACCTTTTTGCGTTCAACAGTGAATTTCTTCCTTCGAACCACTTCGCCACAGGGATACGCACTTTGTGGGGCTCCAACGACAACTGACAGCGAAAGGGAGCGGGTGGCGGGAGAATGTTGTACAATGACAAAAGCTACTTGCTTACCCATTTTCTAGAACATAATGCGGTCATTAACAATATTATTTCCAGGTGTCCCAAGACTTTTTGCGCCTCATTTTGGCGCAGTGTTTCTCTTTTTCGTTGGTTTCGATGTATTGTATTAGCTTTGTGAATCCATTTTTGTGCAAATTAAGTAAGACATTTTGATATGACGAATTCCTTATATCTAATGGTTTTATTCGTCTTATTATTGATTTCAACTGATCCAATACAGTGGGAATGCGTATGTCCACACACTTTTTACAGCGATTGTATATTTTTTACACATCTTTATTTATATTTCAAGGGATCGAACACAACTTTTTAATGATTAAGATATTAAGTTTTTTGTTAAGTGAGTCTTTGTGCAATTGCTGGAAAATATTAACATTTGCTATTCATTATCATCGAAGTATCGAATTATAAGATTATTTTTAAATGGTGTATTAGCAAACTAACTTTGTCAGAGAGGTATCAGCAAAATTACGATTGTTTTACGTAACGTAGTGCAATTCGCAATGACTAATGAAAATTTTCTTGTAAAAGCACTCTCATTATACGGACAATATACTGTGTGATGCAATGAGTGGATATGATGTTTATCTAAATTACAGTTATTTATGTATTTTCTATAAGGGGAATTATCAATTCCTACCGTATTTCGTAAATATCATTACCGCTGAGTTGTATACAAGTGATGTAAATCATAGTAGAGAATGTTCTGATGACCTCAATTTGTTAGTGCACTGGTGAAGGTGTTGAAATAAATCGTGATTGGTACCTCCCCACTGCCTGGGTATTTCCAGATTCCTTATAATTTTTTCACGATTCTAGGTTTATCACATTTGAAGGAAGATAACGCGCTTTCACCAAATTATTTTGAGTGAAAATCTAATAAATGCTATATCATTCTTTTGCCCATTTATTTTCCTCGTATTTCAATATTTTCACGAAATTTATCAGCAATTTTTTCTAAACTTTTTTCAGTTCAGGACCTGCTTGACAGCGTATCATTTGTGCTCCCCAATGTTAAGATAATTCGAAACTAGTGGTGCTACAGAATAGCACAAATGTTCTCGTACCAGTTAGTTCCATTTTCTTTTAAGTTGGGGTTGCATTTTCGATTTTTTGCGCCCACTTACCAACTGCCATCTATGAAAAGAACTTACCGAGGGTTTTCCTTAGAAATATTTACAGAGAAAAGCTTCGTTCTCCGCGAACATTTCGCCAATTTCCCTTCTGGTTCTCAAATTGTTTAAAGCTATATGGTTCATACCGCTACAAATGTAGATGTGATAGTATGCAATGGTTTTCAGCGTTAAAGAATGTAAACGTGTCATTTGTTACTGCACACGCGTCTATTATAACAGAACAAATTATATTACTGTGTGTGTGTAAGTGAAAAGAATAAGACAAGGAATAGGAAGGAAATATCGCGCGCGGTCCGTGGTCCATTTGTTAAGATACTATTCCGGCATTCGCCTGATGTTGATCGGTGAAACCACGGAAAACTACCGATTAGAATAGCCAACCCCCCTAGAATTCTCCACACAGCGGCAAACTTCGACCAAGCTATCTTGCTAGTGTTGAAATTCCTGCCACTATCGGGACTCGAACCCTAGGTACGTTGAAGTTTGGGAAGACGCGCCATGCAGTGTTCCGCCCCCTTGCTCTGGCTTTCGGAATCGACCTTCGGAGTTCAAGGATCGTTGTTAACGTTCCGCTTTGAAGCTCGCTTGCCAAATTCTTTTGTGAGGATTCGTCAAGCATTTTCTCAAATGTGGCTTAATTTTAAATTATACCATTTTCCTTAACATTTTTGGGGTTTGTATTGTCTCCGCAAAGCTATTTACCTTATCTTGTAATATTGTCTCGCACTACAACAAATTGACTTATTTGTATCAAGTATTGGTCAAAAAATAAATATTTCCGTGTAAATATTATGTTTTATTATTGCCATAAAAGCATAAAAGAATATACAACATTTTTTCGGAGAGTTTGTTTCCAAGTTCGGCCTCGTGATTGCATCCGAAGGGAACGAGTCAAGTTTCTTGAAATGCTGATGTCGGTTCATCTGGCGGACATTTTTACAGTTCTTCTAACCTTGGCGAATGTGATACAGCGTCTAACGAGAAGTTCTCGAGTCCAAGACGCTCGTTTGAGACTGTGAATAGACGCACATAAATTCGCGTTTAAACGGCGCGTCTTTACTGACTTGGCTTTTTCTTGGCTACACGAACATTGCAGCTCTACAACTTGATGCTTTTACCTTGTGAGCTGGTGAGAAAGGCTCTAAGAAAGACGTTACTGGCTAGTCTGCCTAAAGTTATTAACAATTGCTATAATATTTAGTGTGAAGTGACTCTAATTATATATTGGTTAGGGAAGAAGTCATGGCAACTAATTTTACTTTCACCAATAGGTACGTATATACGGAGAAATATAGTACCATTTAGAAAGTTATGTTATGTTGTCGAAAATCGAATTCGAGGTCTTAACGGAAATACACGTTTTGGGATCCCCTGACGCCGAAAAAATGTTTTTCATCACGTTCGTTCATCCGTCTGTCTGCCTGGTGTATGTGAACAATGTAGCGCCTAAACTATACATACAATACATATTTTTTCGAAACGAAATAAACCCCTGACGATCTGGCTTCACTCGAAGCTCAGCAAATAGCTACCCCAGTCCAAAGAAATTAGAGAACTATCTAGTATGAGAATGTCTGTGCTATTCTGAATTACCACAAGTTTTCTAAAAGAAGTGTTATCGGATCAATCAATTTTATTTATGAAAGAAATTCTCTACTAATGTGTGTTCTCAACAACAGGTGGCTTTGGGAGTTCTATTTTAGCGCAGAGAGCAATGTGAAATCAGTGATCTGACTGCCGCCGTGCCAGATGAACGTAACACATTGTAGGAAAGATATTGGAATGGAGTAGAGACTACGTAATTTTTAGGGAGAATGGGATGTTATTTGCAACATAGTGTTATACAAGAATTTTCTAGAACGGTGGTGTTTAGACGAACATTACATCTTGTTGATTATGAATAGAATTTAAGTCAAACTAGCTACATTATCATAGCAAAATTATACAATATAACTGTCAACTTCTCTGTTACATTAATATGCCGGTAAAAGAAATCGAACATGTTTTATAGAGTATAATGTACGAGTAATGATAAATTACTCTTCCATTATACTTTATATAAAATATTTTATAATGCATAACGTTGAGTAAACTGGCGCAAATGTATGGTGTGGGATTATTTTAATAGCCGCACAGAATACGCATAATTTCCCACCGCAAATCCTCTTTTCTAGCAGAGTATACTTTTATGTAGCTGAATGACAACAGTGTGCAAGTGGAAGTTGGGTTGTGGAAAAGCAGACGGAATGTGCAATTCATTTACACGGGGATAAAGCTTGTTTAGGAAGTTTTCCTGTTATGGAATGTGCTTAGTTACGAGGATTACTCGTGCATCAAAAGGTCTCTTTTAATAAAAATGGTTAGAGCAGGTTTTGAAATGGTATGCTTCAATTGTAATATATATTTTCTAATTGCCGATTGTAAACATTTTACATTAAACATTAATTTGTTACATTTTATACAGAAGTGCCAGAAAAACATGTAAATCATCTCAAAGGTTAATTTTGAATTTGTCATCGATTTCTGGTGGAGGGAGGGTTTCGAGGGGGAGGATCGTTAGTTGTTCGGATGTCTAAAGTGTGTGATCCAATGCTCGAAAACCATTTATCATTATTGTTCTTTGTATCGAAATGTCCTTTCTATATCCTCAAATAACTGCAAAAGAAATGTAACAAATCACACCTAACAGTGTCTTGCAACAAAAAACAACAACAACAAAAACAAAAAAGATACCGATCAGTTGGCACTCTGGCGTGAGGAGGGCCTATCTTCGTTCAACCTCGTCCTTAGTTATCGCTGTGTAAGGTATGTGTGTGTGCGTGCGTGTCTGCGTGTGAATACCGTAATTAGTTCCGTTAAGGGATACGACCCCATGAACATACGTCTTAGTGGTCGAATTGTAGTTCACATACTCCAATACGTCTAACGTTTTTGCTCACGGTTTTAATTATGTTGACAAACATCATTTACAATTGTTTAAGGAAGAAAGTCTCTGTGTCATGTTTTGCGTTCAGATTGTAATATAATTAAAATTTTCCTATATTTCAATAAGTTAGATTTTTGGCTGCTGGAGGGAAAGAAAGTGATTGTGTGTGTGTGTGTGCGCGCAGAAGGGTATTTATTTTCTTATGCATGCCATGGGTCAAAATCCTTTTGGGTAATAGCAAGAGGAAGTAACAAAGGAAAACATAGTAAAAGTTACTTGGAAATACATTATTTTGATACGTTTACTGGGCAACGTTTGGCACAAAGGGAGCTTCTCCCGCCTCGGGCGGTGCCCCTCTGGGTAGAAGGAAAACTTTGCAGCAGGAAAGCCGCTATCAGACGTGCAGGGCACTGCGAAATTCACCATACAGCGAGGAACACTGTCACTCTCCGTCCATAACATGATCTAAACTTACGGGTATAATGATCGTAGCAGCTCACGGAAACACTCACATGCAGGGGCACCCAGAGAAAACATGGGGCAGTAAATCCCTTATTTCCTAGAAACTTCTCCTTATTGAATATTATATTTAATTACTAAAATATTTTAAAATGAATCATATTTCAACTACAGGTACTTTTTTGTCAAAAAAATTATTGAAGGAAATACATTTTGTAAACTTTTTTCGGGGTCCCACTTAAGTGGATAGCCTGGGGCAAGTTGCCCCAGTTGGCCCACTCTCTGGACGCCCTGCTCACATTCTATAAAGCCCTGTCTTCCAATCTATTGATTCGCTGAAACTCTCTCTTCTTTTCATTCAACACGCACTAGCTCCATAGCGCACGCAAGCTGCTAGTGGTGCAGACGTCGCATTGGCGAATAGTGGGGAAGGCGGTCTGTTGGATCGCTCCGATGAACGCAGGCTGTCTCGAGGGAAAGTGCGATTTACGAAACTATGGAAATCGGAGGCGCCGCACGTGGTGTCTTGTCCGTGACCCGCTCTTGGTGTTGCTTTGCGTTTTCCTATTCATGAAAGCTCGGCCTTGGCCGCCAATTGGTCGCTCTCCTTTCTTGGCTTCTTTGCTGCGTGTTTTGTTACAGCGTCGACAATTGCGCCGTAAACAGTGCTTTGTGAACTTAGAAGGAAATTATAAAAGGAGTGAAATTTAATTATTGAAAGAGTTCTTTAAATTTGTTCCTCCTTTTCATTTATTGAAAGTAGTTCAGCCTTGAGTCATTGATGAAGGAAGTATGAAATAGTGACGCAATTCCTGCTTCAACATAATTATTTAAACACATGCAAATCCTAAGATAGTTAACAAAATTGGAAAATAAATTATTACTTTGTGAACACTTCTTATTTTCCTTTCTTTTACTCTGTTATGTACACTTTGGTTGCCATTCAGGTTTTGCATTAGCTCAGTCTTGCCGGAAAAACTCTTTCGAATACTCCATCAAATAAAATTGTCCGAGGCGATTACCGACGAACAATTTTCTCGGAAGTAGGTTTTTTGTTATATTAAGATATGCCATATAAGAAGACGGTGAACAGAGAAATGTGTGTTATGCTGTGCCACATCTGAATAATGGTTGTTTTGAAATATTCTTCTCGTAAAATGTTAAACGCCAGAATTATGATGTTTCAAGTCTTTATATAAAAGGGTTATTTATTAATTGACATTTATTTATTACAAATCAATCAGTAAAATCTGTTCGTGATCTAAGTGAGGAATATAAAAGTATATGTGACTTTCTGGTAATATTATTTTATTATGTACAAATACTTAATAATAAATGCTTATTATTAAATGCTTATTTTGCGGTGTCACTGTCGACGAGTAACCTGAAATGACATTTTCCTCCATCAAGAGGCAACCTGGGTACCTTCCTCAGATTCTGTCTCTCATTCTTCTACAGCCACTTTTATTCCTTTCATCACTTTCCTTGTCTCTGAATTTTCATTCATCAGAAAAGACCACATGACACAACGAATTCTGAATCTTTTCAGAGAATTCTACGCACTGAAGGCGATCTTCTTGTTCACTTGACTAATGAATGGCTTTCGCTTCGCCTCTCTTCCATGTTATTGTTCTCTTCGCAGCCCTTTTTCTACATTTTCCGGATGTGCTTCTTTTCAACTTCTCTTTCCATCTTGGGCTCAATTTCGTTTCACAAATTATAGGATTCTTCTGAGCTTTTCCTACATTGTGAAATTTTCTTCTACGTAATGGTGGATTTGGAGGACTTGCGTAGCTTTGCGACTCTAGACGCTTTTCATTTTGAGATGTTTGATAATTTCGCGAATGACAATAGATTGGTGAATAGGGAATGCTCTCTTCGGCGTGTAATTTAGATTTTGCGGTATATATACATCGCACAGATCCTGAATAAATATTTCTCCTTGTTTTCGTAAGAGCGTTCAATGTGCAGTTGTAATGTGCAACGTCTTAATTAAAACTGTTTGAGATATTGTTGTATCATAAATGTTCACGACCATATAGAAGTATTTTTATGTGTGTTATGACTACAATCCTTTCGCAAAATACATAAAAACAACAGTAATTCTGGCAACGTCTCTTTCTAATTGTTTCACAGACGCGAAAACATTCAATGCTCACCATTTGGGAGATTCACACGATGTCCTTGAGGAGTTAACTCATAATTGCTTGATATTCTCACGGATACAGTGTGTTGCGGGAATTGTACGTTGTGAACTTTACATTCAAGAAGTCTTGTTAAAGTAAAGAGTACTCGACGAGTCAAGAAGTCTAAGAAGCTTCATAACACCCTTATGAATGGAACAGGAATAATTTAACAGTCTCATACCAATGATGATGGACACCAGCGATGTTTTTTTGCTCTATCTTTGTTTGGGTAAGGAGTTACTGTTTCATCTTTAAGGACTTTTATGATTAGAATCTTTCTTAACCCGAAGTAATAATTTCGCTTTTCAGCGTTCATAAATGTTTACAAAACGAATCGATGTCATCGCCGTGCGTAATCCCTTCATAGAAACTCGGCATTCCCTTACAGCCAGGCTTGCCCAAAACACGAAATTTTATCAGTTTATTTTAGTATCTGTAGATGTGGAGAACAAATTGTGCATTCGGAAAAAAACATTTCCAATCTGAACCGGTTGTTCAAAAAAACAAAACGACGGGGCCATCTGTGTCACGCAGAATGGATTGCAAGAATATAAAATTTTTCTGCCGTTGCTGTAGCTCAAAAAGTGAAAATATTTTAACACAAAAGGAGATAGAAAAAAAACTTCTAATATATTATTATATACATGTAGCATTAGTTCTTTAACATATAACATAAAATCTCCTTTTAATTACATGGCAAATTGCGGTGGATTGAATGGTTAAACAATTATGTACTAGATCAGGAGACTCGTGTGACACTTTTCGTAGGTGCGAGTAGATAAAACGCGATCATCCGCTGGCTAAAGGAGCACGGGGAGCGCGTCTACCGTCATCGCGCTGTTGCTCACCAGGTGAAATCTTAAGCCCGCGCTCAACGGCTGAATTTACCTCAGAATCAGCAAATCTGAGGACTTTGCAATAATTCTTATCAGTAGGTTCTCGGATTCGAGTTCCGAAGGTGGCAAAATGTCGACCTTAGCTAGATGGTTGGGTCGAATTCAGCTGCTGTCTGGAGAAGAATTCCAGTGTCTCTGATTAGCAGTTTTCCGTAGATTCTCTGATCCATACTACGCGAATGAGGGAGCAGTATCCTAGCAAACGGGACACGTACTACACGCGATCCTTCCTTTTCTTTGTCCTATCGCCATACCTTATTAACACTTACATGCTCTACACTACCACACAAATCGCGAGATCATTTGTGAGCATAGATACCTGGAGGAGGAAATCCCTCGCAATCCGACGAGTAGGTGGCATCGGAACTCACCGTCCAATGGAGAAGGAACATCATTACCTCCCGGGATATACGTTCACTACAATATCGGTCCAATGACTATACCAATTGCCGCACCCAGAAACATCAGTCAATAAATCAAGCTCGCGCTCTATAGATACGTTGGAGCAGCCCGGCATTCTTGTGATCTTCAGCGCTTGTATCGCGAGAATGGCTTTCTCTCGTGGCGATGCAACGTTTTAAGTGTTCACTTGTTGTAATTTTTCAGACTTCAATAACAAAACAATGTTTTAACGTCAAGGTAGTGCGCAGTCATTGCAGTAGGGTAAATTTCTATCCACTGATGTGCTGTACACATGGAGAGAGACGCTTATTGACAAGAGAAATGATATTTGATTATGTTGAAGATTATTTGTTCTTCCTTTCCTACACCTAAAACAAACGATATGTTTAAGTAAAGTCGCCCTGTGACATTAGCCCAAGCGGTGACCCTGTGACATTAGGTAGCGGTGAAGCAGTAAATATTAAGAGTATACTTGCAGGTGTCTGTATACTACGGATCTCTTTAAGAGGTATGTTGAACGGTAATTTATGCAGCATTGGGTAATGATGAATGTAATTGAATATAGGAATATGTGTCTGGGATCGACACAAATCCAGGAACTGTCTAAAGAGGTGAAATGAAAATTATATTAATAGTTATTAGTAGTAATTGAAATAGTTCTATCTTGTATAAGTGAACGTGATAAATATTTGTACAGCATTATTATGTGAAAGGGAATTACGAAAAATAACGTGGTATCATCATAGCACATCCATTCAAAGGAGTATGCACCTTTAAAATTGGTTTTAGAAAGTTTAACATCTTGCTACTAGCCATTATTATGTTTTCAAGCAGATGACATGTGAGATATAAAACATCTCAGCTCAAAAAATGGAGATTATTTTTCATTAATAATTCATTAAGGTCATATATAAAAATATGAAAAAAGTGTACCCGTATTTTCATATTTTACTTACGTCCAGAATGAATTCAAAAAAAACGGCTAAATATCTTCAATACCTTCTCATTGTATTACTAAAATAAAAATATCGGGGAGGAAATGTCGGGCAAATTTAATATCCTTTAAATGTAACCCTGAATTTCATTTTGTCCGCTGTTAAAACATTTTGCATGTCCCGACCGAAAAGCTGTGCCGTCTCTGTGATATCGTCCAACGCTGCAGTTGTTGCCAAAATAGAGAGGAATTTGTGGAATACGAGACACTTAATTTACTTGCATTTGGAGTGGAATGTCTGGCGCGGAAATAAAATTCCCCGCGTTCTCGTTCGTATTTGCATCCAATTTGTAATTAAACAGTAAGAATTTTAATTCCATGCCGTGAAAAGGCGCGAGAGATTAAATTGGTTCTTTGTTCGTACTTTAGTCATTTCGTGTCCATTTATTACGGATTTGAGGATTAATAATGAAATATTAGGTCGTTTTGAAAAAAAATGTAAATAAAGCTTCGTATATAAAACAATCAATCCTGTGGACTTTAAAAAACAACGTTTTAAGAAAACCTGTATTAATACAGAATTGAAAATTTATGTGTTTCATATTCATGGGCGTTTTTCTAAAATTATCTTTCATTAATTTGATGATCTTGGTGGTCAGAGGTACACTCACAATTTTGTTTTGAATTGTTTTTGTATGTATTACGCTATTTGTAATAGACAATGTAACCTTTGTGATGTAACTTTTTAAAGCCAAAGAGAGGCTCTAAATTAACCTATAAATTCACTAGCCAGTACGTAGCCCAGTCCACTTCATGAAGACTGTTTCATGTATAAAGTAAGTATTAAATTAGAAGATTATTCAAGAATTAAGTTAATTTTGTGAATTTCGTTAAATTTATTTCCGATATATCAAATATACTGCATCTCGATAATAGGATTGCTCAATTGACCTACATAGTAAGTTCTGTTATGAAACAACACATTTCATCTATTTAACACAGAGACGTTAGAGCAACAATATTGATCGATGAGTCTGCTCAGTGACGATGAGATGGTAAAACAAAAATGATAATTTTTTAGGAGTGTTACAGTTGTGATTCTTACGTCATGAATACTTTAATGCCATGGGTAAACGTCACAAGAATGAAATAATCATTGAGGGAAACCATTTAAAGTAAACATTTGGTCGCAGAATAAATGCTACGAATGCGTAGAACAGGGCTGTCCAATTGGCAGCCCGCGAGCCGCATCTGGCTCGCGGTGCCATTTATTGTGGCCCGCGAAAGGTTATTAGTGAACGTGGAAGTCCCTTTCCTCCACGTCGATCGAGAACATTGTGCGCCTATCGCAAGCGCCCTGCCGAGGTCAACGCCCCTTTAAACGTAAAAATAGATTAGAGTTTACATACAAGGATTTGTTCTAGTAAATCCAGCAACTCAATATCATCCCAATGTGTTGTAAATTCGTTGTTATCCCTTTCATTGTAGATTTCAAAATCATCCCAAAGTACGCATGGTACGACCTTACATCACGCATGATTCCTTCGTCCTCCCGTTTCAGAGCTGCCAGGCAAATTGCCGATATCAAAAATACGGTGAAGTCAGGCGTGGATCGCCTGAGTAATGAGAATATGGCCTGCAACCATATTAAATATTGTAGTTGTGACCCTCTAGGCCTTGCAAGTGAGACCTCTCTGAACTAGAGCATGGAGAAGTCTACAATAATTCATTTTGTTAAGGAACACGTAGAAACATATATCAAAGTTTAACATGGGATATTTGTCCCTGATAGTTAGGAAACATGCCCATCAGGTCACGTCCGGTACTCAATCCATTCCGTTTACCTACCGGGCACTAGAGCATTATGTATTTTCTACCAGTCAGGAGCAAACGTAATATGCATAGATTCGTTATATGAACTTTTCCACCGCATGTTCACTCACAAGAAGTGATAATTTTCACCCGTAATACTCGTATATGCCCTATATGTTTGCAAAATTTAGTTTGTGACACCCATGTAATACCAGTCCCAAACATGCTCTTTCGTTATCTGGAAAAGTATGTAGATAAGTCAAAATAAAAGAAAAATTAACCTTTAATTAGTCACGTAGGGTTAATTGATAGTACCCCTGCTTCCAATAATTTACTTTTTTTTAGCAACGTAGTGGTTGGTAGCAATTCACCTTTCTATACCAGTCCCAGCCTTTCTATACCTTCCTGAAATCTCTTATCAGTCCTTCCTGACGTAGATTACCCGTATATCTGGGACTAAGACATTATAAAAGACGATTTAAAACAAATGTATTTCTTCCTGTTTGGAAAATTTCCCACGGATTGGATGTGATTTACAACCATATGTCGTAGTCTCAATATATTAATAGAAATTTCCCGCTCAGATTTTCAGCGTCAGGTCGTTAGTGATAAGAGGGGCGCGGTGAGGAATCTGGTTGGAGGCTGCGAGCCGCCCGGTTCTCGTAAGGGTGGCCCCCAGCGGAGCCTTGAATTCGACGAAGCAGGACCCGCAACTCACGGGAAATTGAGTAAGGACTTGACACGGCTCATTGTGAACGGTGCTCAATGAGACTCAGCAAGCCGGAAAGTTGGTACCTCCGAGCTGGAAGGACGGACCCACTCAGGCTCAATTGGCTCCAGCGTGTCCAGATGCCAGTGTGTGTCAGTGTAACCTGAGGCAGGTGAAAACAAGTAGAGAAGTGCCCGCTTGGGGATGAGTTAGATCCCCGCTGGTATAAAACCAACAGCCTTCCGGCGTGGCTTGCCACCCGCAGGTGGGAAAAATAGTTGCGAATCCACATCTGGAATCCTCTTCGGGAATCCACCGTACGGAAAATTGTTTTCCAGGGCATTTAACATTTTGCAACAAACAGTAGCATACTGTGAAATCGTGATTTCTGTCCTAATTGTGTTTCTACGAAACTACTCCGTGTTACGAGATATGAATTTATTAAATTAATAGTACTTTTTACAGGCAACAGCAATCTAGGGTAACAAGATTTGCATAATTTTCTTTCTATACATTACTTGCAAAAACCTTCTCGTATTCTTTGAATATGTTTATAACAATACATAGTTAATGCTTCATAAATTGCAGTAAAATTTTTTATGCCATAATACCTGAACTCGCGTACTGGAAACTATTCATGCCAATATCCGCGGAAATTATATTATTATAAATAGAAGAAACACATCCTGATTTTGATTGTAACATATACATGCACCCTATTATAGATAATATCGTGGAAAAATGTTAAAAAAACAGAAAATTTAATTTCTGAATATAAGAAAGATGAAATATATTAATCTTTTCTAATATTGAGATAATCGATACCTATTGAAAATGAACAAAACAGCAACAACAAACGGATTGTAGAATGTAGAATGGACCTCACATTTAAAGGTATTGTCCACGAGATTTGAATAACTAGTCAGAAGCAAATGAAAAGTTAGAAATCGTTCGGGATGTGTCTGCATACCGTGTCCACATCCTTCCTGCCACATACCGACAGATCGTTGACGTATCACACTTTAAATTGAATGAGTTGACTGATGATGATGGAAAATTTTAATTCTAATGTAACTCGTAATGCAATAGTAATATTAAGATAATTCTACAAATTTTTAATATTATTACTATTATTATTACTATTATTATTACTATTATTATTACTATTATTATTACTATTATTATTACTATTATTATTACTATTATTATTACTATTATTATTATTTGTGTTAATGACAGGGGGTGGCGAAAATCTGACCAGAACAATTGTTTGTTGTTGCAAGCGATTGGTACCGTCATAAAACCAATGGTTTGTACACGTTTTAATTTTTACTGAACTTTCAGCCTAAAGTCTAAATTCAAAATTCATTTGTAATACGCAGTTTTTCTACCACATATCGTCTTTCTGTACTGGTTCTTTCTCATAATGACATGTATTCCTAATGTTTTAATACCCTCCACTATGCCTTTCTCATGTTTTCTATTATGTACATTACACCAAAACAAAATATAAAAATATTAAAACAAGAATTTAACGCACATTCAAGTAGATGTCCATACCCTGCATCATCATGATAGAGAAATTACATATGTAAATGTGTGACTGGAAGTGCCGCAATGGATCGAGTGTTGTGAAGTCATTGAGAGTCCGTTTCGAGGCTTGAGGCGGTCGTTGCCGCGGTGCGTGGCACCTCATCAGCGCCGTGACGCACGTCCCACGAGCGCACGTGTGCACGATCATCCGCGCCGGCTCAGCCGCGCAAAAAACCCGGCCGCCTGGCCGTCACGAGCCGCCGCTCCACCCCGCGCCGCAGCGCCGCGCAGCAACAGGTGCCCGCACCCGGCGCGTCGCCGCTCTGCCTCCTCTCCTCTCCTCTCGACACGACCCGACCTCTTCCCGACGCTTCTCGTTCCTCTGCAGCCCTTCTCGCCTTGCGTCCCTCGCGCTCCGCCCGCCCCGGCCCGCCTCGACCATCCCGACACGGCCGTCTCGTCCCCGTCCCGTCCACGACCCCGTTCTGGCCCTCTCCGATCCTCCCCTCACAGTCCCGCCTTTCCTTCCTATCCCGACCCGACCCGTTCTGTTGTGACCCACTCCGATGAGCCAACACCGATCTACCTTACCATATCTTACCGTAACGTAACCTACCCTAACTTTCTACGCCACCATACTTTGCCCCAACCTACCCTACCCTACCCTGCCCGCCCCGCCCTGTCCTGTCCTGCTCTGTCGTGCCCTTTCAGCCTTGTCCTGCCTTGTCCTGTCTTGTCTTGCCCTGCCCTGTCTTGGCCTGCCTTGCCCGCCCCCTCTTCTCAGTGTTACTGTGCCTTGTACTTCCCTGACCAACACTGTCCTGCCCTGTTGAACTTCTGTAATTCTTGTATTGCTCTTGGGCAACTAGTGACGATCGAATTTCTCTGAAGATTGATAGAGATACTCATGAATTCATTTGTCAGAAAACTAGTCTTTTATTGATTCGCTGACAAGGTAGTAGTAGTTCTTATTGCAAAGCTTTGTGTTAGGCTTTTATTTGTGTGAGGATGTAAATTTTCAACACTTTCGTTGTAGGTTCCGCTGAGTTTACATCAGTCAGGTTTGCCTGTGTTTCCGCAGCGAATCTGACCAGGAGGTTGGAGGGTCAAAGTTCCAATGGTGGCAGATTTTCAGCAGTAGCTACATAGCTAGGTCTGAGCGGTGCCCTAACAAACGAGTCACGGACCGTGCGCGATCTTTCCTTCCTCTTCCTCTTGCTTTTCCTATTGTCACCCCTTATTTACACCCACGCATACACGCACCACACTACGACGTATGTCGGGAGACCGGATTTAAATTACAGCTTGTCCTAGCTGGAGATATGTCCAGCTGGGGACAGATTCTTTAAAGAGGAAATCTCCCGTAAGCCATCCAGCGTAGGTCTGCGCTGGATCTCCCCGTTCCCCGCGAGAGCACCACCACCATCACCACCTTTCGCGATAAAAATAATTCACTACACTACAGAGACTTATGACCATATCAGTTAGTGTGCTAGGAAACGTCAATCAAACGTCAACCTTCCACAATAAAAACAATTCATTGCACTAACGAGATGAATGACCATAGCAGTTGTCATGCCATGAAAGGTTAGTCAATACAATGTGGTGATCTTTTATTACTCGAAATTTGAAAAAAAGGAATGTTTTGCGCATGAATAGAAAGAATAGGAATACAGTACAATTGCGGCTATCCAATGTAATAGATAGGGAATGATATTTAACGATATCGGATTGATACGTATGAGATCCATCGGATACGAAACTCTGATATGCGAAATTTATTTGTCAAAGCATCGTAAAAATCGAGGTAAATGTAAATTTTAGTACTATTAAGCAATTCTTATCGTTTTTGTAAGTACATCGACAATTTAAAAAATCTTGGTTAAAAATAAACATGTATTTTACTTTACAAAGTTATTTTCAGAAAAAGTCTGTTGTGCTTTTCTGGGATAGTTTCTTGTCTGCCTTGGCCGCGGCGATGTTACGCCAGGCAATATCTCTCAAATGGGTGACGTCAGCGCACTGCGCACACGCCGGTTCGGTAGTTCTGGAGAAACTAATTTAACATCCATGTGTTTCGAATTTCATTGGATTACTTTGCTATTTTTTTGATGACTGTTTCTACTAACCTGGACTCTACTAACAACAACTGCACTGTAAAATATGAGGTGGCAGCAACCAACCACGATACCGCCGTCTTGTGTCCGGTTCCGTAGTTCTTGAGAAACTAATTTAACATCTCATGTGTTTTTTGATTTTCATTGTGTTACTTTGCAATTTTTTCTGAAGACTGCTTCGCCTAACCGGGACTCAGATAAACACGCTGAACTTAAAAAAAAATGATGCACCAGCCACTCACCACGACGGCGTCATCCTGTGTCCCGTGTTTCTTCTTCCGCTGTGGGCGCTCAACAGCTCGCGGCTGTTGACGTGACGTGAGAGGCGACGCCGGGCGAGAGACGGGCGGGCGGAGCGGAGCGGCAGGCGGCGTGCGCGCGCGCGGTGAGGAGCGCTCCAACAAAACGGAGCGGAGCGCCTCTGCGGCGGAGGCGAGGGCGACGGCGGCGGCGGCGGCGGCCCGCACCTCGCGGTGAAAGCCCACGGCGGCGGCGAGGACAGCCCCCCTCCCGCTCCGCCAATCGCCGCCCCCGCCCGCCACCGCTCGCGCCGCCGCCGCAGCAACAGCTGCTGGCTTGGGGCAGGCCGTGCCTCTTGACATTCCGCTGCACTTGCAGCCGCCGGTCATGATCGACTCTGTGTAGGTTCGTCTTCTCGTCGTGTCATCACCGATGTCGTTGTACTCCAACCCATGTTTCCTGGTTGTTAGGCATCAGTCTAGTCTCACTCGTCCATTACATCTTACCCATCCAATCGTCTCTCCGTCCATCGACTCATTGTCCATGTCACTGTGTCCCTCATACCATTGTGTCCCTCATGTCATTGTGTCCCTCATGTCATTGTGTCCACCACGACATTGTGTCCACACGTCACTGTGACCACCAGACATGCCACTCCATCCATCCATCACATCTCTCAACAGACATGTCACTCCTTCCGGCACATACTGTAACTTTCAGGCCCGTTGGACCCCTACACAACAGGGATGATTGCGGATTGCTGCATCACCAGATATTTCAAAGAAAATGAATTTTCAAATCGTGATAAAAATAGCCCTCTCTTATGAGTATTTATTTCATCACAGGGGCATTGTTGGTCAATGTCAAACAAATATTGAGGGTTTAAGCGTGTTCTGAAGGCTCGAGGGCGACTTATTTACGTACATATTTGACCACTTTTAGAACTTCAAATACATATTTTAATGGCGTCGTCTTCTCCAACGTCAATATTGACTGTCAGTTTCACTTAGGGACTCCTGGTGGCTTCGGTGACTAATAAGCTTGTCGTTTCTCTTCCAACTTTTCTACACTGCGCCCAGTGCCGAAGCTATACAATTTTCGGCCCAAGGCAATGCAAAAACGCAGCCCCTCCCCCGCGAAACATTTTGAAATGTGAAAATGGCATGAAGAAACTAGTTATTTTATTTCAACAAATAATAAAAATAACAATGTTTAAACTAGAAAACTTTTGGAAAAATATTTTAAATAATAGTTTAAAGTAAAATTATTTTTTAAATGTAAAATTGTCTGACATTTTTTATTTCATTGAGTTGTACCTTATAAGTAATGACTATAATTAACTATTCAAGATAAAAACATAATCGAAATTTTATGAAATATCAGACTATTATATCACTATTTTCCCGAGTTATAATTTTTTTAAATTTTTTTTTTAGTATTTTTCACTTCTGTCCCAACATCCGGGCTCTTGATTGCGGGTCCGGGCGATCGTGCGGTGTGCCCATGGCTAGCGCCAGCACTGACTCCGCCCAACTTCTATTTCGTATCCCTCTTCTCCTCGTCCACCTTCACGATTCTGCTCGGCCGGCCTCGCCGCAGCCGGTCGCCGACAGCCAGCCGCCTCTTCCTTCGCGCGGAGAAAGGTCATCGACGGCAGCGTATAATCACCCGCACAAAGCGCTACCGAGACGCTTGACGCAACCTCTGGGGTTGCGCCATCGCTCGCCGCAACTTGCAGCAGAGATGGGAACGAGGGGAGAGATGGGAGGTTGCGCGAAGTACTTGGGGGCAGGTGTGACGTACAGTCATCTCCAGCGCGTTTTGATGAACGTGTAATATCTCTTGCCTATTTCTTAAATTAAATTTTTTCTCTCTCAGAGATTATGTTCCGTTCTGCTGGAGGTAAGTGTCGAATCAGCGGCTCGGCACGGAGGATGGCGATTGGGAATATTGACATGGAAATATATACTATTCGTCCCTCGTGTTTTGTGTTGAATTGTAAAGAGCCTTGCATCCCCCCCCTCACACACACACACACACACATCGTAAAAGTGTGGGACTGTGTAATTGAATAGACCTTTCCTATTTTAAGAGTCCTTTACTGAAATAGGACAAAATATTTATTTTTGAAATATGGTGAATATAGAACGACTTTAGTGACATCTTTCGTTTACTAAAATATGTATGCAATACGTCCGGAATTAAAGTAAAAGCCCAGAGAAAACATAGTACCTTTATTTTTGCATTAGTTCAGAAATCAAAATAGCTTATTGTAAACTATCCCTGCGTCCTGGATATCTCCTAAAGGTTGAAGTCAGAACAACAATCGATTATAATAGTAATTAGCCAATATGATCAAATCTTATGCGCGTGTAGGAAATCGTTTGAAAATGAAGTTTTGTGTACGACTTACGTTTTAACTGAGCTTTTATAAGAAAATTGTTTAAAAATAAAAGTTTGTGTATAACCCGGTGTTCAACTGAGGATCATTGACTTGGGAGACCTACTTCTCTCGCGCTATTACACTTTCAACCTGCAACACCTTCCTCTCTCGTGAATAAAGCTCTACTTAAACCCTGTGTTATTAAATAACAACTATTACCCTGATAATTTTTGGCAAATAGACGATATTATTTTAGCTTTTTGTCACAGAGAAGAAAATGAAAATTTGTCAAAAGTTTTGAACACTAAGGTAGTGTTACAAACGCCAATCTTCATCATTCACCTTACTACCAACTATTAAAACAACAGAAATTAACCTCACATTAAAAACAAAGCATAGTGAGCGGTTGTGCAAAGACTCTTAAAATAATAAATTACAGAAGCCTTCTTCTGGAAACTGTTACATGGGAAGCACAACTATTCACCAGACATTATTTCAATGCGTAAGTATTGTAAAGAGCATACTAAACATAATGTTAAGCCATATTGTTTGATGTAATCCTGAGATGTTGCGATACTCGGCGCGATGAGTGGCATTTGATAATTGCGTGCAAAACTGCCCGAGAGGACTGGAAAAAAAGAAGTGAGACTGCACGAAGGCCGCTCCGCAGCCTCGCGAGCACGCGCCAGTTTCAGGTCTCCGAGTTTTGTTCCTTTTTCATAATACGTCGTGCTGCAACCGCTTCGCGAAGTGGGCGCCGTGGAGTCAGAATATTACGTGGAGAATCACGGAGCTATTTCGCGCTTTCGCAAGGTCACGCTTCGCCAACACAGGAGTCATTCTCACTCTCCCATTCTTAATTCGGAGCGTTTTTTTTCACATTTGAGTACCGACACCATCTGAAATGAGCAAAAATAATGCGGTGCCTCCCCCTTTCTTCCTTCATCATCACCTTCTGTACTCCCTTGCAATAAAATATTAATTATAATCTGTAGGTAATAAAGTAACTATTCCACTCGTAAAATTAAAAACCAATAGTGTTTAACTATACATTCAAAATGCCCTATTCAGGGCAGTGTATCTCAAGAAGTTTATCGCTTTTTCTATCCGATTTTTCTTATCGCTTCTACCTTCTGGCCATTCATAAACTGTGATTCATCTATCTTAGGAGGCGGTATACATCGATCGCTATGTCGATGTCCAATAAACAGTGTATGTTAATTGTGTGTAAATAAACACTTATTTTAAATATTTGGCGCATATTGAAACTCTGTTGAACATAATTTTACTCGTGGAATAATCCAATTAAATACCACTCATGATTTGGAAATTCTCTGATAAATCCTCTCCTCTCCTCTCCTCGCTTCGCGAGTCGGGAATTGATCGACAATTTCCAAAGTACTCGTTTTATTACCTACGATAATTAGTAGTTAATAATTCATACCCTAAACTCGAGTTTTAGATGCATTTAAATGACTATGTATCCTGAAGGAGTTCAACCTTCCTGGAAACTTGCAGAAAGTCACAGAAATTATCTAATAACATTAATGAATATCTGTAAGATATGTGAAACAATTAGGGGGAAGAAGGATTAATGTGCGCATTACAAATCTATTCGGTAAAGGGCGTCGTAAAAATTATCCAAAATGGAAAATAATGCTTGTGAGCAACTCAAAATGAAAGATACTGCCATTGCTTTTCTGTTCAGAACATAAGTATTTCAATATTTTCACGTGTGTTACTTACTTCTTTATTCCATAAATACATTTAATAATTATTTACTGAATGACTAGTAACCAATAGCAATGCTTTCCAAACCGCCGTTTCTTTGACAATTCTTTAGCAAATGTATAAAATAGATTATTGACACAATCAACATCTTGAAGATCTTAAATGCAATTCACCCTAAATACACAGATTTTAAAAGCATTTTCCTACTCAACCAAACGTGTCATATGCGCCAAGCGTGGCTTAATTGATGATTAGAAGATGCGCATTAGATTCCTGAAAACAAAGATGACTCTGACAGAAGATGACAGACCACTCTGACGAAGTTTCAACCTGAGCTCCCTCTCAGTGCGCTATCTCGCTAAGAGCTCTATCTACCTTATTACATTCTATAAATTTGGCTCGGTTACAGTCTTTCAGTATTCGAGACCCGGCGACATTTGTGGCCCCAACAGCAGAGTCAACGAAAGCGGCCTCGCCCCAACAAATAATGTCTCGTGAGTGTCGGTGGATGCCCCAGTAAATGTACCTTTTTAACTGGCGAACATTAATTAATTTAGTTGCGTGATTTGGTTTTCCCTCCTCAACTAACGAGATCCTAATCTTAGCTTTCAATTACAACCTGAACCAAGAACTTAAGAAGGTAGAAAAGGTGCTGATATTGTATTCCGCTTATAAACTCTATACTCTTTGAAAAAAGTGGGTTACGGCATGTAAAAGGTTGACCTCTCATACCCATGAACCTAAGACTTCGCAAATATTTCAGAATCGAGAGCGTAATATTTTGAATTATCCTTCAACTGACTTCGTGACACAATTTTTATGTGGTAATCTTTCCTGCCATCAATTCCTCAAGCGTTCCTTCTCGCGCAGTACATAATCAGAAGCCGTAGGAAAATGTAACGAGCATGACGGCCGCTTCCGGATAAGGAGGCGGCCGTCCACGCAGAGCGCTGGAAAAGGCGCTGTCCGGCCGGGGGATAGAAACCGGCCGCATCCGAGCGTGAGGTGCCTGCGGAGGCGATAAGACGCCGCGTCGCCTGCCCACTGCGCCCGAAAGCTTCACGCCGCGTTCGATGGAGAAGCCGCTCCGCCTCGCGCTTCCCCGCCACGCCCCGCCACGCCCCGCCCCGCCCCGCCACGCCACGCCACGCCACGCCCCGACCTCGTCTCTGCCCCCTTCTTTTCGCCCGCCCTTTCTCCGCTATCCACCCCGGCCCTTCCCTTCCCCATCTCTTCCCTCCCCATGCCGTCCCTCCACGCCTGCAGCCTTGCCCACATCCCTCCTTCGCTACCCACCCCTCTCCTCCCCGCCACGCCCATTCCTCACGTCCTGCCCATGCTTCTCCCCGTTCCTTCCTTTCCACAACCCCGTCTCGCGACTACCAGCCCCCGCCCCAAACTGTCCTCGCCTCGATCTACTCTGACTCCGTTTCCGACCCTCCTCAACCATCTCCTCCCCTTTTCCCAACCCCTATCCTTTCCCAACCTCCCTTTTCACATCTCCTTGCTTTTTCCCACCCCTCCCTTTCCCCACCCCTCCCTTTTCTCACCCCTCTCTTTTATTACACCTGAGCCCTATCCCATACCCGGTCCTGGCTTCGATCCCGATCCCACCGCACCCTTATCCCGACCCTAATCCCGAAACAACTCCGCTCAGTCCTCCACCACGTCGCGCCAGTCCACCTCAACCCACCCCTAGCACCGCCCTGCCGGAAGCTTCACACTAAGTTAGTTATTGCTATTATTGTTTACTATTGTTTTTGTTATTAACTCGAAAGTTTCACTTATTGTCACATCATTTACTTAAACATTTATAACAACATCTTATAATGACATACGTCTATCGTCATCAGTCTTAATTTACATAACTAATCACCTCCCGGCCTCCGTGAAGTCACTCTAAGAATTCCTTCCTTTTCGCTGAGGGAAAACCCAGCAGAAGGAAAACCTCTGGGGACAACAGGAATGCACTGTGGTCAATTTCCTTCTGAGAACTAATTTGTATTTGAAATGCGAGTGCGTTCTTTGACGCGAGTGTGAATAGATATAGAATATATGTAAATATATATAGATATAGATATTTTGATATTTGTACGGTTTACAACATTAGTCACTGAATGAGCAGGTAAAAAGTGAAATATGAACAGTAACTCCACCATTACGCAAACACGTACAAACACATACATGCTCATATACACGTACACGCTCGTATACACATTCTTCTTTCTCAATTTTCACAATTTTACAGAGATAACAAAAATATGTTGTATGTTCAATTGTATATATTATCTCAAAGCATGCGAAATCAATTGCCAACTAAATCGGTTGCACTTACCTCCAACACTCCTGTCGTTTGTTTAGTTAAACTCGAACGAAAAAAAATAGAAAAGAACATTAAAGTCAGAAAAAAGAAGAAGAAATCTGAAATTTATTTTCGTAATTGAAAACAGAATGAATGAGTTGTTTTAAACATTATATGCCAGACATACGCGGGGACATTTGATGCTCTTCGCATCGCACTTACTGTTTGGCGTCCAAGATTCTTTTCAATGGCGTCACAGTGTGTGCGTAACGGCTTGTACCGTTCTTTGGCCACCTCTCCCGACGAGGCTAAATTTGTACTGCACCGAGGCCGCCCGCGCGTCCTCTCACTGCACACGACGATGTACTACGCGAAGGTCTTCGCCCTCCCCCTTCCGCGTTGCCTCAAACTCACGCGAGATGATCTACTGAATGCCGCGTGTGAGCTACAGTTAGGAGATATTATTGTATTTATATTACAACCTAAAACTCTTGTCACAGAATATCTTTCTGTGAACATAAACAAGTGATATAATTTTGACAAGAATGTGTAAATATCAAATGCGATTGACGAAGACTGGTCTCTGCATTAAATACATTCAACATTTAATTTCAACAAGGCATGTTTACAAAACAAGCACGCAGAAATTCTGATTCTATCAATATTGTATTCAAGTTTTGTGTTAGACATAAAAGCTATATTTAGAAATCGTAGATAAAATTTCTAAAACATATTTACTTTATCAAGAGAAATGAGGTACATTTTGCAAACGAATCAAGAAAATTTTATTTTCTTTTTCCATCCCTGTAAATATAATTTTAAATATCTTTAAAAGAAAATATTTTTTTACCTCTCTTACAACCAGCAAAAGTTAACAAAATATTGTTGTTATTGTATACCAAGATATACATTACGCAGAATCCGAAAGATAAATTTTTAAGATAAACGCGTAAAAAGCTTTCACTGATGTTAAAATGCAGGCATCACGAGTTTCGAACAGTATTGGGTGGATTAAACTGCAAACATTATACTGAAAAACTTCATAGGAATTCTGTTAATAGTAAATGCAATAATTATAGTAATTATAAAATGTAATATAATAATAAAATTGTCTTTGAGAGCCATGAGGGTAATAAGGGTCCAAATGCATAATTATCTTTTCCGAGATGTGCCAGTGTTGCAGCTCACTGTAAAACTACATGCTGTCACATCAGATTTCCTAAAAATACAAACTTTTGTAACGTCTGTAAAGCAATGTACTATATCGCATACATTGATCTTTTGGAGAATGATATTTGAGTGTGTATGGATTTGATAGATGCATTTAAATGAAGGCGATTCGCGCCACCCACCGGCCTGTGACAGCGCCCCCTCGCCAAGCGGTGAGCAGCCTTTCTCCTCGAGCGCCGGCGGCGCTGCCAGGCCGATCAGTCGCCCAAGGGGGGGGGGGGCGCTGGCGCTCGCCGCTGTTTCCAAGGCCCCCGCGAAACAAAGGTCAGGGTGCGCACGCGGGAACGTCCGTCGCACACCGTCGCACCGGCAGAGGTGGCTCAGGGCAACAGCTGACGCCCCTGCAGTGCCTCTGACTGGGAGGGCCTAGGTTCAAGACCCGGCGAATGCGGGATTTTTGACACTAGCTTGATAGCAAAAAAGGTAGCCATTAAATCTGTGTATATTTATTCCATGAGTTCAAATAAAAATTAAAGAAAAAGTTAAGATACAATTTTTTCTATTATTTTTTTACATAAAGGAGAATTTATTTAATTAGTATCATAATAGTTGTTTGTAACATGATTGGTAAAAGTAACCTTTGATCTTGCGAGTAGGAGAGGTTGCGACAGAAGGCCGACAGGTCCAGTGACGATATCCTTCGAGCAAAATAAAAACATTATAACCACGTATGTCATACACTACTTTTTAAACAGGTTTAACAGGTTTACTGACTTTCATTTTGTTTTAATTAAAGTATACAAATCAATAACGATAAGTTAAGATCGCTAGTAACTGATGCGGTCAGGCAAAAGTATTTTGTTTCCTTTGTTGCATTCACAGATTTATCTGAACACTTGAGCATCATACCTTTTAGAAGAAATACTAAAGATTGAACTTTCATCACGCGAGGCATAACCTGAAAGAGTCGCTTTTAGTAGTAACTATCTAAAAACTTAATTTATCTTCTTTGAGTATTTACATTTAAAACGAAGAAACTGTGATCAGTTTCGTAATAAGTGTTATTAGAACACAAGCATTTTCAAACTCCCTGGCCAATTATTAACATTTATCAGTTTCGTTATGAAATGGAAAAGTGTTCATGCAAGTGTACCTCTTTAAACGGCCACCTTTAAACTACGAATACTAAGTCCGTCGCGCCTCTGTTTTCGTTACAATTATTTATTTACCTGATTTCCGTATTACCTTGCTATCCAAGCTCTCTGTTTATTACAAATTTTAAGCTAATAACACTTCCGGCACGAGAGGCGTTGCCACTGGAAAATTTATACTGGGTCGTGAGACTGACGTTTCCCCGTATACAGGGTAGGGAAAATGATATTTTTCATTATCTATTGGGAATGGGTGGGGAAATTATCTTTGCTTACAACCAAAAGGAGAAAACTTTTTCAGTTTACATTCAGCATCGTATTCGTACCGCGTATTTATTCGGTGCCGTCGCCACTTTCCTCTGTAACACTGCCAATAAAATCAGTACACACACACACACACACACACACAAAATACAATAACAAAGTATCTAATTCAACATTCATACTTATTGACAAACTATTTACGCTATTTACATTCACACCGTGCACATCATAGTTGTAATGGCCATCTACGTTTTACGTGTTTTACAAAAATCTAATACAATACTTGGCGTTCTCATAAAATATGTGCCGTACGCGCGGCGGTAATGTCTGCCGAATGTTCACTTTACTTTAAGCGATAGTGTTGCCGTCGGCTTGTCAATCCATTCTTTTCCTCACCTGGGTTCGTCGTTCTGAACTTTTCACACATCCAATGCGTTTCACACAACCTACAAAAATGCCAGGCTCCCCACTCTTTACTACTACCGCCAGCACATGCTCCCCGTACACCCTTTCTCTCATAAAATTCACTCTCCTCAAAAGACATGAAAACTTGCCAACACATGCCACACCATTTTATCCCTCTGTGTCTTCTCCAGTCAGTCTAGTCTTTCAAATGTTTTTTTCAACAAAACAAAAACGCTTGCTTTCCTCTCTCACCGAGATCTTTTGAAACATTTTATATTTCGTTATTTCTATTCTTATTTGGAACTTTCAAGACGTTCTGAAAATTTTGCCTTTTAGTTCGCCGCATTCCCCAAAGTTCATTGCCCTCTGGTTCACCTGCTTTGCGGAAATTCCAACTTATTTCGAAAGTTACTTAAATCAGTTGCTTTTCAATTATTTTTCCATGTAAGTATCTTTCTGCCTTTTAAGATTTCCTTCTAGATTTTTGTTGCTTCTATTTCGAATGCTACCGGATGATTCTTAAAATTGTTTATTTTCCTAACACTTGTTTTCTAGTTAGAAAGTTCCCCTGTTATTTAACGAGAATATAAAATTCGGTTCCGCGTTCGCGTTGTCACTTGTTTCTTCTTGTACTGACTTATTTACTAAAACATTATTTTCGTAAACAAAATTATTTATTTTTGGCAGTTTATTGGACTGGGTCCTGCGTACGGTTATACTCTCAGCATTATTCGGTCACATTTCCTAGTTTATTCAAATTTAGAATAAAATTATAGTTCATTGGATTTTATAAAATAGATGAAACGTACGATATTCGTATAACAACAACTTATTACAAAACTAGATTGGTTATCAAATTCGGCCTGACGGCGACGGCCCCGTTTGATAAATATCCAATATCTTTATAATATGTCTTACGACACTTATTTCGTAAATAACTATTTAGCATTGTGAAAAATGGTATAGAAATAATCTTAGTTAAAGGTCTAACTACCTTAATTTTTTTGCCGTTGGTAGTTTTCCCTGTCCCGAGGTGCATGCCGCTCACCGGTAGCGAGAAGTTGCAAAGAGAAACGATTGAACGGAGCGGCCGAGCGGCGTTGAACGGCTGCCCGGCGTTCGGTGCCAAGATCGGCGGCGCCGGTGGAGCGGCTCGCTCTATTTCGCCGGCGGCCGGCGCTAGAAAGGCGGCGCGGAGCCTCCGACGTGAATTGCATACGGCGCCTGCCGCCCGCCGAGCGTGACTCCGCAGGGGACTTGTCAGCGGAGTTGGGTCGCGGAAGCCACTGCGCACAGCAGCGCGTGCGAACGGGAACGGGTCCACTTGAAGAACCGCAGCTGCGGTGGGACTCGGTGTTCATAGTGGCTGACTTCGCCGGAATGTTTTTGGTAGTTCGTTGTTGTTGTTGTTGTTGTTGTTGTTGTTGTTGTTGTTAACCTTGTTACTGGCGTTGATGGCGTGACTGATGTTCGCGGCGTGAATGATGTTGGTGCCGAGAATGGGGGTGATCTGGGTGTCGATTTTGAAGTTCACTAGTATCTGGTCTCGGGAGATTTGGCCATTGGTCCTATCCCGACGTCGACTAAGTTGTTTGGAATTTCTGAACGTGGAACCAAAACATTACGATTTCAATCTCCAACGTTACCAACCTTTTTTTTTGTCTCATATTTGCTACTAAGCACCGAAACAACTACACTCAAATCTTTACAACGCACACCTTTATTAAGTCGTCATCTCTTTTAAAGGTCATTCGTTTTTGGAACGGATTAATTTTTCCGTAAGACATATTCACTCATTCAAGCGATCAACTTGCTCCGAAGCAAGAGGCCCAGCACATTTCGTGGACTGGACTATATTAAGTGGTCGCCTTTCACAATTTTGAACTACGGTGGAGTAATGTAAGATTATATTTAACTGCTCTTCAGTATAATTCATTGGAACATTAGATTTACAACATTAACTAACATCGATATCATAAGAATATTATTACATTTTTACAGTTTATTATTATAATAATAAATATTACTTGTAACAAGGGCAGAACTACATTCCACTGAACTTCACTGCACTGCACTGCACTTTAAAGCATTGCACTGACCCATGTGTTAACGCTCATCGACGCTCTTCACTACACCAATGAACTGCAGGACACCATTAAAATTTTTAAAGGTTTATCGAAGTATTAAGCATCGCTGGTTTCTTTACCCGTTACTATTGAACTAATTTATCTTATTTATAAAACTTTGGACATTGCGAGAAAGAGTTGAAAATTTCTGCAGCAAAACTGTTCCAATTACTTATGTATTTCTTTCGACGAATAAGAAATTGAAGAGTGATGAACATTGCTAATTGAATTTCTTCCTGTGACGGGACGCATTGTCAGATTTAGTAGAATTGATGATGTATTCCGTCTCATGCAGTATGAGTACCCCGCAAGGGGATTAATTTTTATTTTAAATAACATCAGACGATTTCAATAAATGTTTATGAAATAACACAGCGTCTACAATTCCTCTGGATGGCATTTATTCTTGCTTCATATCTGTTATCGTACTCGCAAGCAAACTGCCGACTCACTCCGAGGTGCGTTAGATGTAAAGAGTCACACCACTATTCTCAATGCACAAAACCAAAAAGTGACAAACCGAATTGCGTTAACTGTGGCTTGGAGCACACAGCCAATTACAAAGGCTGTCGCATTTTCAAAGAAATTCAGCAAGCACGTTCAAACCCAAATGAACGCAGGTCAGGGTCAGAGCAACAACCGCCGCCGCGCAACAATCTCTCTCGTAGCCCTCCAACATTTAGTCCTCGCGAATTTCCTCCCCTTCCCAAAACCAATACCCCGTGGTCACCGGCTCAATCTTTGCAAACCCAAATGCCAACTGATGTATCCCAACTAATAATCACAATAGTATCACAAGTAATCTCAGCTATAATCCCGCAAATTCAAAATATTGTCCAGTCAGTGCTAATAAATATCCATAATGGCAAATAAAATCACCTTATTGAATTGGAATGCAAACGGAATTAAAAGACAACATCAGAAACAGAAATTTTTCTTCACGAACACAAAATCGATATTGCATGCTTAACCGAAACCCACTTGGTTCCAAATGAAAAATTCAAAATTTCCGGTTATAAAATATATAGAAGTAACAGAATTTTAAATGTTGCAGCCGTCCCTTCGTCCACCTTAAATCACCCACCCATCTTCCACTTTCCAAATTCCACCCACTGACACCCTCTCCTCAAAATAAACCCATATAACTCCAAAAACTGTTATCCACAGTTTCTTCTCAAAGAACAACTTTTTATCAGACCCCCGAGAAAGGAGGTAACGCATGCGGATGTCCATCCCTAAAAGTTAATGTGTATAATATTGTACAATGAACACCCCTGAAAGGCAGAAATGCCGAGCAGGTAGAAATAAATTAAAAAAAAGCTAAAAAAATCTGTTATCGACATCTGATCTTAGATAATAGAAAGTATTGCAAGAGAAACGCCCTTTATTTCAGATTAATTAAAACATTCAGACCTGATGTACGCTTCTTGTAACCTTGATGCCAATAGCCACCTCCATCGAGTGCAGGAGGTGGTCAATGTTTTCAGGAATCATAAGCGGCCGCGTAAATATTGGTTTGGCTGAACTGTCTCTTCATTTATCAATCGTTATATTTGTCGTTCTCTCTATGTATAATATATCTGGCTGGGATGGAAATAGTCGGAAAATGGAATTTTGCCTGTCCTCTACCCTGGTGCTTTTACATTCAACAAGAGCGATATGACACTCTTAGGATTTCCCACCTTTCGAATATTCTCCGTCCTCTCTCGAAGTGTTTATATCAGTTATCTCGAGTTTTCGAAGTGAGGGAACTAAGTCCCAAACCACTGGGGCATAGAGGCCCCTTACACAATAAAAGTTCATGAAAAAAAGTGCAGAATTTTTTTTTCTTGAAATATCTATTTTTGAACATCGTAGCGTGTGTCAATCCTGTTAAATTTTTCCGAATAATTTAGAATTTTGATGTGGAGCACATGTATTCTGAGCAAACAATTATTTACTGGTTGAAGGATCCAGGATCCATTAGCTTTAAACTATTCGAGAAACAAACTTTTCTTTGCTATCTATAGTATGAAGTGGTGAGAGGCTTGAGATGTTTTAACTAATTAACAAATGTGCAATGCACATAGTACACTGAAGATGGCTGCAATGCCACCGAAAAGTCTTTATGCAGCATTATAAAAGGAGGATACGTCTGAACATTTTATTGGTTATCTGTCGATGAGTGACGCTCAGGGAAGAAAGCTAGTTGACTGCGAGCATCATGGAAAATTCAGAAAACAATACCTACTTTTTAAAGAGTTTGAATGACATTTTGTCGGTTTGTAGTAAATGCTTTTAAAATATTGTTTGCTCTTTTCAGAGAGTAATATTGCAGAGGCAAAAAATATGCACAACTTTCACATCACGAATTTGACATGGATTTGGGAATGTAATTGAGGTCTGACTTGTATGTTTGACTTCTCCAGATAATTGACACATTCATTTACCAAGAATAAGATGATACAAATTTAACTTCTGTAACAAAACAATTGAATTTACAATTTAGTGTGGATTTATAAAACAAATGAAAACTATTACAGACTTCTAATGAGGCCTTTTCAAGAAAGTTGTTATGAACGACATGGACATTGAGCCTGTTTTGATGACTACTGATGAAGGCTGTTCTTAATGGCGTCTCTCCCAAGCATTCATGTTGTGAAGCGGAGACTAATATGCTCCCTATTTGTGAAGAATAATGAAGCAATCTGATGCAATTGCCATATTTTCTAGTATCCATCACTTGAACGTCGTATTTTTGTTCCTTGTTATTTTTTTCATATTCTCGCCTTAACAATTGCATTTGTATTTGACACCCAGGATATATCCGCCATAACTTTGTTTTGAGATTTTAAATATTTTATTTTACCATCAAACTTGCGTAATAAAATATACTTGTTAAAGATGATATCCTAAACTTATACACAGTATTCATACTGTAAGGAACACTAGCGTGTCCCTTGTAATATTAGTAATAAATAATTCCTTTACCGTTGTAGCCTAAAAAATATAGACTCCCGTAGAATGTGTTTGGTAATTTTCCAATTTGGCCACAGATTGTAATTGACAGTAACTTAGCACTTAATTTACAATATTTGAAGTGCTGATGTAGACTAGGAAGGTCATTTACGTAATTACCATACAGCGGAGAGCACTGCAATTCTGTCGGATGGCTGTTAGGCTGAGGATCTAACGGCCTAATGTTTGGTGCGATCGCAGGGCAATCCTCGATGCAGTTGTCATAATACGCATTCCATATTCCTTCAATTCACACATTTTAGTTTGGCGTTGTTTGAAACCAAGCAAGATTTTTCACCGACAATACGTAGAAATATCGCCAGCAATTACTCATTTTAAACACAACGGCTTTAAAGAAAGAGAGAAATCGTCAAGAAGCTGCTGATCAGAAACGAAGCGTTTCTCAGCCAAATGAGATAAACATTGGTTCATCTAATACAACAGGCGCCATGTTTTTCACCTCATGAATTGACTTAACTTGGGTAATGCACGAATGAAAGATGACGCTTTTGTACCATTATACTTGTAAGAACAGTTCTGTCCTAACCGTAGCTTTGTTGACGCTTAACACTGACTTCCTGGCACTTATTTTCAAGTCAAATTTTCTTGAGTTGTTTAGTATTAACCCATAAAAATATTAAGATGATGGGTTAATTTCCTAATGAGATGTCTAAAATAATAGAAATTGAATTGTATAGTCAAAGAATCTTCTTGTCGTTCTGATGTCTGAGATATTTAAGGGAGTAGTGACGTAGCAATCTCGGACTATAGGGTTCGAGTCCTGTCTCGGGCAAGGTTGTATGTATGTTCGTCCTTTAACCCCCCATCACCATATCACATCACACTGTTAACCATACCGTTAATCGATAGTGGTCCCTAATGTGCTAGCTGTTAATGCGACCTTCAATGAAAAAAAAGAACCTTTTTAACATGCAGAACTTTTGGTTGCAGGGTACGGGCACATCGCGCCGAAGACGCACTGGGGGAAGGTGGTGACCATCTTCTACGCCATCCTGGGCATCCCGCTGATGCTGCTGTGCCTGTCCAACATCGGCGACCTCATGGCGCACTCCTTCCGCTTCCTGTACTGGCGCGTGTGCTGCTACGTGTGCACGCGCCGCCCCAAGCGCCCGCCGCCCCCGCCCTTCCGCCGCGGCCGCTCCGTGCGCGCGCCCGCGCGCTCGCAGTCCGCCAGGTGAGGGCGCCCCCACCCCCACCCCTCCTCCGTCGCTACGGTCGGGAGGGCAGAGATTGCGTTTGTGGTGTGGTTGAAGTAGAGATTGGTCAGGAGGGGAACTTTAAGACCAATGTTTAAGGTTGGTGACAGTTGAGGTTAACATTGACGAAGGTAAGATTAAGGTGGTCGAATGTTAAGGTTAAGGTTAAGGTTAACAAATTTTATCGGGAGAGGCGTCACTGCAGCGTCTTTAAAGGGAGGTCTTAGGATCGAGTTCCGACGGAGGCAGGATTTTCAAAACTAGAAAGATAGTAGAGTTCAGTTGCTGTCTGGAGGCAAACTCTAGCTGCCGGCTACTCTGGTCGGTAGTATTCCGATTAACACGAGCTGAATGCCAGAACAGGACCTTAGTAAACGGGCCACGGAACGCGCGTGATCTCTTCACTTCCACAGACGACGGGAGACCGATTTGGAGCTTAGAGCTTGTCCCGACTGGGGCATAATCAGGTGCTTCGCTGCTGGGAGATACCTGATTATGGAAAACCCTGCTAGACGTCAGTTAGGTCAGCGTTGGATCTCACCGTCTAGGGAAGATCACCACCACATCCTACACTACACCTACCGGATTAAAGGGAAGAATGAATGTGAACAGTGGAATTTGATCTGATGTAACAGACGTATGTGCAGTAACAAGTGACACACTTACTTTCACATTGAAAACACTACTACGTCAATAGCTGTATCTACACTGTAACGTACGAGTACTTCCAAACGAAGACGTTAGTGAAAGTATGAATTGTATTAACATAGTCTGATGAGTTAATATGAGCGAGTCAACCGAAATGTTTTGTTATGTGTTCTATTTTTTTCATTTTAAGTGTCTAGAATTTGTCAGCGGTACTTTCAAATACAATGTTTGTAGTACCTTGTCATGAGTGTAATGTAGATCAATAAGTAGAATATGATATTTACCAGATTGATTGATTCTTGTGGGAACTTTCTGTTTTGTAATGAAATATTTCTGCGCTTCGTATTGCCTCTCCTCGCCATGGATTCCAGGTCTCCAATTTTGACAGAATTTTATTCTATTCAGAAATTCACTCTATAACGAGCGGCCATTGTTTGCGGCCGAGTAAAGCGACTACACAATAAGTTTCCCTTCCTGCCTTGGGAACGCATTTGGGAAATGTGCCTTAGATGTTGGTAGGCGGGCAGCAGATAGTGTATTAATAGCCTTTGCCGATTCTTTCAACAGTACCCGTCAGTCATTGCACGTGCCAATGCTGTTCTGCGCAATCTTCCGTCTTGCGAGAGCGCACTCTCGTTAGCTCACGTCAACACATTGCATGACGTTTACGGTCTGTTTATCTCTTCGTGCACTAGGCTCCTCAATCCGTGAAATATTTGTTTGCGAAGTTGTGGAATATAGACAGAAATGCAAGTCTTGTAGCGTGGGAGCTTTGTTTTTAAGCTTTCAAATAAATCAATTAAAACGCATTTTGTCAAAATATTTTTTACAATATGCTACTCGTACACACATTATTAAATACAAATTACTATTTTGTAATATTTCACAGTGAAAATTAAATTTATTAACGATTTATTAGGTTATTTGAAAGGTAAAATGAGCAGCGATGGATGTTCTGAAAACTTGATACCAGATAATAATCAAAATATCTAAGTTGTGGAGCTTGTTACAAGCCTAGTTTGTTGACAATATTAAAGTAAATATTGAGTAAAATTATGTGGCATAAAGGGCAGTTTTTTGTCGACAACTGTAATAAGATCACGTATTTCGTGTTCTGCCCAGTTCCTAATGGTGATTCCCTATATTTTAACCACACATATTGCTCAATATTCAGGAATGCTTGTAATTAGTAATAAGCTTAACATCTGTAACAAACTCAACCGTCGATCAGAATGTCTTAAAATTATTCACTAGCTAAAATCTCCGACTGAACAAGTATTTCTAAAAACTGACAACTTATCTTGAGTATAAATGAAAATTGTGTAAAAACATTATTTTAATCTTGAAATAACTAATGATTATTTTTTGAAAACCTAAACCTAGATGACCTAGTGTAAATGAGATGACCTAGAATAAATAAGCAAAAATAATCAGTAGTGGTTGACCTCTCTTTGTGACCACATACGCATCAAAAGTGAGCGAGCAGCTATTAAAAACTTCTATGGCGTTTGTAATTGCAGTATCTATGAAATAAAATTCAGAAGGAAGAGCGCCTTGCCTGTGCAACTACGGCAGCTATCCAAACCGGAGCCTCAACCAGATTGCCAAACGTGTTCACTCGTTTTAAACCAGGAACCAGAAATTCATCTTACTTCCACTTTCTCTCGATTGATTTGACATTTTTTGCTATACCTTTCCTATCTGATACGATGAATCCTGTTTTGCGGTTGTTGCTTCTTTAATACCTTTCCATGATTGCACGTTAATTTGTCACATTAGCACTTTTATGCTAAAGACGTTGGTGTTGTGACAGAAAACAACAGATGTAAGTGGTTGTTGAACTTTTCCTATTAACTTGCTACTATTTCTCTTTAGAATTTATGTGCTGACAACACACAGTTCAAAAGACTTGTTGCGGGATTTCTCTGGATAACTATATGACAATAAAATACGAAAAAGGTATCATTGACAACTTCGTGCTTTTATATGTAATCTTTGTCCTTGATGACGTATTGCCATATAATATGTTTGAAGATTGTATTGGTTATCTTAATTACTTTAAAGTTTTGATACTTTTTGAATCATTAATCATCCTCTCCAGATTCTACGATGATATTAGAGGGCCAAAAATGAACATGCGATTACAGTGGCAACGGAAACTCAAGACCGTGTATTTTATAAATTGCGCTGGGTGATATAAAACTCTTTGATACTGAGGTAACACTTGATCTGTCTCCATTGGCTGTAAGGCACTTTATTCAAAATTTCAAGCCAAATCACTTATTTGTGATGAAATTGTGGTATAAAACCCACAGGGAAGCAAATTATTTTAAATGATCTAAACATATTAATTAACTAATCATCATTTATAATTGGCCGTGTCTTCTCCCTTCATCATTACGTCTGCCGGTCTGTTGCTATTTACAAATTATAGTAGTCTACATTACCTTCTCGACGCAAACAATTCACACAACATAATCACTAACAATTATATTTTTCTGGATTTTATTTTTGTATCAGTAATTTCTAGGACTTACTGTCGCGTTGGAAAGTCTCCTGCAGTGCTTGAAAATTCCTCTACATACACATCATTTTTTCCGATATTGTTTTTTTTGTCATACATTGATCACTGTTGTGCCAACCACTCCCATACCATTGTGCAAATTATCACTCTGCCGTCTTTTAATGTATTGATGACTCTATCTCGTTCCCCACTCCGTCTTTCCGCCTTTCCGCCTTCTTCTCTTTTCACCTCTTTGCTTCTCCACCATCTACTTCCATCTACTTCAAACTCTCGCTTTAACATTTTTTCTCTCGCTATACCTCTTTTCTGTCTCTAATTCTCCGATACGCACGGTCTCTCTTTCTCAGCCCGTCCGCTCACTCTCTCACTCTCACTCTCTCTCTCTCTCTACTTTTCAATGTAGTACCTCTCTCTGCCTCTCACTCTGCCTCTCTTTCTCTCTCCCTCTTTCTGTCATTCTGCCTTTCTCTCTGCCTCTCTTTCTCTCTCCCTCTTCCTGTCATTCTGCCTTTCTCAATTTCACTCTCTCACTTTCACTGTCTCTCTTTCTCTCAAACTGCCGCTCTATCTCTCATTCCGCTGCTCTCTATTTCTTTCATTCAGTTATACGGATACTTTCTGTCGCGTTTTCTCTCTCTGCCCTTATGCCTCATTTATTTTTAATAACTTCCTGTCTTGCATGCTTTTTATTCGCTTTCATTTTTCCTGCACAACACTCCATCTTTCATATCTGCTCTTGTGTACGCAATTGTCAATATTTGAACACTTCATTACACAGGGATTCCCACGGTCCACCAGTATTCGACGTGATCTAGCTGCACGTTCACGCAACAGAACAGAGCTTCGTTAATTCCTTCTCTTCCACCCGCTTCCAGTGGTATCAGCGCATACAATAAGTAGCTTATTGCAAAAGCAGCCGCTCGCAAACAATGTAATAATTAAATTAATTGAAAGGAACCGCACTTTCATAATGCGCGGTCCAAGTTTGGGATTGTTGTGGCAGAGAGAAGACCTCTGATTACAGCTCTGCCCCGACCTCGGGCCCCCGAAATGAAGTTATTGATGTAACAGCGCCCACGCTGCCTCACGCCGCCCCGACCCCACATCCCGCCACGCCCCAATCCGCCCTCCGCCTTCCTGGCGTGCTCCGCTCCCGCCTCTCCACGCCCCCACCGCCTCTCCCCGCCCCCCCCCGCCCCCCGCCCTCCCGCCCCCCGCCCTTTGCGCCGCTCACCGTCCCGCCTCTCCCCGCCCCCACCGCCCCCGCCCCGCCCCCCGCCCTCCCGGCCCCCCGCCCCCTTGCGCCGCTCCCCGTCCCGCCTCCGCCCCGCCTCCGCCCCCTGCCGTCCTTGCGCCGCTCCGCCACGCGCCGCCACGTTCTGCCCTGCCTCGCGTCTCGCCCCCCCCCCTGCGCCACTCCCATCCCTGCCCCCCGTGCTCCGCTCCCATCCCACGCATCCTGCTTCGACCACCCCACCCCACCCCGTCAAACCTCAAGCCGTCCTCGCCCAACGCGCGTTTCTCGGACCTCCCGGTTAAATTTTACCCCCGGTAGAGGGCGTTCGGGTGTACATTTATTTCAGGTTGAAAATACCGGCGTCTCAATTTTCGAAATATGATTCGTAGGCGATTAGTGCACAAAAGGGAGATATTCTTCAAATTGAACGTGCTCTATCGCCGTAGTTTTCATTGACCGAAATATTTAATGTTAGAATTTTACGAAATATCTTTTTGCTACGATATAAAATTCTTGATTATCGTGTATTATATAAGATATATGTGTATGTGTGTGAATATATGTGTTGATTAAATTTCCTTTCGTATAGCTTAGTTTCGGTACAGTAAGGAGGAAGTATTCAAGGAGAAAGGTCAAGAGAACCCTGAATATTCACTGATAAATACCAGTGAGATTTTGATTGATTCTCGTTTCTAAGATACATCACTATTTACATGATCAGAACATGCAACTGGAGTTGGCGAGCATTTAATTTTATTACATATGTTAGCGCTACACTTACATTTATTTGCATTAACTTTCGTACTCTATTTTAGAAGTTTTCTATAATTTGTTATCCAAGAAAAAGTGCTAGGGAGTGCATTGTGAACTAAATGAGAGAAGCATGGTATTTTGTTTTACTTTTATCCCTTTGGAGATGTCAACACGGTTACCAAGTTATGCTTAATTTTCAATATTTGAATATATATGTTTTTAATACTCGTATCAATTTTAAAATTATATTTTCGAAAAATAATTCAAATAAATAATACTGAAGGAACCTACAAAATAAAGTTATTCTCTAGAAATCTCCTTCTCATTACATTTTTATAATATGTAACCATCAATTATGATTATAAAATTCCTATCATTTAAAGATTAACAGTCTGAGGTGGCCGAGAGCAACAGATGTTGCCACAACTACGTCTCTAACCGTGAAATCTTAGGGTTGTAGGCACAACAGTAGCCGATTTTTGTGACTAGAAGACAAGTATGTCGAATTCAGCCGATTCCTGGAAGAAAAGCCGACTCCGCCGATCGATAGTTTCCCGTGACGACTTCGATCTATATCGGAGGAATGCTGGAGTAGTACCTAAACAAAAGGGCCACGGATCGTGGGCGATCTTTCATTTCTTCTCAATGTCCTCCCGTTTCCCTTTACACGCACACATAGTTAAGCTGACAAGTACTATGATACCACATATGTCGAGAGCTTAGAGCTTGTCCCGGCGGGGCGGTGGGAGAAGCAGGAGGCGGGAACTCCTGCAAACCGACATGTAGGTTGACGCCAAATCTCATGATCCACCGGGAAAAGGAAGAAACACGGTCACCTTCCGGGATGTAATATGTACTACACTTACGAAACTAATGAGCCCAGCAGTAGTCTAATGAAAAATTACATAATTAAAAAATCTTAATAAGAGTATGGCTGTGTAAATTAGAAAAATGTCTAATTATTCTTAGATCAGATCAATCTTCTGTTCTGAAACTTATGCTCCTCGTACTTTTTGCGAAAGTTACGGTGTATGTGAATTTACATATTTGTAGTCAGATAGTAGTATTATGGTACATGTTTACGCATGTAAATAAATGCGCACTTATAGTTAATTCCAAATGAACAAGTCTTCCAATACGGAATAACATGATTGTTACGCTTACTTCTAATAGTTATAATTATACAACATGGAGACTGGCCTGGCCACTGTATTATAATCACCCAAAACGCCCATAAATACAAATTCAGATGTGTGAGATAAAATGAATTTTATCCTTTTTCATGTAAGACTTCTTACCTAAACATTTCGCAAGTTATGATTGATGATTTGAAAGTTAAGTAACCGGCGAACGAAGCCTGAAGCTCTCATTTTGCTAGAGGTGAGTGAAGTTTCCCACTTTCGTTATTTCTTGGGCAGCATCATCAAATCTAATAAATAGTTTGTTTTTAAATTTCATATTGACATTCTTGACCCATTCTTTTATATATTAACAGACAGTGGAAATAATTGAGAAAGAGCTTGTTTGCCCATGCTGTTTCTAGTTATCCAATGTTGGCTCGTCATTTTTGCATAATCCAACATTGTATAATAAAGCGAGGGCGTTCCTAGGGTTAAGGAAACGTGCAAGTTACCAAGCTAATAGTAAAATTATGAAACCAATCTGAGCGTGGGATAGTCGTCTATGAGACAGGATTTCAATAATAAAGTGGTCAGATACTGCACAGTTCCGGCTGACGCCACGGCCCTTGTTAGGGTTCCAGTGTCCAGACCGACTCTCGGCTCCTGAGTGGAAGAGAAAGCTCAGCACAGGGGCGAGGAAATACGTATTTTTGATACGAGTGGTAAAAGTGACAATTTTATTTTGAGACTAAGAAATGTTGCGATCCGAAGCCAATAGGTCGAGTAGTAAAAACGATTGTGAACTATTTTTTAGACAGTCCTATTGACTGTCCTTGTATTTTAATTCAAGAAAACGAAAGATTTTTTCTTTCTTGAATTCACAGATTTATCTTAATACTTGAACAACGACTTACATTTATCACCAGTGCTGAAAATTGAACTTTTATCACGCAATGCATGATCTGACAGAACCGATTTTAGTAGTGGCTGTCTGAAAAGGATGTTTCATACATTTCTAAGAAACCAAGGCTTGAGGAGAAAACGGGATCTAGTCTTTTCTTACAGTTCTGACCAGGACTATGGGAACATGGCTTTCTGTGAAAGTATAGGAATTATTTTTTACCACAGAATATTTCATTTTTCATATTATCATATTATTATTTCAATCTCAGCAAGTCGGTTGGTCTATTGGCGCGTTCGGCGGCTGTATAAGTCATTAGCCCGTGTCGTTGGTGGGAGGTACCGGGACTGGATGGAAATATCCAATAAAGCTGGTGGGAAAAATGATCAGCCAGGAAGTCTTAGGTAACAATACCTTTACTGTCCATGTGGCGCATTTGCCTAGGGGCAGGACATATCGTGTAAAACAAAAAGAAAAAAGAATACTGTACTTCGCAGTGAGCTAAACTGCAACTCAAATGTTTTATTTTAGGAATTATTTATTAATAATAAATCATTACACATGAATTACAATTAATTATTCAACAAAAACTTGTTAACTTCACACTCCAGAACAATTTCAAGAAGTTATTTTCCTTAGAGATCTTCACCCACCTCTGTCCGAATAGTGTTAATTTTGTCTCATCATCCGTTAAGTTTTTCATTATATACTGCGTAGAAAAATATTTATATCAATCCACATGTAATTTTTGGTCAATAATTAGTAATTTTAATATAATGTAGTTATATATTTCTGCGGCAGAAATGGCATAATAGTAAGCATTTGAGTGACAATATAGATAGCTGACCGTTTATTCTCTTCGTGAACTCCAAACTATAAACTTTCTGCCAAAAGGAATTTACCATATAGTTTTGCAATCAGTGACTCTCTTAAAAAATCAGCATTTGCATCTTATTTTATGTAGATTATTTTACAAAGAAATTTTGCAAATGTACCCAAGCAGCCAGTCGCATAGTCCGTCGTCAAGTAACCCATTGTCTTTATTCATAAAAAGGCAATTCTCCTGTTTTCCTCCATTCGGTGCGAGAGCTTGAAATGAAGCAAAACCAGTATCATTTAGAGGGACACCTGAAAAAAGATAAAATTAAACATTTATTATTTTCCAGAATGTTTAGTCGAGTGTGATTAATGAATGAATGATTGATTTTTATTCAAAATTTCAAAATTATCAGCCTGAAGTTGTTTTTGTAAACTGATAATGTTTCTCAAGTAATACGTAATTTATCTTGGCTATCTTTAAATTAGCCGTTGTGTCATTTGAAGTTTGTGTATTCATAATTAATAAATACTGTACTCTTAAAAATGATATTTGTCTTTAGCATTAAAATGTTAAAAAATGTGTCATTTTTGACTGTGAGGAATGATATCAAGCGTCCCAAAATCTTTTGTCATATATTTTTTGCGTAGAAGTTGGCCTTCTACCTTCCTTTTATGAGCGATAGTAGCAAACCGCTGCAAATTTTATCACGACATGTTTCTGGCAGCGAAATATACGAAGGCTTTGATTAATTATATCGTTGGTGAAGTAGAAACCTTGGAATTCTATATTATGTATTAATACATGGATTGCTATCTTATCTGGTTGCTTGTTCATTTTACGAAGTCAGTGAGAAGACACGCTTAGATCAAAATCGAGCAAGCTTGTTAGGGGTGGTGTGGCTTATCTGGTTACCATATGGGTCGAGCGGGATCCTGAAATTCGCACTGGGGATTATATGTACAGTACTCTTTATCGTGAATGTAAGACAGAATTAGTAATTACAAATCAAATTACTAAATGTGTCAACTTTGTACGTCGTATTTTAGATAAAAAGGAGTAAGTTGCGTAAGTTTTCTCGAATTTTACAAAAACGAAGCATCTGCAAACCACCTTAGGCAGAAGCAGAAGTCGAGCGAAGGAGTCCGCGCGTGGAAGACGACACCGCTAGCGCGACAAGTTGTGTGTTTCTCGCGCAAGTTTTCTTGATACACGAGCTCCCGAGTCCTCACCCAGCGCTGAATAGCACGGAACGTTGGGATACTTAGGTTCGACCCGGAACGGCACGTACCAATTTACAATGCAGTCAACAACCACCTCGTACTTTCGAAACGAAGTATCAAACAATCGTATCACTTCTCGTGGCACGCTTTGGCGAGTAAAGTTCATGCCGTACGTCCTTTTAAGCCGTGTTAAGCCCTCCTCTCCCCGCTGCGGAATATCGAGAACGTACCTGCGACGGTGACGAAGTGCGCCTCCCGCTCGCGGTCGGAGGCGCCGTACCAGACGCCGGGCACGGGCTCCGGCGCGGGCGGGCGGAGCTCGCAGGCCAGGCGCCACAGCAGGCGCGCCTCCGCAGGGGATGAGGCCGTCGCGAGGAGCGCGCCGTCTGCCTCGCACGCCGCGCGCGCCGCGCACCACGTCAGCGGCGCCGCCGACGCCCGCACCGCGCCCACGCCCGCCTGCCACGTGTAGCCGGGCGGAAGCAGCTTCCGGGCCGCCGTGTCTGCGGGCAGGGTTGCTGCTTGCGATGTTTCTCATTGGAGATAATTATCAGGATTCACTCCGTTATTTATGCCCTCGGTGGCTCGTTGGTTAGCGCGTTCGCTTTCCGCGGCGCAATCCCATATTCGTTTCCCGGTCGGACCAATAACTGTGCTTAGCTGTGTGCAGAACAAATGTCCCAGTGTATATTGCTCTGTGACGATGAGAAAGCCCACCCTGAGGTTATGAAGAGCAGAATATGCCGTGAAGGGATGTCTTCGTGCTATCCAAACGAACCACTTATCTCATGGCCCGGTCACCGTTGTTCGGTCATGGCCCGTAGCGGGCGTCGAGCCATAGGACAGGACAGGACAGGATACGACAGGATAGGACAGGACAGTTCAGGATACGACAGGACCGGGTCGAACCGAACTGTTATTTATGTCGCCACCGACACTAGCAACAGACCTGTATGCGCTGATTAATTCCGAATTTCCCTCGGGGGCGTCTGCATATTTCGTCTTCTCAGCCACATCAACTATTATGGTCATTAGTGCCGTGAAGTTTAGTGAATGTTATATTTGAGGAGACGAAGTTCTTCTAAAGCTAGAACACAAGATCCGGCGTTGCCTACACGTCATTTTGCGGAGGTTTACCTCTAGGTATCTCCTCCCACTGGGCTACCGCTCCAGCCGGAGCAAGCTCTAAGCGCCTCACTTCTCTCCATGTGTTAGGAAGGGGTCCCCTGAAATGTTTCTATTTTTAGAGTGAAATAGGGTGTTTTTTGGCCACCCGCTCTGTATTGCGGTCTGACGGCAAACGGCGCAGCGGTGGCAGTGGGGTGGCAAGGGGTTAGGTGTACCTCGACGAGGATGTGGAAGAGGAGGAGGAAGAGGAGGTGGATAGGGAAGGCAAGGGAGTGCGGTCAGGGCGGGGTTTGTCAGGAAGAAGCAGCGTGTCAAGGAAGGGGAGGCAGAGCGGAGCGGAGCGTGGCGGGGATGTCGGTAAGTGACAGGGGGGAAAGAGCGGGACTTCTGCTTCCTACATGAAGAAAAATGGATGTTATATAAAATATCCAGGCAATACCTGCATGCTTCAGTAATTTTTGATTGCATTTTTTGAATGTATCTTTTATTTCATTCATTTATAGAATGGCAGCCGTGGTGGGTTTTCCTCCCCAGTAAATTATATTTATTGAAAACTTCTCGTACTAACTAGGGTTGTATGGCAATCGTGCACGGCGTGTGTCTAAAGGCAATTGTAGTCAAATGCACTGAATTTATAATGCAGAAAACCCATTTTACACTAACATGTGGGTTATGAACATTTTCTTTCCGCTCCTAATATGCACACGAAGTGATGGCATCCTTACCTGTAAGCGTAAAATACATGACCTTGCTACGAGGTTGATCGGCCCCTGAGCACATTGTAGCCCCGTACTGCATCCCCAGGGTCCATTGTGTATTGGAAGCTAGCTGTTCAACACGTCCCTGGCAGAAAGAAATCACAGGCATTTATTGGAGATAGCAGAAAATGAGCCATTATAGGATGTCTTTTCAGTAAGCGAGCCACCGAAGGAAGGTATTATGGTATTCTTTATTTTGTTATAAAATAAATACTTCTCGCAAACCTGTTCATATATGTTTAAATTTTCATGTATGAACAGAACATATAAAATCCTCTCATTTATATGACGTTGAAATATTGCTAAAACGATTATTATGTTTTTCTTTTAATGACTTGATTTCATCGATAATACATTGAATCAGTAAATTAAAAAAATGTGCAGGCAATCTGACGACAGAGAATTTAAAAATATAAATTTCGTTACGTAACTCGAAAAGAACTTGAGAACACTTACGTGCACAATTGTGGGTCCGGATGCATTAGATTTCACATCCAGAGAGATGGTCACTAATTTTTCAAATGAACATGTCTCCGTGACTTGTGCAACACCTGGCGTTAGAACAACCAGTTGTACGACCAGCAATAACACGAGGATCGTTCTACGCCTGGAGTCATAATTCTTGATCTGCATTGCGGAGCGACCAATAGCTAGCATTATCGGAGTTTATATACATGCCGCTAGTTTGGAAAAACACAAACAATGACGTAATCTGTGTATGGTGACTAAGGAGTGAAGCAATATATATGAGGCAGTTCGGCTCAATAGGTCATCAACCAACTTTTATCACGATTTAAATTTCTTTGAGAAAAAGTAAATGATATTTGTGTTAATGAATGTGTGAATAATTGAAATACTGTTTAATACTCTTATTATTAATAATCCAAACTGAAGGTAGTAATACTTTGTATATTGTATGTAAGTAAATGTGATTCTGTTAAACCCTATTGCTCTTTTAGTTTCCAAGAGTGATTTTATAACTCATCACTTAGAGCTCCTAGTGTTTTATAACTCACCTGTACTATGTGATGCATAGAAGCTACTACTTCCTTTCTTTAGAGACATTGGATGTTCCTGACTGGCTATTTTGACTTGCCACTTATTATCGTTTGACATTTACTATTTTTTAGTGCGAACGTCGCAAATGGACAAATATCCAAGTCTGAAAATAATGTTATATCCGAGCGATTTGTTGTGTAATCCTAGTACTTTCCAAATCTACAGTGATTACCTAAATTCGATTTATTATCGAAAATTATTTACCATCTATGAATGCATTTGTTGTGTTATTTTAATGTAACACAACTTGGTTTGATTTTGAACATCTGCGAATAATCTTTCTATTCGATTTAAAAAAAGAAAATTCGTTGTGTTTATTTAAAAAAATGTTAATCCAGACATAACTTTGATTAATGAACGTAGATTTAAACAAGTTTTAATTATTCTTATATGATATTAGTTGCTGGTGATATGTATTATAGTTAAATAATTTGCTTAAGGAAAATGTTGTAAAATAGCATTAATGATCAAGGGGTTCAACATATTTTATTGAGTATTGCGTTTGGATTCACCGCAACACTATGCTTTCCGAAAGCGTTCTCCTTCATCTATACACCTAATAGTTTTAACGGTGTGCGTATGTCTTGTTCCCGTCAATATATTAAACTCTTCGTTTCCTTTGAATGATTGATTTCTACCTCACTTGGTTCTTTTGGGAGATGAAGATTAAATTTAGAACATGTTTCTTGTAACTGTTTTGTGAAGTCTTTTTTTGTTAAAAACCGTGTAAAAAACAGATTATGTCATGCAGCTGATCATTGATGTTTTTATGTCGCCGACTCACACTCGACCGTGTCAATCGCCAAAGCGATAACCTTCCTTGAGATAGTAGGCAGAGCGCTATTAATGTTCTATGTCATTCTCTGAGTCAGAAAATTAGCGCAGAATAAGAGAGTAGTACAAACGTACTAACATGCCCATGTTGTAAATTTTCATCCCACATCACCATCCGGGACTCTCTCTTTACCGCGTTAAACACGTAAAATTTTCTTTTCAAAATATCGAACGATATTTCTTTTGGACAACTTAAAAACGATTCACGTCAATGAGAAGTATGCAAAATACTTTCCATGATTTGAGAGATTTCAAACGAACATTTTGGAAAGATATTATGAGGGCGCGTCTTTCCAGCCAACTTCAACAGTGTTCAGAGGATAGTACATTCCTGATTTTTTTTGTATACATTGTTTGTCTGTTGTCCTAAATAATTACCAGCCTTTCGGCTATTATTCCATACGAATGTATTAAATCGATGATTGAGGTAGGGCTCATTGTATCCTTTACTTCTGAAATGGCAAATTTGCCTATTCGATACTGTTGAATACAGAATTGTGTTTGTATTTCTTATAAAATGACTTATCATAGATGACTAGAGTTTTACAAGGTATTCCTCTCAAGTTGGTGGTTAGTATTAGTTACTCAAAACACAGAGGGTACCAACAAATATATAAACACTTCAACAGAATATATTTATTTAAAAGATTGTCTGAGGGATAAGAGAGACATGTAGATAACATGACGTATGCTCTTCACCGTAACTAACAAACTCCGCCTGCCTGAGCGTTTCTTCGCTACAGAGCTAAGAAACTTCGACGATTTTAAAGTAAAGCTACAACTACAATTTGCCTCAACCGAGAATCGAACCCGAGACCACACCAGATGAAGCTATTATCCATTCACCCTAAGAAAAAACCTGATGTAAAAAACTGAAGAAATCATTGCGCCGCACTACGCTTCTGATTCTTCTTCTTTCGATGGCGCGAGTAGCACACCCCGCCAATTCAAATGGAATGAGAGCTGTCATGCAAATGCATTGACAGCATTGACAGTTCATGCAATTAGCTTACTTACGATCAGTCTTTTTCAGAAACTGGTTGCCAGTAACCGGATGTCAATTATTTGTATAAATTGGTTGGCCTAAAATTTGGAAGTTCTTGATTCACAAGCTACAACAATTTTGAAAGCGATGGTGCTTCGTTTCTTGAGGTTTTCTCTTTTAGTGCAAGGAACGCACTTTCGATCGAAAAGCATTGGCTACAAAGTCATCGTATGCTTCAATCACAGGTTTCTTCCCCTTTCTTTTCTTCTCTGGCGTTTGTAGTTGTACCTTGTGAGTAAGTTCGTTCCGGAGTTTCAGTACGCTGGATACGGATATTCCTGTGAACTCTGCGATTGGTTTCACCAGTAACGACGGATTCCTATGCAATAACTAATTGAAAACGTTCAGAACGATGCGCTTTTCGCTACTCTGAAGACATTTTCCATTAATTATTGAAGGGCCAGCTACACTCTGAGGCATTCTAAAACGAACTGAATGGCAGACCCTTGCAGGCCGATCGGCGCGCGGCGCCGCGCTCCCACGAGCAGCGTCCTACGCTACGCCCCTGACCCACGGCAATCAGTACGTTCTTGGGCTGAACTGCCGGAGGCTCGTTATCTTATCGCACAGCAAGACACAATCAGTTCACATTGGTCTCCTTCTTGAAACCGTTGCAATAGTTTCAACGCAAGCTTAACTTAAGGAAAGATGGCATATAATTTAGTTTTTAAACAGAGAACTATTGCCAAAGCTCCTTGGCATGACGTTTATAGTCAAACATCTCTTAATAGTAAAGTAGAAGTCTTCAACGAAATTATATCTAACCTTTTCGATAAACATGCACCATGGAAAACGCGACGTGTGACACGTCCCGCGGCCCCATGGCTTACAAATACATTAAAGTAATTCATGCAGGAACGCGACTCAGCTCACCATCGCTTCAAGTGTAATAAAACCTCTGAAAATGAAAGAGAGTACAAAAAGTTACGAAATTCCGTAAAACAAAAAATTAGAAACGCAAACATTCGATATTATCATGATGTCTTTAAAGTAAATACAAACACAAAAGACGTTTGGAACAAACTGAGAGACCTCGGAATCACGAAAGCAAATTCTTATGAAATTTCTATCGATATGCCCTTGAATGATATTAATGACTACTTTGTAAATGTTTCAAAACCAATACCACCTTCTGTCAAGCGTAATACATTACAGAGACTTTCAAGCAACTCACCTGCTATCAGGGATAAATTTTATTTCCATGATGATCAAGATTTCCATGATTGATCATCAAGAAGTTAGTAAAATTGTTCTTTCACTAAAATCAAATGCAAATGGCTCCGATGGTATCACAATTGAAATTTGTTTTACCATTTGCCCTTCCGGCACTCACGCATTTAATTAATTTCTCATTAACAACGGGAACCTTTCCTCAAGCGTGGAAGCTTGCACATGTTCGCCCCCTGCCAAAATCTGAACTGACCTCGGCGTCTTGCAATTATCGCCCAATTAGCATATTGCCGACAGTGTCTAAAGTTCTGGAAAAAATTGTTCGAAAACAGATTGTAAAACACGTATCCGACTCAGATCAGCTCGATAACTTTCAATCCGGCTTTAGAGAAGGTAGAAGCACACAAACCGCTTTATTGAAAGTAACTGAAGACATACGAAAAGCGCTAGATGATGGCCTCGTAACTGTATTAACTCTCTTAGATTTTAGTAAAGCATTCGACTCTGTAGATTACGACATCCTAATAGCGAAGTGCAAAAATCTAAGTTTTTCTGAATCCACCATCTCTTGGATTTCAAGCTATCTCTACAATAGGCAACAAATTGTAGTAGTTGACGATCTGCACTCCAATCCAAAACCTCTCCACCGAGGAGTACCTCAGGGATCCGTGTTAGGGCCACTGTTCTTCTTAATTTACATGAATGACCTATCAAACGAACTTACGGAATGTAGTCATCATATGTACGCGGATGACCTGCAAATTTATATCTCCGGAAAACCATCACAGGTAGAAATGCTAATAAATAAATTAAATAATGAACTCTCATCTGTAGTCAAAAGGTCAATGAGAAACGGACTCAATTTAAATCCTACAAAATCACAAACCATCATAATTGGCTCTTCTCAAATGCATAAGAAACTTAAAGGTTCATATGTTCCTGATGTGCTTATAGACAATGTTGTAGTACCTCGTCATACACAAGTCAAAAACTTGGGCTTAATTCTTGGTGATCATCTAAGTTGGGAATATCAGATCCGAAATGTCTGTCGGAAAGTTTATGCTTCTTTGCAATCCCTTAGATATATCGATAAATGTCTCCCTACTAATACGAAGGAAATGTTGGTAAAAACCCTGCTGTGTCCTCATTTCGACTACGGGGATATTGTGTATAACAATTTAAAAGATTCACTCGCTCAAACTCTACAGAGGGCTCAAAATTCCTGTATTCGTTTCATTTATAACAAAAAAATACGATCACATCTCTGGAGTTTATAAACAGCACAAAATATTAACACTAAAGGATAGGCGCTTGTATCACAGCCTTTGTCTTTTATTTAAGATGCTAAAAATGGGTTTCCCGACATACTTAACAAATTATTTTGTACACCTTAATCATCTAGATTTCAAAAATCCCAGTTACTCTGCATTCCAAAAAGCAAAACCAGCTACTACAATAAATCGTTCGCAATTACTGTAGCCCGCGAATGGAATAAATTGCCTCGCAATATTAAAAACTCCTCTTCATTAACATCTTTTAAGAAGCACCTGCATGACTTTTTTACAAAGTAAAATACACCATTTTGCTATTTAAATCACTGTAGATTACGGATCAAATAAAAACTATTTCTTAGGAGTGTTAAGATTAATATGTTTTAGAAATAACATTAATGTTTCTTTTGTAAAAAATGTTACTTTCTTGCGACCTGTTTGATACTGCCGGAACTGTACTTTCATCCGTAGGAGCAGAGGCGGTTTTAAACAAGAAAACCACCCTTTGCAGCCTGGACCGCAGCTGAGGATACCATCCCAAAGACCCGTTACTTCATGTTAGCTTAGTTTCCATTGTATTAGGACACAGTCTGCCTGGTGGGTTTTCCCCGACTAGCGGGTTTTCCTCCAGGATCGAGCGACGTGTGATGGTGTCTTTCTGTATTAATAGATCACAGTCGCTCGGGGTGAATACTAGGCTGCCGCGTAGCGCGCAGATATTTAAAGCACATAATCTTATTTAATTCAAATTGTATTTTCAATCTCAGATTTGATTTTAAAATTATTTCAAAATTATTATTGTAACATTTTATCCATTTAACCTCTGATGTTGTCTATTTATAAGTTGCTTTAAATAACGTTTGCTTTCCACTAACTACTTACAACTTGTAGATTATATTACATTTAAATTTTTAGATAACATTACTTTTTAGTAATTTTACTATTTAATACATTACTCTGTATATTTGTGACATGTGGTCAGGCGGAAGAGCGGGCCTGATGGCCCGAGCCTCGCCATATTAATAAAGGCATATTATTATTATTATTATTATTATTATTATTATTATTATTATTATTATTATTAACTATTTACTTTAGCGTCAGGATCCCTACAGTAGCAGAGCAGACAATGAGAATCATCGTAACAAACGCGCAATGGTTTACATAAGGATGTTTCTCAGGGTGAACGCCGTTCATGAGCCTAGAGGCAAACAACAACAAAAATAATAAAAGCGTAGACTTCCACGGCTGGAGTCGGTATCTATGTTCGTGGCTGGAAATTCATTTTGCCCTGAGGGTGGGTTAAAGAAAAACGTAGCATTGTTTCCTTACGTACTTTCGAGCGATGTAACGAGATAGTGGTTCACTGCCGTGATGTCATTGCAGCGCCTCTGATCGGGAGGTTCTGGAGGTCGAATCCCGCCTGTGGCAGGAGTTTCGACACTAGTAAGATAGCTTAGTCGAGTTCTGTCGCTGTCTGGGGGAGAACTCTTGCGACCGGCTGGACGGATCTGTAGTTTGCCTTGGTTTCTCCGATCAATACCAGGGAAAGCACTATTAAACGAGCCACGGACCGCGTGCGATCTTTCCTTCCCATTCCTTGTCCTAACCTCTCCCCTTACATGTACTTAAATAACATGCGGTACACTGTCGCACAAACCGGAAGGCCGGTGGGGAGCTTAGAGCTAGTCCCGGGTGGGACGGTGATCAGCTGGTAGGTAGCTGTAGGTAGCTGGTAGGTAGCGGTAGATCAGCTGGCAGGATATATCCCAAACAGCTGGTAGCTGGAGCAGCTGTTTGGGATATATCCTGCATACAAATGGTTGGTCAGCGCCGGGTCTCGCTATCCAGCGGGGGGCAAGATCACCGCTACCTCTAGAGCAAAAGGAGCGTGTACTACACTTACGGGACTAACGGCATTAGCTGTTGACGCGCCCGGAATCACTAGTAACGAATTAACCAATCACCTGCCGAAACGTTGGCATCTGTGCCTAGGACGCTGCATCTCCCGGTCGACCAAGTATTTGCAAACACAAATAGTAGGGCCATTGCAGGAGAAACGTAACATTCCTTGCGTACGTAATTTGAAGCGCTGTGTGTGCGTGTGTGGTTGCAGCGGGCGCTTCTCGGGCAAGTCGCGCAACCAGTCGTTCCGGCGCTCGGGGCGCACGTCGCAGCGCTCGGCCGACAGCGCGCTGGCGCTCTCCGAGTCCATGACGCGCTCCTCCTACTCCGACACCGAGTGCAGGTGAGTGCGCGAACAGGAAGCGACAGGGCAGCGCGCTCGCGCACCTTGCCTCTCTCTCTTTCTCTCTCTCTCTTTCTCTCTCTCTTTCTCTCTCTTTCTCTTTTTCACTCTCTCTTTCTGTCTCTTTCTCTCTCTCTTTCTCTCTCTTTCTTTCTCTCTCTCTTTCTTTCTTTCTTTCTCTCTTTCTTTCTTTCTCTCTCTCTTTCTTTCTTTCTCTCTTTCTTTCTTTCTCTCTCTCTTTCTTTCTTTCTCTCTCTCTTTCTTTCTTTCTCCCTCTCTCTTTCTTTCTTTCTCCCTCTCTCTTTCTTTCTTTCTCCCTCTCTCTTTCTTTCTTTCTCCCTCTCTCTTTCTTTCTTTCTCCCTCTCTCTTTCTTTCTTTCTCCCTCTCTTCTTTCTTTCTTTCTCCCTCTCTCTCTCTTTCTTTCTTTCTCCCTCTCTCTCTTTCTTTCTTTCTCTCTCTCTTTCTTTCTCTCTTTTATTTCTTTCTTTTTTTTTCGTTCTTCTCCGAGTAGGTGATCTTTTCCTTCCCAGACTCAGTCTCACGACGTCCTGGAAGTTAGCAGGACCATTTCATCCAATCACAAAACTGCATAGTACATAATTTGCCGCTTTTTTGCCGTTCTTAAGATGTGGAAAAAAAATTTTTGCCGCGGGTCATTTTCTCAAAAAAATCTGTGGTCCTGCTAACTTCCAATGGAAGTTAGCAGGACCACACCTCTAAATCAGCTACTATTGTAAGTATATACCCAAAATTATACTCCAAATTTGCCGCTTTTTATTTGTAAACGATTAGTGAAAAAATCAAACTGATATCTCAATTCCTTCAAAAAATATTGCCAAAAAACCAAAAAATAAAAGATGCGCTACTTTTGCAAGCGCCGTCGAAGAAGAAAAGACACATCCGCTGGCATTCATTCGCCGTAGCAATTCATACTCAACGCCAAAATATGCCGCAAACACGGGCTAAACATAATCAGTAATCAAAACTTTTGCCGCGGACCGGTTATATTCAATTACCTGGGTTCAAATCCCAGAGTTTGCCTCATACAACAGCTCTGAGAAATTTAAAATGCCCGCTCCTCCTAAACTAACAGCCATAACAATTCATACTCTGCGCCAAAATTTGCCGTAATTAAGTGCTTAATATAAACTATAATAAAAAAATTTGCCGCGGACCGGTTAATTTCAATTACGCGGGTTCGAATCCCGCAATGCCCCTGTAACGAACGTCCGGCGCAGGTAATGAAGACCATACCTCCTGAACATGCAGCCATAACAACTCATAATCGGCACCAAACTTTGACGCAATCAAGTACTAATTACAATCCGTAACAAAAGAATATTCTCCGGACCAGTTAAACTATTGTATAGGGGGTTCGAATCCCAGATTTCGCTTTCCTACGAGAGCCCTGAACACGTGAAGAAGTCCGAAAGTTAAGAAGCCCGTCTCTACTAAACTATCAGCCCTAACAATTCATACTCTACGTCAAACTTTGAAGCAAACAAGTACTAAATACAATCGGTAACAAAAAAATTTGCCGCGGACCGTTTAGATTATATTATCTAGGTTCGAATCCCAGATTTCGCCCTCTTACATGACCTCTGCGAAAGTTAAGAAGCCCGTTCCTCCTAAACTATCGGCAATAACAATTCATACTCTACGTCTTAATTTGATGCAAACAAGTATTCAATAAAATCTGTAACAAAAAAATTTGCCGCGGACCGGTTAGATTATATTATCCCGGTTCGAATCCCAGATTTCGCCCTCTTACATGAGCTCTGCGAAAGTTAAGAAGCCCGTTCCTCCTAAACTATCGGCAATAACAATTCATACTCTACGTCTTAATTTGAGGCAAACAAGTATTCAATAAAATCTGTAACAAAAAAATTTGCCGCGGACCGGTTAGATTATATTATCCCGGTTCGAATCCCAGATTTCGCCCTCTTACATGAGCTCTGCGAAAGTTAAGAAGCCCGTTCCTCCTAAACTATCGGCAATAACAATTCATACTCTACGTCTTAATTTGATGCAAACAAGTATTCAATAAAATCTGTAACAAAAAAATTTGCCGCGGACCGGTTAGATTATATTATCCCGGTTCGAATCCCAGATTTCGCCCTCTTACATGAGCTCTGCGAAAGTTAAGAAGCCCGTTCCTCCTAAACTATCGGCAATAACAATTCATACTCTACGTCTTAATTTGAGGCAAACAAGTATTCAATAAAATCTGTAACAAAAAAATTTGCCGCGGACCGGTTAGATTATATTATTCCGGTTCGAATCCCAGATTTCGCCCTCTTACATGAGCTCTGCGAAAGTTAAGAAGCCCGTTCCTCCTAAACTATCAGCCATAACAATTCTTTACGCCAAAATTTGCAGTAAATTATTGCTAAATATAATCTGTAATAATAAAAGTGCTTCGACACTTTTAAGTTTCGATTACCCGGGTTCGAATCGTAGAATTCTCTTTTTCAAAATGATCTTATTTGAATATTTGTTTTTGATGAACACTTTTGTTTAAGAAAAAATTATCTTCATAATTGTGCGATTGTACGAATTGTAGGATACCGAACAAATTTTTCAATTTTCGAGAGAACAGTGTGTTCAACGAAAATGGGATCTTAACTAATCATACAAGCATCTGCATACAGTCAATCGTCAAGAACCCACAGAGAGACCAACTACCAACATTCAGTTAGTAGTACCCTCTAAAAATCGCAAACCAGGAAACATGACACCATGTTGGGTATAAGTTAGCCTTGTATCGTCTTATTTCTTTGAACAAATTACAATAACTATATTTTTATGATACTCTATCTGTCTCCCTGCCCATCTGTCCGTTCGCCTGTGAACGCCACTAGAGCCTAATTCAGACGTAGAAGTGTTTCCAAAATTGATGTTCTCGCCATTTCTGACGTAAGAAAAGAAGTATTTGAAATCGTACGCCGGAAAACGGCGAATTTTCGACACAAAAACTTTTATTGCCGGCCCGTGTTACGCAGAAGTTGCTAAATATAGAAAAATATTCCTCTATCACGTTGTGTAGGCAGAATCCATGTTTTATGGGTTCTTGGTACTGAAAACTCGATTGACAGCAAAACATTTGTCCGTCAGACCGTCTGCCTGTCTGTCTGTGTGTCTGTCTATCCGTCAGTTTGTCTGCCCGTCCGTCTGCATCCTTCGCGCATAAACCATTCAGCCGATTTTCTCCCAACTTGATATACCCCTATTGTTCTAGCTGATGTCGCTTTACTTTACAGGAAACCCTTTTTTGAATTCTCAAAAAGTGTCTCCAATGTCTTTATTACATTTTTTTTTTGTTGGATAGTGCAATGGTCGTTTAAGAGGGTGGTGCAGGTCCAATTTGCGTAGTCATCCCCGATTTTTCGAAAATTGAAAACAAAAACACTTTAAATTTGGACAAAGACAAAGTCTGTTGTAAAAAATTCCTTCTTCTGAAAAGGTTATATAATTTTTTTTGAAAAACAACTAGCTTTCGTATTTTGCGATTGAAATTTACAAAGAAAAAATATCTAAAAATTTTTTTCACATTGTTTCTTTAAATTTTCTCCACATATGTAATAAGGAACGGTAAGAATAGCTGTAGTGTCATTTTTGGGTATTGCCCTTTTTTTTTGGAAAATTGCAACAAAACAAACAAACAAACAAAAAACCCTTCAAAATTGAAGGTAGAGATTACTCCATCAAATGAAATTTGTTGTCTATAATCTGTTCCTTCAGTAAGGTCTTGCACATTTTTAAAAAACTTACAGTAGTTTTCGTGCAATATTGCGTAAAATACGTATAGTTTAAAAAATGACATAAACAAGATTTTCTAAAAACGGTTCCAAATTATTTTTTAACTTTTGGTAGGGATAGTACCTAATGCACTCTAAGACATGACATAAACGCCATAGTACTCTATTCCTTTGTTTATTTGCAAAATATATAAACTGAATTTTTTCATTAGCCACTCACATCGTTAATATTTATATCAGCGCTGATTTGTTCACATTATTGTATTTACGAGTACATGTGCTTTAAATAATGTCAGAGATATTTTCTCGAAAACGCAACAGTTTTCTGTGAAAATGGTCTCAAAATACTGGATTTCAGAAACGCTCAAATGCCATTTTCTCAAAAACCGCTCCAATTTTTTCTGTAAACTTTTCGAACGGATAGTGATTATTGCATTCTTTAGTATGACGGAAAGTTCATTTTGAGGATTTTTTTCCAAATTTACACAACTTTTTTTAAACATCTCTCATGTTAACCTGAGAGAGGTGACGCGGGGTCTTTTGTGTCCTGTGTGAATCTGTGTTATCTTTTGCCTGAAAGATATAAGCACTTTGCGACTGTGCCATGGGTTCTTGGCAGAGAGATAACAGCCGAGCCGTCGCGCAAACTGATCTGTCTGACCCCGCGCCACGACTTCCGTTGGCAGCGCGAAGTGCTTGCAGTAGTGCGATCGTCTTGCTACATTGCTTGAATGTGTCTACGAGAAGTGTATTGTTTATTTATTTCACATTATGAATAATTTGGGTTACGAAATAGAATGTTACCTCAATATCCTCATTGTGCAAGCAAACAATATATCTGTCAGACTGTCAGACCAAGGCGACAGTACCAGTAGAGTCTTTCAATGAGCCTTGTCCACCGAATCATGCAATAGAGATCACAAATTTGCCGAAGCAGCTGATTTCAAAAATCAAACGATTCATTGTTACTAAAGAGGAATAACCCGCGAAAGTAGCAATCTCTCAAAAAATAAAAAAATATGACATGCATGCCCTATAATGTACAGACAGGAAAACAAAAGTTTTCTGTCCTAAATGCAGAAAACAAGTTTGTAAAGTGGATCCGGGGCCCGAGATCGCTTAGGCAATAGTGCCGTAGCGAGATCGGAAGGAAGGATCGCGGGTTCGAGTCCCGCCTCGGGCATGGTTGTATTGTGTTCGTCCTTTCGCCCCCTATCATCGTCATATCGTGTCATCCTCACAGTTACCATACTGATACAAGCAATAATGGTCACTAATGTCCTAGAAGTTGATGCGACCTTAAATAACAAAAAGTTTGTAAAGATCATTGTGATGTTTTGAGAAAACAATGTAGTTTAGTGTGAAGTGTAATAAATTGTTGACATGTTATATATTCTTTTCCAATTTTTCAATGTAATAATTAATTTATTAATATTTGTAACACTAATATAAACATCTTATATTTTGTACTCTTTCTAAATTTTTCTGATTGGATCTAAGCCATTTTCAATAAATTGTTTACTTATTTTTGTGTGAGACAATGTTAGAAAATTAAAAACTTACTGAATTTTCTGATACTTTTGTCGTCGAAATATTCAGAAAAACGTTACTGGGGTCACTACATAAAATAAAAGATAATTGACAATTTTGTCCTTTAATATAAAAATATAAATACTAATAAAAATTTTTAAATTATTCATTTGCATGTTTGTTTATAATAGTACATTATGGTAATACTACCTTATAAATGATTGATAATCATTAAAATAATTAATTTCACACTTATTTGTTGTCAGATATACTATTATAAAGGAATAACTTAAAGGGGTCAAAAATGTCCTCGCGCCACCTCCAACGTCTCAGGCAACCCCAACTTCTCCACGGTTAATATGCACATTTACAGCAATTTGTAAACACTGATGTATTTATGAGTTAAAGTGCTTCGAAAGATTTCTAATGAAGTTTTTCGAAAACTCAACAATTTTTGTGAAAAAGAGCTTCGAATTTCGAATTTACAATAGCGTTTAAACGCCATTCTCTTATAAAGGGCTTCAAATTTTTCAAAGAAAATTTCCATTTAGGACCAAATTTTACTGTTCATTAAAAAGCTTAAAATAATATTTCCGTTCTACTATTAGGAAACAGAAAAATTAAGAAAATATCCAAAAAACGTACTTTAGGCAGCGATAGATGGCAGCTGGCAAGAGTATGTGGCATGTCCGAATAGCTAGCCGAGACCAAACGAAATAGAAAACTAAAGCGGGAAAGTCTGTGCCATCCTGTAGCACCACTAGGTTTTTCTTTGACTTGCGGCCGTATCAGTGGTTTTCCACATGCCTGTTCATACTCAGTAATAATCGCAGAGTGTGCAGTTTCCTTTCAAGTCCTAATGTTTGGAAACTACGATTTATTTAACACTGTGTCATATATAACACTTATATTTTTCCATGATTTCACGAAACTCTTTTGTTTGAGAAACTAAGTAGTCTTTCTCAGATATCTTTTCTGAGGAGCTCAATGCTTTCGTGATCACAGTAATAAACTGAATAAGCTGAGCAATCAACCCTCACGAATTTGCTCCTCACGATACGAGTATGAACCAATTTCCCCAGCGTTCTCCAACAAATATTTACTTCTTTTCCCAACATTTACTTCCTAGTACAAGTAAAAGGTTATGCACAACAAGTGAAGTAATGCATTTGCTCGATAGTAAATGCTTTTACCATTTATTTCACACTTGAAGTAAAATCTAGGATTTTATTTACACTACCCCATATTTTTTACCCTCCCTTGATACATACATGGAGAAAATGTGAAGAAAGAATTTGGAGCGGTTTTTGAGAAAAAATATTTTAAAAAATTTAAAATTCCCTATATTGAGGAAAATTACTACTTTTTTCGAAAAATTAAACATTATTTCAAGGTGTGTCTTTAAAAGGGATTTAAACAAAAATGGCACCTGCACCACACTCTCACTTTTACGCTATCCGAGGATAACATTTAATAAAAACAAATGTGGAGTCATTTTTGAGAAAATTGTGAAAATGTTTATAAAGGTTTGGGGAAAATACCTTCAAAAATTAAAATATAGTTTTGAAACTTCCTCAGCCGTTCGTTCAGGGCGATCGGGTAATCAATCTTGTAGAAAGTTTCAGTATCAATCAGTAGTCAATATCAATCTTGAAGAAAATCGGCTTAGACTGGTCTTGTAATGACCAGAGATTTTTTGACCAGTTGGCTTTTAGCCCCTAAATTAAGACGTTTTGCCGTCAAGCGATTGTGAAGGACCCACTAAAAAACGATTCCATCATCACCGCGAGTTAGAGGAAGAAATTTACTACGAATATATGTAAGACTTACGTTATCAGAAACCGACGATTGGAGATTTTCTGACGGAAATTCGCAGTTTTCCAGGGCACGATTGCAATTACATTCGTAAGAGCGAGAAAGTTAAAATATATCAAACCATGGTTCAATGTGTCCTCTACGTTCTTGCCTTATATGTTTGTATATTACTTTCTCGTGTTCGTACATACCATATGCACGTAATTCATTATGTAGAGCTGGGGAAAATGGATATCCGTAGCTAAAGGGAAATATACAGTTTTGGAGAATTTTCTCTATAGATCTTGTTCAAACCATCCGTTCTTGCACCCGTCGATTGTTACATTGTAGTCTCACTGCGTGTACCTAGTAAAGAGAAAGTACTGTAATGGTGCAGTGACGAATTTTCGAAAACCAAAAATTGGTAATGGAAGGCCTTTGTAACGAATAAAAAGATAAATGTTGCTTCTACAAATTAGGTTTAGCTTCCATTACAAAAAATACCTCAGTTTCAGTGTTTCGGTTCATGAGGAATAGTAGATCCAGATTTTTCGAGGGAAAAAAAATTGTCTGCGAAAGTATTGAGTTAACATTTTATTTCCGAAATCCAGATCGGCTGCCGCATCACTGCAGACAGGCGCAACGTCTGCCAACGGGGATGTGCGTAGCGTCGTTTCTCCGCGTATTCACTGACACTGTCGAGTGACGCAATGCATTTTTGTTCTAAATTATAACTACGGTATTCATAAGTGAAACATAGAAGGCTGAACACGAACCAAGGTTTATGGGAATTTACAAACTTCCTGAAATGTTGGAATTTTATTTGCATATCTTCAGTGGGCACGAATATCTTGTGATTTAGGAGTCATACACGTATTAAAAATTAGTAATATTGATGAACTATTTTCATTAAAAAAAGAATTCAGAAAAATTAAAGGTATTATAGGTATTTTATTAAACCCCTAAGACTTTGATGAAGTCTTCGGTTGTAGAATACATGTTGCCTTATTTTAAGATTACATATCAGTTACAAATAATAGTGAAAATATACTCGTATGTGCTGCTGTAGGAATACTAAAAATAAGATTATAAATTTAAAGAATACTTAATTACTATATTAAGCAGTAATACTTCTTGAATTCACGAGAACACAATTAATTCTAGGAATAAATCACCATCTTCCATTAACTATTCCTATAATATATTAAACAATAGTATTGATAATTAAAGCGTTTGTAAAATATTATGGATGTTTTATGAAAATGCAAATGTCATAATTCTCAATTGTCTAGACATTTGATCGGAAGAATAATGCTCCGAATGTCTTGTCAGAACGAGAAATATCAAAAGGAGAAGGCCAATGTGGTGAACGGCAATTACGCCAGCCAACCACAAATGCAGTTTGATGTACCTTAGAAGACACATCTGCTCATGTGTATCGCTGCTTCGAAGCTTTAAAGACACAAGCAGTCAGTCCATTTTCCTATAGCGAGGATCTTTGCCCGCTGAATTATTTTACCCAGATCCAGTTAAAGCTCTGGCTACATTGAGAAGGTGTACGGAATCACCAAATAAGCTTATATAAAAAGTTCATTGGTGAACCATATGCCTACTTACGTCCAGATGCAACAGGAAACGTTGCGAAAAAAATTCGCCATGTAGATGATTCTTATTCGCAATATCTATTTGTGTATTTAGCCCTGATGCATTGCGCAGTTTGACAATTTCTGTTACGGAAATGGTCCCAGAAAGCCAAAGAAATGTCACTATAGCATCATGACTAAAAAATGGGTAAACTTTGAAGCTCGCTTTACAAAGGAAGTAGTGAGTACACTATTAACTATATACAGCCATTGTAATTTGTTCTAAAATATAAGACGAATGAAAACACGTAAGCCTGGGAAAATATTTTATTATAATTACAATTGTCATATTAAGTACTTATTTACCGCACATTTTGAGGAAGAGTATGCTTCGTTATGCCTCATTATTTACTAGGAACAGACATCTTAATGTAGCCAGGCACTCGTTACACAAAATCGGATATTCGAACCCTGGTAATTGAAGGTATCCGGTTACCAGTACATTTGCACTTTTTTGCGATATTTTTTGTGTCGATAATGAATTGTTATGGCTGCTGGTTTAGGAGGTACGGTTTCTTTAACTTGCGCAGGACATCCCATAGAGGGTCATTCTTGGATTCGATCCCATGTAATTTAAAATTAACCGGTTAGCGAAAAATATTTTTGTTACCGATAGTATTTAGTACTTTATTGCGACAAAAATTGATGTAGAGTATGAATTGGTATGATAAGGACTTACCTTGGAGGCAACGTTTGGGATTTGTATCCGTGTAATTAATTCCAACCGGCCCTTGTCAATTTTTTTCTTACAGTTTATATTAAGCACTTGTTTACGGCAAGTTTTGGCGTACAGTATTAAATAATATTGCTGATAGTTTGGGACGACTGAGCTTCTAAACTTACGCAGAACTCTCTTAAGAGAGCGAAATCTGGGTCCCAAACTTCGGAATTTAACCGGTCCGCGGCCAATTGGAATCTTACAGATTGTATTTAATATTTGATTGCATCAAATTTTCGCGTAGAGTATAAATTGTTTTGCGGATGGTTTAGGAGGAACAAGCTTCTTCACATTTTCTGAGCTCTCGTAGGAGGGAGAAATCTGAGATTCAACCCGACTATTGTAATTTAACCAGTCAGCGGCAAATTTTCTTGTTACAGATTTTATTTAAAACTTGTATGTATCAAATTTAGACATAGAGTATGAATTGTTATGGCTGATAGTTTAGGAAGAACGGGCTTCTTAACTTTCGCAGAGCTCGTGTATGAGGGAGAAATCTAGGATTCGAACCACGATAGTATAATCTAAGCGGACCGCGGCAAATTTTCTTGCTACAAATTTTATTGAATACTTGTTTGCATCACATTTAGACGTAGCGTATGAATTGTTATGGATGATAGTTTAGGAGGAATGAGCTTCTTAACTTTCGCAGAGCTCAAGTACAAGGGCGAAATCTGGGATTCGAACCAGGATAATATAATCTAACCGGTCCGCGGCAAAATTTCTTGTCATAGATTTTATTGAATACATGTATGTATCAAATTTAGACATAGAGTATGAATTGTTATTGCCGATAGTTTAGGAGGAACGGGCTTCTTAACTTTCGCAGAGCTCATGTAAGAGGGCGAAATCTGGGATTCGAACCGGGATAATATAATCTAACCGGTCCGCGGCAAATTTTTTTGTTACAGATTTTATTGAATACTTGTTTGCATCAAATTCAGACGTAGAGTATGAATTGTTATTGCCGATAGTTTTGGAGGAACGGGCTTCTTAACTTTCGCAGAGCTCATGTAAGAGGGCGAAATCTGGGATTCGAACCGGAATAATATAATCTAACCGGTCCGCGGCAATTTTTTTTGTTACAGATTTTATTGAATACTTGTTTGCCTCAAATTAAGACGTAGAGTATGAATTGTTATTGCCGATAGTTTAGGAGGAACGGGCTTCTTAACTTTCGCAGAGCTCATGTAAGAGGGCGAAATCTGGGATTCGAACCGGGATAATATAATCTAACCGGTCCGCGGCAAATTTTTTTGTTACAGATTTTATTGAATACTTGTTTGCATCAAATTAAGACGTAGAGTATGAATTGTTATTGCCGATAGTTTAGGAGGAACGGGCTTCTTAACTTTCGCAGAGCTCATGTAAGAGGGCGAAATCTGGGATTCGAACCGGGATAATATAATCTAACCGGTCCGCGGCAAATTTTTTTGTTACAGATTTTATTGAATACTTGTTTGCCTCAAATTAAGACGTAGAGTATGAATTGTTATTGCCGATAGTTTAGGAGGAACGGGCTTCTTAACTTTCGCAGAGCTCATGTAAGAGGGCGAAATCTGGGATTCGAACCGGGATAATATAATCTAACCGGTCCGCGGCAAATTTTTTTGTTACAGATTTTATTGAATACTTGTTTGCATCAAATTAAGACGTAGAGTATGAATTGTTATTGCCGATAGTTTAGGAGGAACGGGCTTCTTAACTTTCGCAGAGGTCATGTAAGAGGGCGAAATCTGGGATTCGAACCTAGATAATATAATCTAAACGGTCCGCGGCAAATTTTTTTGTTACCGATTGTATTTAGTACTTGTTTGCTTCAAAGTTTGACGTAGAGTATGAATTGTTAGGGCTGATAGTTTAGTAGAGACGGGCTTCTTAACTTTCGGACTTCACGTGTTCAGGGCTCTCGTAGGAAGGCGAAATCTGGGATTCGAACCCCTATACAATAGTTTAACTGGTCCGGAGAATATTCTTTTGTTACGGATTGTAATTAGTACTTGATTGCGTCAAAGTTTGGTGCCGATTATGAGTTGTTATGGCTGCATGTTCAGGAGGTATGGTCTTCATTACCTGCGCCGGACGTTCGTTACAGGGGCATTGCGGGATTCGAACCCGCGTAATTGAAATTAACCGGTCCGCGGCAAATTTTTTTATTATAGTTTATATTAAGCACTTAATTACGGCAAATTTTGGCGCAGAGTATGAATTGTTATGGCTGTTAGTTTAGGAGGAGCGGGCATTTTAAATTTCTCAGAGCTGTTGTATGAGGCAAACTCTGGGATTTGAACCCAGGTAATTGAATATAACCGGTCCGCGGCAAAAGTTTTGATTACTGATTATGTTTAGCCCGTGTTTGCGGCATATTTTGGCGTTGAGTATGAATTGCTACGGCGAATGAATGCCAGCGGATGTGTCTTTTCTTCTTCGACGGCGCTTGCAAAAGTAGCGCATCTTTTATTTTTTGGTTTTTTGGCAATATTTTTTGAAGGAATTGAGATATCAGTTTGATTTTTTCACTAATCGTTTACAAATAAAAAGCGGCAAATTTGGAGTATAATTTTGGGTATATACTTACAATAGTAGCTGATTTAGAGGTGTGGTCCTGCTAACTTCCATTGGAAGTTAGCAGGACCACAGATTTTTTTGAGAAAATGACCCGCGGCAAAAATTTTTTTTCCACATCTTAAGAACGGCAAAAAAGCGGCAAATTATGTACTATGCAGTTTTGTGATTGGATGAAATGGTCCTGCTAACTTCCAGGACGTTCTCACGAGGCTGAGGCCTTCTCGTTTTTACAGGCAGTGCAGTAACAGTTGCATCACTCTTAGTTGCTGTTTTTCCCCTTCATCATTGTTTTGTCAAGTGTAGTGAATCACTCGGAGTGCTATTACAGTTGTCCCTCCATTCTCCACCTTTTCTATGTATAAATATTCCTCAATCTAACTGCTGCTGTTAACACTTTTTTCCACTTTTTGCCACGATTGGATATTTTTACACTTTCTGTCATCATCGCCTTCTTCATCATTATCAACTACGCTTATATATCATTGCGTTTCGAACATATTAACCCGTTTCCTTTTCAATAATTTCTCCCCAAACCTTTATTGGCCTGTCCATTGTTATTCTAATGTAATGTCATTGTAGATGGAAAGAGTCCTGAGATATTCGATCTTCTGTCATAGTCATTTATGATGTATTCTGTTTGCTAATGTATCATAAAGAAATAGTAATTATTCTCTCAGTCATCTTTTGAGTGATATTGTGAGCAGATCCGTGTGTGGTTTTCCTTTCGATCCCACAGTGCGTCCACTTGTCCATCAACCTATAGAGGAAAATGAGAATGTAAGAGGCTTCTGGGAAAACAAAATTTTCGCGAATTCTTTCCTTGTGACTTCGTTAAACGCTAATTTAGCTCACTCATCTTTCATATGGAGTCTAATGGAAGAGATTCTTTCCTTCGCCTCCATCTCTTGCAGTCTTCCTCTTTTCATTTCTTTCGTTCAGTTTTTCTTTTCAATTCTTTTTCTCCCTTCCTGTTCTGACAACGAAAGAGGATTACTTCAGGACTCTCCCTGCTGCTATTCCTCTTTTTGTGTCTGCTCCGCCTTTTCAACGTCTTGGAGACCTCGTTTTTGACCTCTGGGACCCCTTCATTTATCTATTCACTCATTCATGAACTATATTAAAATTTTAAAATCCTAGCGAGTGAAAACGAGCTAAAATAATATTTTTCCTGGAATTTGACTTAAATCCTTTTTTCTTCAATTGAACTGAATAGTCGACCGGGATATCTCCTTGCTTGAAACCTTACATTTTTCACGGTTCTGAGAATCCGCAAAGTGGTCAATACGGGTCAGTTGCTTTGATTCTATAGAATTCCAGGCTAGCATCGTCTTTTTAAACCCCAGGAATCGAAAAGATAGAATTCTCTATTGGTCTGTGTGTTTCCAGAAGATATACAGAGTAACGCTCAAAAGAGTAATTAACGAAACAAGAAAATATAACCTGTTAGTGTAATTAATGTTTTCTTTAATGCCTTTGTTATTTTTAAATTTTTAGTTAAATATTCCTTGTTACGTTTGTATGAACTTCCGTCCCGCAACAGTTTATGTTCCAGTTGGCGCCGCGATCGTGTGTATATCCAATAATTTCGTCTGCCACTGCTTTCCACTTACCCGACGTCGCTGTCCGTTCTCTTCACTCTTGAGGATTGTCAAAGAAACACTTAAAGTTCCAACAAAAATAAAATATATTATTCGGAAATTCTGGCTAACCAGTCGGCAAAGTGTTATTTGCACTGCTTCTGCGAATAGTTTGTTCTGAATTCTTGAATCATCGATTAATTGTAACTAATACCTTCCTCAATAATAAATAATATAATCCAGGGTTTTGCCATTCTTCTAATCACTTGAAGACACTACTAGTTGAGTATTTGATTAAGTATTTCACTTTCAATATCACGACATACATCACGTCATGCTGTCATCTCTTCCGAATTCTAGCCTGTCTCTTCTTAAACAAACTTGCCTGCTAACTCGTTACATTACTTAATTGTTTGTTCCCTTACGAGCTGATACAATCGTACCAAGTTCTTCTTTCATTTCTTAACATTCATTCATTTTTTATTTTTTAATGATTTGTTGTGTCTACTAAATTGTTCCATCTAACTTGAGTTTTTCAATTGTTTCTTGTATCTTCTACATATTTTGATTTTTTGACTTTATTTTCTTCCTTTTTTCTATACATGTTTTCTATACTCAGTCTCACATCCACTTAGCTCTTCCACGAGATGTCTATCCTTTTCCTCTTCCTTTTCGTGTTTTCTTCCTTCTCCTCCTCCTAAACCAGGCACGTCCTACCGTGCTCGCACGAGGCACTTGCTCGCCTGGGGAGCAACTTCCCCTCACTCCGCACTCACTTCCCCTTAAAATGCAGAAAGGGCTATACACGCGCAAGCTGAAGCGGCGTGAGATGCGAATAGTGGATTCATACGAAACTATGTTTGCCAGATATTTTCTATAAAAAAACAGAATTTTATTATGCTTTTATTCTTTACTACTTATTACTATTTCATATTTATTTTTTTACTAAATTCTTCCCTATATAAACATCTTTGTTAAGTGACAACAATATGCTTGAATGGCGAATTCTTTCCTTATTTTCGTTTTGTGATATTAAAACAATCACGTATTTATTGAATATATCAATAATGTGAAATAAATTAACAAGTCTCTCTATAAGTTGACAACTCTCGCTTACGGACGGACAGCGCTTTTAACAGACAAGAATATGTATCTGTTAAATCTCCTAACCTGAACGTAGAAAGTTCATGCTTTTGTGTCATTCTTAAGTGAACAGGACTGCAAAACTAAGGTCCTATCGTTTCAAAATGTTAAATTTACTCTCAATTAATAAGTTGAAATATTATTGATGTATTTCATTTTGATGGATTTATTTGCTTACGTAGAGTAAATGGGTTTTTAATATCTCTAAATTCGATGCCCTGTGTGTACCGCCATTCCGGAGTACTTGTACACCCCTTCCCTTTAAATCTAGCGCCAATTTCTCTGGACACAGTTTCCGCGAGCTGTATATCAGGCTTTTTTAACCGTGCACTTGACGTCAAGCAGCTGTTGAGGTTTCATCCAATCGGGAGCTAAACATCTCCATAGTGACGTCACTGTAGTGGCATTTAAGCTCCCGATTGGATGAAACCATAACTGCTGATTTCCGCCAAATGACCGACTCAATAAATCGCACTGTAGTACGAAGCTTGTTACCTTGGCTCCCCACGTGGGCCGCGCGCGGTGCGCAGGTACTACGACGACGGCGACCTGGCGCTGGCGGGCGGGCTGCAGCCCGGGCGCGCGTCGCAGCGGTCGCGCTGCTCCGACACCGTGCTGCAGGTGCCGGCCTCCGCGCGCGGCAACGGCCGCCCGCCGCCCTCGCCGCAGCCGCCGGCTCCGCCCCCTCCGCCGCCCCCGCGCGCCGCCACAGGTAACGCCCTTCCGCGGGACACTCACACGCTCGCAAGGGAGCTTCACACACACGTTGTCCTTACAGTTTTCTTTATTTAGAAATTAAAGCAAAATTTTAGAGCATGTGAAAAATTGTCAGTTCTCTTTAAAGTAAGTTACACAGGAATAGAATGTCAGATATTCTGTATGTCGGGGTTTTGAAACTATAATACGAACCATTATACCTCATCGTAACGACGATGTTCATGCTGGTTTTCAGTGTGCTAGAATATTAAGTAGATGCATTCACATGTTCCGTAAATTGGATTTCTGTGAAATATCCATGAGCCATCAGATAACGATGTTTTAAACACAAGGCCTTAAAAATGATCTAATTCCGCGGGAAAAGTATGTAAGAAACAGAATCCAATTGCTTCTGATTTTCTTCGGGTGATGGGTTCCTGTTTGACTTCGTCTTGAATGCATGTTGAACCACACTGGAGACAGTTGTGTTCAATCTTTGATGGTGAAAATTGTAAGAGACGTGGTAAACTTGAACGTGTAAAACTGTCACATCTCGAACATGTATGGATCCCAGTGTGTATTTGAATAGTAGAGAAGAGCATGCTTTTGCCAGCCAATACGGAGCAGGCAATTAACTTCGCATGGAACGACACCCATTGGCCTAAATGTTTGACACGCATCTTTCGTGTTGTGCTGGCGAAATCATTTTCAGATGAATCCTGAATCAAACCACGCATGTGTGTGTCTAACGTATGATTTGCGAATTAACCTTTAGGTTGCGTTAAAGGTGTGTATTCCATTAACTGATGTATGAGTAAGATTTATTTATTTTTATCTAAAAGTAGCGTTTTTAAAATATTTTACCTCATTGGACTTCTGATTCTCTTTCTCTTCTGCTGCTAATAATTTTGTTGTACTTCCGTTTTATCTACCTTTCAATGGGTCGTTTGAAAAATTGTTTTAAATAATTTGATAAAAACAATACTTTTGAACGCTGCCTTTCTATATCTCAAGTTACGTCTGCAAATGTATGAAAAAGGAGTAAAATTTTGTTTTAGTATTTTTACCTTTATCGTTTATTTTTTGAGACTGACGATTTAACACCGAAGCATCGCAGCAATTATGCATATCAGTAATAATATGCTGCTGTGTACAGAAAAATATTTAGGAAACAATCTATATTTTTTTGTGAATCATGTTTTGTGATGTGTAGAAGCAAAATAGTAAGTAAATTAAAATTCTGAGATTAAGCCTATATTTATTTTGTAATGTATGTGTAATAATCTGATACAACATTTTGTTTTCTGTACGACAACACTCAGTCTTTGTTTTTACATGGATACTTATCTGGAAATAACATTTTCGTTTTAAAAATAACATGGACGTGAAATTGTGATCGTTAGCAGAGTATTTCATTTCTTGTGTGGAATGGCAACATTTCGATGTTTATGTACAGTTCAATCAATAACATTACTAACAATTGCGATTGGTCGTCAAAATGCGTGCTCTGTCGCTGCGAGTGGCCGGTTCGTTCCAATTTCCGCCGGTGAGTGCGCAACCGGCGGGCGCGAACGAGCCCCGGCGCGGTTGTGTCACTCATCTCAAGGGGAACGAGTTCGTGCGCTGGCGAGTGCACCGGGCGGGTTTTCGGTTCCACCAGGGCCGCGCGCTCGGCGCTTTGGGCGGGGCCGCACACCTGCTTTGCTTCTTTTGCTCTCCGCTCGCAGCAGAGAAAGAGCACCCTGGAGTGATTCGCTGAGAGCAATACACGGATTTCAATGTGTTGCTTTTACTGGTTGAAGTAAAAAAATAATTACTGGGTTTTTATTTTCTGTTAGTAGATGGATTTATACGGTATTAGTAAGAGCGAAACCAATTTTTAGATTAACAGGGATGATTTGCAGAACTGCAAGGACTAAGTTGGTGATTGGTAAAAATATTATTAATGTCTATACTTGCTATTGTTTATTATATATATATGTTTTGAATGATAGTGAATTTAACACAAATTTGCGTATAATCAGCATGTTTATGCGTGGAAAAAATAATTTTAATTGTTTTGCAAAATTGTATCAGTATTATCTGCATGTTCCCTGCTCTTGTGGTGGTTTTATATATTTTTTCATTATATATATATATATATATATATATATATATATATATATATATATATATATATATATAATATGTAAATGTTTGTTTCATTCATGGTCTTTCCTTGTAAATTCCCACACACACCTGCTGTGCTGTGGCAGTTTGTTTTATTTACATCACTGGTTTTAACCGTCCAAAAAATGCTGATTTGGCGTGCGTAACAAGAAGCAAAAGAAGAGAACTGTCATTGGAGAATACATCATCGCCGTTGCATTAGTTGAAAAGAAACGCATCACTGTTCATTGCGATTCAAATGCAATATAACTGCAATGTTTTACCATGTTTTTTGAAACAAAACAAAAACATTAATTTGCGTGAATAACTGAATCACGTAACTTGTCAGTTGAGAAAAAATACTTACACATCTACATTTGCTATTCTTAACCACACCTCTGTTGCTGTAAATTGCCTGTTCGAGAAACGAGATTTGTAAGTCTCAGATGCCGACAAATCCTTTAAAGGAAAAGGAATCAATACATAAATGCGCTGATACTGTCATAAAGATATAATTGGATTGAATATCGATACTCATAGGCAATCTACGAATATATTATAATCTCCCTAATTACGAAGGTTGCCAACATTCGCATTTTTATTACTTTGTATTTGTCTTTTTAATATGAAAAATACTGTCAAAATTATGCAGAGATGTAATAACCTTACTACCACTTATGTTTTCAACGGTTCAGTGACTTTTTCCAGTTTGTTTCCAGAAAAACCAATATGTATGCTTTTGTATCTTCCTCTAACCAGAATCTAATTAAATCTTCTTGTGATTGGCGCTAATAAAAATGTGGTTTGTGTGCGTGCATGTGTAATTTTTATTCTACAGTTTCCAAGTAGTTGCACGAATACCTCAATCCGGATATAGTGCACAAGTGGAAAGTCATGAACTTGTTCTGTTGTTTCTAACAGTGCATGAACTCATGTTTCTTTCTATAAACTATCGTCGCATGAGTGTTGCAATTAACTGTTCGTTGCCTGCCGGCGTGTGACCTTTGCAACTACCCGATCCTTGGCTGCCAGCGTGTGATCTGCTGGTGCACGAGCGTCCGCGTGCCGCGTGTTGCAGCGGCGCTGGAGCTGCGCGACGGGCTGGACCCCGACGCGGCAGCCCGCACGCCGGTCTTCGCCAACAAGTACGCGCTAGAGCGCTCCGAGTCGACGGCACGCAAGGCCAGGCGTCCCACAAGGAGCACTTCCCGGACCACGAGCGGCTCTGCGCCGGGCTCGCCCTCGCCGGCGGCCGCGTCCACGCCCGCGGGCGACGCCACCTCCGGCCCCGCCCGCCAGCACCTCGCCGTTGACCTGGCGCTGCTGCCGCCGTCGCCGCCGCCCCTCCCGCCGCCCTCGCCGCAGATCTCCGAGCCGCCGCGCTCCGCGCCGCCGCAGGCCTCCCCGCGCCGGGGGGTCTTCGCGTCGTCCTCCTCGTCCTCGTACCCGGGCACCCCGCGCGCCTACAACCCGCCCCGCTCGCCCTCCAGCGCGCCACGCATCATGACGCCCATGGGCTTCGCCATCAGCAGGCAACAGTCGCAGACGACGCGCTCGCGCTCGCTGCGGATGTCGCGCATGCGCGACGACCCCGAGTACGACGACCTCATGGACTACGGCTACCAGGACTACGACTACGAGGACTCGTACAGCAGCGGACAGCGAATCAGTAAACCCGTGCCCATCTGGTTGTGCGTCTTCCTGGTCGTCACGTATATTTTTTGCGGGGCCTACTTGTTTCACCAGTGGGAAGGTTGGCATTTCCTGGATGCGGCCTACTTCTGCTTCATCACACTCACCACCATCGGGTTCGGGGATTTCGTGCCCGCGCAGCACGTGAGGAACGATGACGGCAAAGTGAGCATAGCTCTCTGTTCGCTGTATTTGCTCTTTGGAATTGCACTTCTGGCGATGAGTTTCAACCTGGTGCAGGAGGAGGTTATCGGCAACGTGAAGTCGGTGGCCAAACGATTGGGAATTCTCAAGGATGATGAAGACGAAGAAGACTAAACAATATAAAACATATCAGCTGTGAAATAAAGAACATATAAAGAATATATCAGCTGTGAAAGAAGCAAATGAGGTATATCAGAATTTTTGGCACAGCATTTGTATTTTGAAGTTCTCACAAATGTTTTTTCATGATAGGCGATTGACAATCATATCCGTTATTTACAGAGATTGCAGGTGAATTACGAATAGTAAAGTTACGTTGACCCCATATGTTAGACATAACATGAAATTTCGTCCACGTTTTAAAGGACATATGCACTTCGATCATCCTTGTTTTAAAGTGTTTTAATCTTAATCAGAATAAACATGCTATCCTATTGCTATCAGGCTGCTATAATTGTTTTATTGTTCATTTTACCGATTATCACTTTAGAATTAACCAACTTTGCAATATATATAAAGATGTTAAATACTAGAACTTTCGCGGAGACGATAAAACCACAATTAAAATGTATTACATCTAATTATAATACAGAATAATACAAATATCGAATATTATATAATAGTATTGGATAACACAAATTTTTATAACAAGAACATCGATTATTTCATTCCCTTGGAATTCGTGTTAATGAGGGTTCAATTAAAAGACATTTATTGAAGGACGTTGTAGGTTGAAAGTTATTTGGAGACTGTGGGGTTTGTTTTTACTTTTATGAACCTTTAGTTTTACTCTCATAACGAATGGCATTTCAATGGAGTTGAAAAATTGACTTTTTCAAGTTGACTCTTTAAAATTAAAAAAGTGACCCATCAGTGTAGTACTATTTGTAAACCACCCTGTAGATAAATTAGTTAACTTGTGTGTGTGTGATAATATATTTGTTATGTAGTGAAAGTAATACATTTTATACTTGTATTGTTCCATTAATCTCTACTGTGACGCTCAAACAATGTTTTTCTATTTTAATGACTCATTTATTTCAGCCTGGTCCAATCTGCAGGTTGTTGTGACTAAAATACGTTCATTCCAGAAGCAGCTGAAACCTCTTTTTCTCTCATTCTTAGGTATTCCTCTTTAGTTGGAATTATAAACACATGCGAATTCTATGCTTCAAGAAATTTTATCGAAGTGTATTTTATTATTTCAAAGTTACTGATAGTTTTTAGTCAACACTTGAATATTTCCTCTTGGTCTGAATAATTCAAATTTCCTTGATCCTGAGGTAACTTCTAATTCTGAGAGGAGAAAGGGGAATTTGAGAGAGAGAATTTGTTATCAGACGTAATCTGCCATAGTGTAATACATGTTGCAACCAATAAAGTAAAATGTTAATAAATTTTCCCACTTTTCCCGAAAACATTAACTATTAACAAATAGTGATGCGTTTCATCGCCTTATGGTTTCTTAAACTCATAGAATTCTATGAGTACATAGAGGACGTATTACTTACTAGCATTGTCTGTAATATTAATACCACAATGTAGTTCAATGTTATGTAGTCCTCTGATGTAATTTTCAAATGAAAGAAATTCTCTGTTCTGTGATAGACTGCGGCAGGCATGTGAGTATGTGGATGTTATATGAAGGCCTAAATTGTGTTGTTAATTTGAAATATTAATATCGGAAATAATGTAAAGAATTGTTTTATTACTTTTTATGTGCATCCCAATAGATGATCGGATTCTGCTATTAGATGTCAAGAGTTGGATTTAATTTTTAAACTATAAAGTAAAATTGCAGGAAAAATTGTTACCTTCAATCTCTATCTTACCTCCTACAATTCTCTTAAGCTCCTCATTAAGCGAGAACTTCATCACTAAAATTTATATTTAAATAATTATCTGAAGACAAACACTACTCATAAACAAAATTAAATGGCCCAATTCACCTGAATCCATGAACACTAATATACCATGGTAATATATTAAACAAGCGATTCAACAGCTGTAAATCTCTTTAAACATTATATCTGTACCCATATCTAGTTTACCTTATTTTTATTATTTCATTAATTTCATTGAAAACTGGCAAAGTTCAGGCAAAATGCCTGACGTTAATGCTTCGACTTACAAGTGTGACGCGTGGGTGACAGCGGAAGCCGCAATCCCGAGCACACATGTGTCACTGATCGAGCCCAGCCTTCGCGGTCGTAAAACGTCTCGGTCGCTCTGATACAGCCCCCACCGCCTCCCAGCATCACCGTTTCCCTCCTCTACGTCTCCATCACTGAGCCACCCACTATTGCACCCGCTCTGCCGCCCCGTCGTGACACCTGCGGCAACCCCGTCTCTCTTAGTTCCGTGCCGTTCTCGCTCGCCAAGCGACATCCTTGCGCATCCCTCCAGTTCTGCTTCCACCTGCCTCCCGCCCTGGCAACTGCAACGGTCACCCCTCCTCTGGCAGTATCGACGCCGTGCCGCCTGGCGGCGGGCGAGGAAGCGGGTGTGGGCAGCAGGAGGCATGGGACACTTTACGAGCGCACGTCTTCGCGTCGCGTTGCGCGGCCAACGCGCCACCGGAACGGAACGACGACGGACGCCAAACGCCCTCTCCACTCCGCCCCCACGCCAACCCACTTGTGGTGCCCCTTCCCGCCCCCTTCCTCTGCCCTCGTCCGGGCCCCGACCCGATCCCTGGCCAGTCCCCCGGCCCGTCTCTCCCGATCTGCCGCGTCCCACCTCTCCGCTCACGATCTCCCAGCCCCGTCCCTTTCCCAACCCCATCTCGAGCAGCCACCCGTCCGACCCGCCCGGTCCCGGCCCGACCCTGCCCTGCTCTGCACCATCCTAACTTTCCTTTTGTGAACTGAATTCTGAACCGAACGTCAAACTTCATCCTGTTCCGCATTTTAAAATTCGAACAGAATTCTGAATTACTCCGGAAAACTTTGATATGTACAGTGTCCTGTAACGCAACTTGAACATCATTCTGATCCGCATTTTGAAACACGTAAGTATTAATTTTAGATCAAATGCCTTTAGTATTCCAATACGTTACGTCTTCTGAATTGCTCATTGTCTTTTATTTGTTGGTTTACATGTCAGGCACCGTATTGACTTTCTGAATACAAGGCAGTGGTAGTATTCTTAAAATGATCTTGTAATCACTGAATACATAGAATATTTCTTTTATAATAATAATATAAAATAATATAATATAAATAATATTATATATATACCTTGGATTTATTATTTAAACCAAATCAAGATAGTATTCAAAAGTGTATACTAAAATATAGTAAATATCCTGAGATATTGCTTTGGAAGAAATGAAAAAAATCACAATAAAACAATAATATGAAAAGAAGGCAGTACTGTGTTTGAAAATAAATATATATTTCTTGAAAGTTAAAATATTAACTAGTATATTTAATTATTGAATCTATTTTTTTAAATCTGAGGAATTTTTAAATACCATATGAGTTATTCACCTAAAAATGTTGTGCACTGCGTATCATGAACTTGTTATCGAAGACGTTTAAATTCAACGTGGTAGTGAGATTGTTCGGAAAAGTCTATATTTCTAAAGTTCAGAAAAAAAAATTGCACGATGGAACTTGGAAGTTGTTGAAGAGGAGTTGCAAACCATATGAAACAACGAAATAAGATACAAACTATCTTAATCTTTTTCAATAATATTAAATAATTTCGTTAGAGAGGATTGTGGCTTATTTTGTCTTACATGGTGAACGTATCACTTAGCTCTCAACTGCGATAAATCAATGTGTGTACGTGACCTACAGCGAAGGGGCTCTGTTTGGAGATGGAAAAACGATCGTGTTGCTAACGCGTGTAAAACAGTCGAGGGAAGTATTTGAATGCGCAAACACGAAGCCAAACGGAATAGGGCGGAAATCTTGCCCCCCCTCCCCGGCGCCTTGTGCTGCAACAAAACCATCGCGGCGACACGGGGGGTTATTCTGGCGCGGATGATTTCCCCGCGGATTTATTGCTGGCGGCGACTGGTTGGCTGGTCGGCTTCGGGATGTAAAGCTGTGCACGAGAGAATAAAAGCGTCAGTGGGGAGATTTACTGTTCTTTCCAAGTTCCACTCGCTACACGATTATGACCCATTACCTAACCCGCGATCGAGTATTTGTTCTTCAGAGAAACGACGTCTGGATAGGACGTTGAGTGGAGATTCCTTCGATCATACATTGCGGAAGTGGAAATGCGTTAAGTGTTTTTCCCAACATTAGTAGTCATTCCTTTTGTTTTAATAAGGCAGACATACATACACAATTGTACAATGAAATTTGAGAGGTATTCTCGTAAGTAATTTATTAACTCACTTCTTCTCAGAACATACTCATTTCTGTACGTTTTGCTGAAACGTCTGGTACTAGCAATCCAATCTGAAAGATATTTATGCAAGAAATTTATTAAACAATTTCTAGCCAATACAGTCAAAATTGCGTACATTTTATTGAAACTTTCCGTTATACTTTTTCAATGACTACTGTTGAATGAAAGAGGGAGTTTTATTGGAGAAAATATTTTATTTTCTAGGTTAGTCGATTTTAGTAGTTACTATTATATAAAAACCTGATCTTCAAAGCACAGTATTGTGCCCTTCATCCAATTCCAATTACATTGCATTTCATCATATTTTACATATCCGAAATTTCCAGTTCTTCACAAACGTTCAAGATTTAAGAATCTTATACATTTCCTGAAATAAGTACATCAAGTATGCCTAAAAGATTTCTTAATTTGAGCAAAAAACGATAATTTGTGTTGCATACAAAATAATTTAGTTTCCAAATATTTTCCTGTGCACAAAGAAAACTGTCTTTATTTCTGTTGCATACCGAAACCATTTAATGAAATGAAACTGACCCGAGTGACTTAACAAAAAGAACGTAGGGTGGCATGTGCAAACAGTTTATTTCATTTTTTTAACTCCGTACAGATGTATACTTACGGGACATTCTGATTTCCTTTAGTTGTTTGTAACTCGGCAAATGTTATTTTTACATGTACTAGGTTTAGTTCTCAAAAAGATTTATATTAAATCATCATTGATTTGTATTGTTTATTACTTTTATAGGATTCCCCTCTTCTTAAAACACATTTGAACATATAGTAGTCCCTGACACACATGAAACGTAATGATATATAGAGTAGTTACATTAATTTGGAGCGTTCATTAAATCAGGGTGGTTGTAATGTTGACCTATTTGGAATAATTTTGAAATCCTCATTCCATCTTCTCTATATACGACACAGTAAGGGAACACGGCGTTCTCGTACAATTTAAAGGACTCCAGCGGCACAAAATTCCCAAAATTTGCAACAGTAGTATAGGAATTAAACTGTCAGTTAAACTCTCAGTTAAGCTTAAAACAGATTTGAGTCGAAATGTTGAAATTCTCAAATTATAATATAAAGAAGTCAGCAGCCGCTCATGCAATCCGCTATTCGTTTCAGCACATTTCCGTCTGGCCAAACTCTGAAATGGTGGATTCTAGGCTCTTAAAGCCCAGGTTTCGGTCCCCAAGCGATGGTTCAACATGCGTCTCTCAGATCGTACACTAAAGAACTAGATCTCCTTGGACTTTCTGGTATATTCTTGGAGGTTTAGCTCTCACTGTGGTGGTCAGAAACGAACAAAATTTAATTGACAATTCTATGCTGTTAGCCATATTGGATCCGTTTTTTTTGGGGGGGGGTTACAAACTGTGCAAGAGCATGTTTACTTACGCGCAGCCTAATCGCTCGGGGGCTGGATCAAGTAGGAAACACTTTTCACTTTTGAAATAACTAATTCAGTGGTGGTAGCAGGTATCTTGTGGTACTCCATAATATGGATTAAGAAGTAATGAAACCACAACAGTTATATTAGTTGTTGTTATATTATTAAAGCGTATATTATTGTTGTCATTTGATTATTTCTTAATTCATATTATTTTAAAGTAATGATTTACAAACTGCGGAATGATCCACGGGTTCGTACAGTTAAAGGAGTAAAAAGAGGAATTATTGCTTTCCCGATCAGTATTGGGGGAAGGGTTACAACAATGCCTGATATAAGTGCCGCTTTCGTCTGTTTGCCAACAATATCGTCTTTAGCGACCTCAGATACAATGAACACAATTCAATTTAGAGATATTTTTACCATTCGTGTTTATTTCTATAGTTGATCATCCTTTGACAGATTGATAATATTAACACACTGCTGTAATTGCGAAACAAGCCGTAGTCTTTGTATCCAGGTACCTTCGTACCCGCTCGTACCTTTGTATCCGCTCGTATCCTTTTTACCATCCACATTAATTTGTGCAGTTGAGCCGCCTTTAACAGCTATACATTTTTTAATATCCTGTTGTGAATTGAATTTGCCTTATTTTACGTGGCGAGACTCGGGCCATCAGACCCGCTCTTCCGTCTGACCACGCAAATTTCGCTACGCTCCTTTCATCAACTAGCAGAGAAAGGAGGTATTTCTTGGGCGAGAAACAGGCGATTTTTGAATTTAGCTCAGAGGCGTCATTTAGACTTGAGGATCTTTTACATGCAAGTAAATCTACGAACATGGGACAGCTGGCTTTACTTCCCCTCCGAAGGAAGGCGTACGAAGGATTTTGTCGCCCTAAAAATCCACGGCTTCGATCGGGTTTGAACCCGCGAGCTTGGGTATATTTAGGGTATATTTAGGTATAACAGTCCGGTACGCTAACCGTCACACCATCGCCGCCGCTCTTCAACCTGTGAACCGTTAATCAACCGTGAATCAACCTGTAGTGTACGTAGCGACGTGGCTTGGAGCCCGCGGTTCTCCCAGATTCCGCTTGGCCGCCCTCTGCAGCTCCCTTTGGCTTGGCGGTCCGCTCCTCGGCGCGTGGCGTGGCGCGGCGTGGCGTGCCGTGCGCGCGTCGGAAGGCGTGCGTGCGTGCGTGCCTTGGTGTGCGCTCGGAGCTCTCGCGGTGCGCGACTCTGCCTTTCGGCTCGCGCGCGCTCAGGGAGCCACGATTAACGCCGGCAGCTAGTGAGAGATCCCGTTGCAATGCAGGAGCCGAGCGTGCCATTTGGGGCAACGCATTCCCCGTGCGCAGGGGGGATATTGTTGCGTCGGAAATACGAAATACCGAGAGGGTATGGTATCACGTAATGCATACGCGGGTACTCGAAATAATCTTGTGGCGTGAGTAAACAATTCAACAAACACATGCGTATATGACTAGGTAAATAGGAGGAATTTAATTTTTCTGAGTATACACATATGTAGAGAATTATTAGGGCACTCAAGTAATTCCTTCATTTTGCAGCAAAACGTTACATATTTGCTTATTCGACGATATTTTGATGAAAACAATCAGAATTACCTATTTGTGTTCAATAAGAATTTTCTATTTGAACACAATATTGTTCGTGATTTTTGTAGTACGTAAAAAGTTTAGTTTTGGATATAATTTAGAAATTAATCAGTATATTTTTATTTAGACGTTGCATAATTAGAATTAACTCATAAGTAAGATATTAGGTAAACTAGGAATTTTCAATAAAAATGAAACGATATTCAATGTGTAAATAATTAGAAATATTTTATTCTATAGCGTGTACAAACACATTTACATGCAAGTATTTTTTATACAACCTTCTATTGGAAATGAGGCAAATACATTATCACACGGAATGTACAATCAAGAGAATGATTTGGACACTCATACAAATTAAAGTGTTACAAAATCTAAGTGAGTTGCTGCTTGGTTTTTATAAATATACACTTATTATATAAATACGTATTGTTCGATGAAATACCTCAAGATCATCTATAGAATAGTAGTCTTCTTTTCATTAAATTTCACTGCCTTGCATTTCTCTAGCGTTTCGTGAATACGTGTCCGGAACTGGAGAGAAAAATGGCTCAATTTTATTGCACGTCAAGTCAAAGTCTCCTAACATTCTTTCGTCAGCTGTTACAATTTGGCGGTTATGTTACTATTGTATTTTCCAGAATACAAATAAAAGAGCGTACTATTTAATTCAGCAAAAATAGTTTATCTAAATTCCTGTTGTATTTTAACATCATTCCTTCCTGCTGTGGATATTTCGAAATAAATGTTGGTTTTACTTGTGTTCCTTCCTAGTTTCCTGTCTGCACAGAAAACGCTGGTACGTGACTGTTGATCTTGCCAGTTGTTGATATAGAACAATAACAAAATGTTGTCAAATAAGAAAAATAATTTTACGTGGGATATCTATATAAAAACTGATTTCTTGAATAGTTAACACTGATTCAATATAATTTGTTGATGTTTGGTATTGCTCGGGTAGTTACTGGTGTACTGAGGAGACTGCTATTTAAAAAAGTTTATGCAGACGAGTCGCTGTAGGAGATCACAGGGAAAGAAACGTGTAAGTCGGAAAAGTTAAAAAAACGAAGTTTTTGCAGATATTGCGATTAGACAGTTTGCAACAAGAGAATATTGTCATCAGTTGAATTATGGCGCATATCGATCATTTCAGACAAAAACTCGCAAAAAGACATTGAAATGACATGAAAGCCTTGAAGTTATTATGCAAAATAACAATGAAATTTAACATATTTACATACTCCCAGTTTAAAAAGTAATATTTTTCTTATATCCTGAATATATATCCGAATCATTTTATTTTATCGCTTTCCTAAGTTTTGCTGTATTATAGTCGTTCTTCTTGAACTGCTTAGTTTTTATCGGGAATCCATTCTAATTTTTTTTGATAATATTCACATCTCCATTCTTTTCGCATGATCGTGGCGTTGTAATTGTCTATTTGAAATGTACTTTAAAATCGAGGCATATTTTTATCTATTATGCTTCTTATTGTCTCAGAAACATTGTCTTCAATTTTAAAATACTGAACGTCGTATAAATCTATCTCCAAAGCTAAGAAGTTTCATTTAACTTGCTGATTTCCGTACCATGTGTTACAATACTTTAAACTGTGTATGGATGTGAGTATTGTAATTTTGAACTTGTCTTTTACTTTTCTCCGTAGTACTTTAACCCCTTTGAAATTGACATTATTCCTTAATTTATTCTTTAAAGTCTTCGTTTCGCTTGTCTGCATTAACAATTTTCATTCTTAATTATTGAACTTAATCTCGTCCGCATAATGTGTTGTGTACAATGTCAACATGTTCTAAAATGGAGATGTCTGGAATTTAAGAAGAGTTTTTCCTCAAAATCCCGGAAATGTCTAGAAAAATATTTTATATAAAATTGTAGTCACACTGTACCCTTATCTCAATCCTCGCTGTTACATTTGCAAACATTTCTTCTTTTTCTGTAATCTTACTTTTGATGTGTTTTTTAATGAATATTTCGTATTGCTTTGGGCGTCTCATTCATTTCGTATTCTTCTAAAGCTTCCCGAAAGGTATTGAGAACAATACTGGCGTATGCTTTCTACGAATCCACAAAAACAAAATCAATTTCGTGCGTTGTTTTTTCTTACATCGAAATGTAGTCACTTGCTTTTAGCATGAAAACAATTCACCATATACTGACATTGAGTGAAATCTTGTACCTCACTACTTTGTTGTTTGAAATTAGGTAGAAAACATTAATGCACACTACCTATGGGTATGGCTGTGGGTCTAATTACCTCGTTTGGGTCTCTTTAAAACTTCCTAATAGAAGAGGTTTTCATGTGATTCCTGGTTTTCTTCTCAATACACCAAAAGCGGACCACACACTTCTTCTGAATCGAGATACACTTAGCGGTGTCTTACGTAAATACAGTTGGCTGGAAAAAAACTCATTATTGCAAAGTTGATGGACTACCTGCCTGAGCGTGCCGACAGCCGCACAGAGCGCCTGTCAGCCATCAACTTCCTCCGGTGAGTGGTGAGGGCGCTCGCTGGTGAGCTCCTGCGGTCTCACCACGCACATCACCCGCGGGCAGCAGGAGGGGAAGACTTCCCCTCGCGCCCCCTCCACGTACGAGCAGCCCGGCTTGGTGGCCTCCTGCTTCGCGCACCTGGCGAGTGATGGGGGTTCACGTATTACAACTGAGGGGTAGAAACGGTGTGGAATGTTGAGCTGATCATTGTGGGGGTTAAAATCAAATTCTGATGGCAAAACAATAGTATTTTATAAGATGATTATTACGCACACTACTGTTTTACTGTTTTACAAGGATCTTCGTAACGTATTGTATAATTTCAACATTCTCCTGTCTATTTTTAAAATAGACTGTCTCAATCCCTGTATTACTGAAATTGAATAAGGGCGATCAATCTCATTTGGACGCAATGTATTATATCGGTACGTGAGAATAAAATCGTTAGTGTCAGTAGTCAGTTTCCTTTACTAATGTCAGAAACACGTTTTCGCAGTTTGATGTGTATGAAGGCTCAGCATCTATAATTCATTACAAACGAAAATATCCAGACCAGGTTTGCAGCTGAGACTAGCACAACAATAATTTAGTTTCTGTTTTATGAGTGCTATAATCTGAAAAATAAAAACTATTAATTGGAATATCATTATTTTACTTATAATTTCCGGTGTGTATAATTGAAAAAGATTGGGTGTGACTAATGGACGACGAGAATGCTGCGTATGAATGGTGAAGTTAATTTCATGGGAACCTGAAAAATCCCAATGAAACTTGCCGAATACCCTTTGTCACAAACGTGTTGAGAGAGTGACTGGAATTCTAAATTCTGGTATTCGGTACCGGGGAGTTGATTGCGTCAACAAGTTACCTATTTTGAGTTAATTATATTATTTTTCCTTTTATTCTGTATATCAAATCCCGAACCTAAGTAATAGGTCAGTGATTTCTACTGTTTTAGAAGATAAATAATTATGCATACAGTAAATGAAATAACGCCTGTAGTCGTATCAACAAAGCTTCAATACATGTTTTGTTGGGTAGCTGACAATGTGTTTGTGTATGGGATTGGATGGAAGACTTAACAGGGGGTTTGGTGCTCTTTACCACGTAGAGCAGTCGACGTTTGAATGCCGGCGAAGACGATAGGGCTTATTACATCTGTATAGGGCAATATTGTGTTCCTGTGTAGATACCATTTTTAATCGTTATTGGGACGAATATTTTGCATGAATGGTGTTTATATGAATATTGATGGAGATCTGTAAAAATGAGAGGTTGAGAAAGCGGAAGGATTTAGGGAAAACGTGCCTCAAACCCGTTATGTCCGGAACTACATCACCTGTCACGACCGCGGTTTCATTGTCGGCGTGTGTAACAGTAATCTCGATATGAGAAGAAGGAATGGAATATAGTAGTGTGTAAGAGTAAAAAAAAACACCCTACCGAAAAGTAGGAGGCCCTTGCTCTACATGGATGTTATACAAGCTTTTACTATTACTATATGTATAAGATACGTGGTCTGACCACTGTACAAAGCGTCGCACCTGCACCTCGACAGTTCTTTGTAGACGCTCCCCCGTCTGAACAAAGGCGAGCAACGGATAGACACGAGGAGGGGGGCAGACGTCGAACGTACAGTAAGGCCTCCGGTTTGGGAATACAAGATTCAGAAAGCCCTACGCGTAAAAGGGAGTGTGGTTGTCTTTGGGGTACGGTTAAACACGAGAGGTACCAACGTGTACATGAAGATCTGAGGACACGGGACAACAATTGAACTCGCGACGCGCGCACCCGGAGGGGAGAAGGGCTTACGAGTGCTTGCGCCAGCCCCACGTGAAGCGGCGCGCGCGGGGGTCGAAGACGTAGCCCGTGCACTCCACGTAGCCGCAGCCCCCGTCGGGAAGGCGCCACGTGCTGCCTCGCGCCACCATGGCCTTCGTCGCCGGGTCCATGCACTTCCCGTGCTGCACCACGTGCCCTGCGAACACGCAGTTAGCGCTTTATGCACATGCTAAGGCTACAGACCGAAGAATGTCGTTAATTAGCTGGTTAATATGCACAGTAGAAGAGCGGTATGGAAAAAGTTGTACGAATGACAATGAACTGATCATTTGAACATTATCCGGGCAGATTGCTAATTATCCACGAGGTGATTATTAAACTAAAGTGTTCGTCCGAGAGTGAGGGTCGTGGGAAGTATTTCGGCATAAAATAGTTACGCATCCCACAGACTCAAGTTTTTTATGTAAATCCTGAAGGCCAAATGTCAGCACCTCCTCTCTTGAATTCGGAAATGAGAAGCGAAACATCACCTAAGGTATATGGTGATGTTAGGTTAGGTGTATCGTGTAAATATAAATGTACTACTGACAAAGTGAAGCTCCAAACTGACCACTTTTTCTGTCAGAAGCTTAGAAACTTCCCACTAACAGTCTCGTCCCCATTTATCTCGCAATATCTGCTAATCCCCGTCACCGTAAAACGCTTCATCTACCTTACGCATATTTTGTTGACTAATGTACAGTTTTTCCGGCAATAATACGAAATTTGTAATAGCTATTTCTTCTTTGAACTATGTTAATCCATTTTGGATAATTATAATAATAACAGGATCCCTAATTACCCATAATCGGACATTAGCTGTAACATATGCACTTCCAAGTGTTTCCCCTACACACACACACACACACACACACACACACACACACACACACACACTGTAGTTCTAGGAGTTCGTTTCTACAGCTTTTGTAACGTAATATTTGTTTTGCAGAGAAATTAAAATTTGTGAAAAGAGGGTTATCCCAATAAAAGGTGTCTATTTTGAAGAAAATGTAATAAATTGAATATTAAAAGTATTCAAAAACCATCTAGTTACCGCAACACCTGCACACACGCCCACATACAAACAGGTTTAAACAAAAACACACATGGAAACCATTAGCCGATTCAGATTGCCGAGATCGCTAAGGCAGTAGTGCTGTGGTGATCTCGGACGGAAGGATCGCGGGTTTGAGTTCCACCTGTGTATGGGTATTTTATGCATGGCTTTGTATTGCTCTTACGTGTCGTATTCCCCCTATAATTACTTCGAAGGGAAATATCAGTCAAAAAAACAATCAACGTGACCGCTGCATGATCAAATAGTTAAAAAGCGTCCGAAAATAACAAAAACAAAGAAAATCATCCACACAAAGAAAATACACAAAGGCTTGAGGAAAAAAGGTACATTTTCATTTCACTCAGCTAGTTGCATGTAATTACATTTTTTATTTAATCTTTTCAGTTACGAACCCAAGTCTTTCCTATTTGCAAATCTCTGTTCCCAATCAAGTAATTGTAAATGGAATCTCTTGCAAAGTGTTTGGGAATGATTAATTGCTTGAAATTAGCTGGAAGCTCATCTATTTGTGAGAAATATAACATTTAATGATATACAAATAAGTATATTCAATAGAGAACGGGTCGCTATATTGAGGAGGGTATTGGCAATATCACACAGCTCGCTGTTTTCCTGGCTCGAACTCAACTGCGATGGGCAGTTGGTACCATGAGCTATCATACAAATCAATAAAACGAACTTGCAGTACCTGCGCACGTGATGCGATCGCAACAGGCAGGATATGCAGCATCCTTGACACCAGGCTCCACTTGGCAGCTGCTGTCAGGGGGTTTCTCGCATCTGCAAAGAGACAGCTGGCTCACTGTGCCGTCGACTACGTATTTAATCTATTCGCAGATTCACAAATAAATCGGGAAACGTGTACTTGTCAATTCGGGACACAGAATACATTTGAGTGATTCATTCGTTGAATGAAGTGAAATGTTTAAAAGCGATTTTCACCAAATATTGGTCAACAAATGATCACTGTGGTTATGTTTGCAAATAGTGCGAAAATGCTTAGAATAATGTATATTTTGGGGAATTTTGACATTGTTAGGGAATTTAGTTTACTCCAATAAAAAATGTAACAAGTTATAACATTGATAAAGTACTTGAGAGAATATCTTTTTCTGTAATTTATTGGTTTGATAACCAATGAATCCTGATGGGGCCTGAGAAAAAGCAAAAATTAAGTAAATGTGGTGATTGTTAATTTTACCCAATGCATATCTATAAATGTGCCTCCAAACGTTTCCGCCATTTTGATAAATTGTTTTCATTTTTGTTTCATTGTCTTTCTTTACACACATTATTTACTTTTTCGGATATATTTATGTGAAACCTTCATCAAAAAGATTAATTTCTACACATTTTGGGCATTCGTATACGAATCTCTTTAAAGCTTGAATTCACATCTTTGTGTATTTGAAACGATTTTTATCATGGGACTGAAGCATGAGACTATCCAATAATCACAGTATAGTTCATTTATTAAAATTAAAAGTTTCATGACAAATTTAATTCATTTAAAAGTATTTGCAGCTATTAAAAATTAAAATTTTTTCTAGCCAAATGTAGAGTGCATAGAATAGATATAATTTTTTTTACAAAATGACCAAATTCGTGAATTTTAATGATTTTCCTTTAAATATCAGATAAATATTATATTGTAATTTCGGAGGTATTTGTTAATAAGAACATGCCATTTATTTGATAATTTTACCTCCTGATTTCTTATTATTTTAACTCTCATTGGGATTAAAATCAAATTTGTGTCATTTGTGCATTACTATCAATATGTGAACAAATACAGAATATTCAAAACAAAAAAAGTCAAATCAAAACTAATTTGGCGATCTTACACATCTGTCGTGTACTTTCATGTTGATTTTCATTTGTAGTACTTTAGGGTGTAGCATAACGTAATTAATAGCTATATCCCAGTAGCATGTACACTGGCCAGTCCGACTGAGGGTACTCACACGTGCTGGACGAGACGAGGTCGTCGAGCACCACCTTCACACCACAGCCTGCCGCACTTTCCGTCCGGTAGGGGCAGCACCTCTCCTTTGGCTACCGTCACATTGAACTCTGGATCTGTGCATGCTGCGAATAAAGACTGAGCCTTACAACTTGACCACAGCTAATTTTTGAAACAACACATTTAGATTTTTTGCTCATTGAGGTCATTGTAAATAAAAATATTTAAATAATTTTGATGTCTTGTATTTAATGTATTCAGTCAACATTGATGGATGTTTATTATTTATTTTCATTGTAATGATTTTGTGTTGATTTTAAAACAATAAATGTTGTGTAAAATATTGCAATAGTACAAATTTAGATTATTATATTTAAATTTTAACTAGCAACGACGTCGGTCTGGGATGGAGCCGATCAATGCAGGGTTAAAGGAAACAAAGAGGTTAAGAACTTAGTCAAAGGGTATAGACATCGATTATTTATGGTGTGATACTACCAAGTGTTTTAGGATGAATAATAGTTGGAATGCAATCAAATGGACACATATTTGGAAATGTGCTGTAACACGCTCAACAGAAGCGATTAAAGGTTTGCTTAACCTACGGCGCATCCTAGGCTCCTCAAATGCTTTCTTTTTTTTTCAGATGCAATTTTGATTTGAAAATTGCCTTTGGAAATGAATATAGTGTTTCAGAAAATATTTTCAAATATAAAGACTAATTATGACGTATGATAAATATGACGCGGCCTTGCGTAGTTTGAATTCAGCTTTCTGTGTGATTGTGCATGAAAACTGTACAGCAGGAGCAGCAAGTTAAGTTTAATAAATCAATTTTAATGAATATTTTCTTTTCATACATTAATATATAACGTAAGCATTTTTGGAAAATTTCGAAATTTTGCTTTAATGGGCTATTGCAGCGGAAGACCGACTCTAGTGCCTTTGCTAACAGCACGACTTTTTCTCTACTGGGCTCGTGACCATATCGATTGGACTCTAGACGCCTGAAAAACCGTGGCTTGATCAGATGAGTCCCGATTTCAGTTGGGTTCGAGTGTGGCGTAAACCTCCAAGTCATGGATCCAAGTTGTCAGCAAGGCAGTGAACAAGCCTCTGGTGGCCCCATAGTAGTGTGGGTTGTTTTTATGTGGAATGGAGTGGACTTGGTCCAGTAGTCCAATTGAATCGATCATTGACTCTAAATGGTTATGTTTAGCTACTTGGAGACCGTTTCCAGCCATTCATGGACTTTGTTTCCAAACATTGATGGAATTTTTATGGATGTAAATACGTCATGTTACTGAGCCACAATTGTTCGCGATTGGTTTGCAGAACATTCTTAGCAATTCGAGCGAATGATTAGGCCACCCTGATCGCCTGACATAAATTCAATAGAACATTTATGGAAAACAATAGAGAGGTCAGTTTGTGCACAAAATACTACATAGCCATCACTTTCGCAATTATTGATGGCTATAGAGGCAGCATGGTTCAATATTTCTCCAGGGGACTTTTTCAACATGTTGATTCCATGCCACGTAGAGTTATTGCTCTACATCAGGCAAAAGGAGGTCCGATACGATATTAAGTATCCCATGACCTTTGTTCCCTAAGGGAACTATTGCTGAATTAAGTATTATTACTATTTACTCTCACGGATATTTTCGTTCATTGTGTCATTATCACAGGCATTACAAGGTATGGATACAAAAAATTTCGTACAGCAGTGAAGTAGAAACTTTTTGCGCTTTGACTACAACTCTATTTTATTTATCTGATATTTCTTTTTTCATAAATCAAAAGAGAATTACAAAAGCTGCTTAGAATGGGGTAATTGGTTACCTTTAACATTTTCATAGTGAATACTTTCAAAAATTACACATGCATGTTCATATTTTGTAATTGTGATGTACAAGAATGTTAATAACCTAAGGAAATTCTTTTAAAGCTACCTGACATTTAAAGTCTTTTAAACAAGTTTATTTCCTCATTTCACGTGCAATTTACTTGTGTGCGTCTCAATATGCTGTATTATTAGTTCTGCTCATTAATTCATGCTACTGTTCAGCAATGAAAAATGTTACGTTGTGCAGTTTTGCATTTCCGTGATTTATTGTGACACTGACAAACATTGTATTGTTACAATTATCTTAACGTTCTCCATCGCAATGCATTTGTGCGTATGTCGTTGCACTAGCTTTACGTTTATTTCATGCGGATGAGAGAACAAGAATAGATCGCGACAGTTTTTGATTCGACACAACACACGAATTATTCTTCATTAATAGTAGACTATCTGAATTCGAATTGCTCTCATTACAGACAACCAATTTGTTAGTAAAACACATTTGGCTCTTTGAATTGACGATACTCTCAATTCTTGTAATTTTATAATGTTCAGAAATGATGGGTTGCATGTTTGCTATTCTCCATGTATCAAAGCGCTTTTTGGAAAAAATAATGCTATTTAACTTGCTTCTACTTTTTGATTATAAATGAAAAAATATATTACTTTCCAGCAGTATGAGTAAGTCATTGTTTCAATTTCATTAAGTCAGTTATTAAAAGTATGTACAGATACAAATTTGACCTTTTAATAGTTATTGGGCAAACAGTTTTAGTCAATAGGTTTTTTGTTAGTTCTGTATCTTTCAATATCAATCAATCAATCAGCCAATCTTTAAAAAATTTCGACGGCACTCATTATTTTCATAACACATTAATGAACATGTACCGACCCCGAAAGCGTTCATTTCTATAATAATCACTTGTTCTTTTTTGTTGATTTGACAAAAGCCTGAAATATTGTAAACATTTTTCAGATTAGTCTATGTAAGTTTTTGCATAAATGTTCGTAATTTAATTAAAAACAGTTTGAATCAGACTTTGCAAAACGATTATAATAAATGTTTGTATATATTGTTAAAAACGACTTATTTTCTCTTACATTACTGGATTTCTATGAATCCATAAGAACACGTGTTTACTTATGGACCTCGTAATCACCCCAAACGTTCACTTGATAAAACACCGTCATAGATAAGCATCTTAATACGTACTATTATATAGAATGCATAGTACAAGTTTATTCCGAACAGTTCATTACACAGTTGGAATAATATGATCATAAAAGTTAACTTCGTTTAGTCTCTTTTATGTATTACTAGGAGTAGCTCAAGTCAATACTTTACGACGAATTTTGAGAGTACACATGATTACAAAATTGCTAATTACTGAAAATATTATAGATGAAATATTAATGTAATAAATGATATATTTATGATTTTGTGATATTGCTCCCATTTAATCCCTCCAGTTACTTAATAGGGTTTTATTTGTTTCATATACTATACTACATAGAAGACGATATTATTAGTTTTCATTCAATATATGAAGGTTAGTGAATGTTGTTCTGTATAAGCTAATAAACAACATAAGTGCTCGAAAATTGAGAAATAGGAAGCTATAGAAATATTCATAATTCTTTAAATATTTCAATTGTACGAAACTTTCTGTTGTTTTTGTAGTACTATTTTATCTCTTCTAAAATAAAACAAGAAATAGACATTTTATATTGGACACGTTGAAGACATTTCTAACAACGGAATATTTTGAAAAAAAGAAAAACAAGATAATTCCGTAATATTGGTGTAGAGGCGGGGGTGGGGTAATGGGGCGTGCTGGTCAAACGGGGTGCACGACCAGGGTTGATGTGAGGGGCAGGGCCGCTGGACGAAAAGACCAGACCGTCGGAGAGAAGGAAAGACAGGTGCCGAGTTAGAACGATTCGTGTCAGCGTCTCTAGCTTGTGAACGTACATCAGCGGTTCCCAGCGTCTTTTCCCCGCTGTACCCCTTGAGCAAGCTTTTCATTGACAATACATTCTTGGCTATTCCGGATGAGCCGCGTCTCGGTCAATTGTGCTGACGTTTCCGCCATCTTGCTGTGGCCTTCTTCAGAGCTGTACTGCTGACAACCCGTTTCCCCTTTCCCGGCTTTTCATTGAAACCCGTTTCCCCTTTCCCGGCTTTTCATTGACAACCCGTTTCCCCCTTCTCCTCGACCAGGAGAGATGGCTGAGGCATCGGCTCATGGTCACTGCAGTCCGGGAGGTTGTAGGTTCGAGACCCGATGGTGACAGGATTTTCGACACTAGCTTGTCAGCTAGGTTGAATACAATCGCTGTCCGGAGGAGAATGCTAGCAGCCAGTTGCTGTGATCGTTAGTTTTCTGTGATTTCTACGATCAATTCCAGGCGAATGCCGGAGCAGTACCCAAACAAACGGACCACGGGCCGCGCGCGATGTTTGTTACCTCTTACTTTTCCTATCCTCACCCTTTACAAAACACACACACACACACACACACACACACACACACTAACGTGCACTACACGACACATGCCGGGAGACCTGTCGGGAGCTTAGAGCTTGTCTCGGCTGGGGAGGTGCCCCGCTGGTGGGAGATACCTTGGTTAGGCAAAACCCCTGTAACCGATGGTAGGTCGGCGCCGGATCTCGCCATTCGACAGGACAAGACCAACGCCATCTCTCGAGCAAAACATTCTTACGGGATCAATGACTTTAGTAGTTGACGTGCCTAAAATCACTAACAATCAATCAATCAATCCCTCTCCCCCGGCCCACCATACACACACTACCATGAAATAAATGATTTAATATTTTTAGCAATGTTAACACTGATTGATTGTTTGTTGGAATATTAACGATGGGATGATCTGGATACTTGTAACAACTGCAATTAGGTGGGAGACTCCACAACAGTGAGCTGCATTCTTGTGGAGCAATGAAAATCTAAATTTCCGTGACTACTGCATATTTTTCGCGTACTCCGTAAGGGATACGCGTACCTCAGGTTGGGAACCACTGTCGTAGGTACTCACTGGCTTCGTTGGGGCCAGCGGCGTGGGCGTGGGCGGGGGCGTGGGCGGCGAGGGCCAGGCCGAGCAGCAGCGGCAGCACCGGCGCCGGCGCCAACGCGGGCATCGCACTCCGCTCGCCTCGCGACGTTCGTGCCTGCGCGCGGGATGGCGAATCGATCGATCGACCGATCGGCGCACGGACACACACGATTCGCCGCGGGGATTTCAGGACCGCGCCAATTCCGGGAAAAAGTTGATTTCGGAATTGGTTTTTGCGAGACGACAGCGTACAAGAGAGGAAGTAGTGACACCTGAAATGACCTCTGGCTGTTTAGTGGCGCTATTTTTATCTCTCTGCGAAGTCAGATACAAATAAATGTATTAAGAATGCCAATTAAAGGAAGTTCAGATGTTACCGACAGTTTAACAATACGCTGAATACTAGAATATTTTCAAATGATCCAACAAAAAGCAATTGTCAAGTCGTCATTTGTAACTTATAGTCATTATTTGAAACGTAAAACAGAACCTATAAACATGTGGCGTAGAGTTTACAGAACTCGTAGACTTTGTTATAAAATAGCATTATTTAATAAACGTTTGGTGATAAGATGCGAAAATGTTAATTGCGCATACACAATAGTAGATACGAAAAAATCACCTCTCGCATCTATTGCGTATAATACTTTTAACAGGCCATATGATGTTTTGCGCACGCTTTGTAATGTTTTGTATACTATTATTTGGAATGAAAGAAATAGCTGCTTCGTTCAGAAAAAAACTAGTAGGAGAATCCCTCTTTTGCTCACGGTATTTTAAAAAGTGCATTCTACAAATTTCATTTTTAAATATGAGTATAAAATACGAAACAAAATCACAATTTTTTATGACAATTTTCTCGATTTAACAATTGTAATTGTTTTAAGAAACTTCAAATAATTTTTTCGACTGTAAATAATCTGAAACAACCTATTTCTTTAACAATTTAACATTGTTTAGTAACACTTGATGGAAATCTGCACTGATATTTGAGTCACGATGTTTTTTCAATTATAAAAGCGTTAAAATAAAGTAAATTCATAATGTTTCTAATATTATAAGTCAAGAACTTATACTAAAAATAATTTGGAAAAACAAATTAAATTGATTTAAAAGTTGAATCTTTGCATTCTAAAATGCGGCTCGCTGCGCCGTACGTACTTGTGCTATCACTGGGAGCGTCGCTTGCCGCGGACTGACGATCGGTAGCGCGCGCAGGTATATGGCTTCTCTGGGCTCTGCTGCAGTCCGTGGGGGAGGGGTCGCATTGTTTTGCGAGGTACGCCGACCATTCAATTTGTCAAGCGAAGTACTTCTCAATCAACTGAATTGTTCTGCAGGGAAAACTATCTGGTTACTGAACCTACTTCATGTGAATGATGTAGAGCAGTGACTCGCCGGTTCGTCTGTTTGCCTGTCCGCATGTCTGCCTGCCCGCTAGCAGGGCTGAGCCACGCTCGTCTTTCATTTTGCCAGCCTGCTCGTCATCCGACTATCTGCCCTTTTTTGTCCGACTGTCTGTCCTTTTTGTCCGACTGTCTGTCCTTTTTGTCCGACTGTCTGTCCTTTTTGTCCGACTGTCTGTCCTTTTTGTCCGACTGTCTGTCCTTTTTGTCCGTCTGTCTGTCCTTTTTGTCCGACTGTCTGCCCTTTTTGTGCGACTGTCTGCCCTTTTTGTGCGACTGTCTGCCCTTTTTGTGCGACTGTCTGCCCTTATTGTGCGACTGTCTGCCCTTTTTGTGCGACTGTCTGCCCTTTTTGTCCGACTGTCTGCCCCTTTTGTCCGACTGTCTGCCCTTTTTGTCCGACTGTCTGCCCTTTTTGTCCGACTGTCTGCCCTTTTTGTCCGACTGTCTGCCCTTTTTGTCCGACTGTCTGCCCTTTTTGTCCGACTGTCTGCCCTTTTTGTCCGACTGTCTGCCCTTTTGTCCGACTGTCTGCCCTTTTTGTCCGACTGTCTGCCATTCTGTCTTTGTCTAAATGTCACTCTCTTCCTCCGATTGTCTGCCTTTCTTCGTGTTCGACAGTGTACACATTCCACGGTTTGGCTGTGTTTCCTCCCCGTCCGTCTGCCTCCCTCTCTGACTATACGCATCTCCCGGAGGACGGGCCCCTTCGCCTTTCTGTCTGTCTACCCTTTATTCCATTTTTCTATTATGCATACGTATCCCCTTCATCTATGAAACGTGGACGCGCCGTTTACCTATAACTCACTCTCTACCTACATCAGATGAGGAGGGACAAATATCACTTGATGGTTCACGTCTCATTCACGGGTGGTGCATGTAGACCTAGTGGTGGACATTGATTTGTATGAGATTCTTTTTGAGTGTCACCGAGTTTAGTAAAAGCCTACTTCAGTTTAGTAGCACATTTGTGCCGGAGAATTTGCATTATATGTACGTCGAAGGTAAGCTTGGGATCGTAATATACCGGCTGAGTGTAATTCAAAGCCAGCATTGCTGCTCTTCTTGGGTTCGAGTCCCGGCGGTTGCGTGGTTTTTACCCTTGCTGTAAAGCTATGTCGAATTTAGTCGCTGTTTGGAGGAGAATTCTACCGGACGGCTTCTCTGATCGGTACTTTTGCATGGTTTCTCCGACCAACACCAGGCGAATGCCGGAACAGTGTCCCAACAAACGGCCCATGAATCGCGCGCGATCTTTTCTTTCTTGACTATGTCATTCCCTCGTCCCTTCTTCACATGCCAATACGTGTGTCTGGAAACCAGTTGGGAGCATAGAGATTGTCCCGGTTGGGGCAGTATCCGCTGGAGGAAATAACTGGAGGGGGAATTCCCTCGCAATCCGACGTGTAGGTCAGCTTCGAAACTTATCAAATGGAGGAGGAACTCTGCTACCCTCCCGCGATAAAACATTCACTACACTAAGAGGACTAATGACCATAGCAGTTGACGTCCCCGAAAACATCAATCAATCAATCAATCAATCAATCAATCGACGATGTAATTTCGTAGAATTCGAAAGCTTTCAATCACCGGCCAACGCAGAGAGGCCTCCCATGTACTCGGCCGCGCCTCTTTAACCTTTCACTGGTGCGCAAAGAAAAGCGGTTCGACCTTCGTTTTCCGTGCGTCACGCGCGACTACCTTCTCTTGTTTGCGCTCGTCCGTCTTCGCGGGCGTGCGCACAAGAAAGCGCTGATTGCGCCGGGCGCTCCACGCTGCCCTAAGTGCGCATTTACGATCCGATCTATTTTAACCTGCGCCTGGATATGGAAACAAGCAAGAAGCGCGCGAATGCAGGCGGTGCGGACTTCCAACGGCGCTCGAGCACTGTTCTTGTTTCACACGCTCGCCACTTGCGCGCTACTTCAGCCCACAATTCGCGTCGTTGCGAGGGGCGCAAGAAAGGTCTGGCTCGTGTTTATAGTTTATTATTAATTTACATGATTATAAGTTTAATTTAAGTATTTATTATTATTGTTATTATTATTATTTATATGCACATTGCCGCGCCATCTTTTATTGCACTTCCAGAAATCACATTGTTCGATCTTCTATGATCCGTTAGTATACAGAGGGCCCTCTAAGTGGGGAAACCAATGCCAAAATGGCTAATAGACAGAAGTCCTAACCTCTGTAACTTTAACCAGATATTTCTGTAGTTCAAAGGGTAAATAATATTTAATAATATTATAAGTTTAATTAAGTAATTAATTTATTTTTTATAAGGTTAAAGACCCATCTTAATGATAAAAAATATGCTACCAAGGAGTTAGAATGTACTGCATAGAGTGGCTGACTACGGTTTCTGCGCTGTGGGTGGATGTTCGCTGAACTAATGGCTGCCATGTTCTTTACAGACAAAACATATGAGTGGTTACACTGTATTGACACACTGTTGTTTGTATCAAATCTTATTTCTATATTTTTGTCTTTTTCGTTTACTTGTATTTACTTCGGCATATAGCCAGAATATAAGTAATCATACCACAAATGTATCATTTTTCATGTAAGGTTTTTTTTAGTCCTCATTTCTACTACATACCCCGATTTATATTTCATAAAATTCAGATATTACAAATTTATTGTGCACAATAATTGCTTCGAGGGCGCTGCTTTGACTGCAAAAAAATATCTTCAATTTTCTGCAAAGATGGCGGCGCTTCAGCTACTCTATGCAATATATTCTAATTTCGTTGGCTGCTACAGTTCCTCTTTATCAGAACAAGTGATGAAACATCTTTACTCCAGGACGTTCTTGGCGGTGGCGTACGCGCTCCTGGCGGTGGCGCGACAAATTATTTGTCCTGACAAAACCTATTATTTATTTCGTATTTTGCTGAAAGTTGAAATATAATCGAACTGCGCCACTGGACAACTTCACTGTGTGCTCAGTAGGGTTATTTTGCAATATGCCTTCTATACGCAATTAATAATATAAGCATTCGTAAACAGCTTATCGTACACACAAAAGTCGTATAAGCTCACATTGACTCCCGTTCATTTGTGCACTTCGCAAACCTGAATGCCTTCTCGTCAATTACGTTGCAAATTACCTGCGAAAACCTTCGCAGTACGAACTCAATTGGTATATCAACAAAGGGTGTTGCAAGTCTTCATCTGCGTGAAGATTACAATGGTTAATATAATGTTTTTACACGGACTTGGTTCAGTTATTTTTCTACCTCTTTTAGTCCTACAATTATTAAATCTGATCTCCATTTCAGATCAGTTCATCAACACTTAAACTTTTTCGATTGGCATTCACGCAAGTCAAATCGAGCCGGTTACGAAGAATTAGAAAGCTTTGTTTACACTAAGAAACACTTTTTGCCCTTGGCAAGTGCTATTTCCTGCTGTCTTATGTAATATATATTCCGATTATGGACATAATATTTTCCAAAGTTTGCGTTTGTGCTCAGGTATGTCAATGCACTGACAAGGGTAAACAATGCTGAAAATTAGATTGTTACGTACAGTTATCATGGGTTTCTTATTTATTTATGTTTGGAAATTCTATTTGAACACACATTTCAATTAGAGAGGCGACATCAATGTCCATGTTTAGAAAACACCGATGTTTTTATAAAAACACCGATGGAATTAACGTCAATTTCTTTGAAACCTATATCTTTTTTAATATTAATATTTCTTGTTCTATATTTTTTTGTAGTTATTATTTTATTTTTTAATGAAAAATATCATAATAAAAGCCTGTAATGATTTTCTGATATTCATACATTAAATTCTGAGAAGGCATATTATTCAGACCAATGTGATCTCGAGTGAAAATAGTTGTTGAGGCTGCAAAATAAAGCTTGAGTGTTTTGGGAGAGCTTTTTGGAAAAATCAGCAAATGCAGTAGAAACTGCTACATGTCTTTTGAATCCTTTGACAACAAGGGAAAGTTCTGAAAACAATTAATGAAGACGGTTAGCATCACGGCGTATGGATAATTACGTATTGAAGAAATCCCTGTTACCTTTGTCTGGGAAAATAAACGTTCTCCTTAAAGATTCCATTCGTTATTTGTGGCGCACATGCGTAGCCGCTTTCTCTAGCGCTAGAAGGCACTGGGTACGGACAATGCAATCCCAATCATCTTTGAAACACTATCCCTTGTAATTCACTTTCATTGTACTCGATACCCGCATATTTATTCGTTTTTTCACGAGCGATGCGATCCGCCATTACCCGGCTAGACAGCATACTTAAAACAATCAAATGCCTTTGCGTCTTAAAGAAAGACGTTTGATTCTGAGAATCTGCCGGCAATGTGCAATGCTGCCGGCGCGGCGCTTAGGAGCTGACGCGATCACCCGGGCATTTTTGAAAGCAGTTCAAATTTTTGTTTCAAAACGTTTTGCACAGAAAATTTGTTTCCGTCCTCTGGAATGCAGCCGACAGTTTTTGGAGGACAAGTTCTCGGCCACGGCAAGTTTGAAATGTATGTTCTTCGCTGTTAATTAGTACCAAAGAATGTTATAAATGATTGAATTCCAAGTAAGAGTAAGTCATTGGAATTAATTTGGCCACCTATGATAAAATAATCTTTCAATAAAGGATGTCACCAGATAAATGTGATGTTCTATTTAATATTTTGAGTGAGAAACCTTTTAGAACCAAAAGGATCTAAAGATAATTTAGCACTCCGTTGAAGGGAGAAGAACATCACACGTTGTTCAAAATGCTTATTGTTTACATAGTTAAAAAAGAAAAAAATCAAAACAATTACATAGAGATAGAAAGCAAAAGTATGAGGCAACTCTGTTCTTTTTCTACACACTAGAGTGATTTGTGGAAGAGGAAAAGGATTGCCTCTTACAGTAGTTTATTTTCATGGAAAACATGGTTCTCTTTTGAGTTTTCCATTTTTAAATTATGTAAATGATAACTTTCACATATTAAGTTAAGTCTCTTTAGGCGTATGGACTTAAACACATCTGAACACAATTTATTGGTGTTTCGACTATGATATAAAATGTTTTATTTTTTATAAATATTTGTGTATTGTGTGAGTCTTATTATCATTTACAGTTTCCAAGATCACAATGTTTCCACCTTACCATTTACGCAGCTATTGCGAAAAAAACCTGTAATTAATAAATTTTAGTTTTTCATGTAATTAAATATTACACATTAATATTCTGTACGAACCTAATTAAATTGGGCAAATCCATGTTCGCCCACGCAACAAACTACTAAAACAGAGGAAAGACCGTTCCGACCCGGTACACTGTGCGTGGGCTAGCCGGTGACGTCATCGCTAGGGAAGACAACAAAGAAGAGAACAAATTTTTCCATCTGTTTTGCAAATGACGGATGGTGCGGACCGTCCCGTCGGGGCCCGACCTTAACAGCGTAGAGCGCGCACTCTTACGGGAATCATGTAATGAACTTTTTAAAAGTCCCGTCCATACAGTCCATTCTTGTTCTACCGACCCAGAGCGCGCTAGGCTTAAGAGCCATTTACAGTAAATGTGTATACGGGTATAGAAGTTAAACAAAAACACTTAAAATTAATGAAATAATGTGAAATAAAATTTATCATATTAGTTAGTAATATATTCTTGTAGTTTTCTAATCTCTGCGGTGTAAAAATACATTTATGATCGCGAGAAATTTAATATAGTTAAGAAATTAGGGTTTGAAACGTTAAAATAATTTTCATAAAATTTCTGAACATTGGATAAGCATGGCAAATAAGATACCAGAAGTTTTCATCTACTTTAAGATTGCAGAATTATCTCGGTTTTAGTATCATTCAACTGCACAGTGAATTGTCCGCTTAAGAGTTCGTTCACCTACAGGTTATAATCGTCCTATAGGTTAAAAAATAGGAAATTGCTGCTGTATAAGGCATTAGTGGCAAATGCAAATTTGTCACTTGCACGTGATGCGCTCTAAACAGTGCGGGTGGGTACTGAGGTCCAGTCCTAATTTGCGCAGGTTAGTGCAGGTAATCAAAGCGCTCTAAAATACGTTTATAGTGTACCCATAACAATATTGATGGGCCTGTCATTTCAAATTTAATCGAGAGAGATAGACGATATCACATGAATCGTGCCCCTGACCCGAATATTCACATGATGCCAAGGGTGCTTCGTTTATTATGTCAGTGTGTACCTACTTCATTTGCGCGGATGAACGGTATTTTATCTTCTATAAATGAATTATTATGCATTGAGAGTAATTATTAATGGGATTTGAAGGGGAAAACTGGTAACGCATTTGATATCATACTTATTTTTTAATGAGGGGAGGCAAACATGTAAAACCTGTTCTCTTTAACGTAAGTAAATCTCTGCAGAAGTAATAAATGGATATATGCCGTTAAAAATCACTGTTAACTGAAATATTTATTTAATTGTGTTTTTCATTAAATTTCAAATTTTCAGTCCCAATCACAAAACAACAGTATAAACGAAAAGTACACTTTTAAAGTCCCTTATAACGCCAGCATATGCAAACAGCACATAAGGACGAATATGAAGCCCAAACATTGGAAACGCTTCACCAAAACAATTAACCTCCAGTAGCTGAACGTAACTTGATCTCAACAACAAAGCGCCTGGTAACACAGACAAAACTGTTTAACATTCAATCCGCCTGGTGCTCAGGACGCAACTGCCCCGTTCGCCCGAATGGGAGCCGGGCAGCGCGCGACCTCCTGTAAAAACCAGCCTAGATCATATTCCCAGCGCCAGAGGATCAGCCAGCAAAAACACGCCGCCCGGCGTTTCAATTTGCGCGTTTGCCTTTGTGCGCTTGCCTTTGTGCTCTTGCCTTCGTGCGCTTGCCATCGTGCCGCCGGTGATTGTCACGATGCTCTGCTGTTGCTCCCTGCACCCGCTGACGCCCGCAGACGGGCTGCCGTGAATGTGGAAGTAGCTTTGAAGGGGGAGGGGAGGTGTGTAGCCCTCAGGGTTGCCAATACGTTAGGCTTGTTTTTCAATTTGATTTTTATACGAAGAAGAATTCCATCTTATAGGCCAGCAAAAACATTAATATGCATTGAAGCCGAATTTTAGCATATTAAATTCAAATTCGAAACCATTTTTTTCTGTCACTCCATGAGTTTTTAAAGTAATCTGATAATAGATATGTTGTGGAATTATTTCATAATTGACCATGTTTCCAAATGCCGGAAACACTGTACAACAAACAAACACATATCAAGTAGGGGGAGAGTAGATTTGTAGCCTTCAGTGTTGCCAGTAGTTGGATGGATTTGTATTATCAAAGAGGAAGAATTCCATTTTCCGGATTACATAGGCTTGTGACTTGTGAAAAAAATGCTCGCATCGAAGCCTAATTTTGTTGTATTGAATTCAAATTCAAAAAAACATTTTTTCTATCATTACAATATTTTTAATGATGTATGAAATTTGTTGTTGTAGAAATATTTCATATTTGACAATGATCTTAAATATATGAAGTACTGTAGATCATAATCAAGTATCTCAAGAGTAAAGAGTTGAACGTGTTTAGTTCATTATTGGTGGATATGTATTTTTGCCTTGAATGTAGCAAACCAATTGTTTTTTGGTTACTACATAATTGTTGATGATGTTGTTGATCAGAACAAAAGTAAAAACGACTGTTGTATTGATGATACCCAAATTTATTTTTTAAAGTACAATAATTATCTTTATTAACATTCCATATTATAAAAATAAAAACATACATTAGAAAATACTTGCGTTCTTGTCGAATATATTGTATTATACTTGGTAAGTTTTGAAAGTACAAGTCTCATTTTATTTCATTAATGTCGCCGTGTATTTGAAAGTTATACCTTTTGTCACACAGAGATAAAAGGATGTCAGGCCATGAACGTTCGCGCCCAAACAGAGGCAACTACGACTGGGTGTAAGTCTTTGCTTTGAACTATTTTACCTGGAAACACTGTTTTTTTTGCAAAAAAATTAATTATTAAATATTAAAGTTAGTTTCACCAACATTTTGTTATTAGATGTTGCCTCTGACTGGGAAGTCTTCGGGTTCGTGTCCCGTTCGTTGGCGAATCCCAGAGCGGTAATACCATGCTAAAGGGGTCACGGACTCTGCGAAGTATATCTTTCCCCATCCATGTTGTCTCTCTTTACACACACGCGCACACTGACATGAACCACATACGTCAAGATATAAGTCTGGAGCGTAGAGCTTGACCCGACTAGGACGGTTCCCGCTGGGAGGATACTTGGAGAGGAAAAACCCCGCAGGGTCGGTCGGTGCCGAGTCTCATCTTCCAGAGGGCACGAAACACTGCCACATCCGCGGCTAACACACCCACTACACTTACGGGTCTGATAACCATTTAAATTAACTTCTCCTAAAAAACAGTTGAATACTGTTCCTGTTCATGCAAAACTATGTTCCTTTGTTTGTGATGCTTAGAAGACTTTAGCGTGAAAATAAGTGCGTTAATAAGTTTTCGTTTAAGACTTTTGGCGAGTGAGACAAACGAAGGCAGTTGGGACGGGAAGGGGGATGGCAATAGCACGCGGAGCACAGGCGCTAGCAATGCCAGCGGGTGACGCCGAAGCATCAGGCCCGCGTTCTCGGGGATTCTGTTTCTTCCACCCTCCGCCAGATGGCTACCGTGTAATTAATGCTGTGTTGACGCGTTTTTGCCTGTGGCCTCTGCCTGCCGCGGCGGGCAGCGGGGAGTGGCGCGGAGCGGGAGCGCGGGCGGTGCGTGGCGGGGAGGGTAGCCGGAAAGCGGGAGGACGTGAAGCCGGCTGGAGGGACTTCCGTCCTGGTGCCATCACTTAATGCTTAATGGGCGAGGGGAGAAAATGCATGAGTTATGCGCGGGCGCAATGAATATAGAACGCGAGATTTGCGAGGGAGGGACAGCGAGAGACGCGGTCCAGCCGGATTTTGTGGCGCGCACTGGAGCGGCTGGATGAAACGCGCTGCGAGGAGAAAGGAAAAGGCGGGGTGAGAATATGAAACAATTTGGAAAGGAAGGCACAGCTGGAGAGAGTAGTTTGAACAGCGAGATTGGATGGGGTAGTAAGTAGGAGCAGAAATGGTTGGATGGATGGGTGAGAAGATGTATAATAAACAGTAAAGGACTGTGGAAAGAAGCAATGCAAAGAGAAAAGTAATATAGGCCTAGCGTAGCGCGAAAATGTCGGGCTTGCAAGTGGAAGATGAGAGAATGGGAGGTTGGCCGGAGCGGCGCGAAAAGTGGCAGGGCATAGTAGCAAGTAGTAGGTGTGGCAACTGGGCAAGAGGAAAGGGACGGCGGCCGAAGTCAGCGAAGCAACGTGGCAGCAAGAGCGGGAGGCGGTGCGGACTGGCCGGGGAAGTGAGCTCAGTAGCCAAGAGGTGGGATTGGCGCGTCTGTGCCCACCGCGCGCGCCGCCTCCGCAATATAATTTAACTTGGCCACCGTCCGCGGAGCACCGCGTTAAAACTCTCTTTATGAACGCACCCCCGCGTGATTATGACGCGTTGTGCGCAAGCTAACCTGCGTTCTACAGCGCATTCACGGGGTGTTCCTCTGTGTTCTGCTCTTCGTTGATAATTTTCATCAAAACAACTGAAGGAACAGATGAATGGAACATTTTCCCGCGGCCATTTTTCCTGTAATTGTGAACCTCTTTGCCTAAGTCATTTGCTTCGATTACTTTGTGCTCAAATTTGTGCGGAATAAAATATGTAGAATTAATGATTTATTATGTTTTTTGTGATAATTATATAGTTTTTTTTCTTCATAGAGCGTATGCAGTAAGAGCTTAAATGTATGCGTGTGTTTAAGAATATCCTGTCAGATTTCGTTGTAAGATACTTGTTTGCAAATACTTTTATTGATATTGAATTTTTATGAATATATTGCAATATTTTTGACTTGATGTAAAGAAGAAAATTGGGGTTTCTAAGTAGTAATTAATTATTCATGGTGCTTGTTTTTGCCCCTTTAACAAAAAGTATTTTCATGATCATGGAATATACGAATACAATCAATAAAATGTAACTAGTATGAAACAATCTTCACAGAGTGTCACACTTTGCGTAATTGAATTTATCATGCTTCCCAGAAACATTACAACTTTAACGTTGGTGCAAGATCAGGTTTACATCATTTGTTGACCTTGATATGAAAAGGTAACAATGAAATTATACAGTATATTTCTAGAACATGCGCAGGAGTGTGGCAAAATCTATGACTCAGGAGGTAATTTTAGTCATTTTACTACGCAAGAATTGTTTTTTTTTGCGCAAAATGAAGAGATCACAAATAGTGTTGGTAGGAACATTGTCTCTCAACACTTCGAGTGTATCCTTATTCTGTTAGGTTTACTAAATTGCTAACACGTTTGTTCTCGAACGCGAAATTGGAGAACAAAAAAAATCACTGAAAATTATCTTTCAGTTCAGAGAAATTAGTACTTTAGTGTAAATTAATGCTTTTTGAGGTATAAAGACAGAATGTATTTGAGAATAATGACAGTACATTATACGTACAACTTACGGATAGCACTTCACATACCATTTTTAATTTGTTTTGTCCAACAGCCGATCTAGTTGCAAAAAATACACCATAGTGTAATTAATTTTATGAGTTGGTTAAGTCACTGAAGTTGATGTAATTAAAGTAATGTTTTTAAATACATTTGAAGATTATGTTTATCTATACAAAAATGGACGATTTTGAACTCATTGAAAGATTTCGCCGGATATTCAGTAATAAACTGCTCTCGAGGCCATTTATATATTCACACATATATGTATGTTGTTCACATTAGAATGTGAACAACATACATATATAAGTTTCTCCTTACAATCAGGTTATTATTCTGTGTGAAAATCTTTCTGTGTGAAGTTCTTGTGTTTTACATTCTATTATTAACAAAAAAATGAGCATTTCAGAAAAAGAGCATTTCGTCAACAAACAATAGCATTTCAGCGCCCCTACTCATTATAACATTTATACACATTGTCGCACATACACACAGCCACATTCCTTCTCATATTCGCTTCACGCACTTACACCACACATTTCATACTTTCTAATATACTCTCTCTCTTTCTCTCTCTCTCTCTCTCTCTCTCTCTCTCTCTCTCTCTCTCTCTCTCTCTCTCACACACACACACACACACACACACACACACACACACATACATACAAACGTGGATAAATATGTTCACATATACAGCATCTAAAAATTAGTCTAAAACATTTGAAACACTGGCACGTCCACAAAGCAAACTAAGTTATAAATATAGAATTTATTCGCGCATCTTCTGTGCATCTTTGCATGCATCTTCTTGAATTCAATGTTGTCAACTACAATTCTCAACCAGACACGCAGGTGAATACTACTCATTTTCACTCTTGCTTATTCTTATTATCATGGATTTACACACATTAACTTATTCCAATCTACAGCAGTACATTCTCTGTAATACACTGTGAAATCCTAATATAAACCTAATATTTTAGTATACCATAAGACATGTATATTTAATTGATGTGTTGCAATTATTTATAACAGGTATATTGATCTGATGGTAACCGAAATATGAAATTGGGAATAAATTAGAAATTTTGATATAGACTCATAACGATGTGTATTTGAGAATTATATAAAAATACATGGATCTAAATGTGAGAAAATGAAAAAATGGAAGTGATGGTAGTGCTATTGTACACGAGATTACAATTCACACGCTCAGACACCATGCCAGTTAATTTTTTTGTTTTCGCTTTTACTATTTTTCTATGTGTTTAGGTCTCCCTGTCTCTTTCCTTCCTCCTCTGTTTCACTTTCACTCCCTCTGTCTCTATCTCACCCCCTGTCACATTCTTGCTCCCTCCGTCTCACTATTTCCGTATTCTCTGACTTCCCCTCTGTCCCTATCCCTTTCTGTCCCTATCCCTTTCTGTCCCTATCCCTTTCTGTCCCTAGCCCTTTCTGTCCCTATCCCTTTCTGTCCCTATTCCTTTCTGTTCCTATCCCTTTCTGTCCCTATTCCTTTCTGTCCCTATTCCTTTCTGTCCCTATTCCTTTCTGTCCCTATTCCTTTCTGTCCCTATTCCTTTCTGTCCCTATTCCTTTCTGTCCCTATTCCTTTCTGTCCCTATTCCTTTCTGTCCCTATTCCTTTCTGTCCCTATTCCTTTCTGTCCCTATTCCTTTCTGTCCCTATTCCTTTCTGTCCCTATTCCTTTCTGTCCCTATTCCTTTCTGTCCCTATTCCTTTCTGTCCCTATTCCTTTCTGTCCTTCATCCTTTCTGTCCTTCATCCTTTTTGTTCCTATTCCTCTGGCCCTATTCCCCTCTGGCCATATTCCTCTCCGTCCATATCCCTCTCCGTCCATATCCCTCTCCGTCCATATCCCTCTCTGTCCATATCCCTCTCCGTCCATATCTCTTTCTGTCCATATCCCTCTCTGTCCATATCCCTCTTTGTTCCTATTCTCCTCTCTGTCCCTATTCCTCTCCGTCCATATCCCTCTCCGTCCATATCTCTTTCTGTCCATAACCCTCTCTGTCCCTATTCCCCTCTGTCCCTAATCCCCTCTCTGTCCCTAATCCCCTCTCTGTCCCTAATCCCCTCTCTGTCCCTAATCCCCTCTCTGTCCCTAATCCCCTCTCTGTCCCTAATCCCCTCTCTGTCCCTAATCCCCTCTCTGTCCCTAATCCCCTCTCTGTCCCTAATCCCCTCTCTGTCCCTAATCCCCTCTCTGTCCCTAATCCCCTCTCTGTCCCTAATCCCCTCTCTGTCCCTAATCCCCTCTCTGTCCCTAATCCCCTCTCTGTCCCTAATCCCCTCTCTCCCCTTTTCTCTCTCTCTCCTTCTTCCCCTCCTTCTCCCTCTCCTTCTCCCTCTTTCCGTCTTCCTATCTCTCTCACGTACACTCTCTCCAACACACTCATTACACTCCAGTGTCGGGGAATTCCGGAACACCCAGTACGCACGAGCGCGTTGCCGGGCGAGGGCGAGGGCAGCGCCGCGGGCGACGCCGCACAGGGCCATTTGGGCGGAGCGGCGTGGCGCGTGACAACGTGATCTAAGGGCGACGCGCAAACGAGGCAGACGCTCACTCCAAAGAGCTCCCCTCACCCGCAATGAATTTCAGATATTTCGTGCGTTTTGACCGCGCCCGGCCGCACGGATTACCGGCTAAACGCAATTGCAGTTGCGCGTTGCACACTGACCGCGCGAAAAAACGCGACGGCGCCCACGCGCGGATTGCGGCTTTGCAGGGGGCTTTGCGTGTGTCGAGCGCGTCGCGCCCTTCGCTACGCTTAGCGTTTGACGGCGGCCCCTATTTTAAGCTGCGTAAAGGGATCGCTATTTTCACCTAGTTACTCTGGTTGCTAACGGCGGTTGGACGAGTACAGCAATGAAGATAACGTGAGACTGTTTCGTAACGAAGAAAGCGTACATTGTGGGTTTTTTTCGGCGTGACCGCGTGGAGCAGAGAGGTCAATGATGGCAGCGGATTTTGCACGGGCCTTTGCGTGTGTTGAGCACGCCCTTCGCTCGGCTTAACGTTTCACGACTGCCTCTGTTTTAAGATGCGTAAAGGGATAGCTACTCGCACTTCCACCTCGTTACAGTGGCTGCTAACCGCAGTTGAATGACTACAACGTTGAAGATAACGTGCGCCTGTTCCTTAGCGAAGAAAGTGTAGATTGTATTGTACTTTTCTTTTTCCGTCCCGGGGCACGAAGGTCACTGTTGGCTGCGCAAAGTATTGGTCAGTAATTAAGTATGAGTTCTTAGTGGAGTAAGGTAAATACAAAGATACCTTAAAGTACGGTATACATCTTTAAAGCAATAATATAACCAGTTTCACTGTATGGTACAGAGGTGTGGGTGTTAACAAGGAAATCCAAAAACATGTGGATGATCTGAGAAAAGAAACTCCTAAGACGCCTTGCCCAACATATGAAAATGGTCATTGGCGAATAAAATAAATTCATATTTGATCATCATACGAGTATATATGAGACCTGACATAGTTGATGAAATTAATCTAGTGCACGGGAAACGTATTATGATTGAGAAATGAGAGACTAGCAAGAAAGATCTTGTTTGGAAAACTAGAAGGGAAGAGCATGAGAGGTAAACCACGTTTGAGATGCCGAGACGGATGGAGAGGGAGAAGAATTAGTTCTACGTGATGTTTCTAATAAGAACATAACTTCTATCTTGATATATTAACAAACAGATGAAGGCAAAAGAGAGCGGATGATTAATAAGTGTTGTAAGTCAGTGTTATATATCATTTCTTTTATTGAATTGGTAAGTGCATTGTAAAAGATCATTAAACAATTAATTAAGTCCTTAATTGTATCAACGTTCATTTGTGTTCAGGTTCCTTTTATGTGCTTATTTAATCTTTATCTTTTTCATAATGGAATTTTTATCTTTTGCAGAGCTCAATTAATGAAACATACGTCAGTTTTTATTGTCAAAGAAGGAGTTTGATAGCGCTATTTCAGAGGTTTCAATTTCATTCGAGCTGTCTTTGATCGAACAGTATTGTAGGAACCTAATTAGCAAATTCAAAGTAAAACTAACTTGATTTATATTTCGAACAACAAGCCTAATAGAGAAGTATTAAATAAAAAAAGATTTCAGTGAGAATTTGAATACGTAAGACTTAGTGGAATTGGAGACCTTTGTAACAATTCTCTGCGACCTGCCAGCAGAAACTGTATGCAATGTTACAAACATTTATCAGGGACATCGTTGATAATAAATTCCGTAAACCTTCATCCTGACAATGAAATATGAAGTATTTCAGGAAATAATGTAGGTGGTTATAAAAATTAATGTGGCTCGTTGTAACCAATATTTACGAAATATCGAGAAGTTACAGTGTTGAAATTGAGCAAGAATTGAAAACATGTTCGGATATTGATGGTTCAATTAAATTAATTTCAATTCATTCAATTTTTAAATTTAACCTGATATATTGATGCATACACTAACATTGTTAAGGTTAAGAGGCAGTTAGCATGGGGAGTTAATAATTGTTTAAATAAATAACAATAATTTTGTATAATGTACACTGTGTGTACATTGTGCCTTCGAAAGTGACATATTGTGCCTTCGTTGTTAAATATAGTTAAATAAAGTTAAAATGAAAACAGAAAATCGCATAAAGTGGTAAAGTTTAAAGCACGTTTCCAAGAACGCTGATCTATCTTTCAAAGTACATTCCCAACTTCGAGCCAATATTTTTATCTTTATATGATCCATGTACCCTGGATTACGTGGTCGTTGTGTGCGTATGGCGCATGCGCGCTCACATACACATGTGCAAGCACACGCCGGGGGGCTGCATCGCCTCCGGCCCGTGCATCCCTTGCGGATAATTCAAGCTTCGCGAATTTATCGCGACGCTGCCTAACGTAGTGGAAAGTTGACCATAAACATCCCCTCCCCCGCGACCTCGCGTTCTCCTGCAGCCACCTCACACACTCTGCCCCTCCCCTCCCCTCCCCTCCTCTCCCCTCCACTCCCCACCCCGCTCCTCCTCCCTTAGCCACCCCGCCGACCCCACATCCCACCGGCGAGGACGCGTCTCCAGAGATCTTGGAGCCTTTCCAAGTGTTTTATCGCGTAGTATCTAGCCTAATGTACTGTCGCCCAGCTTAGGCCGAGACTTAACCCGTAGCACCGCCGCCCCCGCCTCGTCCCGGGCAAGCGGTGTACCCACCTACCCGCCATAATTGCATAAGCGATACCGCACTATCGCGCCATCTCGCGGAGCAGCGCTGGCTGGAGCGCCTATGCGATGACGTGGCGGGGGGGGGGGGAGGAAGAAGTGACGGCGACGCTGCCCGCTCTTGTCGATGTGGTAACGATGGTTGTAACAGGGCAGCCACTTCCGCTTTGTGTATTCTTGTTCTCATTTACCATGGATTGTTATGTTGATGACTATACGATAATGGAACAAGAGGCAGGGGAAATGGGACCCCTCCAAAAACACTACCGCGATCCAGAATGTTCGGCACAAAATTTACATGAGCCATTAGTATTTAAATCATATATCCTGAAAGTGGGAATTATTTTGTTTAATTTGATTTCTTTTCTTTTCTATAAACCCATAGCCTTGTTGAGACCATAGTTTAGACCAGAGATGGACAATGAGAAGCTAAGTAGAGGATAATAGTGACCTCTAATTTGGAAGATATGGTGATTGTCTTTTTCGGAATAAAAAAATGCGTATGTCGATGGCAGAAGTTTGATTGAAGGACAATGCTAGTCACAAAAGTATCCAAACCAGTAAAGGAGAAACTAATGATGTGAATAAAAATGTACCCACTGATATGAAGAAATACTGATGGGTGAATAAATATAGGCAAAAAGCGGTGGAGGTGGTCACGATGAACATCACGTTGGTCTCTATTTCAGCTTCCAAATGCTTTCTTTGCTCGAAGATTTACTGAATGCAAGAAATTAAGAAGAAGAATCGTTTACCGCATTTGTATTGAATGAAACAAGTGAAATAATTGGTAGTCATTTCAGAGCTTGTCTACTTCAGTTCGAAGGTGTTGATAGCGGTCTGAGAATATGATGTAGTGTGTCGAGGAATTGCATATTACTGAAGATTCTGATATAGGGGTATTGAATTATAATACATTAAACTGTCAGATATTTCCATTTAAAAATGGAAACAAAAAATAAAAGAGAACACAATGATAGGACAAGTGTCGTCATTCCATGCCTTATACTGCTGAAGCAGTATTCGTGGGACCGCGCAAGTGTGTCTCGCAGATGTCGGAACCAGTTCATAATCATGCTGCGGTTATCGAGAGATACCGTTGCCTGGCGGTTACGTAGAAGACCCAATTAGGTAGAAGAGAATTGCGGGGAAGTGGAGGAGGGGAGGCTGCGGTGACGTCTATGAGATGGGCCTGCAGCGCCTCCATCTGCGTTTGCGGTGTCAAGGAGAAGTAAGAGCTACAAATTTACTGATGTAAAATAAATCGTCAAACACCGATGAATTAATGTTGATAAAATTTGGGTCACGATTTATTAATCCTTCATGTAGGCAAATACGTTAGGAGTAGATAATATTTATTTTGAAAAATAACGCTGAATAGAAAGCGTTGGAAAACCGGCTTTTAGCGCAAATCGCGCCAAATCATGACTTCTGAAAGAGTAGGCAGTAAAACCGCAGATGTGATCCTCAGGTATCAGAAACGGTCTGCGGTGTCGAGAGACGCCCTCCTCCTGGCAGTTGCGGAGAGAATCCGCAATTAGAATGGAGGGCTGCCGCGCCGCGCCGCGCCGCGCCGTTCCGTTTGAGGGAAACCGCGAAGTGAGTGCCGCCGCCGCCGCCGCCGTCGCCGCCGCCGCCGCCGCCGCCGCCGCCGCCGCCGCCGCCGCCGCCTCGTCTCCGCCGCGGTCCTGCAGCGCCTGCAGTGGCGGCAGTTGCGGAGCGAGGAGGGGGCGGCGAGAGGAAGAAATGCGCGGGGCCGTTAATGAGCGGGATTCTGCTGGCACCGCTCCGCGGGCCCCGCACTGCCTCGGGCGCTGCTATCGGGGCTCCATCTCGTTTTCGTCGAATCGTAATGTGCCCTAGTTTCCAGGCACTCTCGCGAATGGAAGCGCAGAAAAGCGGGGGGGGGGAGGGCGTTGTGGAAATTTCGAAACGCACGCAGCTCATATGCACAAGGGTGTCAGTAAAAAAAGTTTTTGTAATTCTGCACTGTTGTACCTACAACGCGGCCAGGCACAGGGATGAAAAGCCGGTCTTAACGGCCAGCGCCCGTTAAGAACTTAAACGGATGTCGTGTGTTAAGAACGATTGATTCAAACCAGTGCGAGCAATGGATGACATGAGTACTTCCATTAATTTAAAAAGTATTAATTTTTATGTTTTTGTTACAGGCAGATCATACATTCTTTATCAATTCTGCAATTAAGTGTGGGGACTTGGTGGCAGATGATCATGACATACATTCAATACAATACTCTACAAAAGTATAGTTATTTAAAAATAATAAGTAATAAAAAATGATACATGCGCAGGCCTTCACACCACTTTTCTTCCCTTCACTTCACTGCACTGCACAATATTGAACTGTGATGTTTTTCTTTCACATTCCTTTCACTTCATAACATAACACAACACATAAATAGACAACAAAAATTATTATACAATTTGTTGTATAGAAAATACTAGTAATTAAACGGTAGGAAATTTTTAGAAATACATTGATGTAAAATGTACATAAAAAGGTAAAAAAGTAACTTATTTTTAAATTTGCTCGAGTTTTGAGGGAAGGGTTTAAAGATTGTCCCAGGCTAAGTGTTCCAGACACTAATAGTTTGGTTCGCGAATAAAAAATGTTTGTCCGCTCTCTGTAGTCTTAATTTCGTGCACATGATTCGCTCTGCCGACGTTTGTAGGTTTTCCTAAACGACAATGAATTTAATTCCAAGTTGGATAGCCTGTGCACGCTTTGTACATAGCATAGAGTCGCATCTTAATCCGCCTTTTTTTCGAGTGACTTTCACACTTCTCTATTTTGAATGCCTCTGAAAGTAGATTTTGATGCTTTGCTCTGGACCTTTTCTAGATTAGGTTCTGTACGCGTTCCATCATATCGCACCGACAAATATTGTATTGTAGGGCTGATATCATAAATAACGTACTTGGTGGTTTATAAACATTTGATCACGTCGGTTTTTAAACTTCAACTACGTCATTTGCTTTTTATGAACCTAATGTCGTTAATAAACAAGCGGCGTTCTTTGTTTCCTCAGCTGGAAGGTATGGTAAAATTATGTTGAGAAGCTGATGTAGAAAAATTACACAAAATTATTTATTGATTTAAATAACCATTAATAAACTCATTTATGCTAAATGTTAGTATGAATATTAGCACTACATTGTTGCGTTTTATGTCATTTCTGTTTTGTTATTGCATAATTCACACGATGAATCTTTAAACAGAATACAGACAATGTCCCAGAATATATTTTACAGATAACGCTTGCGGCGAAACAAAATCCGGATATAGGAGGAGAATGTTTGATTTTCTGCATTTCGAGCACTATTTTAATTGGCCGTATTCACGATTCCTCTTCCGCTTCGAATGTTTTCTGCGTGTTGCTGGCAATTCATTTTTTCAGGTCAACAGCTGCATTTGCTGAAGAGAGTAACGCCGAATTGAACTTGCGCCAATGGTTCAGAGATTACACAGGTCCAGTTACTTTATAGTTAACCTGCACATTTAGACACGAGTTTGTGATTTTTTCAATGTACTAGCGTGGTAGTATTCCCTTCAGATTTAATTCCCCCTCTCCGCGTCTCTCTAGCATGCGCTCAACCAAATTCCACTGCTCTGATTAAAGGAATTCCGTTGGGATACGTCCTAGTACGACATTTTCAGTACATTAAACACAACATATTTCATTTCCCTAATTAAATACATCCTCATTACATGACGCACAGCGAGTTATGAACAAGCAAATCCCAAAGGTGAACGATTTTGTGGAAACGTGTTTAAATAAGCTTTATTGTGCTCTGATGTTTTTGGATGGATGTGTATTTCGAGTTAGAAATAACGAGTTAGGACTTATTTAAAATGGGAAAACATTGCATGGTTTACTCATTTATGTGTTACTTAAGTAAACTCAAGATATGACACAGAAGTGTTACTATGAATATCTTTTTAGATTTAATTGAAAAAATATCTGAATTCCCTTGATTTGTATTTTCTCTTGAACTCTTATGTAACGGCTGCTACGAACGGTAAAATGAGATATTTTGAAAATTAAATGTTTCATGCTATTTAGTCTTTGTTAAATAACTACAACACGTGTATCTCTACTATGTATACACATAAAAACAAGCCCAGCTTAGACTGACATGATCAGTTGAAAACACCGTAGGTTTGGAAACTGATACGTGATAATAAAATATGTGCACAAAGTATGTAAAATGTTTGGGGGCATGGTATGTATCTCACGTCGTGACGGGGAGGAACCTGGAGCTGAGAAACTTTCGCTACTCGCAGCTTAATGTTTCCTCTCGTACAATTGAATACATGCTACTCTTTTATATTTATTTTTATTACTGTCAAATCTTCATCCTCCTCCACTTTGTCGCACTGCGTACAAATCTCTATTTTCTTTCACATCTTTCTACTCGATATTTCTCACTTGGACTCAAGAAATTCAGAGAAACGCATATCCACTTCTCTAATTTTGAATATACTTTGTTCTACACGTTCTTAAGCAGCATATAATCTGAAATTATTCTCAAGATTCTTTTCAGTTCAGCCCTATAAATCCACAACCTGTATATGGATCTTAGCTGGTATTCCTTTGGGTCCTGAATTATTTTACGCTGTATGATTTCAACCGCTGTTGCACCAGTGGTTCTCTTCCTTCAACACTATCTGCGAGTTTCCCTCGCTGGGCCTGCCCTACCTGCGTGCACGCGCTAACAAATCGGGCGCGGGCCCCTGCCGAATAGGCATCCCGTCAACCCCCATCCGTCAGCGCCTCCTCCTCCTCCTTTTGGAGCCCTGTGCCCGTCGCCCACTCGCACCGTCCGCTCGCCCGGGCAACGGGCGGCTGCTCGCAGGTCTGCCCCACCGCAGGAGAAAATCGCAGAGCGGATTTGTAAAATAGTGTAATCTAAATGAGAATGTAGGGGGAAGTCGGGTAAACTGGACAGCCTTTTTGTTTTACTTCGTATACAGGGAGAGATGGCGCAGACCTTCAGCTGATGTCACTGCAGTGCCTCTGACCGGCAGGTCGTAGGTTCGAGTCCCGACAGTGGCAAGAATTTCGACACTAGCATGTCAGTTAGACCGTATTCAGTGGCTGTCTGGAGGAGAATTCTAACGGCCCGCTGCTCTGATCAGTTGTTTCTCGTGTTTTTTCCTATCAACCATTTAAATCATTTTCTGGAATTATTGTATGTTGAATGTTGTTTCTTCCCACACAACACTTTGTACATTTTTAAAAATGTTTGCACAACATTTAAAACAAATTAAGAGTTTCCAAACCTACGGTGTTTTCAATTGATCATGTCCATCTAAGCTGGGTACCGCTGCTTGTTTTTATGTGTATATAGTAGAGATACAATTGTTGTAATCATTTAAGAAAGACTAAATAGCATGTAACATTTAATTTTCAAAATTTTTGTTGTCCTATACTCACCCCTTACATATACAGTCTGACACTATGAATGATGTAAATGTTTATGCAAAAACGGACACTGATTGGATGAGTTTTTCTACGGAAGTATACTTCATGATTCTGAAATGAGAAAGTATACCGTTGGATGGTGGAGCGATTTTGAAATTGATGAAAGTTAGTTTGGTAAAAAAAAATTGAATAGAGGTAAAAGAGTGAATGGAAATTGGGTGTTAGAGGATTTTATCGAGTGTAAAACGCTGGTTTTTTCAAGGTTGTTAAAAGGCAGGAAGGCAAAAAGTTGTTGGAGGCAAAGATGATCTTTTAGACTTTGTAAATACATGTATGAAATAGGGATCCACTGTGATATCGGATTGTTGGATTTCTTATAATTGTTTAAAAGTCGAAGGTTATCTGCACTTCGCCGTCAACCACACTTTGCCTTTCAAGAACCTTGAAAATAATGAGCGTACCATACAATGGAAAGTACTTTGAGTGCAATTAAGTGCTACTTACGTCGGAGTGGCGTTTAAGAACAATTTCAAACTTTTCAAATATTTTGATGTATGTGGTGAAAAAATACGTAAAGAAAAGTGTAAGTTTTATTATGTGGCAATTTATAAAAGCAAATTGGAAAAGTTTATGAGAGTCCACAGTATATCTAGATGTAAACGAAATTTTTTTCTCGTTTATATTTTTTAGTAAGAAAGTGAGGATTGGGTATAAAAATATAGTAATTGTAAATTGATTTTGAAATGTTATATTTTTTAAAATGTTTATAGTGTGCTATCTGTACCGCTACAAAAACCTGTACTGACGTGTAGAATGGTGCTGCGATTTATATGTACACGGGGCTTTATAGAGAGTGTAGCTTTTCACCCGATCTAATAATAATAAAGGGGTAGAGGGGTGTTAACAACACCAGTGAACCTGGGCAAGCCCTTTGTTCCCTCATCATTGATATGCCGACCCAGCCGACCCGGTACCACCTTTGGGCGGTCCCAAGAGCCCGGCGGTTCTGACACCCTAGGCAGAGGAGATCAATAGATCTCCACTTCGGCCGGGACTATGCCCTTCCACATTCTGATAATTTCCGACAGTTTCCTTTTTCTCAGCTGAGAAGGATCCAAGGTAGAGGCACCACAGACCCCACGCCTTCGCTCACTCAGACCAGAACAAAGGCATAGGACATGTAGCGCCTCCTCCGGATGAGCATCGCACCATCGACACAAGGGCGATGCCACCAGGCCCATCTTAGACAGGTGAAAGTTCAGGCGCACATGGCCAGTCAGCAGACTCACGGTCAGCCTTGCATCTCGCCTGGACATAAGTTCGAATTCCTTCGCCCATTCAGGGTGTAGTTCGCTACCCAAGGCCATTTTGGCCTGTCTATTTCCATCTTGTTCACGCCATCTCTTCAAGTGTTCTTCACCGATCACTTCACTTCAAGTGTTTCACCCGATCTAACACTTAATAAATTAATTAACGCGATCTTAATATATAGAATTGGAAAAAGGTGTACGAAATTATACATTTATGTTTTCAGTTGACTGTTCATTTTCGCGAAAAAAGATCCCCTAAATACTTTCTCTCTTTATTTGTTAATTTAATAACCACTGAATTGTAGGACTCTCCCTGAATTATGTCTATGTTGTCTATATTCAGCTATGACAAGATAGTCTGGGGTTGGGGTGGATGACGGGAAATTTGGTACCATGGTTGCATTCAAAGAAACTTAAATTTAAACTTAATGGATAAAAAACTCATTGGTGTAATTCTCAGCTGCTGTTGTCTTTTTTCACAATAGACACACTCTTTGTCTTTTATTGGAATGACGATGTACTTTTCAAAACTATTTTGATTATTGATACTCTTTACCTTTTAATGTAGTAATACTTAAATCAATATAACATATTATTGTTTTACAAACTCATATTAACTTAATTACGAGATAAAGAGAATGTTATGCTGGTTGGGTAAATTTTATGTTGCGGGGGTGGCAAGGACCCGTCAGAAAAGAACACGATTTTCCTACTGCATTTGTTGTTGCAGTGCAATTTGTGCTGCTGGATTTGAATTTCCCTTCCGGGATATGATTTCCGCTAAATAACAGAACTCGCACTTGAATTTCGTGGCTGACATCTGCTGCAAAATTCCAAGTGATTCACTGTAATACGGAGAAACATTTCATGTTAACTCCGTGGCACGCGCGGTGTTTCTGTCAGATGCCAGACATGTCCCACGAATATCGCATGCGATACGTCTGGAGCTGCGTTTGAAAATGATATTGTTTGCAAGCGATCTGTGAATTAACGAAATTTCGGCAAACCACCAAGAGGAGAGTGGGTTTATCCACGATATTTTACAGCATCAGTGATCGAGGACTAGTGTGGACTAATGGACTCGTCTTCCACCGTTGGGGCTCTGGTTCGATTCCTGGTCAAGTCGTGCGTAATTTTTGGTGGACGAAGGGAGATTTGGACATGTTTTCTTTAGTTTCTTCCGGTTCCTCTGCCTCCCATTCCATTTATCCTTCGTGATTATCGCTGACTTTTACTCATTATACTATCTCTAAAAGCTTCTGTCCTCTGAAGCAATGTCCTCTGAATTTAAAATCCCAAGAGTTATCTCAGACACAGAATTGTTTCTGCCGTGTCTCTGTCTGGGAGTTCCTGTGGTTCGAGTCCACATGTTCGTTGTCAATGGTCGTTGTTTGCTGTCCATTGATATCTTGTTTAGTTCGCATTCGGGTATCTGAATTCGACTTGAACCTCTTCTCAGATTTATTTACTTCTTCTCTATTGTTCTGTTTATAATATTCCTTCTTACATCTGTTATATTCAGTTCAAGTTTTTATCTCTCGCAACAGTTTTCATTTCTCAAACGTATGTTTTAGAACATTAATTTCAAACAGTTTCCCATTTACTGTTTACCATTCTTCCCCAAACCCACATTTGAAATGTGTAGCGTAAAATAAATTACCAAATTAAGATATATATTTTTAGCTTAGACTTGAAAGAAAAATACTTGAATTTTTTACCAATAACTTTATTTATAGGATGTATCTCTGAATAGACATTATATCGTATAACATTTTCGAAATTATCTCTAATATAAGCTTTTATTTTAATGTGTATTTCATTGACCTTTTTCTGAATAAAAACATAACTGATCTAAAATAGATGTGAAGCTCCAGGGTAAACGGTACATTCTTCTGAATGTTCACGAGTGTCTTCTTCCTCAGAGACAAGCAGTTTTACCCTTTACCCCAATTCTCACTGTTCTCCCTAAAGATGGAAACGTGGAAATGTGGCGGTTGTACAATTTAAGGCTAGCCCCCTGGGCCCACTTCGGAGGCGCGAAGTAGGTCCCGGCCCCGGCACCAGACAGCGCTCCGGTCGTCCTCGCCGCGCCATCTTGCTCGCCTCCGGGGCACGAGGCGACGGCGGAGGCAGCGGCGGCGTGTTGGACCCCATCGTATTGAACCGGCGGTCGGAATGGTTCACTTTTAGCACTGTCCAGGGGCGCGCAGGTTGTTATATTTAGTTTCTGGGACAGTCCGCGGAGGCGCCTTCTGTTTCGCGGTTCTTCTTTTGTCTGGGCGCTCGTTTTTTCCTCGCCTGTAAAAACTTTCGCCGTCCGCGCGCGCGCGCCGCCGGCGGAGGCGGAGGCAGCGAGACGCCGTTGGCGCCGGGGCGTCGCGACGCCGGCGTGACGCGCGTGCGCCGGGCGATTCGCAGCTGTCCGACGCGCATGCCGCTCTCCAACAATTTCGAAGCGCCTGGGCCGATAGCGAGAGTAGAACCGTCCAGGTGGAATTATCTGGATAACGGTGCTCAAATTCTGATCTCTCCATGTGGAATTTGTGATTCGTCAATCGGGTTGGTAACTGGTTTCCGCGGACTTTGCCTCTCGTTCTTTCATCCTCGTACACCTGGCATCGTTGTTTTTACTATGTTTTTATTTATAACAACATATTATGTAAGTCGAAATATATGACTTGATGCATGTGATGGGGCTGTTATGTGAAGATTAGGGGAAAACGTCTCAAAGCCGACACCATCGAATACATGGCTTCGTTGTGCTGAAATTAGGCATTGTTTTAAAAAGTAAATAAATTATTAATTTCATTTTAATAATGTGAGTTATGATATTAAATCAAATTAAATAAGCTACTTAAAATAGTCGCGGCTCAAGTGTAATTGCTTTGCAACAACTTTGTGCAAAATGTAATGCAAATGAAATTTACCTTCATGAAATCAAAACCAATAAAATAACTTTTGGTTTTGAAACCTCCCCTTCTCCTCCCTGAACATTATTTTCTGATCTACCCTTTCCATCGGAGAATCATAAATAAATTATTCATTTGGAAACTGGTGACTTGGTATTATAACAGATGATTTGTTACAGTTAACCTATCTTCATTACCTATGCAATATCACTCATGATTTTGGTGATTGAATAAACAACAGCTAATTGGCGATTGACAACAGGCACCGAAGTTTACTTAGTTGCCGTCGTGACGTGAGGAAGAAACCTGTAGCAGGTTTCTCCTACGCTTCCAACAATTCTTTGATGTATCACAGAAACACATGTTTGGACATACGTCTGTGTAGAATAAGTCTTCGCTATGAAGTGTGTTCACGAGAGTTCATTTTTTTTATTTTTTAGCCATCTTCATACTTAAGGACCGGCATCGAGAGACTGACACTTCACACCTCTTCTGAAAGTACGTAGGGATGAAGGTTGTGGGCTCGAAACTCTCGTAAGGTTTGAGTACTAAGTGGCCGTGTCGTGGTTCACTTCTTAGACATCCACTATTCCATTTCAGCACTAATCTTACCCACTAACTTTCTCCATTCATACCTTTTCATCCCAATTCCAACTTTCATACAGTGGAATCTTAAGCGAGCTATTGATATCTGCCTAGGAAGGAGGACATTAAGGCGTAAGCCCCATTTCACGTCTAGGTTTAGAAATGCGTCTAGTACTCATTACACGCATACCAACGGATTTACCTACGGATTACGCGCTTTCGGATTTGACGACTGACAAACACGAGCATATATGGTAAGACGTAGGGTAAAAAGCGTTACAAATGAAATTTGACAGCCACTTTCTCTCTTGTCCGTATCCTGAATGTCTATATGCGTGACCAAGTCCCGAGGGCGGTCACCGGCAGGGTAGGTAGCGACAAGCCTCGCCAAGTTCAAAGAGACTCTTGCCTGCAGAGTAACACGCAAGGCATGGAACGGAGGTCAGAGAAGACTCTAACACGAGGCTCGAGACCCCTGGATGGGCAAAACAGGGTGCTAAATGACGCTGTAACAAGAACGAGCGACACTGTCTCGTATCCTGAACGGTATGGGCTCTTCGTAATGTGTTCTGACTCTGGGATTTTTCACCTGAATCGTCTGAGATGTCGCAGAGATGCAACTGTTACCGGAGTAGAGTTTGACCGGGAGGTCCGAGAGTTCGAGTCCCGAATTTCGAAATTTCTTAGTAGAAAGCTAGGTTGAATTCAATCGTTTGTGCGCCGCCTGGAGAATTCTAGTGAGCAGCTCCTCTGATTGATAGTTTTACTTGGTTTCTGCGCTCTCTATGAAGCGAATACCGGAGCAGGATCCTAGCAAACGTGGACACGGATTTCGTGCAATCCTTCCTTCCTCATTCTTGTCCACTAATATTCCATCACACACACACACACACAGATACACTATCACAGATTTCGGGAGGCCAGCCAGAAGCTTGGAGGTTGTCGCGACTGCGGCGGTGCCCGGAGATACTTAGAGGCAGGAAACTCTCGTTAGTAGACGAGTAGGTCGGCGCCGGAGATCACATTCTAGCGAGGATGAAAAACCCTCAACTTATGGGATATACAACAGTAACTTTGCGCTACACTAACGGGACTAAGCATCAGACGCGCTCAGAAACAAAGTCAACCATTCTGCCCTGAGGAAGCCTGCGACATGTCTGGCGAAACGTCGGCACCCCAGCCAACGACGCGGCGTCTCCCGGATAGCCGAGAATTCATGGATTCGAGCCGCGGAAGCTTACGTATACAAAGACAACCATTCGCCTTGTTCTGGCGGAGGCCCTCTGCCCTTGCGAAGTCGCAGGCTTCCATGTCGCCCGGAGCACCCGCGCCGCTGCACGGGGTCGGAGTGGCTGGATTGCGCCCAGCGATGCAGCTGCTGCCCCCGTGCTGTGCGGGGAGAGGTGGGGCCGTGGCGGGAACAGGGTCAAAGTGAGCTGGGGTTTTCAGGAACAAGGAGATTGCAGACAAACGAGACGCGTAGCGAGATGGAGAGTAGTAAATTAAAGAGACGCAGATAACCACGAAGAACGTACAGATGGGGTTTGCCACCACGCAGGGGCAAAGTTGAACTGTTTTTTAACAAACACTATTAATATTAAATATCATGTTAATTATATTAAATATTATGTAATATTAAATATTAATGTTCAATACTATTATCGATTTCGCTCTTCAGGGGAATCCGACTTTCGGGCTCTGTGATTACGTTTATTAGTGCCTTTACTCTGATATATAATGTACCGTCACTTTTTCAAGGTAACAAGAACATAAAGGGCTAATTAGTTCTAACGACTCTATAATTATATCTCTACAATTAATGTGCTATAATAATATTGGGTCAATCGAATGTGTGTAGTTGTATATTCATCTTCATTGGAAGTACAACAAGGGACATTCGTATTCACCCGTTGAAAGGCGATCGATTTTAAACACTAAATCTGCAATGAGCTCCATTGCGTACGCTTCCGAGGCCGGAGTTTGTATTGTCGAGGCAATGCAATGAACTCGCGTTTATTGTGTGCGTAGGTGTTCACGGACGGGTGATATGTAAACTTTCCAAATACAGAAGTGTATGAACCCACAAGAAAGTGAACCTCTGAATATAAAAAATATCCTGAGGCTTCATGATTCTAATCATTGCAATAAAATTTCTTATCGACACTCAACTTCAGGTAACCTTTCGAACGACTAAGTATGATATAAATTACACATTTCGCATTATTAACGGTTCATTATAACGACTAAACCTTAGCTGTAGAATCGATTACAGACGGAGGCGACCCCCCACTCCCTGAAGGACGTGCAATTCCAGGTCCCTCTCGCACTCTGTAAAGCGGAGGGTGATGCAAGGCGAACGGTGGGTGGTGCACAGTGAAGCAACGCCCTAAAAAGGTGGCCAAAATATGCATTTGTTTTTCAGTTTGCTCTTTCAGTTTGTTCTTTCAGTTTGAAACTAAGTGCCCAGGTAGTTTGGAGGTCAGTGATTGCCGACGCTAGACCAAGTGGAAAAGGGTCAGAGAATTGTCCTTCCGAAACCCCAGTTCGCGGGGCGAATATCGGCTGGAGCGATGGAGTTTCGAGGGGCGACAAATACTTTTTGAATTGAATTCGTCTTATTTTACGTGGCGAGACTCGGGCCATCAGGCCCGTCTGACCACGCAAATTTCGCTACGCTCCTTTCACCAACTAGCAGAGAAAGGAGGTATTTCTAGGGCGAGAAACAGGCGATTTTGAATTTAGCTCAGAGGCGTCATTTAGGCTTGAGGATCTTTTACATGCAAGTAAATCTACTAACATGGGACAGCCGGCTTTACTTCCCCTCCGAAGGAAGGCGTACGAAAGATTTTTTCGCCCTTAAAAATCCACGGCTTTGATCGGGTTTGAACCCGCCAACTTGGGTACAACAGTCCGGTACGCTAACAGTCACACCATCGCCGCCGCATACTTGGCCTGTAATAGCACCTGTGACCTGTAATAGAACTCTGCGTAATTACATAGGCGCTTGAAATACGTGGATTCTGAAGCTGCAATTGACACAAGTGTTGTAGTAAAAAATTAAATGTGTTTATTTTTCCGGCATAAAATAACGATGCCAACGACTTACCGCGATTATTATTAACTACTTTTATACATTTCACAAATAATATAAGTTATATGACTCTTACAGTTTTTGCAAGTGAATGTCATCTGGAAATATCAAATTAAAATTTCATTATAGATGTGAATTGTCTCCACACGGCTTCTACAGCACCGCTAATAATATACTCGTATTACTTCTCGTAGTGGGTACATATCTTTTTCTTTCAACTAAAAAGCATTATTCTCAAATTCTAGTGGTTTTTACGCGTGCACAAATTGTATTTCAGTATAATTTAGTGAACATGAAAACTTGTATTATTACTTATTTCCACATGCTGATAGTGGCTCTACCCAGAGCTTTGCTATTAAATAATCGATCAGTTTAGGTCTCTTGGCTCGGCGGAGATATCAAACTCCGCCAGCATCCCGAACAACTGCTGCGGCTCTCGTGACAATGAACGAAGGGTATAGATGACTCGGAACTTATACAAATAATCGGTTCTTTATTTGTGTGTTTATAAATACGCATTTCATTAGATGCTTATCTTGAGTTAAATTTACAAAAGGATAAATTTCAAACATTACAAACTGAATAGTATTAGTAAAGAACATGAAGTTGGACACCTTTAAATGAAACAAACCTTAGTTCACCCAGTCTATGCCTTTCTGCCAAACCAAACGTCAAGATCTAATCTTTCAAAATTCCTAAATATACAATTTATGTTATGTGTTTGCCCGTTGTTTTGTTATTAAGTCTCACTTCAAAATCACTAATCACAAAATACTTCTTTCGACTCTTGGACAGCTTAAAAATAGCCAGTTTGAGAGTCATTAAGACGTGAACCCAACATTTTCCTATCCAGTCATAATTGTGTTATTGTTAATCAGAAGGAAGCTCAGAGCCGTCCGAATACACACCTTTGCTATAAACAAAAAAGTTTTCATGATTTAGTGTGAAAGTACAGAATTTGCCATTTTGCGTTTAGCTGTTTTTGCAATTAATTTACCATTTTGTATTTGACATCTCATATCCAGCCAATGATCTGAAATATTTTCCAAACGTCATTACCTCGTGTATTAGTGTCATTACGACATGTGATTAAGCGGAAAAGCGGGCCCATATCGCCGTTCCAATAAAGCCATTGTCAGTAAAGGCGACGACCTCCACATTGAGTGAAGCTTCCCTCTTTCGTCCACCGCCCCGGGCTTCTGCCACCCACAGTGCGGCGGGGATGAGGGCGCGCGAGTGCCTCGCCGCATTAATTGCGTTTGGTCTGCGCGCTGTCGAGCCCAGGGTTGCCACCTGCCCGGTGCAACGCGGAACCCACGGCGTCTCGCTGCGGTCTCTCGATCACCCGCCCCCGTCCGCGACCTCGCCGTCCCCACCGCCCTCGCCTCCGCCGCCGCGTCCGCCCTGCAAAGCCACGTTCCGTGCCTAGAGCGTGCCTCCGCGGTTTCGAGACAGGTTGACCGAGGAGAGAGGTGGCGCGGGGGTTGTGGGTCAGGAGGAACGTTCAGTAGCCAGGTACTCGTGAGCAGAGTTTAATGTCGTTTACTTACAGCATGGCCACGATTAATCGATGCGCATGTGTAATTACAAAGTCGTATGGTGCACATTTCTAATTTACAAAAAAATGATTTTTGTATGTGTTATTTTTTAATACGTCGGTGTTCCTAAAAATCAAATATTCGCATTTTTTCAAAACGTGTCTGAGAAAGATATTTTTCATAAAGACAAGTATTTGTAGTTATCCCGGTCAATGCTTATAGAAAATTGTTTATACTTACACGTTTGTACTTGTAGCTTTGTATATCATATGTTTGAAAGTTCAACGATCAGTCATCTTCACAATTTTCGCACAAAATTGTTACCATCCGAAATATAAAGTGTAAGAATAGGGCAACTGAAGGAAAAGTTTCAAGATTTTAATTAAATGGGTATTTAGCAATAGTTTCAGGAGAAAATTTAGCAATTTATTAACATCAGCTTTGAGATATTTTAATCTATGTGTCAATACTTCCGACCTATAAGTGTATGGTTCGAGTTATGTGAACTTATGGACAAGAAATTACAATCCACACGTTATTTCGCGTCTTAATTCCCCTGATTTCTTTGACACTGATCTGTTATACTGTATTCCCCTGTTCTTATTCTTTTCTCAACCCCTCGAATTACTGTTTATCAAATTTAAAAGTAGCTAAATTCATTTATTTGTCTTACGGATATTTGAGTTACACATACTTTGCCAGTTACATATACGATCAAGACGGCTCTTAGAGAAAAGAATGAAATTTATGTATCGACGAAATATTTTGTTACATTTACCAACTTGTATCTCTTGACGGCGAAGTCATCCCTAAATTTCTTACAACTGTAATCTAAAATGAGCAAATTAGGACAGTATCTGTCACATTGCACTGAATACACCTCTTCTGTTGCAATTATTTTTTGACACTTGTAAATTCAGTCGCATTATTTTTATCGAATACTATTGAATTGTGTAAGTGAATATTTATTGGATTCTAGTATGTACTTTTCAATGATTACTTGCGTCAGGAATTGCTATTACAGATGTAGGTTGGGCATTCGTGTGGTTAGCAATTTGTGGTGACTGTCTAAAACACTCCAAACCAATACAATCGTACTTTTGTCCTGGTTGCAAACTGCCAGCCACATACATCTAGGCACGTTCTAAACACATTCCCAATGCGAAATAAAACAAAACAAATCCCCTTTGTGAATTAATGCTCACAGATGGCTAAAATGAAGGACCCTGTGTTTTAGAAACTATGATACATAGTCTAGTTTGCTGGAAGGTCGACAACAGCATCATTTCACACTCAATTTTCACCTGAAGAAACTCATTTAAACTATGTTTGTTGATTGAAAAGTCGCCATATTAGATGGAGAGATAATGTGTACAGATCAATCGTCATGAAATCTTAATCATTGTTTTTCGGCATTTTTGTCTTTAATGTAATGTAAGTTCGATATTAATGTAGAGACATTAAAAAATCGAAAACACCTTAATTGTCCTTTAATGATAAAAAGCACAGCTATCACTCTTTTAGTTTGCCAATGGTTCGTTTTCCTCTTGGATTATTTTTATTAAGAGGAAGTATGAGTCTCCCTCGTATTACTATCACGCTTGATTGAAAACATGAAAAACTCAAAGAAATTTTATTGAGTGTTGGGTGGAACACATCCCACAAGGGAAATGCCTTTGGTTGTGGAAGAAACTTCTCCGATGTACACTCAGAAAATGATTGAAAAATATAAATTAAGCAAATGAAAATCTTCGTTCATGAACACTACATAAACCTGATTCCTGGTAGCAATCTTATTCCTTGATATACGAAAAATAGGGAACACAAGTTCTTCGACCTTCTTTCTCCGAATTTCTGAAATTTGCAGATGTTTTGTAACGTCATGCTCTATTAGAATTTTATAAAGAAAATCTTCACTTTGTTTTAATTACGTGCAATTTCTTGTTTTTAATTTAAATTAGGCCGTTTGCCCGTTATACTTTGACCATTTTTGTGCAGTCATCTATTTCGTAGAATACATAGGTGCCTCAGGCTAAACGTTACAAACTTTTAGAACATCATGTAGGGGTGAAGGATGATCCTTCTTTGCTCGTAAATATGTGATGAAAAATCCTATATATCGAAGTCACACGTGTCACAGTTGCCCCTGTAGGTAGGCAACACAATCTGCACCGGTGCTGTGAAAGTAAACGCTCTGATTCTGTCAAATAGATTTTGTGGCCTGCCAAACACCCTGGCAGGAAGACGTGGCCTGTTAATTAACATCGCTTTTTGAAGCATTACAACACGTCCTCTTTAGCTGACCTGGACTCTGTAACGTTAGTAAAGGAGGAAAGGGATCTGAGCTCGAGGGGCCACCGGTTCGAGTCGCACCTCTGGGCGTGTTTTCTTGTGTGTTATGGCGTGTTGGATCTCTCCCAACTACCATGTATCGCGTTCCAAACTTCATTCTTCCATTCCTGGTCGGCATTGGAGGCGGAATGGCTTGAGGTGTTAACTTCGAAGTACTCGTAACGAGATCGCGGGTTCGAATCATGCGTTAGGTGTAGTCGTAGTGTGTTGTGACATGGAGCTCCTTCACCCACCATGCCACAATATATCACTTTACTTTTTCTTACTTTTCATACCAGACGTAGGTTTTTGCGGTCCAGCCATTCGATGTTATGAGGTCCAACAATAAATAAATTGGAATTTGTAAATTGCTGACTCCGCTGGTTTGTTCTACCATTTTTAATCTAAAATGCATTGCACTCAGTAATATGTGGCTTACAAATCAGAGATATTTATCTACCTCGTATTTTTATTAATGTAAGATTTGCAACCAAAAGCGAATGAACATTTTTTTCAGACTATTGTTCAAAGAAGGAATAAATCCACAGACGTAATTTTTTTGTGCTTTTGCAGTAATAATACAATTTCTTACCTAAAATATCATTGATGAGAAGCTCGATTTTAAAAAATGACATCCTTCTAAAAGTCGGAATTCCGGATTTTTTCCTGCAATATCTCTGGAGTATCATATTACTTTTCGGCCATTTCATCCTCAAGTCTACCTTACGTTACAATAATTAGTAATATTTATTGTAAAGCAAGGTAGAGTTAGTAGTTATTATAATTAGTAATATTTATTAGCGCTGAGAAATTTACAAAACCGCATACGTCTAAAAAAGCGAAAAACGTCGCACGGGTTGTAAATCACGTGCAATAAAACCTTTTTAAAAACTGTTTTGAACATCCAAATTAGAAGGGAGTTTATGTACATTGTAAGCATTTTTTACTGAGATGGACGAGCGATCAGTGTGATAACACCTAATTTTTTTCAGTATCGGATACAAGCAGCAATTATGGGCTTACAAGATGCCTCCAAAAACATATAATCTTACAAGTGACGGAGATGGGGTACTTTTTGGTAGCCGAGTCCGCGGAACCCAAAATCCACCGTAGAATGTAATTTGGAAAGGGCGACGACGGGCCGGAATACATCGTGAACGCACGGAAAAAGGGGGCGTTGTCAGAAGCCGGGATATGTCGACGTCGACGAAACGACAGGACATTTATAAACCGTCTTACCTAAAAAAAATTCAGAAAAAAATAAATCTTCGACAAAATGTTCGACTCAGAGTCCTAGAAACAAGAGTATACAGAAACACCTCTAAATATTTTTAATGAAACAAACGCCTACACTAAAGTACGGAACTACTATTTTGTCATTTCTTTGCAGAACAAACATTCCGCATTTGAGCGACGTCGGCACAAACGCGCACCTCTCACTGGACCTCGTTACACGTGAACTGATTCGCTTCTCTCGGAGCGCGTAAAACCTTTATGGCGCGCATTTATTCCCTGCCGGAGGAGTGGGGCGGAGGGCGGCTTGTGCGGATTAATAAAACGCCCCCACCCCTCCAGTCACCCTTGCGCGGGCAGGCGTTGTTTCCTTTTTTGATTGCCAATCGGGCGGTCTCAATGGCCCGGTACTTGTCGCGACGACTGGCAGCAGAAACTGCAAGTTAGCATTCATTGTTCGACCTTATACAAAATAATAATCGCAACTTCTATTGTATTTACGTGAATAATATATAATAATAACACTAACGATGTATTTAAAGTATTATTGTTTGCAAAGAATTATTATTTATTTTCATCTGATTTCTTTTACCAAATTATGTAATTAATAGGTCGCGTGATTAAATTTATTTTTTCACGCAATTTTGAATACTGTAATATTACTATTGATAATATCCACTTTTTATTAAATGATAGTTGCAATTTCAACGTATTAGCAATATGATATATGAACACTCAAATTGAGAGTATTTTCATCGTGCTAACAGTCTTTTACGGGTAAATATGTGCCCGCTTCACTTCATTGCATATATATTCGTTCCAAATCGTGTAGTATTTTAATGTTTTAAAAACTTTTTAGGTACTTCTGAATACATGAGTAATTCAAAAGTTGGGAAAACTGTAAATGAGTTAATATATTGTACTTGAAGTGTTTATTAGCAAACGCGTTATAATTTTAAAATGTTTATTTTACTGAACCCCATTTTGAAGACGTGACAAGTAAGAATTCGTGAAAAAAGAATTGCGTTCATATGGCACATTGCCTAAGGTCACTGAATTTGCACTTGAATGTTCTGCTCTACGTGTTTCACAGATAAATGCATACCTATGCTTGCGTGTGTGTCACTTCAGTAGCTTTACGAAAAAAAATGAATTTAAGTATGTAGTACATTTGTTAAGGTAACAAAAATTAGCTGAGAAAATGTAAAGTATGAACCATTGTAAAATTACTTTTCACTATTTTAAAATTAAAATTAATTATTTAGTATCGGCTAAAAAACTATTCAGTTTTTAAGCAAAAATTTAAATCTAAATTCTTTTGCATGATGTTATGTTTGCTGTTGTTTTATTGTAAGAACTGCATCCGAAACAGCGTGAAATTGGCACGTGGCTATTTGTCTCTCACTTAAAATATTTTACAAGGATATGACTGGAGGGGAATGGTATTTCACTTACGTCGATACATTTTTAACCCAGTAGTGCCACAACAAAGCACAGTCCTTCTTTTTGTAACGTTTTCAAAATAACAGATTATTTCGTAACATATACTCTGAGACTATTTATTCACTTTTCAGATCTTTCTTGCATAAATATTATAAAAAACTATTTAAATACTTTATAACTTTACAACATTTAACTGGTATTGGTGCGTATTTGCGTACAAGTGTAAGTTATGCGGTTTGAAGCTGATTATATTTCTGACAGAAAGTCTTCGGACCCAAAACTGTCCCATGCGGGACAAATTGTAATTGTGCTCCCGAATATTAAAGAATATGAAATGATCATGAGAAAAACGAATTGTGTCAGCAAAGTCATAAAGCTTACCGCAAGACCTCGTGTTTAACGTCTTCTTGTGAATGAATATTCTCTGAAGCGCCATAAAAGATTTCGCCGTGTGTATCTTATTCTAGTAGAATCTCCTTTAGCGTTGCATCACATAGTAACATTAAATGAGTGACCTGGAATAAAAAACTGATAATGCGATGAAAGACATTAAAAACGAAATTTTTTTTGTAAAGGCTATTCTCACATATTTTACATAACGATGGAATTTTGCTCGTTTTAATCATGCCGACATGCGGGGTTACAAGACAGTATTAGTTTGAACGTGAATCCAGCAGGAGCTTAATCGTGTTATTAAATTTTATGACAAATGTCAATTCTCACAACAAAAGATGCAAAATACGATCTTGTTAACCAAACGAGATCTCACGTGATCAGTTCATGCGATAGTTTTAGGATTTCCTTTTTACCCGTTGGGGCAAATACCAGTGTCTGTTGCCGGACCCTGGTGAGTCCCGTACGAAATCCGCCTGCTCCTGATTATCTTCAAAATTCAGCTTCCTGATTGCTTGTATCGAGAAAGACCGTGCTGGTAAACCTTTTCAGTATACAGCCTTGATGAACGACTTCTAGGGTAACTAGCGACCCACCTCACCCATGTAAAGATGCACCCTCTCACAGACACATGACTCTGAACGGCTGAGATAGCTCAGATCCATCATTGCCATTGTCTCTGCTGCGACTGTGATCAGAAGGTCCTAGACAACACGGTGATCGATTTTCGACCTTAAATAAATAGCTAGTAGGCTGAATTCAGCCGCTGTCCAGGGGAGAATTCTAGTCATCAGACGATATAATCTGTCGTTTTCCATGGTTTCCCCAATTAGTTTAAGACAAATACCGGAGTAAGATGCTAACGTACGGGCTGGCGAAGCATCACACGCAATCCCTCTTACTTGTCTTAACCTTTCCCTTCACACACACACACACACACGCGCGCGCGCGCACACACATACACACACACACACACGCTCGTACAAGCATACGGTAACACATGTCGGGAGAGTGATCAGAAGCTTAGTTTGACCCAGCCGGGGTGGTAGTCCGCTGAGAGGCGTCTGTCCGCCTGGAGGGGAAACGTCACAAGCTCTGGTTGGATCGAACCCTCCAGTAGCTGAGGAACACCGCCATCTTTCTGCATAAACATTAAATACACTAATGGTACTAATAGCTGTAGCAATTGAGGTACCTCGACCAATCAATCAACAGATGCCCGGTGGAGGCACAGTGAGATGTCTACCGAGATGAGAGCTACGGACGCCGAACAGGCAAATCAGGGTCCTTTTGGACGTCTTCGGGGAACGGTTAAACACGAGACGCACTAACTCGACAGGCAAACACAGGTGAGACTGTCTCTTATCCCGAGCGCGCGTGGGTCTTTAGAAGCTCCTCGCGGCAAATAAACGCCTGCTGGCCACGGAGCGGCAGAGCGCGGCGATCCTGTATATAATTCAATTCATTACCAATTCTACCAATCCATCTCTAACAAATTCTACTCATACATCAACCAAAACGACCACATATCCCATTTCAACCTCACTCAAATTCCAGATTCCTGTGCAAGAATTAAAAACAGGTTCCCAATCCAAGCTTTTTTCAACATACAGACTGAGTTGAAGAATAAGTAAGGAGCTCCCTTATCCTGAATAGTTAGTTTTAGAATTAACTTTTCAACGTGAATTTAGGTCGCCAAAAAATAACGTATGTAAAAGTACCGTAGTACTAATCTATGTGAATTGAAATGCACATGAAAAGAAAGTGAAATATAAGGAGCTCACTCTTGCACGATGCATTCACTCGTTCGGAGAAGTGAGTCGTCAGTTTCGGTGCAGGCTTAAGTCTTAATGACGGTTGGATTTCAGAAGGTGACGGACAACTATACGGTTTGTGTCTCGTCGCAAAAAGGAATTTACCCTGAGAATTCTTTGCACTGAAATGTTTGTTCTCAAATCCCTCTTCCTTCTTGCCATCCATATTCACGTCTTGATAAGGAATAAGCCTATTAACGTTACCCGAGAGGCCATGCGATACTTGATTCAACATTTGCTGGTATTCTGATGGCAGGTCCAGCGATGAATCTCATCAATCAGCATTTTATGAAATTGATATTCAAGACCATTCACTACGAAGATAGTGTTTCGCTTGCCCTTCATGGCTCCTTAGGTCACTCGTGTACGGAGAACGGATCTAAAGTAGCAAAAGATATTTGTTTTGAAGAATGCGTAATTAGGGGTGAGAGTAAACCGGAGGTCAGGTAGATCGGTTTCCAATTGGACGGTTTATTCGGGAACGGCAGGGATGAAAACGTCAATTAGATTAGTGAAACAGGTTGGCGAAACTAAACTGATCTGCATCCCCGGGGGAGGGGGGAATACTGGTTTCTGTAGGTACAACCCGACAGGCTGGAACGAGCGAAAGTATTTTAAATTATTAGCTAGTGTCCCTCAGATGCAAAAATGCTGCTAAACAAAACCACACATTGTTGTTTTCCAAAAAGTATCGCGCATACTGCTCCAGAGAAACGTTTCGGCGGATTTGCTGGTGTAACGGTTAGCGGATCATACTGGTATAACCCTAGCTCGAAAATGAACCCGCAGCTGATAACAGCCGTGGAATTTTAGGGCGGACAAATCCTTCGTAGGTCTTCCTTCGGTGTGAATGTAAAGCCAGACGTAAAATAAGGCATCAATGAATTGATTTAAAATTGAATTGATCAACGAATAAAACATTATTGTATGACATTACAGTTAAATCAGTATTTTAACAACAAAAACAATATTCAAAAATACTCCAATAACATGATAGTGCAAGAAAAGTTGATAATTGTCTGCATTTCCCTTCTAATCATCTGTTGGATAACTGTACCGCTAAGTGTGCTTGTCAGCCTCATATATTCGTGGAAAGTTTTAGCGTTGTTACCTCTTGTTCGTTTGAGCTGTTGCGACGTAAACATGGTTTGCACCAAACTCATTTTGAACAAAAAAGAACCGGCTTTTAGTAAAAGGTCTTTGTGATTTGACTCCTCTCGATCATTGTTTTGTCCAATTTCCCTGATCCGTTGAGAAAATACTGAGATGGCCCCTTGTTTTGCTTCTGGACGTAAATGTAGCTTCACTATGCGCACGTTTTGTTGAATTCTCCTTTTGCTTGTAATGGTAAGAGTAGAGGTAAGGGCGAGTTACTATTTTGTTAGCAATGCAGAAAAATCTTACTTGCAATTCGTTTTTCCGATGCAAATATGTTTTCTATAACTCAGAAACGAAAATGTCTATTTTTTCAAATATTGCTAATCTTGCGATTTTTAAAATTTATTTTTATTTATTTATGTTAAACTGTTACTCATCTTTCAACTATTTATAGTTCAAATGACGGGAAGGGATGCTGGAACTGAAGAAAACGTGCGCAGATCATCTTCTCCCCCATATGTCACATACAGTTCTTACTGCTTTTTTACTAAATAAATCTATTTATAAAAGCCGAATGTTCTGCAAAGGCTCTTATATAAAGAAAGTACAAAGTGAGCACAATGTGTTACCTTGGTGAAATGTTTACTGATAGATTGAACCGTTCAAATGCGGCCAAACAAGCGCGCAGGATGAGGAAAGATCATGATGCTCAGCCTCATCTTCTACTGATCCCACCATTGAACAAATCCGTTTTTCTAAATAGATATTTCAAGATGACAAAGCATTCTGGATAACGTTCTGATCCCGTCACGTCTAGTTACCATACATTTAGTCCATTTAAATATGCTTTAATATGGCGTAGCAAAGAATAGGTATTGAGGGCTTCCTATTGCTTGAAACTTGCAGAACGGAGATGTCGCGACACGTACCGGAAATGACGTGGCACGTATCAAAAATAGCAACGATTTCCCTTTTCTGCAGGGACTGTAAACGTGCGAAACGCATTCGCATTCCGAAACTGAACCCTTCTCTCCTCACTATCGCCCCCCCCGCCCCTCCGAACCCGCATCGCTCACCGCGTCCCGGGGCGTGTCGCTTTCGACGAACAGATGATATCGCGCGCTCTCTGGCGGAGGGACTCGCTTCGCGGCCGACGCGTCATTTGTTCGCCTGGGGGGCGCCGCCGCCGCCGCGGCATTGCGTTGTTTTCCGCGGAATACTTGGCAGGCTTCTCATTTTTTAAAATTAGGTATAAACGCCGCGTTTTGTGTTCTTCTAAAGAGGCATGAAGTGGCACAAAAGGACCACAAAGGATGAGCGCCACGGTCGCGGCGAGACACAAAACGCGCCGCGACATTTTTTGGGCCGTGGAATACGTGAAACAAAAGGATGACAATGAAAGAAGTTCGGGGGGGATGGCAGGGCTTCGGTGCCGGAACGGAAGGGCCGAGGGAGGGGGTCGCGGGGCAGTTGCTCCGGGAGGTGCCTGCCAGGTATTTCCAAGGTAGACGGGGTTGGGTGCCGCATGCTTCTCTTTTGCAAGCAACATACGCCTTGCTATTTATTGCCTATTACATCGAAGAGCGAGAGCCTTGAAAATTGTCACTTCATGATATCATTTCTTGTTTTAGAATCGCCTTAAAGTAATGAACTTGTGGTAAAAGAAAAAAACGTGATCTGTGAAGGTACCAGAGTAAAAATATTATAGTTCTTGTTGTCATCATCTTTGACAGGATGGTGTAATTGATTATAATGTACCGTGTAATTTATTAAGTGCGTAACGTCCATAAGTCGTATATCAGTGTGGCAATCGTGAATACTAAGCGTATCGAATAACAATAGAAATAATATAAACCCTATCATCACTGCTATCTTCTTCAAAAACAAGAAGTACACAATACTGATGTCTGATTATTATCCATATTGAAAATAGAATATTTTGTACACAACGGCTGCTCGCAAAGGAGACATATTTTGGCATGAAATACTTGTCCACAATTGCTACATTTTCCCACACATATTGTTTTATTAGAGACGAAAAGAAAAGCCCGTGTTGGTTGCGAAAAGGAGCGCGCGAGGGGCTGGACAGGGCAGGGCTGGGCAGGGCTGGCGTTGTAAACAGCGGGGCCGGGAGCGGGAAGCGGGCTCCGTGACGTGTGCGCGCTGTCCCGCTAGATAACGCACGCCGCTGCCGCAGCTACCGCCCCGCCCCGCCCCCGCCAAGCTCTAGTCGTCGCTCTCGCCCCGCCCCCGTCATGGCTCCCGCCCGTGACCTTAACCCCACCCCGGTCTGCGTATCCGCCCCCGCCGCCGCTCCTGCCTTTGCTCCCGCCTCGTCCATCCTCATCCGCCCCCCACTCCTCCCCCCCTCGTCCCATCCCGCACACCCCGCCCATCCACGCTCAATCCCGCCCGGCTCCACCCCTCCCCGCCCATTCTTTCCTATCCCCGCCCATCCCCGCTCCTGTCTCTGCCTCCACCACCGCCTCTGCCTCGGTTCTCGCCTCCACCACCACTTCTTCCACTGCCACTGCCACCGCCACCGTCCTTGTCGCCGTCGCTGCCATACCTCCTCTGCGCCACCGCCTCTACCACCGCCGCCGCCGCAGCAGCAGCAGCTCCGCCGCCGCGGTCTAGGCTAATATTATGCGCCCATAACTTTGACGGGGAGCGGCGCGGGGAGCGCGACGGGAGCGTCGGCTGCGGAGACAATGGGATATAAAATTACACAAGTGCGGAATCCAGCGGCGAGGAGCCCGGCCTACGCTCCGGACAGGTGCGCGCGGCAACGAGCGTGGCGCTCCCCGCGGCCAAAATGCGAACAATATCGTGTTGAAGGAATGGGCACAGTAGAACAGTACAGTTTGCAGGCCAGAATTTTGGTGCGAATGCGTTTGTGAAGGTTTCTGGTATGACCTAGTAATGTTACAAATATAACGTAATGGGAACTATTTTCGTCACATTTTTTCTGTCAGCAATCATAGAGTTCTTTAATATGCTTCCTTAATTGATAATTTATCAATCTGTTTTACGAATGTTTAGATCTGTTCCGATAAAACTAATCACCTCGATGTCTTGCAAACCTGGAGACGAAAACTTGAGTGTAGGCATACACTGATGATTAACCAAATTTTGCTGTACTGGAATACAAGATGTTTGTAATGTATGAAACGGAAGGAGGTGACTAGTAATATATTTCCTAAAAACCGCAGTCACTATTTTTCTTTAAATAAACATTATTTAAAAAAATCGCATTAAAAGGATTTTTTGTTCCGGTTTGTCTATGTTGAACTATATGGAAAAAATATCTGATATACTTATTGCGGACATAATGTGGCGAAACAACGCAGTATAATGTAGCGAAAGACAACGGACATCTCTTTGATATTAAGGTTTATTAAAGTTCGCGGAATGCATGCCATCCAGACGGGACCCTTCTCAGATGCCTTGGTGATCTTGGTTTATAAGTCAATATTATGAAAGATATTAGAGTCCTGATACTGAAATTGAACATGAGCAGGAGAAAACAGAATTTACGAACAAACGGAAATTATACTTAGCTTAATTCTTCTAGCTTAATTTCCCGTGAACAAAGGTTAAGTATTGAGGTACTCTGGGGCCTCTCAAGAAAAATCATCTTGAATTCTTCGGATGCCACCTTTGCCATACCATGCGCGAGGAATTCGAAACTAAATTTAACATAGCCTAACATTAACACTCCTTTTATCTTTGCAACTAAACTACTCGGTCACGTTACTTATGTATAGTGTGAATGTGTATCCATATAATATGTATAGTGTGAATCCATTATTCCGACACCAATGTGTTGCTGGCACCAATAAGACCGTTGTTGCATCAACTCAAGACGCCTTCGAAGATTTTACCTCAAACTAGGCGTTTACAGACGCATAACTTGGCAATCCTGTTTTCGATCCTATTCGAAAACAGGTCTGCCAAATTATACGTCTGGCTGATTGATTATTAAATAAAACCTTAAATTTTAATGTTTATCGGAGCGTCAACTTCTACGGCCATTCCTCGCTGGAGAGCGTATGTTATATTCCGGAAGTGGCGGTGTTCCTCCCCTGAACCGAGAGTTCCGGTGGGTATCTACACATGACTCTCTCCAAGTATCTCTCCCAGAGGGACGTCACCCCATCTGAGACAAAATTTAAACTATAGACTGATCTCCTGATACGCAGTAAAATGCAAATGATCTTGACTGTCCGGATAACGCCGCGTCGAAGGCTGTGGTGCCGGCGTTTCGACCTTCTTGTCGTGGTCTTCCTCGGGGTTTTTGTGCCTGAGGAAGACCACGACAAGATGGTGAAAACGTCGGCACCGCAGCCTTCGAAGTGACATCACCCGAAGTGCCAAGATCATTTGGATGACTTTGGCCGCGAAAGCCTACGATACGTAGTGTTTATGTAGTAGAGTATATGTGTAAGTGATGCGTTAGGGGAGAGGGGACAAGAAAGCAAAAGGGAAGATCGCGTCCGTGGATTGTTTCTGAAAGTTCTGCTCCGGAATTCGCTTGGTCTCAGGAGGAGAAGCTACAGGAAAAATGCCGATTAGAGCTGCCGGCCGCTAGAGTTCTCAAGGTAATGGTTGAATTCGTTGTTCCTTGCAAGAGTGATCGCATGTGAGCGAACTCTATTAAAGGATTAGTCCCTAATGTCCTCTCTAGCTGTTCAAGTTTGGCTTGTAAAGTTTGTAATGAAGTGAATAAGGATGTGTAGATGTTTACATAATTTTTTCCCCAGTACTTAAATTCACTTTCGCGTTTACTCGCTACTGTGGCTGCATTATTGCCGGCCTTTTCAAATTCTTCATATTAGGCTTCAACAGTTAAATACGAAACAAACATATAGTTAGAATTTTGTTTGTGCGACACATTCAATATTTTTCGGATACTAGTCATTACTAGCCGGTTATGAAGAGGAAAGTATGGCCATGTTCTTAAGACATACTAGTGTGTTAGAGGAGTGGATGGAAAGGAGAAACGATAATATATTATGGAATAGTTTCAGATGAATGAAAAATCTTATTTGTTGAATGTGTATTACATTTAGACTCATAACTTAGGTGCTTTTCCTAACTGAATAGTTGAACCTTAGGGGCAGATGTGAAACAAAGGTAATTTTTATTGGATGAAACAATAAAGACAGTGATTTTATTGTTCTATTAATTTTAAATAAATAATTTGCGAGATTATGCATTTAGAAGGGATAGCCTGATGGAATAGGAACTTGGGAGAATAAAGAAAATGGAAGAGGTAGGCGAGGAATCTTTCCAACGTTCAATTTTGGTCTACACTGGCTCTTCTGACCGCGTACCACTTCATATCGCATCCCATCCTTCCGTTCCCACTCCCCCATCCCACATCTGGTCGTACACCCCACCATATCCACATCACCCCGTCACTGGTCATACATACTCCAATTCCGATCGTTCTTCGTACAATTTTTAGTCTCATGTATACTTATAATCATCTCTTCGAAGTTCAGTTTTACACCATCGCGGGATTCCTTGCTCCATTAAATCCTACTTCCTTCTGACTTCACTTCCATCTGACATGTCGAGCCTCTATTGTTAATCTTCGCACGTATTGAGTTTAGCTCACAGAAGTAGAATTGCCACGTTCGCTGCAGCGACTCAGAGCGGGAGATCCTTCGATTCGAGATCCAACGATAGTGGATTTTCAACACTATTTATGAAGCTAGGTCGAATTCATCCGTTGTTTGGAGGATAATTGCAGCGGCTGGATGTTCTTATCGATAGCGTTACGTGGTTCTTCTGATCAATACCAGATAAATGCCAGAAAAGAATTCTTAAAAACGTGTCGCTCGGGATCTTTCCTTCTTCTTGCTTGTCCTTTCCTTTCTCATTCTCTCTAATTAAACATTCTTACTCTTTCACACTTGTCACATTTGTCGGGAGACCAGTCGGGAACTTTAGAGCTTGTTCAGGCTGGGGCGGTACCCACTTGGGAGATACCTGGAAGTGAAATCAATCATAAGGAGACACGTAGTTTGGCGTTGGATCTCACCATCCAAAGGGGGAGGTACAACGTCATCTACAAGAATAAACAAAATCACCACATAAACGAGACTAATGATCATAGCAGTTGACGTGCTCAGAAACATCCAACTAATCAGTCAATCATTGTTCGCATTTATCCATCCCAATCCAGGTATTTCTCTTTCTCCCGTTTCTTAGACTACATCTCTACTACGGATGCCAAGTTTCTTTTCCCACTGCACCCCCTCGTGCCGTCCCCACGCCCATCCCACTCCGGTCTCTCGCAGGCGCCCCGGACTCGTTCCCGGCCCCGCCGCCGGGCGCGCCCCCGTCGCCACCTCGGCCCGAGATTTACGCGCCCACCCGCCCGCGCGTATGAGTTACGCCTTCCGACCGGCGCGTTTTTGTTTCCCGCGCGCCCGCGCTCGCGTTCGCGCTCCGATGGGCGCTCGGCGCGGCGCGGCGCCGGGGCGGCTGCGGGGGGCCGCCACGGAGAGCAGGTAATGGAAAACACGGGGCGCTGTTGAGGATCATCACGATTACTAGGGGGCGGATTTTGACCTAAAACATTGCCAAAAATGATCAATAAAATGCGCTTAATATGCCTTAAAATACCCTAAAAACGAAGAAAAATGATCAAAACCACTTCAGATGAACAACTCAAGCTGTTGGGTATGTTACCGATGTAATCGAGGCTTCTGTCTTTTGTTCAAGTGAACTCAGCTCTCAAACGTTTGGTTTACACTATTCTTTAAAAGAAAAATCTGCCTTTTATTTATTGCGAAATCGACCGAACTGACAATGGCGCCGATAGGCGTCACAGGAACCTTAGATCACATGGTACCCACAACGGCTGACATTACAGTATAAGAAATCGAATAGGGTACTCAGGAATTCTGTGATGAACATTTGTTGCACCTCGTAAATATTGTTTGAAGCAAACACGATTAAAATTATATTAAAATCAATGAAATCACTGAAAATGCATTTAAAATTATGTAAAAGGTAAAAAAATGACTTATTAGTCGTAATCGACGAAAAATGCAAAAAAATACCACATAAAACTGTGTCATTTTGTTTTGTCTAAACATAAAATGAATTTCTATACTAAACTGTATTGTTCTAATGTGAGAGAAGGAAATTACATGTCATTGAAATCCACATTCTAATGATTACTATACTGTTTTCACATTAAAAATAATTGTCGAATTAATAAGAATAATTTCTGAAAGAACGGCCTACATTGAGCCCTTTTCCGGAGACTGTATGTTGTTTTGAACCAGATATGTAGAATATTCCCTCCACTTTGTATTTTTAATTTTTTTTTGCAACTCCACTTTTTATTTTTTCGCTGACGCTACGTTGTAGAGAGAAAGTTATGTAATGCTGCGCGAAAAAACGAAGAATTTTTGGCAAAAAATTTCTTATTTGAGATCATAGCAGGACTTATTGTTCACTTATGTGTAAACTGCCTGTACAACTCGAATGGGTTATAGTGAGTTTGTTAGCATATTTTAGTAGAAAAATAAATGCTGGACAATAGAAGAGTATAAAGATGATTGAATGCCATACATGCATTTTGAAAAAAAAAACAGACATTAAAAAGAAATGGAGAGAGTGATGAGAAATTAACCGGTAAAAGAAACTTAAATTTTATTTTGACACTCAATTATTTACACTGATTTAGTTTTGCTGTACTGACACTCACTGATTTAGTTTTGCTATACAATATGCGTTTGTCAGTTCCTGTTTTCAGGTTAAATTATAGTAATCCACATTTATTGATGATCATTTAGGTATGTTTTTCTTCAGTTACCCTGAAATTTTTGTACTCTGAAATTAATTGTATTTAGATGTAGTCGAAAACATTTTAGTTTTAAATGTTCGTTTTGATATTTGATTTAATTTTCATGTTCAATATGAATTTTCCGGGTAATAACGGTTCTACTTGACACCTTATGTGGAAATATTAACTGTTAATTACTGATAATGTAAGCCAATGTAGTGTAATAAATTATTCCAATAATTTTGTGTATTTTTACTGCGAATTAATTCTGAGAAACAACTTTTTTATGAACATACAAATTAATGTGGAGTTTGTGGTTTTAATTTAAATTATCCGAATTCTTGGAAACACTTATTGAAGCATATGTATTGCCGATGCAGTAATTAATGTGTTGAATTTCTCGACACAAAAATGCAATAGGTCTTATTGATAGTATACCACTGAGGCGGAAAGTTGCCAACAAATATCAAAAAACATGTACGAACACATTAATGAATTTAAACACAAGTAAGTGTAGAAATATGTTTAAATAAAATTATTATTGAATTGAATAAAATTGCTATTTTTCAATACGTAATGTTGCCGTTAAATTCTATGAAACAGAAAAACGTGATTGAGTCAAAGCCGAATGTTGGCTTTAATCAGGTTTCAAGTTTGCACAATGTAGTAAAATTTCGTGTACTGGAATTATAGAGAATAAGCCGTGCTTTTGAAAATGTACGTGAATTTAGAGGGTTGAAGTACGAATAAATGTTGTATACACGTTGTACTCTTATACGAGTAAATGATTGTTTAAGAGACAAAGTAGTGTAAGTCAGGGTTTTATTTCAATTTATGTATTCGCATTAAAATATTTTGTACCTCATTTTTTACTTCCATACATGGCGTGAAACAATGTTCGTGTGTCCACACTGAGTTCCAGCGGAGGTGCTACGTAATTCTGGCATTGTCATTGTCTTGAAGGAAAAAGTTATGCAAGTCAAGCTGCATCTAATGTGCATCACAGATTTTGTAAAACAATTTATAAACAGTCATACATCTCAGTGATTTTGGAGGTGAGAAGAATATTAATTTCATTTATCCAGTTTGGTTATCTATTATTATATATTACAACTTTACAAAACTGAGAAGAATTTCGTAATTAAAAGCTATTTGTCTATTAGAACAAAAGTATTCAAATAATCCATGACGTACTATTATACAGCAATGACCAGTTTCATAATTAAAAGTAAAAGAGTTCAGTAATGTTATAATATAACATGGGCTCCTACGGATCCTCTATGCAATTTGAAAGATGAAGCAATGATGGAATGAGAAGAAGGAGTAACGGAGAGAAAACCTAAAAAACTAGCGTTATCCATCACAAACTGCACATATCTTTCGGAATTTGGACTTGGATACACAGGGGTATAAGGAGAGCAATTTCGTCACTGCATCGTAGATCGCCCCTTTAGGTAGAATTACAAATCCGATAAAAGGTTATACCTCGATTCATTTATGAAGACGGGTAATTCTTTTATTTTCTCAGAACCACGTTGTTATCAACAGCTGCAGAACGCTCTCGACAATCAATAATAATCGGCTGAAGATATGTCTGTAAAGACGCAGAGAGACATATGTGCGTTACATATTGTGTACCAATGCAAATTGATGCACTCATGCGTTCATAAACATGTATATTCTCAAAGAGTTGAAAAAAAAATGAACTTACCATGAATGATGAGATCCCCTTCCCATGATATTTTTCCATTTCTAGATTATTATACCAATTATCCTCTACAGCGTTTGTGGCTGATTTATTTCCTTCCTTCTCTCTATCATTCTTCATCTTCCTTCTGCCGCCATTGCACACCGTCTCTTTCCCATTCCGCCACCCCCTGTGCGTTTGCACTGCTTCCGTCATCGTTTTCGCCTCAAGGCTTCTCGCCCCCACTCGCAGACGAGGGGGAGCGCCCTCTCGGGCCAGTCACCCCCTCTGGCGGCGGCGACGCGTCGAAGCGCGCTCCGGGCCGCGTGCGCTGCTAGTTCCGGGCGCGGCCGAACGAGGCCGCCCTCGCCGCGCGGATCGACCCACGCTCCGCGGAGCACCGCGCCACACGCGCCGGCGATTGAGGTAGACGCGGCGGACACATCCGCACGCCGCCCCCATATGCATCGCCGTTTTCCCTCACTCCTTGTCGTCGTGCTGAACTGTCTCCGGAGCTCCATGCCGGCTTAGGTGGTTCAGAGCATCGATTGATGTCACTGCTGGGTCTCTAACCGGGGGATACGAGGGTTTGAGTCCCGACGGCGGCAGGATTTTCGATACTAAATGCATAGATAGTGGCCTTAACATTACGGGCCACGGACCTCGCGCGATCTCTTCATCAACTTCTTTATCCTTTCCTCACCCATGCTATACACTACTATAGATGTCGGGAGCATAGTGCTTCTCTCGGCTGGGGTAGAACTGGTGGGATATTTTTGGTTTTGGGATATCTCGCAAAGCTGACCGGCCCGTGCCGGATCTAGGCATTCGGCGGAGAAAGTTCACCGCCACCTCCCGCGATAAAAACAAACCCTACATGTATGGGGCTAACGACCTTAGTAGTAGTCGTGCCCGTATACAAATATACTAATCATTCGGAAGTTCAAGGTGTTGTGGAATAGTGGGTTAAAGTATTTGAAGATCTAGCCAATTGATCCCTTCTATTTAAAGGTAGATATAAGCAACGTAGGTAAAAACAGCAGAAGTTAAGTCCCTGAACAGCATACGTTTAACCCATGGATGCAAGAGATCTATGCAGAACGCTAAAGAGGCAGTGGTAAGAAGGCGACACGAAGGGCCACGGGACTGCAAAGCAGCCGAAATGTTAGTGGTTCAAGAGCAGATACACGGAGCGGTCTCGCTTCATTTCCCAGTGACCAACATATAAATGTGCGTGCTCTTAAAAATCTAACGAATTACCTAAATACCTCTGAAGATACCTACGACGGCCACAAGAGGAGCAAGCTAATGGACTACTCACTGATAGTTGTGCAGATCCCGAGAAGGAGTTATTTTCATGCCACTCTCACCCGACCACCCACTTCGTCACTTTTTCGGAGAGCTTCACGTTTGTGAAGAAGTAACTAGAAGATGCTCCACGCTGTAAAATCGGAAAGTAGTTTCAAGGAGATGGAAGAGGACATTTTTTATAAGGATTCTTCACGTTAGAGCGTAGGCTTCCGCGGCCGGAGTCAGTATTTACTAGGCTGTCCGGGTGACGCCGCGTCCATGGCGAAGGTGCCGACGTTTCGGTCGCCATTCTGCGACCTTCCTCAGGGCGTAATGCGCGGAGATGTGCTGCGCACGGGTTTAAATGGGGCTAAGTTTCTCCTCACCCGAGTGCCGGTTGGCCGGGAGGTCGGCCAATGCGGAGAGAGCACCGGCCAATCAGGGGCGGGCTCTCCGCAGGGTGGGGGGAGGCGCTCCGTCCGTAGTCGGACGTTGCGGAAGAGCTGGGGCCGCGTCCGGTCGAGATCGGACGTCCTTGTAAAATAGGTGTTTCCAGGCATCGTGTAGACGTATGCCTTGGTCAGCATTAAAGTTAAAGGGGTTTTTGATGATTTCCACCGCCTCTTTTACCCTCCTCGTGCCCCAGCGGTCTTCTCTGGCTAAGAGGCGTGTGTCATCAAATAAAATAGCGTGGCCAGTTTTCCATGCGTGCAGGGCTACGGCCGATTTATTCGTATTATTGTATTTATAATTACGAATATGTTCCCGGAGGCGTTCCTCTACGCTACGTCCCGTCTCGCCAATGTAACTATGGCCGCAGCTGCATGGGATCTCGTATACCCCCGATGACATAAGGGGAGGGACGCGATCTTTCACGCGTACAAGCTTTTGCCCGAGTTTTTCCTGGGCTTTGTAGGCCGTCTTTATATCAAAGCGGCTCAGAAGCTTGCCAATCTTATCTGTGACCCCGCGTATATATGGCAGAGTGGCTATTTTCGTGTTGGGATTGTCACTAGTTTTGGTGATATCAGAAGTTTTGGCAGAGGTCGTAGCCTGCCGTACCGCTTGGTTGGCAGCGGTAGCGCTGTATCCGTTGGCTCGAAATGTAGTCTTTAGGAGCTCCATTTCAGAGTCCAATGATTCTTTATCACATACCCTCGTTGCTCTGATGGCCAGCGTTTTCAGAACCCCGCGTTTAGTTGCTGGGTGATGGTGAGAGCCAGCGTGTAGGTAACGGTTTGTGTGCGTGTGTTTTCGGTAGACACTGTGCCCTAGTCTGCCGTTCACTTTCCGGCTCACCAGCACGTCGAGGAAAGGTAATTTTCCCTCGTTTTCCACCTCCATCGTGAATTTAATCTTGGGGTGTGTGTTATTAAGGTGCTGGAGAAAGTCAGCTAAGGTGTGCGGGCCGTGGGGCCACACCACTAGTGTGTCGTCCACATACCGGAGCCATAAGGTGGGTTTTAGAGGGGCATTCTCCAGGGCTTCCGTTTCGAAAGCCTCCATGAAAAGGTTAGCAACAACCGGAGAGAGGGGGGAACCCATGGCCGCTCCTTCAACTTGAGCATATAGTTGCTCGCGGTACTGAAAGAAAGTGGACGTGAGACAGAACTCAGCTAAGTCGGCCCATTCCGGAGTGAGCCCCTGGGAGCAAAGTTTACTTCGAATGACAGTGGCCGCCTCGTCCACCGGAACCATTGTGAACAGAGACGTGACATCAAAGCTGACGAGGATGTCCGAGTCACAAAATACTTAAGGAGCAGCGTGTAAGTGACTCGGACATCCTCGTCAGCTTTGATGTCACGTCTCTGTTCACAATGGTTCCGGTGGACGAGGCGGCCACTGTCATTCGAAGTAAACTTTGCTCCCAGGGGCTCACTCCGGAATGGGCCGACTTAGCTGAGTTCTGTCTCACGTCCACTTTCTTTCAGTACCGCGAGCAACTATATGCTCAAGTTGAAGGAGCGGCCATGGGTTCCCCCCTCTCTCCGGTTGTTGCTAACCTTTTCATGGAGGCTTTCGAAACGGAAGCCCTGGAGAATGCCCCTCTAAAACCCACCTTATGGCTCCGGTATGTGGACGACACACTAGTGGTGTGGCCCCACGGCCCGCACACCTTAGCTGACTTTCTCCAGCACCTTAATAACACACACCCCAAGATTAAATTCACGATGGAGGTGGAAAACGAGGGAAAATTGCCTTTCCTCGACGTGCTGGTGAGCCGGAAAGTGAACGGCAGACTAGGGCACAGTGTCTACCGAAAACCCACCCACACAAACCGTTACCTACACGCTGGCTCTCACCATCACCCAGCAACTAAACGCGGGGTTCTGAAAACGCTGGCCATCAGAGCAACGAGGGTATGTGATAAAGAATCATTGGACTCTGAAATGGAGCTCCTAAAGACTACATTTCGAGCCAACGGATACAGCGCTACCGCTGCCAACCAAGCGGTACGGCAGGCTACGACCTCTGCCAAAACTTCTGATATCACCAAAACTAGTGACAATCCCAACACGAAAATAGCCACTCTGCCATATATACGCGGGGTCACAGATAAGATTGGCAAGCTTCTGAGCCGCTTTGATATAAAGACGGCCTACAAAGCCCAGGAAAAACTCGGGCAAAAGCTTGTACGCGTGAAAGATCGCGTCCCTCCCCTTATGTCATCGGGGGTATACGAGATCCCATGCAGCTGCGGCCATAGTTACATTGGCGAGACGGAACGTAGCGTAGAGGAACGCCTCCGGGAACATATTCGTAATTATAAATACAATAATACGAATAAATCGGCCGTAGCCCTGCACGCATGGAAAACTGGCCACGCTATTTTATTTGATGACACACGCCTCTTAGCCAGAGAAGACCGCTGGGGCACGAGGAGGGTAAAAGAGGCGGTGGAAATCATCAAAAACCCCTTTAACTTTAATGCTGACCAAGGCATACGTCTACACGATGCCTGGAAACACCTATTTTACAAGGACGTCCGATCTCGACCGGACGCGGCCCCAGCTCTTCCGCAACGTCCGACTACGGACGGAGCGCCTCCCCCCACCCTGCGGAGAGCCCGCCCCTGATTGGCCGGTGCTCTCTCCGCATTGGCCGACCACCCGGCCAACCGGCACTCGGGTGAGGAGAAACTTAGCCCCATTTAAACCCGTGCGCAGCACATCTCCGCGCATTACGCCCTGAGGAAGGTCGCAGAATGGCGACCGAAACGTCGGCACCTTCGCCATGGACGCGGCGTCACCCGGACAGCCTAGTAAATACATTCTTCACGTTATGTCCATGTATTTGTGGCAAATTAGCGATTAATGCGCAATTGCTGGATGGCTGGTCCGCCGTGTGGATATATTTGTGTAGTAATGTTCTACAAATGTATGAGAGCCGAATGGACGACCGTACTCGCTTTTCAAAGCTTTCTTAGACTGCGATGTTTTCCGGAAGGAGGAGCAGTACAGCGTGCATCAGGCTACACGCATTTAATCTAGTTTTCTTTTCTGAGTCGTCTCTTCCCACGCAAGTATCCACTGTCAATTCCTACTCTTTACTTCACCATTTTAAAGCAGTGTGAGCCTGCCTGGTTGTAACAAAACGTTCTGAGAGTGTCCCTTTAGCAAAGCAGTGACTTCCATAAAAAATATGCTGACAAGGGCTTTCCCCTTTCAAATTCACATTTGTATTATATTAAAAAAGGAAACAAATTTTGATAAATTAATCTTAATACAAGTTACACTGGTCTGGAATCTCTGCATTTCATATATTTTTTTTATTTTACGGTCCTGAAACTGCAATACGAACCTTTTGACGGCCTTTTGACGAAGGACGACGAAGAACACGTTGGTTGCCAGTACGTTCAAAGAATAATTGAACATACATGTATTTATTAAGGTAAATTGAATTCCTCTGAAATACCCAAGGTCTACTGAATTTGCAGCCGTCTCATTTGTATCCTTAACTTCCCTTCTCTCTTTATCCTCTCTTTTCCTCTCGGCCTGTTTTCTTCCCACAGTTCCTTCTTTCCTTCGATACATCGTTCCCACTGATCTGACTCTGCTACTGTATTTTCCCACGCAGCTTCAGACAAGGCGCGCACCTCTGAAGCTCTTTCCCCCTTCACTCCCTTCGAGCACCGGTCCTCATCTCCCTCGCAGGACCCCCAGAGGAGTATCACCCTTGCGATCCTTCGCTGCTCTTGCAGCCTGACCCTACCGTCCCCTTACCACTCATAACTACCTTCGACCGGCGCTCTTCTATATTTGAAGCACTTCCTGTCATCGACGCCTCCTACCCCTTGAAATTCCAATCCTTCTCTCTCAGATTTCCTCTCGGTCTAGGTCGGTTGTATCACCAAACCATCTTTCATCTTGGTCTAATTGTCGCCCATTCTATTTTCCCCGTCGGGAATTTTCTTACTCCTCGCCCTATTCTGCATGAGTAGGTGGCAGGCAGTGGTAGCTTTATCTCTTGCCACTTTCTTGTATTCCCATCGCCTATTATTTGTACACCCACATCAGTTACACGTCTCTTCTGCATTTGTGAGAGCTTTTTGCTCATTTCAACCACTATGTCCGCAGTTGACTCAAACTATTGGAAATTGTAGAGTCCTGTTAGTGGCCGATTAATTTATCGGTTCAAACGTTCCTGGGGGAAATGAAGGTAAAAAATGTTGTAAGGAAAAAAATAACCTGATAAACTGATGCAAAAATAAGCTAAAAACTGTCGATTGATTGATTGAATAGTTATTACGGACGCGTCAACGACCAAGGTTATTATTTCCATTAGTATAGTACTCATTTTATTCGATCGATAAGTCTGATATGGCAGCGATCTTTATCTGCTGGCTGGCAAGGTCTGGCACCCACCTACGTCGGCTTGCGGGGATTCCCCCTCAACCAGGCATCGCAAACCGGCGTGAGACCGCTCCAGCCGGGACAAGCTCAAGACTCACGTCTCCCGACATGTGTGGTTGTGTAGTGCATGTTAATATGCATTAGAAAGGGGGCGAGGAAAGGACAAAGAAGAGGAATGAAATTTATCGCAAAGTCCGTGGCCTGTTTGTTAGAATATTGCCCCGGCATTTGTCTAGTGTTTATAGGAGAAACCACGGAAAACTACCGATCAGAGCAGTCGACCGCTGAACAAAGTATAGAATTACTAGATTATATAGAATTACACAGGATAATTTCTAAAAGTAGGGAAATACAAGTCTGCGGGGCGCGGGAAAGGAAGGTGGGGAAAAATGCCATACAAAATGAAGAGGGTAGGAGGAAGAACGATCGTTTATTTATGAATTCTTGTTTCCGAGTCTTCGACTTAAACCAGGAGTTGTTATTAATGATTGGTGTGATGAAACCTGCTATGATGACGGTGTTAATTCGGGACTAAGAGGCACGATGTAACCGTGGCCACTCGTGGCAGGAACGTGTGAAAAGTGAGAGAAAGCCGCTCTCTTTCCCAAAGGGCGGCGTGCTGCGGGCGCGGGCGCGGCGAGCGCGGCGCGGGGGGCGGCGCGGGGCGGCGCGGGGCGTGTTTGGGGTGGAAATAGCCGCGCCCGCCGCGGGCTGCGCTGACCGCGCTATTTCGGCGGAGGCCGCGTGCGGAGCACGTGTTGCGCCGGGGCACGCGTCGTCGCGCCGCGCCGCGCCGCACGACGCCGGCCGGAACTCCGCGTTACGTCCGCGAGCAAGCGTGCGAACGGAACGGGGTGAGCGAGCGGGTGGGCGAGAGGACGAGAGAGTGGGTGAGTAGGTGGGTGGGTGAGTGTGTGGGTGGATGGGTGAGAGGGTGGATGGGTGGGTGAGTGGGTGGATGGGTGAGTGAATGGGTGAGTGAATGGGTGGGTGGGTGGGTGGGCGAGTGGGTGGGTGAGTGGGTGGGTGCGTTGGTGGGTGGGTGATGAGTGGGCGTATGAGTGAGCGTATGGATGGATGAATGAGTAGGCACGCGAGTGGGCGTGCGAGCGAGTGGGCGCGCATTGATGGTGAGCGAGGGGGCGAGAAAGCGGGTAGGTGAGCGAGCGAGTGTGCAGGGCAAGGGGGTGGTGAGCAAGGAGCAGAGTATGCGAACTGGCGGGTAGATATGTGTGTAAGTGCGCGAGCGGGCAAGTTGCTGATGGAGTGGCCTGGCGAGGTTCTGGCTGGCCAGCGGGTGAGCGGGCCTGGGTGATCCTGGGTGAACTGGCTGCGCTGCTGCCGCCGCCTCTGCGCGCGGACCTGTTAAATGTCGTAGATCGCTCAAGTGCAGCAAACCCAAGGCGCAGCAGGGGAGCTTTATGACGTGGAACTACCGGGATTCAGTCTGTCGTAATATTATTCTTTCTTTCGGCAAGGAATTACGTGGAGCCAAAATTACTCGCGCGTGAACGGACGTAGAGGACACAGAGACAGTTAACTGACGTCCAGACTCTGGAATTGAATACATGTGAAGAAAATTTCACCACCCGGATATAACGCGTTTGTGGTAGTTCCAGGTATTTGTGCGTCGACGCCAAAGTAACCACAAAAACTTTCCGTTCAAGGTAGTTATAATATACAGAGTGACTTGAAGGGGAACAAACTTCCGGAAATGAATCCTCTCAGGAAGACTAACAAAAAGCATCAAAAAATGGCGTGAAAATACTGAATCCACAACGCTTCATTTAGTTTACTGCAATGCATTTCAAACACTACTCTGTGGTATAGATTTTCCCCCCATATGAGTGTGGAAGTTGAACATCAAAAATGTATTACCTGGACACGAAATATCAATAAACACTGAGCATCGGAGGAATTCATATTCATTGCTTCTCAATAATTATGATATCATTCAAATTCATCCTTTTCCTTTGTCATTAAGTGCAATAATTTTCTTTTCAATCCCTGCGCATTATTTTCAATCCATTATTTTACGGTGATTTTCTTTCGGATATAGTGTTAAATCGTAAGCCTAAATTATGTGTAATCATGAAATTGGTTTTTCAGACGAACTAATCAACATTTAATTTATGATTTTGCTCTCAGGGCAGAATATTCAAAAATTTAAACATCTAATAGAAGCTATAAATAAGGAATTGTGTTGAAGCCAGTCAACCTGGTGGGGCTATTCACATTTATTTTTCGTCTCATTTAAAATAATTTCTCAATATATTACAATATGATATTTTCAGAAATATTCTCGCTTTAATTCTTCTCTGAACATTGTGATTCTTACGAAGGCAATGCAACATCATTGTTTGCGTTATCTTTTGAAGTTCCTTTTCCCAGAATGAATGCCTTCATTACTCAAGAGTGACAAGTATATGAAGTGGAACGGAAATTACTCATGGATATGCTAACATACTCCCTTTCCTTTGAGACAAAGATGATGTGAAGTGCATTTAAAGTAGGAATCATATATACAAGAGTAGCTTGCAATAACGAATGACGGCAGATGTGCCATAAAATATATTGAATGTATTCTCTGTCTCAAGAGGGATTACTTTGTATACACTTATTAACATTTTTTATATCGAAATGTGTTTCTCTTTATTCATTGTAGTGACACAAATCAAAATAATTCTAAGGAGTCAAAAGAATTTCAAAATGAATAAACGTACGCATTTTTAGCTGGTCCTACCATATTTGCATGCTTTATGATCAGTTATTCTGAAGATAGTGTTCCTGGTACAATGGCTGCTGCGGTCCATTTCCGCAGTTCCGGTTTGTGTTTGGCGCGCACTATGGCGGCACGAGCGTCGGTGCCCCGTGTCTCCATATGCGAGCACGTGGGCGTACGAGTTGTCCTCTCCCTACCTCTACCACGCAGCCCGCCCGGTCGGGCGGCCCGCGCTGGCCGACAGACGGCGCCATACTTCACGTTACTTAACGTAATGATCGGGGAAAGCCCCTCCTCCAACGTCAGCTCGCACACGCGGTCGGCGCCGGACAGTCAGCAGGGAGAGGAGGGGAGGCGAGTGGAGGGGAACGTGCGACACCGAAGAAAGAGCCTCCCCCCCCGGGTGGGAGGAGGAGGGGCCAGCGGCGTCTACGCGCGGTGGAAGGGGGAAGAATGGAGGAGCCAAAGCGAGCAAAACGAAGAAAAAGAAGATTGGGTTCTCTCGTATTTATAAACGTAATGGAGGAACGGGGCAAAGTCGTCAGGGCTAGGAGCTAGCTCGCTATTTCGGGCCGGCGGCGCGCCGACGGCGGGCGGAGCGGCGGGGGTGGGAGAGCGGTAGCGGGCGGGGCGACGGAGGCCGGCGGGGGAGGGGGAGGGGGAGGTCGGGGGAGCGCCGCGGGCGCGCGCTTTTTTTAAACAAAACAGTTGGGTGCGAGCGAGACGGCGGCACAGCCGTGGGCCTGCCTCCACCGACGGCATCTGCCACCGCCACCGCCGCCTCTCTTCTCTTTCGGCAGCTTCCCCCCTCCTCCTCCTCTACCTCGCCGCCGTCACCACGCACCCTCCCTACCCTCCCGCAGTTTCTGCTCCGCGCCGCTAGTAGAACAGTAGATTTAGTGAGAAGACATGTCCGGGTAGTGCGGTGCGCGGCGTGCGTGTGTTTTGTTCGCCGCGTAATAATCGGCGGCGGCAATTGTTTCCGCGATGGAGGCGCTGTCAGCTCGGCTGTGGCCCGGCGGCCGGCGAGCTCGACGCCGGTGCTGACGCGGCAGTGCGAGTGGTTACTGCACCTGTGCTTGTTCTTCTGCTCCGAAAATGTCTGCCGTTGTTCAAGGAGTGCGCTATGATTTTAGCCGGTTTATGAGTGATATGTGTTTTTGTTCCCATTGTTGTTCGCGTATTTTCTCAAGAAATAGACGAGAACTACCAAGTGATCTGTAAGTGATCATTTCGTGCTTGACCCGTTTGTAGGAATACATCTAACGCTTCTTTTTACATTAACAGCATGGAAGCTGTGGAATTATGTAACTATAAACGTAATAGTGAATCCGTGTTCTAATAAGCTTTTTTCATTTATACTTATATTAATGTTGTACTATTTATAGCTAATTTGCTTATTATTACTAATAATTTAAATCCTCAAAGATCTTCTCTAAATAATTGCTGTTACGTTTGTGAAAATTGTTTTTTTCATTTTTATCTTGAATCAGTTTATTATTTCCATTAAGCATGTTGTGATGAAAACATAAACAACTAGTGTAAAATGAATGCTGCAGTAGATCTGTAAATCAGGATTCCATTAAAAAAGAGGATTGAAATATAGGGTTGTGTACGCATTGATGTTTTTATTGAAAAACAGTATAACGAAATGTATGAATGTGTACATGAGTTAGAATCTTCCAATAAATACCCCCAGTATGTAGGTGCACTTCGGCGAAAGGTGGCGTTGAAGAGCGTATTTACAGCCGCCTAAAATACAGTCCTCGGTGGAAAACACGAAAAAATGGCAGCGGGATATGCGCGGTGTATATTAGAGTGTGTTTGACAGCTGAGCAGCCCACGAACCCGTTTTAACGTTGCCCCTTTTCTCTCTTTTTTGCGGGATTAATAGTGCTACTTTTACAATAACTTCTTTGTGTGAAGCCGTGATGAAAGGAGTTTATATTTTCTTCTGAAAATTCGTGTTTATAAAATGCTGAATAATTTTTTCTGGCTGTTTTGTCCCTGACGTTTTGTGCGTGCGCCTGGTTGTTGCCACGTGCTTGCCTGGAGGTTGAAAGAGGTCGTCGGGGCCTGCAATGGGACATTGACAGCAAGTTATTGATTCAAACACGGATGTTGGGCTTCTTAATTCCACAAAAATGCCATTTCTTTTATACGTATTCTGAAATGTTTTGCTATCAAATGACAGTAAAGCTCTGGGATTGAAAATGTGATACACGTCAAACGTGATCAGAAATTTTATGCTCCAAACAGACTCCCTAGTAATTGATTTTAAATCCCCTTTTTCCCGTATTCGTGTGGTGAATAAAGTATTAAATAGAGCACTAGCAACGTGTTTAGAAAAAGCTATTTTGCTATGATTGAAAGTTCTTGTAAATGGTTTCTAAGGAAACACATATATCACACGACAGAAAGTATGTTATGCATTTAACTAGTTGCTGGGTAACAGAGCGAAATTGTGTGCCGTGTATTTAGTCAAAGAAGGGAAAGTACTGTCGTTGTAAAAAAAAGTAAATCCTGTGTTAAGCATGCAGATAAAATACTTGTTGTAATAAAACAATTCTGCACTTTTTCACCAGCTTTAATATATAGAAGATGAGTTTTGTAAATGAGCACTTTTATGAAGTGCAAGATAAATGTTGAATAATACGAAATATGTGATAAAAATTGAATATACACTTTTGCCGATAGATAAGTAGACACTTTTCTTTTTTTACTCTTTTATTTGTTCTTTAAGTTTACTGTCCTTTAGATCGTTACTTCGTCCGCTTATGGCTATATCAACCATAAGTTGTTTACCACCGAAATTTGGAAGTAAAACGCGCCGCATTTTCTAGAAGATGAATAACAGTATTTGGAATATTCGTAAAAGAGAGAAAATTTTGATATTAAATGTCATGGGTCAAAGGATCAACAATTTTTTATTGGATATAATTTAATTGTTTGCATCTCTTAATTGAAAATAACGCTGTGTAATAATCTCTAAATATAAAACCATTTGATGGCAATTTCTATCGATTATTGTCTTTTATGTTCTCGTACTTTATCAACACCAGCATCTTGCATAAGTAGGGTTTACAATTAAATAAATTGTCTTGTTTTCTCGAGCATTCTAAAATGTGCTCTCTTTGTGTAGTTTTAGGACGATTAATTCAATCCAGTTGGAACTATACAATTATTTTCTCAATTGGAACTATACAATTGTTAGTAGAGAAACACTTAAAGTGGGAAACAGAAGAAAGATGCAAATGAGCATATGTGAAGACTGCATCTGCACAGCATCAGAGAAAACTACTTTATGGGGTGCAAAATTGGGTTCTGAATCTATCTACACTTGCTCCCATTAATCAGAGCGCCAACGCTTTTGGCTCGTTTTATCGCCGTTCTCTCTCTTGAGTGTCAACATACTGTAGTGGAGCCCAGAAATATGACATTGTAGAATTTACCGTGACTCCCACTTAACTGACTACTTTCTTAAATAACGTCGTTATACATTTTATGTGTCTTGCGTTATTTGAGGAATTTGTGACCAAGTTGTAATTTCAAAACAGTGTACTAAATTATTGCATAATTTTACTAGTTTCAGTCGATCAAACGTTAATTTTTTTAGACGAACATGTCTTTAATCTTAACGTTCAATCGATTGTAAGTCGAACAAGCTGTTAGTCTTAAAATTTATTTTTTATAATTGATATATCTCTTTCAAGAAGACCGTCATTTTTCGTCCACGGTCCACCTAGCACTTGAATGTGCACTTCAAATATTAAAAATATAATTGTGAACTATTTAGCATCTACACAATACGGATCTAAGAACACCACTAAAAATTAAATGAAAATCTATTTAAAAAATTGTTTGATAAATAATTATTGTATCTCCAATTTTAGAGGCGACCACATTTTATAGCACCGAATTGCTTAGACAACCTTGTCAAATGGAGGTTGCAATCGTGTGATCGGTACATTTCCCAAACATTTGTGGTTGAAACGAATGTGGCAGAAAACACGATTGTCGTGTTCTGACAGCTCCACGTTCTACATTCGATTAATCTCCCCGGAGCGGCGCCCAGAATCGAGTGTAGCGCGAACGCATATCTTTCACCTGCTCCTCCTGCAAAAATCAAAGCCTCCCAGAGACATCGTTTACACGAATCTACCGCCCGCTGAATCGCGGGAGAGCACGTGGCTTCCAGACACTTCGGGGGTTCCCCAAGGACGCAACCGTGTCTGCAGATACATTCCCCAACTTCCGGCATCTTTCTTCCGGTGGGTGCAGCAGCGCGTTAATTTCGTTTTCTCGCTTATATTTCCCCGCTGTCTACTTCGTCTTTATTATTGTTTCTCTCATTATCCTTACGCGTTCGTTCATTTACTATCCGCTGCAGTTGTGTTTTCGAGTTAAACTAGCCCCCGGAGGAACTTTCAACGACCGAAAGTTCTCGTAATTCATATGGAACTTACGTAATTGTATTATGCTTTGGTGCAATTTAATAATCGTGCAATGAATGTCAACACAGTTGCATTATTCAGATTTTCTCGGATTGGATTTGTTGGTTTCTTTCTTTTTTTCTCGCCGAGAGCTCGATGAAAAACGCCGTTTCTCACTTGTCGGCGCCCGTCTCGTAGGGAAAAATGTTCATTTCTCCTCGCGCTCCGTATTTGTTTCGCTGACTGGCCGCAGACAAAAAGCTTCGCCCGAGCGCTGCTCCTGAGCGGGGGTTTGCTTGCGTAAGCGGTGGCGGTGCGGGGCGCACGTTGGTGCGATACAGAGCGACGGGCGAGCAAAACAAAAAAAGAAACCGCGAGGGCGTGCGATGAGGCGCTGATAGTAAGATTGAATGGTTGGATCCCGGTCAGAGGCACTGCAGTGACATCAGTTAGTGCCTTGAGCCACCTTTGCCAGTCTACAGAGTGGGTTGGTCATTCATAGGGAATGCATGAAGATGATGGAGAATTATACTGTTGGGTAAATGAGAAGTGCTTGTTAGATGTATGGTAGTACGAGAAGCCGATTATGATACTCAACTACATGCTGAATATCACCTTGTTTCTGCTCCTCCCAATTTAACACTGCTTTAGACACCATCGAGGCCATATTGCTGTCAGTTTTGGCGTTTTCACCATGAAGAAAGGCGAACAGAAGATGATTTATGAAAAAAATATGCGTTAAATACCTAGCTAGTTTTCTTGAAAATGAATTAATATTAAAAGGCATAAATTAATTTTTTGAAATATTTGAAACGGTTACAACATATTTGGTGATTTGGATGAGATGGGTGATATTCTAACCCATTTATTACAACCTAAAGATTAGAGAAACGAGCCGATGTAGATCAAATCTTGAACTTATGTTTATGATTCACAATAATCCTGCAAGTTGCATGCGCATTACGCATTTTATATATTTTTTTACTTTCCCCTCTGGTGGAAATAATATTGAAACCATACAATGTTGTTCTCCTGAAGTATGCAAGTATTTTAATTCTCCTTAAAATTTATTTTAGGCAAAACTAACATAAATTAAATGAGAATGTAAAGTTTTCAGAATTTTCACTACATTTTCAAAGTTTCCCTTCAATTTAAATAGTATTTCTATGAATGTTATTCAAATGTCATTTTAATCACCATCAGCACTACTACCTCTATGATCAGTGACATCATAAATCTTCAGCCTATCTTACCTTACGTAGTGTCTCTAAATCGATTTCAAGGAAATTAAGTCGACTACAAGAGTACGGCAATTGTTGAGTTCTCTAGAAGTTTTTAAATAATTAAATAAACTTATGCGAGGACAGCAAACGAAGTAGGAAAATTCTTAAGACGTAAGGTAACAAGAGGAAAGTTGAAGTTTCTAAATCACTTATTCACAACCAACAAGAAATTGAAATTGTCAGTGTATGAGAAATTGATTTTCCATTAGTAAAGACCACGTCGTTTCGTGATTTAACATAACTTCAGTTTCTGGTGGAGATTCTGTAAATTTAAAATAAAACAGTTATGAAAATTGAATTGAGATGGTCACCCCAACTCCTGGCACAGATTACAGTTGCAACATAATTTTAATTTTGAGAGTCCACTCATTCGAGACAGAGAACAAACCTACTCGTCAAGAAATATTTCGGAAACTTCACAAATAAACCTGGAATTCAATCGTTTCACTTTTTCATTATGACAAAATATTGTTGACAATTTAAAAGTCTAAATAAAAATAAAAACATTTAATTTCAGAAATTTTGTTTATAACTTTGTGGTTACTACATTTTTAAATATATAAATATGAACATTTTTTATTCTTTTTACATTATTAGATTTCTTGATTGTGTGTTAATATGGCTGCTACTATTATTGTGTGGACCCACGATTGTCTACGAAAATAACCTAGGCCATAATAGTGATGTGACTTCAGATATTTATCAAGGTGAGTCTCCCTTCTCCTTTTGTCTCGGGCCTCTGTGCCATCTCGCATCATATATAAACCACATCAATAATCGTATGTAAAAAAGTGTTTTTATACATCATTTTCTCATGTGTTTGATCTAAATTCAGTATGTTTAATCATTACTAACGTTTACCTTTTTTTAGTATCTGTTAATATTTCTTAGACTCTTGTTTCATCCAGTTTTCAAAGCACGTTCTATTGTAAATTTTCAGAAACTTTATTCTCGGGGCTCTATGCCGGTTTTTGTATGTTCAAAGAAGAAATATTCATATACTATTGTTATGGTAGAAAGTGGGATTATAATTTATTCGACATTCTTCTCGTGTGTGTCATTGTGAATTCAGTATGTTTTGTCCCTAACGCTTAATCATTTTTTTGCTACTTTTGATTTTCTATAAATCATTTTTTTACGTTTTATTGTAAATTTACGGAATCTCTATCTGAAAATATGGTAATATGAAAAGTCGTCCTATGTCATTACTAATGGAAAATAAATATCTCATGTACTGAAAATGTTTGCTTGTTGATTCCTTAGAATTAATTTGGATAGTATTATCCTAATTGCATCACTACAGACACTAACATGTCCAAACACTTGTAACGTCGGTATCCCATGTTATAGAGTCTACATAAAAAGCGTAGATGCCATAGCTCTAAAGCAACAATGTGACTGATTACTGATCTTCGGAATCCGTTGTAATTATCCTACCACACACGAACTTCTACAACCCCGACATGGTTGTGACTCACTGATTTACAAGTCTTGAGAGCATTTTTCATATAGGTACCACCAGCTATATAGCTATGTCGAATTCAACCGCTGTCTGCGGAAGAATTCTAGCGGTCGGCTGCTCTGATCGGTAGTTCTCCATGGTTTCTTCTATTAATGCCGGAGCAGTACTCTAACAAACGGGCCTCGGGGCGCGCGATGTTTTCTTCCTTGTCCTGTACTCACCTCTCACTTACACACACTTACAAGCACTACCACTTCACACGTCGGGGGTTTGCGCCTGGGGTGGTGCCCCGCTGGTAGGTGAGGGAAAACCCTCGCAAGTTGAAGTGTAGGGTTGGGGCTGGATCTCACTGCCCAGCGGGGGAGGATCGCCGCCACATCTCGCAATAAATCATTCACATTTATGGGACTAGTGTCACTGGCAGTTGACGCGGCCGGAAACGCTCTCAACCAATCAGTTACATAGCATGACTGCGGCTTCTGCCTCTTCCTCTAGTGAATTACCCTCGTGTGTGAGAAAACGTTCGGCCCGCGGGGTAAGCGATGCGGACCACTGTGCGTAGCCGCGCGGGGCGGTAGAGCCGACGCGTCGGGGACTCCACAATGAAGCACGCGACGCGCGGCGGCGGCGGCGGCGGCGGCGGCTATTTGGCAAGGGACAAACACACTGTCACGTGAGCACCGGTTATATATACGAAGGAGAGCCCGTTTTAGCCGCGCTTCAATCAGACTTATACGGAGGAATCGTGTTTGTCTCTGCACACGGTAGAATCTCGTCTTTTGCAACACGCACGTTGCGTCTGTATAAAATTTCGTCTTGTGTAACACTTTTGCTTGGAAATGATTTAAAATGAAAAAGAAATCTTTATTACTGTTCTAGAAATGCTATTTTATTTTGCAAAGTGTCCGATGGTTGGGTATTTATGTTGACTTGTATCAGCGATAATGAGAAATCAATAAAATGTTTGGTGAAAAGTAAAATTTTCCATTCACAAATCATTCTAAAAAACGAAGAATCCCTTTTCTCTAGCTTTAGCGTTGAAAGATTAATCTGCTTTAATTTATACTTTAATTTGTATTTGTATACCCGTGTGGCGTTGCCTATTTGGTTGTGTGTTTCTGGATTGTCATCTTTTGGGATACATTTCATATTTCGGAAGATAATAAACTGTTGCTGGGACATTCTCAAGTCACTCCGCTTAGTGTTCATATTTTACAAAATTATTGAAATGGAATATTTTGTATTATGTTAAGCGTATTTACCTGGAGATAACACAAGAAGCACTTGTCAAGGGAATGTTCAATCCTGCATAGGTCTCTTCGACCCTCAGTGCTCTACTTTAGATAATGTACTTTTACATCCTGTTTAACATAATACATATGAAATTTAAACATTCTCCTCCGTTAATATCGTTTTACAATTGTAACTCTTCAACCCGTATTTTACTTGCTGCGTATGCAATTCGGCTTCATAGTTCTTCGATTATCTTTGGTGCCGATGTAGAAAGCTCTTATTCTTTAAAGCGATGGCAGCAAAATTTAGAGCGAAATGTTTGCTGGTACAGGACATTAATCTATGCCCGACGAAGGAATGTTTTTCGCAGAAGGGGAAGGTAGAAGTTCAGTCTGCTGGCTAGAAAGCTTAGATCTTTAGGTCCTTACGCTGTGCGAAATTCTCTTTCTTTTTTCTTTCTTATTCTCTCTCTCTCTCTCTCTCTCTCTCTCTCTCTCTCTCTCTCTCTCTCTCTCTCTCTCTCAGTATTTTACACTAGATTATTTTGTGAATATATTTACTTTATTCAAAGGTTCTGTTTTCTTCCGGTAAGGATTGTTTTTTGGAATATAATTAGGAAAACTCCTCTCTTGAAAAAAAGAGAAACACAATACAAATTTGTTTTAAAAATCGCAAGGTCAGCCATACACAGGTCCAGTGGCGATTAATTAAAAGAGGAGAATATTCAACTTAGCTGTGTTAAGCTTTTAAATCGTCTTTGTTTATAAGCCAGCTATTTCACCGTATAGTTTTTACATACACCATACAGCAGTTGCCCGTAATCCTGAACATGGGCTGATTAAAACAATACCATTTTATTTACGCATTTGTTGTTTTCAGACATAAATTTCAGAGTTTCGAAACCACTTTCTTCTGAGAAAAAAATAATGTTTAAGATACAAATATTGTAAAACGCTATTATAGAGTTAAGAAAATGTTAGCATTACAAGCAAAATAATTCGATTTATTACATTATATTTAATACTTTTTTCTGAGAATGTTACAATTTAATGATAATGTTTGATGGTATTATTAGTATCATATATTTTTAATATCTCGTTGGAACTGTAAGCATTTAAATTATATCGTTCATAGAACTAATTTATTTTGTTTTTATTGACAAATACAGTAGAAATGGTCTTCTGCCTATCACAAATAACTTGTCTAAACATCGTCGGAATGTATAGGTCCTATGAAATTTTAGACAAAGATGCCAACACCCCTGCAATAAAATGGGATGAAGGTCGTTGACCCAGAGATGGTTTATGTTATTATTATTATTATTATTATTATTATTATTATTTTCATACCTAGTAATTATTAATTACCCACTATAATACCCACTATATTACTACCCACTATTAATTATTAATTACCCACTATATTACTGGCTAATGTTTTAGAGTCTCTATTATAAAATAAGCATTATTTTTCGTTTTGATTGCCAGTATAATCTCTAGTTAAAGACCTGAAATAATTTTACTTTTTATTTATTCTTTTGTGCAGATTTAATTGTCTACACAGTATTTGAGTAATCGCGAGTGTCCGTGTGTGCGTTCGTTCGTGCGTCCGCCACTCACGGTTAGACCACTTCCCGTCCACCAATGGAGACATTTGAGGTGTCATTCGACGCGTCTCGGTCTCTTAATGGGGAACAGATTTCGATTTGTTTTCGGATCCGGTCAGAAAATTCTAAGAAATTTCCAAAACCCTTTTTTGCGTATTTTAAAACGGCGATTTAAGTGAATATGCCGGGAATTAAACCAACGCCACAAAATATCGCGTTGATTAAACCCCAGTACCCAGAGGCAATTTTCGCTCCACTCGCCATAATTTTCTTCCACGAAAATGACAACTCTGATTGTAAGCTGCTATCACAACACTAATAGCAGCTTACAGGTGATCTTTGATGTGCATTTTTGGGCAAATTAGCAAAACAAGCTTACAAAATGAAGCTGTACTGAATTATAACTATTCACATCATCCATACCTGCAGTATTTTTTTACGGCGGTAACAATTGAAATAGTACTAGTTCATATCTCATATGGAAGTAACATGCAAGCCCATTGGGTTGGGAAGTTTTGAATGTGAGTATATCATCACCAGTTACTACGAATCATTGGTATGTCTAATACCAGATATTAAGAACTTACTTGAACAAAAATATCCACGACGTGTATACATTTTCAACACATAAAAGTACTTTTAAAACAGTTTACAGCATCGGCGACGCCACATTCTACTAGTGAATTAGTATTCTCTGTAATTTAACGATTAGACTACTACTGTCTCGCGCCAAGAAGTTTATCTTCGCAATTAAAGTATTTTATCCTCTATTTCAAGAGGGCAATGCCTTTACTCTGACTTCGAATCCGGGTCCGTTTAGTCGTGGGTTCTCGCAACTGCTTGTAGCTTTCGCCAGGCGCACACCGACTCCGAGGAGAACCAAAGACCAGACGGCAGCCTGCTGGGCCGCCGACGAACCGCAGGTCCGCTCTGGACGCGGTGGAAGACATTTACTTCCCTATAGTGTCGGCTGGAGCTACGACCGAACAGTTGTTTCCAGAAGGTGCTTCGGTGCCTCCTGCGTTGGAATGCCCTGTTCGCGAAAGCTCCAGGCTTTTTATGTTCTGAGGTATCTGAATGAACTTTGACTTTTGGAAAAGACAAATAAAATTCAAGGCAACCACAGGTTTATAGTTTACTCCAAACTAGAGAGGTCGCAGCTAAAAAAAATTGAGAAATCTTACATTAACTCTATACTACAAGCGGCTTATCAATAATTAATTGTTTGATATAAATGTAGGTTCATTACATAAATTACTTCCCGATATAATGGGAGCCATGGTTTCAAAATAACAGCAGTTTTATAATATTATATAATTATTTAGACGATTCAAAATACAATTAAATGTTTTCACAATTTTTAAATCTGGGTAAATATCTGGAATGGTTATAGCGATTTCAGCATGATTTTTACTGAAGGGTAAAGTGTTTGGTTGGGCATAACTTAGTGTACTATTTTGAAAATAATTTTCTATAGTTTAAAGAAGGATTTGTTTGTTTTTCAACAAATCTATAGATTTATTCCGATCTTTAACATTTAGACGTCCATACAATTTCCTACTAAAAGTACTTGGTTCATTCGGATAGCGCCATTAGGCTTTGAGACATTTCAGAAAAAAAAAAATTGGTCTTGGGCGTTTGTCTACAGTACAAAACAAAGCATCTGCTCACATGTGGCCTTAGTAACGGGACAGAGCCGGGCGAGAATGAGCGAGGTGGCGTTGTGTGGATAGGACACGGTAGAGTATGGGGCAGAACAAGTCAGGCCAGTGTGGGTCAGGCAGAGCACGGCGGAACTGGGCAGAGCTGGGTAGGGCTGGCCAGGCCAGGCCATGTCACGACACGACACGACACGACAGGACAGGACAGGACAGGACAGGACAGGACAGGACAATGTTGTTCAGGGCGGGGCAAGACAGGGTAACGCAGGGTAGGGTGAGAATACATTATTCATAAAATGTATCGTGTTTTCTAATAGATGATTGTGGTTAATATTCACCCAGGCAACTTAGGTAGGACCCAGGTAACTTGGGGTTCTTTCACGATTTCATAATGTGAGCGTACGTCATCTCATTTCCTTCCTAGATGACAACATTCACGCTGCAAACCACTAAAATTTTACATCACCATTGCTACGAAAAAGAACTACGACCTATTTTGAAGAATCTTTCTTTATTGTTTGTTTAATGCTTTTCTGTGGACCTGTCACATACTCGCTACTGAAAACCTCTCTCGCCCCATTGTGTTTGCGAGCGCGACGCAGCGCAGCGCAGCGCCCGTCGTGCGGCAGCTGCCGTCGCGTCCGCCGCCCGCAGCGCCGCGCCCGGCGACCCACGCACGCACGCACGCGCGTGCGACCGCGCAGGTGAAGGGGAACGAACCCGCGCCCGCCAGGCGGGCAGCGCCGGCACGAGCCTTGCCTTCCGGGTGCGGCCACTCACCCGGGGCGCGTGTGACGGGAGCAGCCGGGAACTTCAGGCTGCCTTGGAGGTTGTGGTGGGAATATTTACTGTGCCGTTTGGTTCATTCGGACGCGTCTCAAAAATTATTAAAAAATGCACCAAAATGACTAAAAGTGACATATTTAATAAAGAGGAAAACAGTCGAAGGTGCAAGGGTGGAAGTGTAAAGAATTATTTATTTCTAAAAATCCAAGGAACTGTGCTGTTATCAGAACTGTGAAGACGAAATAAATAAACAAAGAACATTTAGGAAAGATATACACAGTCACTGCAACTCTAGGTTATTAGTAAATAACAATAAAAACTTTAATAAATGAATGTTCGTATGTTTGGCAAAGAATAGTGAATGTTTTATAAGGAATTGACAATTACACAAACGTTTAGAAGATAACAATATTAGGAATTTGGAAAAGGGAAAGGTAATTAAATTTGTAATTTGGAGTTTAGTTATAAATTATTACAATGAAGAAATTAAGGAAATCTAAAAATTGGAATGTAAAAATGTACAGCCAGTTTGGCAGAAAAGGAGCTGTCTTTGTTTTCAAACTGCGCGGTAAAGAAGAACGGGGCAACAGACAGACGGGTGATTACAACGTGGTGAAAGTCGAATCTTTGATTTTCATGTAGAAATTGGTTTTCTAGGTTGTAGATTTCGTAATGCGATGCTCCTAGTAGGAGTATAATAATTTGCTAGTGGTTCAATTGGGATTTAAAAGAAAAGGATGATAACCGCGACGAGTGGACGCAGCTATTCTCCGCGGTCGAAGACGCAATTTTGCCAAACGATTTCGTAACAAGGCCAAGACTTGTAATTAATTAATTATTATTTAGTAAATGGCCCTTAGACATATTTATCAATTTTATTTTTAAAAGGAGTGCACTTGCGTGATTAAAATGTAAAGTTAACACGTATTAATGAGTGAATGTTATTTGGATTTGTTTTCTTTCAAGATATGTTGTGTTGGGATATTGAAAGGGTAAATTTATATGTCGTGTTATGTTTTGTACGATAGAATGCTGATGTATGTAATTCGGAGAGCCGAATTAGCCGAGTAGTATTTCGGTATATTGTATATAAATAAATAATTTGCTGATCATATTAACAGCATTGTTAAAAATTTGTGTGTATATTTGAATACGTAACAAAAACCCAATGACAGAAGAAATAATAAAAAATAGTCAGGTTTCTAAATCAATATAATAATATTTAGGTTTCCTCTATAGGGGCGACTTCGCAAATTCACACTAAATTAAAAATATCTACTGAAGGAGCATAAACGTGGTGCATTGTAGACTTGGACTTGACCTGACCGTATCATTATAATAAATTGTTTGTGGCTTATATATTTTAACATGCTCAAGTGTTGGGTGATATCGTTAAAAGGGTTAATCTTAACAGATATCTGTGAACAGCTATATTTACTTTTATACGTTGATACTTTATATACTGTATTTGCATTACATGCTATAATTTTTTATTAGGTTCCGGTTTCCATGTTATTTAATCAATACAATAAATTGGAATATAAAAGTAACATTATTGGAACATGAATATCGTTGAACATGTTGAACACGCCTTACTTCACTGCTTCCCTTTAGTATTCGCTATTCAGAACACGTACATTTTTCAAAGTTAATTTACAATGATTAATCATCCCATTACTTTCATTAAAATCAACATTGAAAATATGAGTCTGGTTTAATTAACACTTAAATGAAAGTATTGTTTGGAAGGGAAGTCAATGTTAATTTCAAATAAAAATAATTTTAATTTGAGGATTATAATTAAAACTTCACCGTGCAGTTTCCAATTGAAACGGATGAATGGAGCGAGACGAGTCTGCTACCTACAAAAATAATAGAGGTTGATCGATAAACACACAGTGTTTAATACGAGTTATAATTACATGAACAATGTAAAACAATGTTGGTTAAAAATGTGATTAAATTTCGTGTACGAAATTTCAGGCACACATTAAAAAAAATCGCCTTCGTGATTTGTATCACAAAAGGATGTGTTGGATTTATTGTATGAGCATATTTATAATAGTTTGAAATATGGTGAATGTTGCCCTAAACACAATTTTATTACTGAATACCTTTTGTCTTATTCTTTTAACTAGGAGTGAAGAACAAATTTCTCAAATAACTTCAAAACGCCAAAATTAGTTAAATTTTATTGTAAATTTTCGAATAGTTTCTGGCTGATTGTCACATTAGGGGATTCCATCTTCTTAAAAACATATAAAAACTATTGCGTATATCTAATAATTATGTTTTTTATTCAATGTTTTCGCAAGTGCACTGAGGAAGACAGGTCAACAGATATCCCTGCATCTATAGGATACTCCCACGGAGTGCGATCGAAAAGGGGGTTGTCGTGTAGCACTGCTTTTGGGATCATTTAACAATGACGTTTTTAAGAGAATTGATAGGGTTGTGGAAGCCAGGGGAAAGGAACAGATGAAATGTTGATGTGGAGTATAGAGCAATGCATATCGGTAGTATGAAGATTGCGCTTGGGTTCGGCCAAAATTCAAAGAAGTGAAACAAGCCAGTGAACTCCTATTGAGAGCGAAAGGAATTTTCCCTCAAACATCAAATCATGCATGCTATCAGATTCGAATTGCTGCTGTGCGAGCGGAGGAATCTTGTGAGTGGCGCCGGCTGGGCACCAGCCGGAACGTGAGGTTGCACACTTGCGAGTCTAGCGATTGCGGTCCTCCCTCACTCTCGCAAAACATAGTGCAACCTTCACGACTTGTTGCGGGACGGCTTAACTATCTTTAATCCGAGGTAACCTCCCGAAATACCTTGCGCGCTACAAACCGAGCAGACGGATATCGTCAACAACAACGCCGCGAATCAATCACGGCGTGCATTTCATTCTCGCGCTCAAAGAGAAAACAAGGCGCGAGGCTTGAAAGGGCAAGCAAACACAACACCTGACGGCGCGCGCACCGCGGGGCCCACGGCTTCCCAAATTTCAGGCGTGAAAGTCGGCTAAAAATATTTGCGGCGGCGGCCGCGGGGGGCGCCCGCCCGCCTGTCCGTCCGCTTCTGATGGATGGAGGCGGCCGTGGAAGGATTCCAGGGGGCGGCGCCGGGACGGGCGAAGGCGGCGGCGTGGCTGGACGCGTACGCTCGCGCGGAGAGACAAATTGAGACACCTGGAGCTGCATTGCGCGTGCTTACTCATACATCACTGCACTCAACATACTTTTTCGTAACAATCTGCGTTGTACACACTTTCTCATATCAAGCTGATTGTGTGTATTTTCTCATTTCAAACTACATAGCGCTTTTTTTCTCATTTCCAACTTCACTGCAGTAATTTTTTCATATAATGTATTAATTTATTCTCTATTATACTGTGGAAGATGATTTTAAAAATATACAACTCAAATGTGCTGCCCTCGGAATGCTTTTATTCGTGCGCGTTCGTAAAAATGATAAACACCATCTTGGCTGCCAACTATTGTTCTTATTTTTATTTTTATTTTTATTTTTAAAAAAACATCGTCTCTTATACGTCTCTGATAGAGAATTGTGTAGCAAGATCTATTTTTTCTTATTAACAGATTTGCTTTTAATATTTGTCCTTTGCAATCAATTTGTCTTGAGAAGTGCTCACAAAATGTATAAAAATTCTAAAGAATACCCTCGATCCTTGGAAAACCATTAATATTTTGAAATGTTTTGAAAAAATTTAGTGTATTTTTTTTAGTAGGCTATTATAACAAGACGACTAAAAGATATTAAATAATTAAGTAATTGCCTATTACAGAATAATAATGATAATAATAATAATAATAGTAATATTTTACACTATAATTATTCAAGAACATCATAATCAAAATGCGAGTGTGATTGCATACCCTACAAATTAGTAATAAATCAATAGAGAAAAGATCTAATTTGCGTACCTTCCAAATTAGTAACTAGAGAAAATAATATTGAAATATTGGGGAAATGATTAATTTAGATACCAATGTCCAAACATTTGAATTGAAACTTAAGGCGGTCTAGTTGTAGGAATGTATTTAATTACATTTTCTTAGTATACTCAGATCTTCTTTAATAAAAGGAATATGTTTACCCATTTACGACATGAGGGTAAAATAGAGAATCAGGAGTGCACACGTTGGAGCTTTAAGCCCGATGGCATTGGGAAAATAGACCAATGGGAAAATATTGTTCTTCCAGGTAACTGAGATTGGTAAATCACTCAACTTGAAAGTGTATATAACCCAAACGCTTTGCAAATTCAATCAGATAGTAGATATTCGGGACCGAAAGTTAGAAGCTCTTTCCACTAACATGGGGTCGTTTCATTCGCATTCGTTGTCAATTTAAATATTTCCCGACGGCACGTGATTTTCCTGCGTCAGTTTGCACAGTTTCAACTGCTATTACTTCAGCGATTTAGGCAGCACTCCTTCAAAGGCAAAAAAGCTAAACCGAACGTTTGAATGTAACAATTATTTTTGTTATACTCGGAGGAAATATTCTGACAAATTATGTGATCGCTGAAATGTATTTTAACAGTAATTTATTTCGAAACTGCAGAAGTAAGAAATAAAAGAAAATTGTAGACAAGAAAAATATTTTAGGGTATATCTACACAAGTGTGAGGTAAATTAGAGGTGTAAAAATGTGATTAAAGAGGATTGAAATTCTGAAGTATTTGAATTGTTAATATATATTTTTGCACAGAAGAATTAACTTATGGTCATTTATTGCCGTCGTATGTCGTCTGACGTCATAGCCTGTTTTATGGATAATTCTTATAGATTTTTGTAGCGAATCAATTTTGAAATATTACGATTCATTTCCTATAAAAATACCCCTAAAATAGTTATATAATGAGTGTGTACATTATTTTGAATGAACATCTTTTCGGTTTTATTTCGTGATAGATTAGGAACAGGTTTTCGCTCAAGCAAAGCAACGACCAGTAGATTGAGGCAGAATTTTTAACATTCGCCAATAATACATTTTAAAATCTGAACTACAAACTTGAAATGCGTAATGTTCGCATGAAAATATTACAATATTGTCATAATCGTCTGCCGCACGTATATTGACTACTTTTTTTAAATATAATCTTTTATTTTATAAGTGGGAGTCACATGCCACAGTTCAATATAATAAAGGAAATGTAAAGAGAACCTTTCAGAAATGTAATAAATGCACGCACCCTCGTTATGTGGCTATTTTGATCACGAATTTTGATTTTGCTGTAATTGCTCGTCTACCCTCCCAGCTACCCCTCTCACTCTACCCTCTTCCCAAAACATTTTCTGCTGCACAAAGGGAAAGCCATCTTACCCAAAGGCGACAGTTACAAGGGCTGCTACAAGAAATATTCTCTGTGAAATTTAAAATACGCCAGACAATATAATTTCATATTCTAATTACTGCCGAAACATATTTTAACACATGATATATCAATGTATTACTCTTTCTAGGATCTATCCATTCTAGAAAAAAATATATAGTTTTATTTAAAAAATCAAAGATAACATTTCTTGTCGACTAAAACTGTTTTAAAGAATATCTTTGCGATATTTTTCTTGCACAATGATTCCACATTGCTGAGAGAAAAATGCAATTCGATATCCTGAACTGTTTAGAAGTTATGGGAGTGATCCTTAGTTAGTGAGACACTCTCTATGTATTTGAACAATTCTACTCCCCTACTATTAGGAGTCACATCTGCTCGTATAATGTTTTCCTTACATTTGAAGGTATTCATTTTAACACTAATGTCTTAATGATAAATTTGAATCACTATTAATTGTTCTTTACAGAAATTGGAAACATAAATTTTCACATTAACGCTTGATGTCTGGAATGTACATAGTACATGCGTAGATCTAGATACCGGCTATTATTGTGATTATTTTCCTCTGAATCCGTCTTGTTAGTAGTTTTTCTTGCCTCCTTGAAACTTTTCGGGCGCGCCTTATTTTCGGGTGCTGCTTTTCCTCTCCCCTTTGATTTGGAAGCGCCTTATTTCCGGGGGCTGCGTATTTTCGGGCCCGTGGGGTGGGCGGGTGGGCGCGCGGGCGGGTGGCGGCAGCTGTGACCTCTCAGCCGTCCTCCTTCCTCGCGGCGAGGGGGCGGGGGCGGCACCCACAGTCGCGAGCCGTGTTGCGAACAAGTCTATTTTCAAGGCGGCGCGCGGCCTTGCTACTAGTTCACGGGGAAATGAAGTGTCCCGCACAGTCTGGCGGCGGTTCCGCCGGAAGCCGCCTGACGAACTGACACTTTCCACGCCGCGTCGTGTCGCTCGCCGTGGCGTCGGAAAGATACGTGTCTGTCACAAGTTGCAGATCGCTAAGGGAGATATCCCAACCGCTCGAAAATGGGGACGGCTGTTTCTTCAAAATAATGATAATCTCACCCCCACCTCATACCAATCTCATCCCACCCCATATCATAGACTTTCGTCAACATATCTGAAGATGGTTACTGTAAGCACAGTTCAGGTACGCGTTTTTCGTCCCTGTATCTCCCCCGTTCCTGGGTATTTGAGTATTTTTGTTTTTGTTTTTAGGGCGCATTTATCCTTACTTTCCAGAGTGTTGAGCTTGTTTTCTTCCGGGAGGTGACGATGTTCCTTCCCCGATGAAACGTGATATCCGGCGCCAATTACCTTGCGGGGCTTCCACTTCCAGATATCTCCTCCATCGGGGCACCGCCCCAGTCGGGACAATGTTTAAGCTCCCTACTGGTCTCCCGACATGCGTGCTAATATAGTGACTGCAATGAAATATGAGTATGCCTAGTTAAGAGTATGTATGTGTGTGTGAGTGTTTATGTGGTAATAGTGTAGAATTTGAAATATTATGTAAGAAAATGATGAAAGATGGGCAAGAAATTCATCTCCAGGTAAAGAAAATTAATTCTTCGGAAACTTATATGAAAATAACCAATGTTCAATAATACTCATTCATAACAGTTTCTATGAAATTAATTAGGTTGAATTGTGCTGAGAACCGGCTAAATAATTATTCCTATATTATGGATTTTATTCAAAATACACCTTCTCCCTTATCTAATCACTTCTCCAGAATCATCTACTTGTAACCAGACTGCTTATACAAGCCATAAAGATGAATCAGTGTGAAGGTGAGAGAACGTTGAAAAATACATAGATGTGACAATAGTTACTTGGAAATATAGAAACCGAGAGAATAATAAGGACAAGGAGGAGGTCCACACCTGCTGTCAGAGCCGGTGGCACACATCGAGCGGCGAGTCGGCGCGACCGGTCCATCGCGCGGTGCAGTGACCCGAATAGTGCGTCACTCCGCCGTCTCCACCCACAATCCTCCTCCTCTTCACCCCCGCCCCCTCCACCGCCGCGTCCGCCTCGGCCCTCAAAGCAAGTTCAACATCACACGCCGCGACTGTCATAACAAGTTTTTGGAAGCTGGAAACAGACGCGGCCGCAGCCCCAGCCCCACGCGATGCCTGCACCGTTCTTACCCCTCCCCTCCCCGCCCCCCCTGTCCCCACCCTCACCAAGCCGCTCTTCCCCGCTCGCTTGCCGCATATGAAGTCCTCGGCGGACGTTGGAGCTACATTAGGGACTCGAGCGAACGGCTCGTCTGGAAGACGTATGCCTTCCCCCCGACAAGTAGTTCTGCGCGTGCGTGCGATCAGAGACGAAACAGTAAGTCTTCCTTTGCTTGCCTCTGCGTCGATGTTGTACCCTTTCGTTCAATTATGAAGTAGAACATGGAAAAACGTATTTTTAAAATTTATTTTATAATTATTGTGGCTGAATCCAGATCTATCACAATTAACATTTCAAATCGTACTCGTATTTACGTTTCACGTAGTAAGATAAAATAATCTTTCGGGATCTTGATATTCGTGTTTCTTATCACATCTGTAAGTGGTAAATAACAGTGATAATATTGGTAATAAAAGAAAACAATGATACTTTAATATCTAAAATTTTCCTTCTAATCAGAAAACAAAACATCAAAAAAGACTATTTATATGGCTTAAAAGTGGAAGAATGTATCCTTTAGAGGAAGCAATTGAAATATGTCTAAGATCAGGAATTTAGAATGTGAACCTTTATATGAAATGGGTTCAAAATTTCCCAAACAAAAATACCATATTGTCAGAAACGAGTAGAAACAATTGATCAGATTGTCTAAACATTTCCATTTCTACCAAAGGGTTAAACATGAAAAGACACATTATCTAGTTACCTCTAACTGACAGATCTATAACGCTCTAAAAGTTCCTAATTCCCGCTCCAAACGGTACAAGCACTCACCAAAACCTGTAACGTCAGTTGGGCTGTGTACAATATTGAGCATCCAAGAAATTTAAACTGATTGTGCTATAGCACCAAACAAAAATCGGATATTGTGATTTGAATTTTGGAAAAGATCGTATTTACGTTGAGATGCTGCTGTGCCATGCCCTCAGAACGTCGAAATCGAGGAGTCAGAGAAACGCAGGCTCTCGAGCACAAGAATTTGGAAATTGATATCAGCTGGATGTGGGGTATAAAAACACACGCCCTCTCAATAGTTATTGGAGATCTGAGATTGGCTCTGAAAAAATTTTTGTATAAACTTGGAAAATTTTGCACATTATTCACGAGAGTGTAAGACCTCCCTTTATTTGGAATAGCCTAAATTTTGCGGAAAGTAAGGGTTCTGAGAGTCACTAAAACTCTTCCTTAGGTAACGGGTGGCAACGTGGGGTATATTTTTTATGTAATGGACCCCTAACATCTATAAGGTATAATTAGGGGACAATAATAATAATTAATAATAATAATGTATGTGTTTAGCATTTTAGGGTCAGATTAATGCGACTTTTGGCAGCTAGTGGTGTTCGCAAACCCTTATTTTATTTAGTTTTATCCACGCATGGGGGTATGGGAAAAATGTGTCTAACATGACGTGTTCCCTTCACTGGATCTACCATACTTGGCCTGCCTGGGCTTTTTCTTTCGTCATCAAGCAACAGGGGCGATTGTAATGGAAAGCTACAACCCTAATTTTGCCCAGATCGGGAATCGAATTGGGGATCGCCTCACAGAAAGCACAGAAGCAAGCTATCCATGAGCCACCCAAGGGGCGTAAAATTTAATAATAATAATAATAATAATAATAATAATAATAATAGTAATAATAATAGTAATAAACAAATTTGTGTCATATTTGTGATTGTCCCTTCACTCTCATCATCATCCTATCATCTCATAATTCGCACTTCAAGGCGTAACAACCTTGTCGTACTTAGCGATACAGCTGAAAAGCTGATTCTGAAAAAATTACACACGTTAATCCTGTAGCGAGGTCAGTAATGGCCTTTTAGCTAATAATAATAATAATAATAATAATAATAATAATAATAATAATGATAATGATAATGATGATAATAATAATGATAATGATAATGATAATGATGATAATAATAATGATAATGATGATGATAATAATAATGATAATGATAACAAGAACCTGGAGATACATACGCATTCAATTGCTGTACCCAGGGTGCGTGCTCCTCGATTCCAAGTGGCCTCCATGTTCCATGCCACTATCACTAGCCCGGTACTTTGCCACGAATTTCGCTTTGGAGCTCTCAGGCCTTTCCCATACGCCGCGTGTGTGCATCTCCGCGTCCAAACACGCTCCGCGCTGACTTTGCGTGGAAATGTTTGAGTCTGTCGACACGTGCTGTGAGAGAAGATCTCGGGATTTGGGTTTCAGTTTAACATTTTATGGTCTGACATGTACTCCAACAAACATAAATCCCCTATAAATAAAGGAGAAGGCATTCCTTACCTAATTTTTATTTTATGAGTCAGCTTAATCGCCATACTTTATTGCTGACGCGAAGGTAAATAATTCAAAATCTGCAAGTTTCTGCGATGGTTGGTTGGAGTTGTTGAATTGTGAATGTGGTTTCACATCTTTTATCAAGTAAAATAAGTAATTTACTGACCTGAGAGGATAAGAATTACAGAGAAGAGATTAAAAAATCTTCAATGAAGGGGATAGGGATTTACGGGATATGCGGATATAAAGAATAATTAGTAAAGTATGTAATCGAGGAAAACAGGCAAGAGTAACTAAACTATTAAGTAGAAGAAAAAACGGGAGTGAAAGGAAGAAATGCCAGTGAAAAGTTAAAAAAAAATATCTTCATTACAATCTAGTCTTGTAGAAGTACGCAAATTTTTGTACCTAAGCTACTAATAAAATTAAATTTATTCTAAGAGGTTGGGCATTAGCGTCTCTTGATTTCAAATTGGATTTGAAACGCAATTTTCTTACGCATGTGGACTAATACCAGCATTTTAATTCGTAATGTACTTTTGACATGTTATTTCATACTTGTTCGAGAGGGGTTTTCTCCTTTATCTTCTCACTAGATCCTTGATGCGCAGGTGTCAAAGAGCTTCGAGTCTGTCGTATTGGTGTAGCCATTCTTGATGTTTTCTCGGGAACGTTTGTATTTCTTCATTCTCTACTTCAACTTTCAGGTCCCTGGGCAGTCCTTTTTATCTTTTACACCATAGTGCTTCAGCAATATTTCTTAGGACTTTGTTCTGAATTCTTTGGATAATATCATGTTACTCTGTCTCCAAAGTTGTGCATGACATGTTCTTTCCTTCAAAGCTTACAATTCAATAGCATACCAAGATATTTAGCTGCATTTGCATGGGAGAGTGTAGTTGTTTATTTACGAGTAAATTGGAATAAGTTCATTTGAAACGTCTGTGCATACTTTTACTTTCATTTAATTTCACATTCCAATCATTAGTGAATTTTTGTATTCTCGTTTTTGATGTTTATATCTTCTTGGTTGCTTTTTATTTGCTTTTATCCACAGCTAAAATCGCAGTGTAATCGGCAAATGTTCCTATTACACTGTTTTCTGGTTTGGGAAGGTCTCTGTTATACGATATGTACGGTACTGGGGACAGCACTCTTCCTTGCGGTACACCTGCCTTAATTTCTTTGGATCCCGAATAGGTGTGCTCTTGTTGAACTCTAACATACATGCCAGTTAAATATGATACCAGATGATCTGCATATTGACTAGGAAGAAAAGTCCTCAGCTTGTAGTTTAAACCCTTATGTCAGACTGTCAAAAATTTTGTTGCGTTGTTTTCTCTTCCAATTATTTTTCAGTGCCCCACAAATTAAAACTAAAGAAAGTAAAATGTAAGTTTGCCTATTCACGTAGCTCACCAAGTGGAAATGATGGATAGAGGGAGTATGAAGCAATAGTATAGTGAATAGTAGTTTGGTTGCTTAGTAATTCTAGAAGTGCACTAAAAATAATTAATTCCTCTTCGTCATAAAGAATAACTAGTAAAGTATGTAATCGGAGAAAAGAGCTAGCTATATAAAAATCTAGCTATATTTCTCGTTTAATGTGGCATTATTTCAAATGTGTTTTGTTCTTGAAGTATTATTAATAATACAATAATTTCATTTGAGCAGTACTTTCTCCATCAAATTATTTTGTTCTTAGTAAATAATGTGTAGCACTTCAATCTATATATTTGGCATTTTACGGTCAGAGTAATCCTACTTTTACCAGCGAAAGATGTCCCCAGGCCTGGACCCTATTTTTATTTTTTATTCACGCATGGGGTAAAGAAGAGGTATTCCCATCATCGTAACTAACTTATTTGTTCTACCTGAGATTTATTTTGTCTCATCTGCATAAACGGAGAATACTTTATTAGAAAGCTACAGCCTCCTTTTGTCCCAGCTGGGAATCGAACCCGCTGCAATCTCACAGAAAGCTAGCAAGTTATCCTTAAGACACATGAGGTGCTATGTATTTCTTCAAAGAAATTTTTTCTTATGAATGTTTATATTAAGGAATAATTTCTTGTTCTTATAATGTTCTTTTACTTTCATTCTGTACAAAAGGAAAATTAAATTTCCGAATTATTTCACTGGATTAACAAAAATATTTAATACGAGATTTTCTGTACATAAAAAAATATATAGTAAGTCAGCGTTTCTCCGTATTTCAAAACTGTTCATAACTAATATTGAGTTCATGAAGCAAATAGAATTGGAATGGGATTCTCTAGACAATTGCAAGAAAAGATGCAAGAGATTCTTTTACTTTCCCATTGAAATATTTTAAATTTTATTGTTAATTTGTTGTAAATTAAATTCGGGTTTTTGTAGCCTACGTCAAGGAATTTTAGTAATTAGCAATGTTTGGTAAATAAGAATCTCCAATAAATCGGTAGGAAATGACTCAGTACTCCGGACATCTGGACCTGATTTTTGAAAAAATTCTCCTTTCAAGTCATCATCCGTGTATATTCTTAAGCGTTGAGTGAAAGTTCTGAGAGATGCTGGCACGGTACCCACACGACGGAAGTAAACTGCTAAACCGCTCTATTTAAAGAGACAATAAACTGCAAGCGAATAAAGGTCAATGTTGATGAGTTCACACTGTCTACAAATTGATTCACTCTAAAGAAGATATACGCAAGACAGTTTCATTATCAAGGAAATCGAGAGCGTTTCTGAATTGTGATACAATATGCATGTTACGGAGCATAAAGATAAATATAGGTTTACCAGAAGTAATCCGGTTGTAGGCCGAATGAAGCCCTAGAGAAAAAAAATAATGCATTAATTGAAAAGACGGCAGCTAAACATATACTTCATATTATTTTAAATAAATTGTGCTATTTTGACCGTGCTCAAAAATAATATATTGGGAGGAATTTAAAGTGTTGCACGTTCGTGTATAATGTTAAAAATTCTCTATAAAATAAATATGACCGAAATTCTTAATATCTTCTTCCACTGTAGATAAGAGATACTTTCTCTCCCAAGTAGTCTTCCATTATTACTACATTGCAATCACATGGTCTTGAATACCTTTAACTGTTTTCTTTTCTTCGCAATCATTGCTTCATTTTCAATAGTTTGACAGAACTGGCCTATTGTGATTCAAATATCTTTCCCATATCCAGTGTATCGAATAATAAAACCTAAATTTATGTATTATATAATATAAAAATATATATTCGTAACTCGGAAAACAAATTGCAACCATATCGATTCCGACGTGGCAAAGTAAATCGATTCCGACGTGGCAAAATTATGAAGTTAAATAACTGCAAATCAAATGAAAGAAATTAAAGAGCGACGATAAAAATGAAGCCCTCACATTCAGAGCCCGATCGCGTTCTTCATTTATCACGACACCCACATGCAGATGTTTAAACAATCGAAGCCTGCCTGCGTGATGGAAGCGCGCCGTGCAGAGCGCTCCGCTCGCCGCCGCGCCGCAACGCGCGCTGTCTGCGAGCGCGGGGATTGAGTGACAGCTGCATGATGCCGCTGCCGCGGGGCGGGGCGGGGCGGGGCGGGGCGGGGCAGTGAAGCGCTGCCATTGCGGGGTCGCATTTTGTGGACCCGACAGCGGGGACGGGGGCGGCGTTGGTGGTAGTGGAGGCGGTGCCAGGATGCTGGTGTCGGAGGCGGTGTCAGCGGTGGTGGCGATGGTGCCGAGGGTGGTGGAGGTGACGGTGGCAGCGGGGGCGGTGGTGGTGGTGGTGCCGGTGGGGGCCGTAGAGGCGGTGGTGGTAGAGACGACGGGGGCGGCAAGGACGCCGGGGGCGGCAGGGACGCCGGGGGCGGCAGGGACGCCGGGGGCGGCAGGGACGCCGGGGGCGGCAGGGACGCCGGGGGCGGCAGGGGCGACGGGGGCGGCAGAAGCGACGGGGCCGGCAGGGGCGACGGGGCCGGCAGGGACGCCGGGGGCGGCAGGGACGCCGGGGGCGGCAGGGGCGACGGGGGCGGCAGAAGCGTCGGGGGCGGCAGGGGCGACGGGGGCGGCAGGGACGCCGGGGGCGGCAGGGACGCCGGGGGCGGCAGGGACGCCGGGGGCCGCAAGGACGACGGGGGCGGCAAGGACGACGGGGGCGGCAAGGACGCCGGGAGCGGCAGGGACGACGGGGGCGGCAGGGACGCCGGGGGCGGTAGGGACGACGGGGGCGGCAGGGACGACGGGGGCGGCAGGGACGCCGGGGGGGGCAAGAACGACGGGGACGGCAAGGACGACGGGGGCGGCATGGACGACGGGGGCGGCAAGGACGACGGGGGCGGTAAGAACGACGGGGACGGCAAGGACGACGGGGGCGGCAAGGACGACGGGGGCGGCAAGGACGACGGGGGCGGCAAGGACGACGGGGGCGGCAAGGACGACGGGGGCGGGAAGGACGACGGGGGCGGGAAGGACGACGGAGGCGGCAAGGACGACGGGGGCGGCAAGGACGACGGGGGCGGCAAGGACGCCGGGGGCGGCAGGGACGCCGGGGGCGGCAGGGACGCCGGGGGCGGCAGGGACGCCGGGGGGGGGCAGGGACGCCGGGGGCGGCAGGGAAGCCGGGGGCGTCAGAGACGTCGGGGGCGGAGGGACGACGGGGGCGGCAGGGACGACGGGGACGGCGGGAACCGTGGTGGTGGCGGCGGCGGCGATGACGGTGGTGGCGGCGGCGGGGACGGGGGTAGCAGGGAGTCGGGGACGACGGGGGCGGGGGCGGCCTTTGTGCGGCGCCTGCGTTCGGCAGAGCGCCGTGCCGACAGGCGCCCGATGGCCGGGTCGGCAGTTGATCCGCCATGCGTGCGAGCGAAGACGATAAGCATCTCGCGCGGTCGCCAATTGCGCGCACGCGGAGCGCCGACAAGGCGCCATTGTGGCGAGCGGCACGCGCCATTTCCAGTGCTGAATGGCTCGCGCGCGCGCGCTGGCGTGCGGACCACCGGCGAAGCTTTGTGCGGCGCGGGTGACGCGCGCGGGCGATGGCTCTCGCGCTCGCGAGAATGGTCGAGGGCTGATGCGGGTCGAACCGCGCTCGCCGGGGTGATTGGCGGGTGAAGTGGCGGGCTGCAAGGAAGGCTACTCACCAGTGCACAGTACTCCGATATAAGGGAGTAGTTATTTATGTCACTAGTACTGTCATTGGCGTACAAATGAAATGTTGATGGAAGAGGCGGCGATAGACAGACGCGCCATTTATTATTTTTTAAAAATATTTTTAGCACGAATTCATGGAAATTTACTAGTACATAATCGTGGGATCGTTGTCAAAAAGTGAAGGGGCAGCCATTTTGATTTATGTCGCTCCAGTGTTGTGCTTACTCTGTAGTAGGTTTATATGGCCGTGATTTCTTTGCTGTAAGCGTATTGCAAAGTATACTTTGCACTACGTACATGTACTAAAAAGTAACACGTTCAGCTATACTAAACAGCGATAGTAGGTACTAAGTTGAATGCCCAAGTTCTAAGGAAGCGTTTGTTCATTCTGAATACACAGAGGAATTTAGAAACATGTTTGACAGTAAAACCGATAATGTGTCTAATTCTGAGATTTGGCTGTGTTTTTTTAATGGTTCAGTTGTTTTTGGTGAATATTGAAACGAATCAAATAATTGTGCTGTATTTGAAATGTAACGGAATCGTGATTATGTACAGTCCACACATGAAATACCCAGTATTGGATTAGCGATCGCTGCGTTGAGAGCCGGCGTGAAGATTATGTGCGAGCGGGCAATTTTCGAAGAGATTGGGAAATGTGTATTTCATTGAGAAATTATACTGCATGTTACACTTTGTTCTGTATCACGTGAATGAAATAAGGAGCTATTCCAAGTATTGGGAGGATGAACGTTTCTAAGAATAGTATCTGCACTGGGGGATAATGGAGTGTTTCGGGTTCAGCTTTAGTCGCTGATTGGTGAATGGGGGATGGTGACATGTAAGTTCTATTTGTGGCTTTCGCACTAACAGCTGAGATTCCTTCGTAAAAGAAAATATGTTGTGATTGCCAAAACTAACAGATTACTTTGGCATCACAAAGTACAGTGACATATCACTACGCGACAATCTCGATGGTGACTTGATGTGGGGAAAAAACTACCTGAAATTTTTCGGTTCTCTTTCTTGAGTTATGGTCAGATGTTGAGCCACGATTTCAGTTTATAGAGAAGTTTTCCCTAAATGCAAGAGGTGGTGCAAATACGTAAAGAAATGTGTGTGGCAAAAAATTCATTTAGGGATTTGATCTAATTTTATTTTTTTATACTGTAACAATTATTTTTTTAAAATATAAAAAAATGAAGTTATTGAAATATTCGAAAATCGGTGGATTACTTTTTTATCAGTAATTGCAGTTATTCATTCTGTGCATACATTATAATTAAAACAAGAAACTTTTTGCATAAAATTACGAAATTAAAGTATAGCTTTTAAATACCCATAAAACAAATTTTCGGTTTGAGATTTTCCTATGCTCCATAATTTTGTCACCTTACTTCGCCTATTCGTCATGTCTTTACGTTTTAATTAGCATATTGATCACTATTATTAGTATTTGCGTGGTTTACTTTGGTTTTCTCATTCCGAAATGGTTGTAGCGCATTTGCTGTTTTCTCAAGTCTGAAATCCCTTGCTTTGTTTTAAATCAGTTTTCAAGGTAGTATTCAACGTCTAACGAATTATTGCTGTTTCTCGACCTTTATACCCTTGTGTTCGCTTCAGTGGAGCTTACTTCGCCCTGTTGTAACTCCGTAACAAGCTAAAATTGCTCTCCATCCGAACGAACCTCGAGCGGTGTAAGCTCGTTTCAGACTCTGCGTTTAACTTGAGGCTTGCATTATACACAGCGGCGCGAATCACTGGCGGTTGATTCTCAGTAGGTACGAAGTAAATTAGAATATCGCGAGCAGCCACGACGCTCCAGAAGTAGTTATTGTTTCATTCGATTTTGGCTTTCTCTCAGAGAAGTTGCGTTCAAGACTCGTGATGTGTACGGCGATGTTTTGAAGAGATTCAATGAATCACTTCCAGCTTCAAACCATGTATTTGTTAATGTGACAGTAGGAATACAATTATTAATTTGCTATATCAAAAGTTTCCTCTTCATAGTGTTCTATTTGATATATTACCTTTTAAATTTTAGGATTGTGTGAATATATTGATTACACCACTTTTTAAATTTTCCCGGAACTTAAAATATATCAACATTTTCCAATTTCTTTAGCATCGTAGTAACTATTTTCTTGTTGCTGTGACACGTCGTATATAACTTTATGTATTGAAATAAAATATTTCTTGCAATACTTCAATTACTATCAGTGTACAATTTCCAATATAAGTTTTTATTGATGTTTTATTACAAATGCAAAGACAGGACCGAAAGTTTAACAAATCTACTCTACAGTTCGGCTGTCTATTGTTTGGTACCTTCCATAACAAATGAAAGTGGGGTATGAGTGAGGCACCAAATTGTTTGGAAAATGTCCCATAAAATGATATCAGATTTACCATTTCTTGATTTCAAAGAGACCATAACACTGCCTCATTGACGGCAAAGAATACCTTCTGTATGTGAAGATTATTACGAGCTCTGTTGGTGGGCTCCATTACTTTGGTGGGCGTTCTTCCAAACTTTTGGACGTTTAGACTCTGTCATATTAACCAAACGATCTTCCATCTCCGCGCTTTAGAGTGAGCTATTTTAATTTTTCTACGCCGAAAGATTAGAAGGCGCAGTAGGAAGGGACCATAAAAACCAACTTACATTCATATCAAACCCCTACTCTCGGTTACGAAAGAAATTACAATATAGAAACTACCCATTTCATTCTTTATGTGTATCTAGGTCATGGAAGTGAGAGAAGGTTTTGAAGATGGATAGCGTATAAATGTTAGGAGAAATAAGTAGATCTGATGTATCCACCTCGAAAACCCAGTTTGTTCACATGGTAGCCAAAAGGAATGGAAGAAGAATGACAATATACTATAATAAATGATCCTTTCGGCCGAATCACGGTATATATTGGAATATTTGAAAATCACGTTTTTCGTGGAATAATGGTATGTATGTAGTCTTTAGAAGCTTGTGTGTACGTAGAGTATACTATAACATACAAAACGTATTATACTTTAGTTTCAAGGGCAAAACGATCGAATGTTTTAAGTTCATTTGCTTTCACTTACATTACGTCTAAGTGATACATCAAGTTCATAGAAATGAATGATATTTTCAGCAATATATCACGTCTGAAGAAGATGCTTCTAATGTTCCTATTAAAAAACATAGCGACTTTATTACATTTGGTTGGAATTAATCCCTTGCTTCTGCTGTATGATTAATAACTGAAAGACAAAACTCTCTCACAACAAGGCTGACGGGCATGTTGAAGTTGAGATATATCATTTACGACCAAAGCAGCTACACGCATATTTCTTTCCGTGCAATCTAGCAGTGGATAATTTTAATGCGTTTGTTGCCATCCACAAAGGCAACATGCTATAAGAAAGAAGAAATATATCAAATATGTGATAGATAGGAAGAAAAAAGGCAAAAGTATATTTCGCTGTGAGAGTAAAAACGTTAATGTTTCGTATGCTATTTTCGGAGGCAATTTTCGTTTTAGATTTTATCGTGTCGAGCGTAATTTCATTTAGCAGAGCGTTTCACGTACGATTATGAAAAGTATTGTTCTATTTCAAGATTGGTACTTCTTCGTTCACAGTTCTCCATTGTCTAAACTTGGTTATTCCCACTCGGGACTGGGCCGTGGAATGAAAGGTCCCTTGGCGCACTGCAGGGTCGCAGAAGTAGGGGCTGGAGAAAGGCGATAATATCGATGAGCACGCCTGGCCAAGCAGCAATGGCCGGACCAAGAAGCCCCGATCCGCTTCACGGCGGACAATCGCCCCGAGCGGCCTAGTATTTGCTGCGGAGACAGCTTGGACATCGGGGATAGCAGGGGAAAGCGACGGCTGCGGGCCAGGCAGGCAAAGCGCGGGGGAGAGGGCGACGTATCGGGGGATGAGTGGGGTGAGGAGCGGGCCGAGGTAGGGGACGACCGGGGTGGGTGGTAAGGAGGGGAAAGGAAAAGAGCTGCATCGCAGAATGTCGGAAGGAGGCGGGAAAATCAGAGAGGCGGCAGTGGGGAAGGATATCAGAGTCAGTGCCAGGAGCATGTGGTCGTGTGGGGCGTAACGGGGGAGGCGCTGGAGGGGGCGAGTGGTGACGAGGGAGGCGGGAGTGGGCGGGGGCGAGCGCAACTGGGGCGGCATGGCCACGCCAGACCACGCTGCTAACCTCATTAGCATCGGTCAAGCGGACGGCGGCTGCAGCCTTTGTGGTATCAGCAGCATTAAGAGGGAAATGGGCGGCAGCTTTGTGTAATCAGGGCGGGCGGGGCGTGGGGCCGGCTTTTCGCTCGGATGGCCGCCCGGCCCGGCCCGCGCCGCCCCTTCGCGCCCCGCTCGCCCCCGGGGAGGACCCGCGCTGCGGCGGCGTTCTCCCCGCCCCCACCACCGCCCACCAAAGATGCTGCCCGCCACCCCCGCCGCCGCCCTGGCTCTCGCTCCCTCACCCCTCCATGCGTCCCCACCCCCCACCCCGCCCCTCCCGCTGCCCCCTACTCGCCCTCGCATCTCGTCGCCTCACAGCCTACCACGTCCCCCTGCAACACTCCCGGTCACGCCCCCCGGCTACGCCCTCGCGGTGTTTAGCTTGTATCGTCTGAAGAGCCCTGGGACGACCCCACTTCTCAGGATGAGACGGAAAATCTGCGTGGGTTTCAGCTTTTCTTGAATATCTTTCGCGGCCACTCATTCGCGGTGAAATTAATTTTTATTACATCATGATATTAAGTAATTTTTATTTTTTAGACTATAAGATCAATATTTACACTGATCCAGTATCAGAAAAATCCAGTACCTGGAATAAGTTATCTGAAAATAAATTTGAATCGTTAGTTTTGGTTTTTCCGTAAAGTATATAAAATAAGATTTTTTTAAATGAAATTTTTGAAGAAGTATATTGTAGTGTTTTACCTTGTTTTCTTTGAATTTGTTCTTTTCTTTGAAAATTCAAAATAATTCGTGTGTCTATCTTCTTTCTTAATCTTAGTTACTAGTGATATGTTCAAATGAGGTTACACTGACCAATGTGTCACAACACATGTTGTTATGCTGTATAATTCATTAAAAACGATTTTTACCTTTTAGAATTATTTTTATCAAGTGAAAAATGTAATCTCAATCAAAATATAATTATTTCGATTGCAGAGTTCTTCCACTATATTTGCTATTTCATAGAGTAATTTGTAAATACTCTCTACTTTTTTAATGAAATTCGACTCTGGGAGACGTTGTTTCTATTACTTGGGAACTTTTTCACTGAGTTTATTTATCGGTATTTGTACTAGGATGTATGAATGGAAATCAAACAGTTGCAAAGTGTTTTATTTGCATTCTGTGTCAAATGTTGAAATTACATCCATTTGCCCTTTCTGTCTATATGATGTATAGTTTAATTTTCTTATTTTATATTCTTTCTTTTTAAAGAAGAAGTTAAATGTTCTCATCTTTTATCATTCGAAAGTCAGAAAGAAATCCAAAATAAAGATTTATTATTTAAAAACATTTAACCCTCACTCACGTCGTCAGGTAATAATTGCTGTGAAAAATGGCAGAGGAATGAATAGAAGCAATTCTGGAGATGCAGATGGAAGTTGCTGTTTCCAATGAACTCCGGACAAGTTAAACTGTGAAAAGTACAGAATACGCTTGCTGCGCTGTGAGCAAAAGCACTGAACCTTTGCGACTCAAAGTTTTCATATTGACATACTTTCTGCAGTGCAATTGCGTGCACTGTTAGATACGTCTATTACGATTGTCATTACTGTTTCATTTGCATATTTCAAAACTTGAAGAAATGTAGTATCACAAGTTTGTTTCTGAAGTTCATTTCTTATTTTCAAGGTCTTTGGTTATGAAATGCACTATCGGAGAGAGCAAGTCCCTCTTGCCCGTTTACTCAAACCACTTTCCCTTCTGTCTTCACGGGAATCGTTCTCGCCTGTCTTATTTTATTAACGAGTTCAGTGTTCTCCCGATATTAATGCCGCTTGCAGCTCTTGAATATTTATCGACCAAAGAAGGGATATCGTCCGAAGTCGTATATCTTAATATAAGCGTATCATAACGTTGCAGACGAACTCAAACATTAATCTCCTGGATGTAATATCCTGTGGTCGAAAAACATTTAGTAATTAAAATAAAAGTGGAATTTTTTAAATAGTGGTTTCTAAGACGGCGGGAAAGGTATATTAAAATAATTGAAGAATATTTTAGCGCTGTGCGGTTTAAGTTCCAAATGCATGAAATGAAACAATTTAGTAGATATTACATTAATTTGCATTCGTCCTTGTTACATTGGATTGTTCTTGGACATTGTGAATAATTTGAACCTTTTCTTAATTTACTTATCTTTACAATTCATAATATATTAAATATAAACATAATGCTAATGGTAGGTGCGAATCTTTTATAGATTGATGTCAAATATTTTTTATCAACTCTCTCTGATTTTCCTTTGCCGACGATACTATTGCAAAAGGACTGGGTTAAAAATGAAATGAGGATCGTCACATCATTTGATGCATAACCAGCAAATATAACTTGAAACACGTAGGGGTGTTTTAATGGCACATACAATACTTTTTTGTATTATTGGTAATGAATTTGTAAAATAATAATGCATCTTATATCCACTATTACTTCAATCATCACTTGAAAAAATCGAAAGATATAACTCTAAAATATGTGAAAATAACTACTATTCTAAAATAATTCTTAAAATAATTACAAATATATTATTGAAGGATAAATATCAGTACAAAAGAAACCTCTGAATTAAATATTGAATCTCTAAGAGAAATTCGAACTTCTTTAACTGAAAATTACGCAAAACCTGTTTTGGAGAAAATGTACATAAAATAATTAAAATATACAATATTAAGATATAGGTAGTTTTATTAGTCATGTACACTTCATAATTGGGTCATGTTAAAGAGAGTTGGAATTTGAAGGAGTGCAAACATATGAGTTGTTGTTTCCTCTCACGGAAAGAGAAAGAGCGCGGGGCGCGCGCGCGAGACAGAGAGAGAGAGAGGGGGGAGAGAGAGGGGGGAGAGAGAGGGAGGGAGAGGGTGAGAGAGAGGGAGAGAGAGTGGGAGAGAGAGGGAGGGAGAGCGGGAGAGAGAGGGAGAGAGAGCGAGAGAGAGGGAGAGAGAGGGAGAGAGAGGGAGAGAGATGGAGAGAGAGGGGGAGAGAGATGGAGAGAGAGAGATGGAGAGAGGGTGAGGGAGAGAGAGGGAGAGAGGGTGAGGGAGAGGGAGGGAGAGAGGGTGAGGGAGAGGGAGGGAGAGAGAGGGACGGAGAAAGAGGGAGGGAGAGAGAGGGAGGGAGGGAGAGAGAGGGAGGGAGAGAGGGAGGGAGAGAGGGAGGGAGAGAGAGGGAGGGAGAGGGTGAGAGAAAGGGTGAGAGAAAGGGAGAGGGAGGGAGAGAGAGGGAGAGAGGGAGGGAGAGGGAGAGGGAAGGAGAGGGGGAGAGGGAGAGGGAGGGAGAGGGTGAGAGGGAGGGAGGGAGAGGGTGAGAGAGAGGGAGGGAGAGGGTGAGAGAGAGGGAGAGAGAGGGTGAGAGAGAGGGAGGGAGAGGGTGAGAGAGAGGGAGAGAGAGGGTGAGAGAGAGGGTGGGGGAGAGAGGGTGGGAGAGAGAGGGTGGGAGAGAGAGGGTGGGAGAGAGGGAGGGAGGGAGAGAGAGGGAGAGAGAGGGAGAGAGGGGGAGAGAGGGAGAGAGGGAGAGAGAGGGAGATAGAGGGAGAGAGAGAGGGAGAGGGAGAGGGAGAGATAGAGGGAGAGGGAGAGGGAGAGATAGAGGGAGAGGGAGAGGGAGAGGGAGAGAGAGAGGGAGAGAGAGGCGGAGAGAGAGGGGGGGAGAGAGAGAGTGTAGAAGAATCCAGTCTACACATGCATACTTTATATCGCTATACAGAATGTATTCTACTTCAGGGTCAATCAAGGCTGCGTACGCTATCAGCGGAAAGAGGAAGGTATCCTCGTGTGACAGAAATGAAGCGGTTGATGAAAAATGAATATTCTTTTAATATTCCTGTAATATTTCACCCACTCGCCGCCCTCTCGTCCGCTCACCCCCTCGCTCTCTCACTCACTTACTTCCTCACTCTATGAGAAGGATGGGAAACCACTTACATTGCCACTTTCTTATTCGCACATTCACGTTTTCACTTTGTCACTTGCTCATTTCCCTACCTTTTTACTCATTCACTCACTCAATAGTTTGCTCATTCTATCAATCATCCCCTGCACTTACTCATTCAAACAATTAATTTACATACCCATGTACTATTTAATAAGTAGAAATTACATCAGCTGGATACCATCCTTAAGTGTGGATGTCATCACCGACTTTTGTACCGTTCTCTCCACCTTTTTTGTATTTTATTCTTTGGTTGTTATTTATCTTACATTTTCTCCATCGTATTTTCCGTCTCTCTTCAACATTTCTCTCCCTTAGTTTCTTACTTCTGCCTCCTTCTAGTCGATCTAACGGGCTTGGTTTCTTGCACCCATCGATTTGCCCATGCGCCTCGCCCGGAGCCAGTAATCTCGTCCTCCGATCTCAGCCCTCTCCCGCCTCAGCGGCCAGCTGCTCGCTTTCGCCGGAGGTCCTGTACTCTCCGCAGGATGCCCTCTTCGCAAGTCGGCATAAAAAAGTTACCACCACAACTGTACAGCCAAAACAAAACCAACGAAACAAAACCCCCCGAAAATTACTTCGAAGTTGTAATAAGCTTCGTTTAGGCGCACTTCTCGGTCAGAGGAAGAGGAAACCAACTCCATCCCGTAGCTTTTTAACCCTTCCATCGTTCCATCTCTTTCGCTTCGTGAGCGTGTGGTGATGTCCTTGTCACCTCCGTCGCCCGTTGGCCGGCCTTTCACGCAGTCCCTTGTTAGCCAAATTCTGCGCAGCGTAGGGCACCGGGAACAACGGTGAGCTCTGGCGGCACCCGCCCGAATCGCGGGCCTCTCCTCTTAATGAGCATTCGTGCCTCGTGGGAATTAATCAATACGTTTTGACGAATTTTCTCGCCCAAGCGCTTATTCAAGCCGGGCGCAACTCGATAGGATAAAGTATGGGAGCAATCCATTTTATTTGGGGCCGCGCGCGCTAGTTAACTGTGCAGATGTCTGCGAGTGCGCGTGTTTGAACGGAGGTCGAGCGTTCGCGCTTTGTTTCGTTTGACAGGCGTTAAATTTGTCCGTCTAATTGGTCTCGTTTCTGTTTCAGGATACGTTGAAGATTGAAGCGCTACGGACAGTGTGGAGTTGGGAAGCGGTGAGTATGTTGCTTTGAATTTGCCCGCCGCAATATATATATATATATATATATATATATATATATATATATATATATATATATATGTATATATATATATATATATATATATATATATATATATATATATACACATACACCTATTTAATCGTTACAGTAGTTTGAAATTGGTTTAGATACAGCATGTAATTTAGCTCAGTTCGAAGATTTTCGGATCTAGAATTTGTATACTGAAATTATAGCTCATTAGAAGTGCATGAATTTAAAAGACGCCACAAATATAGCCACTAGTAATGCAAGTGACATGTCAAAATGAACATTATGATTCCTCCAAAAACTTGTTTAAGCTTCCTTTTCAAGAAGAATTCAATGTTTTGGTAAAGACCTGATTGTGAATCATCCTAATCAGAACGAGACAAAACTAATCATTAGTAACTTGGGAACAGATTTTATTACTTTTTTATCATCATGTAACTATTACCTGGTAACTAAAAAGTAGATACAGCACTTCTGAATAAAACATGTAACGAATAGTCTTAATTGTGTATCCAGCACACAATAATTTCTTTCTGAGTTTACTTCGTCTTTGGGATTCCTTCAAGTTTTTCTTTCAATATCACAGTAGGTATGACTACTTCCACATTTGTTGACGATTTCCATGATTCCTTGGAGTCCTTCAGATATTTATGACGAAAACCTTACAATTATTTCGTTTTCTTTCTAAAATATTTAAATAAATTGCGAAATAATGTTTACAAAACGGGTAACAATATTTGAAGATATACTGATGCACCCACTCCTTTCTTGTGCCCATGTGAAAAGACTGCTTCCAGCGACAGTTACAGAATGAGAAGGGAGCCACACGTCTCTCTGTCAGCGCCTCGCAGATTTCAGCTGGAGCCGAACAAGTGCTCTCTCGACTCGGCTCAGCTGAGTCTGCGAAAAGCGATGGGCAGCGAAATCCCTCATCTCTGGGAGCAGGGGCGGGGGCTGGCGGGGGCGGGGGGCGGAAGGCGGTGTCCCGCTGGCCCGGAAGCCCTCGAAAGAGCGCAAATTGAATGCGCGATCGGGGAGCCCATTAATAACTTTTAACCTTGATGAAAAGTTGCCCGTCCAAGATAAATGCGGGGGCGGCTTCTCGTAATGACGGCGCTGGAGAGTGGCGGCGCGGCGCCGCGACGCACCCTCCCCGGACGCGACGCGCCCGCTCCTCTCTCTCTCTCTCTCTCCTCTCTCTCTCTCTCTCTCTCTCTCTCTCTCGCCGACGCGGCGACGGCTTGCCCTGCCCTGCCATGACCTGCCACCTCCGCGACTTGCCACTATCAGTTCCCGCCGCCCCGTTGGCGTGCCCACTCTCCGTCGTGCTGCCTTGCCGCCCTGCTGCTTTACCGCCCTGACGCGCTACTACCCGGCCGCCCTGTCGTCTTGTCCTGTCACTCTCTCACTCTGTCGCCCTGCCACCCTGCCGCTCTTTCGCCCTGTCGCTCTTTCGCCCTGTCGCTTTTTCGCCCTATCGCCCTGCCGCCCTTCCGCACTCTCAACTCGCCTCTCTGCCGTCCCACTGGCCCACCTTCCGACCTTCTGCCCTCCAACCCTCCTGCCTTTCCGCCCTTCCCCCTGCCGGTTACATTGCGTTATGATTAAGCTTTCGTAAACATTTTTTTATATTCTTGTACGTGAAAAGCGAGTTCCTACTGCTCTATCTGAGTGCGGGTAAGCCCGGACACCTGTACGTAATTGTACAGGACTGAGAAGTGCGTAAGAGCTACCTCAGTCAGATATTCGGAGAAGCCCGTCACTGGGATATAACTCTTCTCCGGGGATTATTCTCTGGGGATGGGAAGCGGAAAGCCCCGGTAGGTCCGATAGGCGCCAATAGATGGCAGGCGGGAAGATGTGGCAAAACTGAAAAGGTGTCTCCGGCTCGAAAGAAAATGGTACTAATTATTACTAACATGCTAGAAAATCAAATGGATTAAGTATAGCAGCCGATTCCAGCTCGTGGATGCGTATTGACTTTCTTGTATTCACTCTCTCTTCATCTTAACAAAGTAAAATTACGCATCTTAACTCTCACACTGGAATGCAACCTCACACCAGCGGCTGTCGTAGCTAACCACCTACTGCTGGTTAGCTGTGATAGCTGCTTCCAATTAAAGAGGACTTCGCGTGCCTCGATTTAGAATTTCAAGTGCATGTATATTAAGAAAAACGCTAACTTTCTCGTTTGTGAACTAACTATGGAGATCGATTGAAAGCCAAAATATATTCTTGTGTGAAAGGAAGTCGTTTGTATCATCTTTCATGGTTTATTAGACATATGTATTTATTTAATTTGATATTTATGTGTGATTTAAAGTGAATTATTAATGTTACACCAATTGTTTTGACTTTCTAGAAATTACTTACATAAGTGCTTGTGGGAGTAAATTATTTATCAACCGCGAAAGTGTTGAAACCTGTATGAATTTGTTTCCGGAAGAAGTTTCAGTGTTTAGATTAAGTCTTATAAAATATCGTCGATTCGTCGTCGTTCGATTAATGCGAGATACTCTCTGAAATATGAAAGGTCAACTTCAAATTTCTTTTGATATATTGGTGACTAAATACTAGAAGGTGATTAGATTTTTTATTCAAATAAGAAATTTAAATGGATACTTTATCACAAAGAGTTAGCCGAGAAATCTTGGATTTTGTCGTAAAGTGAAAAGAAAACGTTTACATAACCTAAGAAAGTGGCATAGTAAAGATCTATCCTGCCGTAACCTGTAGCATTTAATATCCGTACGTTTAACTTTTTATCATTCAACAAATTACTCGTACACCTTGATTCCGAGTTTCCTTGGTTCTCATGTAGAAGTTACAAAGAGAAGGAAAATACCTCCTTTCAGTTCTTCTTCTGTATCTTTGGATAGGAGCATTGAAAACTATTATGCTTAAGATTGTGCGTGATTTTATCATAATGTTCGGTCGCTCTGTACGACTAAACTTTCTGTTAATAAGCCTGACGTGTTATATAAACTTACTCTCATTGTCTTTGCTAATGTCATGACAATTGAACAGTCAACCTTCTTAATCTATGTTTATTGACATTTCAGTCGTTTTTTTTCTCTACATTTTATTTTTACATTATGTTATAATTTAAAGTGTGTTCAAGTACATTTGATTTTCCTTGTTGCAAGTTTTAGTATTTTTTCAACATAATTCGTTTTCTGTTAGGTTGCATGATATATCTTATTTATAAAAAGATCTATGCGTTCAGCTACTTTTTTCTCGATAAATAGGTTCGGAAAAATGCATCTACAGAATATTTTTGACAATCTCCAGACATCACTGTGACAAACCGCGGGTCACCAGATTTCATTTAGAAACCCCGCCCTGCGGCAGGCCGACGATTTCGAGACTTATCCCACCTTGTCCGTCCCGGGGGAGATAACGCGCCTTATTCCGTGTTCGCACGAAATCCGCTCGTCTTCCGTCGCTGTCGCCTGCGCAGGCGACTTTCTTCTTTTCTCTGCTGCTTTACTTTGAGTTCGTTTTTTTTTTTTCTCCCTTCGTCTTTTTCCGCGCCGGCGCCCGTTCTTTCTAACCGGTTCGCCGTAATAATTTTTCTAAAATGCCAAGTTTCCACACCGGCGCGTCGGAGGCAAAAACTAATATCTTCGTACATCAGCGTCGAATCATTTCACACTCGGGCTAAATCCCGGCGGAGGCCTAAACACGCCGTGCGTCAAATGGAAGCAACTGGCAACTGGCGACGGGCGACGGCGACGGCAACGGCAACGCGCAACGATCGACGGCAACAGCAATGACGACGGCGGCGACGACGATGGTGACGGTGATGGCGGCGTCGGCATGATGGCAAGAGGCGTTGGATTGCTAAGGACAGGCATCAGTGTCGTCAAAGGGGCGCTAGCTGAGATAGCTCAGAGCAACCACTGTTGCCACTGCAGTGTCTCCGTCTGAAAGGTCCTAAAGTTCAATCCCATACGGTGGCGGATGTTTGATACTAGCTATATATCTAGGCTCCGATCGGTTTTCCATGGTTTCGCCGATCAATACCAGGTGGATGCCGGAGCTGTACCACAACAAACGAGCCATGGATCGTCGTACGTTACTTACGCATACACACACACATACACATACACATACACATACAGTTGCATTACACTACCACTGAAGTCTGGAAACCAGTCAGGAACTTAGTGATTGTTCCGACTAGAGTGGTATCTCGCTAGCGGAGATACTAGATGGGGGAAACCCCCGCAACCCAATCAGTAAAATCAAAGTGACTTTTATATAGTGTGGTGTTTTTGTGAAGTGCAGTTACGGAGAGTGTTGACGATGACTGAGGTGAAAGTGATGACGTTGACTGGGTGACGACAATGCATTTTGCAAAACGACAGGTGACAGACGTCCTGCATGATGCAGTGGGTGATGGAGTAGTGACGGGCCGTGGCGAGGGCTTTCGGCGATTAGCGGGCGCTGATAACAATGCATGGCCGCGCAGGCGTGCGGGCGCAGACAAGCACGATGTAGGCGGGGATGGGGAGCAGGCTGAAGGTGACAAGCGAAGATTACGGGCCACGCCCTATAGCTAGTAGATGACTGACAGCAAACGATCGGTTGTGAACAATAGGCAATAGAAAACGAGCGACATTCGACATCTCACTCAGGGACCCGAAGCGGCGGCTGCAGACAACCTGCTGCAGGTAATAGAACAAAACTGGAACGACCTATGCACGTTGAGGGTAGCCACAATAGTAGTGTAAATGATTTCTTTAAATTACACCCTGCGTTGTTGTAATTAATGACATATTTAAGTGTTATTAGTTGAATACGAAACAACGTACCTGATGTATGTGTGAAATGCAGTTGTTTACGTCATTACCAAATTTGATTGACGATTTCTAAATAGTATAAAAATTTGTTACAAAGTACCAGAAGATGTGTGGTTGTAATCAATAAGATAGAGCTAGTGGGGAGCGATTGTTGTGTACATAACATATAGAAATATTTTATTTATTTACATTGGCATTTGTGCAATTTGAGTTCAAATCACACATTAATTGGAGTGAGGAATTCTTACAATTTTCAACATTAACCTCGGTTAATTTCAATACGTATTGGGTTATATCCGGAAGTTAACTTTGCAATAGACGAAATTTTGAAATTTATCTTCGTAAAAAATTTCTTAAATTCCATTTCCTGCATTTGTTCAACACTGTTTTTTTCCTTTCTCGTTTTTGATTCAATCTTCACTATCTCTCACGTTTCCAAGAATGTGAATAGAAAAAGTGCACGTTACAGTAGCAACTTCAGATTGATACTTCACTATATGTTTTAATTTGCCATTATTTTATTTTTTATAAGTGAAATAAATCAACCGTTCTAAATGTGGTCTTTTGAGATGAATTAATTTGTTGATGACATCTCATTTCCGATACTCTGTGGTGCAGGGGGTTGGGGCAGCGTGAAAGTACGTTAAAATTCATTCGTTAATGAACTTCACAGCAAATAAAGTGCAAATATATCGTAATGCAAAAGATTGTATGGAATATTTAATTTAATACTACCAAATCCTCTGCAAAAATATTAACATTCAAACCTATCCCACTCCCACACACTTAAGAATGTAACAAAATATTATTCATGGACACTGTATAATAAGGTAGTTAAATATATTACGACTTCATCTGGACACCACCTTTATCTGAAAAACTCACTTAGACACCCCCAGCACGCCCAGATCAAAATCCTACATCTGAAACCATAAATAAAAGTACTAAACTCTGATAAAACAATGCCATGGTATGGGGTATCATCTGACCTCTCCTCCTGCATGAATGTGTAGGCAAAAACTGCCAACTATAATCTTCACAAATTACAAGTCAGCGAAAACAAAGTCACAAGATCTATCACCCGAGTCCCCTTGTTTCATCTCGGACAAGCGAATACACACTGAATTAAACATGAAATATATCCCTAACCATATACCCTATGTCGCAGGTCATTTTTATTGAAAACTTCGCTTGATCAATCAAAGCAGAAATCTCAATATACGGAATGCCGAAGGCTAATCAAAAATGGATATCCTGTACAAGCCTTTTTAAACAATGTCAGCAACTTAGAATATACCTATTGAGATACTCTCTTAGATCCCTCCCCAAACGCAGTTGTGCTATTTTCAGTATTAGGTTATGTCAGGTTGTAAAACTATAAGTGAATATGTGTAGTCAAGTTTAACCGAAGTTTGTAAATCCACTTCCAGTATGAAGTAAAAATAAAATAAGATAAAATCTGCTAGAACTAGCATGTATAAAATATGTATTTTCACCAAATGGATGTGGCGTGTTGGCTTTTGTCAGAATCAAGTATCTCCTGATGCACTGTTCTGTCTGTCTTACAAACATTTGTCTCTTTATCATTCACCCCTCACCCGGTCTTCACTTTGAGAATGGTGGAAGAAAAGCAGCTCACCTGTCTAATAAAGGAAAGGACCTAATGGGGTAAGCATCCTCCATGTAAGGACCGCAACAGTCTGCTAAATATAAATAAAAAATGTTTGAAGAAACATTGAACGACGTTTTGAAGGCATTGAGTTAATTCATAATTGTTTGTAATGCCATTTTTATTATTTATGGATTAATATTTATGATTATTTATGAATTTTAATATTAATTAATATTGCATGTTTACGACTTTACATTCATGTTTTATTTATGGCCATAAAATTAGTTACAATATTTATTTATCAAGAATTATTTCATAATTCACCATCGATTATTAATTCAACCAAGTATAATAAAGGAGATAGGAAGAAATTCTGAAGCTCAAGAAAACCTTTGCAGGTTGTATTTGTTCCTCATAATTTAGTTTTTAACTTTAAATGATAATGCTTTAAATACTATACATTATTCCTCTTCATATAATGCGAAGAAGTTAAGCATAGTTTTTATGACCCTGGTGACAAAACGTTTTCGCGGCTTAAAATTACACAAAAGAATTTAGCAAAGCGGCAAACGGAGACTCGCGTATGATCACTTAGCCAGCGAAGGTCCTAAGTTTCGCACGCCAAGGCATTTCGAGACATCAAATGATTTATATCTCGTGTGTAGACGCAGTCTCTTCGCACATGCCTTGTCCCGTAGCTTTTGCAGCGCATCCCTCGATGAAGCCTGCTGCGGGCCTAATACTCTCAGAAATGAGTAGAGCACTCACCCTTATCATCACCACTTCGACGTAATCGCCCCCGGTGACTTATCCTCTCTTCTCTCATCCTCCACCCTCAGCGGCAACACCCAGAGAAGAGTTGTTTCAGCCTCATCTGGAGGGTCGTTCAAAGCATTGGGAGGGGCCCGGGTGATGCACTGTTGCCGGGTGAGCTGCAGCGGCGGCCTCATCGCAGGCGAGTGGAACGAAGCCCGCGGGCGGCTTCCAACTCTTTCGTCAGATGAGCGTTGCCCCCGAGGGACTGAAGCCTCTATTAAGCGACGGCTTTTGGATTCGTGAAAAAGTGGTGTTTTAGTGAGGTGGGCGCTTAATAGATTTAGATTACGAAATATTTTTTTTTACTAGGCTTCGTATGTTAAGAAAATGCTGTTATATCGGATGTTTTTGAAATCCTTTTCGTTTAAGAGCACAGATTTTGAAAAATGATACATTTTGACTACGATTTATTTTGCTTTTTTGACGTAAAGGTCTACTTAGTTATGTACTATATATTTAAACACATATAAATATACATTCATCCTCCTTTGCAGTAAAATAAACATTTAAATCATTTTCATTTCTCCCAATAGTTGTCTACAGGTAACGAACCTTCATTATCTTGTTTAGACTTAATTTGTCATTTGGACATACGAGGAACATCCTATGATTTGTGTATTCAAAATGCTATTATTCTGCACAATTAAAAATTATCAAGCGACGAGTTTTCGGTGAACAATGAACTCATATTCCACTCGCGTGTTACGGGACAAATAGATAACCCTCACTTCTGGCATTGATATCCTACCGCGCCAGATTTTCTTCGAGGAAGGTAAGCTAAGGAAGGCTCTGTTAATTCATTAATTTTAAGAATTAGACTTTTATATCCACCGTCTCAGTAGAGGAAATAAAACTGATATGAAGCGAGCAGCTGTGATGCTACCTCCACAGCTCAACTGTCGTTGTTGCCATCAACATTGAGCTTCACGTTGTCATCCTATACCATGACCCCGCCCTCAGTTCTATGACTACCTTTTGGCACCTTGGTGAACACGCTTCAGCGTCTCACTCCACCCCACCGCTGAGATTCACAGACCAACTGCGGCTCTGTGCACACAGCCTTCTGTAAAATATAGGTCCGCAGCAACGCTTGGAACCGTCTAGAATTGGGGAGGAAAGGTGATGGGCCCTCACGTCGTGGTCCATAGACCTGTTGGCAGTTAATTACTTCCCCCGTGCCCACATCCGTCGCCCTACCACTCCTAACCAGGGAATGACTTCGACGTCGGGAAGGTGTTGGCCGTAGGTGTCTTGCTGGGCTGTCCTTGTTTTTGGGCTACCCCCACGCCCAACATTCACTTCCATTGCCATCACTCACTGTACAACCGTCATCTGAAACGTAATTGATCAGAGAAGACCAACTGGTTTTCGTATCCAGTATTCGTGCACAATCGAGATCGGTGTCTTTCGCTAGTCGCTTAGAGCTGTGATTGTTATGGGCTTATGGGATACCTACTTTCGACTTCTATTCTTCTCATTGGTATAACATCAAAATTGGAAGTAAAGTGTTTTTTTAGCTAGAGGAGTATGACGTAATGAATCGTCAAAATATCTTCCTACATATGTGTGCAATGTTTTTTTAAAATTTGAACGATGATTTAATAGCGGTTTATAATTGACTTCATATGCCGAGTGTCACTTGAGAAATGAGAAATAATTAACGATACATCGGGTATGGGAATAAGTCAAACCTTTCAAGCTGAAAAGAAATTTGTGTACATACAAACACTCCAAACACATTATAACTTAATTTGTGGTTTATGTGGTCGGTAAACATATTGTGTTCCATTGTGGAGAGGCTTTCATCATCTGTCGAATAAGGGATTTAATTTCTGAGAACTTGAAAAATGAGATATCCGTTCTGTCACAACCGCCAAATCAAGTCTTCTCATTTTTCGGTTTCTTGGTAAAACGATCAAAATTCCATTTCTGAGAAATCATCAAAAATACTTCCATTCTTTCCACGATAACTCTCGGATTTCAATATTTCACTTCATGTTAGTGGGTCGATCCACGTCCGAGCGAAGGATGGATGTGTTCCTTTCTCGATAATCTAATCTCTTCCTTTCAATTGTCACGTTTATTCTTTCGTCACACTTCTTTATCACTGTTACTCTGCCTTCTAAACGCCCTGAACCCGTGTGATTGCCAAGTACGACGAGATTTTTAACTTTCTTGTTATTGTTAGACTATACATTCTTCATTTCTTCGTATTCATCGGAAGTATTACCACAATCTTTGAAATTAAATATTATACTCCACGGGACAAAGCCCGTTATGGATGTTTCCTGCTGGTTTCTTCTTCTGTTGTAGCGATTCGAATATAACCTTTTGGGAAAAATTTGAAGTTGTCAGTACGAAAGTGCCGATCTTGTGATTTTTGTATTTTCCAGGGGCTTGTGCGTTCACGTAGTATAGGAATAAAAATCGCCCATGTATACAGTCGTTTTGATGGGCGCCTGGTATCCAAAACAGGTTACGCCCGTCTTCTGGACACACGGGAACAATGCACTTTATCCAATATACGTTTTACCTTATTCTTATTTTTAACATCGTTGAAACCATTGGGTTTATCTTGTTCGAATTGGGTGATCATAATTTTTATTGACATTAAATAAACTTCTAAACAATGCGCTCTGTACGTAATATCTTATGTACTTTAAAACGATTATAGATATCCGTTATCATTATTTCGTATTATTAAGATTTTTATATTTTTGATAGTATTTGACATTTTCTCATCGCTGTAGAAGGAACGCAAGTGATGAAATTGCACTTCAAAGGCGTTTAAAAAATCTGAAAATTCACTGAAAATAATCCTTATCAAAACATTCATAAAATAGTTTATCATACATTTATTTAATACAGTATCAACTTGAAATACTAGTCTTATTGAAGTGGAGGGCAAAATCTGTAATTTTTAGTAATTTAAATCAATAAGTAATCAACAGAAATTGTTAATTGTCATTAAAAGTTAAATTATTTAAGTATACAAGAACTAAAAATTTATTATAATATTACTGTTTTGGCACACTTATAATTTAAAAATTACTTGAATTTGTGTTATTTTGAAGAAATTCTTCTCTGAAATTATTTTTCAAAGAATTGATTTATAAATGTGTTTCTGCATATTATAATTATTGTAATATATATTTACAAGTAAGAGTCTAGTCGGATTAAATAATGTTTATTCTTGTATTCATGTTTTTTATGTATTTAAATACATTCTAAAATAAGTGTAGATATGTGGGTTTATCGAAATTATTTGTATATTCTTTAACATAAAGAGGTGTAATTTATGCATTCATTGTTTAAATCACAAAACTTTAGTATTTTTCTACAATATGTATTTTAGACCTGTCATTTACAACTACTATTTATAATTAGACTATCAATTATTCGAAAAATAAATTTGTTTTTTTAATTACGATGTATGTACCAATTATTTCTTGGTGGAACGTGTGGATGCGTTGAAGCGTTTGTTTCCGCGGCAGTCGCCTTGCTAATGAGCATTAAAATCTCTCGCCGTTGTGAACCCTTTGGTGTTAATGTCACGTGGGAGAAACAATTTCATGCACATGAGACGTCCGTAGGTTTACAATAGCAAACAAAACATCTATTGTTTATAATATAATTTAGAACACTTTTCACTTCAAAACAATTGTTACATACGTAGTAGAATCTCTAGAAATATATTTTTCATTTTGAAAATATGCGAGAATATAGCAACAAATCAGATGATAACCCCAAAACATGTTACCCCTAATTGAACTTTAGATCTATAACTTACATAGCGAAGGCGTGAAAATATTTGTTTTTAAATTTTGGGATCGAGGGGAAACTATTCTTTCTTGTGCAGCCGACATGAATCAGCATGGAGAAATATAAACAATGCATTTATTAACATTCATTGAATCCTATCAATCCTATCACAACAAAGCCCGAATCTCACACAAGAGATTAATAAGAAACTCCCGCCTGAAGCACCCACTTTGCAAGCACTCGTTGGACCAAGTTGAATGTATCCCAATACTCACTTCTACGGAGAGGATTTGTATGCCCTAAAATATTTTGAAATATGCTTCTAAATATGCATTTATGACCTTAGAGAGTCTCACTTCGACCGCGCACCTACACGCATTTACACACACTCACACACACACGCGCGCGCGCATGCTCACTCCGGGTCCCGTCGCCTCCGCGCGCCACAAACTGTCTTCCGCGCCGCGGCACGGAAAGTGCCCGTCGCCAGCCAGATTGGTTTTAAGAATCTAATAATTAAATTATTTGAAATTGTAAATTTGTTTCAAAGCGCAGTAAATGCTCTGATTCTAGTCTTTCGAGAGAGCGAATGACATGCATAATATTATAAACTTCAACTTATTAAATGAGAAAGTTTACAGCATTTGATATTCATTTATTTTTTCTTAATTTATTAGTGTCGTATGCACTTCTAGGTCAAGAGTGACCACGCGGTTAGTAAAACAAAATATTAACAATATCTGAGGTGGTCAATTATAACAAAATGGTATTAGGGGAAAAACCAACAGCAAACAGACATGGTATGGGTACATGTATTACAAAAAGAAAGTACAAAATTTGGACAATTCTGTTTACATTCTTTATTTATTTTTGCTCGCTTTATCAATAACTAAGGTCACTAGCGACCGCTATTAATTTACTTATCAATAACAGTTATTATGCCTTATAACAATCAGAATTATTAAATATGAAGTTGTACACTAAAGATACATTTTATGAATTATAACAAACACTATGTGATATTGTTTATTCTCAAGACAGCAAAGACATTAAAAATTGTACCGTACCTACCTTCAGATCCAGTTTGACTGTCATCCTTGTTATTTTTACCCACAAGAGTGATATTTCACCTTGAATCCTCTAGTGATTTCCCCTTTCGCGTATTCATGACTATTTTTCTTCCTGCCCTGTGTACTGTCTTCTGCCTTCGCGATGCTCTTCGTCCACGAAATAGCATTGTGAGGTCCATGCCTTATCGGTGTGCGGCTCTTTGCTCGGTGCACCGCTGGCCGCAGGCGATTATCTTGCTCTTTAATTTGTCGTCGCGCGTTATGCCTTTGTTTGGGCTGTTCTTTGCTATCCGAGCTCCCGCCTCGGAAATTAAAAGAAATTCTCGCGAGGGAGTTGATTGGAGGTGGGTGACAAAAAATATGAATTCTCTCTTTTGACGTTTAATATTTGTTCTGCCTGAAAAATAAATGTTGAGATAATCTTCTAGATTTTATCTTTGTCGAGCGGTAAAAGAGAATTGATATATAGCTTAGAACCGAACGACTGTACGTACGCAATGGTTGACTCAATTGCTTTTTGTTTGTTTTGAGTTGGAAGGTTGGAGTGCTTGCCAATTAAAATGGCGACGAGATGTTGTCTGGCCTAGAACCTTTTTGTCTGCCAATTCTATGAGAAAATGAAGAGAAAAAAGTAGTTTGAGTGTTTTTTCCGTAGGCTAAAGACACGGAGAAAAAATAATCCCATTTCTCCTTTGACGTAATGTTTTCCTGCGTGCCAGAAGGCGTCTTCTTGTTGCTGAGCTGAGTTTGTGTGCGTCGGGAAGCAGGGATGCTGTGTCTGGCGCCTCCTGATTACAGTGTGCAGTTAATAAGAGAAGTACTGGTGGTGGGATGAATTCCTGATTATTTAATCATTTAAGAATTCATGGTAAAATATATATTCACACACATAAGTGTGTATGTGTAACGTAGTAAATATTATTACATTAATCTTTTTATTGCAAGAGTATATTATAATTGCCAACTAAGTGGTTTGTCATAGGCTCAAATATTTGAATGCATTTTTAGTAAGTCTAGTCGATTTTGCAAATAAATTATTGTTGGTAAAAGGGTTCAATAGAAACTAAGTATTTTGTTTTGCAATGCATCTAGTGCGGGAGTAATGGTTCTCAATATTTCGCAAAATTCTTATTCATTATTTTAAGTATTTATTATTTAATTCATCCTTTTTATGCCTTTAAAAATATCTTCAAAAAACATGTCCAAAAAACTAAAAATATAGTTTTTAAAATACTAAATATTTTTAAAATACGTATTTCAAATACAAGTATTTAAATACTGCCCAATCCTGCTGATACAATTATAATTGTTTAAATAATCAGACATGTTTTACTCAACATACAATGGTTTTGTATTTTGCGATCTTTAGATACATCAAAGATTAATTCAATTCTTGTATTTTTTTGAAGGCCAGGAAATGGACATATTTTTCTGTTAAGTTAATATTTTCTAACTTGTTCTGTCAGCAGACTATCAATAAATACTTCTTTCGGTTCTCAGGCCGCTCACATCTTTGTCGTATAGAATCATTTCTTAATTTCCTGTCTCACAATTCTTTTCTCAACTCAGCTTCACAGTTTTATTTCCGTCTGAAATCTCGGCCAAACCTTCGCTCGCCTCATACCCGTCCCCCTGCTGTTCTGATTCAGGGATTTAAAAGCTGCTAAGAACCTCCGCAGCATGTGTCCCCTGGATAATATTTTATTTTCGTGCTTCGTCACATTTCGTTTTTTGTGAATGTGTGTGTGTGTTTTACATTAAAATATTGTGTGTGTGTGTGTTTTACATTAAAATATTGTGTGTGTGTGTTTTACATTAAAATATTGTGTGTGTGTGTTTTACATTAAAATATTTGTTTATGTCGGGGCATTAAATTTATTTGTATTATGATTGTGGAATTTATCCATAAACAGTGAAATTTTGTGATAATTTTTTTAAAATTTTGGAACAAGATTTTTGTATTATATATATTATCCTTCCAGCAGGCAAAGTTATTAAGTAGAATTTATCCTCCTTCTTAAAATTATTAAGTTCTTTTTTATTCTTTTAAAAATCAAAAGATATCCTGTGTCCTCCTTTGATCAGTCTTGAAACATTATATACAGTTACACTTACTGCGGTTTGTTGGAAATGCGATTGCTTACTTTCTACATTGTTGATAAATATCTTCTTTTATTAGTGCCCTCCCTTTCACTATGTCGAGCCGGCCTTTGCTCTAGTGATTTGTCTTCTCCTTCCACTCCATAAAATATGTATATATATATATATATATATATATATATATATATATATATATATATATATATATATATATATTGTAATATCTACGATCAAATGGCCTAAACTAGCCCCACTTGGGACCAGCCAAATGTAATATCTAAGACTACTCAACAGAACTAGCCCCGGTGTGGGACCAGCCAAATGTAAACTAACACGGGGAGGGCGCCAGGTTCAGCTCCTGAAATGTGACTGGATGGTCACTGGTGACTGGAGTTGGGAGGTCATGAATTAGCACAGAGTCATTTGTGACAAATAACAATTTATTCCTGGCACCAAAAGCTGCCAGGAATGTCGCAATGGGCGACGCAAGTTTTCTACTAAATCTACTTTGCGGACTGATTGTCCTAATTACTATTTGCTAATTCCCTTACAGCTGACACATTATGCTTACTCTTTGATGAAGCGTGCTTTTGATCATTTAAGGTCCGTAGGGCCTGAGCGCGGCCACTTGCAATTTCTCGCCGTTACGATTGTTCTGCGAGACGGCTTCGTCTCGTATTGTTTCACCAGTGGCTGCGTTGTCACCGCGGGCGGGCCGTGCTGCGGCTCCGGAGCAGAGGCGGCGGCAGCCCCGGGTCGCTGACCTTCAGCGGCGCGTCTTCTCTCGGCAGGTAGCGGCGCGTCCCCCTCTCGGCAGGTCACCGGCTCGAGCAGGCTCAGAGGGGCGAATGGCCACGGGCGTTGACGTAACGCGGTGGGCTGTCATTGGGCCCGAAGCGGGAGGCGGCAAAGGCTGGTGGGCCGATGCGGAAACGGCGCGGGATCCGGTAGTCTCCCGCCCGAGTGTCCTCCGCGACAAGTCCACTAGTCGCGTCCCAGCTAATTCGATTCTGGGAAAGTCTTTCCCGAACTCGCGTCCCGATCGTAAGTAACTGAGAGATCGAGCGGATTGGCAACCAAGAAGTATCTTGGAAGTATCTCGAAATATCTCCGAAGTAGCTCTAAGCAACGAAAAATTAGCTCTCCAAAAATTCTTAGGAGCGTTCCGAAAAATTCTTCGAAGTCTGGCCGAAAAAATCTTAGAAGTGTCGTCCACAAAAAAATCTAGAAGTCTCTTTTTTCACTGTGCATCGCGTATTTAAAAGAAGTTCCTTTCCCCTTCCCAAAATGTTCCTAGCTCTGAATTTCTCCCCTCCCTCATGGCGAAGCTTCCCATTGGCTGAGGGTGGCTGCGTCGCAGAATCCTGATTAACCATCATGTGGCAATTTTCCCGTTTTTTTCCGTCGATTGTTCTCTGTCTGACACTGGCTTCTCTCTCTCGCTCGCTTCCCTTTGTCTGTTGTTCCAGAAGCCGCTCGCGGCTGTCTGGACACGTGCGCGTGCAGAAGTGCATTTCACGGATCCTCGACTGTCGGCATGGGCTAATCGACAGCCTACTGTATTTAATTTGTAAACAGCCCCTGCGGGAATTCTGGTGTCTAGCCCAGGCGCGTGCCACTTTCGGCAGGCATTGTTTGGAAGGGGATCGGTTGAGGCCGAGAAAGGTTTTCGCTTACGACGTGTCGTAAATGTGTCTTCCTCGGCTAATCGACACCCGGCCAAACTCCATCGGGGCTTGGCATTCCCCGGTCGCGCGGCTGAAGAAAGGACGCGAGGGTGCGCTTTGTCCGAAAAGGTTTTGGCAAGGGGCCAGCATGTATTTTTATGGGGGGGGGGCAATAAACAGGGTCGCCTCTGACAAGAGGCGAGTGCGGTCGGGACGGGCCCGGCGGCGTGACGAAAGAAACCTTCGCGGCGGAGGCAGCGTCCCTTTGACCCACTTCTTTCTCGACGCGAGCTATTTCCAGCTGTAGGAATTATTTGTTATTGGCGATGCCATAATAAAATTATACTTAATTATTCGGTGACGCCACAATATACATATCTATATATATACATATATAGATATATAGATATAGATATAATTTATAAATAACAACGTAATGATGCAATTTCCCTTGTCTTATGCACGGCGAAAAACACCATCCTTCGGCTCCGCGAAGTACTTGATCGCAGTTTTATCCCATCTACCACTCATCCAGCTATTTAATTCGCAATACAAACAACATTAATACATAGATGACGGCCACAAATTCTGCTCAATGACTCGTACGGTACTCGTGGCCATTGCATTGCAGATTTGACATCCCTGGTCTAATTCTCCTCCAGCTCTTCGCCTCCGCCTTCATCAGACGTATTTCCGGAATCGGCGCGAGCGAGCGGCGCTTCTGAGACGCGTCTCGCGCATTAAATCCTTCTCCTCCCGACGCCCGAGACGCCGGCGCGGCGCCGCCTTATTTATCGGACGAGAGCGGCGTCTAATAACTCACAAACAACAATCTTGGACGACCAAGTTTGTGTATTGGCTTCGCCAGCCCTGGACCAACTTCGCGTGCAGGGTGCGCGCACATGAGGCGGCTCCCGGGTTGCAATGCATCACCCATCGCAGATAACCTTGCGGACCACGTAGGCCCCGCTCGCCGTCCACCCGCCACCCGCGCACCGCCCGCGCATCGCCCGCTCGTCCTTCGCGCTGGTATCACTCGTATTCCGCTCGCCCTTCACCCGACACGTTCGTCCACCTCTTGCCAACATGTCGCTATCCCCACTCCATCCTGAATCCCTCCCCCTCCCTTTCGCTCCTTTCGCAAAGGCTCGCTTCCCGCTCGTTATCTGCTTACCTCCCGCTCGCCCCCTCTCGCCATGTGTTCGCCACCATCGCCAGATGCCACCCCCTACCCACCCACCCCGCCCCCAGCGGGTGCGAAACCACGCGCTCGCCTCGCGCTCGCTTCCCGCTCGCTTCCCGCTCGCCTCCCCCTCGCTCCGCACTCGCCTTCCGCTCGCTCCCCACTCGCCTCCCGCTCATCACCCTCTCGCTTCCCACTCACCACCCACCCGCTCGCTTCCCGCTCACCTCCCGCACGCCTCCCGCTCGCCTTCCACTTGCTCCCGCTCGCCTCCCGCTCGCCTGCCGCTCACCTCCCACTTGCCTCACGCTCGCCTCCCGCTCGCTTCCCTCTCGTATCCCGCTCCAATCCCACTTGAATCCCACTCGCATCCCACTCGCCTCCCGCTCGTCTCTCACTCCCTTCGCACTCGCCTCCCGCTCGCCTCCTGCTCACTTGCCTACTGGCTCTGGGTTTCTGGATTTGCTAGGATGGTAGTATTAAGTTGCTTGTGTTGTACATATACTCTATGTTGTTTGAAAACTACTTGGCTAAATGGAACTAGGAGCTAAAAAATGATATTAAAAATAATGAGGATTCAAGATCCGATGAAAAGTGGATATGACAAATAAAATTTCTAATCTACCGATGTACTACCTTTTTCTTATGGTGGCTTTCTGGTTTCTAGGCTTAGGCCTTCAAAGGCTTCGGGGAAAGGAATCTCTTTATTCACCACCGTTTCTGTTTCTCTACCAACTTTTCCATGGGAGAGGAAAATCGTTCTAGGATTCAGGAAAGCTTGAGACTGAATAAAGCATGATTAGCCAATTTGCGATCTTGTTCTCCAACGGTTGTTTAAATCCATCATAGCTGCTCTTATGTGGAAATTAATGAACATTATTGGAGGTCTAACAATAAAATGGAAGAAACGTGCAGAATGGAGAACTACAGTATGGAAAACATCATAGTGACTTCTGGAAAGGCAGCCACAAAACTCTATTTGTCAGTGGTTCTGTTTCCGGTCACTGATTGTGAATTAGTGCATAAATTGACCTCTTTTGTCGAGAATCGGCCTTTTTATACATTTTATCTATAACCACTGCATCACCGTCATTCATTCCATCTTCATCATTGCAATATACTTCTCAAATCATTCTCGAGCCCTGATAGATATATTATACTGTATTTTCTCTGAGAACAGTTGGCATTGAACCATGAGTTTGCGTATTTACAAATCGTCCTCAGTGAATGATAAGCCTTAGTCTTAGAATTCAAATACGTTTCGAAATCTCCATCTCGACTCCATACTCGTACACTCTCCTACTCCATCTTGTTTCGAAATCTTCACTGATAGAAAACGGATAATTGATATTTCACTAGAACTATGGAAATAATCAAGCATAGCATTACCAGAACAATACAGTTCGAGTATATTAAAAAGATAAAAAGATGTATTTGTGTTTTTGATGAGTTTTGAACAAAAAATGAATCCAGTCCGCTTTTAATGCCCAGGATTAAATTGTAACGATGTTAATTTAAAGGTCCTCCGATTTTGATGTTGCGAGGGCAATTGGAAAAATACTTAAATTATTTAATCGCTTGGAAACCAGGATACGCAAGTGAAGAGATGTAAGAGATAAAATTAAGAGAACAGATGTGTTGATTGCATATTGGGCTCAAAAGAGCCAATCGTCATTGGCACACCATTTATCATTTTTAAAAAGAGAAGTTTGATTCGTTGTACTGATAATGATACATATTTTAGCAAGTTTCTTTATTAAACGTTTATTAACAATCTTTTCATATATACGAACGATAAATTTGTTGACTAGATAATTAGCATTAATGGAAAAACATACTCATTAGTATCTGCCCATTAATACAGTTGATTTCACATACAACTATACTGCTACAACTTTATAAGTTCCAACTGCTAAAACAAAGAAATTTCTTAGATTTAAATACTTACGTAGTAAATAATATGTTTTAGAATTATTCACTGACACTTAATCTGCATAACTTTCGAAGGTTTTTCAGATAGTGATTTCTATTATACTTGTAGGCTATCTGTGATCCCGGAACACTTCTTTCTAACTTTTTGATATCATGATAATTGGACGAATTGGATATTTCATACTTATTTTCATGAACATTTTTTAATAATCATTCTGGAGTCTCTATTGTATTTATTTATAGTAGTATGTTAACATGCTTTTCATGGAATTATTTGAGGTAGACGGTTACTCTTATGGCAAGATGGTACAATTTGTTTGTGGTACGTGGTCACCTTTTTTTATTAAGATTTGTCTCGTAAGGTCTTGAGGTGAATAGTGAAGAGTGTTTTTTTGTTATCTGTGAACTATTCAACTATTCGATAAAACTCAGTTAATCAGGTTTTCCGTATAATATTTTTGAGAATTCTAGATGTAAAATTAAGAGACGTTGTGTAAGTCGACCCAGACTGTAAGTAACTGTTCTGGAAACCTTTCCCCGATGAACTCGCAATACCTCATCGAAATACAAATCATTTACAATTAAATCCACTATCTAACTTACAATTTAATCCACTATCTAATCTACCTCTACCCTGTAAGTAGACCCAGCCTGTAAGGAACGGTTCTGGAAACCTTTCCCAGATGAACTTATTGTACCGAATCGAAATACAAAATATTTACAATTAAATCCACTATCTAGCTGCCTGCACCTCTACCTTCCTCATCGCACGGCTTAGTTGGGCGACGGAAGCGAGCGCAGCCGCAGGCGGAGTCGAGGACGAAGGCGCGGAGTCATGGCGCTGGCGCGACGGGAAGGCCTCAAGACGCCGCGGTGCCTCAAGACGGATAGTAAAACTTACCCCGCAGATATTGCCGGTCGCGGGCGCCGGCGGCGGCGGCGGCGGCGGTGGCGGCGGCGGTGGCGGCGGCGGTGCTTGCGGGGTGAAAAATACCCGCGATGCTTCCGGCTGAGGGCGGGGGGGGGGCGAGGGAGGCGAGGGGGGCGAGGGGGGGCGATAGGAAGGGCCGCAGGGCGCGCGCCCCGCTGAAACTTTTACAGCGCCTTCCATCATTCAACGGCGGCACGCGCGCCCGATCCGGGCCACCGCCCGCGCCCCTCCCGCCTGGATTCGCTTCTCACCGCCCTCCGCCCCGCCCGCTAACCGCCTTCACTCCAGCCGCCACCTTCCTCTTCACGACTTGCTCCAACCGCTTTGCACCGTCCTGCTTCCTCTCTCCGCCTCCACCCTGCACCCTGCGCTGACCCCTTTCCATCCTTCACTCTCCAACATCCACAGTACACTCCAGCGTAATCTCATCCCAAACCCTTCTCCCCCTCCCTCTTCGTCCTCTATCCTCCCCCACTCACATCACCTCCTTCAACCTTCATACTCTCCCTCGATTTCCGTTTCCCACTCTTCGCAGCCCCCTGTTTGCTCTCTGCCCTCGAACCCCTCCAACCCATTTCATCTGTCTTCGCGTTTCGCCCTCCATTCTTCACCCTGTACACTTCGCTCTCCGCTTTCCACCTTCCGCCGTCCATCCATCACCCTCTATCCTCCCACTCTAAATTTTACTCTCCATTTCCCTCCCTCCGCCCTCTATCCTCCACCTCTATCCTCCATCCTTTATCCTCCAGCGTACAAACGATCTCTTTCGCTTCCCACCCTCCACCCTCCTCTCTCCACTTTTCACCTTCCACCTTGTTCTTTCCCACTCTGCCTCCTTCTCCCCACTCCCCTGCATCTTCTCATTCGACCTCCATTACATGTCGCCTCTCTGTTCTCCGCTCTAACCTTTTTCCTACCGATCACCACCTGCTGCCATATACTGAGTGACAGATGAACCCAAATGACCCTATCCACCAGCCCCTCTCGCCCCTCTCCACACACACTGACATAAGTAGAAAACAAATTATTTGTTTAAGTTGTGCTAGTTCTATTTCTTTGAATTTTATGTTGCCTCTCAGACATCCGCCAATTTCTGTGCGTCTTAATCATCCAGTTCCACACAACTTCCTGAAAACATTGAGCCTTCGCACTGAGCATTATTATGTTCTGTTGGATAGGCGTTAAAATTCACACCCAGATTTTGTGTGTAGTATTTTATTTATTTTTTACATTCATGTTTACGTATTAGAATTTTGGGATATCTATTACAAGCCAAAACTGACATAATTAATAAAACCCTCCCGCAGACTCCGGCGGCTCGCCGCCATCCGGCCGCCGCACGCCGGCTCCGTCCGCGCCGCCCGCCGCCCGCCGCCCAGCCCGCCACGAGGGAGTAAAATATCAATGAAGCCCACAGCGCGGAACGGCTGGCGCGCCGCTCCACCCCCTCCCACCACCTCCTTCCCCTCCCACACCCCCACCTACGCCGCGCGCCGGCTCGCCAGCGCTGAAATATTCACAAAGGATTCTTCGTTAGCCGGCAATCGTGTAGAGGCCGACGCAGTGGCGGGCCGCGAGAGGCGGGCACGGAGAGTAAGAGAAAGAGGCGATGCCCGTTAAGGAATTTCAGTGGGAGCTGAATGGAAGAGATAGTACTACCGTGTCAGAAGAGGTGAGGTTAAGACAATATCTTAGAGTGCAGTCGAAAGCAACTATGGCAACCGTTAAGGGGGTGGATGTGGCGAGAATTGTTGCGGAGGTAGCGAGAGAGGACGAGGATGGTCGAGGGGAAGACGATAGATACGGGGATGTTGGAGAAAGAGGTGGTGACGGCGGCGATTGAAGCGGCTTTGCGGGTGAATCTAGCATGAACGTTCGAGGTGAGCGGGGGTGGTTGCAGCGGCAAGGGAGTAGGCGTAGAAGCGGCAGGGGTGGTTTCGGTGAAGGGTGTAGAAGCGATTCCTCGGGGCGGCTGCGGGGGTGGGAGCTGAATTAGAGCGTAGGCCGGAGATCGGAAGCTCAGATGTCGGAGCGGAGGTAACAGCGGGTGCTGTGCGGAAGCGGGGCTTGTATGGCTGCTAAGACAACAGCTCCTGGCGGAAGGCGGCGCAGCGTGGCGCGGCGTGGCGAACACGTAGGCGTGTAGGCGAGGGAATAACGGAGTCATGCGCGCGAGTGCGCCGTGCAGGGGAGGCAGCGCCGTGGGATGGCACAGTGCGAAGGGAGAGGACAGCGAGGACAAGGAATTGTAATTTGCTTCAATGGAGGGGGAGGGGGAGGGAGGGCGTTGTGAAGAAACTGCAAATAGAAATGCGATTATGAAGGAAGAGGCTGACAGATCAATGCAGAGATGGAGAAGCAGAAACAGCATAATAGAAATGTCTTGTAGAAACAGTAATGTTCACGAGCTGGGTGGTGGAAGAGGGAGAATGGGGAAATATTGGAAACAACGTCATACAGGGAACGCTCCATCAAAAACCTCCGTCTCCTTCTCCATGACGGTGTTTTTCACATTGCTAGAAATCTGTGCAGTACAAATGTAGCAAAACTCAGGAAGCAACTTGCAAGTTACAGTATCTGCCGTATGGCCAAAGAGGTTGAGTAACAAGGATTACGCTGAAGCGTTCATGGTTGTTGGGAAGACTTAAGTGCTACAAATGTGGGAAAGGCGGCTACATTTGAAATTCTAAGGAAACACATTGATGACATCCCATCTTAAAACGTAGTGTAATCAGAGCAGAAACGGTTTTGCTGTTCCGTAAAATATATAAATTTCCATACAAAATGTCCCGATATTTTTCATTTACACACACCGTTATTACGGTCGGTCATGTAATGAGGTGCCCTACTAGCCATAACTCTTCCCGCTTCATAAATGAAATGAAGAAAGAAAAGGAAATTACCTTGTATATGTTCCACATAATAATAAAAATCTTTATTTTTATTCTTTTACTGCTGACGAGAAAAATCTAGTACTAGTTCATCTTGTTCGTTGACATCCCGTTTGGGTTATGATTGTCTAAGAGTATGCTTTGTTATCAACATTTCTGCCTTCGACAGTTCAGACAATAACATTTTTTAATTATGACTTTCAAATATTTTCAAGAAACAAAATAAAACGTTACAAATAGTTTTGTAAATAATAAACATTGTTCTCTGTATTTCTTTTGCTTAGGAAAGAGAATTTTTATGATTTATAAGACTCCATCTAAACAAAACTCCCTTATAAACTTCTAGAGTTACATCAGTGATTCAATCTCCAGTGATTGATGATAATCATTGCAATCAGATAAGACGACAAACGTAGGATATTGTATATTGTACTGTAAATGCTCCAATGGAAATCATTTCCGTGTTTCATAACGACACTATGTTCAAGCGTATTATTACTGACAAAAATCTTATGCGTAACTGGAAACACTGTATGAATTTAAATTTCATAAAAAATAACCGTTCATTTTCTTCCGTTTTAGTGCCAAGAGTTTTAAACTTACAACCTAGAAATTGGATGATATTGTCCAACATTCTCACATTTTATGTGGGAAGTAAAAACACTGTCACACACAATGAGGAAATTTAGAGCAATACATCTAATTTTTTAACAAGGCTGAGATACTTTATTTGAACATATATTATTAAGGATATTTCACAATACATACAAACACACACATACAACTTTTAGATATGACTGAAATTCGGTGTAATATTGCATTTGTTTTTTTAAATTTAAAACTGGATTTAGAATTTTGCCTAAATAATTCTCATTTTGCCTTGCGCTAGAAGTTGTAACCATTATAAGTTTAATAGGATTGGTTGTGAAAAATGTGGAAAATGTTTAGAAAAAATTGAAACATGTAAATGATTGCAAAAATACTTCCCTTGATACATGTAGTTGAATATCTTAACCAAATAAATTCTAGTTGAAATTGGGAAAATCATAACGCATGGAAAACAAGAATAGAACCGTCAAAAAGAAATGAACTCTATTTCCATCAAATTATGCTACTCCATCCAAAAATCTCCGATATTTTAGGTCATCGATGTGCAGTGAAAACAATATGCAAACGATTTGTGATGTAAAAATAACAAGTACTTGTCATCTGAACACAAGAAATAAAATCAATAAATGAAAGAAGCTTCTGTGCAGCTGAGGCTGGGATCAAGATGTAAAGACCCTATCAAAACAGCTCTTCAGAAACAAGTGAAGTAAGCGCACATTAAAAGGCCAGTGCCCTTCATTCGGTTGTACATCAATGGCATATTCTTCCGACGTTTCTGAGAATTTTAGAGATAAAATGTTTTAAACGAACAGTCTCCGGCGTTTTCAAGACGTTAATTCGTTCCGGGAACGAGGGAAGTGTATGGGACTACGAAGGCAGTAACCGTGGAACTTTCTACGAAAACACCCACGCTGTCCCGTGGAAAGCGGGCCGCCGGGAGTCAACCGCAGCGCTGTAAGGATTGGGTGGCTAAGGCAGTCGGTGGCACGCACAGTGGACAGAAAAGCAATTCTTCGCTAGAATCAATTTACTGAAAAACATTTCCATCACGAGAGAGCTTCCTCCGAAACCATACGTCATGAGGGCTTCGCCAAATCACGCCATCAAAGAGCTTCCATCAAAATCTTACGACGAGAACTTCCGTGAAATTCACACACGGCAGTTCTCGCTAAATCATAACCCAACGACTTCCCCACCAAAATCATAGCATGACAAGTAATATCGCAATGTTCTGGGGCATATTGCATTTTTAAAATATATCTTCACTATTGTAGTTGTAAGAAAACGCGGAACAAATCTTGCATTTTCGAAAAAAAACACATATTTCAATGAATGAGACCTTTTTAAACGTTCTTAGCTATATCCCAGGAAAAATTTGGATTAAAAAATTGGATTTATTTTTAAGAACGTTTGAAAACGTTGAGACTTCAAATCAAGTACTTTCTAAAATCGAAATATCTGTTTTAATCTCGCAAGATAAATGGAGGAATATCACTTTTGGAGAAAATTGACTGAACTCCTTGGGATTGACTTCCGACGGACGGACGGCACGATTTCCGAATGGACAGAAGAACAGCACCAAGTTTTCGGGATCACAAGATATTATAGGAAGTTATATACTAAATGTAAGAACAAAAGTTATCGACTTATTCCATAATACAAATAAAAGTTATCGACTTATTCCATAATACAAATAAAAGTTATCGACTTATTCCATAATACAAATAAAAGTTATCGACTTATTCCATAATACAAATAAAAGTTATCAACTTAATCCACATTACAAATTTTATTTGTACAAATTAACCGATTTTTGCCGTCTTCCAATACTTTGTGACGGAATACGTGTGAGAAATAAAACTTTCGAAGAACAGTACGATATATACGTATTTGTGATTATAGATTCAAAATCAATTCATTTTTGAAGATAACAAAGTTGTATTTGTTGAAGTTTAAATGAATGAATTACAATCAATTAAAATAAAAGATAAAGAAAAATCACAACAAAAATTATTACATACAATCCCGAGAAGGGATCCAATCGCCTCCACATCCTTCGAAGCCAGATCGCTATGACAAGTCCACCTTACCATCTCTGCTACCTAGATTGCCCCCTCTCGCTTCTTTTCGGTTATCGGCGTTTCCTCACAGGCTTTTAATAGAAGTCCTCGGATTGAGTCAGTCTCAGGATTATGCTTAAAATACTGTAGCCATACGCGTGCCGGCCTAAATTACTATCTGCGATTTTTTTCGGCTGGTGCATGCAGATGGTCTTTAGTTTCGTTCGCCGCACCATTGGTTTGTCTGATCACCTGTACAGAGTTTTGAAGAAACCCTTGCGTAGTCAGCATGTCACAAACATTCAAAAACTGAAATCCGGTGTTTTAACAAGGATGAACAACGCTCTAAAGTGGTAGATGCAGGATTGTGTAGCAAAGCTTCCGGACGTACGGGAAAATGCACACGTCTCAAAGAAGATTATGGGGAGAAAGTGGATCGAAATAAAGAGTTGTAAATTGTTTATCTACTAAGAAAAAATGTAAATCAATATTCTCGTAATGCTCCCATCGTGCCATTATTGCGTAAATAAGTTTTAGTTTTGGGCATATATGCCTGTTATTTTTTGTCAGGGTTATTTCTTGTAATTAAAATACCTAATTCATACTGGGTATACTAAAAATAATAATATAGAAAAATAAAAAAAATCTCACGGAATATCCGATGTCTTATGTACTAAATGTTTCTGACTGAATGTATTAAACCAAAACAAATGATATTAGACACGCTCTCGTAATGACATACGAGCTTCGTATCGGAGACGTATCTTTACCTGGTAATGTTTGCCAGTCCCATTTTTAGATTACATAAAAATGCCTTTTTTTACAGTGAGTAATATTTAAGATTAGTTAAACTGCATTATAATTCGTAATCAATTTATCACACCTTCCATTCTTTCTACTTTTTGTGTGCAATTCCACCTACATTTCCATTCCGTGTGAATATTAAAGTGAATGCCTACAAAAAGCAACTCGATTTTTTTGGTTCAAATCAGTGAGGTGTTGAATTTTTTGTCTTTGTATTCATTAAATCACATAGAACGATTTATGTACTGGCAAGAAGCTGCATACAAGTTCTTCATATTTAATATCTGTGGCCTTATTCTCGGTTCGGTACAGAGAATGATTGGGGAGACACTCGTGTGTGCTTTATACACGATCACCGTTCTATTTAATGTACGCCAGATCTACCAGCACAGAATTCAGATTATGTAGTCGCAGTATCGAAGACGGGTCAGACCTCATCGAAAAGAGAATCTAATCTTGCAATACACGCAGCGTGTTCTATTTGGATCGCAAATCAAATGCCCGAAAGCGTATCAGAGAAAGCTGCTTCTCGAATTCTCTCCAGACAATGGCCGCAATCCGCTCAGCTAATAAGCCATTGTGCGCTGCTTTTGTCTCCTGCCAGAATTGCTACGTCGAGTCTCCTTTGCGTCGCGCCTCCGAGGAGCAGCGCACAACGCCTTCGACGGACGGGGCCGCTAAAGAAGGCCTTATGTCCAGACTAAAATGACGCTCGATGACTGTGGAACTCATCATTTAACTACCCCTAAGTACTTAATAATTGCTTTTTATACATTCTGGTTCTCTAGCGCTAATAGGGTTAAAATAGGTATTCTGAAACAAGAACTTCTAGAATTGCAGAATAATCAACTTACCCCCATTTAGAGACCTTCGTGTTTAGTAACAAAATAAAAAAAAAACATTTCGAAGTATATAAACGTTTTGATTTTCTGTATCAATCGTTGTTTGCATAAACTTGAGTTCTCAATTGAAAGGCATTAGCCTTCTTGTAATATGTAGAACCTTTAAAACATATTTGAGTTTTCTTACCATCTTGCGTTTCGCAATAACTAGTATACTCCTTTGCAACGCGCCGTTTCGACGGAGTGAATTTGAGAGAACACGAATCTCGCCGTGATGTGTTATTTATGTACCTCCTTTCGTACTGAGTTTGATTATTTGAGCTAGACAATGACGTCATTTTCAAATTATAAAATAATGGTGGTTCAAAACGAGATTTTAGGCGAGTCGTCTGAATCAAGGAGGTGCACCTGGAAACAGCTCGAACGTTAGGAATGATAAGGTTTCAACTAATGTTTCAGTCGTTTCTATTTCGCCATTTCTCCATGTAAAGTATTGATGTTTTACGGTAGTTCTTTGGTTTCAGATTGCACTACGAGTATGTTTTACTTGTAGCGGAGATCAGAATAGAATCTTGCCATATTAACAACGCATTTTCTTCGATTTTGGCAGTTGATGTTTTGTCATTCCAGAGAGTCGAGCTTCCCATGCCGGCTTCCGCAAAGAGGTGGTGTGGACTGGGCGGTAACAACACGCTCGTCACATCTGTCGTCCCTACTGCCATTCCCCTCCCCCTCTCCCAACGCTGCCGTTGCAGCGGCAGGGAGATTTCTCCGCCCGCGCTACGTACTATAAATACGCGCAACAAGGAGGTCCCGGCAGTGTGTTAGTTGAGTGAAACTTTTATTACAGCCAATGACGTGTTTAGGTCGATAAAGAGCTAATACCAACCATGACTGATATTTATAATACCAGGCATTAAATATGTGATAAATAAAAAATCATAATACCATGGTATAAGAAAAAACGTGTTAACAAAAAAATCGTTGATTGGATTAAAGTGTACTAATGTCTTTATCTACACCCCTTCTGCATCTATTGTTCCTAAAGTAAGGATGACTAATAATTTAATAGACACCGTACGTTTAGATTGACTTTTTGTTTCTCTGTTTGATTGGATATAACATTGTAGTATTGCGAAAATAACAGTTTTGAAATATGCTGGAACTCTGAGTTTCTAGTACTGATAATGGTCACTGTGCTTCTTTGTAGATATCTCTTGAACTTTTGATTACTCTACTACGGGGTTCATACTACGGATTCCTGGTACACTGATCGACTTAGACAATTCCTGGTATGATTTGGATTATTGTATCCAAATTGGATTCTTTGGATCCTATCAATATTCATTTTTTAAGTAATAGAGAGTTAGATGTTGACATTTTCCCCACGACAAAAACGCACTACTGCTTTAATTCCCGAACGCTTTTGGCAACTTATGTACAACAAACGGTCTCTGCGATGTAAGTTTTAAACGTAGTCTTCACTTTTATGTACTGACAACGATATTTGTTGAAGAGCGCTCTTTTATTGGTAACTTTTTTAGAAGCAAATTCTTTTTAAAAGTGTAACGACATTACAAGTTTCTGAATGGACATGACCCTCCAAACGTTCGTGATGAATCATTAGTCCTCTGGGGTTGCCTGGATCCATCGAATATTCACTCATTCTTTCACTCACTCGTTCACACTTCACTCCCCAACACGCAAATCCGCACACCCACACACCCACTCTCTCTCTCTCTCTCTCTCTCTCTCTCTCTCTCTCTCTCTCTCTCTCTCTCACTCTCACACACACACACATACACACACACATTCACTCAAGAGGAATATGATGGTATAGATTTAGTTGCACTTAAAATGACTCGCCCTGTGTATTATGTGTGGCATTAATGAGAAATTGTGGACGGGGGGGGGGAATGCCGGTACATCCCACGCGACAACTTAAGTGTTAAATGGGCGCAGCGGTGGGGATTCGCGCGGCCTCCCACTGCGCACCGGCTGCTCTGGGCTCGGGCGTGCATCCGCCCCGCCCCGCTCCGCCCCGCCCCGCGCCGCCCCGCGCCGCCCCGCCGCATCGCTCGCGGCGGCTGACGCGCGCCCCAAAGCGCTTATGTTAATTAAACGCTGCAGACTCCGCGCCGTCCTTTGTGCGCCGCGGCGCGCTGCGGCGGGGGCGGATGTGCGGGCGGCGGCGGCGGCGGCGGCGGCGGCGGCGGCGGCGACGTCTGCGAAGCCCTCGCAGGATGCAGGCGGCGCGGCGCGGCGCGCGTCTTCTCTTATCCGCTTCGTCGTGCTATTTACTACCGATCGATAATGCTTTGCTTATGGGGTGAGCCGGGGCGAATTTGTGGTGGACGAAGCGGGATTTATCCGGGTTCTATTGTTTCTCCTGGTTTATTGTCATTGAATCATACTATGATAATCGTGTATCAATCAAATAACTCCACCACTCCAGAGAGAGCGAAAATCTTGGTTCTGGTGTCATTTTAAATAATGTGTTATCTATGTTGTTTTAGTCATTATTGTCAAGCACTAGTTTCAGATTTCTCTGAAAATAATGTTAATAATGACGCATGAGTGTGAAGCAAGCAACACCCTTCAAGGCAAAGAAAAAGATAAACTGTAATGTAGTCTATGTACGGAGCCAAATGAGGCAAGAATTAGCAGGTGTGTATTTTACACATTACGTCGTAATATAATCATACAGATCAATTGTAGCTTCACACTGGCAATACTGTGCGAGTGTCATGAGGGATGAGTAGGGGTATAAGGGTAATAATGTACATCTAATCCAAAAGAGTGGAAAAGAAGGTTCGGTGGGGAACTAGATCGCGCAAGGTCCATGGTTCGTTGTGCATGGCTCCGTTTGCCAACCGCCTGCAGTTATCAAGATAGGCTGATTACAACAGATGGGTTACATAGACCCCTTTCTAGAAGTGCATTTTAGTTAAAAGCACGTAAGATTATTTTTATAGTATGTAACGTTTTCTCTCGTAAACTTTCATACCACATACTGATGTATCACAACTGTTCTTGTCATTGTTAAAGGAATTCAATACAACTTTACTCGTATAATTCCGCAATTTAGTGCAATAACATTTGTAGACGTATTTATTCTCTTTCCTTTTTCTTCACGATGTTACATATTACGAAATTAACCTTACTCGACATATACTTAACGTATATAATGTTAGTACATATTACGAAAATTAATTTTACTTGAAAAAAATGCCTTAAACATTCCAGTGAGATCTTCATGCGTCTTTTACATTTTATACAAACATTTGAACCAACATTCAAGCAATAACATGATTATTATTTTAATTATTTCTTTCAGATGCGTTATTCTACGCGGTCAAATACAGTATGTCTCAGAATAAATGTTACAAACACATGTTACAAATGTAGAACGTGTGAAGGGGCAAAAAACGATCACATTTTGCTTCAATGGGAAATTTTACACAGTGGAATTGGCATAGCATGAGATGTGGTATTTGTCTGTGATTTTTATGGTAAACCCGTAAGCATTGATGTTCGGTGGGAAATGAAATCTCCTTGACCACATCAGAAGGAGACCTGCAAGACAGTTGTGCTAAAGGCGTTGCCTAGCAATCAGGGGCAAATTTTACTAGCATAAATGCATGGAGCTCTATTACGTGCAATTTACCAGTATATATTCATAGGAAGGGAGCAATCATTTTTGGTTCCTCTACATGTCCTTGAAGTTTGTGATTTTTATTCCGAAACACATAATCAATTCTCTCAAATGTAACATTAATACTATCATTCTTTATTCGTGTAACTCCCTACTCGTTCTATCTGTTTAATAGTAAGGAGAAACTTCAGAAGGTTCTTCTGAGACTCGCGGGTCCTTCCTGGAAAGGATCCCTTGTTTAAGAGCGTTCTGTTCTGATCCCCTCTGGATGCAGAGAGAGGCCCAGGGGCGCCGCCGACGCTGGCTCTCGTCCATGCCGCGCCGCAGCACCGCATCGCGCCGGGCGCTGGCTTCGGGCGACAGCTGGCGCCGGGAGCGGGGTCTGGCATCGCCCTCGCGCGCTGTCCGCCCGCCCGCCCGCCCGCCCGCCCGCCCGCCCGCCCGCCCGCCCGCCCGCCCGCCCGCCCGCCAGTCCGCCCGCCCGCCCGCCCGCCAGTCCGCCCGCCCGCCCGCCAGTCTGCCCGCCCGCCAGTCCGCCCGCCAGTTCGCCAGTCCGCCCGCCAGTCCGCCCGCGCGGTCGACGCCCTCAGCCGAACCTCTCACCTACCTCCGACGCTCACCTACCCGGTCGCCCGCTAGGCTGCCTACCCGTCTGCCAGTCTACTCGTCCGTCGTCTACTCGTCGCCTCGCCAACTCGTCCGTTCGCCCACTCGTCTACCCGCCTACTCGTCCGCCCACCTCTTCCCGCCTACTACTCGTCCACCTGCCTTTTCAACCGCCAGCCTACTCGTTCGTCGTCGTCTCTACTGCCCTCCTACTTGTCCGTCATCTCTTTAACCGCCTACCTACTGGACCCTCCACCCACTCGCTCGCCCATCTATTCGCCCCTCCCGCCCACTCGCTCGCCTCCCCGCCCACTCGTCTACCCGCCTACTCGTCCCTTCACCCACTCGTCCGCCCGCCTTCTCTTCCGCCCGCTTTTTCAACTTCCCGCCCACTGGTCCGCCGGCGTCATTTTTCCCCGCCCACTCATCCGTCCGCGTTCTTGCACTCCGCCCACTCGTCCGCTCGCCTTCTCTTTCGCTCACTTTTTCAACTTCTCACCTACTCGTTTGCTGTACCTTCGATCACCCGCATATTCTCCCACCCACTTTATCAACTTTCCGCCTCCTCGTTCCCTGTATCCTTGGTCATCTGCCTGCTCTACCGCCAGCCTTCTCAAATTCTGTTCGCCCGTTCGCCCGCCAACTCGTCACCCTGGCCACTACTTCGACCCCCGACTCGTCCGAGCACATACTCCGCTCTACTACTCGTACAGCTGCCTACATGTCCATCCGCCTACCGGTATACTCATCCGAGTTCACACTATTTTCACGTCATCTTTGTCCGCCTCCCTTATCTCACTTCGCCCGTCGCAACCGTAAACTTATCGCTCGATAATGTTCATCACTTCAATTGTATTATGTCATTGTTAGCCTTTCCAACTCAACTGGAATGCGTTGCCCTTGCCACATATTCCCGTTTCACTACTCTGATCACCATCTTGTCAGATGGTCTCTTCTAAGGCCCTCCTTACATACTATTTCTGATCAGTTTCTGTCATTTGTCCACTAGCTCAACTTAATTAACCTTGTTGTCCCCAGCCCTTGTCAATCACATACGCATCTCCCCCTGTAGGTCCTATTTAGCTTCGTTCCTGCCTTGTTCATCTGTCCCATTTCTTTTGCATCTCTCGCTCTGCCGCTCATGGCAACCACTTTCAGTCCACCAAGTGATTGTATGGCAACTAATTATACTCTCACGCTGTCTATCCATGACATTTTCATCTCTACCCTTCTGCTCACCCAAGGGGTCTTGCTCCCCACCTATTGCTTTTAAAGTGCTTCCCTTTCTGATAAGGCTTCACAAATACTGACAGCTTTAGGGAACTCCTCCCCATGCTCCCTTCTCGCACCCGCCCATGGGTTGCACGACCCACTCCACTTGCTGTCCCAGCAATCACGCCGTGGAGGTACTAATGCCGCCGGTATTGGAGCCTCTGAGAGGCGGAAAAATTCCGCGGATGGAAATCCAATTTTTAGGTTATTTCCGCGAAGCGCCTCGACCGCTGTCACCCCGCCCGCGCTCTGCGCCGCCTCTCTCTGTTCGCTGCCACCAGCTGCCACCGGTCCATTCAGACGCCGCTCTTTCCAGCAGCCGCCGCCACGCCGCTCTGCTTGCAACATACGGCACCAAAATGTCTGTTGTGATTTTGTCTGCTGTAATACTCATTGGGATAGTGTGATACTCGATATGCTCATACTGACAAACGACACTGCTCCCAATTATTTGAAAAATTACAAAAACAATATTGAAAAAGTACGGTGAATAATAATACAAGTTTTCTTAGTGAAATGTGTTTGGAACCTTAGAATATTAAATAAGGCCATATACATTTTTTTTGTAAAACAAGTCGTTTTCGCGTAATATTTGAATGGAGTATATGCATGGGCAACCTATTTTTTTCCAAAAAAAGTTTCCAAGTTTTTCCTTACATTTTTTAGTTAGATGGAGCAAAAGATGCTTAAAAATAGTGTACATTTTCATTGAACTTTGCTTGATTTTTTGCACATGGCAAAAGTTACAAATAATGTGAAAGAGTGTATACTGTTGAAGCACATCTTACTAAAACAATATCTGGTCTGTTATGTTTATTCTGGGGTTGTTCTGTGTTCTCAATTACTTGCAAAGAGGTCCCTTGTTTCTTTCAGCCATTACCTTATAATTGTTGATCACGACTTAATGAATACTTTTTAACGCTGCTGAAGAATAGGTCACAACTTGTCATGTGCTGTTTCTGAAATATAACCTTTAAATCGTGACGTTTTGGCCTTTTTTCTCTCAACATTACATTTCTACTCATTTCCATCTCCATGAGAATATTAGGTGAGAGCGCTGAAACTTACCATAAGAAATAAACGATGTATTAAGGCTGATAAATGCACTCGGCCGTACAGTCAATCTAGAAATGACTAGATCGAAAGTGCAGATGCTTATTGACACACCGTCGTGTTATTACAGAATTGTGGATCAAGAAATATGGAAATTAATGAGTTCAAAAACAGTTTTTTTCAGATTTTATTATTTAAATTTTTTAAACCAAATGATATTGTAAAATAAATTAGTGTCAGAGCACATTGCAATATAGCATTTTGAAGTTTTGTTTTCAGTATATACACAAATTACTCCTGGTGCAATTATCCGATTCTAATTTACGCGAATTATATGTTTTCTTGTCTCAATATTTTCGAAAAACGATATCAACCAGATAATAGCCTCTTGTGACTTGTCGGAAGTCCGATTCAGGTTTTTCCTTCGCCGGAGGCCAGCGGGACGCAGGCCAGCGGCGCCGTTGCTCTCCTCCACTTTAATTTTTGCTCGCCACTTCCACGCGCGGCGCGCCTGCGTCGCCAAACGAAGGGTAAACAGCGCGCTGCGCACTTCTGCCGCGGAGGGACGCGCGGCCGGCGCGGAGCGCGAAGTTCGCACCTGAGCAGCATCTCGGTTATTAGTCGTTGCCTCCCAACAGGTGACCCGGTGGGAAACGCTGGAGTGCGAGAATGTGTATTAGCATCAAAATAGCACGAATTCAGAGAGAAATAAAAAATTCAAAACGTGATTTATTTTAAAAAAAACATCAGAAATTAATAGAAATGACAATGGGAAATGAACATGTGAAAAAAGATCTTAGGTTTTGTTTTTAATCTTACAATATTAATGTATAATGACTGTAAATCTCTTTCATTTTTAATATTCGAATTTGTCGCCAGTTGTCAATTAAGTTCTAGACTTGCAGAACGTTTTTAGAATTGCAGAACGTGCTCAATGGGACTAGTCAACGGAAGTGAGTCTATTCCCTGCTGCTTCCCCAGCATCGAGAACGGAGATGGCGAGTTCATGGAAGTCACCGAACGGAGGAGGAGGAGGAGGAGGAGGAGGAGGAGGAGGAGGTCTGCCCCAATTCCCCCAACGGGATTGTGTTATTAAGAATGTTTGGTTTGTTCGCGCGGCGAACGTCCAAGCGATCGAAGCTGGCTGCGGGTGTGGGAGAAGGCGCGGCGCGCGAAATGGGTGTGGGAGGAGATGAGTGCAGAGAGCAGGAGTGACGCTTCGAGGGGAGGTGAAGGGGTTGGGGTGGAGGAGTGGGATGTGTTGTGGAGACGTGGATTTGTGTGGGTGGGGAAATGCAAAGGGGAGGAGACGGAGACAAATGGCGGAGGCGGGGACCGGGAGCGGTATAGAGGGTGAACAGCGGTAGCAGGGAGCCGTCGTGGCGGGGAGCCGTCGTGGCGGGGAGCCATCGTGGCGGGAAGCCGTCGTGGCGGGGAGCCGTCGTGGCGGGGAGCCGTCGTGGCGGGGAGCCGTCGTGGCGAGGAGCCGTCGTGGCGGGGAGCCGTCGTGGCGGGGAGCCGTCGTGGCGGGGAGCCGTCGTGGCAAGGAGCCGTCGTGGCGGGGAGCCGTCGTGGCGGAGAGCCGTCGTGGCGGGGAGCCGTCGTGGCGGGGAGCCGTCGTGGTGGGGAGCCGTCGTGGCGGGGAGCCGTCGTGGCGGGGAGCCGTCTGGCGGGGAGCCGTCTGGCGGGAAGCCGTCTGGCGGGGAGCCGTCTGGCGGAGAGCCGTCGTGGCGGGGAGCCGTCTGGCGGGGAGCCGTCGTGGCGGGGAGCCGTCGTAGCAGCTAGACAAGGGAGCGCCGGTGATGAAGCAATGTTAGCGAGGAAGGGACGGTAAAGGGGAATGGATTATAGGGGGAGCGGTGATAGCGAGGGGCGGTGGCAGGGAACGGCGTAAGCGATGAGGTAAGCGGCGGGGACGGGTGGTGGAGTCGGGGAAGCGAGAGTGATGGGGAAAGGGCGGTGGCGGGGAGTTGTGATGACGAGGAGGGGGCTGTGAGGGCGGGGAGGTGGGGCGGTGGTGGCGGGTTGCGGCGGCTGCCTTGGCTGGGAGTAGTGAGGTGCGGGGATGCGAAGGGATGGCTGCGAGGAACGAGCATGGGAGGTGTTGGCGGGGAAGAGCGGCGCCCTGATTGGATATCGAGCGGAGGTGAGGTGACGGCGTGCTGGGCAGCGAGGAAGGAAATTGCGTGGGCGGAAGGAGAAGGCGATACCCACCGCCGCTTCCGACCTGAGGGATGGAGAGCGCAGCCTCTCACACGCTCTCCAGCGCTCGCGAACCTCCCCACCCGAGCACTCCGCCCTTCGCCCTTCACCTGCGACGATTGTCCAGTCCTTAATCCTCGATATACTGCTTCCACATCACTTGCCTCTCAGTGCCTTTGCTGTCTTATATTCTTTTTAACCTTTGGCAAAGGATTTTTGATCCAGTACATTTCGAACACTTAGCGTTCAATTGTACTCTATTGTCTTATTTCGGCAACATATATTTCTGCGCTCCTTTTGTCTTTTGTATCACAGTTTCTCCATTAATGTTTTCTCAATTTAGGTCTTTACACTATTTCCTTGGCTTGACGTCTCTAGGTTTCATGGAATCATTCTTCTCGTCTTTCCTTCAGCTGTTCGTCTTCATCTCTATCTTCCTCTAAATATTTCCATTTCTTCCGGAATCCTATAATACTTTTATTCAATTCATACTGAAGTAAATTCTCCTAATTCTTTCATATTATCCCTTTTGCCAGCTTTTCAACTGCATAAGCTTTCCTTCTGCACAGCCGCTAGCCCGTTCGTTTCGAAGCGCTTGGGCCGGCGCGCCCCCGCAACGGCGCAATCAATCCGCCTTGGGTAAACGGTTACAGCGGCCGAACAGCGCCGTGGCGGATGGAGGGGGTTGGCAGGCCTGTTCGATGTTGCGGTCGCTTCGGGCCGAACGCCCGCCAGCCGCCTGTCCCTCGCCCCCGCCCCAGCCAGTCCACGCCCACGACGCCGCTCCCTTTGGTCAGGCCCAGACACCTGGAGGCCACTTCGCCCTCTGTCACGGACTTCTGCCATCTTGTTTGTTCGTTTTTCTTGTTATATATTGTGTAAAAGTGATGGTCAAATACCGGACAATTCGCGTTTAGCTTTACCGGCAATTGTTTTTGTATGATTATTTGGATGGTTTACGGAATTCATGATTGTCATTGCTACTGATGCAATGATCTCATAGACCAACTGCGTTTTTTGTGGAATTTAAATCTTAATTCTAGTGCAAAGCTGTTACTGCTGTGGAAGCCTGCACCGTTAATTATAGCATCATAAATTTTGTTTTATTCAAGACTGTGATAGTTATTGTAAATTACGTACTTTCAACCATCCTATTATAGATCGTCAAAGCATTGTGTGATCCCGTTGCATACGCTGTATCAACTTCACTGATTATTCTGACCAGGGATGAAAATTGCTGACTTTCCCTTCCACTCAACAATTACTAGGTTGAAACATCCAAACTTAACGAGGGATTCAAACCCGTCAGCAGAGCAGATGCCACAGCTGTCGTCTGTATTCTTTGGGTCATCTTGCTTTCAATACCGTTACTCGATTGCCATTCTCTATTGTGAACTCTCTACTAATAACTTCCTCAATCAGTCTGAGCTTCTTCGGCATCACCATGAGCCCTAGGAGTTGATCACACCGACTTGCGAAGGAGTAGATCACGCCGACTCCCTAGAAGATAATCTCGACTTGCTACAAGATCATCTCCTTACGAGCAAATGACGTTTACTCCAGGCGAGTAGAGCACGACTTCCCAACTACCGACAACCTGTCATCCGCGTGGCAGTCGCTGCTTCCGTTACCCACTGCGGCCGCCAGCAACAACCTCCCGTCGAGTGGTACGTTGCCGCGGGAGCTGAAAGGGCACCCGCATTTCCCGGAATGCCTGTGATACGCAATTCGCTTTCGCCAGCGCCGCCGCCGCCGCCGCTTCGTGTTGAAAACGGAAGGAGAGGGATATTATTATGCCGCGGTTATGGACGCATTTCTGGAACACGAAGCCCGATCAATATTGGCTTTAACGAGGGGAATAGGGACAAAAGGGAAGCATAGTCGAGTGCGAGCTGCACTTTTCAGCGCAATCGCGATTCGGAACGCGCTCTGCAACCGAGCCGCGTTGGCGCCGGCGGAAACGCACGTTCTTCAGTTGTTTGGCGCTTCGACAGGCACTTCGACAATCAATGCTTATGGATTCCTTCAGTTGAGGTATAATTAGGAAAGTGGACCGGTGAGTTGAAGACTATTTTCGCCAAGTTTTAGTACGGGTTAAAATGCACTTCTAATGAAATTTATTATTATAGAAAAAGTGATTAATGGCGTGCATGCAAAGAGATGCATTTTCCTTGTCCGAAATAAAATACTTACAAAGAACCCTGCCTCGTCTCAGATAAAATTCTTTCAAACGTCTTTTTGCTAATACAATATAATGTACAAGAAAAGTCTTCCACATTCCGTCGATTTGGCAGTTTCTAATGGCTGAAGCTTTATCATCTGTAATGATTCATTTAGCGAAGAGAACAGTTCTCTTATTTGTGAAATAAATGACTGATTGTATCTATGCATTTTAGTTTTAAACTGAGTTGCTTTTATGCGTTGTCAAATGAATTTTGAGGTGAGTTATTAACAGTAAACGTATGACTTGTAAAACTATTGGCTATCATTCTAAGAAAGTAGTTTTAAGACGAATATAAAGTGTACAATACTTCAATCATTAAATGCTTATTTACATTTTAAGTATAATTATCAGTTGAGGAGGGCCAACTGGCCAAGTAGCTTTCAAAGTTAGTATGTCTATAAAGCTTATTACTTTAAACGATTATGAAGAAAACCGAAGGAAACTTTTTATAAAGTGCGATATAATTATGATCTACTAATTTGTTATGTCTTCTGAGAGTGAATAATTTGTTTTCACTGAATGTGAATACGCGAAATGTGATAAGTATATTTTGATGGTTTTCGTCTTCAATTATGTATTGGCAAGATACACATATATGTCCTATCTTCACTTTCAATTTTAAGTCAGTTTCAAAAAGAGTATCTTTTGAAAACTTGTATTTGACCCTTCTTTGTTACTTTTCTTAGCTTGGGTCTTGTTTTTTGTACTAATTAAAATCATTTCCGCGTATTTATGTAATGCAACATCAGTGTACATCGAAATATACCTCTCAATGTCACTATTGCTGATGATGCTGTAATTTCACAACAAACATTTGAAATTTGAGCTCCATTCACATGATCATTTTTATCAAATGCGCTTTTTAATCATTTTTATAATCTTGTCATTAGACGCAATATGATAATCAATATAACCAACTCAGCCATTTCTGATGATGTTCGAATCTCTACTTCGTATCACCAAAAGTTAGACATAAACAAGGTTTTATTATTTTATAAATCCTCTGATTGAAAACATGTTTTTTCAAATACGAAGATTTTCTAATTGGTCATGAACTTGTTTAATTTACAAAGAACTTGAATCATTCAAGTCTTCACATAATATTAAAAATGTTGTCCCACATAAAATCTTTACTTTCGTGGAAATATTTCAAATAAATAGTCACAAACTAGTCTAATTATCAATTCAGCAAATTTATTACCATCTGACAATGATAGCCGAACTGGCACCTATAACACAAAAAACCCTGTTTGTCCTTTTTAAGAAGATGTAACAGAGTAGCATTCACGTCATTTGCATTCATTATTTTCTCAAAACGCTTTCTTTCATCTCAGTAAGTATTGGAAGTTACAGGTTTTATGCCGCTCTCTCGGCAGCTAGAGCTTCTCTGAAAATGCGTTACGGAAATTCTTTTTTTCTTAAAAAATTAACGAAGTACGTATAGTAGTCGAAAATAAAATTTAATGATGCAATTTATCGTCCTTAGCTTGCTTGTTTCTGTAACTTTACAACACAGCGCAAGAACTTTTTCTCTCGTGTTGCGTTCGTAATTATGCCTCCGCTTGTTTTCCGAATTCTCTGTAATGTTGCATGCGCTCGGAAAATGTTGGGAAGCTCGTTTTGCTCCCGCGCGGTCAACACACATTTTACGTCACGAAGGAATTATTTTAGAAGTCTCTCCATGTTCCTGCTTCCGCCTTGTTCTTTTTCTAAAACGGGCACTACAGGTAGTGTGTTGTATATTCATCACTGAAACTTAGTGTTGTGTATCAAATGTTGACATTTCTAATAAAGAAAAATCTCGTTCGTGTCTCATATTTCACTTCATGTTTTGCGTATCTCGTGCGTTTGCATTCTTTTCGGAATTTGTTTCGAAGAAAATATACAGTATGTTCATGGACGATAGTTATATCTTTTTAACGTGTTTTTAGATGATACAATGTATACATATAAAATTGTAGTAAAAATATATTCACACATTGACTCTGCTCTGTGGATTTTTCTGCACCTAATATTTTAGTGGAAGGAAGACTCAAGGTGCTTCCCATCACATAACGTCAGGCCTCACATTTTAAAATTCCCGTGAGGTAATATATAAAACCAAACCACGTGAACTGAAACACAGGTATTTGCATATTTGTTCATTATGAGGAAAGTACCCGTGGCGAAACTTTTTTCTGACGGAAGAAATTAACAATAGAATAGCACCACCGCGTGTAGAATAATTAATATTTTGAAATTTTAAGTTTTTCGCGTGCTGCTCTGGTAAACATCTATTCGAATCGTGGTCCCTCGCTTTTTGAAATGGCAACCTCGTCATTAGTCATTGTTACGTATGTAAATACACATTTTTTTGCGCTCAAGGCGCGCGGTTTTGCATCGCGGCGAGTAACAAAGCAAGGGAGAGCGCCCTGCAAGGAGACACATTAACATTTTAATGTTGACAAAACCAACAAACGAGTCCGGGCTGCGAAGCTCCCTTCCTCTCCAAGCCGCTTCACAGTGCGCCGAATTACGAATTCACCTGGAGAGACAACGTCGTCCTAAGAACCGTAAGTGAACATAAAGCCATATTTTTATTACATTGTTTTTTGGTATTACTCTATTGTTTTAATGAATCTAGTTTTAAAGCGGTTTATTAATTACGAAATTTTAAAAAGTGCCGATAATTACTCAATTCCCAAATTTAGGATATTGGATTAATTTAATGGTAATTTATTGGCGTGTAATTTTCTAATTCACATTGATGATAAAATTAAGAGATGTGGATTCCTATTAGTACATATCCATTTTTCGTAATAATATTTAATAAACTATCATCTCAATTTTATAAAGTGAAGCTTAGGAGTCCAGTGAATATTTTAAGTAACATTTTTTGATTAATTATTTCTTTGTTATCAAGAATTTTTAAATTAAAATTTATTTTTAATCAGCTTTAGATGCGAAAGTAGAAGCTCTGTACTGGTTTTAACGTTTTGGGGCCTGTGTACGGGTAGAACTTCATGATTAGGAGCGTTGCTTTCCACCAATGAATAAATTTTCATATGTTGAGAATAATTGGTAGTTTCTTACTGGGCATGTAGACTTACTTGACTAAAAAAATATTCTATTCACATTGGTCGGTCATTAGTACACGTGTACGTAGTGTTTTAAAAATTTTAACGAACCTTTATTGCCTCAAATTATGATTTTTCGAAATACAGTGCTGTTATATCGCCTTAACGCAACTAGGTAGAGGAACAAAAAGCCACTCGAAGCCTCTCCGCTAACGCCCCCTTACGTCCGAAATAAACAATCCAAACAAATTACGTATTTACATTCCAGAAGGTCTTATGAGTAATCATATTTCAAGGAAAGGTATTATTTGTTTCAGTGAGTTTTCTGGTAAACAATTTTTAATTTGGAAAAATGTTGAAAGATGCATGGCCTGTGTTTCAAATAACGAAGTTGTTTTTTACACCTCGTCTATCCCTTCGGTTAAGCACCCTGTTACTTACTCAGCATCGTTGTAATGTTGCTAATAATTGCTACCTCCCCACTAAGACGCCTGTTAATATCATGTTGGCATAAGGAAGGTGGTGAGATATCTGTTCTGACGTAATCCCTAACAACGGGAGTCGACTGTGATATCAGTGCATGCCAGATTAGAGGACCCTTTGATAATATTCAAGGAGAGCCCTTCTCAGACGGCTTACGTTAGTCTGCCAGCGCTGCGTGACAATACTTGAACCTCTGACACGTTAACCGCTCTGACCTCTACGGAAAGAACGTTATAAAACATATTTTAATAATTGTTTACCTTATTCTTTAGGAAGGGTATTTCCATTATTGTTTGCGTATAAGCGTAATGAATATGTTAATATGATAAAAATGAATTTTAAGAAGTAATTTATTCAACTAATGATTCAGCTATTATTGTTTCAAAATGATAAAACATTTTTAACAGGGTAAACAAGAGTTAATTAAATTAAAATATTGTGAACTCGGTTCTTGATATGAACATGGGTATTTTTCTGATATAAAAGTTCTCGACGGGGCGACTCTAATCAGTGATACTAATGAGGCTTACTGGTAGTGTTGCGGTGAGTTTGCTGGACTTCATTTCCTTGTTAGTGTTTTGTTCTGCGCGCGTGCGTCCTACGCCCTCCAATGGGCCGTGCTAGCTTCGCGGCCTCCTTGATCGCAACCCAACGGCAATAACAGGTGCGACGGCGAAGCTGGAAGGAAAAAATTAAGTATATAAATATGTTGTAATGAGGGTAGTCCAAATTAATTACCAAAAATTGTAATTAGTTCAAATGTTATGCAGCACATTTATTACACAAATAGAAAAAAATAATTTACTCTCGTTTACCTTGGTAGTGACATAATCGTATCCAATTTTTAGTGGTAGTTAATTGGATAAAATGATAATAATAATAATAATAATAATAATAATAATAATAATAATAATAATAATAATAATAATAATAATAATAATAATAATAATAATAATAATGTTACGGCTGAGTTAGTCTAGAAGAAGTAATTGTAGAGACTTTTGTCACTACAATTACTTCAGTGCACTTACTCATACCGGGAGATATTTAAGATTCGACTCTCAACCACGGCGAATTTTTCGATACCAGTGAAATACCTAGTTCGAATTCAGACTCTCTCTGGAGAAGAATTGTTGCGGCCGTCTGCGGTGTCCGAGGTTTTTTCCGGTCATTACCAGACGAATGTTGGAGCAGTACCCTAATGAACGGGTCACTGACCGCTTGCGAACTTTCCTTCATCCTTATCTACGTCTTCCCTTACATACACGCACACACACACATATTTATATACACATGTACACGCACACACACACTCACTGACATACACTACACTACCACACATGTTAGAAGAGCAGTCGGGCGCTTAGAGCTTGACAGGCTGGGGCGTTGTCACAACGACGGGAGATATGTGCATGGTGATATACCCGGAAGTCGACATGTGGGTCTCAATTTCGGCAGAGGGGATCCAATCAATTAATAATGAAGGTAATTAGAAAAAAAAATTGCTTCAAGTGCAAACGTTCGGAATTTATTTTTTCTGCAAGCGGCGTTTGTCTCAATCTGCAGATTGTTCCGCTCGCGTGCTGCCCTCTGCACAACCTTGGCCTCACCCCCCCCCCCCCGCTCGCGTCACGGCCTCCTCGATCGCGACCCGGCGTTGTCAATAGCAGGCCCGCCTCGGAGGCAGCGGCGGCGGCGGCGGCGGGCTTCAGAACCGCGCGGAGGCGGGCGAGCAGGCGCGCGCCCGGCGGGGGTTCCTCGGCTGACGGTGACAAGGCTGCGCGGGCGACGTGCCTGCCGGCGCGGGCGGTGACCGACGAGGGGATGGGGGGGCGGGGGCGGGAAGGGATTCTTTTGTGACGACTTCGCCGGAGCCCTGCGGGTGGCGAGCGCCGGCGACCGGGATAATCCTGATTAAGGCCCCAGGAGACTGGTGCGTTGCCCGCCTACTTACGAGTACAGAATCAGTCTTGGTTGAAACCGCCTGGGGGTGCGGAAGCACCTTCTCGCAGTATCTTGTGGTATGTGAGGGTCATTGCAGGGGTTCCCTGGTAACCTGCACTCTTTCCGCAATAACTTGGTGCTGGTGACCCTCATAACTAGTTGATGGCATGCGTGACGAAGTAAATTGATATTGCAGTGTGATGAGCTAGAGGTGAGACACTTTCAAAAAGAGCGTGGAAATAGTAAGTGGAGAGGTAAGTCACAGGATGATGGGGATGACGATAAATTTACTTACATTTTAATATTCTCTCTCTCTCTCTCTCTATATATATATATATATATATATATATATATATATATATATATATATATATAGTGAGAGAGAAAGAGAGGGAGAGGGAGAGAGAGAAAGAGAAAGAGGGTGGGAGGGAGAGATGCAGAAAATTGTTTTTTCTCTAAAAGTGTATTCGCTCTTTCGTTTTAAGTGAAATTGATACTTTTGATGTGAAGTTTTAAAATTAAGTGTGTGTAGTGTATCATGTCAAACCGATGTTCCTTTTCTACCATTTTCCCAACATCATTAATTTTACGAGTTTACATTTGTATTCAAAAGGATGGTCTCAATTATGTTCCCATTTTAAAGGGATCATACTAGATTTAGAGCCTCAGCTTCAGACTTCTTGTTTTGCAGCGTCTCCATAAAGTATTAGTTATTTATCAAAACTTTCTTTTGCATCTCTATATAAGTATTTTTCATTAGTATGTTTAAGGACCTTATTTCTCGCCCATTGAACAATATACGGTGAACGTAGCGAATAAAATAACTCTATGACAAGTAAAAGTGTAGCATATGTCAACGCGTTGTTAACGGATGTTTCACGAATATGGCTTCCACTGTAAGAAAAGAAATAATCATTCAATATTTTTGGACACATTTTGATAATTTTTGAGTTTCGTAATAATCCTAAATTAAAACTTTTCAGTTGAGTAGAAAATTAAAAGTAATTTAAATGAATTAATACCTTTAACACCATTCTATCAGCAGGAACAATTACATAATTCGTTATAACGTCAGCGAATTATTCCCATCAAATGTTATCGGATTGTTTCAACTTGAATTTCATTTTTCAATTGCAGTGTGACGATATTTTCTACAACGATTCGCATAATATGCAAAGCAGCCTTCCATTACAACAATAGGAACGCCAACCAAAATACGATAACGACTTTTGCTTTTGTTCAAAATCGGGCGATTTCTGCTCTCAGCATATACCATCCTTTCAGGCAGGAGCGTCGCGTTTTATTCGAAATAAAAAAATAAAGCGGCACGACTGACGAATAAATTGGCTGAGATATATGGTGCCTGGTTGCTGCCGACGGGTATGCTAATGGATCACCTTCTCCAGTTGCCCGTTGGGCCTAATTGTAAACGCGGTGTCGGCCGTGCTAAAGGTTTCACATCAATTCCGGAAAATTAAGATCGAGTATGCGCTCGCATGGAGTTGAGATACACGAGTTTCCGCCATAGGCGGATACAGTGACTGCACTACAGGATGGGCAGACATTTAGTGATGCCACGCATTTGTAGACAGTATACACAAAACTAACAAAAATTCTTTGAAATAACTGAAAACTGCGCAGAACTTAACTTTTTAGTTTGGGAAATTCTGATTATGTGAACTTATGGGTCTTAGATTAAATATTTGACGTTATAAAATATATGAAGACCATCAATCAAAGTTGACGAATATTTCTTTTCTCTCTTCAACCCAGGTTTTTATTACATTAATTACTTTGTACTGCATTCCAATTTTTTTTTAAACATATTTACCACGATTCTACGAAATATGTTCCAATAAATCATTTGGTCCATTAAGTTCTTTGGAAGCAAAATTTCACACTTAATATTCTGGAACATTGTTTGTAATAATAGTATCAGTGTATTAAGGTCAGTAAATTAGTGTTGTCTGGACCATATACATACATTCGTTGGTGTAATAAGCACGTCTCTTGATAATCAGCAATTGATCTTCTAATGTGGAATCATTTGATGGATACATTTCCTGTTATCGGCTTTTGAGGTAAATTAATATTAACTTTAGATTCTTGGTAGTTATTTCTTTTGTCCATTTTCCTCAATTGAACTTTAGTAGAAAAAATTATGCGAAAAGTGACAAAAACGCTTTACCCGTGATTCTAGGTTAGACCTTTTAGTACTGAGTATTACTAGTATAGAAAACAAAGCACTCTAAGAATTATTGAATTGAAGAATACTCCAAGCAATTATTTCTTATTCATTTAGGAATTCGTGGGTTATCCGAGTAAACATTTTTGATTGGTTACATTTCAACAGCTTTCTTCTATTCATTCTCTTGATTATGGTCGACTGAGTAGCACAGAATAAACGTGTCTTCATAGGGTAATTAAGAAATTATGAATGGTTATTTAATTGATATTTTGGGAAGTATGTTGGTTTACATTTTTGTTCCACTGCATAATCACAGGATCGCTGGTTGAGACAGGATTATAACTTACTCGCACTTCCCCAATATAGACCATTTACCACCATATCCATAAGCATAATTTAGACCGACAAATAATATTTATAAAAACGTCCAAACGTTCAAAAAATACCAGATCGGAAACGAAAGCATCGAAAAGGACATCAATATTTTCTCAAAATGAGTCAAAATAAAGGGAAAACGTTAAGGATTGACGGAATACCAAGAAAGGATGGAGGATGATATGCTCACAAAAGTGTCTTGTCATTCCCTACCTCTGGAAAAAGAGATTCTGGTTGTCAAGGAAACGATGGAGAGAAGCCAGTACTGGCCTTCTGGCCTGAATCCCGTGAAAGGAAGGAGAAGAGAAAGAAGTAAGAGGACGAGGATGAGAAGCACCTTTTAAAGTGAATCTTAGCTATATTTCAAGCTCAGCAATTTCTATTCCACCAGAGGTCCTTACTTTCGCCACGCCCTGTAGGCGGGCCGCGACAAGTGTCAGGACGCGGGACCTGCCGCCCACCTGCTTCCTGTTTACCGCGTCAGGGAGCAGGGAAGAGGCCAACTCCGCGCCTCGCCACGCCTAGTTAATATTCCTCCTCCGCCGCGGTTATCAATTTTATTCCTCGCACGCGGCGACCGAGTAGGTGGATGCGGGTAATTTAATATTCCGCGCCCCCGCAACTTTTCCGCTCCCGCCACATCATTGCGAGAGTTCGCGACTAACAAATTACCCTGACAAATTGCTCTGAACATTTTTCGGCGTGACAAGTGCTTTCTGCCGATTTCTTTAAATTTCAGTAAAATTCATAGCTGCCTTTTTTGTTGCTTGACATATTCGCGCGTAGTTGGATGAAAGCTTTATTACAGAAAGTAAAAGTTTGACGAGTATTTATTGAATATATTAAAACTTATTATTTAAGAATTTAATGGACATTGACTTAATTTTTCTGAAATGTACGCATTTAAAAAATAAATTCAAATAATTTTGTTGTTAATGATGAAATAAAAATCTAAATAATATATACTGAATAATACTAGATAAATAATAAGATAAAAAGTATTACTCGTCACAATGAACAATTACGATATCATGAAATTAAAATTTATTGAATGTCAGTATTTGTTCTGCAACTCAAAAAAATCAAGTAAAACTAGAAAAATATTTTATAAATATTTAGATGACGAAGATTGATTACAATTTTTAGAAAATAGTTGAGGTGCAATGCCACACAATTTTGTATTGGAAAGTGACTTATTATTTGAAAACGTTTATATCGGAATTCTATTGAAAATATGTAGTAATGTATCAATGTTCAAAGCGTCCGATTATTACCAGAGAGCACGATTACATCTTGTGAGAATGGATATCAAAAATAATAACTTTTCAAAACTAGTGATACTACAATAGCTCCCATATTCTTACATTTTTTTAAAATTTTCTTTAATTTTCTCAATGTTCGAAATTTCAGAGAAAATGGAACCTATCCTTTCTTAGAAGCGTTCTTTGCTATTTTTGAGAGAAAAAATGAAACTTTGGCGCTGTTTTTGAAAAAAATGTTTTCTTAATCGAATCTGTAATTTTAAAAGGGAAATAACTCATTTTTTTTTGTAAAAATAGTTGAGAAATAGATTTTCTTTGTTATTATGCAAGCTGTAGATCAGTGTAAAAAAAGAAACTTGTCCATCTTAAAGAGTATGGCCTATTTCCACCTAAAAATTGTAATGACTGGAGAAGTGAAAGATGCCCAGGACTAGTTTCTGACGCACGTACATACGAGTATATTGATGGGCTTACCAAGTACTCGTTCATGTTGGCAAAGGGGAAGGCACATCCAGGTTTGCCTTTCATAAAACTTTGATTCAGTTGCTTTTCCAATCACTAGAAAGAAAATAACGGATGTTCAAACAATAGTAAAATACATCCCACAGGAATATTTCCATTTTTACCAGAAAGTTTTGACAAAGTCTCACACTCAAATGGAAATCGATGATGAGTATGTGGTGATATCATTAATTTAATAAGAGTATTTTGCATCTCTACATATCACAACATGTTAATTCACATCATTATAGATTTAGTCTATGATAATAATGTTTCATAAAACCAAAAATAAAGAAAAATATTTTGTTTAATATTTCGTAATTATTTTATAAAAGAAATAAGTGCAGAGTATAAAAACGGCTATCACAGAAATGCAAATTTGAATTTACAGAGTAACCCAACCAATCAATAACAGCCAGTTCTACGTGTTTGTTTAGATCATAAATGTCCGAGATGGCAACTGTGGAAGTAACTAAGTTTTCCTTCTCTGAACTATGGAACAAGGACTAATTTCTCTTTTCAAATCACCGACTCAATTGGCTTCATTTCAAGCACAAGTTAGGCGAAAGCTACTCATATTTTCAAAAAATTATACTATACCTTATTTAAAGGTCTAACGTTTCGACGATATTTCATTAAGGACAATATCTGTTGATAATGTTTTGAAATTTTAATTTTTTGAATTTTTTTTGAAAATACAGAGAGTTCAACTATATTCTAAAAAATATATATATGTTATCATACCTTTAACCATTAAAATGTTTCTTCGTCACTTGTGGTTCTGGTAATTCCAGGAAATTTTCTAACAATGTTTTTTAACGTATCTGAATTCGGTTACGTATCTGTTCTTACTCTCTGATTAGTAAATTGGATCCAGAATTTTTCTACGCAATTGGATGGTGTCTTCTGTGAATTTTAAATTGGCGGAATAAAGATTTCCTTGCTTTTATGCCACTTCTTTCGTTAAGATTTATTTGCTGGGAATGAAGTTTATAATTTATCTTTTCTCCTGAAAAATGGCACTTTCTAAATTAACTTGATTTTATTGATGCCGCTCTAGGGATACAGGAAATAGAACTTTTTTGTCCACCGTTACTTCAACTTTTAAAGCGGTTGGATTTAATTAAAACGAATGGATTACAATAATTTCACACTCAGCAGACGAGGAAATTGGAATGCGGATGGAGTTTCATTTTAAAATACAGCATGCAACCGCTGTTCCGGAGATGTAGCGCAGTGCATTTGGCGCTTAGTGACTCCTCCTCGTGTCACACATGACCAGCCAACGCGAAAATGAAGGATTGTCCCTCGCTGCTTCTACAGACGCGTTGCTTCCCTATCTTCCTTTTTACTTTTTCGTTCGCGGAATATGTACGTAATATCGAGGAAGTTATGTAATGCTGCAGAAAATCGATGATCAAATTTTAACGAAATACACGTTGTGGGGTCCCTTAATTTTGAAAGAATGTTGTTTTTTCAAAATGTCAGTTTGGCCGTGTGTGAACCACTAAATAATGTCTGGAATATTCCCCAATTTATCTACCCCGTCTTCAGGCCTTGCAAATTTGAAACTAATATTTTTGTATGTGGAGGTGCTTCTCTTAAAGCCTCTGTTTTGTTTTGCATTTGTGAACTTTTGTTTTGACCTACGTTTGTAAACTTTTTCTCAGACTCTGTGTTAAATACGAATACATGCTAAGGATACTAATTTGATAACTGAATAGGTTCTGCTTCTGTTGGTATTCAATTTTCCGAATGTCTTCTTTTTGTCTCATTTGAAATTATTATGAAAATCATTATTGTATCTGCATTCTTAAACTCCCGTAAGTTTTTAGTAAGTTGTACTCAAATCTTCCGAGAAGGAACCCAGTAATTAGTTTAAATATTGTCAGGGGTCACACTCTTATGGTATGTGAGTAATGAGAAAAGAACGCAAATGGTTTACCCATAATAACGTTGGTTCGAAAGTAGGTAAGGCTCACTTTTTAGCCAAAAAATAACTGATGATGCTGTAAAGCAGTGTACTATGCCTTTGAAGATGTAGAATTGATGCCTGAAGTAGAGTCGATGGGGGTTTTTGCAAATCTGCAATATTATAATAAGACCATTTCTTACTTATACTTGCGCTGTCTGGGGTGGAGCGGCCAAAAGTAACGTAGAAAAAATTCAACTATTTCAAAATACATTTTTAAGGCGCATAATTGAATCATCATGGAACGCGTCAAATAGTCAAGTTAGAAATGAGCTGAATATTGAAAACTTGATTACTTACATTAGAAAACTGTCAGTAAACGTTTTCGAGGAATTACCAAAGGCTTAATAAGTTAAAAAAAAATTAATCTACGACTTTCAGCAGACGACTTTGAAATTATATCAAGATACCCCAAGGATAAATTACGCCCACCATAAATAAACACTTTAATAAGAATGCAAACTGAATATAAAATCTTGTTAAACACACAAACATTACATTAATTATAAAAAGGTACGAAGTAAAAATTTAAAAAAAATACATACACTAAATTAAGAGATACGTAATGAAGGAAGAGCGAGCTTCGATTAAATGAACTCCCCGCCTGCCTTTGCTTTAATACAGTAATATTAAGATATGTAAATCTTTGTAAAATCAGTGGATTGAATAGATAGAAAACAAAGCTGTTAAAAACGTCTGCGATGTTACATGGCTTTTGTCCGTGGCAGGAGTTTCGAATATTCCCACAGCAATGACATGAGCGCTTGTACAAGAACGCCACGACGAATCATTTTTGATATAATACCTATTACAGAAAGTATTTTGTTTTTTTATGCTGGTTGATGGAATAATTAACAATTAAAGATACTAATGTATGAAATGGATTTAGTTAATGTTGATTTACTTTAATTACGTTCGTGAATTGTTAATCCATCGAATTAAGCTCTTTAATATTGAAATGATTCTCTTCAAGCGTATGTCCTCTATCTCGTGTGTGCCTATCACGAAATTAGACTATTTATTCAATTATATTATGGCCCATTGTGGAGATACTGAATGCTAAATTTGGGTTGAAATTACGAAACTTTTATTTTTATTACATATTGTTTTTTAAAAGAAATATTTATTGCTAGGTAAACATCTAGATTATAATTTTGTAATTATTAGTGACTTTTTATTTACAAATACCGTGCAATATTTTAAGTTTCATTGAAAAATAAAATTTTAATACATGGTATATTAAAAATATACATCAAAAGATGCAGTACATTCTATAGTCACTTTCTTACTAATAAAGGACTCGTTAACGTGTTAAACTAATGCGTTAAACTAATTTTTAGATTTATCTGTAAGTCGAACTACTTTCCCGTTTGCTGTATTTTAATTGAGTATCAGTTTACTATTTGAAGATAGGCGAAACTGAGAATTTGTATATAAAATTTAGAAAATGTATGTCCATTATCAAGAAATACATCGAGGTGCTTCAGATGTAATATAATTAACTTTGTGGCAATTTTGGCAGTTTATTAAAGCTGACAAATTATTTTCTCTTTATCGTTAAAAATATATTTGCACTCATGCGGTTTCAAAACTCACTTCCGATCCAGGAAGAAGATAACTCTCTTTGCTGTCACTTTGGTCAGCGAAAATCGAGTTATTATTCAATCCAATGAGCAAAACGTTGGGCTTCCGTCATCAATTAAAGCCTTCACGCGTTATCTTGAAGCGACGATTCACTGCCCCTCGAAGCGAATAAAGCTACGTGCTGTGCTGCACGACTGTACAAAACGTGTATGTGGTACTCCCCGCATCTTACTCTCGGTGTCACAAACAACTCAGGCGTAAATCATGCGAGTTGGGACCGAGGGATGGGATGGAAAAGGGGAAATCCTTCAGAGGAGAATGGAAAGTTCGAGAACAAAAGAGCTCAGAAAGATAGAAGGGTGAGGAGAGGGGTAGGAAGAGGGGAAGAGTTACGTGACAATAGGTAGAAAGGAAAAGAAAGAAACACGGTAACGAGAAACAGTAAGAAAAAATTAGAATACCTGTGAAAAAGTAGTTCTGAAAATTGAAATATCGATTTCTGTTAAGAATTCTATTGTTTTCAAAACGAATATCCAGCTGACTTCGCAATTGTTCTCTTAAGCAAATTAAAATATTAGTAGAAATTTCCACTTCGAGCAAATCTAATAAGTTTTGGAGAGTTTATAAGAGTTTACAAATTTCGAATTTTTAAATATATTTGTCACGGAGACAACGGATTCTTAAAACATATTGTTACAAGTTGTCGATTACTTTTTCTTCTTGCTCTATCATTTTCATGATTTTCGGTTCCTAAAAGTTAAAAAGGGTCGTTTCAGAATGTGAAGACATATTTACTGATTTTGTAATCACAATATTCCAACTAGTTCATTTTAGATTAATTAACTTTAATTTTTTATTAGTTATGATTTCGGTTTCCTTGCAATAATTATTTTTGAAAAAAGTTTATTATATGGACCTCCAATTCAAACAAGGGATACTACTTCACATACTTTCTTCCATTATTTGTAATTATTAAGTAATATCATTATACTAATTGAACCTCGAAAAGTGTTTCCAACCCACATAAATATATGGAAGGGCTATTACGCAAACCCAAGCACATAGGTTCGAAAAACTTCTCTCACACTGATTGAGTCACGGGACGACTGTCAAAGTACAGAAATGAATGTTCGCCTTTGCATTCGATTCACAGAACGTATTCTGATTACACTACGTATTCGATAAAGTAATTTGCTAATATGCCAGCCGCAACATCAGTATCAGGAACAAACAAAACGACACTTCTGGCAAAAATCGACACTTTTCGCTACAGCATCTTCTCCTATATTATTTCAGTAGTATGGCTCTCACACACACCAATTGAAGTTTTGTGGTTGTCACACGCACCCAATCTTTATACGTGAGGTCACTAAAAAAATTAATTTCACGGGAACTTGACGGACTTCAACTATAAAAATAAGAAGGATTTGTCAAAAAACGTCCATTCAGTACACTTCCAGGAGACACAGAACAAAGTGTCGGAGGATAAGAAGTATAGTGATCTTCAAGAAGAATATACCTGATGGGCGTAATATGAAAATGGAAAGATAGGGTAGACATGTGAGAGTTCTCGTACGGGTACGCTAGTTACAATTATTTTTCCATACTACGTAATAGTGTAGGGGAGAGTGAAATCAATGCCTCCGCAGGTGATATCAGTTTCCTCCGCGAACAAACCGCCGGGTGACGCGCAGGCGGGGCCAGCCCTCGCGAACGATGTCGCTTCAGCCGCCTCCACGGCTTATCGCCGTCATTCGTCACTGCTCGGGCGAGCGCGCCGCGAGCAAGGGGGCGGGGCACGGCGCCGAGGAGGGGAGGGGGACGGAGGTAACGGAGCAAGGATGAGGGGAGGGGCGCGGCTCGAGGACAGGCGCCGGGTGCGCAGGCGTTGGCAAAGGGGAAAGGATGTCGAACGAAAGACGCCTGGTGATTGAGTGAATACGCTTTGGTACGTGCTTGGCTCCGCGATGCTTTAGGTACTAAGAAGTCGGGTTTTGGTGTACGAGCAGTGAACGTGGCGTTGAATCAGATGACTGTGCCATCGCTTTGCCGTAGCTCCAGGCTCTTTGATTGCAATATATTTAGACAAGATTAATTTCTTCTTCTCCTTCTCTTTTCTCTTTGTCTTATGTGATCGTTATTGAACAGTTGCACCATCTGTGGTTCCGTGGAGTTGGTGGCTGGTGGACCCCCGAAGCCGAAGAATTGATTCATTCTGAAATACACTATACATTATCCACGGGGCCGCCTAAAGAAGGAGTGGAAAGATTTTGTTAGAGAAGATAAGTGTCAGAATAGTGTCACAATGGATACGACACAAAATAGAAAGAGCTGGAGAGTAGCGATCCTAAATGCCGACCACAGATAACTGTGTGGCGTCGTGGTAAGGTGAAGAGTACATTATGCATCAAAAGGAGTATATTATCAATAATAATAAAAAAATACGTTTTCCAGATTGATTACTTCAAATATTAAAACGCCGAATAATGCTTGAGGGTGTTTGCTATTACAACTCCAAAATAAACTTTAAGTGTTCATTACCATAATTATTAGTTTGTCATTGTATTTTTAGATCGTTTTCAATTTACGATTAAGATAGCTATCGTATATGAAATGCTTTCATTTTTAATGTTTTTATTATTTGCATATATTGTCGCAAGACTTACTTAACGTTTCCACACCATTATGATAAAGTTGAAATCTTTAGTTTCCGTTATAAACCTTATATATTTCCACGATATATTTTTGCTCGAGTGCTTACCGCTGTGTGAAAAGTGGCGACGTTCCTTACCATGGGGTTTGAACTGAAATCAATGCTTGTCTGCGCTGTAGGTAATGCCTGTACCTTCAGAAGTATAATTATTTTACTGCTTTGTTTAAAAGTGCTGTTTTGAAACATATTGAACTGACTTTATTATCAATTTGTTCGATTTTCATTGTTGTCATTTTATTCCAGGTATGACTACATTAATTCAAATGAAATACTTCTCAGAATTTTCCTAATCCATGAACAGTTTCAATTTAGGTTTTCGAAAACTGACCAGTGAGCTAATACATTTTTGTTGGCGGCCTTATTAATTCCGTGTTTTTAGGGTTGTCTCGTAGGCCTTTGCGGACGGTTTGCAGATGAATCGTGTGTTTCCTTGAATTTTATAATCCTGCCGCAACTCACATGAACGCCCGGCGGCGCCCCCAACTTTCCATAAAACCGGTCTGTGCTTTTCATCCCTCCACTCTTACTCATGACGCTACGTCGATTTTTTGGTTTGCGAACTTTATTTATTTTTATTGTTTCCGAGGTCAGCTTTATTTCGACGCGGCCGCACCAACTTCCTGTTCGAAATAAAGTTTGTATTGGTTTTTGTGCCCAGCGGATGATCCGTCGTTTTATTGTTAAATGTTTGAAGGGGGACTTAATCTGCTTCTACATCCAGTCAAATAATAAAGACCCGTGCATCCTGTAGAAGCTTCGGTGTCGTTTTGTGCGAGATAAAGTCGTATTTACAAGTGTCTTGAAATATTGACATTCACATGACCATAACTGTGGAACGCACTATTTAATAGTCCGTGTCTTTTAACAGGAAATTTGAACCACTTGATGTATTATTGATTAGAAAATTACCTTTAGAGGAAATTTCTGCTCTCTTTCACACACACACACACATACAGGTATATTTATGTATCGTTTCTCTTTTATTTTACTCTCTACTTGTCTCTCTCTACTTGTCTCTCAAGGTTTTTTTCATTTTCTTGGTCATGTTTATCCCTTACTTTTTGTCTTCGATTTGATTTGCTGTACTTGTTACTATTATGTGAGGGTAGATGAAATAGGACTGTTCAGGAAATTACTTTCCGAGTCATAAGAATGCCTGTTCTTCGATTTTAGGATCAAGTTTGCGAATTCTATGTTAAGAGATCTATAAACTTTTGCAGCCGAATGCCATCCATGATAACAACAGTAAAATCCGAAGTAACATGGATAGTTACAGAACAATGGAAGAAATAAAGATCTGACATAAAGAGGGATCTGATTTTTAAGGTACCACGTAAATATTTCCCCACCAAGAAAACTGAATATCTTACGAGCATTCTCTGGCTGTAATTTTGCGTATGACTATCCTTTTTATTGGACTCAATCTATTCCATTGTGGTAAGCACTGAATTGCTAAGTGCACTGATGTCAATTTTAAATAATTTTGCATGGATAAATGTTGAGATTAAGAGATATTGACAGTTGTATTGTATCACCGAGGTAACATTTTAAGAATGAACTAGATCTTAAACTTCGCTTGTGCATTTGGCGCAGTTATGCAGTTGTGTCAAATTTCCTTCGAGTTCATCGGTATTTCGTAAATCTGTGTTACAAATTGCTATTTGATTTGTATAAATACCTATTTACATTCTTAGTTACATTTCATTACCTATAAATGAATAAATCAGCGTTAATGCACGTTTTAGCACTTTAAATTTCCGTATTTATTTCTCTTGTACTTTCGCGATATCTTGGCCCTAGTTGAGAAGTGGAAAGAGAAAAAATACATACAGTGGAGATGTTTCAAAAACACGTCGCCGATGTGCAGTGTTACGCGTCCACTGGCTTACCTCGCGCCTAATTGTCCGCTATAGTATGTTTCTATGCTATCATGCTCTGCCTTTTACATATACATTCAAGTTAATTTTTGGAAATACGTAACTTCCTTTATATTTATGCTACCCTACGTTTTCTCTACTGAATTTCTTACACTCTTCTACCGGCTACTGGCTAGTGAACAGAAGAGAATATCTGAGTGGAGAACCTCGGATCGAAATTCTCCGCTCACTCGCAGCTGTCTCCCCAGTGTCTTGCTCGCCCCCCCCCCCCCCCAGTTCATCTTTTTGATCTCCGATCAAATGTACACATCACGTTGCTGGTCTCCCCATTCACATTTTTAGTTCCATTTGTGTGATGAATGAATTTGTCCAACACGTATCTTGTGCAATGTTGTACAGACGTATATTATCTTCACGTATCTTATCTTGCATGTGTATCTTATCTAATCGTTCATTCCTTCGGCATTTCTATCCTTAACATACTCTGGTTTTCCTCCATCCGCCAATACTACTGAGCAACTCAACGTATTAAAGGCGGGAGGATACCAGCCCCGATCGCCATGCTGCAAACACAGGCGGTGCCTCGCCCCGCGTTCGCCCGACAAATCCGCGGCCGCATTTTGCGTGGGCGGCTCGCGGCGGGCGAACGCTGTTTACGGGCGACGCCACGCCCATTTTAATCCCCGCCCGCGCCGCCCGCCCCGCCCCGCCCGCGGCGCTGCGCGGACGCTCTCTTTATTAAAGCTCGTCATGGATTAGTGGAGCGTGCGGTGTGCGGTGGACAATAGGGCCGAAATGCAGCGGTTACAATTGCTCCGTGGCTGACATACCTGCTCGGTCGCCGCGGACGCGTTCCGAAATTGTGAGCTGTGCGATGGTGAGTGCCCTGCGAGCAGGATTCCGAGGTCGATTACCCTCAACGCGAGTTGGCGGAGGCGATCAAATATTTTGGCGGATTAGATCTGGTTGTAAGCGATACAGGATATAGTAAACGTTTTGATGTGTTCTGTTTTTGACGCGAGAGTGGAGGATTTTACCAAGTAGCAACATTACTGTAGAGATCGAAGGTTTTGATGCAAGGCAAGGTTGCCTGCTGTGCTACATTCTCTTCACTATGTTGGTGAAAGATGCGGCCCTCAAAACGGACGTCAGAGAGCATGAGCTATTTTATTTTCTATTTTATTATGTTCACATATTTCCATCTCGGTTCGGGTACGGGTTAATGATTGTTTCCCTTATATACAGCTCATCGATCGAAAGAGAAGCATCAAGAACTGCGATTACCCAACGATTTTTAAATAAATTGCTGCAAAACGTATCATAAAAGAGAGATGGATTAGAGGTCACTCCAGTTTTCCTTCCTAGTCAGCCTATACTGTGAATGTACTAACTTATATGCTCTCTCTCTCTCTCTCTCCTTCCGTCTCCCTCCCTCCCTCTCTCTCTCTCTCTCCCTTCTCTTCTTATTTTTCTCTCCCTTTTCTTCCTCTCTCTTTTCCTCTCTCTTTCTTTCCCCCTCTCTCCTTCTCTTTCTCCCTCTCTTTGCACGGTTGGACGAATGGACGAACACACTGACGGACTTTTCTCCATAAATACATTTTTCGACATTGCGGATACACATACGTGGATTCTGACTGCACAACGTGTCAGAGGAAGTAATTTACTATATACAGGAACAATAATTATTCCCTTTTTCTGTATCGGGAACCTACAATACTAATGTTTCTGCCGAAAATGTGCAATTTTTTGCTTAGTAATTACGTAACTTTATACTATCTATGTAGTAAGAGAGAAAGTTCTTAATTTGATATCTTATGTAGTCAGTTTTCTTTACTTTAATAAGTAGATAAAAGATAATATATTCGTATCTGCGGAGGAGTTAATTCACTGCAGTGGATGTGAGCTATTGCTCGCTATGAACAATGTTATTCCACAGAATATACTATAGAATTAATGGGTTATTTTACAGAATTTGCAGTTTATCCGTTTCTATGAGTAGTATATCCTGATAAAAATTTTTTGAATAAGATGGATCTTGTAAAAATCGTAAGGGTAATATTCAATGATATTTTTAAAGAAAGCCCTACGACAAAATTCAATGCATTGTAAACCACAGATAGCTTCATTTACTGGGCTGTCCGGGTGACGCCGCGTCCATGGCGAAGGTGCCGACCTTTCGGGGCGTAATGCATTACGCCCTGAGGAAGGTCGCAGAATGGCGACCGAAACGTCGGCACCTTCGCCATGGACGCGGCGTCACCCGGACAGTCAAGTAAATACTGACTCCGGCCGCGGAAGCCTACGCTCTCGCACATAGCTTCATCGGCAATCTGTATGGGATATATTAAAGAAATGTATTATAGCGTTTCAAATAAGAATTTTCTCGTCTTCGTCGGAAATTGTTTGACATGTTCTTAATGAGACACATCGAAAATTGTTTGACATGTACTTTGATTTAGCAGCATCAGCATTGAGTTCATGGCAACTCGTACGATGATACTCACTTTTCGCAGCTTGTAGGAAGTCGAATTTATCGAACATAAAGTACATGTTTAATTTTTAGAAAAAGTGTTGATAATGATTAAGACATTTCATTTTTTGGGCTTTGGACCTAATTATACTGCCTTACATTTATTATTGTGAGAAAGTTAAAAAGAAATTGAATTTATTTTATTTTAAAAAAATAGTCTTCAAAATATTATTGAAAAGTATATTTCTTGATTTTATTTCTCAGTATGAATTTTATTTTAAATCTTCATTCAAAAATGTATTTAGAAGAACAATTTAAAGAGAAACAATGACTGCATCATTAACAGCTTGAAACTTCATAACTGGCTGGCAGTTACATATGATTTTTTGTTGTGACTGCTCAGTCAGGAATGTTTTAGTCTTCTTTCAACGTCTCTGTGATGATTCAAAGTGAGTGGAAGTTTTTCCGTTGGCCAGAAATGAGCCTTAAGATGTTGTTTTCCTACCGAAGACAAACGAGACTGTTTTATTTTGATTCTATGGTAGTCCGAAAGCTGTTGCTTTGTCTTTCCTTTTCTTGTTTATGTTCTTGGTCCGTAAATAGAATGTCTGCAGCTAATGAGTGATTAATCAGTTCTTGCCGAGTACCACCAGTGTAAATACATGAATGTTTTGGCACGAGTGAAACCAAGGACAAATTGAACATCTTTCAAATTTCTTTGTAGATCTATTGTTAGGAAACCAGATCTTTGATTTAGTACTCAAATTACAAAAAAAAAATGTTTCAAGTTGTGTCCGAAACTATCCGTAATGTTTTAATTTTTGTTTCTATTTTAAACTCTTTGAATAATTGAATACTTTAGGCGAATTAAATGTAATAACTTGGGCAAGTTATTAAGAGAGTAAATTGCGAGTTTAGTGCTTTTTAAGTTTTATAATTACACTAGCAGCTAAGAACATAATAACATTCACGATTTCTTCGTAGGAAACATAAATGCATCAACAAACTCACTTTAATATTAAGTCACTCGATGATCTTATACATAGTTCTCTGAATGACTACAAACTTCATGAGCAATTGTGTATTTGACACTGACACTATTTCCTCTGCTAGTTTCCTTCCACAAATTTTAGAAATCAAAGCGAGAAATATCCTCCGATTGACTTCTAAATCTCTTTCAATCACGCAACTTTAATATTTGTTCGCTATTTGTGGACGCTAATTTTGTCACAAATTGAGTACAAATGTGGGGTCAGAAAATGCGCGAATACAGTGTAAATGTTCTCAACCCTCAGTTACCTTACGGCCGATGATGATTAGCCGTCTGTGCCCAGAATTCGGAATGTGGCGTTAAGATCACAACGCAACTTTCAAGCAGCGTCTGCTGATAGATTTTCATTATGAGAAAGGATTTTCCTTCAGAAAAATTGCCGACTTAGAATTGTACGAAGTACCGTTTGAGTTAAGACAAACCGACTCACAAAAACAAAGACAGAACAGTGTCCAAGCCCCATAAAGGCCCCAGACCAACATATTGTCGGAGAGAGAATCATCAAAAAGTGCAAAAGAATCTAGGCGTGAGTAGTCCAAAACTTGGGGCTGAGGTGCGGATGGAAATTGGGAAGAATGTTCATCCCAAAACTGTAGGGACAATTCCGTAAAGGGGGCAATATATCCGAAGAGTACCTCGTAAGAAACCTTACGTAAACAAACATATGGGGGAAAACGAATGGATCAGATATCAGGTATCAGAGTGATGGCGAGATATCATATTTGCTGATAGAAATAAATTTAACCTATAAAGAATGCTAGTGAGTGGTAAAGTGAAAGCTGAAGTCGATAAAAAAATTTGCAACCTACGGAGAAGCAAGGAGAGAGCAATCAATTGTGTCCGAATATTAAAGGTACTTTCACTCTAATTCAATTTTTTGAACAATTGAGATTGTATTTGAACATTTTCTGTTTTATATATGCATTTTTTCAATACAGTGGCTAATAAAGGTTGCCTATAAAATTATTTTATTTTCGACCCCGCTCCCTTTGTAAAAAATACAAAATGGTTAGAGTAAGAAGGTGCCTGAATATTAAAGTCAACCTCTGTACATTGCAAGAATCAAAATCACATAACTTGCCTTGTATAAATTAAAAAGAGTTAAAATAACGTACATTATTTATGCTACATACACTATGAATATATTACATACATTACGTATGTTTTGAATGTTTTGGTATGATATACTTATATGACCAATTTTCTTAACAGCTTCACTCATGTGTGTGTTTCGTTTCAGGTAAATGGCCAGAGGGAGGGATCGTCAAGAATAGTTGGTGTAAGTGCAAACCCAAATTCTTTCCGTTTAACTTCTGTTTCGGTTTTGTGTGCGCTGAAAGTGTGTTGACGTAAATTTAACCCTTGCATTAGATTTCTTTGGAAAAGTATTTATCCCCTGCAATTTAACTATATTGATGTGGGAACTGCAAAAAGTTACGTAAGTATAATACTAAAAGAGTACTCATTGTGCTAAAACGACAGTGACATTTCACATGGCAGGGGGCAAGTTGCATTATCCTGTGAAATCGGTGACTAACGATGCGGCAAGTTTTGAAGCAATACTCATAATACTTTCATTATACAGAACAGTTTATTTTCGGTATTTGAATTATTTAAAAATTTAGCTAAAATATTATTTGTTGTCGTAATATTGATGAAAACTAGACATTCAATCGTATTGCGAATCATGTACACTTATTGTTGTATTTGAATGAAATCATAAGTTGTGTTGCATATACATAAGGTACGTCAAGATACTTACTAAGGGTCGCGAGTACCACATTCAGAGCTTCTTGTGAGAGATTTAAAAGTAAGTGTTGTACTCGTACAAAGTACTCACGAGTACACCGGTACACCGTTGGAAACCTGACCCATGAGAGTCTTTTGGGGAAGTCAGTTGACGATTATTGCCCCAAATATAACTATATTAATTTCCATTTTCTGTACTATAGCAAATAAATAGTCTATTAAATTATAATAATACATCAATCAGATTTAAAGTTTTCAATTGATAATGCAAATAACCAAAATTCAATGGAAAGTATCTTGATTTTGTAATCATGTTTACAAAAATGCATTAACATCTTACGTTCAGGCAAAGACGTATAACAAAAATCCGTGTGTGTTAAAAGAGCTGTCCGCCCGAAAGCGAGAATTGTTAACAGAGTCTTGTTAACTTATTTCACATTATTGCAATAAGCAAATAATAATTTCATGATTTAATAAAACATAACATAAAACAAAAATAAGGAAAGAATTCGCCATTCAAGCTTATTCTTGCTCCTTGGAAAAATGTTTATACAAATCGGAATTTAAAAACAAAATAAACATATAATAATATTATTATTATTAATAATAATAAATAGAACATAATATAATCATAATCCAAATCTCGGTTATTTCATAGTACAAATCTGGCAATTTCGTATAAAGCCACTGTTCCCCGCCTCGCGCCGGCGCGGCGGTTCAGCTTCGGCGTGTACACCCCTACTGGATTTGGAGGGGATATTGGAGCAGAGTCAGGGGAAGTTGCCTGTGATGTCAAGAGCGCAGGGCTTCTCAGGATGGCAAGTAGATCGTGCGGGCGCGGTTTGGCATGCCTTATGTAGATAATAAATTTAGATTTTATCCATAGAAATGTCACAGATGTAAGTATCACTTTTCAACGATGTTAATAACAACACTAATAGATTTATTATCATCATCCAGGTGAGTAAATAAATGACGTACCATCGCAAAATCATATTCGCAGAATAAATTTCAAGAGCCCTTGCCATTATGTGCTGGACCCCTGATTGTCAGAGTAAGCCAGCAACTCTCCATAGTTGCTGTCCATCGGTCGGATGTTCCAGTCGTCTAGTTACCATTCCAAAGCTACGTTTGGCTATCTTTCAATCATTTCTACCGGCAACATGGACATCCAGTATCTTTTTGAAGGTTACTATTCTTTCAAATACAAAAAAAAAAAAACCTACACTTTCTTCTGATGACTTCCATTGTATTAAATTCCGTGGTGGTAGCCGATATCTTGTGGTAATCCATGGTATTGTACAGGAAATAATCTCCACAAAGTTTAAATATTTTTATTAACAATTATCCAGAGTCAACTTTCGGGAAACACTTTTCCCATCCTCAGTGGATCTCTAGCAAAATGAAATGAAGCAAACATAAGTAGAACACAAAACGGGGGGGGGGGGTGTACAGTGGATATAGTGGAAAAATAAATATCATATAAATACAAAAAAGAAAAGAAAATAACTTACTGCTCAAGCAACGTGGATCTCCCATGAATGTTACAAATGGTCAAAAATATCTAACATGGTGGTACCAACTAGATGGCAGCCATCTCTTCGAATGGTAGAAGAGCAAGCCTAATAATGGAAGGGAAAGTGAGTGGGGGAAGAGGAAGGGGTAGTCATAAAAAGGACTACACAAAAGAATGATTAGGGGATAGTTAATAAAATATTTAGAATGGGACTGCTTTTAATCAAGGATTGTTCATTCAAGACAGAAAAATTAGTGTTTTTGAAAAGTTTTAGAATTTCTAAGTTCTCCAAAATGTTCATTTTAGTGCCTTTGTTGACTAGGTGAAGAAAAGGAAAAGTGTTTCCCGAAAGTTGACTCTGGATAATTGTTAATAAAAATATTTAAACTTTGTGGAGATTATTTCCTGTACAATTCCGTTGTATTGTAAAATACTGTGTTGATTCTTTTGTAGCTATCTGACAGGTCATCAATTTTCCTTTCTAAAATTCGGTCATATTCCAAATTTCGTATCAATTAAGTGAAATGACTCACTGATCATGGTCTACCTCAATTAAGTGAAATGACTCACCCATGGTTGTTGTTAGTTGTCAATTGCCATATATTTTCTATAAGCTCTCAGTTTCGATTTCATTTGTTGATAGATAGCATGTTCCATGTTTAACCGCTGGCCAAAAGATACACTGTAATCTTCACTGTAATTTTTAAATCTAAGTTTCCTATTTATCCTATAGAGTCACTGTTTACACTAAAATGTAAGAAAAAATAAACCATTATCTGCAAATCAGTTAACATGGGCGAGTAGAGAAGTTAAGACCATCGTCGCCGCCTCGCGCGAGATCTGGCGGCGACGCGAGCAGACGTCTTTCGCGCCAAGATCAATTACCCGGGCGCTAATATTTCAGAGTGCGTTTGTTCCCACTTAGCGGCTAATGTGGAGTTTACATTTCACTTAAGACAATTTCGATGGCGCGCGCGGCGGGCGGGGGAGGTCCGCAGAGCGGATAATTCGCGTTATAAATCATCTCTGCGATCATTTAACTAATTTGTGTTTGTTGCAATATGGAGCGTGGTGGAAAGGCCTCGTTTGTGCCATATCGCCGCCCCCTTCCAAAGTGATGATCGGGTGATGTAGTGTAAATGGCGTAATAAAACAATTTACGTGACGTTGATTAATTTTAGTCAGCCGTGTCGATGTAATGGCGTCTGCCAAAGAATATTAGACTTTTTGTTAGGGCTGCTGAAAAGAATATTTGTGGTCACAAATATAATTTAATAACCCAAAACACTTAAGTATTTCTTATTTTCATATAAGAAAGTCAATGGCATTACGCATTACTTTCTAAATATTACATACGTGTTCTCTTCAGTTTGGATGTACGCAGAGTCCAGTGCAAATCGAAGGGAATATAATCACTAAGATTTGCATGTGCTTCAAAATTATTATTAAATAGTTATTTGTATATGATAGGGTATTATATTTTTATACAGTTGCAAATAGCCTAATAGGACGTGAACGTTAAAATACGTACAACGTGTGAAATTCGTGTGAAATTTTAATTTTAAAATCAACTCAGGAGTTTGACTATATTACTAAGAATATCTTAATTCTGTGTATAAGAGTATTGGTTATAAGAAGTAAAAGAGGTTTTAAAAAAGATGAAAAAATTAAAGGCAGGCGAAGCAATATCAATTGACATTTGTAAGTAATTGTCTGGCAATGAACTGGTTACTTTCTGTAGATTTAAACCTCGCTCTAAATTCCATTGCAGTAAATATGTTTGAAACAAAGGAGCGGTAATTTCTTCGCCTCTCATTTCACCCCAGGAACCGAGCAATGGCTAATCGCATTGGGCGCGGCGTCGTGCATTTGATCGCCTCCCGACAGCGAGCGGCGCCAGCGCGCCCTCCAAAGCGGCTTCGGGCCGCGCAAAGGCGCGCCATCGGCGCCGCGGCGGTCGCGGGCAACGCAAGGCGCCTTCCCCGCGGACTCGTTTCCTTTGCCTCGGCCTGTAATCGCTGCTCACGTGCTCAGCCATCCTCCGTGCCCTTACCGTTCTTGCGCGCTTCATACCGCTGTGTTCGCGGTTTCAGCCTTCCTCCAACACTATTACTCCTGGTTCATCTTACGTCTGGGGTGTTTTTGGTCTGTACCTCTAACGACGCTAAGTGAAAAGAATTCTGAGGACATCCTATCTGTGACCAGTGGTCAAGCTGATGATAATAATAATAATAATGATAGTAATAATAACAGCAATAATAATAATAATAATAATAATAATAATAATAATAATAATAATAATCGGATTGAATGATTGTAAGCGACATACTTCATCCTAGTATCTTCTTATTATTTTAAAGTGGATTTCATAAGCCTAACGGAATTTACCTATATATTTTTAGCCCTATAATATTTCTCAATTTAATTTATCATACCGTTCGAATTAAAAATTAGTAGTAATAAAAAAATAGTACCAGATTTGCTCAGATCATGGCTATGGGTGAATACATTGTCTCCAGGACTGAGAGGGTATAGTCTTAAAGAGCAAATCGCGGGTTTTCGTGAGCTCCTTTGCAAGTTGCATCACTACATTTACCGCATGGTGGACGCAACGAAAGGGAATAATAATAATAATAATAATAATAATAATAATAATAATAATAATAATAATAATAATAATAATAATAATAATAATAATGTCTTTATTAATGGCGAGGCTCAGGCCATAGGGCCTGCTCTTCCGCCTAACCACTGAATTTACATACATTTAGAGTAGTAACATTTTAAGAGGGGAGGACAAACTGTACATTTACGTCTGGGAGAACAAATCTAGGGACCATCCCGGCATACGCCTTAAGCGATTGAGTAAACCCAGAAAAACCTCAATCAGGATGGCGGCTTAGGGCCGAACATTAATAGAACTGAGTATGTTGTACTGAGTAGTGAAAGGGAAGTTTCGTGAAAGAGAAAAGAAAAGACGTACAGGGGAAGGGGTCAGAAAGTATAAATGATAAAGTTTGTGAGGGAGAGGGAAGAGAAAAAAAGCGAAGGAAAGGACGAAGAAGAAGTAGGCGAAAAAAGTGAAGTTATTTGAGGAACGTTACAGAAAGCTACGTTTAGTTTACAGTAGCACTTTACATAAATATACAATAATTTTTACACCAGAGAAGCACAATACACTATAAGCTAATAACAACAGTAATTTTAAACACAATACTGGCAGTATTAATGGCCTCGTCGCATATCACCCGGAGTTTCTCGTTCAGATTACGGAAACCAGCAGTCGGCGTGTGTCTTTAAAACTCTTAATTTCTCGAAAATTGTGTTTTGTAACATATGGCGATATGCATATGTATGAACTCGTCTCTTCACGCTTGTTATAATGAGCTAAAAAATCCATAGGGTTCCATTTAAAAAATCGAAGTTGGGTCAATATCTCTGCAATAAAAAATGCAATAGAATGATATTATACATGACCATATGAGCCCCTTGCATATATAAGTTTTAGTGAAAACCGCATCTCAGTATCTGCAAAGGTACAGGAGAAAATTGAAGGGAACATCTTAGGTGGGCCACACGGTATATACTTTATATTAATAGTTTCTCCCCAGAAACGACACGACCCAAACATATTTTCAATTTCGCCAGTACGCTCCTCTAGGAGTTTTCGGCTCACTCGCCTCTAAAGATGTTATTTACGGACTGTTTATTGACCACGAAATAGAATTTTTTCAATTTATCCAATACAATTCTCTGAAGAAACTGGAATCAAGTTTAAAGAAACAAACATCAAATAAAAGAAGTACAGTGGTGGTTTTTATTCTTCACTTGGGCATCCACCTTTCTCTTCAAAGCTAATTTATTTCGGTGACGTTTTTTAATGTAAACGTTCAGCACGCATTTCTTTAATACGTTTATTACGGTTATGTTTTCTTTGATATTCCTGCCGCCCGACAAGTGTCCCGTTCAGCTGTGAAGGACGTTAAGTAATAAACGAAACGTTGCTAGAAGTTATGTCTCTCGAGTTACAAGTATTGCAACATTAATTCCAACTACGATGTCTCTTAATTTCTATAATCATATGTGAATGTTTTCGTTGATATACAAATATAAATGGTTAAAGGCGACTGGGTTAAACATAGTTATTTATGTAACTAATACTGAAAGTGTTTGTTGCTCGAATACAATTGACGAGCGAGGTGGCTGTACAAACCCAGTGCGGCATTTTGAATGAGAAAGACACGCTCGTGAATGATTCTTGAACAATTATTCATGGAAAATTACGAGTATATAACCTGGGGATCACAATCAACGTCCGAGGACTCAACAATGTTGATTCATGAAACACCCAGTGGTTTGTTTACTTTTCAGAACTCAATATTTTCTGTGACGGCCATGATCTCTCTATAGTAGTAAACTGCAAAGTAACACTTTCTAATGAATAAACATTGAAGATAAGTTTTCGTTTCCATTCACTAGTTCTGGAAATGTTATATGCATCTCCGCTTAGAAGTAACGGTTATCTTTTTCACTATCGCATTTTTACTGCTTAAGGCTCCACTCTACTCCTCTCCGGGTGATAAGCTGCTCAACTAAAAAACAATTAATTTTCACCTTTGTTGCTTAATTACTTAGCTTTTGTAATTCAAGTGAAGGACGTGGGACAGTAATGAAATATGCCACACCAGCCAAAGGAAGCCTTTAGGTGATCGTAATTGTTAAATCTTAAGCTTGGTCTTTTGAATGTTTGATATTTCTTGGAATGCCAATTGCTACTGTCATTAGTCTCTTTAGGGTAGACAATGATTTTTATTCAGAGAGGTGTTCAGAGAGGTTAATTCGAAATTCCTCCCACTATGAATGTGAGATCCGGCGCCGACCTACAAGGCGGCTTACGTGGATTGGCCCAAGTTCCTGACTGACCTTCCATCATGCGTGGTAGTGTAGTGCACGTAATGTAAATGTGTGTGACCGAAAGGAGAAAGGATAAAACGAAAAGGACGTTCGCTCACGGTTCATGGTCCGTTTGCTAGGGTACTGCTCCGGCATTTACTTGATATTGATCGGAGAAACCACGAAAAAATACAGACCACAGCAGACAAACGTAGAATTCTCCTTCAAACAGCGACCGAATTTGACCTAGTTAGTGCCAAAAATCCACCACCGCCGATAATAAAACCTTAGGATCTTCCTGTTACAGTTTCTGCAGACAGCTCCAACGTTGACTCCGTGCTAAACTCTGCCGATGATTTTGATCGAAGTGTGTCTCATCTTGTTGCTCTCACAAGCCCCTCAAAAATATGAAGATGACATAAATTGAAGCAAGGTAATCCTAACTTTCACCAAAATTGAGATATTATCATTTATGAGGATTTCTCTGGCTGCTGTGGTTTGCCTTGTTACTGCCCCAAGTCCTTGTAATGAAGTATTTTTAGGTCTTATGGATCTAAACGCATTGGATTAAACGAAAACGAGTGCAGAGTCAGAATAGGTTGAAACATGAGAACGTGAAGCTTCGTCATCACCACATCCTACCTTTTAATCCCCGGCTCGTTCCTTCCCGCCAGTAACTACCTCTCCGGCGCATGCGCAGTGTTTTACTTGTTGGAGCGCAGCTCAGCGCCCTTCCCTGCCCTGCCCGGCCCTCCGCCGCCGCCGCCGGCCCGGAGTAATATCAAGCGCGCGCGGGAAAAACGCGGGACAGCGCGAAATCCTTGAGGCTGGCGCTGCGTAATCCGATTAAGGCGGCTGCAGCATATGGCTGGGGCGCTTTTTGCTCCTCGCGCGGGCGCGGGTGCGGGCGCCGCGCCGGAGAGCGACTGCTGTCAGATAAAAGGAACGCGCCCGGCCCGGCCAACGGACGGGCGGATGGATGGACGGATGGCTGACTGCCGCGCCGCGCACACTGGTCCGAATCGGGCCGAAAGATCTGCGGAACGAGGAATCAAAGGAGAAAAAGAGAGATCTCTTTCATCAAAACGGGGAATTCATTTGTATACTTCTCAAGCTTTAGAACTGTGTCGTGTGCGACACTTGCATTTTAGTAAAACTACTAGTTTTACTAAAAAAACTAGTAGTTCAACTAAAGGTCTGAACGTGTGCTAACCTTACGATGATTATGTTAATATCAATTTAAAATCACTGCTTGTGCTTAAAGTGACAAAATCAACCATCATTTGCTCTAGTACACAACTTTGTGGAGGAAAGATTAAAACACAAAAAAGTCGAAATAGAAAACTCTTACAAAATTGATGCAAATACCAACGATGAAAAATATAACATGATAAAGCGAAACCTGTTTAACTGCTCATAGTATTATAAGAAGAGTAATTTTGTTGTTCATTAATTCGAAAATTCCTGAGTACTCCTTGGGGTTCACTCCTTAGATGACTTTGCTATACAAGTATACATACATATTGTGGTGGTTAATTTTGCGTTAGATTCTAGGAAGAGGAAAACTATGCTCCTTTGAATAAATAAAAAAAACATCGGTACATCCGTTGATTCGTTAATTATACAAAAGTTCGCTTCCATCGAATGAGACACTGAGGCCGAGGCTCAAGGCGAAGTAGGAAGCCAAACCCAACTTTCCTAGCTGAGATGGCTCAGAGCGTCAACTGCTGTCACTGCAGTGGCTCTAATCCAGAGGTCCTAGGCTTCAGTCCCGATCCTGTCCCGACCCTCCATCCTGTCTGTAGGAGAATTCTAGCAGACTGCTTCTCTGATCCCTTGTTTCTCCGATCAACACTAGGTGAACACCGGAACAGTTCGAGCCTAACAAACGGGTCACGGACCGCGCGCGATATTTCCTTCTTCTTCGTTGTCCTACCCTCTCTCTTACATACAGAAACTTACATTCACATGCACTGCATACCATTCACGTTGGAAGATCATGCAGAAGCTTAGAGCTTGTCCCGGCTGTTGTGGAGCTCCGATGATAGAAGATACCTGGATTAATGTGATTTATCTCTTAATCATGATTGATTTTTTTGTTTTGGACATTTACTTTACAAGAAATAATGATTTACTCAGGCAAGGATTAGTCAAAAACATATACTGGAATTTTTTGTTGTGTCAATAGAAGGATAACGAATGAAAATTTACTCTTTGATGAACGCTGTTTCCTAATGTGGTTATTTTATATTCTTCGTCTCCAATGAGATGCCAAATGTAGCTGTTGTCCTCTCATTCCAATATGATGTTTATAGATCTTGTCCCTGAGACTTATCCATCTATTAATACTTTTTGTTTTCTCGTGTCTGCGTGTTTTTATAAAAAACAGAACTACTTATTTTTCGCAATTTTTATTCCGTAAAATATAGATATGGCGGAGCCTCTGCAGAAATTAAACTTGCTCTTCGTCACAAAATATCCACAAACAAGACAAATGTACACGTAAAAATTGCTTCCTAATGTCAGAAACAATGACTGACGCAGAAAAAAGAAAAACAAACATTTTTAGAGAGCTGCTCGTGATTATAGCGTGGGTAAGAACACGTACTTTTATTTTTAAATTGTGGGTATTATCTTTGGGAGATAGCCGATTCCCTCTGTAGTGGTTTAGGGGAAAAGTCTTATCCATAAATGTTTTAAACTTTTGATTAGAGCTACTTAGTAAAATTTTGTCTATAAAATTGAAATCAATCGACAGACATTTAAAAATGTGTCTAAATCCGTGCTAGTTAGATCCGTAGGTAAATTCAGAACTTCTTAAATCATGGTTCTGAAAATAAAAAGAAAGTTCAAAATTTCGGACCATTCATAACAAATATCAAAGTGGGGATATCCAGGAGAACTAAATCTCGAGAATCTAACAGGAATAGTATATCCAAAACTGTCTCTTTCGTTTATTACTATATAAGTAACATAAAAAAAAACTCGAGAGATACGGAATCGATGTTTAAGGAGCCTTGGGCGTATAGTTTCCAAGTTACAGGTGATTCGTGTGTTTCAACTTATCGTGTTTTGTCGATTGCTTTATGTCATTTTCTGAAGGACGATAAAATCATAGCCTTGAATGTTCTAGATACACTCTGTTGGGGAAATTTATTTTCCAGTAGTAACGCATTTATTGAGTGTTGTGTCGTTGGCGTCTGATAAAAATAGTACAAAATGGTTCCATAGCGATTAATAGAGTGGATTAATTATAATATGCAAAGCATTGTCCATGGACATGGTATATGGAAAATGAGAGGAAGTATTGTCTGTTCGAGCGCACTGTGTGCCTCCGCTTTACCGTGGTCTGGGGTTCGCACTCCGAGGCACGGCCAAGGGAGAGAGAAAGCCGGTTATACATCACGCCGCCTGCTCCCGCGCCCCGAGCGCTTGCGATGTGTTTTTGCCCCCCCCCGTCGCCCCGTCTTTCTGCTCGGTTATGCAGTGCGTCTTTTTATTATCTGCCGACCGCTACTGCCAGTGGAGATCGATTAGCTACCGGCCGAGATAATGAATGAAATGACGGGGATGTCATTTGGCTAACGAGATAATTCACACAAGATAATACGTTCACGAGAAATTACGGCAGTTTCAGTGGTCGAGAGCGACCCGTGGTGTAGAGGGCCGGCTGAGGTGGCTCGAAGCATCAACAGATGTCACTGCTGTACTTTTAACCGGGCTCGAGATCTAACAGTAGCAGGATTTTCGACACACGCTCTGTCACATTCAGCCCCTGTTTTAAGGACTATTCAACTTCTCTAGTCGATAGTTTTCCGTGTTTTTTTTTCTGATTAATACCAGGCGGATGAGGGATCAATACCTTAACCAACGGACCCGGGATCAGGCGCAATCTCTCCTTCTTCCTTGTCCTATCCTCTCCCTTTACACACACACACACACACACACACACGCGCGCACATAATCAGGAGCTTAGAGCCTGTCCCAGGCGGGGAGTTTACTTCCCTAAACAAGACGACTGTAGTTTTTTTTGGGGGGGGAATAAAGATGGAATTTTGCTGGTAGACTGGCTTTGCACATACCAGACTATGCAAGAGTAGTTACTACGAACTCTTCGAAAATTGACACACAGAATTCAGCAGAATTCTGGACATTGGGATCTCGGGTGTATTTTCAACTCAATATGAAACCGTATATGAGTCGCAAAATTACCGTTTCTCCGAAACTGTATTCTTGTAAGTAAATACCATCAAACGGAAGTGTCAAATTTTGAACATGTGCTTGACAGTCTATTGGTGAAGGCAAAATCAGGTTAGAGTAATTTTTTTTCTCGTTTACTGTCATACATACGCAATAATCGAGTTTCACCACCACGGGATTTTTCCGAATATTTCTATGTACTAACGTGACGTAGTTGGGAGTTTCTGACCGGATGGTGAATGCGAATAATATCATCTTTAAAATTTAATTGTACCCATTAAACGTGAAAATCCAAACTTGGAGTGAGAACTGGCATGTTATTAGTTTTGAAAATATTTTCTTGTTCCTGATTCCCTTTTGTTTTCTTATTGAAATGTACTTACAATTAACATTTTCCAGGAGAGAACTTCAAGCAGCGTCAATGTTCTGGAAGCCGAAGTATGCGGGGTTTGAGTCCCATGTAGGACATGGCCATTTTCACAACGCAATATGATTAACGTGTTGGCTATGAAAAATTGCTACGCACCCCAACTGAACACCAACCCGTCCATAATAATTCATCTAACATCACCGTTCGCTCGTCACCACCCCACCACCACACCACCACAGGCAAAGAAAAGAAGTAGTAGAAGTAGAAGAAGAAAAAGCACCACTGTTATTCCCTCTCCAGGAAGGGGAAAGCAAAATGTTGCAAGTCTCTTCCCAAGCTTATGCTCAGAACAGAGTATGGTATAACACTATCCTTCTCCAATACACACATACACACGCATATATTTTACACATATACAAAAATACTCGCACACACTCATAGGAACACACAGCCAGTAATTTACGAGTCTTACCCGTCCAATTTATGAAACAAACCACTCGTTTTTACAAAAGCTTTTATCTCAATACGTGATGTGTTCGTCAACATGTTTGTTTATTATCCTATCCCTGCATCATGCACCCCCACGCGCCCAGAGAAGATTCAATAATTGTCAAGTATTACCCGCCCAATTTATGAATCACCCGCTCGCTTAACCTCGAGGGTCTAGCTCTTTCTTTCGCGCGGTCGTCAACCTGTTCGTTTACTCTCCTATTCGGTTCGACACTATTTGCAACGACGTTGCTGGCACTCGCCTTCTGAGAAAACGTTCGCCTGTGCGTCCTGCTTCTGGGTCGTGCCATCGTTAAAGCGTCAAACGACTTAAAGCGGCTTTAGCGTAGCACTAAGCAGCGGGACGCAGGTGTCGGTTACGTCGCTCACTGGCAGGCGCTGTTCCTTCCACTGGCGTGTCAATGGGAACTCGCGCCGTTCACGTCGCGAACGGATGTCTCTAGATCAGTGCTTCCCAACCCTTTTTTCTCTGCCGTACCCGTTCAGCGTGCTTTTCGTTGACAAATGCCTACTTCTCCTCTGCCCCCCCCCCCCACTACCATTTTCAACAATTGGCAATGAAGCTCTGACAGGCCAAGCGTCATATGATTTTACTGTATCAGTTGCATTAACAGAATTTTGTGTAAGGATTATGTATGGAGCGTGATTAAGGTAATGAACAATGTTTATTTTTTATACAGGTTTCCTTGTGACCTTTTTTTCATTTTTGGTAATAATCGAAATCGATTTGCAATCGACCATCGAGAGTGGTGAAAGTGCCGTCGTTTTTGTTGGCGAAGCAAAGGTGCAGGAAGTTTTAAGAACGAAGATTATTATTTTGTGATGCATGCATATTTTTTAAATTAAGGCATGTAGCGGGATTTACTGCACAGTCTACTAAATCATGCGTGTTCACATCTTGGTAAGTATAAAACATTTCAATTCCATTTTAAGGAAAATGTTGAACTCAGTGTTCACAATGAATAATGTATTGTTGCAGAATTTTTAAGCATCCCTCATTTCTTTAGGTTGGAAGAATAAGTTATGAACTACATGACACAATGATTTTGGAGTTTTCGATTTTCCATGTTGTGTAGATAATGTTCATATTACATAGAAATGTTCTGTTGTACATTTTCTGCAATTAATCTTTTTGTTCAGATAGGGTTCAGATATGCAGCAATACACTTTAACATGGAGGTGGTTTGTATTGGAAATAGGGAAATTTATGTCTTGCGATGAATTGACTCAGTGTTTCATATAAATTATTAAGCCATGAAAATATCATAGCATACATATATATCCTTTTCATGTCTCCTACAAGCGAGCTTTTATCAGCTTACGAAATTGCAATAACTCACAAGAACTTCATTCAAACTCAGTACTTTGTCCGAGCTGACGACGCTAAGAGCAAGAGATCCTCGAATTGAATTTTATTTCATGCTCCGATGATACACTATTCCAATAGGACAGCAGCTTCGGCGAAATGAAGCTAGGGAAACTAACAGTCTCGCTATTTCCATCAGCTGCGTCTTATTGAACGTACTTCCGGGCCGCGCTCTATAACTTTCTGATGTAATTTTCCGCGCGCGAGCGGGGCCGCCACGTTAGGACGTTATATGAATTTTACAGCTACGCCCTGCGACATCGAATTAGTTTCCTTTTGTCTCTTTGTTCGCAGGGTTTATCTTTCGTGGGTTTCTGTCCGTCTTTTTTCTTCTTCTCTCTCTGCCCACTCCCCCTCCTTTTTTTTCGAAAATTCATAGTTGTCACCAAGGACCTTTGCCACTCAAATATATATTTTGAACCGGCAGTGGAGAATTACAAATACTTTTCAAAGGAGGTTCATTTCGGGTTAACGAGTGTTAGAAATGAGATGGCGGCGGCGGGGGCGGCGGGGGCGGCACCGCGTGAGGGGGCGTGACGGTGATAGCGCCGCGCCGCGGAGAAGTCTGAACGCAAATTTTACCTCCCCACCAGTGGCGCCCTCCGTGCTACTTATTCACAGCTCGCCATAAAAACAAATGAACTGCGGAATGGAGGCGTCGTGGCGGCAGCGGTGGCTGGGCGCAGGAACCGTGGCTCGGCGGCAGTGACGATGGAGGAGCGGAGGCCGACGCGGGGATGCAAGAAATGGGGCTCTGCGGGGGTGTAGGCAGCACGCGCGCGCGGAGTGGCGGACGCCGCGATGGAGACCGCAGCGGAGAGGGCGGAGGGGTGGGGGTAGCGGAAGAGGCGAGGAATAGCGGAGGGGGATGGAGGGGGGTAGGGGTGTCCAAGCGTTGATGATGGCGATGGCAAAGTTGAATAGTTGGAGGGAGACGTTGGAGGGAGGCGTTAGAGGGAGACGTTGGAGGGAGACGTTTGAGGGAGACGTTTGAGGGAGACGTTTGAGGGAGACGTTTGAGGGAGACGTTTGAGGGAGACGTTGGAGGGAGACGTTGGAGGGAGACGTTGGAGGGAGACGTTGGAGGGAGACGTTGGAGGGAGACGTTGGAGGGAGGCGTTGGAGGGAGACGTTGGAGGGAGACATTGGAGGGAGACGTTGGAGGGAGGCGTTGGAGGGAGGCGTTGGAGGGAGACGTTGGAGGGAGACGTTGGAGGGAGGCGTTAGCTGAGGTATTGGCAGAGGAGTTGGTGGCGTTGGTGTTGGTGGAGACGGTGGCTTTGATTGATTAGTGATTATGGGCGCGTCAACTTCTAAGACCAATTGTCCCGAAACTGTAGTGTGTTTTTTATCGCGGATGATGGTGGTGATCTTCCCCTGACGTATGGCGAGATTCGGCGCCGACTTACGTCGCCTTGCAGGGGTTTTCCCGTACCATGTATCTCCCACCATGGCACAGGACCAGCCGGGACAAGCTCTATGTTCCCGATTGGTGTGGTAATGTAGTGCATGTGAGTGTAAGTGTGTGTATGTAATAAGGAAAGGACAAGGAATGGGAGGAAAAGATCGCGCGCGGTCTGTGGCCCATTTGTTAAGCTGCTCGACTATTCGCCTGGTGTTGATCGGAGAAACAATGGAAAACTACTGATCAGAGCAGCCCACATGTAGAATTCTCCTCCAGACAGCGACTGAATTCGACCCAGCTGACAAGCTAGTGGCCGAAATCCTGCCACCATCGGGACTCGAAATCTAGGACTTCCAATGTCGGAGGCCCTGTAATGATATCAGTTGATGCCCTGAGACACATTTGCCGGTGCGGACACGGTGGAGAAGGCGGTGGCAAATGCAGAACCAACAGTGGACTGTGGGAAGCGCGAGTGATGGGACGAGGAAAGAGGAGGATCCAGTAGTATATAATGGAGTCGGTGCGGAGGTGGCGGGGGCGCGGACGGAGACAGGGGCGGAAACGGAGGTGTGCTTTTGCCACGCCGCTATCCTCGCTTCGCTGTTCGCCTGACTCGTGCTGTTGCGCTCTCTCTCTCGCTGTCTGCATCCGCTCTGTTGTCTGTTTTTCCACGCTTCTCTTTTCATGATCTTGATCAAAATCATGCTGAGATTTGAAACCATAAACACGTAAAGGTCAAGCGTATTAATTTTATCATTTTGGAAATATAAATGGAAAAGAAAATTATTAGTAAGTGCTTGTTATTGGTTTTTCTCATGCATGTCATTTTTGTGAATTATATCTAGAATTTCGGTATTTTTTAACTTTGCAAATATCCGCTCGAAGAATTTCAAAGTAATAATTTAATTGCATATTACGTTATCACTTTTAAACTTTTTTATTGTTTTCTTTACTTTGTACTGTTTTACACAACGAACTTAGTTCTCACAGTACATAGTATTGACACGCAACTTTCTACTTAATTACCATTAATTTTTTTATTAAGCTAGCAAATATTTAAATCTCATGTGAATATGTAATAGACATAATCAATACATTTTGTTAGGCTAGTGATCTATCACAATACACATCGTTTACTGACGTGTAACTGAAAGATTGAATTAGAAATAAAATTTTTTCTCGTCCAGAAAACAAATTTAATTACAACATATTGAACCGCATGCAAATACATAATATAATACCCCCACTAAAATAAAAAAAAATCACTTTTAAGAGAAAAAGTCCTCCTATTTGTTTTACTTATTTGTAAATTCATTAAACTCTCAAACAGTCGTATAAAGTTCATCTCTAGTTAATGGATACTTTTTTATACTGATTCTAGTTGATGGAGACCTTAATCCGCCGGTAAACCAACAGTAATTATAATGTGCGCTTAAGAACTTTAACTGACATTGACGGCCTCTTTATAAATTTGACACTGCACTTCTCTTCGCAATTCTTGGCTAAGAATATTTCTGGCTATTATATCATGCCATTTTATATCTCTTATTTTCAGAAAATCACTTATTTCTCACCGTATTTTCCGGCAATATTGCATTTTATTTTTAATTTCTCGTGTTCGTATGTATATACGGAGTAATACACCTAGAATTGTGAACGTTATGTAATGCTGCTGCGAATAACCCTGTTTATTGTTTGGGTAACATAGTTCTAGCTAAGGGTACAATTTGTATACACCGGAAGAACTCTTAAGTATGAATATTTTATTTTAGCAATGGAGATGCCAAAATTTTTGCAGCACATTATTTTTACTATTTATTTATTTCGTAACTAAAGTGTCAGGACTCCTTTACCTTCATTCAATAGGCTGTTCATTATTTACATAATTAAGATGTCATTAATTGCCATTGTTACATTTAATATCGTTTATTTATTCACGCAACAAAGGTATTGGTAAAATATTTATGTAACTAAGGTGTCGGTATTTTGATATTTGTTTTGTTACAGGAGGTAGAAACAGAAAAAAATTCTTTGTAATTACTAATCAAAAAATTCTTAACATGTTCACTATCCAGTAAAACATGTGGTTCACAAAACGAAACACTTGATGGTTTTAATACATCCGTGAACCATATCTGAGTCAGAGACAACTTCTATGACAAATATTTTCAAGGAACTGGCCGTAGCTTCACACATTTTTTTCAACTTGTTCGCACGGTCAAAGAATTTAGAAATATACTAAAACGTGCGGAAAATATTTTTATTTTTGAAAATACAGTAAAATTATAAAGTCGTTTAGACGTGAGGATATAATTTACTTTTATAATAGGGGCAGGGATCGTGTTAAATATTTTTAATTGTTAACTATTAATGGAGAACGATTTACAAATGCTTAAAATTGCTCTACTTCATAGAAAGCAAAATACTTCCACGATACCTGCTCTAAAACTCGTGCATTGTTACACAACAATGCATAAGTTACGTTGCGACTATACTCTCGCTGGACACAACATTGGAACGCTAGCTCTGGCATTGTGCTCTCTTAGCATTCCGTAGGGACGTCTGAGAGCCTTAGCCTCCCGTGCTGCCTAGAGAGGAGATGGGCGGGCTCCCTCTCGTCCGCGTCCTCCGGGTGACACAGCGACAAGGCGCGCTAATTAAAACCGCGGCCCACGCGCGTGCGTCGCCGACGACAGACTCACCTTAATGAAGCGCCACGTGGCACGTGGGACCTCCGTAAAGGGCTTGTGCTGACGTCAAGGGAACGATGGGGACAGAACGGGACGGAGCTCTGTCATTTTCTTCCTCTTAGGAAGAGGAAGCATTGGTCTGATATCCACTGCCAATGGGTTGATGATGACTGTCGATCGGATGAATGCTTCGTGTGTTTCTTCGTTGTTGAAGCAAATGCTTCGCTTTTGCAATCCACTTAAGCAATCTAATCGAATGGAGAAAAAGATGATTGATTACATGTCATAATTACATTGACTTACGCAAACCGTTCATAAATGGTATGTTCTGCTTATGCAATTCGCAAGCAATTAACGCTTCAAAAATAAACTTGTCTTTATCTCAGACTTTTTTGTGAACTGATATTATACCATTGCATATTTTTGGTTACATACTCTTTTATTATTGTTCCATTTTCACATAAATTATTGGTCTTATACAGCTATCACACAGATACATCAAAGCATGGTAACTCATTAGTTTAATCTTTACGACATTCTATAGTTAATACAATACAATATAAAATATCAAACTTAAAATTACAATATAATAGCTTAATTTGCAAGCTTTAGAATCCCACATGTCCTTCCATGAACTCCTGACCAATGAGCATTTACTGATGACGACTAATTTTTGAAGAGTAATTGTAATACTCTTGTCCATACCTAGGTCGTCTAACGATCTGCTAAGACGTTTTGCTATGACTGATAGGGCAATTGGAACAGTTTTAACTTCTGCAAAGTGTTCTCTCACTTCATATGCTATCTCTCGGTATTTATCGTTTTTCCTTAATATGTTGTCATCATGTAGCTGGTATTGACAACTGCAAAGCGATAAACCAAACTTTCCTGGCAGGTTTATCCCAGAGCGTAACATCGGGTCTATTGTGCTGGATTGTTCGTGCTGAACTGGATGTTTTGGAATAGTGCGGTCCCCATACAACTTACGGGACTCATTTTCAAGCACCGTTCCTGGATGATATTGGTAGTACGGTGTATCAATGTCCTGCAGGGGGCTGTATTTCTTAGCGAGCTTGGCATGGATGATCCGGCCCACAAGATCGCGTGTCGTTTCGTAGTCTGTTGGGACTAGTACACTGTAACCCGAGAAGATATGCTGGATGGTTTCATGATGTCTCCCACACATTCGACACTCATCACTTTATTTCTGGGTCTATCATTATGTATTTAAGGTAGGTTTGCGTTGGGGCAACCTAATCTTGGATTAGCCTCCTAGTTCCTTAGCAACCTAACCTTGGATTAGTACAAATATATTATCCTGATCCGTTTGTACATTTCCCCGTCGACATTTGGATTGGCAACTGCAGTAGTATATGCACCGTGGGGGGCTTTCTGTTTCTAGTAATCCATTTCTTGTTCAAAAGAGGACTGTTGGATTGATATGTTTTGTTGTTTTAGATGTAGGGGAGTATAGTTGTCATGTGCCTGTACGACCACCTAGTGCAGTTGAGAAGTATTCGCTTTCCCTACAAAATACTTTCTCGTGGCTATTATCTGCTTAGCATGGTGGTTTGTCAACTTTACAATATCACGCCCTCCCATTCGTCGCAACAGTGTCATCCTCTGAATCATTCTTGGGTAGTGGCAACCAACACATTCCATTTGGATTCATGCCTGTTGTTGTTATTGTTATTATTATTATTATTATTATTATTATTATTATTATTATTATTATTATTATTAACAACAGCACTGCGGAATCATCAGCATTTCGTTGAATATGATACTGGACTAAGCAGATGATAAAGTCTGACTCTTCCCCACCCACTAAATGCAAAGTAAACATTTTTTCTTCAATTTGTATCGCATCATCTCTCTTATTTAAAGAACGTAGCATCTTCGCAATGTTTGAGAAATTTTCAACCTAATTCATCTTTCTCTCCAACATACAAATTCGTTTTCATTTTCTGCATTTTCTCACTTGTGACACTCCTTACATTTATTCATTTTCCCATCTCAACTTGAAAAGCACTGATATTTCCCACAAGTTATCTCTACGCTGAAGAATCGAATGAAAACATACAGTTCAGGTGATTATAGGTGTTATATATCATTTGAATATGTGTTGTCTGATGATGAATTAAAAAAAATAAATCCATATCGGTTTAAAGGGTTATCGGGTTAAAACGACTATAAAAAAGGTTTGGATTATAGTTTTTAAGGATACATAATGTTGATTCCCTTTTACAACTTAAAAATGTGTAGTAATGCAATCTCCACAACACTGGCGATTTATCGCTTAGGAGCCCAGAGAAGGGTAAGGAAACAAAAAATAACGATATATAAGTAGGCATCTTTTACAATGCATTTGACTAAACCCGGAGCCACCGAAGTCGGTCCTCCCTGGCGAAGCCTTACCTCACTTGCCTTCCTCCCCCAGCGTAGTCCCACCCCTGCACGCCACCCGCGCACACCTGGCGCCGCCGCCGCCGATATCGACGGTGGCGGGGAGGGGGATGCGGCGGCGGCGGCCGGGCCGCGAGCCAAACCCGTCCGAGGAGGAGTCGACGACTAATTTTGTCATGTCCCAGCCCGAATTGAAATCCCGCTCATTTATTAATCATCCTCATCTGGTTTCTGCCTGCAGCGCCTGTCACGCTGTTCGCACCTGTAGCTGCCTCCCCCTCCCGCAACCGTCGTGAGGGTGGGGGGGGAGGAGTGGGGATGCGTTTTGTGCCTTTGCGCCGGAGCGACGTTATAGATTAGGTCATGAAAGATAAACGGGGCTCACACATCGATAATCTCTGCCTAGGATGATTCACGGCGTCATTAATGTTGGATAGGCGCCCCAGATGAGGCATTTCCTGTCAAGAAGAGACACGAGTGTTTGTCTTGGGAGAATATTTAATAAGCTATCGGCGAATGTGAATACGTTAAAATTTATTAATTTAGGTTCTAAATTAAAATATAAATTTTATATTCTCTCGTGAGTAGTATTTTTTTTGCTTCTCTTTTCTTTCTTCTTTGTAGAAGCAACGCTTTCGCTCAAATTTGACATTAGTCTGGAATAAACGCTGGAAGTGAATGAATTTTCTTTGATAAAAAGCACTTGAAACAAATAAAAACTAAAGATGGGAAAATTTACTTCTTATTATACAAATTTCTGACCTTATAATTGTGCATTATTTAGCGTAAATACTTATTACTGAATAAAATATTTGTTGTTTTATCCTGTCTTATATATAAATAAAAGCAAGTATATAAATGTTGAAAGAAAACATTAAGCTCAATTCATATTAAATTTTACACAATACCAGATAAAATTTCATATTGGAAAACTGTTTTTGTCCGTTTTGAAAAATAGATATTTTTCTACAGTGTAAAAATGTAGCATAAAATATAATTATTGAAAAACATTGTTTTTTGTATTTTAGTTGATATATTAGTAGTTATTTTAGCATAATACTAGTTTTTGTTGAGACACAACTTATTTTATTCCTTAGTTTATTCCTCATGTCAAGGCAATGTATTGTGATGCAAGGTTCTTCTTTCATAGAAATCTGAAACAGTTGTATATTAATTGAAGAGTACAAAAGAAGTGCGTTTTATTTAAAATATTTATATTTTGTATATGGACCGTTGTAATCTCATATGCTTACTCGTGCTTAACAGTTAAACTCACTTAGCCGTTGAGAATATTACGAAATTACGAGATAGAACTAAATCTATATTTTTTTGTTTGAATTCCAGAGTGAAACAGGATAGTTTTTAAAGGGAGATATCTGAAAGTATTTAATGAGGCATAATGAATATCTTCGTGGAATATTAATATAACACTGTATTTCCTTGACTGAGCGTACACGATACTAAATAACAGACATACGCGATGTGATACAAAACTAGTAATGTTAGTATTATTCGCCATTTATTTAAAAATTTGAAAAGAATTATAAGATACATGAATAATCAGAAATTGATTTGCTTGTATCATGAACGTCTGAAAAGTGGTAGATGATGAAAGTACTATCAAATGACGAACATTAGTTCACTTGCCATTGAGAGACTACAGACAGTAGCTTCCCCGTCAGACTGTCACCTCCACTGTAAACGCACTCAGCTTCACCTATGACATTCGACACGATTCCCGGAGAATATACGCAACGCGGTTCGTGCGTGGATTAAGCGCAGCTTCCCGGCTCTCCGGAGACGCAGCCGCCGGCGCTGCCTCGAGGCCGCCGCCCCCGCAGGTTGTTCGCCGGCGGTGTTCCGGGGATTCTAATCACGTCGCGGAGCTGTAAAGCGAAGTAAACGCACCTAAAGAAGGCGCGGCGGGACCGCTTTTCCTCCGCTTTGATAACCAGCGAGAATGAAGCCCAGGTTTCGCCGCCGCTCTCGGTTGTAAAGCTGCGCCGTCGGCACGCCTCTCCCCTCCAGCGCCCCCGCCCCGTCCCGCCCCGCCGCGCTGCGTCGTACGTCCCCACGATTTCGCGTCTCGCCGAGCCGGTCTCGCCGTTCTGGCTGTCTTCGCCGAGCTCCGCCTACGCATGTCCACATCGCTCACGCTGCCCATTCAGCCTCCGCTTCAGTCTCCGCCTTCATCTCCACGCTCCCCCTCCCGCTGCCTTCCTTCTGGACGTAAATCCCCGCCCCTGCTCTCTCTGCTAACGTCCTCGCCGTCGCGCGCCACGACGTCCTCCCCACCGCCGTCTCTGCCGTCGCTCCGTGCGGTGCCACCTTCGCCCCCTCTCCGCCACCTTCTTCCCCCGCCCCCTTTCGCCCCCTGTCTTCGCCCCTCCGTCACCCTCTTTTATCACCTGCTCCTCCACCCACTTCATCGTCCCCCTCCATCAAACCCTCCGTCGCACCCCCCAATACCTCCCATCGACACCTTTCTGACGCCCACCTTTTCTCCCCCCCTCCGTTCCCCCCTGCGCTGCCCCCACCAACACCCCCATCCACCGCCCGCTCCAATGCCCATTTCATTGCCCCCCCTACCATCACCCCTCCGTCGCACCTATATCCCCCATCGCCTTTCTGACGCCTTCTCCGTCATCCATCTCCCGCTGCTTTAACGCCCACCTCACCCTTTCCACCATTGTACCTCCGTTGCCATTCCGTCGCTCCTCCCGCTGTCGCCATCTCCGCGCAGTCGCTCCTCCCTCGCCGTCGCCCTCTTCCCGTCCCCTCGTCCGCCGAAGTTGCCTTCGCCTCATCCCCGCCGACGCCACCCCATTGCCCTCTCCCCCACCGCCCCGCCCGTTGCACCATCCCCCCACCCGCTGTGTTCATTCCAGTCCCAGGCTCCGCCACCCGAGCTGTCTCCACCACCCACGCCGTTCTCGACGCCTTCGCGGATTCTGTCCCCCCTGGCAACCGCCACTTGAACCACCACTCCGCACCGGACTCCTTCGCCCACGCACCCCCACCATCCACCGACCGCCGCCTTCGCCACCTGCGTCTCCCGCCCCCTCCGCGTCCACGCGATTCGGCCGCTCGCGCCGTCGCCGCCTCCGCCGCCTCGGCGCCCGGACAGCCTCCTTCAGCAGGCGCACCGCTGCGGCTTCTCGCTCAGGCGCGCATTCCGACTTTCCTGAATCGTTCTCTCCACTCTCTTCCCTCCACATCTTCTTCCTCTGTCTTGGTGTATCACCAGAACACTGTTCGCTCTCATGTTACAATTTCATACTCCCCCCTCACATATAGTCAAATTAAAACCAAAGTCTGCACAATCTCCAAATGATTCGCATCTAATGTTTTGCAACTCAACGCGCATGTTTCAGTATCGACAAAATTTATATTTCTTCTTTCTCTTTTTTTGTCCTTTGATTTCTTTACTTTTCATCGTCAGTGATGTCAGTTGTGTACACCGATAATTCACCTTTATTATTGTTAATCGTTCCTGGCACCATAAACACCAAAAGACCTTACAGAATGCCTCTCCTATATCAACCGTGCTGCTTGTCTTACTGGTTACATATGCCATGATTTACTGTTTTCCTTTTGTGTCTTGTCACACTTTCTTCTCGTCATCCTATCTTTTACTAACGTTTCTCCAACAGGTGCCATTCAATAACTTCGTTGGCTGGCCCATTTAACCTTAGTCTTCTCTTCTATATTCGCAGTAATTTGTATTCCATCCCAACCTGATTTCTCTTTCCCGAGCAGGTTTCCATCTGTCAAACATTCCGTCACCCAGCAGTTCTTTTATTTCGTACTTGCCACTCCTTAGTTATGCTCCACAATTTCGGGGATGCAGTATCATCTAAAACAGACGTCTGCGTGATAATCACTATCAACCCGAATTTCACATTCCATAATTTTTTTCATTTTCAACACTACCCTTATGTTTCCTTTACTATAATTCCCTCGGCCTATTTGTTTGTAACTCGTTTTTCATCAACTAGGTCCTCCAGCACCTATGTTTCTATGAATTTTTTTCCTACTTCATTGTGCCTAATACGTTTCACAGCTTTTCTGTCCCTCTCTCACCGTTTCTGGCCTCTTACATTTTTATTTTATATTCTTTCTCACATTTTTCCGCCTCCTTTACATTAGAACTTTTAGTTTTTCAGTGTTTCCGTTTCTTACTATCATTTTTATTATCACGGTCACTCATCTCCAGATATTCCGTGTTAGCATCTCGTTTCCGCTTTGTCCTTGTCCTCTCCTGCGTGGGCGCCTCCGCAGCCGGGGACACAAACGTCAGCTCCGTTTTCTCCTTTCCGCCTTCTCTCTCGACACGACTCTCGCCTTTGTGACTTCACAGCCAGTTACAAAGCTCTTGCGATTTCGGGCCTCTGATAGGTGAAGGCAAGGAAGTCTCAGCAGTGGTAGGGTTTCATTTTGAAAAATTGCCTGTTCAAGTTGTTTGTTGAGAAAGACGAGAGAAAATTTTGATAGAGTAAATTAAATATCATTTGCAGAAAAAATGAATATTTGAAGATGATTTAAGTATGATTCATGAAAAAGTCACGATTTTGAAGGTTTTTTTTAGAATTGCTTGTTTTTGTGTATTTGTTTTTTTTTTGTGTCAGTGGAGTTTGGTTTGAATTTCATGGTAATGTAAATTTAGTGCGCTAAAATAATTCTTATACTAATTTCGTACTATTAAGTCCAATTAATCAATGGTATATTAAAGAAAAGGACATTCGGTGAACTTGCGTTAGAAAGGTTTCTGATAAAACTCATTTTGTATTCGTTTCCAGATGTGGACTGTAATTTCAAACATACATAATAGTAAATCGAGTACTGAACAAACTATAAAGATGATGCGTGTTTTCTTATGGAAATTAAATACAATATAAACAACTTTAAATTAAGGTTCCTTATCTGTATTACGAATATGAAGGCTATTATAATGTAGCTGCTGTATACGTTTCATACCCACTTTATCAGTTTTCTCCAAAAATAGAAAAAGGGATTTGTTGGTAAATTCATATTACGTAGGTTGTTTGATAAACCATTTGTCCTGGAATATTGGTTTATTGGTGAGGTTTTGTTGGCATTTGAATAATTAAAAGGTATTGTCTTTCCGAACATTTTTATTCATATTCACAATACCTTTTGTTTGTATTACTCGCTCTGGGTTTAGTTACTAAATGGCAAAAGGTCACATTAGGCGATCAGTAAATTCTGAAACACTTTCAATTTATGAAGAAAACCATGCTGTTATGATATTATAGCGCAATAGTTGTGTTTGCATAGAAACCGAGGTTGTGAGATTTATTTTGGGAAGAGAAGATAAACATCCTTAATTCAGTTCAAATATCATTGATTCCTAATTGCACGGGAGAGTAATATAAAATGGATATCGATTGGCTACCACCTCCAGGGATATAGAATGAATTAATTTTTTTATTTCAAATTTGAAAGTATACAGCGGAAGTCATCTACACACTATGATGTGATATGTGCGATTCACGAGGACATTATGCGCTCAAAGAGTATCTCATTAGGCGCTTCGATCTGCTCTCGAAGCCTCTGACGGAGCATACTCGTTGCCTTTGAGACACCGCTGTGTCCTGTGGGTGCGTGCGAACTCCAAAACGGCTTCACCCGCTCCTCAGCCCGCTCCCTTGACACCGCCCGCACCCTGGACCCCGCCCCCGCCCGCGACCACATTCGCGCCCGTGCCACTGCCCCCGCCCGCGCCCCCGCCCGCGCCCCCTCCCGCGCCCCCTAACGCGCCCCCTCCCGCGCCCCTCCCCCGCCCCTCCCCCGCCCCCTCCCGCGCCACCTCCCGCGCCCCTTCCCGCGCCCCTTCCCGTGCCCTCTCGCGCGCCCTCTCCCACGCCCTCTCCCACGCCCCTCCCGCGCCCTCTCCCACGCCCTCTCCCGCGTCCCCTCCCGCGCCACCTCCCGCGCCACCTCCCGCGCCCCTCACGCGCCTTCTCCCCGCACTCTCCCACGCCCTCTCCCACGCCGTCTCCCACGCCCTCTCCCACGCCCCCTCCTACGCTCTCTCCCACGCCCTCTCCCACGCCCCCTCCCACGCCCCCTCCCGCGCCCCCTCCCGCGCCCCTCACGCGCCTTCTCCCCCGCCCTCTCCAACTCCCTCTCCCACGCCCTCTCCCACGCCCTCTCCCACGCCCTCTCCCACGCCCCCTCCCGCGCCCCCTCCCGCGCCCCTCCCGCGCCTTCTCCCCCGCCCTCTCCCACGCCCTCTCCCACGCCCCCTCCCACGCCCCCTCCCGCGCCCCCTCCCGCGCCCCCTCCCGCGCCCCCTCCCGCGCCACCTCCCTCACTCCCTCCCGCGGCTCCGCCCGCGCCCCCGCCCGCGCCCGCATCCGCGCCCCCGACCCGCCTGCGCTCACGCCTCTACCCCACGCCCATTCCCACTCGCGCACCTGCCTGCGCCCTCGCCCGCGCCTCCGACCGCCCGTGCCTCCTTCCCTCTTACCCCCCTCCGCCCACCTGCACCACCGGCCCGTCCTTCCTTTGACGTGGGTGGCGACTTGCCTGCACCCCTGCGCACGGCAACGCAACGGCCTTGCTGCGTGTTCTGTGCGAAGTGGCTTTGTGCCCCGCAGAGCGCCACCTACCTCCCCCCCACTCAAACGACGCAAGAAGGCCCAAGTAACACGAAGAACGCTCGTTTTTACACATCCCGAAGCACGTCGAGCAAGTGGAGAGGGCAGCATGTGTATGGAAATAATTAGAGAATACTTTAAGAGAATTTTATTTCTGTTTTATGCAAACTAAAAATGTATAGTTCTCGCCTGACTGGATGATGATATTATTGACCCACGTTTCAAACGTTCTGTTTACAATCTTCTGCAGATAAAATGAATAAATAATTCTATTAAAATTTTTCAGGCGCCTAAGCTGTTTCTCATGTTTAAAAATGTTAGAATGTTACTTAAAGACTTTAATAAACTATTAGATAACACTGCAAATACTCAAAAATAGTGTAATGCAATAGTTAATTCAATATCAATAAGGTAATAATAATAATAATATCGATTAATATAGTTTAAAATATAGGTTACATGATATTAAAAAAGAACCCACACACACACGCCATAAATGAATGCAAACAACCTTCATCAAATTAAAAACTGAAATAATCGTTTCGTCATGGAGCAATTGTACAGCGTTACTTCCTGCAATTCTATGGGCATCGTTTGAGGTCTGTTGCGAGGCGTGCAACTCAACCACAATGCTGTTTCCACCTTGTATACAACTGTGAACAACCACCCACACTTCCCGTTCGCTCCATTTATTCCTGGCTATTTTCTTTATGCCTTTCTTTCTTTCTTTCTGTGTGCGCGCGGCGGCGATGGGGGCGGGCGACTGTGGCGGCTCGCAGACACCGCTACGCTTCCACAGAGCCGGTCGTTTGATCCGCGAGTCAGGTGCGCTTGGCAACGCTCTTTCCTTCTTTCCCCGCCAGGCCTCTCCGCGCCGCGCCGCGCCGTTTGCGCGTGGGTGCACTGTAACGTTGGAGACCGCGTGTTCCCGACGGCCAGCCAAAGCGCTGGGAAGCACCTGGTTCGAAATGATTGACGTTCGAAATCTTGACGTCAAATGTCAAAAGTTTCCAATCGTCATGTTGCCTTCGAAGAAGTACCAGTGTCTAGTAAAACAGTCGTTTAATCAGAAACTGAAGGAGGAAAATGCTTGGAGGTGATGCGTGGTTGTCTGTGTGACTGAAGGGTGTTCCACGTAGTGTATGCGAAATAGCCAGACGAGGTTTAATTTAACCACCCAATTTTATCTCGATTTAACAAAAAAAGTTAAATCTGCTATGAGATACGGCAAATTGCTGTTTCAATGCAGATAAAGTACAAAGTTGTTTATTTGATGTATACTAGTTCAGGTTTAAAAAATAAAATAATTTAATTCAAAAAATAATGAAGTAAAATTATTGTGAAGATTGACGAATAAAAATTACAGAAGTACGTGGATATCATAGAATGAAAATAGAAATGGCCGACATTGATGGATGAAAGGTTTAGAGCAATGGCAAAGAATTTCGCAGTAAGGCTGCTGGTTTGAGATTCAGGTAAGCCGTGGGTGATTTCATTAAAATGTGACATCGTTTTCTTAAACCATCCGCATAGACCTTCTGAATATTATTTCGTCCATAATAATTGATCTATTAATCACCTATCACGGTATTCCTACCATCCATCATTCAGTAAAAACAAGAAACAAACCACCACTATTATCACTGTTCAGGTAAGGAGAGGACCGAAAAATGTAAACGTCGTCCTTCACTTGCGAGAAGAAATCATTATGGTACTCGACATCATCACCCTCAAAATGATAGGCTTGGTATAATCATCACTAGGAAGCTGATTTTAATAAAATGTTATTTGTTTCTTTTCCCTTTAGAACTATGCCTTTTCATAAAGACATTTATTTTATGTGATAAGAACAGGAAATGGGTCATTTTTATACATTTTTTGCATTTTTCGCCGATTTCGAATAATAATTCTTTTTTTTTTTTTACTTTTCCCTGTGTTTCTCCGTCCGATTTCGCCAGAACTAAATACAGAATTCCTGACAAAAAAAAACAGTCCAAACCAAAAGTGTGCAAGCTGAGGACTCTTGAACAGTTCAAGAAACAACAACTCTTGAAAATTTTTACGTCATTTTTTCTTTGCTTTTAGGACATCTTAAAAACATTTAATGAGCATTTTATCAATCATTACTGATATTTTTGGTGATCAAAATCTACTTCCTAATCGTTACATCTGCCGGTGAGGTGTTCTATGCTTCTTCCTGCTACGCAACCACCAAGTTGTCTCCCCCGTCGCTGGCGGCGCCCGCATCTCCCCTCCCACCTCCGCTAGCGCCACCTCCGCTAGCGCGTCCTCTCGCCCCCGCCCCCGGGCGCAGGCACTTGACGGCGGACGCGGGCCCGGGCGCGGGGGCGGCGCTTTGCATACAAATTAATACGCCGCCGCATCGGGTTAATCGCGGGGCGTGTTTGCCCGCTTTATGGATATCACTCCTCGATGGGGCGCCGGATAGCTTGCCCGCATTAAAATAAAGAATAACAGCCGGGCGGGGCGCCGTGCCTTCGCGCCTGATACGCGGCGTGATAAGGTTGCGCACGCCCGCGGGTCCTGGCCTCCCGCCCGGCTGTCCTCGCTGCCTCCGTTCTGAACCTTCTCCTTTCTCGCCCTCATTGGCTGTTCCACCTAAGACCTTTCTGTGCCTCTCCGATCTCGTTATTTTCCTGGCACTATTTCCGTTCTTTTTCGTATTCTTCTCTCGCTCCGGATTTTCCGTAGTTCCTCTGACAGAGTTTGAGCTGAAGTATACTTTATTTTTATCCTTTCTAGCACACATTCCATCTCCGATCTGTGATAATCCATGAATCCGCTATCTTATTCATATGTTGTGTCATTGCGTTTGCTAGCCTCGTTTTCCACTTTAGTCAACTCTTCGTTTTACACTTCCGGTTTGCGTTCCCATCTGTTTTTTCTAATTGCATCTTCCATTCCGGAGCGACTCTAAGCGGTTCGTCTAGAGCCATAGCTTTTCTCCTCCAAGTACCAAGGGTCAATCCTCTGTCATCCCTCATGGAATTAGGACAACCGGGCAGGCGTTTCCGTCAGGTTTTATCGTGATTCGCTAGTACCCTTGCCTGTCATTACCCTATTGCCGCCTTATATTTCACTTAATCCTAATCACCTGTCTATCAAATAATTCATTCATTCCAGAAATGGATATGCAAGTTAGGTACTGACATTGTCATTAAGAATAAACAATTGTTTCTTCTATTTTCTTCACAAGTTTTCGATTTTGTTATCTTTACTCTCTCATATTATAACACTGCATCACTTTCACTGTTTACCTCAGACCTTCACTTCCTCTTTGCGCCCTGTATGTACAAATACTGGGCATACCGAATCTAAACTATTGTAGGTGCACGAATGGCACGGGTAGTGATGGCGGCAAATGATCTAGGCTAAGATAGTGGGTTTCGTTTCTGCTGAAGATACTTTCACTTTGCGTTGTGTTGCGGAAAGCGTGATCCATTTCACTTTAAGCACTCATCATTCCATCATTACCCGTTGACCTCGAACCGGTTTACTAGGATGATCATATGTGGCCCAACCCTTTAGGACGGTAGCACAAGAAGGACTAATTCCTCAACTCGGTTACCTTATTTTGGGTCAGAAGCCGATCACTTGATTTTCAAATTGTTAAGTCCCATTCATTGAAATGCACTAATGCTTTTCACATATGTTGGACGCATTATACGATTTCATTGAGTATAATATTGAATGAACGTAAACAATTCCTATATCTCTGAATGCAGATCATAGGGCTGAAGCATACTTGTATATCTAGTATTTACAATAGCTATTCAATTCCGTTCGCTGATCCTCGCCCTCCCTTCCCTCTGTCTGAAAACACCATTTTCCTTCATTTGCATTATCCTCTGCTTTCAAACACTGAAACACAAACCCAAGCTTTTACTTCCTTCGCGTTATGAAAAGATTCTCCTCTCTGTTTTACACTGACACCTATTCATTGTATCTGAATTACATTTCCCTCGGATCAATACTTTATCCGATGGGTAAGTTCAATACCAGTATACGGTGCTGCCGGCGTGCGAAATTGGCTTGCGTTATTCGTGATTAAGATTAATGTATCGTTATGCAGCGCGGTGTGCACGCTTTCCCGTGATGGTCCAACGATGGGCGTGGCCGCGCCGATACGTTCATGCGAAACCTGTCACTGTTAATCGCGCGATGCGCGCGCTTGTAACGGGATTTGTGGTTGCTGTGTTTGCAGTTGTGTGTTTCAACGCTTTATTAATTTAGTTGTAATATAATTTTTAGTAAATACGAGATGCATATTAAATTCTTAATAATACACATCGGATATTTTCCACGTAGTATATTTAAATAGTCAGATTACAACTGAATACCTTTTGTGATTTAGGAACGGACACATAGTAAACACGAAACTGTTTATGAAAATATAGAATATTTATAATTGCCCATAAATTATTTCGTTACGAGTCCGCTTTCATAAACAGCACTGTCGCCGGGGGCTAATGCGTTTCGCGGCGCGGTGAGCTGCGCTCGCCCGCGCCGCTGATGTTAGCCACTGGGTCACCGCGCTCCTCTGTGAAATCCTGGATCTGCCGGGGTGGCGCCGCACCGCCCCTCAGTGAAAGAGGTGGGATGAGTCCTAGACTTTAGAAAACCTGGATTCTAATAAAACTATGGAATAAAAAAAAAAATAATAGCTCATACTGTCACAAGGATGCGTTATACAAAATGTGCCATAGCAGTGTCTGGGCGTAGGCGGGGAAAGCGGCCTATGTTCCTGGGAGATGTGATCATTTGCCCAGGAAAAGTGTGAGCGCCTATTCAAGGATGTGGAGGACGTAATACTCCTCCCTCTCGTGCATTTAGAAATTAGTGTGGTTCTCATTATCACTATCATCTAAATATGGAAATCCTTACGTATTTGAGAACATTTCACAACAGCGAACAATATTAAACCATGTTAAGTACATCCTTCTTTTCTGTAACTCGATCAATTCATAATTTCTGTATTCAAACCGTATTCTGTTATGTAAGTGTAGTAGAGAGAGGTGTTAACATTTTAAAATGAATGTGGTTGTGCTATCAACATCAATCTTAAAAATGTTTTATATTTTTTGAAATTTAATGAACAGCGTGACTCACCATTTAAAATAATGCATTTGCAAATTGTTTTCATGTGTACAATATCGTTTAGGGTTTATAATACGTTTTTACCTTGAATATTCAGACATTAATTTTATTATTTCCTGTATTCTCTGCTGGTTTTCTAGATGATTTTATCATTTTCCTAAATGACAGCTTATAAGTAATAATTGAAGTTATTTGAAGAACCTGATTTTCAAATGTCAGTGGTTTGGGAAGATTCTTTCTTTACGTAGTGTAGTTCATATTTAAAAAAATCTATTTGATTGAAATGGCTGACCTTGGTAGTCGCCCAGAATGCACTCTTCTTCAAATAAATATTTTTTGTATCTCACAGAAAACTTTAGAATTGTTCACAGCTTTCTAAATAAACGATACAATCAAATTTAGTACTTCGGCTTTTGTGTTCATAAGGTTTTGCTTACCATTCAGTTATCGCTACAATTTCGTTGACATATTTTCAACCGATCCTGAAAGGTCTCAGTAGTGACAATACATCAAAGAGAACCTCCGTCCTCTCCCAACAGGCTACCTCCGATCTTTCAGTACTTCGACAGATCTCCTCCCGATCAGGAATGAGACGGCGAAATGTGATGAGGTGAACGGCAGCTGCGAAAGACAAGCAGCCAGATGCCGACGGCTGTACGTCATGGTGATTGAGATGCGTCGATAGCGGTGACGAGACTGGGGGTGATGTGATGGCACGCCATTGGAAGCACAAAGCTAAAGATAGTCATTATGGAAGGTTCTCAACTGCTGATGATGTGGTAGCGGTCAGGTGATAATGACCTAGGCTGTTCCTGGAAACAGCGCCACCCCTAAATTGTTTTTATTTTTTTTTAGATTAGGCGATGGCGTTACGGCCTGCGGGCTAGCTTTCTATCTTTAGCGGCTGGGGTTAAAATCTGTCATAGCTTATTGAATATGTGACAGACAATGAAGCTAGGGAGACGTTTCCTTCAGGCCCTTCTACTTCTACATCGTTTTCCATCGATTCCATCACAATTGTTTACAACCTTTCTTCGATTCATTCTCCATCTTTAGTGGAGAACTTGGAGAAATCTCAGATCCAACAATATAAGGAACTTTTCCTTTCAGTTATCATTTTAACTCTATTTTAGTATATGTAAACGAGTTGGGGCTAACCGTGCCAATATCACCCTCCAGAGGAAAGACGAGCATCTGTGTCCACAGTTCCGCAGCTAAAATTATCACGATTGACCAACTGCCAGCTCCTCACTTTTCTTCGGATTATCAGTTCATGATTAATTGTATCGCGATTTCTGCGAGGAAAACTGCTACCGAATTCCGTTTTGTGACCCGTACCATGTACAGGTTACCGTTTTGTTGTACTATTTCAAATGATATGGTGAATCATCCATATCCATATCAAGGCGATCACCGGATTGTTTGGGGATGGAATGCATTAGTCGGACGGCCGCGGGGGGTGGGGGGCAAGAGACGTGCAAATGTATGAAAGACAGCAAGGCGCAAATTCATGGAGGGACTGGGGATCGTCTCTATAGTTACATGCCCTTTCTAGACTAGTTCTAATTTGTCCCTGGTTGGGACACAGTTACCATGATCCATTACTCGGTGTCTAGGTATGCTCTCTACATTTACATTTTCAGGTCAAGTAAATTAAAACTGAAAAGCTTAATTGGTAAACCTGTAAATGTTTATTTGTCCAATTGCAATGGGGATAATGAAAGGCCTCATGTGTGAATATTAATTATTACATTGGCAGAAAAAGCAAACGTTGATTTTTTTAAGGTCTTTCTGATTTTTTATTTAGTAAATGTTAAACTTCCCACCTGGAAAACATTTCCATTTCGAACCCTCAGGAATTGTTGGCGCTTTCAGAGTACGGTCAAACCTGTCCAGGTCAAACTTACTTATCCCGAACGCGTCTGTGCCCTTTAGCAGCGGCAACTTGACGTATAATTATTCGTCCCTGCTTATAATCAGGGAGCGGTGCAAAGTGACGAGTTGGGCAAGAGCGGCACCCTGAGCCACGCGGTTGCGGTTTCAGCGGCGCCGGCAGCGGCTGCATCCGTGACCTCGCAAAGAGCTGGCAAGTGCTAGCAGCGGCGGCGGCGTGTTACTGGCCGGGATCACGACCCTCCTCGTCCGCGGTCGGCGTCGAACACGAGCCCTCGCCCGCATGCGGCCGCGCCCGCACACCCCGACGCCTGCCCCTCCCCTCCCTTTCGCTCCCTTCCCCTGCCCCCCGCTCCCCGCGCCGCCCTTCTGCGACGGTCGATCAATAACAGGGTCAGCGAGGCTCGCGCCGCCGCCGCCGCGCGCGTATTTATCGCGACGAGGGGGGGAGGGGGGTCGCTGCAGCTGCAGGCACGTGGTGGAGCCGCGAGGCTGGAGGTAGCGCCTCCCGGAGGTGCTTGAGGTCGCGCGTGGCCGGGAGAAGGGCGGAGATGATTTGCGGGAGATTGCGCGTGCGTCGGATCGCCCTTGACTTCGCCGACGGACACGTGCTTCTCGTTCGCCTGGTGTGCGGAAAGCGAGCGCGGTCTGTGGAATATGGAAATCGAAATGTTGGAGTGCATAAGAAAATTATCCTACAGTATTTAACATTAAAAGCAAAGGCATGAAATGAGTTGTTGTATATAATTCAGAAAATGAAAGTTGACGCTTTAATTTTTTCAGACAAATGTTTTGAAAAAGGATATAATTACTCTTTATTTTTAAATAATAATGTATTAAAAAGAATAGGTTCAGTTATTTAATGATTGCCTAGATTTGTAAGAATTTAGTATATGTTTATTATGTATTGTTTATTTGTGTATTTTGAAGAAGCTAATTATATCAGTTCAACCTGTGTAATTAAATTTTGAGAATGTTGCATGGTTGTTTAGTTAAGTTTCACTTAAAATATTGCTAATTGATAAGATTATATATTTATCACTGAGAAAATGGATACAGGATTTAGTAAGGAAATGAATATCAACATCTAGATCATTAGCGACCACTATTGCTTGTAACGGTATGGTAACTGTGAGGATGATACGATATGATGATAATAGGGGTTGAAAGGACGAACACAATACAATCATGCCCGAGGCGGGACTCGAACCCGCGACCCTTCTTTCCGAGATCGCTACTGGCTTAGCAATCTCGGCCACCGGATCGGCAATATTTCTTTAGTTCTTGCATAGGTTAAAAGAAGTCAGCACTTGATTCACACACACAGTCATTAAGTGATTAAATTTTGTTTATGTATTTCAATAATTTTGCTTTTTATTTCTCGTTATTAATAATTGTTTAATTTTTCACAGTTTAGCGACTAAAATTCGAATAACCTTTTGAGAATTGTTACGGCTTGTGTACACTGGTATTGCAGTTCCTATCACTGTATCATGAAAAGTTGTCACTGACTTTGAAACATGATTGATGTGACATAATTGGACAGTGATTTATAACTAGAAGTCTTAAACTGGATAGTTGTCCTCGCTATTAATTTAGCTTCATTTTTACGACTGTATCATTGTATTTCATAAACTGAAAAGGAAAATTATCTGTCAGAATGAAAATCCCTTGTTTCTAGTTCTTAAAATAATGAGGTTATAAATATTCACTTTTGGAAGTGATGATTACAAGTATTCTTATAGAAGACACCATGTGATGGTTTGGAAAGATTTAGTTGGTGAAAAAATGTTCAAGAATTGCGCCAAGGATTGTTAACCCTACTGAGCAAAAGATAAATAAATTAAAAAAACAACAACATTTTTGATTGTGAGTTGATTTTGATTGATGTGAACAAACACACACTTCTTGTATATTTGCGGAATGTACCTAGCAGGCACTCCTCCGATCATTCATTTGCCGAGTTTCTGAGTTAGTAAACTCGTGTTATTCAATAAAGCTCAAAGCCTGGCTCTCTCTCATCTTTACTCACCTGTTTCTTTTTCTCTCCGTATGTTTTTGCTGTTCGATCCTTTCTTCATTGCCTACCCTTTACTTTCCATTTTCACTCTTTCTTTATTTTCATTTCTTTCTTTCACTCTTCATTTATTTTTTCTTTCTTACATACTTTATTTCTTCTACACTTTCTTTCTTACATTCTTCGTATACTCCTTGCTCGCACACTTCTTTCTTTTTCTTCATGTCTCGCGTACTCTCTTCCTCTTCATCTCTCTTTCACCTCTTAATACATTCCTTTCCTATTTTCCTCTCTCTGTCATCCATTGTTTAATTTTCCTCTCTCGCCTCTTTGAATCTGAGCGTCGTCCTTTGCCAGGACCGAATCACAACATGCGTTATCTGTCGCCTTTGCGGCGGCCTCCGCGCGGGTGCATGCCGCTGTGCCTCCCTTAGCCCTAATCGCCGCGCACCCCCACCCTCTCCCGCTCGTCAGCCCTTCATTCGCGCTTCACTTGCACTTCACTCGCCCTTCACTCGCGCTTCACTCGCGCTTCACACGCGCTTCACTCGCGCTTCACTCGCGCTTCACACGCGCCTTATCCCGCTTCGGCCACGCTCTCCGCGATCGATGCCTTCCGCGCGACGCTCCCCCCCCGCCCCCCCCCCTCGCGCTGGAAAATTAACAGGTGCTGGCGACGTAATGCCTTAAACTTGAAAAGGGGCGGCAGGTGCAAGACCTACATAGTCGCAGGCAAAACTTGCGCAACAAAGTTTACGCTGCAACCCTATCACTATTTGAGTGCTGACTTGCGTTAGAGTAGAATTTGAAGTGCTTGTGTGTAAATTTAGATCCGGGTTGAATGCATTTTAATTAGCATTTGTGAAGGTATTACATAAAATAGAATGAAACTAAAAGCAACTGTTTTAAGTGTAAATGCAGAATTTATTAGTAGGAATTGAATCGAGGAGAATTCGAGATGTGAGTTCATTATGTGTCGGAAAAGTAATATTCAATTGGTCTTGTGCACACTTGATGAACGAATAAAGGTATGAGAATAACAGTTTATCTTAAAATATCAGTGTCATTGATGATGATGATTACCTCGACCATGAGAGAGAGAGAGAGAGAGAGAGAGAGAGACAGCAAGAGAGAGAGAAAGTAAGAGTCAGTGACCCTTGTAATAGCTTATCCTTCCATTAAGAATAAATGATTCGAAAATAGTGTTTTATTCATTTCTTGCAATTGTTTTCTTTCTTTCGCCTTATTAACACAAAGGGGGTAAACATTGTATAGTGTCACGTAGTTTTCTTTCCAAACATATTGAACTGAAAAGATGTTGAAAGAAGAAGGGATTAATAAGAGCAAGGGTTAAGGCATTACGTCACCACCATTATTTTTTCAGAAAATATCTAATAGTTTCAATAATATCAATTCACAAATAAAATCAATTTTACTTACAGTCTCTGTGCAATTACAATTTTTTCAACTTTGTGATAGACAGTTACTGAGAAGGGTGTCTTATGAAAAACTAGCTTTCCCTTTGATTTAACTCCGACTGTCAGAAGGACTTGTACAAGCCGCCTCGATGTAGAACCTGTTTTCTTCGGCAAAAGGCAGTGCTTTCGAAACTTCTTCACATCTGCCTCAAAGGCATTATCACTAATCATCGGCCTTTTTTTCTGAGACACTTATGCGCCTTTAGGAAACTTGGGAAAGCGCCTGAAAACTCGATGCATGCACAATGCAGAACCATAGAAGCAACAGAAATGAGAAAAGAGTAGCATTCCTCATTCGTAATGTTCTTCAGGGAAGTTTGGTTCGCATTAAAAGCTTCTTTCCTTCTTGGGGAGATGCCGTTTTATTTAAAAACACTTCCATGGCGAGTGACAAAAAAGAACCATTAAGTCTCGCCGCTCGAAGCAGGGCGGTCGCCAACAGTTTCAAAATCACTCGGGTTCGCCGCTGCGTCGCTGCGTGCGACTGGGCGAAGTCGTTTCAGGGCCTCCAAACCCGTGTTACGCGGGGCATCGGGAGTTGACATTCGAACGAGAATTCTTCCTTCGCTTCCGCATTCTCTGCTGTGGCCGGCAGAGCGCTCTGGCCGCCGCTCTGCGGCGGGGGTGGTAATGGGCGGCGAGGGAAGTGCGGTGAGCGAAGGTTGGCGGGCGTGTCACTGCCGCTTGACTTGAACCCGGCCGATAAGGCGGCAGCGGCTGCCGGCAGAGCGGCGGGCGAGCGAAAGTGAGCGAGGGAATGGGTGCGGAAGAGGGTGGACTGGGGAGCGACCTCACAAGGAAGTCAGCGCTGGAGACAAAAAAAAAAGAAAGTGGCGAGAAGAAGCGTGTTCTAAGGCGTCGGATGAAGCCTGAGCGAAGCGTCTCGGAATGGGAGAGAGGAGAGGGGGGAAAACAAGGGAAGGGAGCAGCCGAGGGCGCGGCGCGAAGCCTGGGACGATCGTGGCCGGGTGGGGGTGGACGTCACACCGTGGCGAAATTGGAGCGAGAATCGGGCACGCGACGACATAAAGACCAGACCGCCAGCAGAAACAGCAGAAAGGTTTTGTAGGCCTATCGGGTGCTTAGGGAATAAGACCAAGCGGAGATGAGAAAAAAGACAGGAATGGAGGGAGGGAGGGGGATGGAGAGAGGGAGAGTGATGGAGAGAGGGAGAGGGGTGGTCATAGACAGAGACGCGGTCAGAGACAGAGACCCGTGGTCAGAGACAGAGACGTGTGATGAGAGATGGAAAGGGAGACATAGTTTACAGAAATGGTCAGTAAAAGCGTAAAAGAAAAGGCACCTGTTCGCATAGATTTGAAAATGGGCAAGCAAGCGAGTATGAACGAGGCTAAAAGATTAGCGATAATTGGCGAGTGAATGGAAGAGCAAGGCTTGGAGAGATGAGACAATTGACCCCTAAGTTAGAAACAGTACCACCAAGCAAAGTAACAGAGAACTTAGTTACGATTCTAAAAGTACTTGGTCCTGAACTTACGTCCAGATAGCCTATGGAACAATGCGATAAAATAAAACTAAAGAAGATGATGTGAAAAGTGAGATAATGCACCAGGTAATGAAAAAGAATCAGAAATAAATAAAGAGAAGCACGGAAGATGAACGAGAGAAGAACGCAATTGACGAAACGACAAAGGAATAACGACAACAGGGTAACACTCGCCCAGAGAAAAATCGTAAGGCGTAAGAAAATTTTGAATCGGAAAGAATGAAGAGAAGAAAGGTTACGAATAAGAGGGGAAAGCCAAAGAAATAACTACAAAAGCGCAAAGAGAAAGGTAGAATACCGGACGCCTCTAGAGAAGAATCGTGAAGAGAAAGAATCGTGAATGTGAAATAAATGAAGAGAAGGACGGTGATGAATGAGACGAGAAAGCTTAGGAAATAACTATAATAGAACAACGAAAACGCAAAGGGAAAGGTAGGATGAGAGACGGCCAGATAAAAGAATCGCGAAGAGGAAGGAGGTCTACTGCCCGTAACGGAAGACCTGCTGGGTGGGGTGGGGGGTGGGGGGTGAATGGCGCGGACGCGGACGCGTCGTCGCCGAGGGACAAGAGGAGAAGCGGTTTTCGACGCGGCGCGCGAGGGAGTCTATAACAGCATCAGCGAAAGTCGTCGGTCGCAAAAAAGTATCATTTTGTGACGGGCGGCCCTAAGTTATGTGCGGCGGCGAGAAGGCTGCGGGCGGGCGCTGCGGGCGGAAGGCCCTCGGAGCGAACGCGCGGGCCAATCGCGACGCGCGTAGTTCGACGAAAGTCTCCCGCCTCTACTTTTTCCATCTCGGTGATGAGATTGTGACATTCGCCGCGAACAAAGTTTTGCTGCGGTTCATGCCATTACGTTATGACTGTGGATACGGGGAGGGAATACATTTTGGACTTGGAATCTTGCGCATGAGTGTAACATGGGATTGCGGGGTTCACGGAATGGGTTTGTGGAAGTTTTTTTTTTTCCTTTTTCGAGAGGTAGAAGGATGGTTTAGAATTTTTTTGGTTCTGTATTTATTTCATAGTTACAGGTGTTTGAAGAGGTATAATATGATATAGATCTTTAGGATGTTTTTTCGCAAGAAAAACAGTCATATTTGTACGCATGCTTTCGATGTGTGTATAAAGTGAAAATTATACATAACCGTATTATTTGGAAAAATAAAAATGTACCTGTATATTTCGTTCAAGTATTGGTAGAAAGTAACTTGTTTCAGAAACCTTGAGTACACCACCTAAGAGAAATAATTTTCGAAAGATAATATAATATTCACCTAATGTTTGGAGCTGGTACACTTAAGATACCTGATGGATTCCTTATTTACTTTCCAATTAATACAATTGAATCTAGTACTGACCCGAGAAGGTAATCGTAGCTCTAAACATTACTGACAAAATGCTAATAAATTATTTGTAAATCTCCTTTATGAAATTTTGGCAAGTATTTTTGATTTACAATTGACGTTTTAACGCAGCACTGAGCAATAAGAAAAATGCAATAATTTTAAACGTTCCAAGTGTACTTTCAGTAGAATTGACTAGAATTTAAAGTTTTCTGCTTGCAGAATCATTATTTGTGAATTCTGAAATTATATCAAAATATATACTTTCAATTTCTCGTGATTGATTTGCTTTGTAGTTTAGTGTTTTTAACGTCTACGAAGAGAAAAAATGTGTTGGGTTAGAAAATGATGTTAACGAGGTTAGGGAATGAAAAGAAGGAAACAATATACTGACATGATTATTGGAGGAAATGGCTCAAATATAAACTTCCTCTTCGTGACAAATATTCTGACATTGTGTAAACATTGATGGTCACGAATGGGTTTAGCGTATTTTTCATCCCCATTAACGTTTTTAGATTTTCATGTAGTTGACTACTAACAGCAGCTAAGGGATTTTATGGGAGTTAACAAATTTTATTATTATAAATAAAATTAATTCAGTTTTATTTTGTATATGTGTGCATTGTAATTTAATTATTTTATCTTTCCAGTGTGGTAAAGCATCGCGTTCAATAATCTGCTCTTTAACATGTTATTACTACAAAATGTCGAATGGAAATTATATCTTACGTACACTTTCACTAGTGATTATTAATTATTTATTTGATTTGAATATATGTTTCTCTTGTTGGCATATTGCAGAGTATATACAATAATTGTTCGGCAGTTTATATATCATATCATTATATTATATAATAAGTTTAAAAAATTTAAATATGTTTATAAGATAAATAATTATATCAAAAACTTAAAACACGACATAGACAAGCACGAGTTTTTGGTTTATCAGCCTGCAGAAGTATTGAATCTGAGTAAATGTGAGCCAACAAAGTGTGATCAAACATCAAACTATATCGAACCGTCCAGTGCTTAATTTTTCCTTTTCGGGAGCCGAATGTTTTCCTCCGAATTTGCGGGATGGCTTTCGCGGGGCGATTCCCGCGGACGCGCGCCCGCAGCCATTCCAAAGGCGCAGCGACTGGGGCACCGGAAACGACGGCGTCTGTTGTTTTGAGGCCGCTACTTCCGCTGACGGCCCGGTCGTTGCGACCAGGAAACGGGACGGCTCGCCGTTCGGTTTCCTGCTCTCCCGCGTTCTTTGCGCCTCGCCAACGACTCTGCGCAGGGGGCTGCCAAAACACCTTCTTCTTATGTGCTTAGGGGGAGGAGCGCGCTCAGAAAAGCAGTCAGACTTTCAAAAATTGAACATCTACATTTGAACGTACGAAAAGTAGTAAGCGCTCATTTATTGAAAGCTAAATCAACTTTTGAATAAGAAAATAGCGCGTTCTTCTGAAAATTAATTCTTCCTCCATGTTTCATTATTTGGCTACATTTCAACATGGGTTTAGGGTGGTTTTAAAAGTATCCCCATCTGTTATGAAAGGCAAGCCGGTATTTGTATTGGAAAAGTTTCTAGTTTACATCTTACAAAATTTTGGAACTGAATGCTCTTTGCGGATAATAGATTCTTGAGCTGAGAACAGAATGATAATAGATTCTTGAGCTGTGTTAAATTACCCTAGTAATTTGCATATAATTTTAACATGTTTACTTCAAATTAAATAATTTTAGATCAAATTGAATAATACTAATTGAATATCATAATGATATTATATTGAATTGTAGATTGCATTATGGTAACAGAAGCTCAAATATTAAATTTTAATAATTATTCTGAAGAGAAATATGCAATTATCTCCGAAACTCAACTTTGTGAAAATTGAAATTTTCCTTTTGAAATCGATATATAAAAAAGTTTATTTTAATATAAACCTCTGTTCTGAAGCATCACTTGTGTCTATAAAAAACTTATTTGCGAAGAAAATTCTTAACAGTTCAGGAAGGAAATCTCGACCGAATACTGAAGAAAGTTATGCAATTGAAGTGTTGGGAGTAGCAATCTGAGGTTAGGCAACCCACAAAACACGTCATGCAATTGGTACTTCCTATCCTTCAGGCAATCCTCACATTTCAAACATTACGACATGAATGAATGCCTGCCGTAAACACAAAATATATTCAGTATTAGACGACAATTATCACGCGTTGATTTGACAAGTATATTTTATGCTTCGTTCTGCAAAAAATCCTGCGTTCGCTTCGTTGTCATTTATTACATTTCAACTAAGCAAATTTTTTTTGTTTAATAATCGGAAAAAATACTCTGACTATGAAATATAAATCGTTTAATTATTCCGTGTAAGAAGTTCAATACAGATATAATCAATTACTTTAATTTGGATATTTATGACAGATTCTAAAATACTCTTAACCATAATCTAGATTTCGATAGAACAAAAAGTTAAATTAATAAAATAAATAAAATATTATTATATTATTTATTACATGTGCTGTATTTTTATTTAAAGAAATTAAACTAAAAGTGTTATTCATTAAAATGCATGTTCATTTCGTTTTTTCCTGTAGTCCCTTTTCGTGGGTTTATTGTATTAATTTTCTTTCCATTTAAGTTTGTCATTGAGTGTTACGCCGAGAACTTCCATCAACTATGATGGCTCAGAAGCAGCACTGCAGCTTGCAGCGTCGCTTGACGGGCCGAACTTGAAGTTGGAGTCCCGAATGTGGCGGAATTTTGACCTACATAGGTGGAATTCAACTTCTGTCTGGAGGAGAAAGTTAGGAAAGTTATAGTAAAGTAAGTGTTAAGTTCCAATGAAGAATGTGTATTCATTTAATAACTCGTACATAAAGATACTGGTAAAACAAGTAATGCATATAAACAACAGAGACGATCGCGAAGCAACGGACATTGCTAAGCAACCATAGGGCCACCGAGATTATACCGTCCTACTAACATTATCCCGATTGGGATTCAACTGAGAATTCTAGAGAGTACCAGCTCCGATCGGTAGTTTTCCGTTGTTTCCTACAAGAATACCTGGCTAATACCGGAGCAGTATATTCCCGAATAGGCGACAGACCGCAAGTAATCTTTCTTCCGTCATGCAAGTACCGTCTTCCCTTCAACGCTCACTTACATGCCCAACACTACTGCCCTTTTTGGGGAGGGCGCTACCCTGTTGTGTGAGATACGTGGTAGAAGAAAATCTCGCACGTCGACGATTAGGACGGCGCGGTATCTCTCCATCCTGCGGGAGAGGACAACCTCCGCTGCACTACCCCTTCCATGCACTTCACTTTCCGGAGTAACAAACATAGCAGTTGATGCTCCGAAAACCTTAAATGATAAATGAACTGAGATATTTCACTTCCTTTTTTGGAAGAAATGTGAGGTAAACTATCAACTAAATGGTAAAACTATGATCTGCAATTACAAGAAAATAAACTTCTCTTTCAACGTGCATTATTTCTGTCTCTGCGGCAGCCGCCGCTAGCAACTCGTGGTAACATTACAGCCGCTCCCCCCCCCCCCCCCCCCCGCTGACCGTGCCTCCGCCTCCTTCGCCAGCGCCCTCAACGCGGTGGCGGGCGCCGCCGCCGCCGGGAAAATCAATTTCCTCGTTGTGCATTTCGCAGCTTAAGACGCATTTCGCATTCAAAACGGGGCTCTGCGAGTTCCGCTCCGGCATTGTGCGCGAAACAAAAGAAGCAGAGGCGGCTTTTTTGTAATGATAAGGCAAGAAACAAGAGAGAGGGCGTTTGAATAGAGCTGCTGGAATTATCAAGTTACAGAGCGGCAGCCGTCGCCGTCGTCGTCACTGTCGCCGCCGCCGCCGCCGCCGCTTTGCCGACTCCTCGGCGGAGAGGCAGTGCAAGTCGGATCGACGCGCCTCCGGAAATCTCGCGGAGGAACTGCTCCGGGCGTCGGCTGCCAGCTGCGGATTACGGGAGGGAGGACACATGGGGTTGCGTTCAGCTGCAGATGCAGAGCGGGGCGGGTTCATTTTTGTGGAGCAAAGTAGTGATGGTTTTGCCGAGGGAACAGTTCATTCCAGCTGCTGAGGTTTGTGAGACGCTGTGAGATATCCGTAGTTGAAACTGGACCTGAAATGCGGTCTAAATTCTGATTTAGAAAGTCAAAAGGTCTCCGTGGGAATTGAGATTTGGATTTATGACGTGTGGAAGGATCCTAGCAGATTTTGCTGATAGATATGTAATAAAATTGGCTAGACTAATGCTAAAGAGTCCGTTTTACACAAGTATTAATTGTGTGAATACTTGTTTATAAGAGAGATGTACTTCTCAAGAGGTATAGAATGAATGCTAATGTAAGTAATTTTATCCATTAATGTCGTTTCATAAAATTAGTAAATAAACTTTGTTTTTTATTACGATTCTATGAATGTATTGGCGGATAGCCGCCTTGTTGTGGCACGTCATCATTGACGTTGTAGGCACGGACGTACTAATTAGGAAAATTCAATCGGTACGAGACAAGGTGGAATAACAGAAACAAAATATAGTCAGAATAGAAACTGTTCCATTGTTTTTGTATTTTATGGTGTTTCTAGGACTTAAACAAAACCAACGACACATTTCGCATGACATGAGGCTGCAAAGTTTTCTTTCAATTTCTGCTCGCATGGGAAATTATTAATACGGAATATTGATGTTTTTAGGGGATAGTTACTGATGAAAAATGTTAATACAAACATTTTTGATGCTTAGAATATCTCTTTACTCAAGTGTTTACTTTAATGTTTTGCCATAATGAGAATCTAACACATATGGCTACAATGTAAAATGGTAATGTGTTGGAAAATAAACCGGATTTCGAACAAAGGAGTAAGTGTTCTGCTTTTGCTAACGATCACTATAAAGAATATAATGTGTACATGCATGTGAATGTGGATTAATGAGTATGGATACTCTTTGCATGCTCCAGGGATAAGCCAATAATTCGCACGGTGGCACTACGCGAGAAAATTTAAATTTAATTGTGCATGTGTGAGAAGGATTTAAATACGAACACGCATGGCCACACCTTTTTATCAAATTCAACTCGCCCCCGGCGTTGGTTCTCCAGCGCTCTCCCGTGGATAGTAACCGTTTTAATTTATTACGTATTTAATAAATTACTTATTTTTTAGTATTCTATTAGTGATTTTATGATTTGGTTTTATGTGGTCACATCTGAGAAGATAAATGTACTTCGGATAAATTGAAAAAAATAAGCAGATTGCATGATTGCAAGAATAGACAGAAATTGCAAAAATATTCATCTTTCAGATTCAATTTCTGTTACAAAAGCGTTGTGTCGAGGTTGTATCTCTTGCTTGAGCTTGGGTATTCCTATTGAAAATGAAATTTTAAATATATTATTTACGGATGATTAGGTTTTAGTCGCACAGAATGGTGAGGATAAGAGGTTGATGTTTAGGAATTTTTTTGAAGAAAAGGGAAGTGAAGACAAAATATGGAAAATATATTTTTTCTATGACCATTTAACAATGTATGTATTCCTGCTGTATTTTTAGTCGAAAAATGACATCTATTTTACACCCCGTGGATCCCAACTTGAAATTCACAGCCGGTCAACCGGTCACATTCCTAGAATTTTTGGAATTCAGGAGCAGAATTATATTATCTTTGCAATCCGCACTTATTTTGAACCATGATAGGAAAGTGAAATTTTGCAGTTTCTTATATTATCCGCGTACGTTTTCTTAAATCCTCGTCTTCATAGATAGTGAGAATTTGGTTATTTCGGTGGCAGTAATATCATTTCAAATAAGCCCCTTTTCGATTAAAGGTAGTATCTATTTCACGCTAGCGAACATTTCTAGTTATGAGGTTTTGCCAACAACGCTTATTGATGCCATTTATTCTTAATTAAACTAATGTTGATATAGGAGTGTAGATTCCGGGACTAAAAAAACATGCACATATAATACGTAACGTATACATTATTGTTGTCATTTTTCCCGCAACATTTCGCCCTGATGAAATATGTATGCCACCTGAAATTCTGCAAATAGAGAATTTGATATCTATAGTTATTGCCAATTTACCAGTACATGTTGCTGTGTGACGATGAGAAAATTCACTTTTCTGGTTGAGAAGACCGGAATATGACGTGGGGATGTCTACGTGCTAACCACACGTACCCTCTTAACCCATGGCCGCGAGGCAGAGATGTCGCCAGTGGGCCAGAGCCCATTCACGGGATGTCGCGCCAAGTACATACATGCATACATAGTTATTGCCAAATAAAGGAATTATATTAGGTGGCATTAAGTGAAAAAGAACTGTTGTAGTATATTATCTTAGCGCGAAAAATATGTTCAATGCGTGCGCACATTGCGTACAAGCAGTGAAGTAAAATTAGAAGCTTCCTTTCAGTGGGGTACTTTTCGTAACAGAAACTCTAAAGGCTGTCGATGTAAAAGATCTCAAACGTTACTCCAGAAGAAATGAATTCATCACAGAAAAACCTTGTTGATGTATACCTTGCAACAAAGTAAATAAATAAAAATATTATTTAGACATGATTAGATTTCGCACTATGTATGTTTTTGGAATTTTAGGATCAACATAATACGACCCTAAAAGTTACTCGAAATGAAAAACAGGACAGACACACTAACCTCTCCTCGAAGGAATTACCCACGATGTGTCAGAATGGGAATATATCTTGAATGTCACTGTAAGAAAACCTCTTCTAAAATTCATTACATCTTTACACATATTCCCAGAAATGAAAATGTACAATATCGCAGAAATAAATTATTTGTATAACAAAGTATCAAAATAGATGTAAATAGACATTAACTTCGGCTGCACCAGTACTTGGACAGTGCACAAAAGACAATTATTTGTTGGTGAGAAAAAATTCAAATAACCCCAAAACAAGTTTAATTACAGAAAAACGCAAAGCTGTTAATTTTTATTTCTTTTTACTTTGATGTGGCAATTGTAGTGTTGAGTATTTTGGTTGCAGACCAGGGGCTCTGACATAGAAATTAAAAGTTGTTCAACTATGTAAATGAAATCCTTTACGAGAATCCACGTGAGTGTTTTCTGTCATTACTTTCCATAATGGCGGCGGTGGACGCTTGTATTGTACGGTACATCAAATGTGCTGAATGTGCAAACCGATTCGTTACCTTGTTATTTAAACTCCACATCCTTCTCTATCGAAAACCGCAGTCCTTCGCCACCTAAAACGAAATTCAGCAGCGAACTCGCCCGCAAGCACAGCGCTCGCGTCGGTACTGTATTTATGAAGCCGAGCGGGCCCCGACGTGGGACGGCCCCTCCGTGCGCTCGGGGCGGCGTTCCCCAGGGTTGCGATCGGGGGCTAATTCCGGCCTCCGCGTAAACACTCGGGGCTCTGTGCCGCGCGTGGGCAGGGGGGCGCGAGGGGGGCCGGGGCCCGGCCAAGTGCGCAACGCGGAAGGGGGGAGGATACAAGATGCACAGAACCAATTACCTAATGGATAGCCGTTGTCGAGCCCGTTGGATGGTACTCGACCCGCACACGTGCGTTTCATTAAAGGCCGCTTTCGTATCTCGTTTTCTGCCCCGGCGCCGAGCGCCTGACACCCGCCCTTCATTTAATTCATTTGATCCGGCCGGCCGACCCGCCCGCTCGCCCGCTCTATCGCCCGGTTGGGAGGCGCTCGGCCCAGAGCTCGTTGCGGAGCCCGATTTGATGGGCTTCTGGAGGCCCGTGTGTTACTTTGCCGGTGTATTACTTCCAATGTATGTGGTACAAAGAATGTTGTAATCGAGTGAACAGTGTTATGAATCGAATTTATGCTGGAGTGCGTGTAAGATTTTTTCTTCCTTTTTTTCTTCATTTTCTTGAACCACCATAGTCTCTACATTCGCTTCCCTTTCAGATACTCCCATGAAAATTGATGTTCCTCCTTTTATGAAAAATCTTTTACTTTTTAAAAGCAATTACAGGGAGAGTTTGTGTTATTGTCACTAGCAACACGCAAGTCATTAAAATGTAATACGTGTTATTACTAGTTCTTTATTGGGAAATTCCCTCCTTTACGTGCCCAATAATTCTGCCTATATGCTCGTTTGTCTCTCAGAACTAACTACAAACCCACACTTTCCAACACGTATCATGGGCACAGCTTCACTGATAACTGTTTAATATTGACATGTGTTATTTCACTCAAAATGAAATATAAAAATATTATTTCATTTGTTATTTGATTCGGTTCTTTTAAACAACAATTTATTTGTATTTAGTTCTCGCGAGGTGAGTCTTCAACATATAGAACGCAAATGCAGTATCCAACTTTATGATTTGTTTTGGGGTTCACAAATTTTGAGCTCAAACTACAAATGCTTACTCTCAGCATCCAAAATACAAAGTTTCTGACGTTTTAATAACAAGTTATAATTACAATTGTACGCTGCCTTCCGTAAACCGATGCTGTCCTTCAGTTCAGCAAAATCAGTCAGAGCAATCAACAATCTGCAATAGTTTTTCTTCACCTCAAACAGCCATTGAACTTTGTTTGAACAGGACAAATCAGTTTCAAACGATCTAACAAGTTAAATACGAATGGTTCATGTATGTACAATCTTACATTATTTAACTTAAACTATTAAAAGAAATGTGCATCGGTTGAAACACATGATGTTATTATATGTTCTATTCTTTAACACATCAGCCATCAAAATAGAAATAATAGAGGTAAACATTGTACGTTTAAACATTATACATTTTTATTTCTATATTCAGATTTAACGTTGTTCTACTGCGATGAGTTGCTAAATCTAAGAAGAACTGAATATTTTAGTGATATGTTCTTCGTTACCACTAATTGAATTGTATTAGAGACTTCTGAGAGAAAATATTTTTCGTCAAGAAACGTCTAGTAATACTTGGTTCTACACGTCTCAGCAGACTTTAGCGTCGCAGAGATTTCCCGTTGCGCAAGCGGGGACCGTAGTAACGTTGCATTATAATGACAAAACACGTAAATTGCAGAGGTTGAATAAATTAATATTAAACGCCACAAAATCATAAATTATTGTTCTACTCACGAATGAATTGTACTTTTTGTGAATGCCTTTCAACGTTTATCGTTCACAGTTTGTGGTCTTCTGTGCCTTTTCCATACTCGCATTACAAGTGTACTCTATGAGCCTGTTGTAAATACGGACGAAGAGATGTATACTATTGCAGTATTTTAATAAAATGTTTACTTTATGTCACGACCAGAAGGAAATTTACGATGAATTTCCAATCATTTTTATTGGGTTTATGATATGGTATGTAAAATGTAATGGAAAATACTTTCCATTCAAATTCACTGATCAGCATTAAACCTCGAAAAATGACACCTGCATTTGATACAAAATTTATAGAAATATTTCAGTTGTGAGAAAAATAGGCTTTATGAAGGATAGAACGGAAATATTATCCGAGGACACATTGGCCAGTGAATATAAATGTATGATAGAAAACCACTGTTTGTAATAAATAAATATATCGTTAATTTTGTTTGCGGTTTTTACCCAAATTACTCTACAACTGTCAGATTATGCTTTCAAAAGAGATAAAATGGACATTTTGAGGCAAAATTTGCATGAGAGACAGGTTTAGTAGTTTCAAACATTATAAATTTGTGAATGCAATTTAACTTCATGAAAATAATTAGAACCTTTTCAATTTGTTGGATGCGTGAATCATAGCTGCCGGTAAATCTTTATTTACACAGTACAGCCTTGAACGCTATGCACTAGTAAGCATTACTCTAACATTTTCCAACGAACACACACCCCGCCGTGCTAGTCACAAATTACGGCAAGCTCTAGCCTCACGAATCCAAACACGGTGCAACCTTGTTTGTTATTACCCTTTAGCGCACATTCACGTTCGATAAACGTCATGTTTTATTTAAGAGCGTACATGGTCTTACAAGCCATAAATCGCTTTGTTTCTCGGCTTGCCCTATAGAAGTCCATATAAATCACCTCTTCCTCTCTCCCTCTCCTGACCTCTTTCAGCGCAGTACGAACTATTTTCCAGAAATCCGTTCCGCCTCAGCTCCCACCTCCCCCTCCTTCTCTTCCCCACCTCCTCTCCTCAAGGTGGCGAACAGTTGCCGGCGGTGGCGGCGCGGCCTCCTCTCGGCGTCTTCCAAGGCCTCCTTCCCACGGCTTCTCCTTCGTCTCGGAAGGCGCGGCGCGGCCCGGCGCGGCGGTGTTTGTGTGTTTTTCGCCGGTCCGCGCGGCGGCCGATAGGGCGCAGTGGTGCGGGCAATTAGCCCCGGAAGCGGCCGTCACGTGACCCGCGTGCGCGCCCTCCCGCGAGAATTAGCCGCTCACGTGCGTCCGGAGCACCCGCTGCCTGCCACAGTGGGCGGCAGGCGGCTGCAGCCTGTCCCTACCAGGGACATGGAACTCCCCATCCAATTCGGAGGCAAAGCTAGAGGATGCTTCTGTAGGAGGTGCTATTGTCGCCAGGTGCAGGTTAGGCGCGCCAACTTACGCACATAAAAATGTCTAAATTGTGAGAAATGTGAAAAGTGTCTCCGAAATGTTCAGTTATTCATAATATATACAAATGATAAACAGCTGAAGAAAGTGCGAACATTTGCGCGTATCCTCTGTAACATTCGCGCCTGCTCGAGTCCCGCACACCCACGCAGCAGCCACGCACGTTTCACGTCTCGTTGGCAGCAGTTCGTGTTCTAGTTCCATCAAGAAGGTTCTAGAGAAGAGCGGGTCACTGTACTGGTCTCCGCCGCATTCTATGAAGGGCTGTGGTCAATAACCTTGTAATCCACAACTTACAAATGAAAATAATAGATATCAATAATGTCTTAGAAATCTCTCGTGCGTAGAAAGTTTTCTTCTTTGGATATGTTTCCCAAGAGAATGAAGACAAGTGGCTCTTAAACAACATTTTAAACAAAGTTAAATTTTTGCTTTGTTTATTATTGACTGTAGGATCGCTGTTGATGCAAAACGAGTCTCATGCCCACAACCCTTCAAATGGGAGTTGAAAGGCTCTGGTCCGTAATTTCTACATCACGAGAGGAGCACTATGTTGGCAGAGGAGCACACCTTGTTCTCGGTGAGGTCAAAAAAGAATCTGTAACCGGTAGTTGCAGGTACTACTCTGGCAGTAACGTAGATTTTCTCGGAGAAATCAACGGACACTATCCGCCACAGCATCCGAGTTGGAAAAATCTAACCATGCGGTGGTATTGTTCGGCACGACCACGAAATTCCTCAGCACTAAGACTCCAATATAAGACACCTCGGATTAGGAAACTACTATACATTGAAAACATATTTCTGTACTCATGGCTATATTCTGATTGTTTATTGCATCCTCAAATCCAGTTTCCACATTTACATATTTCATCGTTGCATTCTGGAACATTAAACAGCAAAATGAATATATTATATTGCAGTGGCATGATCTTTTGGTGTGAAAGTCGAAGTTATAAGTGAAATGTAGAGAATATCTCTCAAGGGAAGAACTTCGTTTAAAAAAAAAGAATGCAAACGGTTAGTAATGCACAGGCTCCTTCCTAATCCCTCTACACTTGCATGTCGACCCACTGTATCGCAGGGCTGGCGTGAAAGGGCATCAAGGCGTGCCGGGTAGAGGCGGTGGCTGGGCGCGTAGAATTTAGACATAGGTGGGCGGAATTGAAAACAAACTGTGCAACAGGGTGCGATGTCGAGTGCAGAGAGCCAGGCGAGGCGGTGGGCGGATGGAAGGGGCAAAGTGGAAGAGAAAAGTCGGCACTCGGCCGCGAGTCTTTTGCCCTCGCCAGTGGACCATACGCAGGGACATGTTGGAATTCGCTAAATTTAAATTTATTATCTAACAAAACCCCATTTAATTTTTGAATTAAGTGATAATTTTTTGTCTTCATTTTGTTGGACAATGATCTCATTGTTTGCTGATTTGCCTTTACCTTTCACTGTATGAAGAATGATAGGCTGTGAAAACTCAGTGATAGAATTGCCTTTGAATCTCCAGTATCTCTGACCGGAAAGACTTAATGAATTCGAGTTTCGACGATGAGGGACGTTCAGCACAAATTAGATAGCTAGATTGAATTCAACTTATGTCTGGAGGATAATTATAGGGTTCGTCTGTTCTGCGCGGTAGTTTTGTGTGGTTTGTCCGATCAATAGTAGAAGAATGTAGTACCTTAATAAACGGGTCCCAGACTGCGCGCGATCCAAATTTCCTCATCTTCGTCCACTTCTCTTCCCTTACTTGTATATAGTACACACTACATGCACGACAGAACTGCATTCTTGTATGCAGGGAGCCTAGTCGTAAGCTTACGACTTATCCCGGCTGGCGCCGCGTCCCACTGCAGGAAAATGCCTCGAGCTGGGAAGAAAATAAAATGGGGGAGAGGGAGGAGAGCTTAGTGAACCGCGATTAGTTCAGTGAAGCGAACATGGCCAGGCAACAAGGGGATTTGACATCAGAGAGTGAAAGTGGATTGATAAAAAAAGAGTAAAAAAATCTGCCAGGAAATGGCGGGGAACGACAAACTGGACAGAATAAGTAAATATAATGAAGCGAATATTCGTGGAAAAGTGCATGATAAATTTGCTATGATTGAATAAAGTTGGTTTTGGAGAATATTTCAGATGGAATGGGGTACAATAACAGAAAATGAGGTTAGAATGATATCGAGAGAGCGGAATGCGGATAAGAAGAGAATGTGACGCCATGGAATATGACCGCCTGTGGATGATGTAGAAAGAATGAGGTATTAGGCTGGCTGAAGAACAAACAAGGATTGATTAAGTTGTTTTTGTTTTGTTTCCGGGTGCGTCGACTTGCATGGTCGTTAGTTTCTTAAGTGTAGACCTGCAGGTATCTCGGCCAATGGGGCATCGCCCTAGAGAAGCTACAAGTTACCAACTGGTCTCTTTGTATGCGTGGTAGTATGGTTCGTGTAAGTGTAATTGTGTGTGTGTGTGTGTGTGTGTGTGTGTACGCGCGCGCGAAAGTAAGAAGGATACGTCGAGAATGAGGAAAGATAGTGGATAGTATATTGTTAGGATACTTCTCCGTTATTCGCTTCGTATTGTTTAGAGATATAACGGACAAACGCCGATCAGAACAGCCGGGTGCTTGAAATTTTCATCAATTTGCACCGAGCTATTGCCTGTAGTGTAGGAGATCTGTAGGGTTCTAACTGCAGGACCTCCCGGTCAGAGTGGCTGTAGAGGTTACAGCGGCGGGCCTGAGCCAACTCAGCCCGTCCAAATGAGCAGGGCGGCGCGCAGGTCCTCCGCTAGGCCAAGGGGCGAGGGCGAGGGTCTGCCTTGGGAGTTGGCGCTCGAGATGGATCGGGGGCTTCCTCCCGCCCCCCTCTCGCTCCCTGGCGTGGGAAGGAGCCTCTCCAAGTTATAGAGAAGTGCGCCCAAATGAAATTAAGGCGGGTTTGAAGGGCACCGCGAGGGAGGTGGAGCGCCCTTGCGCCCCGTGCGAGGGCCGCGCGCCGCCGCCTGTTCATTTGCACTTTGCGCTTCTAGTTTAATCTAGCTGTGATACTAATTTTTTGCCTTCCTTCCCTCGTCGTAAAATTTCTCTCCAGGGAATATAACTTTCGTCGTATTTGATTAGAATACGGAAAGTTCCGCCTCGTGTGCTGTTTTGGAGGGTCTGCACGTTGTGCCTGTAGGTTGCTTTGGTCTTTTCTTTTTTCTTTGTGTCTTCTTTTTTTTGCGATTTTGCGCCTGTCCGAACGCCTTATATTCCGGATTGTTCTCCACGCTGAGTTTGCGCATCTGATTTGTATGCGAATGCGTTTGTGTGTAAAATCCTTGTAGTAAAGCTTTTTTTTCTCAGTTTGAAGTTCGATGGTAGCCAACACTGTTGAAAACATTACTAGTCAAAATTCAGTAAGAGTTAGTTTCTTTGTTTATACATAAGAATTGTGTAGCGTTGAAAGTATCACCTTGACATCTTAATGTAAGAAATGAAGAATAATTGTGAAATTATATACTTACGTAATATCAAAGAATCAGGTTATGTTGCAAATATTTGTCTTTGTGCACCACGTTTGCTCGTGTATAATGAAACGCATGTGTGGTAATGAGTGGCGCAAGTAATGTGTTATCCACATTACAGACAATATTTCATTTCCTTTAATGTGAACAGAGTCAATTACTCTTTTTATTATTTTGAAAATATACATTTTGTCATTAGCTCCATTGCTGTATTTCCTGATATTCCTTCATGTTTTACTATTTGTCTCTTTAAATAGAAAATTTTGAAGTTTCATTTCTACCTTGTCAGATCTGACAACGGGCAGTTTTTGACAGTTTATTATTAAAAGTTATTAATTTGTTATGGTTTAGACCCTAATTATAATGTTTGCCCTCGCAGAAAACTGAACCTTTTTATTCATCTTTGTCAAACAGTAATGGGCTCAGAAGCTAATTACAATTATAGACATATTTACTTTTTGAGATTTATCATTACCTAGAAAAGGAAATAATACATTATAATCTTCGTTATGAATGCATGAATGGTAGAAACTCACAGTTTAGGCACTGCCATTCTAACCTGGTATGAAGCTATTCACTTTTAAAACTCTGATTTACAAAATGTGGAATGTTCTCACAAATCCAACTAGTTATAAATTATTGTTGTAGCTGCAATATTATGTCAGTAGTTTAATGTGTCATCGCCGAAGTTGTAAATTGTTTTAAATGTATTTTCATTTGTTGAAAATGTCTTTCATACTTCATTTCTTTCATGGATAGCTTTGATCAAATATGTTCTTACAGAATTTTTTTAAAAATCCATTAAGCGGGGCATTCTCCTTAACATTCTTGAATTGGTCACGCTCGTGATTGTGGTGAGGAGGGTGTATGGGGGTGATCCATTATAATGGAAACGAGATACATGCTACTGACTAAGCCACAATAATAATCAGGACATAAAAGTACTTGATATACATTTTGAAAAAAAAAATTGACATTGACTTTCACTTTCTAAAATCAGAACTTTAATTATTTAATTCATGCTGCAGTGAAAGACGCGAAGAATCCAACTATTCCTATTAGTTTCTCAAAGAAAATTTGTTGGAATTTTTTTCTATATTACAAATCATTTACAGCATTAATTGTTAGCCATAATTGAGATACCCATATTAAATTATGAAAAAAATACAATAAGAGGAAACATTATTGGTAAATCAAGGTCGTATTTTTATTTTCCTAAAATCATTTACCTAGACGATGTCTTTCCTGTGATGCTTTAATTTTTTCAGGGACAACGAGAAGTAGATGAACTATTTAAAGAAAATTTCTTTTAAAGAGCTATCTTTTTCTTATTACTATTTGCGCTAGTGATACGTCTAAAAATATGAAATAACGAGAAATAATTATTTTGCATTTGAGACTAATACTTTGCTTTCAGCAATTGAAATACTTTAGTGCCAAATTTAACTATATTACACGATATTTATTTATTTACTTACAGGTTAATTACTTTTGCATGTACCCCATTGTTACCAAATACATCAACTTACTCGTATAAATCTAGCCATAATGTTATCTATTGAAGGAACTTTTCCATCTAGATGTGTTTCGGTCTTCCTCTCTTTCTTCTGCCATTAGGATACCTCTCAAAAACTTTTGTTGGTAGCCTATTATCTAGCATACATGCATTTATTTTTATCATCTTGCATTTTTAATATGTCCAAACCAGGTTAATTGCTTATGTTTCTCTACAAAAACTTCTATTCTTGTGTTGACAGTATTTACTTGAAAGGCGTAAAATATAATTTTAGCGAATTGTTTCCACCGTATTTCAACGAGTAATTTTTCATTTACAAATATGTTTAACCGATTGCAATAGTTATTATTGTTAACGACTCGACATTATGACTTTCGTACAAGAATCCGAGGTGAAATTTGTCATTTGTCCTTGTACATTAAATTCATCGCGAAGTCAGGTGCTGTTGCTCGGAGGTGAATCTTTGAAGCCGCCGGCTGCATTCGAGATGGAGCCGGAGGCGAAGGCGCCATAAAGCCACGAGCGGCAGCCGGCGGTGCATTGAAGGCGCGGCGCGTAACGTTCGGTAAGTGCACACAAAGAACGGCAGGCGGCAGCAGCGGCGGCGGCGAGGAGACAGCGCGTCGCGGAAAGCGGAGCTCGTTGCAAAATTCAATTTGCCCTACCTTTGCAGCCGCTCCACATTTAATCCTACTTAATCAAATCAGACTCCAGTCGACTTTTGTTTCGATAGCAAACTACTATCGCTACAGCGTCCGCGTGCGTCCCTTTGTGAGGGCGGCGGCGCCGGCCGTCCCGCTGGGCGGACAAAGGCGCGGGCGGGGCGGGGGGGGGGGGCGGGAGGGGAGGGGAGAAAGGGACACCTGCGACCCCCTCCCCCAGGCACCGCTCGAGCGCTCTCCCACCGCTTGCACGGGCTGCGTTGGCTCAGCGCCAGCGGTGCCGTTCTCTCTGCATCCACTCTGGCCAGGAAGTCCTAGGTTTTGAGGCACGACGGGGGCTGCTTTTCCACAACTGCTAAACAGCTCGTACTCATTCAGCCACTGTGAGGAGGAGAAGCAAACGGGCTACGGACCAGAATCTTTCCGTTATCTTCCTTATCATATCCGATCCCCTTTTTCATATACAATTCGTGTAGGTTGTGTAGGTGGAGGTGTGAGCACAGCTCTCACTTAATCATTTCTCTAGTTATTCCTCAACTTTCAAGAGTTATATCGGTCAGTTGTTGATTCTAGCTGTTATTTTTTAAATATCAGGGAGTTTTTGCACGACAAAACTTTAAGCAATCAACAGTAATATCGTTATTCTGTGCATCCGCTGTTCCTATTTTGCATAACTCTTGTGTATTTGCCCATGTGAAGGAGCTCGAGATTGCAGATGAGTTTGCACACTATGCCGTGAAAAAAACTCCCTAATAAAACTGAAAATAACTCGACTAATGTAAACATTGAATGCGAGGTAGTGTCGTATTGAGCAGTGGGCACTCCATCGACCTACGACGTATTTTTGTGCTACAAAATTCATTCACTAAACTATTGTAGTGTAAATAGTTTATCACTGTGCTATTGAACAATAATTCTGCTCCTTACTTTAATTTGAATGTTAGCGAAATTAACTGCTCTAAAGCTCAATTTGGCGTAGTTAGAGGTAACTGATGAAGAGGTGATTGTAAGATTGCAGTTTACATTGCTTCATTGCTTTGTACTATTTTGAAGTGCTTATGAATAATTTTATGTGTGTCTTTTCCTACAAGACTAGAAGCAACACCTTTGAAAGAATTGATTACACTAGAAGTTTTGGTGATATAGTATTTCCTTTACTTTACACAACAAAACTATAGAAAAATATCGGATATCACAAGGTTCCTGTCGATCAGTGAACTTTTTGTAATATTACTACTGATGAAAATTAACATAAATGTAGTTAAGTAGAATCATTTAAAATATTAATAATAATGAAAGCATAATAATAAATATTACAAGTACATAGATAATCACTTACTTCAACATAAGACTACACAACGAAAAAAGCTGAAAATATGTGGATATTTCTTCCTTAAGATCCAATTAAGAAGTTGCTTTTCTAAATGAGCAGTGCACTCAACCTCGATTTAGGGTGTGTGGCGAATGAACTTAACCTAGAGGATTATTAGATAATCTACTTCACTGAATTCCTTTGGCATGCGGTCACGATGAAAGTCTTTGTTGTTTTCCCATCAAATTTGACATAAATGAACATAGATGTCATTAAAAATTTGTATTCTCATTAAATTTGGATCCCTCCTAGTAGTATCGTTTCATGTAATGTTTAGCATTTTCAACGATGTTATCATTATATTGGGCGAAAATGCCCAAGTGTTAAATCTTGGAGGTCAAACTGACAGTTCACAAAATCTTGAAGTGTCGTGTCATTTAGATAATCCTACGTGGTAAAATTGTATATCAAAACACACTATCCAAAAGTAGAGAATTTTTTATAGTGCACACAGCTATCACAATTCAGTGAGATCGCTTTTGTGGAAATAGCTTTTTTTTTCTTCCGGGGGCTTTTTCCAGCTTTAAGTGATGCTGATTTCTACTATCCGTGCCTGGTTCCCACTATGTCTCTCATGGGTACACATACTAACCATTACACTAAACACTGGCACATTTGCGAGCTCCTCGGTCTGTGGGCACTGGACTCACAAGGCATTCCGTCACAACAAACATACGTGAAAGGCAAGGGAAATTAACCATGCCCATTGCGAGACTCGAACCCACGACCCTTCCCACCTAGGCGCTAAGTCGGCACACGCTCTAGACGTTTGTGGAAATAACTAATCACAATTAATTACCAATTTACGTTTCTTGGCCATCAAGTCATAGAAAACCAATTTACATTTTAGCCAGCGTAGATATACCCCTTAAAAGCTACATTACAACGCTACATCGTCCGATGTATTCGATTGCCAGAGCGCACTTACTTCGCATCCCGCCCGCTCCCTCGTTGCCAGCTTTCTTCTCCCAGCCTCCAGCAGCGGGCCCCGCTGCGCCGGCTCCGGCGTTACACCGCCGCCCTCCGGGGCCGGTGCGAAGACGGGACGTTGAAATTCCTGCCGGGGCGCCTCCCCGTTTGTCGGGCCGCCATAAGACGGCGCATGGCCGCCCTCGCTCGTAAACTTTGATGGCGCCGCGCGTGAAGAGGCTAACAATGGACGAGCTGCACCTGCCCCTCGCCCTCCCCCGCCGAGCGGCGGGGCGGGCGGGAGGCCCGCCTTCCATGCCCGGCCAGCGACGCAGGGCAGGACGTGGGTCGAAATCCCCGAACGTGTCTGCTTCTGGCAGGCGCGCCTCTGAAATATTAGGGGGAAATATCTGAGGAAATCTAAATGATTGATTGATTGGTTGTTAGTGATTCCAGGTGCGTCAACTGTTAAGGTCATTAGTCCCGTAAGTGTAGTGCGTCGTTTTCCTTGGGAGATGGCGGTGATCTTCCCCCGCTAGATTGCGAGACCCGCCGCCGACCTACCCGTTGGCTAGCGGGATTTCTCCCACCAGCGGAGCACAGCCCAGCCGGGGCAAGCTCTAAGCTCCTGACTGGTCTCCCGGCATGTGTGGTAGTGTTGTGCATGTAAGTGTAAGTGTGCGTTAGCAAGGTAGTGAGGATAAGAAGGGGAGTGGGAAGCAAAGATCGCGAATGGTATGTGGCCCGTTTATTAGGGTATTGCTCCGGCATTCATCTGGTATTGATCAGTGATACTACAGAAATGTACCGATCAGAGCAACTGGCTGCTAGAAATCTAAATGAAAAAAATGGACATTCCCTAGTTTCGATTTTCTTGTTTTAGGAATAGTTGATCGAAGACACATTGTAACGATGTAGGTGTATTTCGCTTGCAATAGTTTTTTTTTTTGGTATACTGATGAATCTTTCCACATTCTTTTCAAATAGCGACTAGTCTCTAATATTTTCTGTTTTCAGGTTTCGTCGTATGTTCGCGTGTCAAGACAGAAATTGATAAAAAAGCTTTCCTGGTAAAGAAGTGTGTCGTGCTAACAAGGAAAACCCATAGGTAAGTGAAATTCTCTTTTAGTCTTGTCAGTATCTTCCCAATATCTTTTTATTAACAATTATATTCAAATATTACAAAATATATTGATCTAAAATATTTTCCATATCTTGAAATTTTCATGAATGAATGCGGTACATACTAACTATTAATGAAATATGTTTCAACGTAAAATAAAATATTTATATTATAGACTAGCAAAAATACCTCGTGCTGATACCCCGTGATGATAGTGAAACGAAAAACTCGAAATTATATTGAAGTTAATTAATGAATTACATTTACATTACATTACATTTAGAAATAAAATTACGTAATCAAATTTTCTTTGTCAATACATTTATCATGAAGCGCCAAGGAGAGTATAGCATTTAATATCGGCCAAATACCGCAGATGAGGTGTAATGTGCTTCTGGTGACAGAAGCATAATGTCAGGATAACCAACTTTGACTCTAACAAAGCGTTCGGCCAGCGGTAGCGTCAGAAATGAATTAAGCCCTGTTGATAGTTCTGCCGGCCCAATCGGCGTGAGGGTTCTATTTTTTGAATTAATTTATTAAATTGTGTAAAGATTCATGAATTCCTATTCTAATGCTCTTCGATTAATGAAGAAAAATTATGTGAAATTTCACACCCTGAATGCAATAGTAACGGAGAAAAGCTCGAAGGCAAATCCAAAGCAAATTTTTATTTATATAATAGATTAGATGATTGAAGGCTGGTTCATAGGGATTGGCCATTGGAAAAGAATTACACTGTATAGTTGTTTGCCAACGTTTCGGGAAATATATTTGTATCATCAGGGCTACAATTTACTCAAGACTGTTACCGGAAGTACGATGGTTTCTACACATAGACACTGATAGACAATTTATTCCCTCCTCTTAACATTTCCTGTACAAATGTTCCTCAAATCACGCGTAGCACCTACAACACTACGTAGGTTTAGCTTTACTTAGTGATATTGTATGAGAGAGTATAGGTATAAGTGGTTGATTAAAAGGTTATTGTGCTATTTTCGATTTTGCATATTATAGACGTGATTGAAATGTAGTCTCTGAATGTGTGATAGGATTATTAACATGCACAGGTGTTTAAGAAATATAACGAACAAAAGCAAATCACACAATAAGACAATATAAATCTATCAAATTGGTAGTATATAATTTAAATAATTATTTTAGTTAATATTTGAGTAATGCTCATCAATCCCTCAGTATCTGTTTTATGGTTATCTTTTTTATAGTTTTATTGCTCCGTTTCTTACTCTTTTACGTTTTACAGCATTTCTTTCGTAACTCTTTTTAAAAATGTACTTTATTTCTAAAAATTTAAGTTTTTTTGAAAGTCAGAAATATATTTGAAGTTTATTACATGTTTTTTATGTTTGGTGCCTCCTATAATTATTATGTTGAGAAACTCTGTACTTCCACTTTTAGTGTGATAATTTAATGTATATTTCAATATAGTAAATATCTAAAAATTAAACGTCTATAAAAACTTCCAATTAAATTTGATTTTCTTATAATGAAATATACGAATGCTTATCCTCTATCTCGTAATCTTGAATAAGAAGAAAATTATTTAAGTACCATTTTAACAATCCATTATTTTGAGCGCATTTTATATTAGGTAGGATATTCCTTCTCGTAAATAATTTTCTTGAGATATCAGAGGAAAATACTTAGAAATTCTAAGAATTTTTAATATAAGTTGTCAATCTCGTAAACCAATTTGGCCTGAGGTACGAATATTAAAAGATGTGATGTGAGAGTTCATGAAAAATCTTATAATTTGGGAATTATCCCCCCTATAATCTTGTGTTACTTTCACAGACTCACTTGGTACCTTCTTTTCTAATCCTCCAAATTCTTTTTGATTCTCTCAGTCTAAGGTCCCTCATTTTTTTCTTCTTTCACTCAGCTATATTAGTTCTTTTGTGAAGAGGTATTTTATGAGAACTTTACACAAGAACGAAAGTGAGGCATTTCCATTACTCCCCTTTCCGATTTTTTCGATATCTCGTGCAGATGGAGAAGAGTATTGACGAGAGTACTTTCGTGTATGCATTGTGATTGACAGTCAATCTAATTTCGAGCACGAAAAGTGCTTTCATTTGATTTATTTAATTTACGAGGACTTTTTTAAAGATTAACAAGAATTGAGGAAAATCCCTTGGAAATAGAATTTTAAAATACATTGACGTGAAATGCATAATGAACATTTTTGGTCATACTGTGAAACCCGCCGTAAGTGATCACGAATGGTTCGGGCGAAAATTGTCCGTTTACAGAGGTGGCCTCTTAATTAAAGTTATGAGTTTACGGGCAGCATGTATAGATCTATATTAGGTCTAATTCTTATAAAATATTTACGCTTTCAAATTGAATAACTTACATTACTCAAATTAACACACAAACAAATCTACTTATTCACATAATTTTATTCACATTTTCATAAAAAAGAAGGATGTTCGATTTTCAGGTTTACAAAGCTTTTTATCAACGCATGTTTCTATTTTCCTAAACGTTTGTTGAATTTTGACGAAATTGCAAAGTATGATATAGTGGATGAATATGCGAAACATAGTCGCTGCATTTTTCAGAGAATAGCAAATCCCCGCCTTCAAAGACAGCAAAGATTTCCAATCATCTCTGTCTCTTTTTTTGTCTCTTCGGATATAATTGCCCACCACAATCTTACAATAGCTTATTTCTCACTCACGACCAAAATTATGAAATTCAGCTGTCTGCTCACGACATCTTGCAGTTCAGCTTCGCTATGAGAAGCATTCCTTGACTAGCTGCCTGCTGAGTCTGGTTGTGCCGTCGACACCATGCAGTCTGTGTCCAAGAATTGTGTGTGGTGTATTCTTTAACGGCATTAAAAGACATTCAGTAACGGCTACACGAACATTTAGTTGTTTTTTATTAAATTGGACATATCTTCGACATCATCTATCTGTGAAACTTGCGATTTTAATATTATTTCTGTAATGCCGCCCAAATGTTGAGGACGCCCTGATCCAGAGGTTGGTGCTGTGTAGTTGTGTTACGAGGAAGGTACAACAATATGAACTTGTGAAGTTGGATTTGAAGATGACAGGTTGCGTCAGCAAGAAGATTCGCCAGGCGGTTTAGTTCACAACCTTTAGGTGCTTACTGCGTGTTCTGCGGGTTGCGAAATGGGCAAATGGAACGCATCATTTCATTAAGTGACACCAAATAAAATCCTCCATTTTGTCTGAAACCGAATTCTTTTTCCCCTTGTGAAATGCGAGATTCTAGGTTCTCTGTTCTTAGTAATCTTATTGAACGTCACGTCGCGACACGATACTCAGGAATGATTTCTACTACTCTTCCGCTTCTTGTTCTCATACGTTTCAAAATCGCTAGTAGTAACCGCTGTAGGCTGGTAAACCGACGAAATGTACCTGATCGCCTTTCTTATGAACTGTTTATCGCTTAGAAGGGGGAATATGTACACGTCTTGTAAAATATTCAATATGCTTTCAGAAAAACAATGGGCGTCATGGACGGATACAGCTTAATAGAAGTGGCCGTTTGAACAGGTTTCACTATGGAACATTATTGGTTTCTGCTGGAATATTTCGATGTGCAGGTTAAAGGAAATTGATAAATCTATGATTTAATCTAACAATACTTTTTTTAAATACAGTACTTCTTTCACAAATCCTTAATGTTATGAAAATGCATACGTTTAGGATACTACACTATTAAAACATTAAAAATCTTGCAAAGAGCGGTTTAGAATTATCCTTATCGAAATATATTCGTACTAGCGTGCCCGTGCGAGAACAACTTTACTCTCTTTCTTCTCCTTCCATTTTCATAATAAAATGGAAAGTTGTCAACGAAACGTGTTTATTTGTATAAATAATGTATAAAGATAACTTCCCATGTACTTTCAGAATATCAAATAAAAATTAGAAACCAAGCAATTGATATTTGAAGCAAATTTTCAATAAATATTTATTCAGTATTATAGTGAGACATTCTTGGAACGATTCACAAAGCGGAATTAAAACAATATTTGAAGTAATTAAACAATTACATTAGCTTTTCGCTTTTTTTACTACACTTTTCTTTGCGAACAATCTTCTTAAAATTACGATTCAATACAATATTCTGTAAGTAATTAATTTAAACTACCACACGCTTATTAATCTTATACATTTATTCGTTAGATATTAATTCAATGCCATTTGAGCTCTGAGTGCTCAAAATATTATCAGTCGCCTGTGTACTCTGTGCAAGTTTGCAGCGACTGATCCTTCCGTCGCAGAACTGCGTTGGTATGTGCGTGGAAGTCACGTGACTTCCCTCCATTACGCCTTCTCCTCCTCATCCTCTTCTTAATATTTACGAGCCCCCCTCCGCACCTCGCCCTTCACCTCTTCCCCTCCGCCCCTCTCTTTCTGCTCTTCCTCCTGATTCTCCCCTTCTCCCTCCTCCGTCACTTCTCTCTCTCTCTCTCTCTCTCTCTCTCTCTCTCTCTGTCTCTCTCCGTGGGGCGTATGGCCGCGAGGCTCTTCGCCAAACTTCAGGGGCCGCACGACGGGAATTGACTGGCGTTTGCAGAGTCGCGATTCCGACTTCCAAAGAACAACAGAAGCCACTAAGGCCCGCCCGCCGGGGCCGGAGTTCGCACTGCCGCCGCCAGGGCGTGCTAATGAATCGGGCCGGAGCGACGGATCACTTGTGACCCTGAGGGACGGCGTCGCTCAGTTGCCCGGACGCCAGAGGGCGCCGCGAGCGATTAAAAAAAGACCTTTAAACAATGGAGGAGAGAGTAAAATAACTATCGATTTGAACATTAAATACATTTGAGGCTTCTACTTGTGAACTAATTTTCACAGAAGAAAAAGTTATTTTGTGTATATGTTCATTAAAAAATAAATCACGATGTGAATAAAAACCGTAAAAATTGAGAATACAACTTTATAACACTCTTTAACTCTTGTCTTCCTAACTTACTATTTTACTTTGATAGACGCAATTCTTCAAAAAGGCATATAAGTTCTTTTCGCAGAAAAGAGAACACTTCTTTTTTAAAAGGATATGCCACGAGCTGTGACAGCTAAGACAGACCTCTTAAGACGCAATAGAGAAGAACAGAGAGAGGGCGACATACAGGACATGGATACAGTATATACTTAAAATATAATCTTATTGAAATTATCGTGTCCGATAAAATATTATAATGATTTCAAAAACACTGTCAAATGTTTCATTACGTACAAGTAAAACCTCACAAACTTTAAATTCTTCCAATAGACATGAAATGAAGCTTATTTTTGTATCTTTTATTTGCTTTCTTTGCCTTGAAAGTCATTTTTGCCTGGCGCGGGAACCCATTTCATGCTTTAATTACGAGTGAGACTGCCATTGTCTTAGAATTAAATGTATTGGATCTCATCAATGCCGTTCTTATGACATCAAATTACTGAAAGTTTGAATATTTAAGTAAACTATTTTTTGCCATGTTTACTCATTCATTTTGCTGGTGCAATGTAATATTTTCTTATTAAGAAGTCTTTAAACTATCACAGACGTGTACAATACATAAAACTGTAAAGTTACTTATGGCTTTTATAGATCTTGATTCATTGAAAAGATGTTTTATTTGAGTTGAGAAAAGTATCTCTACTCCAATATAATAAATGTTTTCCTTTCACATCCTTCAAATTTTGCGTATAATGTGTTTTAAGCTAAGTCGCTACTACTATGTTTTTTTGCGTATTGAATCATTAAAAATATTTACTTAGTTTGTATGCCCGTTCTAAAATATAAAAACCAGATTTTTCAATTGTGTATTAGTTATATTGAAAAGAATGAGCAAAAAATCTAACTTCAAAAGTTGTAACTGTTTAAGTCTCAAGCTGCAAATTCCCGAATTAGTCTGCTAATGTTCACATCATACAAACGGGTCCTTAGTAGGAACAGCTTCGAAGCATAGTTCTGACTTACGCTGAATGAAGTTGACATTGGCAAACTGGAGGGGGTTGGAGTAGGGGAAGTACGGTATGGCGACGAGCAAAACAGGTACGAGATGAACAAGGATAAGGCAAGTTGTGTCGTTTCGAGTTCCGCTTTGCCAGCCGTAAATTTCCATTCACACGGTACTACCTAACCTTGCTTTTGGCTTTACCGATTTACGTAAAACAGCCTCCACTGTGTGCAACATATAATTTTCAACGCATTTCTCTCTCAACATACTTCTTAGAAATTCACAAATGCCTATAACTCGAACAATTACATTATTGTGGGGCCTGAGGATAATACTGCAATTAGCTAGATACAGTCCAAAACAATTCGTTCAGCATAGTTCATCCAGCTTTATTCATCCCGCCTGGCAAATTAACAGTATGCACCTATCGTTAGTCATATTTCCGGCTCTAGCCGTAACATACACATGAAGTATATTGGAAATGCACTATTGATATTGATATTGATACTACCATACGTACATCATTTACATTATTCTTGCGTTACTAATGGCAATGCAATGTTAAATTTCCATTCGAGTGAAGTTGGTGATTCACTTCAACTTTATGCAGTTAGATCGTGGGATTGACGAGTAGAGCTCTTAAAGCTTAGAAAGACTCCGTTACAACAGTAGAGCCATCAAAGCTCCATGACTCGTTCACTATTTAGAGTTTCAGTGGCTCATAAAAGCTATATATATCCTGTTTGACGTGGCAGTGCAACGATGTTCAAAGCACGCTCATAAAAGCACAAGGTAGTTGCAGGTCTGAGGAAATGCGGTAAGATCTTCAGCATACTAAGGTGCGTGCAGGCACTTTTGTTACATGCGACGTAAGGACATTGGTGTCATAGTGTTCCACCACCACGGATATTTCAAGTCCTGAACAAAGCTTCTGCTTTGAGTTACACACAGAGATATTCGTTCTGACGGTCATGTTATCATACTTCTTCGTACATACATGCATACACACACTTCTGAAACTGAATTTATCCAAAGTGAAATTTCATGTTACATACTAATTAATTAAAGAGTGATTTGAATTCAAAATGAAAAATATTGATCCATGATAGATCACGAAAATATTTTATTAATTTAAAAAACGTATTAGTGCTGACCTGACAACACGTCAGTATCCAACGTTTGGCAAAATTCTTTATGTTGATAATTGATATCGAATCATTTGTCCTTTTTAACTTCTGAAGTAAAATTCCTATTAGAAGAACTTTCTCAACGATCATACAAAATATCCTTTTTAAATGTGATCACATCAAGGTAAACTACACAATAAACCCTTAAGGCAAAACGCAACAAAAATTAAACATAGCACAAGTTTGAACTAAAGACTACTTTTGACCGAAAATAAACGATGTTGATAGAAATTAGAACTTAACGCTAAATGTACCGAAAAATACTTGTAGGAAAATTCAATAGATCGCAGCACTATCACAGGGGAATTTACTTTACTGATAACGTGTGAACCAATGGTCCGATTTTCGATTTGTAAACGGCATTTGACGCCTTTTTAAAATAAAATTTACGCTACCATGACCTTTTTCCAAAAATCTAGCAAAAACGCGAATTTGAAATTAGTTCTCAAACTTCCGAGAACAAATTTAAAAATGTAGCCTTATAGCGCGATGGCGACATGCTTCCTGAATCCAACGTCGTGACAATCATGCAAATCGGACGAATAGGAGCGTCGTAAAGGGAAATTTACGAAACCACCTCGCCCCCCACTTCCCCTTCTGCGCCGTTGCGTCACCCACCCGCCAGTTGTGGGTCCTTTGTCAGCGCGGTGGCACGGCCAGGCCCGGCGTCGTGCGGCCAGCCCCGACGGAGGAGGCGGTACTTGCGGGACTCGCAAGCCACACACTCGGTTTATGCGTTCGTCACTTTGCATCTCAATCTATTTTTCCTCGGATATCAAACTAGAGATTCTATACTACTATTACAGACCGAGGTAAACTGTCTGTAATAGTAGTACATAACTATCTTTTTCACATATTTCCGTCTTCCTTCGAATACCATTTTAAAATTTTTTGATGCATTACTCAAAATACTGATTCCGATTTTTAACTATTTTTTTAAAGGAACTAGTTGTGTAAATATCAGCATTATTCCATCTCCTCACATCTTATTTTAGATATATTTTACTTCTAAGGTCTTGTGTTATCACTCCACCTTGGTCTAAGATCTTCCGTTGTCAAATACCGTAAAAAATGAGCGGAGTATACGCACGAGCTCGTTTATCCTACAACTCGATTTTTGATCTCAAAACGACGTTTATCTCCTTTAAAGAGTTCATCTGGTGAATCTCTTTTTCCAAGTAAAATAGCCGAAGCTAATTTTAAAAATGTTTTTGTACTTTCGGACAAATTTTAAAAAAATGCATTATCTTGGCTGTCCGGGTGACGTCGCGTCGAAGGCTGTTTTGCCGACGTTTCGACCATTTTGTCGTGGTCTTCCTCAGGGCTGGTATGCCCATACATAAGATGGTATGGACATGGTAAGACCACGACAAGATGGTCGAAACGTCGGCAACGATCTTCGACGCGGCGTCACCCGGACAGCCAAGATCATGCACATGACTCTGGCCGAGGAAGCCTACGACTTCAAATTTTAAAAAAGTGGTAAAATAGCGGTCTGGTGAGCTGTATCCCGACTCCAACGCCGCAACAAGCATCGAAATAAGATAGTATAAATCATGACTTATCCCAGCTTACTTGGTAAGTTATTTTGATATAAAATAAATTTGTTATATTTGTATAATTTTGGAGGGAATAAATAATTCCTGGTGAGTCATTTCATACAGACTACGTAAATGAATAAAGGGTAATGATGCAATTGGATAACTCCTAGATGTTTGCTTGCATTTGGAGCGTGTTTTCCCTTCCATTTTCTTTGTTTTATAAAAAGTGGATTGTCTAGAAAAAGTTATCTGTAGAAATTGCAGTATGCAAAACCAGTTAGACGTGACTCTTTCGTGACATATCGGACACAATGATATAAATAATATGGAACATTCAAACGAGTTTAAAAACGAAGGAAATCTTTTTCTGTGAGTATGATCTTAGAATATGCTTTAACGGTTACGCGACGTAATGCAATCTACACAACATTCCAGAGTAGATAGAAAATGAGGTTTCTTTCAATGTGAATTGTTTTTGAAAGTCTTAAAGTATATGCTTACTGTAACAACATTTTTAAAATCCTTAATTTTTCTTTTTCCGAGGGATGACTTTTGCCGATTGACTGAATCACACGGTATTCATGCAATTGTGTTGTTATTTGCACAATCTCGGCTGTCTCCTTTCTTTGGTAATGGAATAATTATAGTGCGTTGCAAATCTATTGTTCACTGTTTTATTTTCCAGATGCAATTGCATAATTGTGTTAGTTTCGCCAAGATTTCTTCTTCTGTATCTTTGAATAGTTCGATTGGAATATTATCTGCAGCCGGGGACTTCCCATTTTTCAGTTGTTTTGTCGTCCAATTCATTTCTTCGATCTCAGGTTCTTATTCGTAATCATCTATATTTAAACACTACTCTATTTGTTAGCCCTTATCATATAACTTCTTCGTATTCTTCCCATCTTTTCGTGATCTCTTCTTTTGTTGTATTTATTTTGTCGTTCTCGTTCTTAACATTCGCCATTGTTGGTTTACAATCCGTGGTCATATTTCGGATGATATGGAGAATTTCTTAAGATCTCCATTTGTTGTTATGTTATCCACTTCTTCGCTTCTTTCTTGAATAAACTTTTCTGTATCTTGTCTTGGTCTGGGCTGGAATCCCCGTAGAGGTTTCTGACTTTCGTCTGATCATTTGCTTACTTTGCAGAGAAATATAATGTTTGAAAAGAAAGAAATATAAGAAATCCGTTGTACATAATAATAATAATAATAATAATAATAATAATAATAATAATAATAATAATAATAGGCACGCGTTTGGAGTAAAAACCAAAGTATATACACTATAGTATTGCTTATATCGTACTATATAATCCATCGAATCTTCACTTCGATGTCTGTGTTTGCAAGATTTTGTGAAACTTCTTTATATTTCACGGAGAAAATCTTGAATTTTCTCTGAAGTCTGATTCAGTCAGTCGGGCGGTTGGTCTTTCATCACCACCTGCCGCAAAGGACTAGAGCAGGGACTAGAGCACGAACGAGCCTGGACTCACGTAAAGTGGCCGTGGGGGAGGGGGCCCAGGGTTTTCCAAGTCCAATATGGCATTGCGACAGTGGTTTGCAAATAGACAACGTGGAGAATGCTCACACCAAGTTCACAGATCGGCTCGCTTACTCGGTGTCTTTCTCCGCTTTACACTTCCTGCTCCATGTCCACGTGTCTACTTCGTCTGTTCATCCCCGAGCCACCTCATTCTTATTGTTGGGAGCTGACTCGATTGCGAGGCTGAGGAATGCGCTCAATGTTCTTGAAAGCAGCCCCCCCGCCTAATCTGCAACTACTAGCTGTCCCAAATATATTACGCCAAGTATCCATAGGCAAGAATTAAAACATCATACGAGAATAAGGAAAACAAATAAGCAATAAGTGGATGTCATCAATGTGTAATTTTGTATCTTCACAATATGGCCTTTTCTTACCGGGAGTACTTAAGGCTGCCCCACAGGCTTCAAATCCTTCTTTTTTAATTGATGTCACAGTTCGAACAGACACTTCAGTATAGTTTACTACCCGAAAATTGCTGTTATGCAGCGTGTGTTGAAGAACGCCCGAATTCTTTTCTTTGTCACATTTCTTAATAACGAGACGTATATTTTCCCTAGCTTAACTGTGTGTTGTTTGGTCTTTACTACGAACAGAAGCCATACCGTTCCACCAAAAGACACAAACCAAAATAAAATGAATACGCTATACACTTGTGTTACGAACAAGAAGCAAACAACATGTCACTCAATCATTTAGTTCATGTCTTCTCAGAACAAGAAACATTCTATATTAGATGAAGTGATATTGAACCTCATACAATGTTGTCAAAGCAGATGTACTATTTCCTCGACTGCTCGCGTTGGCGGCAAATTGCAAAACACGTCAATATGCTGAATACTTACACTGTATACTTCGGCGAATTCTTTAGTTCTACCTCGTATGTACGACAGATGACAATAATATTTAAATATGTGGTTTATTAAAGTTTTGGAAATATATTTATTTGTGCAATGTAATTGAATTTTCCTCACTATTCAAGAAAGATTATTGTCAAATTGCCGCCTTGCGAAAGATGAAGCGTCAAAAATCGTTACACTAGTCTGAACACTTTTCAGATTTTCAACGTCAAAAGTAATTTGTTGAGATCTTAAGGTGTGAAAGTGGCTTTTAGAATGTACTATCTTGTTGAGACAACCAAATTCTTGTTGAGCCAACCAATATCCTAGTTGAACCATCAATGATCCTTGTTAAGCCTACCGTGATCCTTGTAAGCCAACTATGATACTTGTTAAGCCAACCATCATCCATAAGTGGAAGATCAACCCAGCAATCCATCAAGTGAGAGATCCACCCAGCAAGTCAATCAAGTGAGGGATCGACCCAGCAAGTCGATAAAGTGGGGGATCGAATCAGCAAGTCGATCAAGTGAAGGGTCGACTCAGCAAGTCGATCAAGTGGGGGATCGACCCAGCAAGTCGATCAAGTGGGGGATCGAGCCAGCACGTCGATCAAATGGGGGATCGACCCAGCAAGTCGATCAAGTGGGGGATCGACCCAGCACGTCGATCAAATGGGGGATCGACCCAGCAAGTCGATCAAGTGGGGCATCGACCCAGCAAGTCGATCAAGTGGGGCATCGACCCAGCAAGTCGATCAAGTGGGGCATCGACCCAGCAAGTCGATCAAGTGGGGCATCGACCCAGCAAGTCGATCAAGTGGGGCACCGACCCAGCAAGTCGATCAAGTGGGGCACCGACCCAGCAAGTCGATCAAGCGGGGCATCGACCCAGCAAGTCGATCAAGTGGGGGATCGACCCAGCAAGCCGATCAAGTGGGGGATCGACCCAGCAAGCCGATCAAGTGGGGGATCGACCCAGCAAGTCGATCAAGTGGGGCACCGACCCAGCAAGTCGATCAAGTGGGGGATCGACCCAGCAAGTCGATCAAGTGGGGGATCGACCCAGCAAGTCGATCAAGTGGGGGATCGACCCAGCAAGTCGATCAAGTGGGGAATCGACCCAGCAAGTCGATCAAGTGGGGAATCGACCCAGCAAGTCGATCAAGTGGGGGATCGACCCAGCAAGTCGATCAAGTGGCGGATCGACCCAGCAAGTCGATCAAGTGGCGGATCGACCTAGCAAGACGATCAAGTGGGGAATCGAACCAGCAAGTCGATCAAGAGGGGGATCGACCCAGCAAGTGGATCAAGTGGGGGATCCACCCAGCAAGTCGATGTGACTATCCTGAGTATTATAACTATTTTGACTATTTTGACTATTTGGTCTATTTGGTCTATTTGGACTATTTGGACTTTGGACTATTTTGTCAGTCAGTCAGTCATTCCGTCAGTCCTTCCGTCAGTCCTTCCGTCAGTCCTTCCGTCAGTCCTTCCCTCAGTCCGTCCGTCAGTCCGTCCGTCAGTCCTTACGTCTGTCCGTCCGTCAGTCCGTCCGTCAGTCCTTACGTCTGTCCGTCCGTCAGTCCGTCCGTCAGTCCGTCCGTCAGTCCGTCCGTCAGTCCGTCCGTCAGTCCGTCCGTCCGTCAGTCCGTCCGTCCTTCAGTCAGTCTGTCCGTCAGTCCGTCCGTCAGTCCGTCCGTCAGTCCGTCCGTCAGTCCGTCCGTCAGTCCGTCCGTCAGTCCGTCCGTCAGTCCGTCCGTCAGTCCGTCCGTCAGTCCGTCCGTCCGTCAGTCAGTCCGTCCGTCAGTCCGTCCGTCAGTCCGTCCGTCAGTCCGTCCGTCAGTCCGTCCGTCAGTCCGTCCGTCAGTCCGTCCGTCAGTCCGTCCGTCAGTCCGTCCGTCAGTCCGTCCGTCAGTCCGTCCGTCAGTCCGTCCGTCAGTCCGTCCGTCAGTCCGTCCTTCAGTCCGTCCTTCAGTCAGTTCGTCCGTCAGTCAGTCCGTTAGTCAGTCTGTCAGTCCGTCTGTCTGACAATCTGTCCGTCCGTTAGTCTGTCAGTCCATTAGTCTGTCAGTCAGTCCATTAATCTGCCAGTCCGTCCGTTAGTCTGTCAGTTCATTAGTCTGTCAGTCCGTCCGTTAGTCTGTCAGTACATTAGTCTGTCAGTCCGTCCATCCGTCAGTCCGTCCATCCCTCAGTCCGTCAGTCCATCAGTGAGCCCGTCCGTCAGTCACTCCGTCCGTCTGTCACTCCCTGTGTGTGTGCACGAATTCCTTTTCATCTTTAGATAGAATTATAAACTTTCTTTTATTTCGTTTCTCATTCACTTTACCCTATGGTAACTATATCATGTAGTCACTAGATTATTTATAGCAACCCAACAGTTCTCACTGTTTTTCGTCTTTTTGCATCTGAAGGTAACATGCTGGAAAACTGTGCGGCACATTCCCAAACGACTGAAACGTGATTGTGTGATATTTATGAACTTTCATACAAATATAATTTTGATCCTAAAAGATAATATAATTTATAAAGTCTGTTTATTAATTTTATCAAAATCACAAAGGATATTATTTAAACATTTCAAATACAAAGACCAAAGTGATGGCATTTACGGAAAAACATTATACGCACTTCTTGAAAAGTATGACATGTGGCCAGATGGTCATTTTAAATATTTTTAAAATAATATAACCTGTTTAACAGAGGTAGAACTAGATGAAAAGAATCCGAAAGTTCCAGAAAATATATTGCTTGCTCGAGCGCAAGGGAGAAGGGATAATCACGCTGGCACCAGAATTGCTGCGTCATCGGTATATTGTAGAGTTCCATAGTTTATCTTCCTACAATCTTGATATGTCTCTTTGTACGATTTGATCTCGTGAAGTAATGGATGAAATTACGTTACATATTTCGTAAATAATTATTACAGTTTTCACTTTCGATCTATTACAGGCAAATAACACACACACACACACTCTCTCTCTCTCTCTCACACACAAACACACATTGAGATTTTCGTAGAGAAACAAAATATTCCTATATTTTTAGTTCAATTATAATTGAATAGTTATATAATGACACGGTCTGTACACAGAACAAACGGTTGGGAAGCTCGGGCCAAGTGCAGGTGTTGCGGTTCAAGTGCCCGCGTGCGGGCGTTAGTGTGGGCGCAGCTCTCGGAATGCACCTAGCCAGCGGAATTCGTTGTACACGGCCAAAACAAATTAACGAATGTGTTTGTCGACCGGCCATTCTCCAGCGCGGAAGGCACTGGCACGTGAACTAGCGGTTTACAAGTTAGCGGCGAAAATCGGTTGGCGGGATTCGATAACGAATGAAAACTTCGTGCTGATGCTCATTTGTCCACCCATGCGGTTGTGCTCGCAAGCCTCGACTATGCGAGTTGTCTCTCTCGCCATAGGACTACAGGCTAGAAGCGCGACGCGAAATAAAATGAAAATTAATTGTTCAAGCAATCAATGGCCAGCGGAAGACAAACCTGTGCCTCACAGCGCCGACCTCGCCGGGGGCATCGCAAGTTATCTTAGCTTTCCGGCCTTCTTTATTGTTGACAGCGGACAGTGCGAGCCTCCATGCAACACGACGCCTTGAGGCTAGGTACTGAGCAGCGCATCTCAAGTTGAATGCGTACACGGAGCTTTTCATCAGTACAGTAGCGTCCAGTACAGCCCAACCTCCTTTCCTTAGCTGTACTGTTTCATCACATGTCACAGGAACAGAGTACTTAAATCTGACTTGCAGATGCATTGCATTAAGGGTATATCACACAATAGCCGCTGTGTTAAATGCATTATATTCAGAGGAATTCCCTTTTATAATATGTTTTTTTTTCTCCTGTAGAACATGCAAAACCGTTCCGTTTCCGCGTTGGACAGCTTCCGCTTTACGCTGTTTAAAATGCCATTTAACTTCACACAACGGAGAAGGCATGTTTCCAGCTCGTTCACCGTCCGGGTTGAATAGAGTTTACTGTACAATGACAATATATTCACTGAAAAGTTGAAACAAAAAATAAAATTTACACTCCTACCTTTGACGCTCCGCCTTCTTTTTATGCAATATCGTGTTTAGTTTGCATACGTCCCCACAGGCACGTGGAGACTCAAGGGACTGAATGAAATGAAGTGAATAAATAAGAAAACCGCCGCTCCTCAAGGCGGCCGGTGGCCGAGTTGCAAACACCGCAGCACATCCGGCTGCATCGCTCCCCTCGCGGCGTTAATGAATGGAGCGGCGGGGGCGCGGCCGCCCCTCGGCGCGGATCGCTGACGTCACATCCGGCCGCCGGGGGCGATCGGGAGGGGCGATGGGGGTCGCCGCGGGGCGGTCAGTACTTCTCCAAGGCGCGCCTCGCGGCGGCGCGTCCAAATATTTGCTCTCCGCTGTATGCAGGCAGCCGGCGGCGCCGCTCCGCGCCGCGCCGGCACTGCTGCACACGCCGAGCCGTGCCCGGGCGCGGCGCACAGTGGCCTGATTCCTTAAAACGGATTATTTTATCGCCAAAAAGAGTAAAAAGCTACGTGACGTATGGGCAACTAGTATAAAAGATCCATGTTTTCTCGAGCTTCGGCACTTCCACGCACTACGCTTTCACACACGTCACGCAGCCAAAGCTTAGAGCTTAGAAGTTGCATCGACTGCCTCGGCGGGATACCTGCAGGGGGTAAATCCCTCGCAAACTAACGCGTAGATCGGCATCGGATCCCAGCATCCGATGGGGAAGGAACGCCGTCACTTACCGGCAACAAACATTCACTATTCTAATTGGACTAATGTTTGTAGCAATTGACGTGCTCGGGTACGTCAATGAATAAATTGAGCTTCAGATTGTCTACCTCAACCTTTTGCTATATACATTGTTGCGAGTACCGTGGCATACGGCTAATAACGATCGTACATACGAGTAACCATCTGGATAAACTCTTGAAACTTGACATCAAATATAATTATTTCACGGTGCTCTCTCACAGCAAGGAGATGGATTTCAGACAAATAACTGTTATTCGTGTAAAAAAAGAAATTATAAATAACGAATTATAATAGTCTTAAAATTATTATAATTTGCGTAGTTAGCCATTCTTTATGGTATTGGTGTTAAGGTTGGAAACATTTGTAGTATTTGCTACAGATTTACAACTTTATATTAAATTTTATTTATCTATTTATTACTTTAATATAAAAGGGCAAGCTAGTAGTGCGGAAATGTCAACTGCCATGTCAACAAATATGTTTATAATAGTATTCGTCCATTTATTATTTCATGTTATTTTAATTTTATTCAAAAACAAACGTACGAAGTTGGAGGCGATTTTGAAGGCTAATTGGTATTAAAAAATAAACTTTTTTGGGGGACCTTGTTGCTATCAATCTCGTTTGCAACAATAAGATTATTATGACATTGTGGCTTTCAATTTTCAAATGTGAATTACTTTTTTGAGGTTTTAATAAATTAATTACTTATTAGAATTGATGCTGAATTTTGCGAAGTACGAGCAAGTGTGAAGCCATTGTAAGTGCATCATACTTTTTTAATTTATTGTTAAACATTGTAGAAAGGAATAACATCATCATTAAGTGAAGATATACTTTCATATTGGTATTGTATTCATTAAAATAAATTATACATAAACAGCAAGATAAGTTCCTCACCGCCGAAGATGATTCACCTGAAGAAAGGGCACTGTAACAGATAGTGATATAATTTTACGTAGGATGCATTTACCAATAAAGTACCCAACAATTGAAATAAAGATTATTATTTTTTAATGAATTATTATTCCCTTTTTTGGGCATTTCTTAAGCTGATGAATCAGTTTTATTCCTCATTTAAGTATATTGTTTGTAACTTAAAATTTTGCATACATAAATAGTTAATAAACACATTAATTAATTTATAATTAGTAATTAATTCTACTTGTGTGTTCATTACTTTGGTATGTATTATTGGGAAAAGTAATAAATTCCAGGCCAACTGAGCAAGAGGAATTTCCAAAAACCGAAAATAAAAATTGCGGGTCGGATTCATAGATTCAAAATTTGGCGTTACTGTGGAGTTGCCACCACAAGCCCCGAGGCATTTAGTTCGACCAAAACTACGCTGCCCGTAGTGTAGTTGAATAAACATGGTGCCCCTACAAAACATGCAAATGAAAACCTAGAAATGTTCGCTCCCGATTCATAGAAAAGCTATTTGCACCGGCGAACGAGCTACATATTTGATTTTGTAGTATTGCCGACAAAATAATAACCCACAATCCGGTCCTATTTCTAGTACTAACCGCAGCAGGAGCACTTAACAAACCGTGCACAACTTCTGCCGGTGAGAGCAGCCGACATCATCACGTGTCGATATCATCCCGATTGGAATCTGTTTCCGGCCAACTATTTATAGATGCACCGAACAGTAAACCCCGTGAGGGACTGGTGAAACATGGGTAGGAGTTCCCCATCACTCACTCCGCCTTCTCTTCCCGACCACCACCAACGATTTCGCGAGTTGGGGGTATTGCATCGGCGCAAGGGCCTATCAACCTATCAAAATTTCAGCGCATGCGCTGTGGAAGGTTGCACATACGCGATGAACAGGCTCAGTGTCTCAGTCGGCTCAGTGACAGCGTTAACGTTGCAGTTCCAGCATTGCTGACCGCGATATTCTAGGATTCAAATCCCGATGTGGGTGGTTTTTTCGACAATAGATACGCCAGATGGAGTTCAGACATAGGAAGAGAGTTCTAGCGGCCGAGTTTTCTGATCGGGAGTTTTCCGTCACGTCTGCGATCAGTACCTAGTAGATGTAGTTCGTTGCCACGGACAGCGCACAAATTTTACTTCCTCATCCTTGTCCCCTCTCCGTTTACACTCACACACACACACACACACACACACACAGACTTCGACACAAGCACTACACTACCAAATATGTCGGGAGCTTGGAGCTTGAACTGGCTGGGATGATGCCCCATTGGCGGAGATACCTAGAGGTTGATTCCCCGAAAGTCCAAGTCTAGGACTGAGAGAGGTGGCTGAGTGCATCAACTGATGTCACTGCAGTGCCTCAGTCTGAAAAGTTCTAGGATTCGAGCCCTGAAAGTACCAAGAATTTTGACACTAGCTTGTCAGCGAGATCGAATTCATTCGACGTCTGCAGGAGAATTCTAGTGTCGGGCTGTTCTGATCGGTAGTTTTCCGTGGTTTTTCCGATCAACACCAGGCGAATACTAGAGCAACAAACGGGCCACGGACCGCACGCGATCTTTCCTTTCTCTTCCTTGTCACATCCTCACCCCTTAATTACACACACTAACATTAACACACACCGGGAGACTGGTCGGGAGCTGTGAACTTTTTCCGCCTGAAACGGTGCCCCACTGGTTTATGAAAACCCCGCTAACCGACGGTAGGTCGGCGCCGGATATCGCCATCAAGTGGGGTCAGATCACCGCCACATTCCTAGGAAGAAATATACACTACTCTTACGGGAATAATGACTTCGGTAGTCGCGCCCAGAATCACTAACAACCAACCAATCGAAGTATAGGCCAGTAGCACACCTGCAGACGTAGCAAAAGAGGAACACTTTCCATCCCGGATACACTAGCCGGAAGCACTTGATAATCGAACAGTTTTCGCGGATCAGCCGAAGCCGGGAGTGACGGGTACGTTCAATGCCGCCAATGGATAGGCGCGCGGCCTGGCCGGCGGGTGGGGCTGGCAGGTGCCGCCTACGACGCGCCGGGCTGGGCCGAGCCGGCAATCGATGCGGCGCGACGTCTGACATTTGTCGGCGCAAAGAGTTTTAATTAGTTTGTTCGACTGGCTGGACCGGTCCGCCCAACACGCCGGTGACTCGATATTTGCGGAATTAATTTTCACGAGAATACAGAAAAAAAAGTTTTACCGAAGAACTTTGACGTTTGTTTTCCGTATCAGTGCATGTTTTGATGATTTTTTTTTTATCCTGGCGAAACTTTTTTTTCAGAGGTCGCAGGTGTTATTGTAAGGTTTTATATGCATTAAAATTTTATTATAAGTTATTTTCTTTCATTACATGTTAAAACTAAATAGTATTTATTCTTTATTATTTTATATTTCACTTTTTATTTATTTTACTTGGTCGCCTAATAACAAAACTTCCATTGACGGGATAAGTATTTGTAATATGTATAAAATTTATAAAGTATTATGATAAGTTGATCTATTAACTGCAAATTTGATATTGTTCTCGAATTTATATATTTCTGAGTATAAGAAAGAAAGTGATTCGCATGACATTGATGGCCTTTGTATTTTAGAGGATCTTCTATTTTCACTTACAGATGTGTGAGTAGGTACGAAACCGAGATTTCCTGAAAACGTTTCTTCTAACCTTCATATTCATATTCAAATATGTCTCTTGACGTAATAAAGCATTAGAGACGAGATTATGTTTTACATTCGGGTTTCTGGCTATTTCTCATTGAGAAGGAGTAGTACTTTAAATTCAAATGCCAGATAGTGCAGACCTTACTCGGCATACTTTATTCAAAAACTATTTTTTCGACGTTGTCAGGACGTGGTGGAATAAAGTTTTATTACCAGGAGCTTTAAATATTTTTAAGCTTTAAATATTATAAATTTTAATAGTTTTCGATAGTGGCCATAGTTACGAGAAAAGAGTCATTGTTACATTGCAAATAGGAAGAAATGCATTTGCCTTTGGAGGTGTATGATTGAATTCAACTCAATGAAAAATAAACCTATATATATTGTGACGTACCTGGTGATGCCGGTACTTTCACTGCAAGAAATTACTAAAGGAGGGTATCTTTTTCGTGAATGGGTCCCTACGAGGAGTCGATATAGCATCGGGAGATTTAATTAGTAAATGTGGTACAATCATAAACAGGATTTATTCACAAACCAAATGTGTTAATTACATGTTTCATTACACTGATATGTTTCGCCTTGGTACCAAGATCAGATTTATCATGAGTTTCATCATACCTTTGGGGCCCCAACAAATACCTCCGTTGTTTGAATTACGGCTCGCATCGGCAGGTATCGCCGACCTTCACCGCAGCTTGGCGCAGTCGGCGGCTGGTGGTGTAGCGGTCGCCTCGGCTGACGGCCTCTTGAATCCCTCGGGCTTGGCTCCTGGTACTTCGGCGTCGCACTTCCCTCTAATTATCTTTCATCGTTTTGATATAACTAGCTAACACGCGGCCACTGCACGTGTCGGCGTCAGTTTCGCCACACACAGTTCTGGTATTGTTCTCACTGCGTCAAATAGCATAAGCGCGATTTACTATTCTCCTAGCACTGATCTCTTATACATATCACTCTTCCGGCCTCCTAACTATTGTTTCAACAGATCTTGCATTAACTAACGTTCTATTTCACCGGCCACATTTCGGCCACACTTCGGCCACCGCCGACCCCTGGTGACCGCCTCGTCCGTCTTCCTCCTCGCAACTGTCGTAACGGCTGAATTCTCCGCCGCTCCACGCTCGGTTTGTAACCGTCGTTCCCACGCTGTGTTCGCGGCAGCGACGGCGGCGGCGGCGGGCCTCCCCACTGCCGTCCGTCGCGTCTGCCGCCTGTACTACGTAGTCCAAAATGAACTCAAATTTCTTATGCTAATGATTCTAATTAGTATAAGGAAACATTCTATGTTTCAATATATATGTATATATATATATATATGTATGTATATGTATATATGTGTATATATATATATATATATATATATATATATATATATATATATAAATTAATTTCAGAAGGAATTTTTTATTTTTCTCTCATTGCCCATGGACTTTTTCACCTAATAACCCATGGCCGTGTGGTTGACACCGAAATAAACATCTTAAAACGTGAAGAAACATGTATTTATTTGTGACAATTTATCAATGTGATTTATCTGCTACCTCATGTTATTCTATTCACATTTGCCACATCACTTTTACACATGTTATTATGGCCTCTGCGAAGTGAATTTGACATTGACTGTATTCTACTAAAAATAACAGCTTTGCGTTTGAATAGGTGCAAACAAAAAGATTCGATGTCACATTTTGCCTGTATTGAGTTAACGGTGGGAAACTGTTCTTAAAATATAAATTAGACGTTCTATGCACAAACGTTAATTATCCGTGAACTATGTGACGTCTGTAGAGTGTCCTGCAGCCATTAATGTTAAGAAAAAATTATCGGTATCCGGAACTTTTGCTTGCTCTTCAAAATTTGAAGCTCCTGATCATCGAACCTTTTTGTTTTCTCCGATTCATTTCATGGTTCTTCCAAAAGAGTGTCGCTGAACGAGATATTCTGCGCCCGCCGGGTTCTCACGGTGGTGGCTAGTCGTCCTCCAAGTTGCATGCGATCACCACCGTCCTCGCGTGGTCGCGAGCGTTCCGAACAGCGCCGGGGCGTTACGTCCGTCGTGATGGGCCGGTCGTTCCCGACCAGACGGGCGACAGACTGCCAGCGGAATAATGCACGCGGAGCAAACGAGGACCGACCGACTCCCCCCCCCCGCCCCGCCCCGCCCCGCCACGCCCCCACGCGCCGCGCCGCGCCGCCACCTGCTGCCCGCTGCCCATCGGCGTTCGGTAGCGGCAGCAGCGCAGAGGCCGTGCAGGCGACGACTGCTGATGAGGACGAGAGCCCAATCGGGGTCACGTGGGTTGCGACACTTCTCCTCCCAATAGTTGTTATTGAGAGAATATTTATTACGAAATGGTTGTTTACGTAACTAGTGTGGAATGTAAGTCTTTGGTGTACGAATGAAATGTTAACGAAGGAGGCGACGATACGATCGCGGGATTTTGAATGAGTACGCCAAAGGCACTTTCGTTCGAGTTGGATGATTTATGTTTATTTAGCACGAATGTATAAACGCATAAAAGTATGTTCTCTTGGGATTATTCCCAAAAGGCGAGGCGGTAGCATTGCTGATTCATGTCGACCCAGTGTCTCGTCGTTACTCAATTGTTGCGTAATTACTCAATGGTTGTGTGATTTCATACGCATTGGCACTGAAGATAGTAACACTGTCCAATCAATGGAAAGTGAATGTTAGCACTAGATTCTATGCATTAGTGCTGAGAAGTACGTATTTATGAATGCTATAAACCCTAATGAAACATAAACAAAGCTTGAAGTGCTAGAAAAGCACCTTTTAGTTACCTAATTTGCGTATTTTGCAAACAAATTTCTGTATTTGCGCTTACCTTTAGCCGGCTTAAATACAAGTAAATATACTTGAACTGATTTTACGTTTGTTCGTCTTATTCAGAAGGCACACTAGTGTCTCATTTGATCACTGTGGGTTCCTAGTTTTGCATATTTTGTCATTTGTTGAAGTGTTATTAATTTGAGACCCACTGGATATTCCCATTAAACGAAAGTTTGTAAAGTTGTCTAAAAACAGGTTCATTTGGACGTGGAATGATAATATGCACAAATTGTTCACTGTGGGTGATGACCACCACAGACAGGAGTAGTAGGTAATGTGGGATTCTTATTTGCTGGTGTAATTTTTCGGTTAGATATCATTTGAAAAGGACTTAATGCTAATATTTTTATTATTACTTTTGGAATATTTACATAATACTAGAACGGAAAATACTATCCTACCAAGTTTAGTAGTTAAATAAAGACCTATTGTACTGCATTACACAATTTTGAACAACTCTTTCATAAAAATATGTTATAAAGAAAGTTAATATATATCACATATCGCTCTTTCCATTGTTAAATTAGAACGGTTACTTACGACAATTTTTCTTCAATTTCATATTTCATATTTTACATAACTAACAAAACAAGCCTCTTGTTTCAAAAGGCATTGTTTTTATACAGTTCCCTTTATTTCTTTAAAAATGAAACCGTGCCCTTGTGACCTTTTGCTTTGAACTTACACAATTGACGATTAATGTATTATGCAGTTTGTAGGATGGTAAATCTTGAGGGAATTGAAATATTACAATATTGTATAAAGCATAAACTGTTAAGAATTTAGAGACAATCACACACATTATTCGATAAAAATGTAATAATTAACCTTTAAATGAACATTATTTTTATGAGCATTGTTTTTGATTCATCTTACAATGTTCTTAAAAACGGAGATTATAAAAAATAATCCTCATTAAAGACTGATTAAAAGGTTTTCTGAATATACAGTGGCTAACTGTCTCGCAATTCATGATGGTACTTGAAGTATACAATGTATTTCATTGTCTTCATGGATAAAAATCCATTACTTGGTTGGGGTGTTGTGGAGGTGTTGCGCGCGCCGCGCCGCGCCGCCTGTTGCAATCGGCGCCGGGTGTGCGCCCACCCCGCTGCGTGTTCCGCCGCCGCTGCGGGCGGGAGGCCTCTTCCTGCGGCGCCACTTCCCTCGCCCGGGGCGGCGCCTAAGCCCTCGCTCCGCGCCATCGCTCTTCGCCGCCCGCCCGCTTCCGCTACCGTCTAATCCTTCCGCCGCGCTCTCGGGCGGGCGCCCCTTCCTCCCCCGCACCGCCACCTCGAGCCCGCTTCCTTCCCCATGCACTCCTCTGCACCGCGTCCCACCCCTCTCCACACCTCGCCCCAGCCCTCTCCCCTCTCCCACCACCCCGCTTCTCCTCGCTTCACCCCGCACCGTCCACCCTCGTTCTCACTCCGCTCCACCCCGCTGCACCCCATTCTGTCGCTTCTCCTCGCCCCATTTGGTTCTACGTCGCTCCACACAGCTCCACTCCACTCCACCCAGCTTCATACCGCTCCACGTTGCCCCGCCCCACTTTATCCAGCTCTACCCGGTCCACCCGCTCTACCCTTCTTCACCCCACTCTATCCCGCTCTCGACCACGCTCCAACCCGCTCCATCCCACTCCACCCCGTTCAGGCCTGCTCCACTCGGCTCCACCCTTCACCCCCCCGCTCCGCACTACCTCGCTACGCATCGTCGCGCCCGGCCTCAACCCGCTGTACTCCTCTCCGCGTTCCGTCCTCAATCGTCCCTTCTCCTCATTCCGAGCAGGACCCCGCCGCGCCTACTGCGCTTCCCCTTTCGCCTTCCGCTTCTCACACTCCCTTCGCCCACCAACCTTCACCCACTCGGGCCTTCTCTGTTTCTATCTCCGTTCCATGTTTTTCGCTTCGCCCCGCTTCCCTGTGAACCCCTCTCCCAGGCCACATCCTGTTTCCCATGTCCACCTTCGACCCGCACACCGTTCACCCGCCCTCACGAGTCCTGCCCCGCCCCGCGCCTCCCGGCGCTCCCCGGGTTGCGCTGTGCCTTCAACTCCCCGCCCCGCGGCCCCCGCCGCGCCGCGACACTCTCCGGGCGCTGCCACCCCGTCCCTTCCGACGGGAGGCATTCGATCCCGGAGCCGGCTGGCCACCGCCCCCCCCGCCCCCCCCGGCGCTGTCGATTCCGCCCTCATTTTTCTTCCTCCCTCTACCCCGTACCCTCTCTCGTCAATACTATCCTATCTCCTTTGCCATCCCCGGTGTGCCTACCCCATTTCCTTACTAACCTTTTTTTCCTACGTCTCTATTCCTACATTCCTTTAAACAACTACTGGATAATACGCAACTTCTCTGCCACTTTCTTCAAATCAATTTCCACTTTTTTTATTTATTCTCCTCTGTTAAATTCTTCCCCCGGTATCTTACCACTTACTCGCCCTAAACCCATCTGTCACCCACCTCTCATTCAACCGAAATATTATCTCTGTCTCATATTTCAGCACCACCCACTTCACATCACAGACTCCCTCTCCTGCAGTGCCGTTCTGACTTCCGGTTGAGACAGAAATCGCCTCTCAGGTCTTCTGCACACCTTCAACGTAGATTTACCAGCTCCCTGTTCTCCAACGTGTCGTATCCCACCTCAAGCCGTCCCTTCGATTCAGTTCACCTCTGCGCCCCTCTTCAGGTGCTCCCCTTTTTCTCCGCAGCCGCCTTGTAGTCGTTGCCCCGCTGCGCAGTCCTCGCTCGATCCCCAGCCCCATCCGCCCGTCCCGCCGCTCAGCCGCTTCCGCCGGGGGGGGGGTGGGGGGGTGGATGTCGCCCGCGTCCGCCGCTTCGGAGCGTCACCCGGAGTCGCAACGCAACCCTTTATTGACTCGGGCGCAGCTTTCCGCTTGTTTACCCTGACTCTGTCTCCGGGCTTTTAACCACTTCCCCTTCCGTGCCCCCGCCCCCGGCCCCGGCCCCGCCCCCGTCGCCCGCGCGGAGCCTTGGGCGGCCGGGGGCGGGACGCAGCAGCGCTGCCGGCGGCGCCAAGGCGAAGGATAGGGGTCGAAGCTGCGACGAGCGGGGGAGCGGGCGGGGGGTGCACGCAGGGTACGAAGTGGACTGGCTTTGGTAAAGTCGTACACAAAACAAGTATTTATTAGAATATATCTGGGGTTTAGGTATAGCTAGATAGATCCAGCATGTATTTTGTCTTGGGTTATAAATCAAGACAGTGTAAATCAATGAAGTCATAAATAAAGTAAGATAGTGAACGTGCCAACGTTTCAGTACTTTGTGAAGTCTTATTTCCAGCTACTATTCTTACTTCACTAATTTTTGCGATGTAAATTCTGATGCAATATTACGAAGAACCAAGACACTGATTTTTAGCGCATTAAGTTTTTATTAATTATTAGATGTAAACACAAACAGAGTGCATAAAGAGATCAACAAGAATAGCCACTCGAAAAAAAATATGTTTAATAAAATTGCAGTACAATAGAGTGAGAGAGAGAGAGAGAGACCAGATTTTGTGGAATTTTTCGAAGAATCTTCATCGTTTTCTGAAGAATTCATTTTCATTTTTGAAATAAATAAAAAATGTTCACGTAGTCATTTTCGAATGTGTTTTCTGCTCTGTCTCTTGCGATAGTTTTTCCATGTACAAATTTATGAAAATATATTTATGATTTGTACGAAATAATTTTTCAAAGACGAGCAGAGTAGAGAGCATCCCACCATTTTAAGCATCCTTCTTGAGTAGATTTCAGTCAAAGAATCGTGAAAATTGACGATTAAAAACCTGCAGAGTAAATGCATTCATTCGTGAAATGTAGGGGGAATAACTTTGCCATGCTTAGATTACGGGTGCTGTGCATTCGCTGGTAGTTAAACGTGTGTGCTTTTTGTTACATATTTATTTTTATTCCGGTAATATAAAATACATAGTTCAGTTACACTTTTCCGCATCAGGTGGCGTACAACTATTCTATTTTCATAATCTCAAAACTAGATTTCACTACAAGGGAGAGCTAGATAAATCAGCACGTACTGTTAACAATTGTTAGTGAATCTGTTTAGGAAGGCGCCAAATGGGTATCGGTTGTAATTCGTGTTGGAGGTTGGCGTGTTGAGGCGAGGTTATTTTGAATTGGGTGTGGTACATAGTTGAGGTTTAAGTAGCAGTTATTGGAGAAGTGGACTGCGTGCGTTCATAGTTAAGATGTGCGTGCGGCGGGCAAGAGGCGGGCCGGCGGAGGGCAGATGGTGACGAGTTGAGGGGAGGTCGCATAACGACAATTTCGCTACATGAAATGGGCAGAGGAGCTGAGTGAGGCGGAGGGCGGAGTGTTCGATGGGAGTGTTGGGCGCAGTGGGTTGGGGAAGTGAGCGAGGATTTCCGGGTACGTCAACTGCTTAGGTCATTAGTTCCATGAGTGTAGTACCTGCCGCCGCCTGCTGCGAGTGTTGTGCCGGGGGGGGGGGTGACAGAACGTGAGAAGCGGTGACCTACCTGTCGGCTTGCAGAGTGCTTCCTCGTCCAAGTTCCTTCACCAGTTGGGTATTGCCGCAGGCCAGTGGGCATTGCTCGATTGTTCTCCACCATGAAGGAAAGGTACTGTAGGGCTCGTAAGTGAAAGTGTGTTTGTTTATGGGCAGTTGTGGGACAAGGATAAAGATGGGAGGTCGCTCGCGGCCTACTTTGGTAGGGCACTGCTCCTGCATTTGACAGGTATTCATCGGAGAACCGAACAGAGCAACCGGCCGCAGGAACTCTCCCCCCAGGCAGCGTCTGAGTACCACCTAGCTAAATGTCTGTTGTGTAAAATCCGCCGCGGCCACAACAGCTGCTCTTACTGAGCAGTGTCAGTGCGGGCCCGTGCTGGGGCGTGCGGAATGGGAGGCGAGGCCCTGGAGGCGCGCAACCGCAGTGTGTGCCGGCGCCACTATGCCAGAGTCCCCGCCACCGCCCTCCAGGCGCCGCGCTCGGTCGCTGCCGATCACGCCCCCGCCGGCGTCCAACGCACGCACGCACACACGAGCGAATGCCCCCAAGCGCCGTGCTTTGGTACCCCTACCGTGGCCACGCCCACACGAATGTGTGGGACGACATTCAGCCACGATCATCATCATTGCCTTCATCATCGTCATCGCCATCGTCACTGGAATCGCCATCGTCATTGAAATCGCCATTGTCATTGAAATCGCCATCGTCATTGAAATCGCCATCGTCATTGAAATTGCCATCGTCATCAGCCTTGGATTGAGAATATTGGCCCCTTCCGTCTTCAAGTATGTCCTTCCTTCTCCTTATTGGTTTGCCTCTACTGCTTTTCGTGTTCGAGTTGTAGTTGTAGAGGATCTTAGGCATTCAATCTCTGAATGATCATGCAATTTTTTTGTTAGTTTGCCTATTTTTTCAGTTAGGTTGAAGATCTTTAATTCATAGCTGATGTCTGATGGTCTACTGTTGAATAGGCTGATAATGGTCTAAGAAATCTCTTTTCAGTTTCTTCTCAATCTCTTTTCTTTCTCAACTTTCTTCTTATCTGCTGCATTGCGGGCCCAATTTTTATATTCATAAATTATCATTGGTACTGCAATTGTTTTACAAAATTTCAGCTGAGTTTCTATACGTGCTTTCTGCTTGAGAGCCTTTCGTATACTTGTTCCGTGTATATGTTCAGAAATTTATAAATTTTATATTAATGTCGGTGAGGGGTTTGGTATGCTTAAATGAAGCTAAGGACTACAAGAAGGGTAGGATTGCTCATGGGCTGAAGAATTGATCAGTGCTACTGCCGGTAGGTAGTTCTTCAATCCAGAAACTTGAAGGTAATAAGATTCCTGCTTTTTTACATCTTTTACAATGGAAAAATCAATGAAACAATTACGCGCCTCCGGTTAAGTTTGAATGTATCAATTATTCTTATAATTTTCCAAAATATTAAGATCATATTACTTGCATGTATCCTGAAAGCTGTAATGAAATAGTCTAAAAATGGAATTCTATCAGAACAAAACCAAAAAGTTGGCTACAGATCACGCTATGGAACTTTCACGAAAGAAACACCACGTTCATGCTGCGATTATATGATAACTTTGTAATATTGCCCCCTTCCTATGGCCAGGTACTCAAATTACACTATGTGATAAGAAAAACATGAACATAGTTGGAACATTCTGTTTAAATATGTATGAAAAGTAATAAATTATTGTTATCAGATGATGATTTTGTCATCTAAGCCTTTTTTCACCGCTCTGTCACACCAGAAGACAAGAATTATAAAATTTTTACCCCGTTTTGGATATTCTGATCTCGTTTCTTTTCTTGTCACGTTTTAATTATACGCATTCAGTTTTATTGAGCCAAGATAATTTTTACATACTTTTTAATACTTAAACATGCGTATATATACGTAAAAATAGTGTTACGTTGTCAACTTGCCTTTTTATTATCCTTTCTCCTCCTATAAGAAGAGCTCTTTTCCTTTTTTGCGTTTTATATGCCACTTCTCTCCTTAAAATTTAATCCTTTTATTCTTCTACACCCCTAAATAGTGTCCATCAATAGCACCCTAACCAACAACATGGATGAAATGGGCCTGTTGTACCGAATGTCACCACAAGGTCTGAAAAAGCTGTTTTCAGAGAAGGCCTGATCGTAATGTGCATCGCCCGTGGTATACTCCTGATGCTCCGGGATATTTATAGAGTTTGTCATTAGCCCCTGGAACGCGATTAACCCTGTGTGCGATGTGTGCGTATGGAGGCGCTTAGTGAGTGCGTACGTACGCAAGTTTCCCCCTCCGGCGCCGTGCACTCGGCGATAGTTTCGATCAGGACTGCCACATGTGGCTTTGAAGCTACATGAGAACTAGTTTTAAAAGGGCTGCCTTTGCCCTCGGTCCTAACGTAACAAAATAAACTTTCTATTTTTATATAAAGTTTTAATTTTTCTGTATTAATTTACTTATATATTATTTAATACTTTTGATAAAAAATTATCAAATCATATTTTATTTATAATTTATTTTTGAAGTTTGAATTTTACAGTATTTGATTATAAAAGTTAAATATGTGTTTTCTGCTGTCCTTACTTCAAGTTCGCTACGTTTCTATTTCCAAGAATGAAACTCTTGGACTGTTTTGTTCTTTTGTTCGACGAAATTATTCCCAGCGGTGTCTGCATGGCTTCCGGGAAACTCTGAAATCTTCGTGTCTCATTCCTACTTTCGTGATCCATTACTTTCAAGCAATCGTACTATAATTTTGCTTTGCGTGGTTGAAACAACTATGTCATACATAGAATATACGTTTATAAAGTGAGTGTTTCTTTGCTTGATTTCTGTGAAGTAGTTACATACATTATTTATAAGTGTAAGGAGTAATTTGCTACTGTTTATCAATTGTTTTTCGTCAGGAACAGATAGTTCAAGCAAATTAACATTCATATAATTAAAGAACAAATGTAAAAACTCTTGTAATAATCGGAATATAACGTTAGATTGCTTTACGTTAATCAAGACCCTAGTTCGTTAGAAGATGAAAGAAAAGGAATCAGCAGTCACCCGCTTTAAATTGGATACAGATTTAATAAAATTTCTGGTGAGATGCTGGTGAGACAAAATATAACATAAAATTTATTGATTCGCATTGCTAGAAGGTGCGGTAGAATATCGGTAGATCTTCTTCGTGGCATGGATGATTTCATGTACGTAGTGGCATGGAGGGGGTTCTCCCTACCATCAGGTATCACAATGACCCTCTTTCTTCCCAGTTCTCTTCCCCTTGTGCTCAGAAGTAGTCGTAGTGTCGACATTAGCACCAAGGCAAAAATAAATTGTTGCTTGTACGACGGTTCTGCCGCCAGGTTGTATAATCCTTCCTGCAGAAATAGTAAATATCTATCTGTCTAACTTAGGAGGTACATCAGTTGTGATAGGGGGTACTGAGCGCCTCGGGGTGTGGCAGGTGCCCCGTAATGATGTGCATATCTGTCCGACCGGTTGAGCTGGCTCAGGGCGTCAACTGATGTCACTGCGCTGCCTATGACGGGGAGATCGTAGAGTTGGAGTCCCGGTGCTGACATGACTTTCAACACTATCTAGATTGCTATGTCGACTACAACCGCTGGCTGGACACTTCTAGCGGCCTCTCTGACCAATACCAAGCGAATGCCGGGGAAGTACTCTAACAAGCGGGCCACACATTGCTCGCGATCTTCGCTTTCTTTTCCGTGTACCGTACTCTCCACTTATTCACACACAAACACACTTACACTACTACACATATCGGCTGCTTCGTGCGTCTCGCGACTTGGGACGTGCCTTGCTGGAGGTAGATAGCAGGGGGGGGGGAATCGCCCTCAACCGTCATTCAGCGCGGGAGAAACACCCCATCTTGAGTGATAAGACATTCACAAAACAAACGAGACTAATAACAACAGCAATTGACGTGACCAAACAAAACGAAATAATTAATTAATCAATCAATCAACCCAGTTCTGACTCAATTAGACTTCGAGTAAACAGAGTTTATGGTTCTTCAACAGGGAAAAGTGAGTCGAATGTAAAATTTTGTGGAAATTATAAAGATATGAGTGTTGCAAAACCGGTTATGAGTAAGCGACTAAAAATAAGAAAAGATTAAAAGATACCACTTCCTCGGGAACGCCAAATGCAATCTGCATCGCAGAGTCGCGCCGGCGCCGGGGATCTCGCGCTCCAATATCCTGTCCGGCTTCTTATGACGAAGAGAAGCGCCTTTGAGCTGCCGCTCTCTTTGCTGTGCAATATCCGCCCCGCCTGCAGGCCAGGCCGAGGCAAGGCGCGCCGCCCCGCCCCGCCCCGCCGACTCCTAAATAAGAGCCGCGCTGTTTGGCGTGGAATTGGGAGCGAACACGCCTGCCGTGTTGACAAACGAGCCCGGAGCCGGCTACCCCGAGATCCCTTGGAGGAGTCACGCGGGACAAAGCATGTTGGCGATGTACGTTGAATTGTTGATTCACGGAACATGTGAGGCGCATTGATAGAATGCTCTGTGACAGGGAAGTAATCTGGTGAGCTGACGTTAAGAATCAAGAAAAAGTGAAGAATCTTTTTTTAGAAGGTTTGAGGCGGAAATGTGCCGAATACAATTGTTATGCGCCAATTTCCGACTTGAAATTTTAATTCTCAACGTGCAAAAATTATAACAACCCTTAAGGAAGTTTCAGTAATTTTTCAAACTCTGACAACTTAGTTCACCTGAAAGAGAAAAGTAATAAAGAATTACAGAATTGATTGTTATTTTTACCTCTTTCAAATATTTCTTTACTTAAATAGTAAAAACGTAATGATATCGAAAGTAATGGTATGGAATGTTCATTGTGAACAATGAAAAGAACTAAACTGGAAAAGAAGATACATAGCTCATAAGACTGATGTTACAGAACATCGTGATGTAAACATTGTGTGAGGAAAAATCTCGGACAATAGAAGGTCTCGGTAACATCGCACACTCTTCTCGTTGTCTTCCAAATCAGGAGTTCTAAAGGTTTCGTCGATATCTTTCCTCGTGGGTGCGTGACGATGTTTACACGAAGTCCCACGTGGTCGTCAGAGCTGCCCGTGTATCTCGTGCATCACCCGCTAAACGCCCGCGGTGGGCGAGCGTGGGGCGGAGGCGCGCGCGCGATCGCATCAGGAGGCGCACAAAGGAGAAGCAAATCTTCCGGCGCGCAGACAGACGGCTGGAGGAGATTGCCGGCGGGCGCGGGCGCGGGCGCGCACTGAACACGTAGGTCGATAGGGACGCGCCCACTCGCGCTTCGCTCCCCGGCGCTCCCGGCCCCTCCCACAACCGCTCTCTGCGAAATTTCCCCGCCGTTCCCTCCCTCGTCACCACCTCCGACTGCGGCCTCCGCTTCCCAGACATCCGCCCAGCCCTGCCCACGCCTCGACACACTCTCTCCACCCTGCCCATGCCCTCAGACAAGCTCATGTCCTCACTCACGCCCACGCCCCTGCCCACTCCCTCACTCACACTCTCGTCGACACCCTCACTCATGCCTTCGCACATGCTTTTGTCCACGCCCTCCCCCTTGCTCTCGCCCACGCACTCACCTACGTCCACGCCCGCTACCTCGCCCACGCTTTCAACCATACCCTCACTTACACCCTCACGCATGCCCACGCCCTTCCGCAAGCCCTCGCCCATGTCCTCATCCATGCCCTCGCCAATGTCCTCGCACTCGCCCTCGCCCTTACCCACGCCCTCCAAAGCGCCCCCCCACGCCCACGCCCTCGCCCTCGCCCTCGCCCTCGCCTATGTCCTCGCCCATGTCCTCGCCCAAGCCCTCGCTCATGCTCGCGCCCACTCCTTAGCCAACGTCCACGCCCTCGACCATGTCCTCACCCATGCCCTCGCTCATGCCCTTGCCGCTGACATCGCCCATGCCCTCCCTCACGCCCTCGCCCACGTTCTCACCCACGCCCTAGCCCATGCTCTGGCCAATTTACTCGCCCTCGCAAACTCATTCCCCCAGCCCTTGTCCTCATCTCACCCTTACGCCTACGCCCTCTCCGTCGCCATCACTCATTCCTCCACCTCGACCTCCGCCTCCGTTTCCGCCCCTGACCTCACCCCGCCCGTGGCTCCAGCCCCGCCCCCGCGCCGCCGGCTTAGGAAGCGCTGCGCACGCGAAGTTCGCCACCGCCGCCGCCGCCTGCGTCGTCTCTGTGCCGCTTCAAGTTGGAAACCGCGTTTGCCGTGCGTCGCCCGCTGCCCTTCCCCCTCTCCTCCTCCCCTCGTCTCCATTGTGCACTTCTTGTTGCCTGCTGCAGTCGCCCGTGGCCATGGAACGGCGTCCGTGTTGGCGGGGCCGAAGGTTGCGGGTTTGAATCCCGAGTAAGGCATAAGTGATTTCACAGAGCAGTTGAAGACAAAGCAAGCCACTTCTGTAATCACCTGCACAGTAAAGGGGAGCACGGGCTTTGTCAGGCTCGTCCCTCACCTACCCCTACAAATGGCTGTATCAGCGGTCTTCTCTGAAAGGTGACAATGTATGTGGCAGGGGAAGATATTTCATGAATCTTTTACCACAGTGATGTGAGCATTGCATGGTCGGAAGTTCTCATCCCATTCATCAGTTTATTTCTGATGGCGTGAGTGCTTAGTTTAATGATGGGTGATCATGCGATTAAGTGGGATGGAGAACTCACAACTTTTTACTGTTTCCCAACAATATCTTGTCGTGTCTTAGTTCTTCTTTGCTGATTGATATTTTTACTGGCATACAACCCCGCACGAAGATTTTCCGTCTTCATCAACCTTTTTAAATTGCTTTACTGATAAAAGTATTTGTGGTACTAAAAAAGAAATACGTTTCTCACGGGAGATCATGGCGACGAGTGCATATGTCGACTCATGAGATCGTCATCATGGTATATGGCGACAGCTCTCGCTGCAGACCTTTTGGCAGATAAAATAACTAGGATTCAAGTTTGCAAAGTTTGGAGCACTTAATTGAATTATAATTTTTGGAAATTTATTGAGTACGATAGTCTTTGGCTTAAACGAACCTACCCTCTCATCCGTTATATTTCGTCAATATAGGTATAATATTATTAAGAAAAAATACTTGGAATCCTATGTAAAATAAAATATAAACTTCAAAACAGATGTTTGTCGATACGGATGTGCTTGCGAGCTTGAACATTATGAAAAATGTTTTTGATTTATCATTAAGTTGGAAAATATATTTTGTTACTACATTCACACATATTTTGCGCGAAATCGAGGCAGTAAGTTATCGATACATCAGAAGTGAAGGGATATTTGTCTACTTTTCGTACAACACTTATTTAAAATCACATCAGCTAAGATAATTACAATCTACTAAAGCTAAACATTCCCTGAAGAGAGACTAGCTATTTAACCCACATCATATGAGACAATCAATAGTACATTCTTAAATATACCTGAAAGGCAAAGACGGAAGACTGAAATATTAAGTACAGAAAATCTTTCCCTATCGAAGCCCTTGCCAAATAATCACTCTCTTCATTGAGCGTTCTAAACGAAGAAGAAAAGGAAAAAAGAAGAAGAGAAAAAGAAGACGAGAATAAAATGGGAATGAGACGAAGAAGTGGAAGATAAGTAGTTGATGAAAATATTATTTTGCTATTATTACTATTATTCTCGTATTATTACTGTTATTACTATTATTATTGTTATTATTATTATTGTTATTATTAGTATTGTTATTATTATTATTATTATTATTATTACTATTACTATTATAAAGTAGATGGAAAAAGAGAAGCGGCAACAGTTTTTTCCTTGAATGTATTTTGAGTGAGTAGCGCCCGCATGTTCTGCGAGTCGCTTCATTGGTACTGCGGGCGGGCACTGCACCTCCCTCGCCCTGGGACCCGCCCCCGCCCCGCCCCCGCCCTCTTAGCCGTGCACCGCGTCACGGACGGCGCCTGAAGAGGACAAATGACGGCCGCCCGGCGGATTCGAACGCGGGACGCCGCGACGGCTCGGGTCGCGCCCCTGAAGGAAACAAATGCGCAGCGCCGCACGGACGCGCGCCGCCGCTCCGGCTCTCCCGACCCCGGCGGGACGCGCTTTCCGGGAGATTCGGTCACGAGACACAGGCGTAGTGCATGCACCATGAATCATTGCGTTGGGAGAACTTTGATTGGTACGCGGATTTGCTTACAAAACGCGATGGGCGTGGAATACTCACTTCTAACTGCATGCGGAATCTGGACCATCGCCCCGTTCTTTTTCTCCCCGCTCTCCCTTTTCATCCGCTAAGATGGATGTAAATAACTTTTAACCACCAACATACATGTTACTACGTTTTGTGTATTTATATAGAAATGAAGCTTCCTAGACACCATACGTTTCCATGTTTCACTTTGTTCGGAAGCGGAGGTAGAATAAAATTTACTTTCAAGGTAAATAAGTAGGCCATGTCAATGAGGTAAGGGCCTCCCCAGAAAAAAATATAATGATGACAAAGTGATGATACAAGAGACTGAAAACAAAGCTTCAAATGTACATTTTTCACCTTAAAAAACCCTCGAATAATATGGATTTAAAATGTCGGCTCAAAAACCTAAAGTCATGGCATTTCGAGGCAAATATCCAATAAGATCCAAAATAGCAATAGGAAACTACAATCTAGAACACGTTAGCAACTTAAAATACTTAGGCTGTGATATAACCTTTAATATAGATCATGACGTGGAAGATACGCTAGTAAAATTCTGAAATATTTGCGGAATTATACCCAAGTACCTAAGAGACCGAACACGAAAGAAGACACGCCTTAAGTTTTACACGACAATTGCACTCATCTTTGCCAGAGAAACATGGGTGAACGCGAAGACGATAAAAACTAAAGTACAAACGGCAGAAATAAAATTTCAGAGAAACACACTAGGGTACTCGACAAGAAACGGAATTCTGAAATAAGACGTGTTTTAAAGATCAAAGATTTGTATGAAAACATTATCGAAAATAAGTTTAAATGGTACAATCGTGTATCAAGAAAGCCAACGAAACAATTACTTCCATTCATAGCTATGAACTATAGAGCAGAAGGAAGAAGGGTCATTGGTAGACCGGGAAGAAAAATGGTTGCGAAATAGGTCTCATGACCTAAAACCTGTCGGGAAGAAGAACAAAAAGTTCGAATTATTTTTTAATTGATTTGTTTAGTAAACGTGGATAATATTCTTTCGAAGTGGAGTAGATGTCCGACCCGATCTTGTGCTTGGGAGCCCTGAGGTGAGCCGGGGCTTGTGGCGCTGGGGGCGGCGCAGTGCCCCCCGCGAGGTGCAGGCGGTGGGGCTAAGGTTTACTCGCGTCGTATATCCCTTCAGGTCGCCGATATTTCACCCCGCGCCGGACGGTTGGCCTCTGGGCCCCCGCGCCGAACCCTTGTCTGTGGCGCGCGCCCTTCTGCGCATAAATATAGGCCATAAAGCGCGCGCTTTAAGTTGCCCCGCCGCGGTAAATATAGAGACAGACGAGCGCGACCCGCGCCGAGATTCACTGCGCCCCGCCCGGCGTCACCCCTTTCTTTCCCTCGCGCTCTCCTTCTCCTGTCTCTTCTCTGCGTTCCGGCCGTTCTCCGATCAACACCGCGCGAGCGCCGGGGCTGGACCCTAACAAACAGGCCGCGGACAACGCGCGATTCTTCCTTCCCCTTCCTTGTCCTGTCCTCACCCCTTTCCTACACCCACTTACACTAACATCGCTACACACATGTCGGTAGACCGGTCGAGAGATTAGAGCTTGTCGAGATGTGCGATACATCATTGGGGGAAGTTAACTGGTTGGGGAAGTCCCAACAAATTGACCTGTAGGTCGACGACGGTTCTCAGCATCTAGCGCGGGAAGATCACCGCCAAACCTCGTGATAAAACAATCACTACACTTACGGGACTAATTATTATAGCAGTTGACGCGCCCAGAAACACTGACTAATCAAAGAACTTTTCGTCTCCTCTCCCCGGTTTTCGTTTCCTGTCCACCGCAGTCCACCTTGTCCCTACTCTACATCCCTACAGCTATCCTTCACGCGATCCTCTATTCTCCCTCTTTTTAAACCTCTACAGCATCCATTTGCTTTCCCACGGTTCTCTTTCATATCCCATCATTACGAACGCTCCCTATCTCCGAACTGCTTATTTACATCACTTGATCCCGCTAATGGAACCACCACCCTTTGTTTTCGCGTCAACTGTTCTCGCTTATTTTATGTACAGCCCTGCAAACATGCCAGCACCTACTTTCCTGACATCCCCCGTCTTACATGTCAATTCCCACACCGGTTCTCCACTCCTATCCTTATGCTGTCTTTGAATGATCTACTTACACGCTCTCCATCCCGTTCACTCTCATACAAATTACGCAACATCATTTTCCATAACTGCCCCCCCTCATTCCGTCTTGTGCGATCTTCCTCGGATCACCCTCCAGTTTTGTCGCGTAGATGAAGTATTGTTCTCGTCCGGTTCATGTGACTATCCGCCTCGCTCTCTGCGACTCTTTCCTTTTTTAGGCTCTTGCTGCTATCTTGTATGAGTACTCCCCTCCCGGTGTTCACTCTTCCCTACGTCCGCTCCTTTTCTCTCTCCTTCCTTTGTCCGGTTTATCACGCGAGGCACGGCCGTTGATCCACTTCGCAGTCTCTGAGGGCCCACTCCGCCCTCCACATGACTTGCACGAACTGCCCTTAGGTATATGCGTCCCCTTTGTCATCGTTCACGTTAAACCCTAGTAGTCTTCTACGTCGTGGAGATCTTCTGGAGTCCATTCCATCCATCTTTTGCCAGATCATAAGGGAAAAGTACAATGCGGTAACGTGGCTTCGCCAAGGGAATGATGTGTATTTTATCCCAAAAACAGTGTTTAATACAAGATAAATTTTCCATAACAAAAGTATCGTAAAACATTTGACATAATTTATACTGATCGATACTTTCTTCTAAATAAATTCCCTATTATCAATTAAGCCACTTTGTCTGCTTCCTTCCTTCCCTTTCTCTCCTTCTACACGCCATCCATACCCCACTGCTCATCACCCTTTCTCACATCCTCCGTCTCACCTTTTCTCATAATCTATTCCTCTCCATTCCTCTCTATGTAAGTAAATATTAATCAATTTAATTGTGAAATTCACGTCTTCAAAACTGGGCATTGTTTTAGAATGTATGTACTCGGCGCCCCTGATATATAGGCAACCCATCCAGCTCTGATGTTTCGCAAGTGCACGTACAGTCAAATACCACCTGTCCACTGGCTACGACTTGATCGGTTTTTGGTCTTTATTGTTTTGCTTTGGTCACTTCACGAACTTTATTGTCGTTACAATATATACATCAAAACACATTCACACTGAAAAATCCATGCAGCGAAATCTGAGAGTTCCTGTATTCGCCAAACACTAGTGCTGGATAAGCTGCCTGCCTCTCAGGCGCGCATTGTCAGAAAATTCACATGTGTAACATACATTTTTCTTTCTCATTTGTTTCTTTTACCTGTCTCATCCTTGCGCTCTTTCTTTCTTATTAAAAGAAAAACTTGACATTTCACTTCCTTCTTTGTCGATTCCGTTCTAGTATTTGTTTCCATTGTTATTGCTTTCTTCACTTCTAAACCCCTCTCTTTCTTTCCGCCCTTGCCTTTTCCGAATTTCTTCCTTCCTTGGCTTTTAATTTCATTTCTTATTTTCTTATCTCCTCTTTTTTTCTTAGGCTTTTATTGCGAGAACAGTACCCTAATAAATGGGCCATGAACCGCGCAAATCTTCCTTCTCATCCTAGTCCCCTTCTCTCCCCTTACATACACATTTCTACATGCCCTACATATGTCGGGATACCAGCGAAAAGCTTACTGCTTTTCCAAATGGGGTGCTTCCCTTCAGGGAGCTGTATCTGGAGGAGGGAAACCCTCAAGTCGTCTTACAGATTAGCTACGGATCGCATGCTCCAGCCAGAAAATAACATCGGTTCTTTCTAATGCACTCACGGAGCTAATGCTTAGTGTGAGGTGTTGAGGCGCCTGAAAACAGCGTATGCTCCCTCTCCCGCTCGCCTCGTCGCCCGGCCTTCCCCCTTGCGTCTGCCGGCCGCCAGCGGCGCGTGGGTCGCAGGTCGCGCCGCGTTGCGCCACCCGCCGCCGCCGCCGCCGCCGCCGCCGCCGCGCGACACCGAAGCGCTTAAAGGCCGCGCGCGTATTAATAGCGGCCCGAGAAATACGAGGGGGCCACCTCGCGGCCGGCGCGGCGCAGGACAACGAACCGTCGCGCCTCACCGCGCCACGCCATGCCACCCCCCTCCACCCCCACCCCACCCCACACCGCGAAAACACGGCTCGGCTAGATGGCGGGAGGGGCGAAGAGGCATGGCGAAGATTCCTAAAATTATTCGTGGGGTCGTTAATACTAATCTTAACATGCAAACAATGTCGGTTATTTGTGGTCGTTGAATACGGTTTGGGGAATGTTTGTCACTTATTATTCCGAACATGAAAACAAAATTTTAAGCGATGTTGTTATTGTTTTATTATTAGTAATAAAGAGTAGAAATAAATTCAATCTATCTTCCAATTGCTACGTTGTTATTAATATTATCTTTGTCCATCATTATTTCAACAAAACAATAAGATCGTTCTTATCAATTGCCACATGAACACTGGCATAATGACTTAATTGATAATATTTATTCACATCCACAAAGCGCTGCTGTGTATAGTAGTAGAGAACCAAGTTACTTTGAAAAAATACATAATTGAACGTTGCACTTAGCCTGTTTCATCACAAAAGCCTTTTTCATCTGGAATGTGTTGAAATACCAAATGCGCTTTATCGCACACGTTGGATCCAACATTGCGTAGGACTCTCCACCGTACAGTGCCCGCGGCAAATGCGGAGCCGGTGCTGACTGCCAACTACTGCGTTCCCCGCCAACCCGCAACCACCCACACCAGCCAACACCAACCCACATTAACACGCACCAGCTCGCACCAACCCGCACTAACCCGCATCAACCTGCACTAACCCGCACCAAGCCACATCAACCCGTATCAACTTGCGTGAAATCGCACCAGCCTGCACCAACCCGCACAAAGCCGCATAAATCCGCGGCAATCCGCATCAACCCGTTCTAACCCGCACCGACCCGCACTAATTCACGCCAACCCGCACCGACCCGCAACAACCCGAGCCAATCTACACCAACCCGTTCTGTTTCAATCGTCCCACGCCCCTCCAGCCCGTCCTGCCCCACCTCACCTCTGACGCGCCTGCTTGTTTCTCCTCACCTCTTTGCTCGGCCCCGCCCCCTTTGCCTTGCCCCGCCCGGCGCCGCGCCGCGCCGCGCCTCGCGAAATGTCACCAGCATAATTGGCGACGACGCGTGGTCCGAATACCTCCGCAGTCACTTGAGCCAGCACTTGTTGGCACTTGAGTGGCTGCGTCTGAATGGAGAATGCGCGGCTCGCTGCACGTTTCTTTTTTATTGCTGTTGTACGCACGCAGCTGTATTTTCTTTCTTGTTTGTTGTATTGGATCATCGACTTTACATGATGTACCCGGAGGTATTTTAACCCGTATGTATTTTAACCCATATGTTTTCTCTGACGTATCAACTATTTTTGTATTGTGTTTGATTTGTTACACGTTCGGTTAATGCTGCCTACCCACTGAGTGTATTCAAACCACACTATATCTTGGTTCATCGAGTTAATGTTTAAAAGATGTATATTCTCCGCATTTCTGTTGGCACAATCTGAGGTATCGTTCAGAAACTACGATACTTTTTTGGAGAAGGTAATGTTGACACGTCTTTTTGTTTTTTGTATTGACCTTCGTAAATTTAATGAAGTCGTAGGCTTCCGCGGCCAGAGTCATGGGCGTGATCTTGGCTGTCCTGGTGACGCCTCATCTAAGGCTGTGTTGCCGACGTTTCGACCATCTTGACGTGGTCTTCCGCATACCAGCCCTGAGGAAGACCACGACAAGATGGTCGAAACGTCGCCAACACAGCCTTCGACGCGGCGTCACCCGGACAGCCAAGATCACGCACTTCGTATATTTATTTCATGTAGATCATACCAAACGATAAAATAATAATACATCCAGCTTCAGCTACAAATATGTAACTTATTTTCAATACGGGCTGTTTCTTATAATATTTACAATAGATAATTTCCGTACCAACGGCAAAGGTGCTCAGGACATTACCGATGTCGCTACAGTGCCTCTTGCAACGACATCCTAGGATTCGAGTCCCAACGGTAACAGAATTTTCGGCACTAGCTAGACAGCTAGATCAAATTAGCCACTCTCTGGAGTAGAATTCTAGCGCTCGGCTGCTCTGATCGATAGTTTTCCACGGTTTCTTCGATCAACATCAGACGAATAACGGACCGCGCGCGAACTTGCCCTCCTCCTCCTTGGCCTATCCTCACCCATTACGTACGCACGCTTACCCGCAAGGATTACACTACCACACATGTAGAGAGACAAGTCGGGAGGTGAGAGCCTGCCCCGTCTTGTTTAGTCCGGCGTGTGAGAGATACCTGGTTGGTGAAACCACGCAAGTCGACATGTTCGCGCCGGATCTCGCCAGCCAGCGAGGGAAGATAATCGCCACCTTCCGCGATAAAACATCTACTACACTTACTGAGCTAATGATCTTAGCAGTTAATGCGCCCAGGATCACTAATCGATCTTTCAATCAATTTCTTTACCGTTTTGAATTCAGAAGCATAATTTGTAATGAAAAGCTTAGTTTATTATAATTTTTCAATTTCGACGCAACCTGTGTGTAACCATATTTTCAAGATTCGACACGTAGTAATCGTTGGAGTTCATTAATGAACTCCCGAGTTCATTAGTCTCGGGGGTCACTTGTGAACAGTAAGGGTACAGCAATTTTGACGACTGGATGGCGGACTAAGATTCTGTGGTATTAAAATATGTCGCAATCATAGAGCCACAATAAAGGCGTAATTCACACCTCAATTTCGTTACTTCACAAATTAGGATTTTTCTGCCATTCTATAAAAGAATAATGTTTGCTTGGGTAATAATTATAACTGTAAGTTAACGCCCAGAGTTTAAATTGTTACCGAAACGTAACATTTTAAAGATGTATTGTTGAAATTTCAATTGTAAATTGTAAACACATCTCCACTAACAAGATCTGTAAACCCAACTTCACAACAACGGCTCGTTACGGAACATTTAATGACAAAAAATAGGAATTAAATTACTCTCAGATCTTTAACTCAATATAAGCACAATTCTCCTAGTTTTATAGCAGAAGAGAAATTGCCCAGAAACAGCTGCGCAGCAACGGAGCGCTCCTCAGCAAATCGCCGTTAGACGCACTTGTTCACCTAATTGAAGATATTTCTTGATTTGTCGGTATATATAATTTGAATTAATTGCAACAAAATTCCAATCATTTTAGGCGAAGGTAGGCACGGGATCGCGAAAATAGACCTGAAGCGTCATGTGGTAGCCACGCGCCCGAGCTGAGGCACGCTGACGTGTGACATAGCAGCGTGTTGGCGGCGGCCGTCGCGGCACGCACAGTGTGACTTAACGGGACCCAAAACGGTCACAACTTAAGCATGTTGGACATATCCCTTTCAGACCCACACTTTTGGAAAAAAATTATATCCTGTAGTGCTGGGAATTTTGTTTTTCATATTCTGCCTTACTCAAAGATAAAATCGTTCTACCGCGAAACGCAAGTTCGTACAAGAAAAAACAGTTACCACATATTTTCAACGGCCTATACAAACGATGTGTACCGGTCTAAACGCGAAGAAAGAACGCATTTATGAGAGAAAAAAACAACAAAAATCCTAACCTGCACAATTGTGTGGGTTGGAACTATACCTATACCTACACAATTCTGTAGACAGGGTCGGAAAGGGATAAATGGCCAAACTCTGTAGCTGATTTGCTTTTGCAAATAGTTTTTATTGCCCTGGAGTGAATTTTTCTTATCAATTCTGGTCAAAAATTCTCATTTTATTTGTATTCAGAATTCGAGTGTATTTGGAATCGTAGCAATCCCAGAATTTCAGGAAACGTGCACAAAACACACTTCTACCCATATCACGTCACACATAGGTTTTAAGTGTTGTCGACGGCAAATAAATACAAATAAATATCGATAATGTCCTAACTGGTGGCAGCGGCACGCTTCGCGGCGCCGTGGCATGCCACGAGCTTCTCAGCGCAACGAGCGTCGGTAAAGTTAAGTGTCTTAAATAACTCCTCTCTTTTCCAAATCGGTAGAATCTCATGTAAAAAAGAGGATATGTACAAGAAAATAAAAGTAAAAATATAACTAAAAATAACAACAAAACAAACACACAACTCAAATGTATTTATCTAAATCGCGCCTAATCGTTCTTTGTGTGTGATGCGTAATAGCGTTCAAGGCCACTTTAACTACCTACTGCTCTTTTGGGGCGAGGTGATCAACTGCGTGGAGGGGTGATTTTGTCGTGCTACTCGTGTCACGGGCTACCGTTGGTGGCATCGACCTTGACATCAGTGTTGCGTACAATTTTCATTCGTTTGACAGAAAATTATTTTTTATTTATTTATTTAATAGGTAATTATTACAAATCAATTAGATTACTTGATCCTATGTGGCTAGGCCGAAGGCCTTTAAGCCATTACAATACCTACATCCTTTCGCGTTCTAATCTTTCGAATTCTGGTATTCACCCCAAATGGTCTCTTCATCGCATCAAAGCCGCGGAAGAGACCATAAGGTACGGCTCAGGAAAAAACCCCTGAAGGGGGAAAAACCTGCCGTCAGAAGCCGAGTACATTCTAATCTATCCGACGTTTATTTTAACTATTTATTTTCTGGCGCGGGCGTCCCGCCGTCTCCTTCCAGTGCTTGGCCTCCTCAGCACCTGAAATCAAACGGCGCCACAGAAGATCGTCCGCACCAACTCCTCCGCCCATATATTTTCGATCCCCCCTTCCCTTCACGCCCTAATGTGCTTATTACTATGCCAGTTTTATTTTATTTATTATATTGACCTGTTATTTACCAATTGACTATGACTTATGACTTATTTCTTAACTGTTTACTAACTAAATATAAAATTACTGATTACTTATTGTTAGCTTATTGACTTATTAATTTATCTCCAGTCTAGGCTCCGCTCAAACTAACCAGTGCTGTTTTCCCAATCCCTAATTTCAGTTTCCCTAATGGTCCGGACCTTTCCTAAAAATGTTCCTAATTCTTTCATAAATTTAGATCTTTTGTCACCTAAAATGTTTTGGGCGAGCGTTACGTTCCTGTTTAGGAAGTAATAATTTCCCATTCCCATCCATTTGTTTCTCCATGTTTCGGTTGCACAGCAAATTAAGAGGATGTGGATCCAGTCTTCCCTATCACCGCAAAGCACACAAATGCCATTACCGCTTGCGTCCTTTAGTCTACGCTGCATCCATCCCCCAACCCTGAACCAAGCGTATCCCCCTCTTGCGTCCTTTCCGAGAGTATGAACGTAACTTTCGCAACCCCATAACGGACTCACATGGATTTGAACTATTAGCGAACGTTTTTCAGCCGTTGCTGCCCAGATCTCTTGCCTTTTAATATCCGCAAGTCTATTGGAAATCAGCCGTTCTATCTCACGGGTTCCCCTATCTCCCACCATTTCCGGAGAGACGTCTCCCAACCCTGCGCGGTCAAGTAGCCGTTTAATTTTGTACGCCCAGTAGCGATGGTCGCTTCCCTGCCATTGCACTCCAAAGCACTTATGTATAAGTGTGTCAGCCTGTTCATTTGCTAATTTAATCCAAAGTTTAATAGATTTCATTTTAAAATCTCTCCAAATTCCTATACTACCGACCTCTCTTAAGACTCCGGCATTTGCTGCGCACCTAGAAACTCCTAGAATTAATTTGCAATAATCTGTTTCTATGCTTTCTAATCGATCTATCCTATCCACTCCCCAGATTTCTGCCCCATAATTCATAGCTGGGAGAACTAACGATTTGAACATTGTATCGCATACTTTTACCGGCAATTCCGGAACCCTGCGCACTGCACAAACGATTTCTTTGAGCGCAATTCTTCCTTTGCTGTGAGCCATCAATATATGATTACTCCATCCCCCATTCATGGAAAATTTGGCACCAAGATATGTAAATGTTTTGACGCGGTCAATTTCTTCCCTAGCGTAGTACCATTTCTCTTTGCTACCCCAAATAAACCCATTCTTGAAGACTACTACTTTCGTTTTTTGAATATTTACTTTTAATCCCCATGTTTCACTATACCGCTCTAGAATATTTAAACTATTCTGTAAGCCCTCAATTGTCTCCGAGCATAAAACTAAATCATCAGCATATAGTAGTCCGGGAATTTTCAGGCCATCAATTACCGGAGCCGCTGTATCCGCTTCCTGTACCCACGTCAATAAATCATTTATAAACAAGATAAACAGCAGCGGTGAAAGAGGACATCCCTGTCTTACTCCTATTGTCGATTTTATTTTTTGCGTCGTACTTCCGTCACCGCACCTGACGCAGAAATTTACTTCCCTATACATGCTCTGCAACACTTTTAAAACTTTACGTGAAACGCCTAGCTCATTTAGTTTTTGCCATAAAGCATCCCTATTAATAGAGTCAAAAGCCTTTTCAAAATCCACAAAACTGCAATATAAGTGGCCCCGTTTACGCGCCAGCGCCTGTTTTACTAGGGTATCTAACACAAATATATTGTCGGTTGTCGCGAAGCCCCTCCTAAAGCCTGCTTGCAATTCTGATATTTTACCGTACTTTTCCGCCCATTCACTCAGTCGCCCGTTGAGTATTTTACAGAACAGTTTGCTCAGCGCTGGCAAAAGACTAATTCCGCGATAATTTTGTGGGCAATTCGCATCCCCTTTATTTTTAAAAATCGGCTGGAGGATAGCTGTACTCCACGTTTCTGGATACGAGCCGGAATCAGCAATTGCATTAAATAACTTCATAATACTTTCTGGGTCTATGTGCCACAATTCCGAAATAAATTTTGTCGGAATGCCGTCCGCGCCGCCTGCCTTCTTATTATTCATTGTTAGAATAGCCCTATTTACTTCAGTCCATGTTAGAGGTTCGTCTAATTCAGGCACACTCCGGTCAGTGAAAATACCTTGCCCTGTTTCAATGGTCTCTACTGTGAACGTCCGTGAAAAATATTGCACCCACGCGTCTGCTGAAATTTCATTACTTGAATTTATTTTATTACGCAAAGATCTGATAACGTCCCAAATTGATTTACTATAATCGTTTCTTAGAATTGCCTGTATTCTAGCTGCCTCACTATCCTGCCAAGATTTCTTCGATTTCTTAATTGTGGCCTCGTACTGCCTACGTAATACCAAATAACTGTTTCTAGCTTCTTCCGTTCCACTGTTTCTGAAATTCCTTAACGCTATTATAGTTTCGCGCCTGGTCTCCCGACACTCCTCGCTAAACCACCCTTGGGTCAGTTCCCTCCCTCCTCTCCCCCACTTTCGCATACCCTTCCCTGCGCGGTAGAGCCGACTTTCTAAATTCATTGTTTGCCTTTCAGGCGAGCAATCCTCTCGCGCACAACCTGCCGAGTTAAGAATAGCCTGTACAAATTCCTGTCGCTTTCCCTCTTTCCATACAAACCGTTGTCTTCCTATTGTCAAGTTCGTTGCTCCTGCCCGCTCCCCTGCCGATGGCAGTGCAGAAGCATTTACTGCTAAATGCACGCACACAGGCAAATGATCAGATTCTGCCCGTAATTCGATCCCAAAATCTAATAAATTGTCTATTCTTTCCTGCGACAACAGAGCGTAATCTATTACACTACCTCCATTCCCACTAATAAAAGTTAGTTCCCCTTCCGTATCCTGTCCATAGCTGCCATTTAAGATTTCGAGATTAAATCTTTCGCATAATTCTAGCAATTCCTGCCCATCATTATTGATGACCGAGTCTTTGCTTTTCCTGGAATTTGCTCTCGCTTCTTGCCGGTCGAAGCCCGAAAAAACTTCCTGTTCATTGCCAATTCGAGCATTCATGTCCCCTAACACTAGTAAATTAGTACTCGGGTACCTCAGCTTTAACGTATCTAGAAAATCATTGATCTCGCCGAAGGATTCCGGAGTGTAATAACGCGAACCCTGTGGGTGACGATATATAAACACAATGGCAATATCTATATTTTGCATTACTAGTCTAATACAAAGGAAATTGTCTGAGTTGGTCTTAATTTCATTAATAAACTGCCTTAAGCTAGTCCGAAAAACGCACGCAACACCACCCGGGTACCGACCCCTTTCTCCTCTGCGTTTTTTACTTTTGCATATGGCTGTAAAACCAGACACAGTTAACGTTTCACCCTCCTTCCACCAAGTTTCAACAAGACCAATTACATCAAACGTATTAATGTAGCCATGGAAGTCTTGATTACCGAGCTTAGAGCCTAGACCTTTGATGTTCCAACACCCTATTCTTAAAACCTATTCTTGCCTATTTGATGAATTGTTGGGCACCGACTCACCGCGAGCTTCCTGCTGCTGCATGTTGGCAGCCATCGCCCTCGTACACGGACCTCGCTCCACGCTTTCGGCCGCGACCCGCCCGGTACTCGACGAGTGCCGTGAGCTCCGCCGGGATCGCGAGCGCGACCGCCGGCGCGAACGTGACCGCGATTGCCTCCGCCTCGATGCCGTGGGGTCAGAAGTCGTCCGCGCCGCCCCCGAACGAGGCGCAGCTGCCGGTGCGGCCGCGGCCCCGGCCACGGGCGCGCGCGGGGGCGGCCGCGAGCAGGCACCCGATTGCTCGGAAGGGGTGTCCGCCCTCCTGGGGTTCTGCCCCCTCGCGGAGTTCACGGGGCCCCGCCGCCCCGCCCCCTCCCAAGCCCGCGGACGGGCCGCCAGCTCGCCCAGGCCGAAGCTGCGCCCTGCCACGACAAGCTTGTCGAAACGAATCGACGCCTTCCTCCCGCTCGCTTTCGCCTCCTGCAAATGTGGAATTAACGCCTTAAGCGTTTGTCGCACTGCCCAGCTCAAGTCCTCTCGGACGCGCACCATGCTATTCTGGGAGAGATGCTCCCGGGCTGCACGCAGCAGCTCCTCCCGCTTCCTGAATGAGGCCAGCTTGGCCACCATCATGCGCGGCTGTCCCTCACGCCGCCTCCCGGTCCTGTGCGCGCGCTCGATGTCTTGAAGCTCCAGCCTGACACCTAGCTGCTCAGCTAAACCCAGAATACATCTTTCCGAGTCCGCCCATGACTCGTTCCGCTGCTCTGGGATGCCAGTAACAATGATATTGTTACGACGCGATTGGTTTTCAAGGTAATCCACCTTGCGCACCAGCCGCTCGTTGTCTGTCTGCAGCGACTGCACTGTCGCCTCTGCCGACGTCACCCTAGCCTGTAAAATATCTATCTTATCAATCATCTCTTTATGGTTCCGATTCAAAATGTCGATGATCTCGGCATTAGTGGGGGGGCCGGGATTCAGCTCCACCCCACCGATCGCCAATAACACCGCCATCACAGCCGCGCCCAGCACGCTCGCAAGTAGCCCCAGCCCCTGCGCTGTACCCCGGGCACCGCCACCGCGCGGCAGGTAGCCCCTCACCCAACGGCCGATAGCCGCCCGCCACTGTTCTGTCGAGACCATCCTGCAGCAGGTAGAAAACACGTCCGCTCGGCTCGGCGTCTGGACTGAGACTGAATGTGTGATGAAGTGTGTGTCTTGTGATGGCACAGCTGAACATTGATCGCTGAAGGTTTCGCAGATCTGCTCAGTACGTGTTGTCACGTGGTTCATTCCAGAAGTCTGTAAACACTCCTGATGCCTCGTCGCTCAGTCGAGAGTTTACTTGACTTCTCGAACTACCGCGCTTTCCAATTTTCATTCAATACTTTGTTCAAAAACGAATGCAAACATTATGATCGGTCTTTATACTTTGTCTGAAAAAAATGGAAATTTTACACAATTGAGGTATTTTCGGTGTTTCGTTCTTTGTGTGAAGGCATTTTGTATAAACATTTCATTGTTGATCCCCATGGACCCGCACGAAGTTATTTGCTGGGTATTTGTTTATTGAATACTAGTCAGAGGTTTGGAAGCTTGGTTTTGAGATTTTATGTGATCGTTTTTGCAGTTTATATACTAGGTGTACATTATTAAATCTTACCAAGAATAATTAAAGAATATTGAATTCTTTATAAGCAGGCAAAATGATCTAATGGGATTTGGACGTATTACATCGAATTTGAATTAAAATGTTCCGTTCGATTATCGCACTTAACGCTAGTTGTAGGAAACGTGACATTGGTGCATGGCGTTCAGTTTTGAGATTTGTTCGAAATTTATATTTTGGCGTTCGTGATGTTGGTGTTGTGTGATTTGAGAATTTTCACTCCTATAGATCAGAAGTGGTAATATATGTACACCATTTACAACACTCGCCAGAAACCTAAACATTGAACCAAAATAAACTTAAACTCGTAAAGAAATATATTAACGCGACGCATCGACTAGTATAGAGTTTTTACAGGTTGCCACCAGGAACACTGTGTATGAAGGGAGAAAAAGGTTGAAAGTATTTTCATTCCATTCATTTCAGCGAATGAAATGCGTCCATTCTTTTCATGTTCTCGAAATATTAACGTTAATTTTGGTTGTATAAACTAACAATTAACACACGAAAATTCTGTTGGGGCTCAAGATACGTAGATTTTACTAGAAGACCAAAGAGTACTTGTCAGCTGCAGGAACGTTTTTGTATTGGGATATTAAACACATTAATAATTTATTTGATGTAGAAGTTGGAATACTTGTGTGTGTCACAATGTGTTACATACAACCAATTTTTGTTCTAGCACAGTTTGCGTAAAGGGTGTATTTTTTATAACAAAGGTAGTGATTAAACATATTAATAAAGTATCTAAATTTATTATTCTCCATTATTATTCGATATTATTGATAATTGTAGATGTCCCAACTTGCGGAGGTTTTGCTACGCATTTTCTGTAAAATATACGAATTTGGAGGTAGGAGATTTGGTCATTGATTCTTCTCCATTTATTATCATATTTATTTCCCTCGTGCACTTAATCACCTACTTCAGACCAGTGTGGGTCGTCTATGCAAGCGCCGTCGCGGCCGCCATCTTAATTTGTTCCCCAATTTGGCACCCCGTGACTCCCTGCGTTCCCCTGCGACACAACTGTCTTCCTGAAGAATGAATCCCTCGGCCTCCGCTAATAAATCACCCTGCGCGAGGTCATTGGTAATTAATCACCGAAGGTAACGGGAAGAACGGTTTGAGAAAGGCAGCTGCGGGTTTTATCGGGACGATTATTTCAATCTCATTAATAGTCCTTGTAATACCTGCTTTATGATTGTTGTTTTATATCTTGACAAATGTTCGTTCTTGTCTGTAATGGTTGGCTGCTATTATTCATAGTGTACGAGTATGTAGGAAATCTCTGAAATATTACGGAAGCTTTATGTGAGCTTTATTTCAAGCTTATTTCGATATCCAAGATAATTCTGATAATATTGTATTTATTAATGACTGAAACAATAATCAGAAATTGCAAATTACTGGTGTTAAATACGCAATGTCCGAATGTTGAGAAAATATTTTAATTTTAATGTATATGAATTTTGATTCGGAATTTTATGAATGAATATTCTGACTTTTATGAATGACGATGTGTGTTGAGTCCTTGCTTGAAAATGGACGAAGTTTTATTGACATAAGTGGAGAATCTATTAGGATGAAAGTTTGAATTATTCTGAAGGTTATTAATTTTGTTTACATTCATCTGATAACAATATTTTGAAGTATACGCATACTGTATCTTTACTGTGCCCACATATACCTGATACAAAACCAATCTAATGTGGACTATTTACATCAGAAATATTTTCAGATTTAAATCAGTCAAAATTATTTTGCAGCACTAATGCATGGAAAAATTACCCTCACTGTTTATTGATTTGAAAGTGCTATTTTGCAGTACGCTTACGGGAAAACAGACTTCGCCATACATGTGGCACAAACAAGTAATGTCGGCATAAAACAACTGGGTGCTGCAAAGTAAACAAAACTCTAGGGCGACATGAATGAACATGGCTGCCGTATCCCATGTTGAGAATGATTCCAAGATAATAAACTTTTACGTTTCCATGCATTCGTACTAAAATAATACGTACACGACTCTTCAAGAATGTGTCTTTGGCGAGCTTACTTAAAAGACATTAATTTGTACGCTGAACTCTCACTTTCTGTACTAGTTAGGTGTAAAACTATTTATGTATTTCATATTTTCTGCAGCTGTAGTCGTTATGAGCGCCCTAAGTTCATGCATTTCAAAATCTCGAAGTGCACCACAGGCACGGAATGAAGCGGCAGTCCTTCGTGCACTCGCCTGCATGTAGGGCTGGCGACTGCGCCGCCGTTTACGACCAGAACTGCATCGTGAACCGCGCAGATTGCTCTTAGCTGCGTGCATTTCCGGTTTATTTTCCTGCAAGGATAGCCTGATGCTTGCTCTTTCATGACCCATTTACGTGGAAATAAAATTGATTACTATTGTGAGCTGCCTGTATACGAAATCGTATTGAAACCATTCTTTGTAGCTGCCGCTCTAAAGGACGGGTTCTTGGCATTCATTTCCAGATTTGATGTGTCTTTTATGTATTTAATTCATTATTTTATCAGTGTACAGAATTCATCATTGATCCAATAAGTTACATGCCTGACGAACATTGTGTCCATATTAGAAGTAATATTCTGAAACAGGTTAATTATGTATATTGATATGCACGTTCTTATAAACAGTTATACTTATAGTAGTATATCTATTAAGAACACTAATTTATGCCCTTTAATATTTAGATTGATAATTTTGGTGCTTACATATTTTTTTAGTTGAAAATATACTTACTGCCTAATATTATGAAGTCAAAACGTTGTTCTGCAATCAATTGAGGGGTTATGTTGACCATTGATTATTTTTCTAACAATTAGATCCAATATCTCATTATATTGACGTTTTGATTCTTAACTTAGGGTCATTTGCAAACACCAGAATATTTTAAGGTTAAAAACACATTAAAAATTAATACTTGAGATAAAATTGAAATTGAAATCGCAATATGAAGAATGATTTAATGCTCTTATAAAGTATCCACTCTTGACCTTGGACACTGGCGAAGAACCTAGAAATAAAACCGAACCGCCTTACCCGCAGGAATGAACACGGCCGTGATTTAATTTGAGTCGCCATATCACTGATCCAGGAAGCATTTGCTCATGCGTTTTCCGTGCGCCCAAGCCGGTAAGCGCCCTTTAACCCCGCGTAATGCCCGTCTGCGCACGCGCCCGGCCCGACCCGTCAGCCCCTCTTCCGCCCGCCCTGATTAGAGCGCACGCTGTCTGCCGTGCCGTGCTTCACGCGCACGCACGCGGACGCATCCTCGCACGCGCGCTCGCGTGACGGCCGACGTCGCCGCGGATTGCACGGCCTCTTTTATTTTTCCAACTCCATCGAGTGCTCCTGCGCCCCACGCGGCAGTCACGGCAACTGCTGTGCTCCATGTCTACGGTGGTATTGTTTCGGAGATGGGGGCGGGCGGCGAGGAAGCCGTATTTTCTTATTCATTAATGTGAATTCTTTGATCCTAACCGGTCGTAAAGTGAAGGAAAGAGGAGCATAAAATGTAAACTTTTGTTGGAGCTCCGGCTCTAAAGACCTGGACTCATTCTCACGCGAGAGGAAAATGTAATAAACTTATAAGATAGATATCGACTATGCCGGGTATGTATATTGGTGGATTTATCCAAGCGGAAGGAAACAATTTTCTGAAGAAAAATAATAGGTCTCCGTTTATTCTCCTCAATTTTCTTATAGAACATTTATTGAATATAAAAATCTTAGAAAACACGAAGTGAAAGTATATATTAGTTACTAGGCTGTCCCGGTTTTCTTTCTTACCATATTTTCTCAAATTATTATTAAATATATTATTGATGTATGAAGCAAGATGATTTTTTATCTTGAATAACTTGAAGTAAAATTGAGAAATATGAACTTCGTTAAATTTACATTCACTAATGTATTTTATAGTCAATGTAATACCTATTCTTAAGTCAAGGGGTATGAATACTTACAATTAATTGAATTATTTTTGAAAGACGAAGACCTTACCGACCTCGTTGAAAGCTCTCACAGCTTCTTCAATGTAAGTGTAACTCTAACCTTCTTTGTTTAAAAACAATCAATTTAATTAGCTGTAAATTAACCAAGGAGGCATTTAAGCCAAATTTTTTAAAACATGAATTATTATTTATGGGTAGCCTGAAAAAATAACAAATAGATATTATTTTCTAACAGTATTTATGAACAGTTGTGTGGCCACTACAATGTAAGATATAACTTTGTGAAAAATGACTCGATTTAACTTCCTAGTGTTCTTAATATTTTTCTCATTTATTCGGTAATAACTTTTCCCAACCCCATTTCGTCCCCATAAACTTCCTTCTTTTCTCGTTAATTTATGTCCGGTCATTTCTCACAGAACCTTTGGGGGACGACCTCGCTTGCTAGAAGACAAACAACAACGATAAAGATACCGAGAACTACCAAGGGATATCTTTGCTTTTGGAAGGTCGAGAAGCACCAAAGAAAATAGTTGTTCAGACTTTATTGACAATTCCTTGCTCTTTCGACATTAGCTATTTGAGTTACCATCTCAAAAGGAATGTCAATTTTTCAACTAAAAAATTATTTTCGAAAAGAAAGTTATTCATCATGCAAAAGTTTGTAACGTACAAGGTTATCTCTTATTCACAATATCGCAAGAAAGTACGAATAGTTTAATATTTGAATTTAGGAACACTCTAAACTAGATAATCTCTTCTCTCATACACATGATAAATATCAGTTACCATACCCTTCTTTTATTTGTATAATCATTTAACTCTCCCAACCTACTGTTTTCCAGAGATGGGCGAGAATAGTTTCCTAAGATTATCATCTTTCTTTTTGAGTATATATAACCTTTCTTTTTCTTCTTCTTTTTCTTCTTCTTCTTCTTCTTCTTCTTCTTCTTCTTCTTCTTCTTCTTCTTCTTCTTCTTCTTCAATCATGTAGTTTCGTGAAACAAACTTCTTTCTTATACAAAAAATTGATATTTATTGTCTTCTTCACTTGTATAACTTCCACACAATCTGTTCTACCGCACTTCCGCTTTAAAATGTATAGTTTTTGACAGGTACTAACTTTGATTTCTGTTTAACAACATACATAGTTTTGCTACACTTAACCTACATTTCCCATTTCCAGTTAACAAGAGATTATTGTGTAGATTATATTGTGTTCTTTTATTTCCCTTATGTAACGTCATAAGAAGCAGATCCGTCCAATTATCTACTAAATGTAGTAATTTATTGTCGTGTCAGAGGTGACAACTTTCAATCGTACTCCCAGAATGAATTTCTGACATCTTTATATAATAAGTGATACCTTTACTTAAAATTACTTTTCTGTTTTTCACTTACTCTAGTATAAATGTGTAGTATCATGTTCTTACACACAACCAGATATATCCCACCAGCCCTCGCCCCAGGTATCACCGTCCCAGCCGGGACGAGCTCTAAGCTCCCGACCGGTCTCCGGGCATATGTGTGTTAGGGTAGGGCACGTAAATGTAAGTGTGTGTAGCACAAGCGCTTATCGTGTAAGGGTTGAGGATAGGACACGGAAGAACAAGGAAAGTCCGGGGCCCGTTTGTTAGGGTACTGCTCCGGTATTCGCTTGGTATCGGAACCACGGAAAACTACCGATCAGAGTAGCTGGCCGCTAGAATTGTCCTCCAGACAACGACAGAACTCGACATAGCTACCTGGCTAGTGTCGAAAATTCTGCCACCGTCGGGGAGAATCGAACCGTATGACCTCCCGGTCTGAGGCACTACAGTAATATCAGTTGATGCCTTGAGCCACGTCTCGTAGTTTAATTGATAAACGAATACGTTTTGCGGTAGATAATTACCATGCCTCCTCTTTGACGGGCTCCCTTCGTCTCGCGCGGCAGCCTGTACGCGGCGGGCCGGTTCGAGCCCCGGCGCCCGGGCACTCGACGAGCAGTCGCTCCCTCGGCGGGGAGGAGGAGAGCTGACGCGGCTAATTGGAAGTGGGCGCGGCGCCCTCCGCCGCGTTGCGTCAACGGAACTTTTACAGTCGCCGGTCAGGGCGTGTTGGAGTGAATGCTGGGCGGAACAGCCGCGTCTTTAGTGCGCGGGCGTAAAGAACGGAGTACTTGCTGGTTTCATGGCGTCCTATTCGCGGAGTGACGTAAGTTCGCCGGAGTCAAAGCGAGGCGTTGCAATGGGCTACCGTTGTAGCAACCGAAGCCCTCTTCTCAAAGACTCTTTCGAGAGGTTTATAGGGCGGCGGGAGGTGCCTCCTGCGCCGGAAGTTAACTGTCTGCTCTACAAATAGGTGAAAGAGTGCGGATGCTGTCATGTCAAGCATGATGTGAAACAGCGCTTTTATTGATCGGTAGGTGAATGACAGAAAGTGGAAATGTTAGTGTTTGGAAGATGAAAACTATAAGAACCGTATTCTACAGACAAAGGCTAAAGTTGTCATTTCTGGAGAGTATTGTGCGAGGCAGTGTTTTCTAATGGGTAACAGATACACCCAATAAACAAAGGAAACTGATTGACTACTAAACTAAAAAAAGCTACGACATATTAAGATTACTGCAACAAATCAAGGTATAGATAAGCATGTGAAATGGGTATTTTATCACGTAATGTCACGATCTCAGAAGAAGACTTTGTGGCAAAACGTTGAAGCTTTACTAATATTGCTTGTTTATTTTCATTAAGATCATTCCATTAGTCAGTGAAATGAATTTATCGCAAAATAAGTTCTCCAGAGCAATATTTAACAGCCATCTCTCATTCCGAGTTTGTGTTATGACTGCAGTTTGGAAATTAATCCCATCGGCGCTCTCTTTAAAGACAACTTATATCGCGCGTCTCCTAACTTTGAGCTAAGAGGCGCGCGCGCGCGTGGCAGGAAGTATGAAATCTCGTTTGGCAACACATTCCGCCTGACGCGTAAGCCGATTAATTAACAGAACGCGCAAGCGTCCCCTGGGCCCAGGCGCGGCCCTGCCACTCGATGCCCGCCTCCGGCAGCGCCCTTCCCTTCGTCGCGTGGTTGCATGTCCTCTTTCCTCCTCTCTCTCGTCCCCCTCTATCCCCATCTACCTCGCTTCCACTCTCTCCCCCTGTCCTTCCTCTTCCCCTCTCCCTTATTTCCCCTTCTCTGTCCTTTCCCTCTCTTCCATTCTCCCTCCCCTCCCCTCTCTCTCCATCTTCTCTCTCATCTCTCTCCCTCTATCTCCGTCTTTCTCTCTCTCTTCTCTATCACACTCTTTTTGTATCTTTCCATCGCTTCCTCCGTCTCTCTCCCAATCTTTATCTACCTCCCTTCATCTCTTTTTCCTTCTCTCTCCTTCTTTCCATTGTCATTCTGTATTTCCCTCTTTCTATCTTTTCCTCTCTCTCTCTCTCCTCTCCTCCTCTCATTTTCACTCCCTTTTCCATTCTCTCTCTCCCTTACTTTCCCCATCCACTTTACACCCATTTCCAACATCTGTTTCTCACAGGCTCTCCTCCCACGTATTTTTCACGCTTGTTTACCGCATCGATTCCTCAAAATCGTTATCTCCACCCATCTTTCTTCCTACCCTAGCCTTCATGATTTCCTTCTTCTCCGCTCTTTCCAGTCGTTGCTCACATTCCCGTCCCTCTTTTCTTTGTTTCTCCTTTCATCTTTCCCATTTTCCCACTCATAGGCTACGCCAGCTCCCTTTCCGTGAACTCTATGTTCGACTGCCGTCCTTTCGGCCCCAACTTTCTGCCTCGCACGTGCTCGCAACGGCCACGCCCAGCTGCCCGCAGCCCCTCGACGCGAGGACGCTCTAACAAGCGCCGGCGCCTCCGCCTCGGACGCTAGAGGGCAGGGCGGTTGCCAACAAACAGGTCTTTGCACTTGAATGATTGCCACCTCGTTTGGCTAGAGGGATTCAGTCGACACATCCACTATTCGATTTTATCCGTTCAAGTAAATTACCTTGCACGCCGACTTACGTGTTACACGCTAATAATTTAAAAAATCTTCAGCCTAAACGCCTATGAAAAAACCAATATCAATTAATACATCAGTTTCAGCAATCTCTCTTTTCGTTTGACTGTGTCCTTTTCCGAGAAAAAGTAAAAAAAAAAGTGCGAAAAAAAAGTTAACTAGTTCAGGCAATGAATGCAATAATGAAATCTGGTGAAATTCGACATCAAGTAATGTACTCTAATTTTGTTTATAAATGTGTGAAAATTAGGAATATGTTTAAGAAAATATTTGAATATATCTTAGGGTAACCAAAGAATGTTATTACGACAGAAATTAATAATGAGAATTGATGTGTTTGAAAGTAATCGAAATTTTGTAACTTTAAATTTTAGGAAACACTATTTCAAATTTATCTGATCATCTGATCACTAGCTAACACAGTTTCATGGTAACGGTAAAGTCGATATTACCCCTGGCATGGTGAAGCTTTAAAATTCATTTCCCTTTCAATAATCTATTTTCTTGCAATATTTATGAGCGACTACACATCCTGCTCCGTTATTAGTAGTGTATATTCGTCTGTATTCATCGCCCACGTCCATCAATTCTTAAGCCATGCCATAAAAAAGAATCCGTGGTTGCAAATACCGTGTAGGTACTATTTCTAACTCCTTCCTCTAGTTCACGAACTTCCTGGCACTAATCATTAACTTCAAATGCTTCTCTCATTCTTCCGATTCTCGGAAAGCAAACTGTTTCGTAACGTTAACGCCAAAACCATCACCATTGTCACCATCACCAGTGTCACCATCACCAGTGTCACCATCACCAGTGTCACCATCACCAGTGTCACCATCACCAGTGTCACCATCACCATCGTCATCATAACCATCGTCACCATCCCAATCGCCACTATCATCTTCACCGTCATCACCATCATCTTCATCATCGCCACCAATGTTGTTAATATACGCATCTTCCGTATGCGACCATGACAGTCACCACGAACCCAGCGGCCGCGCACCGCCTGCGCCTCCGTTCTCCGTCGTCACCCAATAACCTCGGCGTCGTCGTCACCACCGCTCCGTAAAGCTGCGCTCGATTCCCTTCCGCGCCGGGGCGAGGGGCGGGGCTGGGCGACGTGTGAGAAATGGGCAGTTCGGAGCCCGCAGCCGCGCCTTTTAATCTCGTTGACGCGCCGACTCGCTCGGGGCAATTTCTGTCCCGTATTTCGCAAACAAATTAGGCCGTCTGGGCCACCTCCTGCGACTGCGGCGGCCGGAGCGGGGACTGCGCCCGGGAAATGACGTCGCGACGGACGAAGCGATGGTCGCGGTGGCTGTGACGGTGACGACGCCACTGCGAGATGGCGCTGGTGAGGGAAATGAAGGTAAAGGTGACAATGGCTGTGAAGCAGAATCTGGAGTTAGCGATAAAGTTTTTGATTTACAGTCAATTTCATACTCGAAATAATCAGTAAGTACAACAGAAAAGCAAATTTAAATACGTATTTTATGCGGTAACGCCATTGACCGTGACTGTAATAACAGAGCCAGGGACGTCCCTCGAGGTCTATGGATATTCGGAAATATGGTAAACAAACGTTTTACATTTCAAATAACATTACGAGTGGAAATGTGCATATTTAGGTTATTTTATTTATCTCAATTTATCCCAGAAACCATCATTATCTGTTTGTATTTTTTTTATCTTTCTGGCAAAAATATTTATTAGAAACATTATTTGAATAACTCGAAAATCATCATTAAGGAAATTAAAATAGTATTTTATCTTTTCATTGTTTATAAAATTGTTAAAGAAATTTGAGTTTCATAAGATAACGACAAAAATAAAACTAATCATTTATTTATTATATAATGTTTGCCTCGCAAGGTTTGAAATGTTTCCAAATTGATTGAACCTATTGTATTTATTATTTGGGTTACGTCATTACTGCTATAAAGGACCATGCAAACCGAGAATATGTCTACACTTTGTATTAAAGAAAGTAATTTGCTATATATAAGAGCAAGAAAAACCCACTAAGGGGGACCCATGGTACAATACTTTTTCTGTGCTACATTAGTACAACACAAAGTAAAAAGTACGATATTAACTTCTATTCTGTTTGTGTCACACTTCAAGTCTCTAAACTTTTTCTACGTGACAAAAACACCGAAATCTTCTTGCCAATGTCAACGTGAAAGCATCAAGTCCTCTCACCATATGTGTTAGGTTTCCGTTTCCTTGATTATAAGCATCTCTCAACAAAGTCACGAACGTTGCAAATTTATGTATTTCTACGGTACTTTTGTCTAGCTAGAATCCCTTGTAGAAACTAAAATATATAATAAGTACAGTTTTTATAATAAAATTTTTAAAAGTAGCTAACGAAATTTAATGATTATTTTAAAATCAACTACAGACGTCATTTATTGATTGTTAGTGATTTCGGGCGCGACAACTGCTAAGGTCATTAGTCCTGTGTAGTGCACTTTTTCCTTGAGAGGTAGCGGTGCTCTTCCCCGTCTGATCCGGCGCCGACCTACCGTGGACTAGCGAAGTTTCCCCTCCCAGGTATCTCCCAGCAGTGGGGAGAAGCTCTAAGCTCCCGGACTGTCTCCCGGGGTGGGTATGGTAGTGTAGTGGAACTCGAACCTAGGACCGCCCCGTCTGAGGCACTGCAACTACAGACGTACTACTTCATCAATATATTTGCAGGAATAATTTGAATTTTTCTGGACACTTGTTTTGTATTATTGATTTCTTACACGAGGGTAATGGTTGTTATTGTTTTTAATTTCCGTGATTTGAATACCTGCTTAATGTGAACTGCCGAAATGGGCTGAATTATCTGGCATTTTCATGTTTGGTACCACTTTGGTGCTGACCATTAGCAAGTATTTCTTTTATTCCCACATTCGACGTCAGGGACGCCTTAATCATGTCTATTGCTTATGTATTTTCCTAGTCAGATGTTCATGGGATATGTTTAGGAGGGAATATTCGTGAAAGATCAAATAATGTCGGACTTTTACCCAAGATTTTCCACATGCTACAAGCGAGATACGACACACACGACTTTCCGCCATTCAAAAGTTCACTGCTCCCAGCCGAGTTTGAACACACGCGACAGGGGTTTAGATAGTGCGCGCTCCCCCTCGCCACCGGGGCCGGCACGAGAGTAATGGTGGCGTATTCGCGAAACTCCTCCGTCACTCCGCTCGTGTGTGCGCGTCTCATTCTCCCCGCGCGCCTCCACCCTCGCTCATCGTCGCAGCATCCACCTACGCCTTCGCCGTTCCCACCCTCGCCGCGCCTTCCGTTCGTCTCCGCGGCGCGTCATTAATCTCTGCCCGTCGGGAGAGGCGAGCGGCGGCGGCGGCGAGAACGCTCGGAATGGGGGCAGGGCTCGCAGCAGCCGCGTCCAGGTCGCAGAGCCCCAGCGCCGCCCCGCGTTGGCCTACGGGACGCCCGCGCCCGTCCCCGGCCCCCCTGGCGCTCTTAAAGGTACTCTCTCTCTCTCTCTCTCTTTCTCTCTCTCTCTCTCTCTCTCTCTCTCTCTCTCTCTCTCTCTCTCTCTCTCTGCCCCTGGCCTAAACCCGCACGGTGCTCGCCCCGAGGCCTCCCGGGCATTATGACGCAGCCAAAGCTCCTTTGCAGCCTGCGCGTCTTGGCGAAACTTCGCTTTGTCCGTCTTCTGGTTCGACGATGTATTGAGTGGATGCGGGGGCGAAATTTTCAGATGGTCTCTTTAGTAGTTGTGTAAGTTCGTAATGGACTAGTACCTAATCAGTAATTATACTACCGAAGATGTACTTATTGTGTAAACATATTTTTTTTCTGGAAGGCACATCGATCAAGAAAATAAATTCTTCGACATTTTTGTTTCTAGCATATTCCTTCTTTTTATAGATTAATAGAATTAATAGATTAATATTCTGTACGCCTTATCAAAGAAAATTTATAATGTCTTAGTATGTTAGTTTACAAAAAGTTAATGAAATACTGGACATACGTTCAAAATAGTACGCCATAGAAGCTTTTTAAGCTAGTATATTTTCAGACTTTTTTAGGAAAAGAAGCAGCAAATATGTGAAAAATGGTTCCGTGAACTGACTAATGAAATTAATATTGAAATATTTATAAAATTCAGAATGTACAATAAAACGTCCTATGTTTTTTTGTTGGTAGATTGCTTATAAAATGAACAAATTAGTGACTATAGCAACATGTAAGGAATATGAATGCTAAAGGAAAATATCGTCTTTGGTAAACCATTCATTAATATATGTTCCTCAGAAAAAACAATCAACAAATCAGCAACATGAATCTGGCCATTGTATATAGACAGGGATTCGACTTATTACGAAATACAAGTGTCCCTGAAGTAACAATGTAAAATGAGAAAATAATAAAGGCATTTCATGGCTCATTAAGCAGAAACTATAGAATTTTTGAAGATTCGTTTCGTATACGGATTGAAAATGTTTGTTCGCTGGTTGTTGAACTACTCATCTATAGTCATAACATTCCAGGGATAGCATTAAACTTCTTATAATCTTAATAAATGCTCCACTTTCTGCCTCTAGTTAATGAGGTAAAAGAGACGGAGATATGTTTTAGACACAGGCGACCTTTAACTACTCATTTCTACCGCTTGAACTCGCCTAAGAGGGATCAGAGAAATTTTGCAATACTTGGACGTCTGCAGATGATGCTATAAACTTTCCTCTATCAGTTTCATGAGCTTAACAAAACAAACTGACTCTAAACTATCCTCACGGTAGCTTAAAGGCTGCTTTGAGTTTTTGTGGTTGAGTTTATTATTATTTGCACTGAAGTATCTGATAATTAGATATACTTGAAAACCGCATTCTAGCAGCCACAATTGAACAGATAATATGTAAGAACACAAAGGAGGGAATTTTGTTACAGTTTTAAAAACCATAAGTATGTAATCAAAATAGGTTAAGTTTTAATGTTTATTGAATAATCACAAAAATGTCTTTTTCAAAAAGTTCATAATGAAAACATTTTTTAAATGGTCTTACAAGTTAATACTTTATCTCAAGTGTTTTTGTTGTAGCAAAAGTACCAGGCTCATTGTAAGAAGGGCTAGGAGTTTCAGTTCTTAATGCAATTTTTGGTGAAATTAAACTATTCAGAAAATACCATCTACAACTCACTGCGCAAAGATGTTCTCGGTCTCGATTCAATATTGAAATACGAAGGAACTTTAACTTCTGGATGAAGAGTTTCATAAACACTTGAGGGCATAATTGATTGTTCTACAAACATTCGCAAGATAAAACAATGTTTGATGGGAAAGTATAAACAAAAAAGAAGGGAAAGCACCACGATTACTCAGAAACGTAAATTTGATTTCGCATTAGAAATAGTCACTACAAGATTTCGAGTTCACAGTAATTAAGAATGTAGAGGAAACGCCACGAATAGTGTTTGCCAAACATGCTTCTAGATATTTATAAACGTACGTTTTAGATTCAATGAATGAACCATTATAGAAAATGTTTTCAAAGTAAAATCTTCGTAGAATGAATTTAGTTGATTCGTCTACAACACATATCCAAACCAGGAATCTAAATCTGGAACATTACAGCATTAAAAATAAGCATATTCTTCATCTCAGTAAATTTCTGACAGTGAATGAAAACATTTCGTAAGTAATTCGTTAATTAAACTGTCCGAAGAAAGAGCCCAAAATGATGCCAAATGTGACGAGTCGAGTAAATGTGTCCAAATAACTAAACTATCTCCCTCAAAGTGACATATTTACCATCGCTGCAACGTACGCGACAAGGCTGTCACACGTTATCACGGAGCCTTGCTTCGCGAAAGCCCAGGTAGGGTCGGGAGCGACATTCTCGTGTGGGCGTAGAGGAGAGATGGCCGAACGGCAGCACAGCGCTCCCACGGTGAGTCCATCCCCTTTATGACTGTCTCCGCCCCACCCGTTCGCCCCGATCCATGTTCTTTCCGTCCCGTCCACCCTCCCCGCTGCGCCTCACCCGCCGCTCTCCACCTCGCCCCCCCCCCCGCCCTTTCTACCCTCACCGTCGCCCCCCGCCTCGCCCGCCCCACTCCTCATGTTCTCGTTGCGTTCCCCGCCTGCGTACCCTGTACCCTCTTGCCCCCGCTCGTCTCGCGCCCCTCCGCCTCCCCATGCCTCTCCATTCGCGCCACCTCAACATACTCTCACCGTCCGCCAGTGTCGCTCTTTCCCTCCTGCACCCTCACACTCACCTCGCGCCAGTTCACGCGGTGTCGGTCCGTGTCCTCCCCTTAAGGCATTGGGCCTGCATTTCATTCCTACATGTCTTGTCCCAAGCTTGCCTCACCCCATGCCACGCGTGGTGGTCAGTGCCCCCCTTCCCGAAACAATTCGTTCCGACTCGTCCCTTCCCCATCCACCTCGAAGCTGCCCTATCCTGCCTGTGATGCTCGGCCCACGATGTGCTTCCCCGCTTCCTCGGGCGCCACTCTCCCTGCTGCCCCGCTCCACTTCGTTTCGCTCGGCCTTCACCATCCTACCCCACCTAGTCTCGTGCCGTCTCGTCCAATTTGACCTTACTCGACTCGCGACCCTCCCCCCACCGTCCCTTTTCTCCGCGTCAGACATCTTGCCCCGCCTGCTCTCGCTCTGCTCGCCCTCTCCACGTCCCGCCCCTCCGCGTCCCGCCCCTCCAGGTCCTCCCCTCCGCGTCCTGTCCCTTCGCGTCCAACCCCTCTACGTCCCACCCCTCCACGTCCACGCCTCCACGTCCCGCCCCTCCACGTCCCGCCCCTCCGCGTCCCGCCCCTCCAGGTCCTCCCCTCCGCGTCCTGTCCCTTCGCGTCCAACCCCTCTACGTCCCACCCCTCCACGTCCACGCCTCCACGTCCCGCCTCTCCACGACCCGCCCCTTCACGTCCCCTCCATCCACATTCTGCACCACCAGGTCCCGTTCCGACACATCCCGCCTCTCCACATCCTGGGTTCCCTGCCACGCTCTGCCTTGCCTCGGCATGTTCCCTCAGCCCCGCTCTGTTCCGTTCTGCCCCGCCACGCCCCGCCCCGCACCTCCCCTGCCCGGCCGTCGAGACCCACAGCACTCCCTGTCTCCGCGCGAGGCCCCGACTCGCATCTAATTGCAGAGGGTAATATGGCGGGATTAGCCCCGGGTATCTGGTGCGCTATCTTAAATTATCCCCTGTATTATATATGGATGCGTCAGAGGCGCATTACGACGCGCCGGAGACGAGGATTAGCCAGTGGGCGCTCGGAGGTTGGCTACCCTGGCCCTGCCCTCGGGACGTCACCCGGGCGGCTAGGTGGGGGTTCCCCTGAGCTGCAGCGACAGGCCGTGCGCGGCGGAGTGTTGGAAATTGCCCACTTTGCGTCAGTCCCACTTTCGCTCCTTGCCTTGCGGGACGGCACCCAACGACGACGTGCTTAGGGTAGTCTCGATTTCAGTGTAATGTAAGATGAAAAGGGTGTAGTGTTTAATTCTGCTTTTGTAGAACGTTTGTGTCAAATTATTACATACGTTTCCTATTAATTAATGAACCATTCAAATATGTACTTAGTTGTTTATTCACGTTTCGCCTTGTTAATTGCCCGAATACATGCTTCGAGGGTCGATGCAAATAACGCTAGTCAACAGAAATTTAACGAAGCGAATTTTAACATTTTCTAGAGAAATATTCTTTATTGAGGTTATTATTGTTTATCATCCAATTAAACTATCTTTGAAGTAACTGAATACATGAGAAATAATAAAAAACTAATAATACATTTTACCCAAAGAAGTAATAAATGCTTAATATATTTTCCTCTTGATTTTTTTTTGCCTTCGAAACGGAGCATAATGATGTGAATCGTTCACAAATCGCAACTTTTGTATACAAACAGCTGCATTTACCTTGTGATCACACTGTGTCTCAGAATCCGACATTGAAGGCAGCATCAAATGATTCGCTAGGTCGCCCTTGATGACCCTTTCACCGTATTTACATCAAGCTCTCTTGTGTAGTTGCAATGTGCTCGTAATTACTGCTGCCACCGGTGTTGCCAAATGTTGTTCTTCGGCGTGGGTCATCAAAGAGTTGAGTTAATTTTCAGTGATCGTTGTGACAATTGCAAAAAGCACTATTTGTTTCGCGATGTTAGATTGGTTTTATGAGAGACAATCCCACCATGAATCTCTGATAAAACGAAATCTTACCTATTGCGTTGCGGCTATCGTCAGTGTTCTGTTTTGAGGGTTTGTTTTCTCGTTCAAAACGCGAAAAAGAGGGATTGAGGAAAAGGAAATGTACTTACACTGTACTAAACAACTACTACAAAACTGTACTAAAAATGAAAAAAAAGTATTTATTTTTACTTAAGTGAATTTTTAATGGATTTCAAAGGAATTAAAATAATTGTGGAAAGCTATTTCCGTCAAATGTCGAAATAAAACCTAGCCAATATGTTTCATTTTGCATAGTTCGTATTCATATAATATAAATTTTTCAAAAACATACAATATTAGTCACGTTCCTAAACATCCTATGCCCAATAATAATATGCCGTCTAAAAAAACCTCCTGTTAAGCGACCACCTCTATGAATTACTTTTAAACGGAAGGCGATCAAAAATAAAACAATATTTTTGATCAAGCGAATCTGAGATAAAAATTGGCGTTTAGGGTATAGTACTACTTGGTTGTTCTATATTATTATTTGTTGTTGATAGAGAAGAATAGAAAATATATTTAAACGTTTCCTGTTAACGTTTAACTATTTGAACGGCAACTCACAGGACAATTTACTTACCAAATTTATTAAATTTATTTTTGGGATTTTGCAATTCATTGCCAGCAATGAAATATAAAAGGATTAGAAAACTATCATTTTTAATACAATTTTGTGCTGAATACAAGAGACAGTAAATGTTTTTCGAAGATAAGTAGTATTTTACATATGTCGTAGATTACCATAAAAATGTGTCTGTCTCCTTCATAATTTATCTGTGATACTATAAAATATGAAGAGCAATAATGTGTGATCTGTAAGGAATTGATCCAACGGACAATACTAAAATTTGTTATCACATTATATGTTACACATTATAACCAATTTCATCCCAAAAGTTTTTTTTAAACGGTCTCAAATCTTCATCTTCAATTCTCTTCATCAGATTTTTAGTTTCCAAAAAGAACAATTGATTGTAAGTACAAGCTGGTACAAAACATTTGCAGAATCTCAAAAAAGGTATAAAGTACATTAAACATTAATGTATCATCTTGCCACACATTAAACAAGGTATCATCTTGCCACACAATTTGTGGCAGCTCGTCTTCTATATCTCCTGCTCTTGTTTTAACTCCGTATAGGCCTTTGCTTCGATCGGCCACATCTAAGAGCAATGTGCTTCCGTGTTCACCTCCGCCTTCCACTTTCACTTCCTCCTCCTTCCCCTCCTCTTTACCCCCTTCCGCTTCCCACCGTTCCCCACAGACCCTCAACTCCCCCGCCCCTTCCCCTGGCCGTTCCACGTTCCGTTTCTCCCCCGCTTTGCCGCAGCCAGTGCGGGCGGGCTCGACGCTTTGAGCGGAAAACCCCACGCCCGCAGCCAGACGGAATCTTTGATCTTCCGAACGGAGATTATTCGATATATTATGGCGTTTTCTGGCGCTCTTCTCTCGAGACGCGCCCGCTCAATTGGCCGAGGCGCGGCCAAAAGACAATCGATGCGCGCGTGCGGAGCCGAGTGGATGGGAGAGGTCAGGCCCCCCTCCCCCTCCCCGCCCCCGCCAGCGCGTTCGCCCGCTCTGATTCCATTAGACCTGCGACGCCAACGGGATCGCTCTCACGGCCTCTCGGATCATCCTTCGCCCCGCCAGCCTTCAGACGCGCGCTTCTAAAGAATTGAAAGGAATACCATGCATTTAATTCAATATACTTCTGAATGTCGAGACCTCTCCGTACGACGTCCTTTTAGCGAGAGTTGCTCGAGACGAAGATCTTGTCAGGGATGTTTCCATCGTGTTCCAGTTTTTTGCTTTAAAGTTAATTATATGGCTTCTTCGGGATGTGTTTTTACCATCACTGCTTTTGAATGGCAATTTATTAAATAGAGTATATTTTTTCTTATTAATACATATACGAGTCCAATTAAAAACATTGATCAAATGTAGGTCCTGCATCGCCAAGTAGTTTATAATTTCAAGAAAAGACGTTTCAGAACTTTTCTTATTCGTAATAATCAGAAGTGACTTATCTTGAAAATTACAATAACATTATGAGATTAAAACAATTTTTTTTCTATTATTGAAATTAATTTCTCTTGTCAAGACTTCTTAACGAGATATGTTTAGAGAAATATTCTAAGATGTCTCTCAGTGTGTTAGTGAATATATAATGGAGACTTTTATACTAATAGAATAATGAAGCATCATTCAATACACATTAAACGTGTTTCTGCGTTCGTTTTCCATAGCTTAAATCAAGGCTGTACTTTTATACTGTGGTGGTTGAATCTCACATTTTATGTAAGAGTACATATGTAAGTGATCCAGTTAGACATTTTTAAATGGGAATAGTAGTCTATCAAATACGATAACATGTACAAAATGCGCAGACCTGAACTAAGTTCGATCTCCAACGAAATAGAAATAAAGAAAATTCCTGTTTAATTAGTATTTTTATTGTTGTCCAATGCATGAGCCGCTTTTGCCTCTTGAAGCCACTAGTTATATTTGAAAAACATACGATGAAATTTCACTTGAATGAAGCTGTATGTCATTACTTCTAGAAAATAACACCCATCTTCAGAGAGAATTTACTAATTTGGTGATTCTGCCAGTGTTATTAATAAATTAAAGCTGGGATCTGACTGTGTGCCACAGACATCCATTAGAAAAAACTTTGAACGGGTGCAGATAGCTTGTCACTTACGTATCTATAGAATTATTCTTAATATCAAAGTTGAGGCTTTTCAGTATTTTGTCTTCTAAATATTGCTCAGCATCAATACAAAATGTCAATAGAAAATAGCATTAGTTGTTTCTTTAGGATATTCTTGTGATTGACGTTAATCAATATGTTGAGTGAATTATAATTGCATTTTATGTCAATATAATATGATTTTTATTTCAGAATTTTAAATTTCAGATGAAATATTATTGTAATCAAATTTATTTTCTAATGAAATTCTACTCTTTTTTGATTGCATATTAAGAGTAACTCACAAAACATTGAATACATTATACAGATTCCTACATGTTTTCTCCGATTAAATGCTGTTTCTAGGAATGAAATATTTCAAAACGGTATGGTATTTTAAAATTCCTCAAGGAAATTACTTAGAAATATGCTCATAATTCTTTTAAATAGTCCGGAAATAAATAGAACGTTCATAACTCTATTGTACGTGAACGTCTGTTTGTTGTTTGCACTTGAAACCACTTGGGATTATTTATTTCTTACTTTGTGCATACTGTAATGATACATAAAACAGTTTTTGAGTCTTGTTTGTTCTCTTTCAGAATTTAGTGAAAAAATTATAAATGTTTTGTGCCAATGTTTTCTATTCATGGTTTCATTTACGCTTTGACTGCTTGTTTGTGATGCATGTACCCAACAAAAGGTTTTTATATTGAATGGAGCCTAAAAGATCCTTTGTTTGATAAACTAAATTGTCTGTCCGAAGCACTATAACCATTCACAATCCATGAGCCGCTTTTTATTGAAAAACTTGCCTTTTGAAAGAGTGTAAAATTCGTTAAGCTAAACATTTCTGAAAAACTGGACCAAATAATAAATATAATTAAAGACTTTCATATGAAAAACTTCATTTAAAATGCAAAAACAAAGAAAATGAATGTCTTGAAATATGGTCGTACGTGAGTTGCTGTTTTCTGGGATTGCTTCTTTTGGCTCCTGGCTTGGCTTGAGTACCCGCTTCGCGAGAGTTTGAAATTTAGCCGCCGCCGCCGTTTACGCCCCCGCGCGGAAGTTGGCGTGGGAGATGGTGACCCGTGGCGCGCGATAACCTGAACGAGCTTAAATTCGAGGCGGGAGTGGTGGAAGCGCGCGGGGGCCGTAACGCACAGTGCTAGGCCTTTCCGAGCAGATACTCCCGGAGGTTCGTATGGTTTCATACAAGCTAGTCCTGAAGAATCTGCGAGAAACAAGATTGAGAAGTAGAGCAAGAGTGGATGACACAGTAATGGAAAAATAATGGGGAGCTATATTCGCAGAAGACGGGAAAGAACGGCAGACGCCGGGACAGAGAAAGGAATAAATAAAAGAGAAAGAGTGAACGAAGGACACAAAGAGAGAGAGAGACAGAGAGAAAGAGAAGAAAAGAGGAAGAAAGAGCAGCTGTGAGAGAGGGGGGAAGTCTATGGAGAGAGACAAAGAAACTAAACAAAACATGCGCGGAATATTGCCCACAGAGAAAGAGAACAAAAATGTAATGTGAAAGTTTGAAGTTAACACATCTTGAATTATGAGATTCGTCATGGAAAAAGTCGAGTAACGTTTGAAATATTAGTGTAGAATATCGACTACTGTGAAAAAATGAAGATTTTTAGAGGTATGTCGAAATGTTGAGGATACCTATCAATATTTATGAAATGCCGGTACTTAGTCTAGAAGCAGCTTACTTATACATCAATTCTGCTTTTGGTATAATGCTACGAGTAATTTTGTATGATTTTACCATCGGCGTTCTGATCACAGACGTATTTGCTCTGCCTGATAAAACGGCACGGACCAAACTGTCACCTATCTTTAACGTGTATGGATTTATTTAAACGGTTTCACACGTTCGAGATTCATTGTATTTCCACCCGGCCATGTTTGTGAGCGTAAAACGCATTTCACACGCGTAGAATTACGTACGACATCATTATGTGGGCAAGCACAAACCAGGAATTCAGAAGCCGGCGGGATTTGCGCGTGACAGATTTCCTAGAGGCCACTGGAGTGGGTCCCGATGTGGGGTGGGCGCCTTCACGCAACAAGTCGATCAAGTGGAAGGCTGTCTCCGGGGACTTTTATCTCTCGTAATAATGCTCACAACGGCGCGTTTCATCTTTACATTTTCTTGCAGAAACTAAAAGACGTGCCACGGCCAACGTTAATGAGATGGCCACGCTTTGGATCAGGCTTGGGTTTGGGAGAGGAGGGGTACAAGTAGGTGCACCCCGTGGGAAAGATCGCGATGATGTTTGCGCTTTATACTGCCACATTTTGTCATCAACGTTTTTCTTTCCTTTTCTTTTGTTGCTTACGAATAAGTCTGTTCGGACCACGCGTGCTTGCACACTGCAATTACCATTATCTCGGTGACTTTATCAGGGGATGAGCCTTCAGCCAAGTCCGATTTTTGGCCCCCAGGGGTGTTAGGCCCTGGGGGGATGGAATGTGAAATGATGATGATAATGAAGCGTGAATGAACGGCACACACATGCAGACATACACAAATACACACATGTCCGAGGCGGGACTCGAACACTCAATCTTCTGGCCTGAGACCACTAATTAACATTCACCTACTATGAGGAACAACCATTTCGGCTGAATCTATTGTTCCAACAAGGTTGTTGATTTTGAGTCATGAAAATTGAGGTGATAGGATGTTGAGAGGTGAAGGGAACATCACAAATACATCCACGCCTACGCAGAATTCGAAACTGTGTCGAGAAAGGACGGCCGATCGCAGACGAAGGCTGCCGCAACCGCCTACGCCACGGAGGCCGACTATTGATATTATTATTGTTATTATTATAATTAATGATAATTAATATTATAGATTTTGTGTATATATATTGTATAGTGTATGTATAGTGTTTTGAATTTCAAACAAAAAGTAACCGCGAGTTGGAAGGCGCTGGGAGTCTCTTCAGCCAGGGCACAGAGGGTGTTTTGAATTTCAAACAAAAAGTAACCGCGAGTTGGAAGGCGCTGGGAGTCTCTTCAGCCAGGGCACAGAGGGCACTGCCCCCTTTTACCCCTCGTTCCCCTCCACGGAGCTGCGGGGGAGGGGGAGGGGGGTGAATCGCGAGCGGCAGTGCGCGCCACCTGCGCGCTTGACGACGTGCCCATTAAGGCGCTCTCCAAAGACGCTTCATTACTTGAGTGGAATCCTTAATAGTAATAAACCGTCTCCGGATTTGATAGACTAGGCCGACGAAGACGCCGCGTAGAACTTGGCGCAAATTTAACTTATTTGAGTTGAGAGCGGAGTTGAGAACGAGATTTTTGTCGAGCAAGGACGGCGGAGTCGATGAAGAGAAGGAGGTGAGGACGTTGACGCTAACAGTGCTGACGTTGACGGTGGAACTGCGAGTGGAGGATGAATCATCTAGAAGATACTGGTATAACAATATTGAAGCTTTGCGAGAGTATGCCTACTGATTTTTGCATGAGTAATGCTTGGAGTTATTGCCATATGTGAATATTCCCTGGTATAGAAATTACGAGAATACGTGTTTAGCGTAGCATGACCACTAGTACTGGCTGGAATAAAGTGTACATTTTGGTAGATGATCCTAGATACCCAAATTAGTTCACCACATTTTTATAAATTTATCGTACAGTAAACATTAATACATTAGTAAACTACCTTAGAATTTTAGTAACTACTCTGATGTCCGTTACTCATGAGTTGTAACACCACTTGAATACACGTTGAATTAAGATTCTCAAAAATATGACTTTTTCGGTCCGATTTCTTGTCATCGTCATCTTTTTTCTCTTGACTACACCCACACTTCTTGCACATTGGATTACTGTCACTCTTAAACGTTACGTCAAACTCAGGGGGCGGTAAGAGAAGTCTGTTTGCATGCAACGTAGAAGGAGTAGTTAACTTTTTCCCTTTACAAAATTTCAAAACAATGGTACAAAGGTTTTTAAGCACTTTGAAATTGTACGTAGAAACCACACGTGCAGTCTCCTCAAAATTATAGTTCCCTAGCCCCTTGCTGTAAAGCCCGTTCTGCCGTTCCTTCCCTCATGACCTCGCCGCGGCGCCTGTAGGACGGGGACCGTCGGCTGCAGGACGGGCAGAGAAGTCGGTTTGCGTGCAATTTACGACGCAGATGCAATCTACACTAGGCCTCACGTGGCTGTTTGCGGAGGCGAGCGAGGCGAGCGAGGCGGGCGAGGCGGGCGAGGCGGGCGAGGCGGGCGAGTTTCTTGCGCGGGGCGGAGCGTCGATTGAGTTACTGCGAGTGCTGTGTCGAAGTTTAGCAGCTCCTCGTCTCCACCAGCCACTCTGCCTGCCCCCCCCCCCCGCGCCGCTGCTTCCGCTGCTCTCGCTGCTTCCGGTGCGGGAGAGAGTGCGGGCGATGTATTAGTGTTTGATTCGAAGGTTTGACTGCGGAAGTGATGGTGACTGTTGTTTGGTTGGAATTTTGGGGAATTAAATAAGATGGTCATGATGTTAGTGATGAAGATTTATTGATCATGTAGAGTTATGATGATAGATTTAGCGATGATTGTCATATGATACAGATGTATCAGAGATAGTGATAGGACAGTGCAATGATGCTTATTGGAGTAATGGCGGTTACGTTAGTACTGATTTTTTTGTCAATATGGTTGTAATGGATATGGATGGACTTGTTAATTTGTCTTTAGTCATCGGTGTGGATTTTGTTAATATGATATTGGCGTGGAGCTGACATTTATAAGAGGAATACATGTTATTCGTAGAGATTACTGATGATGCAACTGGAAATAATGATGGGAAGCAGTCATCTACCAGTTTCGGAGTAATTCAAGATCAAAATTGAAAATCAGCTCCTACAGAGAGGGTCAAGGGGGGACGGCAGACGGAGGGGATCGGAGCGGGATAGATGAGGTGGGGTGGACAGGAGCATAGCGGGATGGAAGATGTCTGAGTAAGACGTGAAGAGTGAGTAAATAAAGTTGTTTATATTTTACACCACGGAAATAATTAATTCATTTTCGTGTCTAATACACGATTTGGATCATTAAATGCCTGGAAACGTCATGTACAGTACTGGCATAAGATGCGATGCTGAAAGAATGGGCGCGCGCGTAGAGGTGGCATCACGTGGAAAATCACGTGGAAAATATATCATTTTATGTAATACGTTCGATATATCAAAACTGATAACGGGGTTAAGCGCCCCTTTACTTCTCCTGAAAGTACCCAACACCGTCAGTTTCGAGGTCACTTCACAACTTTCACGAGGCGAAGTGTGAAGTACGCTGTGGACGTCCATTCTCACAAACTTTCGCTCCCCGGAGTAAATAGCTCGACACCTTTTTGAGCGCAGGGAAGGCTCTCGACGTGGAGGGGAGCAAGAAGCTGCCCCAGATCGAAGGCCTCTCGCACCCTCCGGCACGAAAATCTCCAGACGCCCGCCTCCGCCAGCCACGCGGCCGCCCTCGCTGCGCCAACAAGTGCTCGTGATCCCATCATCGCTCGCTGCTTCATCACCAAACCGTCGTTGGCTCGGAGGGACAACTGTACAAGCCACTCAGGTGGCTCTGACCGGGAGGTTCTAGGTTCGAGGCTCAATGGGGGCATATTTTTGAAACTAGGTGGATAGCTATGTCGGATTTAGCTACGATCTAGAGAATAATTCTCGTGTGTGGTTTTTCCTAAAGGTCGGTTTGAAGGGTTTTTCCAACTAGGTATCTCACAGCAGCGTGGCACCTTCCTAGCCAGAACAAGCTCAAAGCTCCTGACTGCTCGCTGAGAATAGTCTACTGGAACTGAAGACTCTAGCAAGTTTCGCGCCTGAAAACAGAAAATATTCGATTAATCAATTCCACTAACGAAACGGCGATTGCTTACTCTGCAATCACCATAAAAGTAGATCATGCTGCTCACATTACTGATATGTCTACTGCCAATCTCACCGATGTCCTCAATTTTCAAGTTTCTGCCATCTGCCATTCGACTTTTCTGCAGTAGCCGCCGTCTCGTCAGTCTTCTCCCCCGTGACATCCGACACCGCTTCTTCCACCGTCACGGCCGATATCTAGCTTTCTTCACCATCACCACCGCTGGTGTCGCCCACCATCATTACCATCGAGTATATTCCCGTTTCTCTCCGCCACCACCGATGTCTTTCCACCACAACCGCTGCTGCTGCCGCCGTCGCCACCACCGCCAGCTGTCACATCCTTGCACCGCCTCCGCCGTCACCTGAGTCGCCTTTGCCCCCGTTATCTGCGGAGCCTCCACAGCTTCCACCTCCATCTCTTCCACTGCTGTCACCGTCGATGTCTTCCCTCCTCCACTGCCACCATTGCCGCCGCCGCCTCGGCCTCCGCCGCCGCCGCCACAGCCACCGCCACCGCCCCCGCCGCCACCGGAAGAAGCCGCCCGGCGCCACTTGCGAGACCGAGTTGCCCAAGTTCCTAGTTTCTAGTTGCGCCGCGGGGCTGCGCCTTGGCGCGGCGGTCGGAGTTTGGACAGCTTCCTCCATCAAGGCTGCGCGACTCTGCCAGGGTGGCCGCCCGCTCCCTCCCCAGTCCCCCTCCATTCCCCCTCCTCCGCCCCGGGATCTTAGACCCCCGAAGTCCTTTCTACGCCCATCCCCTCCCCGCACCGCCCGACGGAAGCTAACGAGGCCTCCAAATTTTAATCAAGACGGTATCATGTTGGAGGGGCCGGATTCATTAGGGGCTCGCAAGAACTCTCCGTGAGACTGTCACGTGCGGACCCTGCGGTGGCGGCGCCGCGCGGCGCGGGGCGGCGCTGGGGAGGGGAGGGGAGGGGAGATCGAAGAAGGGGCGGAGGAGGGCGCTAACCTGGCGGGAAACGAGCAGGAGGACAGGAGGGCTCCCCGAGGGCAGAGGACGTGCCCCCGCGCTGAGTGATTCTTTATTAACCCTCACCCGCCCCTTCCTCCTGCCCCCCCCCCACCCTCTAGTCGCTCGGAGGCGCCTACGTGTACTCTGCGTATCGTATCGAAATGTCGCTGCCACTGAAACAGCAATTTGGAATTTAAGGGAATTGTGAAACTGAAATAAAAGATGTCGTAATATTTCTTCGGATGCTTTGTCCCAACCAGTTTTATATTGGCCTGTAATATTCTAGTATCTGCAGTTTGGAAAAATATTTGTACTTCTTAGGTATATTAATTCACGTTAAGTTGGACTATTTGTAATAGATGTTATGTCTCTAATTTATGAAAGTAAGTATTTAGTTATGGAGAAAGCTAAATGTCGCTGTGTATTTGTATTTTAAAGTAGTATTATTTGTAACAATGTATTTTTTGGAATTAGTTAATCGCTAGGTGAAATTATAAAATTTCAAAACGTTGGTAAACAAAACTATTGTGTTAGAAATCTGACTACTCATACGTCACTGTAGCTGTATACAACAATGTTTCAACCTCATTGTCAATCTCATTATTTGTGTTCATCTTATTAGTCTGTCAAGCTTGTATAATGATGCGAAGAAATGATACACTAATATTCGGTACTTTTACTTAAAATCAGATTTTAGGAAATGTTGTGAATAAAAATGCAGGTATATTTGAAACTTAATAGTGTAACGAAGTGTTTCTAATCGAAAACAAACAGGCAGCATACAGGGTATCAAAATAAAAAATGCGTAAATTACGTGTGTTATTAAAATATTCAGAAATAAACTATTTTAAAACTCATAGAAGTTCTTCTGATGTTTTTGAATGCGTGGATAGATGTACACAAAGAGGAGAGGCCTGATTGGGCCGAGATTCTAATTTTAGAATGTACCAATATGTTCTCTTTGAATAAGCTGGCATTGGGCCATTGCAGCGCGCAAATGTTGCGGGGACACGGTCGCGGCGACCCGCTTTGTAACAGCCCGCCAACGCAGTTGTAGTAATTCACTTAGCTAAAATATAACATTTCAAAAATAAATTTTTTTGTTGCACAGGAGCCTGAAATAGAGGGGTGAAAGCAAGATCATCTAGTATTTTTATGTAAGGTTTTTGAATATTTTCCTCGTTTTTCCAGATCTTATCCACTCTCTCCCGTTCTTATTCACTTCTCTCCGAGACAATAAGGAATACTATAAACTTATCAAATTTATATTGATGAATCGTGACTTATTAGTTATATAGGAGTTGACCATTTCGTATCCAATGGAAATTTTTAAAAACATCAGGTGATATTGGCTCAAATGTTTGCATAGTTGTAGGTTTGTTGTTGTAAATATTGTCGCAAACTTTATTGCTTAATTTTCTTGTGAGTGCAGTGACGATAGCATATAATTTCATAGCGCTTCAAGCTGTAGGTGTTCATTTTAAAAAAAAAATCTTATGACTGCCGCCTCAGCAGTAGGCAATTTGCCATACATTAGTGTCAAAGTTGTTGCGTCTCCTTATTCCGCATGTACTTTCGCAGATGCTTTAGAATTAATGTTGTAGGGCATATGATTTTTTTTAAATGAATACGTGGTGGGAAATACTATATAACGGAATCACACATGACATTTTTGACAACGCGCCGTTGATTGGAAGGCAATTTATCCTGCTCTGGGTTTGGGAAGTACACGAACTCTCAGGGGAATGACCAGCTCATTGGCAATGACAATGTCGAGTTTTTTGTCTTTATTGTTCAGGTCTGACTGAGCCAGAGTGGACATAACCGTTATCACGGAAACATCAAACCTCGTGGTCACAAATTTATAAATGTTTGTAGTCAAAGCAGAGAAAAAGCAATAAAAAGAAAAAAAGCAGTATTGGCTGGGATAATGGGCAAGTCACCCCTGAGAACCTCTTGAACCTCCCAAAGTGTACCAGCGCTGGATGACTTGACTACCAGTCATGGCTCGAGTCAAAACCTTTACGCATGAAACTTCGTTGTATGAGATTTATCACCACACGTTCTTTAATAAAAAGTTATATTCGATCTTTTATATGCTCTAAAAGATCGATATTAATTCCGTACCATTCTGTACAGCCCTACTCTACTGTAAATATTCGTATCTATTTGTAATTCTTTCGTAGTATTTCCTTTTTCTCTGTAGGCAGAAGGTCTCGAATGTCGTTCTTCGTCTCCTCCCCTATTTTAAAATGATGGTTCTGATATACCTTGACTAATACAGAATCGTTGCGAAAAATGTGTGCTTTGCTCAATTGTTAAAAATAGAACAGTAAGATCGAGTAAATGTTGATAAAAATTGAAACGCTCTTCCAAATGAATTGATAAAAACTTATCTTTTAGAATGTAATACTATGTATGTGGTTCTTTAGTAATAGAAATTCAATTTTTGTGTGATAAGTATTGCAGGTTTGGAAAGGGAACGTATGCTTGGTTCTTCAGTTAGATATTCAAGCATAAAACTAACTATATTCAGTTACTATCGTTTTCAGTATAAATATATTTAAGGTCGACGTAGATGATCTACGAGAAAGAATAAAATTAATGAAAAGCGTAAACTTTCGAAGAGCAGGTTCTCTTTCTACGGACATTATTAAACTAGGTAGAGATGCTATTTTAGGATATCTAATTAGATTATTAATGTGTCTGTTAATAACGGTTGCGTATCGGAAGATTTGAAGTTAGTATTTGGTTTTAAAAGCACCCATAAATTTTTCTTAGAATTTGTAGACCTATAAATCTTTCATGAGTCGTATGCAATATTATGCAACAACTAATTACTAACTTCATCCAGAAAGTATACGAAGGCAAGAAATGGCTGTATGAGGATCAGCACGGTTTCAGGAACGGTTTCTTTGGTGAACATAAGCTTGTCTCGCGTACGAGACTAGCCGACGAAATTAATGAAGGGGAGGGTTAAAACGATAGTAACAGACTTAGCCAAAGTTTTTTATGTTGTCCCACGCGATCGTCTTGTACATAAATTAATATGCTCGGGTGTAGACACAAGGATGGTCGTCACGAACTACTTCGTGACAGGAAACAAAAGGTCCGAATCGAATGGTATTTATCAACCTCCGCAAGCGTTAGGTCTGGAACTCCACAAAGAAGTGTCATTGAACCCCTCGTGTTTCTCGCTTTCGTGAATGATTTGTCGAAAATTTTAGCTTCAAATGTGCTTTTCGTCCACGATGACTGTATTATTTTTCGGGTGATCAAATACTCGAAGGACGAAGATATTTTGCGGAGAGACATGACACTTCTGAGCAGAAATAAATTTCATAGAAATAAAGAGTTTAAAGAGCAAAGTTGTCAGGTATGGGTAGTGATTGACGTTTATAGAACCTGTGTGAAAATTGAACTTTAATGTTATATATCGAATAACGTATTGCAAATACGTAAGAATACAACTATAAAGTAAGTTGGCTCGGAAAATCATGAAAATTTCCCTGTGGGAAAAGCAGGAAGATCTTTTGTTTTACGCGTTCTGAAGAAAAGTGCGGTGAGATTTAAAGAATTAGCATAAATGCTTCTACTGTGGCCCATGATACACTATGACGTAATATGTTGATGCCCAAAAATAATTTTGCATAAACGTCAGGCATGCTGAACGTAGTGAAGTATGTGAGTCACTAGAATGAAGGTGGATTAAGGTGCGTCTCTATGCTACATACACAGACAATCCAGCTTGGTATAAAATTTATCGTCATTTAAGAAAACCTACATACTTCACCTGAGCAGATCACATGCACAAACTTCAGATAAGAATACAGAAAGTGGACGTTGAAAAATTTTCATTCGCGAATTGCACTATTAGAGACCTGAATTGTTAGGCTACAGCAATCTTTGAAACCTTTCCTCGAAGCTTGAGCAAATTTAAAAATAAATTACTTTTCTAACTGTTTATGTGTATATTACATAAATGGATATCACTGATATTTTTCTACTGTTAAATTACTAGTGTTTTCTTTAGAGTAGTTTGTATAATAGTTGTACATTATTATTATTATTATTATTATTATTATTATTATTATTATTTATTATTATTATTATTATTTGTGATGTTTGGTGTTGTGAACTAGTTTCAAAGGCATGTGAAAGAAATAAGTAACTGTTCAGTGTAGTGTAGTGCAGTGAGATGAGGTGAGGTGAAGTGGAATGGAGTACTACAAGGGCGTGCGCGGTGAAATGATACATTATTTTGTAGAGTATTGAATTGTTCGTCAATACCTGGTTAATGAATGTGAAGTTAAGATATTTTGCTACCACATTCCCACACTTAATTAAAGAATTAATAATAAAACATAAAAGCATGAATGGGCGTGAAAGCGTCAACGGGTCGAGTCGCTGGAACTCACCATTTCGTAGTCTTTTCAACAACAGTGGCCAAGAGCGTGCTTCTGTCTAATGCGGAGGCAAACAAGCAATTTCCCGGAGAAATTATTCGAGAGCGCGCCACGGTCGGGGCTGCCCCGCCGCTTCTCTGTATAAATATTAACTCCTCATATAATTAGAATTCCGCAATAAAAGCGCAATTTACGCGACGTAAACTTTCTTCATTTCGGGGTTGGCGAGGACGGGAGGTCGCGAGGACGCTGCAGTTTACGACGCTCGCGGGTCCACCACACGGAGGACAGCGGGCGGCGAGGAAGGGTAGGAAAGTGGGCGTTCTAGAGAGAAAGGAGGCGGAGTGTTAGGCGGAACACGTATTGAAGGCGGGGGAAGAAATTATAGAGAGATAGATTTATTATTTCTGCAGGTAGGTATACAACCTGGTGGCAGAACACTACAGTTTACATATTACACCTAAGAATAGTAATACACTGTAATTTTAAAGCATTTTAAGGTAATAACAATAATATATCAATAATAACAATAACAGCATAACCTATACACTTTATGACTGTCCTGCACGGAATTTTTAACTAATAAATACACTGTACTTCACTTCACTTGACTACACTTACACTTCACTTCGCTACACTACACTTACACTTCACTTCTCTCTCTACTTCTCTATTGCACTACACTTCTCAACGCGTCGCGACACTCCAATTCAACTACTACTTTAAATGTAATTGTATATTTAATAAACCAATGCATTAAATAGTGATTATCACAATACTCATAATAATAAGAATTAACATTTATAATAAAACTATTGCTAAAATAATAACTATTTTAATAAGCTTAACTTATACAAATGTCCTTAGTTATTCTACTTCTAAAACTTTGTACACTAGAGGAAAGGGTTCTATGGCTATCGCAGGTAACTTATTTCAGTCCGCTATTGTTCTATTTGTGAATGAAAATTTTCCAACATCTGTTCTCTGTGTCCTGAACTGAATTTTGTGCTTGTGATCCGCTCTACTAAAGTAAGTGGGTCTATCGAGTCGAATGAAAATCTTTCCAAGATCAGTCTAATCAGAGGAAAGAGGGGAGAAAAGAGTTTTGAAATGGCAGATATGTATCTGCCTGCTTTGATGGTATAATGATTATGATGCCGGGCTTCTTAAGTTCGCAGGTTCAAACCTGGTCAAAGTGGGAAGGATTTTTGAGGTGACAAAAATTGTCGGAATGCATGCGGACGCTTGTCGTCATTTCAGCATATCCCAGGAAAGGCACTTGGCCGATACTGGCAAAATTAAATCCTCTAGCAAATTTAACACTAATCAGAGTTAGAACTTGAATTACTGAATACTTGCGCATATTGTATCTAGGTCTGCGCTATCTGGTATTCAAATCAAACGCCAAAATTGGCGCACAATCGCTCCTAGGAAAAGTAATGTGAAACTACCTTAGGTGTACTTGCCGAGGACAAATCTCACAAGAAGGCACTAGGGGCTTCTGATGACTAGCCTCCAGCCTAGAATCAGTTCAAAAAATATGAAATATTTTGCGGTGCACAAATAGCATAATTATTGGATTTACATTTCAACATGGGAACTCATCAGAGCATAGAATCTAACCTTCAGAGGGTTTCATTTAACAGGTTTGTAGAAAATAATATTCGAATTCGGTAAATCACATTTTATTTAAATTATAATACAACTAATCTCTAGTTATGAATTATCATCTAGTGACAATTCATTTATTAATTGCTACACATCAGTCTAATGGACATACTCTGATGAAATGTGCATATTTATTAGAATTTCCGTTATATTATTTTTATCTATCCAATGATTAAATTCGTCTTATTGATTCACCATTATTTATAAGTAATTAATATCGTCTATCGTCAATACTTCAAGGTTTTAAACTTAAATAAACTCGATATTTTGGCCAACTTCTCCATAGTTTGTGGAATATTCTGGATAGCAAGTGCTTGCTGTTATTTTGGTCGTGCTGTTGAAGCCTGTTGGGTGGCAAGAACTCGCAAGCGAAAGTTCCTTTTCTTGCAAAGTAGACCATGACAGAATCTGCGGAATGCCAGCAAGAACGGCCATGAGACGCTCACTCGCCGATGGATGTACCCTGGCCGTACGCGGCCGACACAACTTAGACAGCCTTGGGCAACTGTGGCGAGTGGGAGGGATACGCAATCAGTAGACCCACGCCCAGTACTTGTTTCGTAGTTTCACCGCTTGTGTAAATAAATTTATGGAATACTTTGTTTTAATCGTTACAAAATTTGTTTTTTAAAAGAAGCTGTCAGAGAAGACTTGAAATGCCATATTACGTAAGTAGGTGCGATCACACACACACACACACACACACACACACAATAAAATACAGACAACGAACGGACATAGCTTTGTAAATAGGATCATTGACCATGAACAATTTACTTGCAGAGGCGCTGGTGACTCTTCCCAGAAACACGTGCGAGTGTACTCGAGCGTGTAAGTACAGAGTACGGTGATGTGAAGTGAAGTCAAGTGAGGTTTTTCAGGTTAAGGAAAGGCCAACAAAAATACGGGCATTGTGATAATGAATAAATTATTCTGTAGTTTCATGCGGTGAACTGACCTTACGGGTATGGAGTGTAGAAGAGGCACACTTTGACTATTTGTTTCTGTTTTGTTTATTTATATTATTTTATTTTTTGTTTAATTGTATTATATATGTTTTTTATATTTGTATTATTTACTTTTATTTTTATGTTTTTAACGTTTTTTATAAATTGTTACTGAGCGTATTATTATTTTCATAATAAATTATTATTATAAAACTAAGTTACTCTGTACTACAACTACATTTGAATTTTGGTGGAATGTGCACATTTCTAACTAAACCTTCATGTGCGCCATAATTTACTGTGTATTTACAGGCGTTCAAGCATTATATTACGTATCTGGAAACTTACAGAGAGTTTTGAGTTTATTATATTATCATAAACAGTGATTCTGTTAAATACGAGTGATAATATAAACATCTACTCATGCAAACTATACATTAATGTCAAATTAAACGCAGTATGATCCATTGCTCTTCTTAGGATATATTTTGATTCAAATATTAAATAATAAATATCCCTATAGTTTGTTAATATATATTGATTTTGATATTGCATTTTACATGGGCATATTCATACGTCATGGCAGCTATTTTTCACCCCCCAAACAGCAGTCATCACGGAAAATCTACTACATAATTTAAAAGTGTACTAAAATACACATTTGAAAGACGCCACCCAATAGAGTTTGTGGTCAACGGTGTGGTCAGAAGCACTCACTCGTATGACACTCAGGTTATTCACAAAAACAAAAACTTACCTCATGGGGACGTTATTTTAAATTGAGATGAATTTTTCAATCTCTTGCTTTCATCTTATTTAAAATGACATAAAAGACGGTGATTCATTGCTTCATTTTCTTGCGTTTAAATATAGTAATGAGCGGGGGAACTACAAAATTCCAACGTTGAATCAAGTATGCGTTTAAATATATTTACATTCAATTGTCGGTGGAATTTTTTATTGAGTGAGTTTATATTAACGATGGACGCAATATCTCTTTCGAAAATATTCATACACAAACACTTATTTCTGTTGATACTTATGGATGCATTAAAATACTATAATATACAGGAATTGAGAGAAATATAAAATACAAGGTAATATGTGAAGATTGAACGACGGGAAAGAAGGAAACGATCATAATGAGTGTTTTAAGGTATGCATAACTAAACAAACGAAACGGAACGAAAGGGAGAGTGCATGGAAGGAATGGAAGAAAATGAGAAGAGGAATACTGACCGTTCAGTTGAGGAAACAGTGGAAGGAATGAGAAGCCCGAAAAGGAGACTGTAACTGCTAAACAAGATAAAATATTTTAACTATAAAAATACATCCAAGTGCATGTGATTTGGCACAAGCTGTTGGAGACAATGGTTGCCCTGTGGCGCGGTAAGTTGCTATTTGGCAGAACGTATGATGATGGTGATGAATATGACGTTACATCGTCATCAAGTTGCGACCTGGCCAGCTTGCTGTAGAAAGGGCGTGCTGGCGTCGTATAAGTTTAACCGTCCGTCCGCGTCCTAGCCGCCCGGTCCAGGCGTTCCATTTCAAGCGTAGGCCCCGCTGCGCGTTCGCAGCGAAGCCTCGCCTTGATCTCCGGTCGCGGCGCCCGCTCGGCTCTGGCTATCTCGCTGCCCGCCAACTTTGCGGCCTATCCAACTTCTCTCGCTCGACGGCCTTGCGTTGCAGAGTTATCACCACGAGGCTCGCTGCAACTCGTTCCTTTGCACACGACTTTCACGTGGACGTGGCTGCCTGGAAGGATGACAAACAAGATGGAGAAAGGTTGGCAGGTTGGCAGTCTCGCCACCAGAAAATTCTCTCATCAAAATGTTTTATTTAAAGTTGGAGAAATTTACACAAGTTACAAGCGCCTAAATATGGATATTTTACTTTTTTGTGTGTGGATCGACCTCTGCAAATTACGAGAAAGTGTATTCGTGGTGTATATTTACGTGAATAATTCTGATGGCAGAATTAACCATAATGAATAATTTATTGTATAGTATGAATATTATTGAATTGCGAAGTGATAGATATAACAAACCAATTGTTTCTGCAACAAACATTTTATCAACATGAAGATGATGAGTTTATTATTCCCCTTCATTTTTTCTAATTAATTCAAACCTACCTTCCTTATTTGTTTCATTTCTCTTGAAATATCATACTCTAGCGTTCATCGTGCTACTTCCAAAAAAAACCATTTGTAACATTTCAAACATGCGTCATTTTTCTGTGTTCTACGTCATATCAGTGCCAGTTGTAACATATTTGAGGTACAGCAAAAATATTTCGCTTTGTAAATGTATTTAGTTATGTTCAATTCACGTATGTTTCATTATATAATTACTCTCGAAAGTCGTAACTACATCACTATTTTCGTGCATTAACTAAAATACAGATACGAGAGTACGATCCCCGCTTGGGCCTGCTGGTTTATTCAGCGTTGCTCTACAAGACATACACTGCTAAAACATACTTGATGACAACCCGTTGACTGCGATCGAATGGCAGAGAAGCGTTGATAGGCACATACTAGTCCATGATGTTAAGTAATTCGCAAAGCTCTGCGAGTGGCGATAAGGGCCTTCAGAGAAAGAGTACGCAAATGGCATATGCTAATTAATGGTGTTCGCGGACCAATCCCAGAATGCAAGCGGGAGTAAGAGAGGAGGCGAGGAGCAATGTTCTTGGAAAAGCTCTCAGTTGCGCGCAGAAGTGCTTTGCTTTTCCTGAAAGGTATAGTGTTAATTTAAACAGAAATGCACATACTTCCATTTAAACGTTTTAAAACTTCAAGTGTATTACATTGTTCATCTTAAAAAAGTGAAATTAAAAAAAATATAACCTTTTATGTCCTCTGTGACAAGGCGAGCTCCACCCAATCTGTTAAACTATGGAGGAGCTCTTGATTGCCTTCAAGCCTAGGCAGTGAACAGTATGCATACGCAAGGCATCGCGTGCGGTTGGGTTTGTTGACCGAGGCGATTGAACTACCCCGACACATTTTCTTTGAGACACACCCACTTGTGAAGTATCAACTTCAGAGCGAACACTACTATAATTTAACTTAACATTATGAGCTCACTAATCGTTTTCTGCTGTGATTCTTCAGCACAATGGAGAGTGGTGTGCGCGTAGTTTAGTAAGATGACTCAATATCTCAGTAGCGACTTAATAATCATCCTACTGCAAATATAACGAAAAAATGAATGTCAAAAAGTGATCCAATAACTATACATTTTTCGCACCTAAATGCCATGATAAACATTCATTTACATACATTTTTTTAGTCACGTCTAAAATGTAGCAATGAAATCACATGTGGACTGAATCAGAGCCCTGCTAATAACCTATCGCTGTCCACAGTAAATGGCACGGCGAGCCGCATGCGGAGGGCATCCCTGTTAGAACCCCTGCAGCGCAGGAAGGGGAGCGAGCCAGCTCGGGGTGAACGGGTCAGCGGCGGCCGAACGACTGCCCTTCGCGCCCACGCGGCTCGAGAATTTCGCGAGTTCCAGCCCACCCCATCCCACCGCACCCCTCCCGCCGCGTATCTTCGGCGGCGCGATCCCAGCTGTGCATTTAATTGCTGTGAATCTCGCCCTCCCCATCCCCCGACCCCACCCCGTGAGGGTGAGGATTCGCCCGGCGCCGCCGCATTCTTTCTGCTCGCCGCCCCGGTTCGCCGCACGCTGCTCTCTTCACCAACTCAAAGGCCCAAAATCTGCGCGCTTCGTGTTAGAAGCTATCGCCTCGATTCGGCTTTTATTTCCACGCAGCAGCGTTCTATTTAAATGCAGAACCTCAAGGCCACGAGCTGGAAGGAGAGGGTATTCAATCGGGAGCTTCAATATCAAATCTAACATATGATGATGGTGATGAATATGACGTTATATCGTCATCAAGTTGCGACCTTGCCAGCTTTCTGTAGAAAGGGCGTGCTAACGAAGCTCCCGGTTGGATGACAATGTCTTGATTGGATGTCTCTCCTTACAGCTTGTAACCCTGAGGAGGGACTACATTTAAATCGGCCAACAATGTCTATCGTTTCCAGGAAAAAGAGGATTATAAGTAAAAAGAAGATAGTTTTCAGGACAGACTTAAGTTTTCGAATCCACTTCTTGGTTTTAAGTTTACTGCTAAGCTTAAACGGACACGGCAAATATTTCAATCACGCGTACCCATGCTGACTTGTATTGTGTACAATTGATAAGAAATTAAGAAAAAAAATTGATCATCTGATTAATTTTCAGACTTTTTAAGAACAGTTGCTTATTGAAGATGTAAAGCAAAATAATAGTACTCCATTAGCTGTAACTTTCTGTAATATTATAACGTTCAGGCAATCCACATTTGTCAAAACTTCTTCTCACCCGTCTTAATAGTCTATCGCAAGGCCTGACTCCTTCTCTTTATCAATACAACAAGTAATTAAGAGTTGCCAAGGTAACGGTTTTCAATCTTTTTGAATATTGCACACTTTGTTCTTTTGACCTTTGGGTATCGCAGCCGTAGCACTGCCTCACCACAGCCCCCTTGATTCGGAATCCAAGCCCAGGAATACGCTCCGCGCGGGGTTACTCCTCCGCATTCCCAGCGATTGTGCTGCCTGCGCTCGGATTTTTGTTTCTCCGCTCGGTTCTTCCTCTGGGCGCGAGATTTATGAAAGGGAAGAGCAAACCCGGCAATCAGATGTTCATGATGGGCTTCTTACGCGTCAACGTTTCTTCTGCGGAATGTAAGTACACTCCGCAGACCACTGTAGCAAAAATTATCTCTACGTATCACTCCCGTTACTGTATGTGTTATAAAATATATATTAACGTGATTCGTTTTGATAATACTTTATATTTTATTTTTAAAATGTTGCGAAATATTCTGTATCTTTCATTACGTGAATAACGATTGCTCATTAAGGATATCCATGGGGTTTTTCTTCGTGCCTAATGTGTGATGGAAATAGTGTGCTGCTGTTCTGTTGATTAGGCTTCTCAATTCATTGTTGGTGGATGTCCAGATTATGTCTATTTCAGCTCGCTTTTTGCATATCGCCTGTTGAACATCGTGTTGGTCAATGGTAGTTGAAGTTGGAGTTTTGGGTTTTCTATGAAGAGGATTCCTGGGTCAGCTCATATGAGAGTATTCGAAATTTCTTGTGTATAAATCCTTAATTTTAAGTTTTCTTGGGAGCTAAGGTAACTCATCGTAAGCCATTACGTAATTTTGATATTTTGGTTTTATTTTTAACCTCTTTCGAGATATGTGGATGTTTGATTCGTCTGGTATACATTTACCTTTCACTTAAACTTTCTCCTAAAATATACGTACTGGTGTACGTACTACACGTATCGAGGAGGCGAAATTTACTTTTGGTTCTTCCGAAAGGTACTTCAGGTATTCGCACTTTTTAAGCCTTTTCAAACATGAAAATATTAAAAATGTATCCTTTGATGCGCGGGCAGGTTCATACCGCACTTCTTGTCTGGAATTCAGTTGCTCTTGGTTCGAATTCTGTCTGTTGCTCCGTCTGCGGAAAGCGCTCCATGCAGTGCTCTTATGGGAGCTGGAGTTCTCAGTGAAAAGATGGCCGAAATAATAATAATAATAATAATAATAATAATAATAATAATAATAATAATAATAATAATAATAATAATTAATAATACCGGCTGAGATAGCTCGGGCAACAACGGTTGCCGTTACAGAATCTCTGACCGGGAGGTCTTAGTGTTCGAGACAAGTCAGGGGTGAATCTTTGACACTGACTATAAAGCAAGGCCAAATTCAGTCGTTGTCTAGAGGATAACTCCAGACGCTGGACATCGGTAGTTTTTCTATGGTTTCTCCAATTAATACCTGACGAATACCGCGCGCAATCTTTCGTTTGTCTTTCTTGTCCTATCCTCTCCCACGCAGACACACACAAGCACTACACTACCACTCACTTTGGGAGGCCAGTTGGAAACTTAAAGCTTATCTCGGTTGGGACTGTGCCCTGCTGGCGGAGATACCTGGAGGTTATTGGAACAATATACACCAACCTAATTGGACAAATTCCATAGAAATTGACGTACTCGTTTTCAATATAATAATAAATAGTAATAATTACTGTAATAGTGGTAGTAAGAGTAATAGCGGTGAGAGTTAATATCTGCTTGGTTGCTTCGCAGGCTGTGAGCGGCGGCGCGGGCGGGCGCGCGGGCGGGGGCCATGCCACGCTGACGGCCGCCGGGACCATGTAATGTCGGCGCCGGCGGGGAGCCAAGGAGAGCGTCCAGTATGGAAGCATGGGACGCCGCCGCGTCGTGCAGTCGGTGGCTGACGCGGGGGCCGCCCGCGGCCGCTGAGGGCGGGGCGCGCCACGAGGCGCCCATGCGCGCGGCCGGCGCCGCCCTCCCGCGACCGCTGCTGCTGCTGGCGCTGCTCCTGCGGCTGGGGCACCAACTGCGCGAGGACCTGCTCGCCCAGAGAAAGCGCGACAGTTCTCGGCGAAATACTAGAACGCGTGTTCCGCGCCACTTCTGGTTTTCTGTTTGCGCGTCGAACTCTTCAAGAAGAGGATCTTCGTTCTGTGAAAACGTTTCCCCGAACTACAAAGTATCTTTAGAACCAATTGACTCGTTGTTTGCCGTCAAACACGCGGTATTGTCTTCTATAAATACCGCGTATCTGTATTTCTTTAGGTGTCTTTCGCGTTGTATTCGGCACCCCGTGCGAACTTTAAGGAACTTGCTGGGACGGCGTGTGGACTTTGCGGAGAACAGAAGCGGCTTTGGTTCGTTTTCAAAAGTGCGACCGCGACCGCAGCCGCTGTACAGAGGGGCGGGCGGCGGCGGCGGCGGCGGCGCTAGACACTACGCACGCGCCTTCGACGCGGCCCAGAGGCGGACGCGGCTGTGCCGGCGGCGTCGGCGCGACGGTGGCGCCAGCAAGCGGCGGCGGCGTGCGGCGCCCCCGCCGGCGGCCTTGGAGAGGGCGAGCGCGGCGTCGGCGGCCGGCCACGCGCCGCTGAGTGATGCGCGCGGCTGCTGGTGCGCAGGGGCCTGCTGCACCGCGCTGCGCGGAGAGGGCTCGGCGGCCGCGGGGGCGCAGCGCCGCCGCTGTCCGTGGGGCAGGAACTGTCGCAGACCGTGCTGGAGGCGGGGTCAAGGCAGGTGCCGACAAAGCAGTGACTCCGCGAGCTGCAAGGGGAGCGTTCGGGAACTCAGGGTGTTCAGCTGGGGTGGGTTCAGCGGGAACTGCTGTTGGAGGTGCGAAGGGCGCAGCTGGTGCGGGGTTGAGGTGCTCACCGCAGTCAGCTGCTGGAGCAGCGGGAGGTGCCGTTCCAGGGGGAGAGGGCTCAAAGCTCGCTTTAGCAGCTGCGGGATCAGTGGCTGGGGAGAGCGCGGAGTCAGCTGTTGCAGCAGCTGCTGAGAGAGCGGCAGGAGCAGCGGTAGAGAGCGATGGAGAGGAAGCGCTCTCGACGGTACCGCTACCGACAGAAGTCGTTGGGTCAGAAAATCAAGGACTTCTTGCGACAGTTCATCGCGTTCATGTTCAGCAATGTGGGCATCATCGGGCTCGTGGTTGGATACACCATCCTCGGCGCCTTCGTGTTCCAGGTAATTCATTTCTTTCTTGCGTTGCCTAACCGATGCTTATCACTTCTACGACACACTGCAAACGACCTTCTACTTGGTGGGTCAAACAATACCAACTTATTGAAGTACGAAGTTTGAACCATGGCGAGAATATCGAACATTAAACTATTTTCACAGAAAAATGCAATGAAATGGTGGCGACTAAGATTTTTGTAAACTTTTCAAAGAAACATATACGTTACAGTTTTTTCCTTACATTTTTTGTATAATTTCTGTAATTTGTGATGTTAAGAGATATGATGTGTAAGTCTGAACTGAAACCCACAATTTGATGTAATTTCTCTTCTAATACGCGTGCGTATTGATCGTTCCATATAATACTTTAAACTTATTTTCACTTTATACACAACTAACAGACTGAAAAAATGCTGCTTAAACAAAATGGTTTTCCAAAATGCGGGCGACTCTGCTCAAGAGCAGCAAAGAAAATTCTCTCATTTAACACTGGAATAAATTAAACATTTTAACAAAACCATCTCCAAGAATACTACATTAGCACGGTATTTAAAATGTACAACATCGTAATTTCCATGAATATGAGTAAAATGTTGTTCCATGCTACATCACGTTAACAAAAAATATTTAATTGTGGGCAGTCTCTATCTCCAGTCACCTTCAGTCAGTACACGCAGTATGAGAATAGGCACAATTGAATTTCACAATCAAATATTTGTACTCTTCAGTAAAAATTGAAGCAGCCTCATTGCGTTTGGATTTTTTCGTGATCCATGCAATGTAAAGAAACCATAGACACTTCTCAAAAGGGCGGAGATTACATTTTTTTCTTTACGTTTTTGTGCGTAATGAAAATTGGTAATACGGATACGGAAAACTTAGGTAGTGTATCTAGCATATATCATGATTATAAGATATACTCCTATTTTTATTTTTGTCGATTTATATCGTACTCAAAATACATTTTTTCATTTTAAGTTTTATTTCAATATAATTATTTCCAGCAATTAAAATATTCCAAGAACTCTGTTCGTTAAATTAAATGGCAAAGACACACAGAATAATAATAGACGTTTTTATTTTACACAATCATTACATTATTTCTAACGATGTGAATAGTAACCAAAAGATCGAAGTGGTTAAGCGATGCAAGTTGATTAGGGAACAAATTCGAGAAATCCGTTTTTGCGTACGTACAAAAGACAAACAATTCAAACACAACAAAAGGGACCTATTTTTGGAGGAAGATAAACTATTTGCCATACTGGCAAATTTAATTTTCGAGACCAATTAAATATTGGGGTGAAAATTTGTGTTTCAGCTACTAGGGTGAAAAAATCCACAGAGAATTTGAGTTATAAATGAAGAATTAGGTTGAAATTATTTCATGGGTGAATTTTCCTTTAGTCGTGCCAAATTCTAATGTCACACTTGTTGGTATGTGCATTCAAATTAACCTCTTGAAGATATTTTGATTACTCAGTTGATGCATTTGATAATATTTTCAGTAAAACAAACAAATTGCCCAGAATTATGAAATGGCTGTACATAAATTGACACTCTCAATCATCTTCCAATAGGCCCTTCAGCATCAAACTGTGACCCAGCCAGTTTCAAACGAACAAATCTCTTGTACTAACTAATATCTATTGTACTATACTATATATATATATATATATATATATATATATATATATATATATATATATATATATATATATGTACTAACTAATATCTATCTATAACTAATATCTAATTACATTGAATATAATAGATTTTTGCCTTTAGTCTCATCGAGGACGCGTATTAATTGCCATATCAAGAAATGTTAGTAGTCCGTTCACATGTTTGTTGAAAGTCCTCTACCAACAAAAGTTATATGCAGTGGCGGCCGGTACTTAAATTAATGGGGGGGGGGTCTGCACGCAAAAATTGAAAACGAACTGAAATATGTTCAGTATTGGTATAGGTCTACCGCGAACCTTTACATCGCATTTCTTTAAAAATATTAAGGCTTCTAAATCTCAAAGTTTTTAAATATTGAATAGAATTACTATTCGTATCCATTCTGAACACGAAGTAATGGTGCTAATCAGTACGTACTTTCTCGCCCGTACTTTCACGCAAAATGACGCGAAAAGTACTCAGAATTTCAAAGAATCTATCTCTAAGGAACCGATTTTAGTAAGGAAAAAATCTAACATCTATATGCTAGTTTTAGGGGGACTCCGAGAAACTTTGAACTTTTTTAATTGTCAAAAAATCAGGCTTTTGAATAAAAGCTTCATTCTCTTAAACGCCATTTACACTATCCAATAATGAAATTTAATTAAAAACGATGGAGCTACAATATTTTTTTGTTGAACATTTTTAGAATGTCTCAGGGGCTTCATGCGACGTAACCCCAAAAATTAAAATATCGGTTTCAAATTCAATGGGCCGCGACATCAACCAGATCGAATGGGGAATATCACTTTGAAGAAAATCGTCTGAACTGTTTGCCGGGTGTTGTTCACAGACTAAGCAGTACACGGCGGAAGTTTTTTGCAAGTTACACACGCTCCAGCGGGGGCTATATTAGCCAAGAAATTGAATGAAATACTATTTCACATATATTTTTTATTTTAATATCAAAAATAAATTAAATACTTGTGTCGAGGACTGGGAGGGGGGCTGAAGCTTCACTCCCACCAGCCGCCACTGGTTTTATGTCTGCTCTAGGGAAATAAATGTCACCAGCGGACTTTTAGAACACCTCTGACGATATTTCAGTTCAGTGATTCCCTTTTATTTAATACTGTGGGATGTGGCTGTTACGAACCCCTGTATTGGAGATATGTTTATCACCGTCTTGCGACCTTCCTCAGCCAGTTTTGAGAGTTTCAACACGAACGAAACTTTGGCAACTCGGCATTCTTGAGGATGCATTCTAAGCTCGTAATGTCAGACATCAAGGCGCTTACTCACATTGGGTATGCGGCGAGAAACGGCAAATAGCCTGTCTGCACTACTCTCCACTACTCAGGCGAGCGATTACTCACTACCTACCGAATGCTGATTGTGTGGAACCAGAAACAGCCTTCATGTTATTTATTGTATTGTTTTTATAATGTTATCAATGATGTATCTTCAAAAGCATTCTTATATTTCATACTAACAAACTCTATCCTTTGTTAGTCTGTTGTAGTTATTCACGTCATTCGAATGATATTCAGCAAGTTATCGACGTCATTAGAATGCTATTAAGCACCTCAAGCCCATTATTAGTTTTATCGGTTGTGATTCATTCATTGCTTTACAATATCACTTTCTTATATGACAAACATTGTAAGAAGTGATAAATAACCAGAAGGAAAACTAAGGGACGATCCCAGAATTTTCTCAAACGATCAAAGAAACTGGACGAAAAACCTGTTCGAGATGGGAAAAACCTGATGATACATGATAGAAAAACGCACATACAGTGCAAAATTTTGGACGGTGAGAGTTAAATTCCTTACTCACGTCAACCGTTAAGAGGGAATTTTCATCCCTGAGTTTGGTGTCATGTCAATGTAATAATAAAGTTCTATGAAAATTCATTTTGACGATCAATGCCTAGAAGCTCCTTGCTTATAGCTGTTAGTAGAAGTTACTTGGTTGCTTGCCGCTTTCAGGCGATCGAGAGAAAATCCTTCGTACGCCTTCCTTCAGAGGGGAAGTAAAGCCGGCTGTCCCATGTTAGTAGATTTACTTGTATGTAAAAGATCCTCAAGCTTAAATGACGCCTCTGAGCAAAATTCAAATCGCCTATTCGTCGCCCAAGAAATACCTCCTTTCTTCGCTAGATGGTGAAAGAAGCGTAGCGAATTTGCGTGGTCAGACGGAAGAGCGGGCCTGATGGCCCGAGTCTCGTAAAATAAAGCATTAATTCAATAATTCAATTCAATTGAGGTCTCGTACCAGAGTTTCGGAGGGCGACCGTTAAAATTCTTATGACGCCAGCCGTTAAGAGAGAATTTTCATCTGTTTGTAATGTAGTAAAGTACTACGAAAATTAATTTAGACGATCATTACGTAGAAGCTCCTTGTGTCACGCTGTTATTGAAAGTTATTTCGTTGTTAGCCCATTGCAGGCGATTGAGGGGTCGGAAATTGATTTTGGAAGGTGACCATTAAATTTTTTAACGGACACCAGCTGTTAAGATTAGCGATTTTCATTCGTGAGTTTGGTGTCAAGTTGATGTAATAGTAATGTACTACGAACATTCATTTTGACGGTCAATACATAGAAGCTCCTTGCGTTAGGCTGTTAGTGGAAGTTTCGTGGTTTTTTGCTTGTCCATTGCAGGCGATCGAGAGTTCGGAGGACAATTTCGGCGAGTTACCGTTAAAATTCGTGACGGACATTAGCGATTAAGAGCGAATTTCCAACTCTGCGTTTGGTGTCGTTATATCCAAGTAATAGTAAGGAACTACGAATATCAATTTTGAAAGTCATTCCATAGAAACTCCTTGCGCGAAGATGGTGCAAGTGTGTGGTTCGTTTGTTGCAGGCGATCGAGGGCTCGCAGGATGACGACACGGGCCAGCGCGTGGTGCGTCTGCGCAACGAGACGGCGGCGCGCCTCTGGCAGCTCACCCTGCGCCTCAACACGCTGTCGCGCGCGCTCTGGGTGGCCAACGTGTCGCACGAGATGCTGCTCTACCAGGAGAAGGTGGTGGAGGCCATCATGGACGGCTTCGACGGCACCGAGCACAGCAAGGTGCCGCAGCAGTGGTCCTTCCCCGGCGCCTTCCTCTACTCGCTCACCGTCATCACCACCATCGGTGAGTCGCTTGCTCCCTCCACGGCGTGGTTTGCATTGTTGACGACTCGCCGTCATCACCACCATCGGTGAGTCTCTTGTTCCCTCCACGGAGTGGTTTGCATTGTTGACGACTCGCCGGCATCACCACCATCGGTGAGTCGCTGGCTCCCTCCACGGCGTAGTTTGCATTGTTGGCGACTCGCCGGCATCACCACCATCGGTGAGTCGCTGGCTCCCTCCACGGCGTAGTTTGCATTGTTGGCGACTCGCCGGCATCACCACCATCGGTGAGTCGCTTGCTCCCTCCACGGAGTGGTTTGCATTGTTGACGACTCGCCGGCATCACCACCATCGGTGAGTCGCTTGCTCCCTCCACGGAGTGGTTTGCATTGTTGACGACTCGCCGGCATCACCACCATCGGTGAGTCGCTTGCTCCCTCCACGGCGTAGTTTGCATTGTTGGCGACTCGCCGTCATCACCACCATCGGTGAGTCGCTTGCTCCCTCCACGGAGTGGTTTGCATTGTTGACGACTCGCCGGCATCACCACCATCGGTGAGTCGCTGGCTCCCTCCACGGCGTAGTTTGCATTGTTGGCGACTCGCCGGCATCACCACCATCGGTGAGTCGCTTGCTCCCTCCACGGAGTGGTTTGCATTGTTGACGACTCGCCGGCATCACCACCATCGGTGAGTCGCTGGCTCCCTCCACGGCGTAGTTTGCATTGTTGGCGACTCGCCGGCATCACCACCATCGGTGAGTCGCTTGCTCCCTCCACGGAGTGGTTTGCATTGTTGACGACTCGCCGGCATCACCACCATCGGTGAGTCGCTTGCTCCCTCCACGGCGTAGTTTGCATTGTTGGCGACTCGCCGGCATCACCACCATCGGTGAGTCGCTTGCTCCCTCCACGGAGTGGTTTGCATTGTTGACGACTCGCCGGCATCACCACCATCGGTGAGTCGCTGGCTCCCTCCACGGCGTAGTTTGCATTGTTGGCGACTCGCCGGCATCACCACCATCGGTGAGTCGCTGGCTCCCTCCACGGCGTAGTTTGCATTGTTGGCGACTCGCCGGCATCACCACCATCGGTGAGTCGCTGGCTCCCTCCACGGCGTAGTTTGCATTGTTGGCGACTCGCCGGCATCACCACCATCGGTGAATCGCTGGCTCCCTCCACGGAGTGGTTTGCATTGTTGACGATTCGCCGGCATCACCACCATCGGTGAGTCGCTGGCTCCCTCCACGGCGTAGTTTGCATTGTTGGCGACTCGCCGATATCACCACCATCGGTGAGTCGCTTGCTCCCTCCACGGAGTGGTTTGCATTGTTGGCGACTCGCCGATATCACCACCATCGGTGAGTCGCTTGCTCCCTCCACGGAGTGGTTTGCATTGTTGACGACTCGCCGGCATCACCACCATCGGTGAGTCGCTTGCTCCCTCCACGGAGTGGTTTGCATTGTTGACGACTCACCAACATCAATGAGTTGCTTTCCCTCCTCCGCATGACACGCGTTGAAGAGAAGGGTGCTGTTCGAAAATTATAGAATGTCTGCGATGTGATTCGCGCAAAATGATTTTGATATGTATGCCAGTCCAACCGCCCGACCTATCTCCGTTGCTACCATTTGCTGCTGCCTGCCTCTCTTGTATAATTTTGAGGGAATGGCAAATGCGCAGTATGGAAAACACACTCCGAAAGCCACAAAATTTCTTAAATTAGTTTACTGAACAAATTTAATATACGTATACGTTTTTACAATCGTTACGCGTCTATCATATCGAAAACTACATCATAATTCTAATGTAGTAGCTTTCTTTGAAGGGCATTTTGGTCCAGGACATTACCGGTGAAATGTGTTTAAGTGACGAAGCACGACTCTGCTAAGAAAGAGTTCATTGTGACTTCCGTCCTGGTCCATCTAACAGTCCCTTTATCCCGCGACTGGGACGCTCCTCATAATTCTCGAGGCTTTTCGAGCAATGAGATATTCAATACCAGCATCATTCGATCGGATATCCATAAATAAGGAGCAACCGGTAACTGTCGGGAACAACATGAGCATCAAGTGAATTAACCTCTACCCTTATGTAGTGACAAGTATGCATTCCTACATACGCTTCTCTCGAGAGTGGAAAGTTTGCAGCCTCTTATCGGCCGAAACCATCTCTGGGACATAGTGGTTGCAGAGACAACGCTACGCCGCAGCGCACACGCGCATCGGTTATTGTTTACAGTAAGCACTCCATAGAATGGTCTGTTGGAAACTGCGATGACTGTAAAAAATTAAAACAATACAGACAGAATTTAGGCCGCTGAGGAGTACAATGTTACCAATGATGTCCCTAGCAATTGGGAGTAACGACCCTGAAATAGAGGAGTAATTGTGAGAGGTTGGTTTCTTTTAACCAATGTTTTAAGAATTTTGTATTGTGCAATACGTAAGATTCCCTCTATCAGCTCACCACAGCCATTAGTATAGGTGGATCATAACAAATAAAACATCCGTTCTGTAGTGAAAAACACGTATAACTGTTGAAATCCTTTCCATGAAATGTCTTTAAAATGTAACTTTAAAATAATATCTATAAAATGCAATATAAAAAGAGACTGGCTGACAGAACATACCATTGTATTTATTTATAACCCTCCACCAAAAAGGAAATATTTTTACCTTCTACTTTACAGCTTTTTTACGAGAAAGAGATCATAGAACCGCTGGCTTGTGCCAACACGAACGGGCAAACACGTACCTTCTCGGAAGTCCTTTGTTCACGGAATATCGACTACATCGGACATTAAGCAATGCATACGATTATTCCTGGCGGCTTTGGCCCGTGAAACACGCGAGAGTCGCCTGAACCGCGCTTGGAAACTCCTGTTACAGGTGGCGTTGCATTGTAGAGGCAAGTAGTAAGAAAGTAGTGGGGGTCGAGATGGAGGCAGGTTTGGAGGAAGGGAACGAGTAGAGGTTGTATTGGGAGAAGCCCCTTATAAATCAAATGCCAGGTTCTCGTGGAGGTCGGCTACCACGAGCGGTATTCAATGAAAGCGCGCAATACCCACACAACCTCCATCACCACCACCGCCCCTCCACCACTACCACCACCCTTTTTACAAATTATGAATCATCCCGAAACACAGACTGCACCGCTGCCTCTCTTCCCCACTCCACGCCTGCCCACCCGCTCATCCATCAATTACTGGGCATCCGTCCGTACATCACAAAATTACAGCCATCATCCATCATTTAAACATCCACACGGTTTCAAAATATAACAACACAATTCAATTTGTCGCTGCATTATCAACACTTTCATTCTATGGATTCGTGTGATTTGAAAACGCGAAACTGACAAAGAATTCGAACTGCTTGATGTCTTGGTGCCAGTGGTCGTCATTGGTTTTTTTATATATCCGTGCATCAATCTCTTCATGCGAAATCATTGAGTGAAACATGTGTAAAGTGTGATGTGCCGCTTTTCGAAATTAGTATACGTAGAGGGTCGTTTAAAACAATATTTCTTTTTAACTCTTAAAGCGATGATTATTTATTGATTGTCTTGAATCTTAATAATGTGTTTCTTGAGAACGATACTCCTTTACAATATTTTTGCTAATTTGTTATATTTCTGCATCCCGCGTAAACATTTTTTTAGAATTATGTAATTTTCAATTGAGTATTTTTTCATTAGCACAATGAATCAAAATGTATTGAAATGATTCAATTTCGAAGATGTTATTTGAGTACATGAAACTTTTCAACTAAACTTTTTATCTACACATAGAAAATCTATATTTTATTATTTTTCTTTCTTTCTTATCTCTCTGTATTCACACTGCTTTCTCGTCGAATCCATATCATTCCAAAGTACGTAGGTTCCAATCGAGATTTGAACTGCCTTGAAGGATGTACATTAAAGGCTTTTTAGAAGTACAACTGCTTAATGGAGGAACTGAATTAAATAAATAAATAATATTAGTTGTTAAGAGCACTACCATCATAACTCGAATTTTGAAACGTAAATTTTAAGATTTTTAGTATGGAATTAAGGATTATTGTGCAAACTGAAGAAGTAATTTGAGTTATATATTATATCCTATTAATACATATTAAAAATATGTAAAAGTTTACAAAACAATTAGAAAATTTTTAAAGGGGAAATGAAATCATTTTGGTCACGTCAGTTATGATCTAAATTTCTTCTACATGAAACTCAATTGATGTCTCTGCAGAAATTTTTGAATTTTCCAGAAAACTGATCGATCTATCTTGATTTTCAGGAGCGTTTCTTGGTATCACCGGTCTCAATAGTTTGCACGAACGGTTACTTACGTAAATGTTATAGTTGTTGAAGAGATGCTAATAGTGTACAAATTTTAATAACAGTAAAGTGTTTGGGTAATAGAACAAAAAAAACTCAATTATTGAATTTAATGATAAATCCCTAAAACATTTCCACTACCTAACAGCATTCATACACTTCAATCCTCTTTCTACTGAAAACTGAGTAAGCAGTCAAATACAATTTTTTTGTTCAGAAAAAAAGAAAACTATTTATTGTACTGTTGGCATCTGACCAATCAAACAAAAATAATTTAGGTACTGATAAATTTACTCGCACGGGAGCATCAGGAAGAATAAACACTATTCCCAAAATTCGAGATACAATCAAGTCATTCGATACATTTTCATTCACCATCATTGTGCACTCTAACGTCACCTTAACCTTTCGAATATCGACTGACGCTCCCCGCTCTCTGTCAGTACCACTGCCTTTTTACAATCTAGAGAATTTGGACCCTAGATTCCACTCAATTACTCCACTGTTTCTCGTAAACTCACTGCGGCCGAAAATGTTGTCTGACGTTGGTGACTCGTAAGTCCATAGTGACACTTCAACACCATTACAAGTAGGGAAGTTTGGTAGCTGCCAGGTGGCACTCACGTAACGGCCCTTAAGGCCATTACGTACCTTTCTCCCCTTGGGCGCGCAGGTCACACACATTTCATCATATTCATACAACATTTCGCCAGGGAGATGTACAAGGAGGAATGGCGGTTGGGCTAGGCCCCACCACGCCACAACTGTAAAGCAAACACCCTGGCCCCCGGTGTTATTCCAGCCCGCAAACCCCGAAGCTGACGGCTGCCGCCGTAACCACTCCGCTGACCGCTCCGGAACCCGGCAAGTCATTCGATATATCGAGTCGTTCGAGATAGCGGTCGGCGCTCCGCTGACGGGGATTCCCCTGTAATTGCGAATGAGCGATGGCGGTGGCAAGCGCTCCGCGGAGATTCGTGGCCGCAGGGGGCGCGGCAGCTGCCGTCAAATCGCGTGCGCGGCGGGAGCGAACGTATTCCTGGCCATTGGGCGCCGGGCCCAATCGACCAGCTGTCGATATGGCCGTTCGCGAAACGCCGCGCCGCGCCGCGCTTCTACTACCCGCGTAGAAAACATTCGCGTTGGCGCCGTTGTCGCAGACGGTTGCAAATCGCGAGGACATGTTCAGCGTGTGGAATGTGCAGTCGGGACGTCACCGCGTGAGTTATTTAGCTAGATGCCGTGTGTGGGGCTTGCTGCTGATGTGTTCGCGAGTTGTAGATCTTTCTACGCTTGTGAAACGGAGCTGTGATTAACTGTGAATGCTTGGCAAAAAAAAAAGCGGAATAACTTTCTGGATCTTTCTCGATGTTTCAAAGATTAAATCGCAGGTTTTTGTATGTAATCATCACAGTAAATGGTATATCGTACGTATTTCTAGTCCATTATGTGTTAAAAAAATCATTTTGGAAACATATTCAATTTTCGTTTTCTTGTTCGTTTGATTTTGCATGTTGCATGTAAATTTTATATGTTCCATCTAAATAACTTTCTGTAATAATGTTCTTTCTATAATGTGATGTTATATTTATTCATTTATTCACATATATGAATTCCTTATCAAAGTGAAGGTTTAGTACCATTATTATTATTATTATTATTATTATTATTATTATTATTATTATTATTATTATTATTATTATTTTTTTTATTATTATTATTATTGTTATTATTCCTATTACTATTACTACTACCATAGAGTGTTCTTCGTAAAAGCCCTTTGATTATCTTACAAAACAACTGTAGGGAAAACCATTAGAACAGAATCATTAGATGGCAAAAGAGCAAAAGGTTTCATGTAAAATGAATACATAAATCAAATTAACATTTTGTTTTTAATTTGTTTGAGTTACGTACTCGTATTAAATGTATCATTGCCCGTAATATTAGATTAGATGTACCATTGACACGCGAAAATAAACACGTTATTAATTCTATATCTCTAATGCATTGAAGTAATGCAAACGACTTCTATGGAACAGATGTAATCTTGAATGAGAGCGCCCTCTATATTTGTTGATTCGTACGCGCGGTCACATTTACTTGACAGAACCCACTTAGTCAACCTGTAGCTAACAAACCGCGAACAGCATGGCAGATGCTGATTGGTATGGAGGATTAAACCTACAGAAGAGGTCATAACTGAGGCCTGTCGAGGCGACACTGCCTCGCTCAACGTGGTTGAAAAGATTATGACAAAACGTACGTGATAATTCTACAGACGACTTTCATACGAATGAATCCCAAGCAACATTCTCCCAGTACAAAGCTGTTTGGATATGATGAGGTGATATAAAAGGAAACTGCAATGGCAACATCTTTCTTGGTTAACATTTTAAATTTCATTTTGGTACAATTTTCAATACCATTTAAATCTTTCAATAATTAATGTCTTACATATTGTCTCGGGTCTATGCTATGGGCTGCTAGTTGCAAATGTAAGCAAAACATTCATATGTGTAAAACCTCAACAACGCCCATTGACAAGACGTGTTCGATTGTCTCGTCATTGTGTCCTTTGTATTCATGGCGTGGGCAAATGGCTTCGCCTTTAGCGAACTCGCGTAGAATTCGTCATGGCATTTCAAAGCGTTGTAATTATCGATGATGACGAGCGAATGAATGACAACATGACAGTAATCGTCAAGTGCTTAGTTCTGTTCTGCGATCTACTTAGTGGTCGCATGTTATTGTCGAAGATATGCAATTGAAAAGTTACGCTACCAACCTAGCAGAAGTCTGTCAACATGTGACTTGGTTAAAATGATTTGGGGTGTTTTGATTAGTAATCAGGTTTATTTATTTGAACCACCATGAAAGTGGAAAATTTCTTTTCGTTGGATAATACGGATAAATTATCAATACGAAAGTTTGTTATTGAAAGTCGAAAATTATCAAAAAACCTGTCCAAAATATGATACAAATATCGTTTAATTTTTCCGACATTGACGATCTCTCTCACGAATTGCCACAAATATTGAAATATACGAAATATATCCTTAACAATAACGTCTAACTCAGAATACGTCTTTGGAGGTGTGTTCCTCGAGGTTGGAATATGAACATTTCGTGTAAACAGAGCGAGTTGACATTTATAATTGAAATCTTGGAGAGTGCGCTGGGCGGTGGTAGGACCCTGGGAACGAATAGTGTATAAATTCTGTTGCTAAATATAGAAAAAATCCTCTAGAATTCATGTTTTGCGGGTCTTTGACACTGAAAAGTCGATTGACTTTAACACCTAAACTGTCCAGCCGATTTTCTTCAAAATTGATATTTTCTAATCAATCTGAATGAGTTCAAGGTGTTGGGAGTTTCAAACTTATAGTTTGAGTTTTGAGGGTACTTTACATGAAGCTTCAAAAACAAATTCAAATTTTCTCTAAAATGGCCCCAAGTTTTTTGATCAAACTATGTCTTCGGATAGCGTAAAGGAGATTAAAAAAAGGTGCAAGTTTCATGTTCGTTGTTTCCAGATTTTTTTAAATCACAAAAATGCATTTTTAATAATCATGAAGATAGAGATTTTTCCCTAATGAAAGCTATTATAAACGGATCTTTAAATACGTTTATGTTCAATTTTTCAAAAATATGAATAGTTTTTGTGTAATGTGGTGCGTGGCAAATAGGCACTTAAAAATATCATACATTTTTGCCCTAAAACTTGCTCCAAACTTTTTCATTATTTTTTTTCCACTGATGAAAGGAGGGATGTTGAAAAGAATGGCGCGGGTCTTATTATCGTTGATCTCCCAGAATTTACGAAAATTAAAAATTTAGAAATAATGCGAAAAAGTATGTACTGTTCTAGCACCAATAGTTGTAGTTTTCGTAGAGAAAACAGCTGGTAGAAAGTTACGACAATAGAGTAAAATCAGTATTGAATTTTATTTGACAGATCGTAATTGTTAACTTAAAAATGAAATGATACGGTGTCTTCCTTACTCACTCTCCTCGTAGAGAATTTCAACTCGGGCGGCGTGAAGGGGCGTGCAGTGTGATGAGATGGCTCCCGCGCCAAATAACCCGCGGGCGCGGTCACACGCAGCCACCCGCGCTGCAGCGGCGCTGTGGCTGGCGAGGGCGGCATTTGCGGCGGCTGCAGTGCAAACGAGTCTGCGTGCAGCCAGGGCACGTGCATCCGTGTCCATCTCTGCCCGTTGAAGCTCAGACCTGGGAAACTAGCGGCGTGAGACGCGTGTATTCATTGCTATTAGGGATGATGATGATGACGGTTGACTGATTATTTTGTGTTTCCGGGAGCGTTAACCGAGATCGTTTGTACCGTAAGGGAAGTGATTGTTGCGAAACCTGAGAGGTGAATGTGTTCCTTCCCAGTCAGAGCGTGCGATTCGTCGCCATTTGGCCTCCGCCATTTGGCTTGCGGGAACTTCCTCTCAAGATATCTCCGCCAACAGGGCACCGCCCCATTGGGAAGGTCTAAGCTCCCATCATGAGTGGTTTTGTAGTGCATGGCTGTGAGTATGTGTGTGTATATGTGTGTGTGTGCGTGTGCGTCAGGGAGAGGGCAAGGAGGGGGATGAATGATCGCGGGTGCTCCGTGGTCCGTTTGTTACTGTGTTGTTCGGACATTCGCCTCTTGGGTGAAGAAACCACCCATGGAAAACTACCGAGTTATACTCCACTGTCTGGACTCCAACACTAGCGCGCCCTGTCCTTCCTTCCTGAGCCTTCGACTCGGCACCGTAGGGCTCGGCTCCAATCCTTTCCCTTCTTTCACTGCTGTGCTTTCACATACCAAGAAAGGTATTCTCCATAACATAATTCAAACGCCCTCAATCATTCCCACATGTTGACATATTAGCAAGAAGCAAACTGTGGAGGGTCTCAGAGCAAACTAGTACAGAACAGTATCGCATAATACACACTTTGGAATTTCGTGCTAAAATCACTGTTCGTAATAAAACAAGGTTAGGGCTTACGATAGTATTTTCTCAAATAAATCAGTTAAAAACGGGTACTACAGATGAATATTCATTAGTGTTGAATGTATAATGCAACTTTAATGAAGATAATATCTTACCCTTCATAGAGAGAACACTATTTGAGGTAGTATTTATGTTGAGTTTCGTTTTCTAAGTGCCATTATGCTCACTTCAAGAGAAATTAACAAGAAAATTATATGTGAAGAAGCGTAGAGAGAGACCTGCGTCTCCGATCGATTACATATTACATGTGTTACATGTTACATTTATTAGAACTGCAATTGGGTATAACCCGGTGGCAGTTAAAGGTATAAACCCGGTGGCAGTATAAACCCGGTGGCAGATTATTTCGATATATTAATATTTCGGGTTTGTTCAACGAAATAATACGCAATACTTAATATTTTTGTTACCCCCTTCTTTTTGTAGTTTCCATAAAATAAAATATGTTACTCCCTCAATGATTCGTAAACGCGTTTATTCGTAAGAGCCCTTTTTTGCTTTTGTCAGATATACTCAAAGGTAATGCAGTAGTGTTTTTCGAATGCACAAAGAAATAAACTAATTAACATACTATTCGTATTAGATCATTTAAAAAATATTTATTCATATTTTATACAATATGTTACAAACCATTACAATGCATATGTGAGATGCAGACCATACATATTTCCAAGTAAAATCGAAAAACGCAATTATGCTAATTAGCTGAGTCTGTATAATCTTGTAAGTGTATTATCTACGTTACTATCATCAAATTAAAATTCTTTATTATAAATTTTATACAGATTGACGTTAAAAAACGCGGTGACGAAACTTACATATCTCGTGAATGCAAATGCAAAGCGATTTTTCACTAATACAGGCAGCAAACATTGACAGAATCAAACACAGTTCGAATATTTGACATATACCTTACTTTTTGAAATGTGGGTACTTCCAAGTGAAAAATGTTTTGTGTTTTTGTCAGTTAAATGTATTAAAAAAACGTTTTTCGTGAGTATTTTAAGAAAATGTCTTCAAATGAGATACATGTTTTTTTAATGAACCTACGTATGTATTTGGCATGTTACGGTCGTATTAATCCATCTTTAGGAAGAAAGCGTTCCCACTAAGTGGTCTGTTTTTATTCATTATCCACGCCTGGGGTTGACGGAGACATGCCTCGAGCAGGACGTATTCCCTTCGCCATGTCTAGTCTACTTAGCGCAACTGAACTTTTCTTGGGTCACGCAGCTGTATTAACTGAAATGTTTGTAATAGAAAGCTACAGCCCTATTTTTGCCCCGACCGGAAATAAAACCCGGGATCGCTCCACGGAATCCTAGCACTCTGTCGAACAGCGACCGAATAGAGTTTAATGTACGTACATTTTTAAATATATCCCCTTCGCTTGCTTCATATATATGGTCAACCAAATCTCGTCCAATAGCAAGAGCGTGTTTCTTGAATGAGCTCCGATAGAATCGTGGGATGATAAAATTCTTTGTGATGGACTTGGGGAAGATAGAGGGTGCGCGCTACAAGTAGTACTGAAGATCAGCAGAGAGTATTGGATACGTAAGCAGTCGTTGATGTATCACGTACGACGATCCCATCGCCTTCCGCCCGCTTAGCCTCACGGGATCGTTTCGCTTGCTCGCCCCCTCCCCCCCCCCGCCCTGCCCCGCCCGCCCACGCACCCGCCACACCTCGCCTCGCCGCGCCGCGTCGCGTCGATTATCGAAGCAGATGAAGCGACTACATGTTGCTATTCAATTATCTGGATTAATCGATAGCGCTTCGCGCCGCGCCGTCGCTTATCCTCTCTGTCCCTACAACGATAACCCTTCCGTCGCCGACGAGCGCTGAGCCGACTGCCTGTCGCCCCGCGCACGAACCGCTGCGCCGCGCCGTCGCCCACGTCTGCCGGCTGCCGCCTGCCAAAACACGCCTTCCCGCTGTCGTCCACCGCTCTCCGTCACCGCTGCCACCACCACCCCGTCTGCCTCCGCCTCCATCGGGGTGTCATCATCCCCATTGGCACCTTTAAACGAACAGTCTCAGACCCATTAACCGTCACCGTCTCAGCATCCAATACCGTCCCTTTTAACCGTACCGTCCCATTAATCTTTATCGTTCTGTTTACGGTCACTGACACATTACCCGTTATTGACACAGTACCGTTATTGACACAGTACCCGTTATTGACACAGTACCCGTTATTGAACATTACCCGTTATTGAACATTACCCGTTATTGACACATTATCCGTTATTGACACATTACCCGTTATTGACACATTACCCGTTATTGACACATTACCCGTTATTGACACATTACCCGTTATTGACACATTACCCGTTAATGACACATTACCCGTTATTGACACATTACCCGTTATTGACACATTACCCGTTTTTGACACATTACCCGTTATTGACACATTACCCGTTATCGACACATTACCCGTTATTGACACATTACCCGTTATTGACACATTACCCGTTATTGACACATTACCCGTTATTGACACATTACCCGTTATTGACACATTGACGGTTACCGACACATTTACCTTTACTGATACATTAACCGACTTTTTACCGATTCATTAACTGACTTTACCGACTCATTAACCGATTCTTTACCGACACATTAATTACTGGCACTATCACCTTCATTGCCTCTACCCCTGCCACCGCCTCTGCTCTGTCACCGTGGAGACCATCGCCTTTCATCACCGCCTCCCTTTGCGAGCCATCCTTACTCCACACTCGCCATCACCTCAAAACCCTCCTCGCCTCCTACTTCAAACACTCCCCACGCTACCCCAACTCCAACCCCAACCCCAGCGCCACCCATGCCGTGCTACAATGCCCTCACCGTCGCCACCGCCGGTGCTGAGCCTTTGGATCGCTCGTACCTTCTTGGTTGGCTGTCACGCGCGCACAAAGAGACGAGGTCATTGGATCCGCCCGTGCTGGCGCCGGCTATTTGCACACGTGTACTCATTAGCGAGTGGGAGACAAAATCCTAATCCGATTACGGCGAGGGAGGTGGTGCGTGGGGGAGGGCGAAATTGATGTAAATGGCACGTTGGGAGATTTCGAACAAGGAATATTCATGAAGTACACAGGTAATTTTTGGCGGATGTTACAAGTAATTATTAGAACATCAAAATGGGGAAACTTATGTAGAAATTAATTGCGTATTTCTGGATTAAACATGGTGAACGAAAGACGTAAAAATTCATCTAATCCTAAAATGCACCATTTAAACATACATTTGCTTAGATCATTTTCATGTGGCAAGTAAGGCTACTTCTGTACCTTGATACTTTCAAGTGCTTTTCGTGCTGAATTATTTTTCATAAAACTAGGTTTTATATGACAGAGTGAAAACCCGAACGATATAAGTGACATTTTATAAATTCTGAGAAAAAGTGTTTATTTTAGAGTATATATCAGTGACAATGTATTTTCGTGAATTTAATGAACAATTGAAATGCCGTGGTTTTAATAATGAAAAGCACCACGACTTTACATTGACTTAAATAGATTTCTCTGAATTTATAACATATCAGTTATACAGTTCTGGTTTTCACCTATTCATATGTGCTTAAAATTCAACAATTAATTTCAATATATTACGTTTGAATAAAGATATCGGTTAATAAATGAATAGAAAAACCTGTAAAATTTCAAAATTTAGGGACAATTGTGATCAATAAAACATCATCAAAATCAACTTTACAAAATCATCAAAAACCAGAACAGAAGGTGTATTTTGTAGCATTTCCTCGAAAATATAACATTCCAGTAACTGTATGTCTTGTTTGGATTTTTCTAAGTCAGTTTTATTTGTCAGATCATTAAAATAGTTATTTAAATTAATAAAATGATGTAATATTTACCCCTAATTTCAATCAGGTTCAACTCTTTGCTGTAATATACTCAAATAAAATGATTTGCAATAAATGCCACCAAATAAAACATAGTTATTTCCACCCTAAAATATTATTCCATGTACACATTATTGCCTGTGAAACATGAGTAAATATGCACCAAGCGATGTCAGAATTTTGTCGTCGAACAATCGATTTGTGCAACTGCACGTATTTCATGAACTGACCTTTGTGAAGTAGAGCTCCCAGTCCCCTAAATAATGAGCGAGATGGCTAGTGAACAGGGATGATTTACATCCATAATCAGGTATGCTTCACCCCTGCGCATTTCGTCTTCAAAAGGAATTCTTGTGACTCAGGCATTTGAAACGAGCAAGAAATGGAATTACTGTAACACATAATCCTGTATATTTCAATAGGGGAAGAATGATTTTTCTAGGCATGGAGCCCATTGAGACTCGATGACTCTATGAAGATACTAAATTACATCTAACCAATAGAACCATATTTCTTGTAACTTCAGTATTTTTTGTCACATTCAATTGTTATTTTGAAGCAACAAAATAGTTCTTGCTCTCGACTCTCTGCAGTAATATCTGGAGTGTGAAAAGAAATCTCATTGTGTTTATTGCTTTTAAAGTAATTACAATTAATTCATTATCTAATGTAATATTTATTTTACACACAAAATTTCAAAATGTATATTTTTTCAATATTTAGTGGAACTAAATATAGTGGAGCTACAACATAATATACTTGTTTGTATTATTTGTACTTTTTAACTTCCTACTTGCAGTGATTCAGTATTTTAATATTGCATCATGCATCCAAATAATGCTTCAGCCATCTCTTTAGCAACTATTTACTGAAGGTAATGTAGATATTCGATATATGTATGTCCATAAGTTTTCATTAAAACATTACTTGCACTGTACTAGCATTGTGCATTGTGTTTCATCGTTATAAATAGTTCACAAAGAACTGAACCCATTTTGAGAAAATCTGATTCACATAATAGTGGGCAATACTTAAAATTACGTAAAAACATAGCGTTTGTTTTGAACCAAAAATAAATATTCATAAAATGATTTTAAAGTTTATTGTTGAGGAATAGATTGCTAAAAAACGATATATCCAGCTTCAGTCTTAAAGGTCAGATTAGAAACAAAATTTGATCTGCTGCAATTTCCGAAGTACCCCACTCATTGGATGACATATTAAATCAGGGATTCCCATCACGTGTCTTTCATCGACCCCTTCAAAACAATGCTCGCTTCATCAACTTCTTTACGTTTCCTCTATAATATTCAGCATCCACAATCATGATACAAAGAATTTACATAAACGTCTGAAAGATATTCATTTCGTTTCCCAATATTCTCGTAAATATCCTAATTTTTGAATTTTCAAAGATGCTTCCATTTCTGAGCAGCTGAGTTTCTGATTTTCATTGATGTGTAATAGTTACAAAATGTTGAGTATTGATTAAGATCTGGTCAAAATATTTCTCCAGCGCGTATTGCGGAAAATGCATTCTTGAGTATCGTTGTCAATTCATAGTTATAATTTATTGAGATTTTAAAACATTTGTAAAAATGAAAGATGGACATCCGCTTTCTAAGGATGAAAGATGGAAACAAAATATGTGAAATTAATATTTTTTTATTATAATACTTTTTTGATTTATGTCAGACAACAGTTAAGTTCATTGATCCTTTTTGTAAACAATGGGATGTTGATTACGCTGATAAGGTGCCGGTTCACATTCGGCTATTGACCCCAAACGATCACCTTTAAGTTTTATAGACCCCTAGGGGATCCTTAACGATCTTGTTGGGAATCCCTGTATTAAATGAACATTCTCTATTCGATAAAAATGAAAGAAAAATTTGAATAATTTTTAAGAAAAAAATTGTTTATTGTTACCTATTGTTTTAGAATTGTCACGATTTTATTGAAAATTATGGGAAAAATACCATAATTTAAAAAAATGAACATAATATTAATTAAAGTCTCTTTTTTCAAAGAACAGGTGTAACGAAAACATACATCTATATATTCCATAATGTAGTTGATATGGGGGTTACAATTTTAAACTAGATCTATTGCAATTTTCACCAAATCAAATTTTTAATAAAAATGGAGCTTGCGAAATTTTTATAAGCGTATTTTACTCTGTTCGAGAAAAAATAAGAAATGATTTAGAGCCACATTTGAGAAAATTTTTAAAAATAGTTCATTGGACGTCAATACTGTACAAGCAACTCGAGGCTTGTGTTCGTTATAGCCGATGTGGCGAGTTTACTATATCGGAATCGTATAGTATTTGTTTGTAAGATATGTGAATTTGAACCAGTGACTTGAGTTTAACGGAGAAACACTGATCTCATTATTCGTAGAGTCGACCGCTTGTCATATTCTGCTAGTGCAACATTTTTTCAATATTCCACGTACAATGGAAAATTAATTTTGGTTTGAGTACTAAATCAGCTCTCTTCATTCAATACTTAATTTCAAATGTCAGTGAAAAGATCGTAGTGGTTTTTGAACAAAGCTCAACAATTGCACACTCACGTGCTCCCCGAAGAGGTACGAGGCACCTCCATCGATTACGAACGTCCAGCGGTCGCGCGTCTGCGCCTTCATTTGTTTTTCTTTTCGGCGCCGCCCGCCCGCCCGTCAGTTTACCCCGCTGCGCCATCGGCACCTTTTCCGATAGCCCGGCCCGCGCCGCGTCCCCGCCCGCGGAGGCCGGCGCAGCGGAGCTGCTCTCGACCCCACAGGGGACCAAGACCAGGGCTCTGCGAGTTATTTGTTGCAAGTTTTGCGTTGCTGAGGAGGCCAAGCACTGGAAGAAGACGGCGGGACGCCCACACCAGAAAATAAATAGTTAAAATAAACGTCGAATAGATTAGAATGTACTCGGCTTCTGACGGCAGGTTTTTCCCCCTTCAGGGGTTTTTTCCTGAGCCGTACCTTATGGTATCTTTTCCGCGGCTTTGATGCGATGGAGAGACCATTTGGGGTGAATACCAGAATTCGAAAGATTAGAACGCGAAAGGATGTAGGTATTGTAATGGCTTAAAGACCTTCGGCCTAGCCACATAGGATCAATTAAGCTAATTTGTTTGTAAAAATTACCTATTAAATAAATAAATAAATAAGTTTTGCGTTGCGCTGGCCTGCGTCTGGAAGAAATACAATCTGCAAAGCCTGTTACGGGTTTTCTCCCGTGGGCTTGTGAGTTTGGAGTTGTTCGGTTTCATTAGATATTTAGCAGATGATTTTTTATTGTTTATTTATTCATTTCACGGCAAAAATTGTTAGCTGGGGGATGTACTGTGGGGAGAATCTGTGCCTGTTTTCTTGAGCTCTTGAATCCCCCACCCTTACTCTTATTAGGTTGAATTATGGATACTGATAGGAATGAAGTTTTTTTAAAGAATTCTGTACGAAATATTTGCTCCTGGGTGTTAAAGAAACTATTTACAAAGGCAAATAATCTACGATTTTTTGATATCTTCTCTTGACTCTATGAAGTTATTTATCGTTTTCTATGTGAAGAAATTGACATTTTCCTCCGAGAAAATGGAGAACGATTGTAACTATTTCTCCACTGAACTAAAAACGTGTAGAGAGAAGTGTAGCTAAAAGATAATCTTTTCAAGAGAAACTTTTTTTCGTGGTCGAGTAAATCCACTTGTTGAGTCATAGGACCGTAACGAAATTAAGCTTAATTTTCTCTAAACCTTTTCAATTTGTGTTTGCAATACTCATACGATGGTCAAAACACTAACTTCACACATCTTATACGAGCGGAGAAATTGTGATATACAGTTGTAGAAAGTAGGCCTCACTGTAACTGTCGGAAAAATTCCCCCAACTTTGGTTGTTTTGTAATTAAGTGTAACTACTTTCATACTTTTGTTTTAAATTATGCAAAATAAACGATGAAAAATCGGGATATAATGTTTACTATACAAGTTATTGCCGTAAAATACTAGGCGCTGAATGGAGTGACGTAAAATGCAACCTGAAAATAATTCGTTTTCTACAAATGATTTACTTTATTTAAAGAATGTCCCGTTTCTGTGTCTTTAAAGTTTCAGATCTGAAACATGCATTGGCCACCCAGGTACTGTTTTTTTTTAATCTTAGTAACGCAGTGTACATATTATTCTTATGTGGTGAAATACCTAAAGAAATTTTGATCTGGCGCGCTGGTGCAACCTAGATTTCTATTACCGTTATTTGTTTTGTGTATCTTTAGTCTAATACTCGTAATAAGAGAAAGTGAGGATGTAAATAGTTATTTTAGCCTGGTACCAGGTGTGTTGTAATGGAAGATGTTAGGATTTGTTTATATTTTTGAATATTATACAATACATACCACCATGATCTGGAAAACCTTGTTCTCTATTGTACTACGAAAGTTCTGCTTTATGCTTCCTATGTCATCTGTTATATAAAATACGAAGTTGACAGATTTAAGTTGGCTTGAGTATTTGTTTTCTCCAGAACTGCCGAGACTTGTCAGAATCCTTAACGCCTCCATCGATGTGGAATATTGTATCTTTTATTGTAGAGTCCATTATTTTAATGCCAGATTTGGAAAAGGAAATGAAACCCATTGTAATTTTTTATGTTAAGGAAAACAGACTTTGTTGGAAGTAATATTTTCTTTGTTGTTTTTATTTAAGCGTTCTTTCCTTTCTTCTCAATTATTGTTTATTAATGTTTTCTCTCGAGTTATTTTCTTGTAAAGCAGCCAATTTCTTCTTGTCTTCATTATGATAAATCTATTGAAGTGAAATTGTCGTTCACTGAGTTGGAAGAGAAATATAATTTTAAAAATGTTTCTCGGAGGAAAATAGAAAATACTACAAAACTGAAATCGAAAAATTTGCCAACGCTTTTAATTATTTGTGTGTTTAGTACCAAAAGGGGAAGCAAAATTCACAAATAAACCGTCATACCTGTTTGATAATTTTACATTGTTAAGAAACTATGAAACACAACTTACGTCTTTATTATTGAATTACAACGAAATAATTAGAGAACCAAACTCCGCAAATCCACGAGTGGTTAGCGGCATGATCTAAATTAAGCACAGTAATAACAGAGCATTTTCTTAAAGCTTTGAATCGGAGACCTGGGAAAACACACACATTACTCTACCTTAAATCCTGAAATGTGAGGCACTGCAAGTTGTAAAGCTCTTCCAGTGTTTACCGCGGGTACATTTTACTTGGTTAGCATCCCCCTGGGAGAGGTGGGCGGTGGGGGTGGGGAACTAGATAGAGCGGCAGATGCAGCGTGGGCGACGCGGCGACGCGCAGTCAAAAACGCGTTACCGGCCGCAACGACCACCAGCACGGGGCGGGGGTGGGACGAGGGGGGGCGTACGAGATGCGGCAGCTACCGCGTCCCGCCGCGTCGCGTCGCGTCGTGGCCATACATAAACACGAGGGTGCCGATTAGAATAATCGCGTTACGGGATGAGGCGCCGGCAGCGGTGTGCGGCGCGGGCGTGGCGGCCAGAGGGCGGCCAGAGGGCGGACGATGTGGGGAAGGGGCGGTGTGGACAGGGACGCGCGGGCGGCGGAGCGAGAGGGGATGGCGGAGAGGGATGCTGTGAGACGGGGAGCGGAGGGACGCTCTAGGCGAGAGGGATGTGATGGGGCCGGTGGGGAACGGGAGAAGCGGGGATGGCGAATTGGGGTGGGGGCAAGTGTGAGAGGTGGCGCGGGACGCTAACACGGCGACTGCGGCAGGGGTGGCAGGGTGAAAGGGCCGGCGGGAGTGGCGGAGGTGCGGGGCGACGGGATGGCAGGGGCGGTGGGGTGGGGACGGTGGAGCAGGCGAGGGAAGCGAGTGGGTTGGGATGGAGGGTAGGGTGAGAGGGTTCGGAGGCGGAGTGGGCCAAGGGGTGGCTTTTACGTGGCAAGAGAGCGGGTGGAAAGGTCTGGGAGCGCGATCATGCAGGTGGCTCTTCTCAGGGCGCCGCCAAACGAGGGCGCCCTCTGCTCCTGCCGCTCTCACGAACGTGCGCGGTGCTTGCCTGCAGTTGCTTTTGCAGACACTTTTGGCCAGCCATATAGAGAGCATCGCTAGTTAATTGATTTATTTAAAAAACCCTACTACAATGGCAAAATTTCGTTTTCTCTGGAGAGCTCGCTGCAAGCTTTTACGAATAAACACGGTCATTTCGTTTATCAAAAATAAAGATATTATACTATCTTTTTGTATTATATTTCGTATTCTGCAATGTTTTTAATGGTTGTTTTGCCTAAAATACAATTTTGTAAATAAATATGCTGTGACTTCTTTTTTAAGCTCCACGAAAATAAATATTGTATTTCTATACTATAATAAAATTAACTATGAACTCGTTAAAATGTGAAACACCAACAAATTATGACATCATTACAGTAATATTAAAAGGTAACCACCACAACTGAGGTTTTATGTCCCGTTAATTTACATCCACCATCAACCAGGACTATATTTAGTTCGCTTATAAATAACTTCGAAAAAAAGCAAATATCATTGTCTAATGGTTATTTCTCAATGCAACTATTTTGAGAGAAGTCATAAGCCATTAGTACGAGTATGCTTAACTCTTTAGTGGCTGTATTTATACAAATACGTTTTATTCTTAAAGTAGCTACGCCTTGCATTACGGTTACACTCTCTACGGTTACACGAGCTTTTGGCGATCATTATTCATTAGACATGTCGCGTTTTGTATATATGGTTGTAGGTGCCTATCACCTAACTCGCGACTATAGTCACCATTACTCACCAGCGGCCCTCGGGTTCTTTTTCACCATCACCGTCGCCCCGCTCGCTTCCACGCCCCGTCGCCCTCGCGGCTTCTGAGAGCACCGGCCGCGGCGCCCGGCCAGATAAGCGATGGGGAATTTATGGAGAAAAGAGCGCTATTCATCACGTGGGTGATCGTAACGGTCGTTTGATTACCCGCCGCCCGCCGCCCAATCGCCCTGGTGCACGCCTCCCCGCCCCGCCCCGCCCCGCCCTGCCGCGTCGCGTGCGGGGCGATCGGGCCGGCAGGTGGCGTGTGGGAGGGAGGCATGGAATTGCAGCTCGGAGTTGCTTCCTCGCGCAAATGCAGGGAACGCTGGCCGCCACGTTCAAGTGAAAATAGATTATACAAAATTGATTTTATTAGTGACTTTTTTAAACATTTTAGAGCGTTGCATCACTTCAAGAGCAAAGGCTCTCCGATTCAGTAAGTACGAAGTTGAATAGAATACACTATAATATTTAGAATACAATTGATGAGATTTGTGATAAGTTCTTAGTAAATAGCATTGTTAGTGGCGTTGGCGCAGTGTCCAAGAACACGGAGGTGTACATTGCTAATTTGAGTCGCATAAGGCATGCGTGTTAGGTCGTAGTGTCAGAGTACGCTGGTTTCTTATAATTACACTTATCATATTTAAACATCATTACCACTATAACGATCCACCTAATGATTTCATCATCATAGTTCATCCTTAATGATCACCCCATCATCACACGTACAGTGGAAGACAATGGCAAACCACTTTTGTGGTTCGTTAGATTAAAAAAACTGATTTCTTTTCTCCAAATCATTCAGTGATTATGCAGCGTGGAATGATCTTTGTTAATATTTTATTAGAGCAAAAAATCATATCAGACGAATAGGAAACAGCATTTATTAGAATTAAAAATGTAGGAAGTTTATTATGACTATTAATAATAAAATTACCCAGGCATTGTAAATTCTGTTTAATTTTTTATAATAATACGTAACATACGTAAACATTGTTTAAAATGATATTTAAAGTGAAAAATCAGTAAGTGATTGGAGATAAGAAGGATCGATTGCTGCTAAAAAGAACAAACATGAGATTTTTTATTGCTTTTGAAGAAATACGACTGCTATGCTTTACATACTCTTAATCCTAAATCTCGTTCTTCTTCCAGAACACGTACTTGCTTCTTTTCCGCCTCGCCAATTGAGTAACCTCGAAAGAAGAACATCCCGTCGTCACCCGACTCGCGGCTGCGATTCCGGGCGATAGAGGCTGTCAGCGTAAACCTCGGAGGGCGAGTTTCGCCCCTCCCGGAAACACGAGGCGGCGCTCTTACGCATGGAGGAGGCATCTAAAGGCACGGCGGACAGTTTAATGCGCACCTCCCCGGGCCGGCTTATTTCGCCTTCCACGGCCGCGCTGTCGCATTGGTCGCGATACGTCGCCTCCGCCCCTCCCATTGCCCCACCCCCCACCCCAGCATCCACTCTCCCCGCAGGGAGGCACATGACCTGCCCTTGCACCCTCCCATCGCCACGCTGCGCTCTTTTCCTCCTATCGAGTTTGACGTTCCTCTTCCCTCTTCGGTTCTTCACTTCGTTCCCTGCAGCGTTCATCGTCTTCTGCTTTTCTTTTCAATGCTCATCCTCACTGCTTACTATCCGCCCTCGCATTTATATGTGACTTTTCTCTTTGCTATTCTTCCTTTTGTGGCTCTTCTAACTCCATTTTCCCCTTGTAGACTTTCTGCACTTAACGACTCACCTACATGGTGTTGAGCCTTATTGTTATCAGCCTTTGATTCTGCATCTCGCCGTTCTTTTCTTTCTACTTTCTCCCCCAGACGGATTTTACGGTGCTTTTTTGTATGTCGCTGTTAGAAAAACTTTTTGACTTTCATATTTCTTCTCTCTCTCCCTCTCTTAATTTCTCTCTCATTCTCTCTCTCTTTCCCTTTCTCATCAGACCACTCATTCTATTCCCTTTTCAGACATTCCTCTCCCACCCATTCCCCCCACATACCTTTCAATTCCAATTCTCCCGTTTCAGACTTAGACTTTATCAGTGCCATTACAGTTTGTTTCTTTCCTGCGTCTACTGGTTTCCACACCGCCATTCTCCTTCCTCGTCTTTCTTGTCTTCGCTGTAACGTTCTCCACGTTTACCTCCCCCCACCAGACCCAGCCTTCACGACATCTAAGTCACAGTCACGATTTACTTTCTTCACACTATCATTCTCACTTTGCATTCTCCTCCCTCTCAGCTTTTCTGCCCTCGAGAATTACCGACGTATCACACGACCACCTCGCTCGATCCTTTGTCCTTTTCCTCACCGCCTCCATTCAACTTGCATACCATCGTCGCCTTTTCTCTCCATATCCTAGTCCCCGCCTCTCCCCAGACAGTTCGCAGCACGCCTACCTTCCCCGCGGGCGCTCGCAAGAACGCGCGTGAGTTACTCGAATGGGGGCCGAAAGGACAACACATTCGGTCACCGTGACCGGAATCCGTAGCTGCGAGCGTAATCCAAATATTTTCTCGCCCGGAAAACCCCGTTTGCTGTGGGGCGCGTCGGGGATTGCGTTGCCCCCAACCGCCTCTGACTCTATGTCGTCGCCGTCCCTGCTGTCTCCGCCTACGCCCACGCTCCGCTCCCGCCCGGCTCCTTGCCCCCGACCCCTCCCGCCCCCGCGTCATCCCTGCCCGCGTCCCCCCTCGCCCGCGTCCCCGCCCCGGCCCGTGCCCCTACCCGCGACCCGCCCGTATCCCTGTCCCCGGCCGCGCCCCTGCCCGCGCCTCTGCCCTCGTCCGTACACACACCAGCCCTCACCCGCGCTCACTCTCACTCCCACTCCCCCACCCGCGTCCCCGCCCTCGTCCTCGCCACGCCGTCGCCCATGTTACCGACCTGGCCTCTGCTCACTTTCCCATTACAACTCACTTCTCGCCCATGTAATATTTCCGACTTGGCCCCGCCCAAACCGCGGCTCCCGCTGCGCCGCGCCGTTTCCGTCACAGCCATGAACCGAGTGCATTTGCTTTCACGGAATCTCTGCAGCGGGTTTGCATTGCTTGCTGTTGCGTAGTTTTTCATCTATTTTCTCTTTTGTCGGTAGCGTCGTGCAATTCCTTGCTTTCATAACTTGGATCAGCCCCTGGGTGACCGTTACCGCCATCGAAAGTAGTTCTGATCGCGATTACGTGTCCTGGATAAGTTGGGCAACTCCAATGTTCTTCAAAATCCACCTACATTTTTACGCGTCCGCCTACGCTTCAAATTCTTCTCTCAATTTCTCTTTGTTGTCACCAAACTTTTACGATTTGGTTCCCCGTTTATGTTATTCCTTGCCTGTATCACCATACATTTTTTTGGTTACACGCGTACTAGCACCCACCAAGTTATACCTCAGGCAAAAAATCTATTTACCCAGAGGTTTTCTTCTTTCAATACCTTTTCAAAGAATTCCGTCACCCTTGTTCGCACTCTTTTACTCTTATCGTGGGCTTTCCGTTGGAATACATTCTGAACGCAGGGCCAATACGGGCTCTCATTCACCAGGTCGCCGCCCACTTTCTTCCCACTCGCTGGCACTTTCCAGCTGCTCTGCCACCTCCACCCCCGCCACACACCGCCATCAGGTCCACGGCCCGCCTGCTGCGTGTGCGAGAAGTAAACGCCTTTTCGACGACGTAAATAAGACCGGACGCGCGCATAGCAGTCGGAAAGGAGCGTGCACGCAGTTCCCGCGCGGTTATTGGGGCGGGGCGCGGGGCAGGAGTAAACAAACAAAAGAGGCGACTGGCGACGTGCAAACCCTGCGTAACTCGTTGTGCCGTGTCCGACCGCACCCGGCGTGCGAAAGTACGGACGAGAACGCTGAGATGGGTTCAATTTAAGCTCGTGAGTGGTGTAGTTGTGAATGTTTAATAAGTGTTTACTTGAGCGTCCTCCTGTATATTAAATTTTATTAAAATGAAAAAGGTTCTTGGTGAGTTCATTCAGTATGAATTAAGGAGAAATGAACAATGCAAGTGTTTGTGTGTACTGGGAAGGAAAAAAAAGAGCAGAATTATTAACTACTTGTGCAAAAGCCGTTGCTTTCTTCTAGTGGTTTATTGTAGACATTTTATACGTTTAATTCAGTAGCCTATAAGGTATTGACTAATTTTATAAAGGAAGATGTTTTACTGCATAACTCTAAAAAGATAAGCTAAATCATGACTGGTTAGTAACTGAAGTTAACGGGATTGGATCTTTACTTTAACTTCATGCAATTTTTTTCTTTCAAAGAAAAAAAATAGCCACAACATTCATATTGCTTGTTATGGGTATTCATTCTAAAGTCAGAGGTTCAGCCTGTAAGTATTGATTATAGAGATGAGGCATAGCAAACATTTCCGTGTTTTCGCAGAAGAAAAAACACAGGAAAAATGTTTTCTGTTCGTAAATTAATTTACGTTGTGGAGTTGATGCTTTTGGAAAACGACATCGCAACAAATATCTGTAATTTGTAATTTATTACAGAAATCGGTAATGAGATAATGAGCGGAAGCTCACAAGCTTCAAAAGCAGAAATGAGGTGCTTCTTCGATGAGATAAAATATATTTAAGGACGCTCCGTGCAGTGGGGTAGCAAACTATATGTTTTGATATTACGTAACATTTTTCATTTTGTATTTCACTAAAATTTGGAATGAAATAATATCAAATATTACACACGAACATAAAATATTTTATCTTCTTTAGAAAAATACCTCCTCTTGTTGATAAAACATCTCTTTTTTCGTCTTGTGATATAAATTACTCTAATCGACTTTCGAACAATTTTTCGAGTTTTTCTTGGAGCTGGGAAAGTGGACGACGTATTCCGCATTCTGTTTCGTGGCGGCGGCGGCGGCGCGCCTGGCGCCATGTGGGGGCGCAGCGCGGCGGAGGCTGTGGAGGCGGTGGCGATGGCAGCGTGCCTGGCGCCATCTCGGGGCGCAGCGGCGGCGCGCGCAGCCCCTGACCAAAAGCGCGAAGCCGCCTCCGCGCCGCTATATAAAACACATGTTAAACTGCCCCGCGGGTGCCGTCCGGAAAAAGGTGGCAGCACTGCGGAGGAAAGAGTTGCGCCCGCGCCGCGGGGGCTTCCCGAGGGCGCGATGTTGCCAAATCTACCGCTCTTCTACGGACTCCGCGTACACTCGTTGGCGCTGCCAAATGTTCCTATACGATCTGATATGATGAATGGTTGTGAACATTCTAGGGCCATGAACGCAGTGTATACCCTGAGCGAAAGAGGGATGTGTAAAACACCAAGCAGCAGTGCTGCTTGCAAGAATATGTATTAAATGTGTTTACTCTGTGACAAAACTCATTGAACTAAATATTTAATTTTGTTGTAATTCAATAGATATTATGGAAAATATTTTTTGTAGTTATATGTTTTCATACTGTCACACTGAGTGGTTTTAGACCATGGAGAGCAGCTTTGCACTATGCACCACTTTAAGAAATATTTGTTAAATGAGATGTTAGCGTTTTTATTTTCAGTTAAATTAATCTTTGGTAGATTCTGTCAATTTGTCAGAATCGACTAATAGTTGAAAGTACAAGTACAACTGAAAGTACAAGTGCCAACATTTAATTTAACAAACATTTATTTAAGTGGTTCATGTCTTGGTGTAACTTCACCCCAATTGACTGTACCAAAAATCATAAAACTGTTGCATTCATTTCAATGAATTAGTTTCTTTCTTTTGTAATTGATTCACATTTATTATGAAATAGTAGATATGGCACTTCCTTTTCTTGAAGGTTCTGTATGTAAATTGGTCATATAGTGATATTGACTGATATCCTCTTTATTTCATGGTATCCCGGTTTATGCAAAACCTGTTATCTCGCCATAAAAAGCATACCGTTGCTTTGTATCGCACGCAGAATGATGAGAGTCGACACAAATATCGGCAAATTGTTTCGTAGCTCGCCCATTCTTTTCATTCACGCGTCTGAGATTTTAATTTGAGCCGCCCCTTGTTCACGAACCCTCCACGTGGCAAGGGCGACAGCGTTTATTTAAATATTTCTGGGGAAGAAAACGCAGAGGATGGCTTTTAATGAGCAATTTTTTCCCGTCCCTTCTGAGATAAATCTCATCACTTCCGCGCGGCACGTGCCAGCCGCTGGGTGAGGGATGGCGCCGCGGTGGAGGCGGCGGGGGTGGAGCGCGCGGGAGGAGGCGATGGGAGAATGTGGCAGAGAAGGTCGTGCGCGCCCCAGCTGAGCAAAATACCTCTGATGCGACTTTGAACACGAAGGCGAAGTCCTCCTGGCAAGGACGACGCTGAACATTCATAGAATAAGAGAAAGTATTGTACTATCAAATATAAACTAGTGTTGCTACAGAATGGCCCAGACTTTCTCGTTCTAATTAATTTTCTAATTTATTTGGTGTGGGCCACCTTTTTGGTTTTCCCCAGCCTCTTGCCAGCTGACATTTATCGCCGCCTAAAGAACTTTTTTAAATTTTTTTCTCAATTTGTTGGTTTTCTAATAACAGAAACGAAATATTACGAAATATTAAGACTATTAAAGAAGATTAAAATCTCGTCCTATGTGGAAATTTTTGTTGAAAAAGTTGGAACCAGGAGCCCCCAAAACATGTTTTTCGGTTTCAATCTCGAAATCTATTTTTCGTTGCATAACATCATATGTAATCACATTCCTCTTTACTACGTATATTACTCCGTATGTACGTTCTGATAGGAAAAAGTCTCAATGAATCCAAGGATTATCCAGTTATTTTAAAACACCTAAAAAACAAATTCATTTGAGGATTTATTGTTTTTGAAAGATCATTTGTATTTTTATTTATTGTAATGATTTAGAAATGTAACAAAATTTATCGCTGCTGCAGCTAATGATACCGTGAAAATAGAATAAAAGCAGATCATATTTGTATAATCTGTGGCACCGCTGCAAACTCCGCATTCAAAAGACCACCATGCTTTCGTTTCAAAGCGTTGCTGCTGTGCTCTTTTCCCGTTTAAAGCAAATTCGTGATCCAGCTCACCAATGTTGAGTTCTTCCGTTTTCAACAAAGATTACTCTCACTTTTTGTGTGATACTGCGCTACACGTGTTGATCATCTGTTTCTTCGGACACATTGGAGAATTTATTTCTCTTTCGTCCTCAAACTCATTGCCTTAAGCAGCTTCTATCGACGCTATCGCTGTTCACTGATTGATTAGTGATTCTGAGCGTGTTAACCGCTAAGGACAATATTCCCGGAAGTGCAGTACATTTCTCTGTCTGAAAGTGTCGGTGATCTTCCACCGCTGAGATCTAGCACCGACCTACACGTAGACTTCCTGGGTTTTCTCCAACCAGTTACCTCCAGCGGGACACCGTTCTGGCCGGGGCAAACTCGACTGGACTCCCGACATGTGAGGTAGTGTAGCGCTGTGAACGAGTCTGTATGTACGGGCTGAGGATAGGACAAGGAAGAAGAAGGAAATATCGCGCGTGGTCCGTGGACCGTTTGGTCGGGTACTTTTTAGATTTTAGATTTATTCAGTCAAAAAAACAGTAAAAACTGTATGTGACGTAGGGGGGATAATATTATCTGCACATGTTTTCTTGAGTTCCAGACGCCCTTCCCGTCATTTTAACTATAAATAGTTGAAAGATGAGTAAATGTTTGACATAAATAAATAAAAATAAATTTTAAAAATCGCAAGATTAGCAATATTTGAAAAATAGTCATTTTTGTTTCTGAGTTGTAGAAAACGTATTTGCATCGGTACACGAATTGAAAGTATGATTTTCCTGCATTGCTAACAAAATAGCTACTCGCCCTTACCTCTACTCTTACCATTACAAGCAAAAGGAGAGTTCAACAACATGTGCGCATAGTGAAGCTACATTTACGTCTAGAAGCAAATCAAGGGGCCATCTGAGCATTTGTTCAATGGATGAATGAAACTGGACAAAAACCTGATCGAGATGGGGGTCATTGACCTGGAAGCTGAAGTACATTATTTGTTAAAAACATATGAAGCCTTTAAAATAATATACAATACAAATGTAAACTAATTCAAAACATATCACTGTTTTGTTAAAATAAACATTATTATTCTTTTTGGTAATCGGTAGAGTCTCTGATTGTAATAGAAACAGTTATACTGCTTAGGCATTCGCCTGGTGATGATCGGAGGAACCACCAGAACTACCGATCAGAGCAGCCGGCCACTACATTTCTCCTCCAGCCAGTGGTCGAATTTTACCCAGTTGTGTCGCTAGAGTCAAAAATCCTGCCACTGTCGGACTCGAACTTTAGAACCTCCCTGATCAGTGGTACTGCATTGACATTAGTGGAGGCTTTAAGCCATTGCAACCGTTTCGCTATTCAGGTTGTGATATGTGACTCCACATTTTATATTATACACACAGTTTTCATCTTTTGTGTCAGAGCCAGCACTGTCGCAACCCGACTGTCCCAGCCTGTCCCACCTCCTCCACAGTGTCTCGCTCCGTGTCCCCTCGCTTCCATCCTTCGCTGCGAGCACCGCCTATCCCCCAACCCTCACCCCCTCCTACGTCATACTCACGACTCCCCGTTCCTCACCCCCCACGGCCCGCGCCGGTAATTGGTTTCGCCGTTAGGAAGTGTCTGCTCCTCCCCTCAGTTGCATCATACGTCATTTTCAGAGCTTTCCGCGGCCCCGCCCCGCCCCGCCCCCTCCCCCTCCCGGCCGAGGCGTCACTCCTTCGCGGAAGACGCGCGCCCTGCTGGGGGGGGGGAAGGGGGGGGACGCCGAGCAGGCGCGATGGATGGAACACGCCGCTCTAACGGCCGGCGAATTTTTTCAGCGCCCTCCGCGGACCTCGGCCAAAGGGAGGAAATGAACGCTACGCGTGTACGGACGTGTTTCGTGTAAATTGGACAGAAAAAAATATATTCGGGAGGCGGAGGGGCCTTGTGAGGGCCGCGGGTGCGAGGTGTCAGAGGGGTGGGGGGTAGGGGGGAGAGAGTTTGGGGGGAGCGGTGGTTCCCGAACGTGTGTGTCGGTTGGCCTCGCACACGACTACGTTACACGTCGCTGTGTTCATTTCGCCGGCAAACTAGCGACCAACTCGACGTTGGTCGGGGACGTGCCTGCGGCGCGTGGTGGCACTTGCTACGCCGGGCACGCGCCCCCCGCAGTGCAGGTGCCCCTGCCCCCCTCCCCCCTCCCCCCGCCCCTGCTGTGCCTCCCACACGACCTGCGAGCTATTCCCACGATTGTAGATCCTGAGAGCATCTCCATGATTCGCGTACCCGGTCAGGTTTTTTTTTGTCGTGAAGGGTTTCTTTGCATTTCAGCTGTCTTTTAACGCTTTTAATTCTCACTTTTCTCCTTATTTACCAAAGTGAGTTATCAGCCTTAACATTCATTATCGTTTTGTTTGCATTCTCACGTTCTTTGTTCATGCCATCACTTTGCTGTAACTATTTAGCAATGAGTTACTTTCCCTATTGATTTCGTTTGCAATTTATGTTCCCTGTTCACGCCTTACGAATGCACTGTTCTAGTATGTATGCCGTATATTCTGTGCACCTTCGGTATTTGCTTTCCATTCAGATTTCGATCCCACTTTTTTCTTATTTATTCTTACATTTTTGTTATCTTGTTGGTTGTATAGGTTCATTTGGATTTAGTTTTCGCTTTGCCTTTATTTCCAAACGTGACTTTATTTATCTATTTTCTTCCTTTTCCCAAGATGGTGGATTTTTGTCACCAGCTCCTCATCAGAGTCGAATTCAACCACTATATGTAAGAGAATCTTAGGGGCCGGCTGCTATAATTGGTATTATCAATTTTTTAATATATTTCAATATATCAAATTTCGAAGCACTTCCTAAACGAATCGGCAAGGAAAAGTGTAATATCACTGGGACCTGTTTTTCCTCTTTGTTTCCTCTTCTCCCCTCACACATACACGCAATACGGTGTCTGCTCGAGCATCCCGGTGATGCAGGAACACCACAGCCACCAGGGATACATGCCCTGCACTTACAGGACTCGTAAATATAGTAGTTGAAGGGCCTGGAAACAATAAATACTTACTCACGGTTCATAATAGTTACTGCGTGTTCACCAATACTACCATCGCCACATAGGGTGTTGTCATACCAAGGACATCTCGTTTTCCTCATCACTGTTGTCACTTACGTACATGTGTCCACCTTCCTTCACTCCTCTTGATATTATTCATTAAAATTTACTTTTTTGTAAATGTGAGCTGGCATTGTAGTCACACTTTTGTATCTCCTTGAACTTCTTTGCCATTCAAGTCATTTTTGAACTGAAAGTATAATGCCAGCTTTTCAAAATATTGCAACTTCATGGTTCTTGATAATTCATCATCAGATTTATACTATAATTTACTGAACTTCAAAGGTGCGTCAGGTGTCATCCTCTACAAAGGGATCCCCTGATGTTTCCAGGTGTTTGTATTCGCATAGCAGCTGAAAACTAGCCAATCTTCCAGTTTTTGAGAGCATATATATTTCATTCCTTACACACATTCTTTGGGAACATTCAACATGCGTATCTAAACTTGGAGCTTTCTCTGTTCGAAACTCCCTCAGCCCACTCCTGAACCCCTTGTTTAGAATGTCCAAGTGATCCGTAAAGCATTCTCTGTACTTCATTTCACGTCGGCAAACGTTACCTCTGATAGACCTGGGTTCTTCGCCGCACTATCTCTCAACACACGATCGTCGCCTTTCGCCTACACTTTTCTCACGCGACCCTTTCCTGCCTCATAACGCTCCGCATCTCTTCTCTTTGTTTTTTTTCCGCTGTTACTATTTTCTTTTTTTGCTGTTCTGCTAATATGTGTAGTTAGATTTCGTGGGTATCGTGTAGCTTTCTTGCCTTACTGAAATTCACAAGTGTCTTCAATACTTCCGCGCTAAAATCTCTGTCAATAATCACAAATTAGAATTATTTGGTTCCCTTTCCTTTCCTCACTCGCACGAATTTTATCCTTTCATAAAATAGTCTTATCTTTCTGATTGGAAAACCAGTGTGAAGAATTTTGGGAGTTATTCGTTAATCCTATCGAAAATGTCCTTCCGATTCCGCCTTTGCATGTTCAGTGAAGGCGCACGCAATTGTTGATTTATTTCACCAATCACATTCTCATTTTCCGACACATGAACGAACTTTTCCAAATTTTATCAACTTCTCCATAGCGCTTTTGCAGCATCCCATCTCCCGACTCCACTGTTTTGTTTGCGCACGGTAGTAGCGTGCAGCTGATATCACAGTTGGTGGTTAACTTCCTTTTTAGGCCCCTACTCTCTCATTTCGTTTGCTCTATTCGCTCTTATTTGTATTCCTCCAGTCACAGCCACATTTCGCTACCCGAGACCGAACTTCGCCAAATTTTATCAGTTCCTCCGTGGCTCTCCCCGCCGACTGCGCTGTTTCGCTCGCGCGCGGCGGACGCACGCAACTGTTGCTCGCGCGCTTTGTGGCAGGGACGTGTTGCGCGGGCGGCGGGCGGCGGGCGGCGCCTCCGCGCAGTGCGAATAAGTGAAAAAGCACCCACGCTGCTCCTGAATGCAATCTCTTTTTGTACACGCTGTGTCGATTGAAACTCTTGTTTGGAACGTGACTGTAAAGTCCTGCATTTTTATTGTCTGTTGAAGTTTTTATATTGCCGCGTGTATTTTGTTCTGTGCTAGCGCGGAATTTTTATCAGGGATCTAAAGAGCGGTATGCAATCTTTTCATGAGGTAGGTCCTGTTTTCAGTTGTGGAAGAATTGTATCAATTCATTTTTTATTCTCAAAATGGATTATGTTACATTTTCCCTCCCACCAACGAATCAGAAATGATAGGTTACAGTATCTGTAGATTAGCCGCGTGCAGAATTTTACGTCATAGATCAGTTTTTTCTAAAATATCATGGTTTTGTAGCCGCGTTCACTTGCAAGTAGCTAAGGGTTTAACTTTATTAGTTTAACAGAAATAAAGATTTCATATGTTTGAGCCTTTTAAAAATACAGTCATTTCTCTTCAAAAGTGCTTTTTGCTGACATCTGGCTAACGACGCTTTCAAAGTGACGCACAGCTTCCAAAAATCTGTAAACAAATAATGGTGGTTTAGTACATTATAGATATAAAAATGACAATGAAAATAATTTCGTACGTTGTTGTAATTCGAGAAAAAATACCTACTTATATGCTTATGATTTTATTTTTCGCATAAGAAACCCCAAAGAATGAGAAAAACACATTTCATTGTGGATATAAATGATAAAAACTTAAAATAAATTCTATATTTGTGCGGAGAAATATATATTTAGATGTAGAAAAGGGGGAGGAAAAATTCTTTGACAATTAAAAAACCATGCTATCATAAAGTATTAAAAATGTCAGATACTATTTCCACTCTAAATACCGTAATTGATTTTCGTGACAGCTCGCCGGGGAGCTCTTCAGAGCCGTACATTCGAAGGAAGTGCCCTCGGCGTTTTTTGTTGAAACGTTGGAGCATTCGTTGAAAACGAAGTAGAGGTATACGAGCGATTTTATTTCCATCAATAGCTCGAAGATGCAGAACGAAACGTGCGCCCATCGACGGCCTTTACGGCACCTGTTCAGCTCCCCACGCGCGGCGCGGCCCTGCACCGTAAAGCTCCGGCCTCCCCCCTACTACACCGCCCTCCCTTCGCCATCACAGCCCCTGAGTGCACGCAGCCCGCATTGCACCTCGCCGACGCCGCTGCCTGCCGCCTCGTCAACCCGCCTTCCAGTACTCCGGCTGTTGTCACCAGCTTCTTGTCGGAACAGGCTGAGCTGGCTCAGTGACAGCGTTGTCGTTGCTTCTGCAGAAACTATGAACGGAGTTTGGACAGTTGATGACAGCCGGGTCGGATTCAGTTACTGTTTGCAGATCTCTAGCGGACAGTTGCTGTGATTGGATTTTTTCGTGGTTTCTCTGATCAATACCACGCGATTGCTGGATCAGTATCTTTAATGGGATACGAATCGGCCGCGATATTTCCTTCCTTGTCCTCTCCTCTGCTAACTATTGCGTGATTTTTCTAACCATGCCCCTGGCAGGTATCAGCAGTTGACGGTTTCATCCAATCGGGAGCTTATATGTCCCTACAGTGACGTCACTATGGTGTCTTTCAAGCTCCCGATTGGATGATACCGTCAACAGCCGACACCTGTCGGCCACCACGAGGCACGGTTAGAAAACCCGTACTATAGGTTGGTTAAGTCGATGTAGCTGGCCTCGATATTCGGGGCAGCGACCGTAGGACATTTCAGACAACGATGATAAGTGAGCAGCAGCGTTACCGTTGACTTACTCTAGCTAGTAATTCGGTGACAAAATATACCACTTCCTCTATCTCCCTTTTTTAAAAATTTTCTTACAGATCGTGCTCTTCCCACTTGAAGAGATTATTTTCATGAGTGTTTTCAAGCATTCTCACCCCTTCTACCCCACCCCTATCACGCTATTGTGATGACACGCATCTTAGCACTCACCAGCCATAGCAATTGCAAAGTCAGCGTCAATGAGATAAAGTCAGCTGGTTTACGGGACTAATAGATATTAGTAGTTAACGGAAACATCAATCACTCAATCGAATCGTCCCCCGATCTGTCGTGTCTCTCACAATTATCTACCTTACTTGGCGGTTGTATCTCCCGGAGGTTTTCCATTCCCACTTCGTCGTCATAACACTGTCCTAACTTCCTTAGTTAAAACCTTGCCTTTATGCTCTTTCGCCACACAAAGGTTTATCAGTCGGATTACCTAGTCGCCATCTCCATGGTCATTCAGTGACATCCATCTGAGATTGATCTTTTTCCCTATAATTTCAGTAGCCAAATTTATTTTAACTTTCATCCAAAGATTTACTTTTGTGTGAAGATATCTACATTCCCGTCTTCTACAACCACGATATCGTGTTCACGTCAATATAATATATGGATCACCAATAATATTTATTAATGTTCCATAAACCTTTCGGCGTTAGTCCATTTGTTTAGCTGCCAATTCATTAAAAACTTCGTCATCCAAGTTCCCGACCCCCTGGGCGATATTACTGCTACTTTTCTGTGCATATCGGCTCCATTTGGTATCTTGCTAGAAACAGTACTATGTGTTTCTTTTATTTTGTACTGAATCTTCTGTTCTCATTCTAGTACATTCGTCTATAAAACCATCCTTCTAGCAGTGACTCATCAATTTCACTCTATTTCCTTTCACAGTGTGCTAGCAAATTCTTGGAAATGACCTATACCTACTATTTAATATACGGATAATACTTTCATTGTATCATATAATATAATGTGAGTGAAACTCTACTACCACATCTCTAGGATAGTTTTTAATGAACCCAAAACATTTGCAAGAGAAAGTTTTTTTCTAATTTTTGTTTCCCAGTATTCCATTATATTCCGAATATGGGCGTGATCTTGGCTGTCCGGGTGACGCCACATCGAAGGACAGCCATGATCATGCACATGACTCTGGCCGCGGAAGCCTACGACTTCATTTATCCGAATTTGTTTTTTGAATAAAAATGACGACCAACAAATGAAATGATTTGTTAGGTGGAATATTAAAAAAAGTAACAAACATGAATACCAAACGATAAAATATAATAACATTGTTCAGTTCATATTACAATTGTTCATTCTTAATGTTTTAACAATGAATCAATAAGAGTGGTAGTATTTTTTTCTGGAAAACCGGGAGGATAGAGAAGATGAGAAATCTCAACGCACCACGTTACTTCTTCCTTCCCGAATTGGAGCGTCCATCTGCCACATGCTTCGGCCCCGACCCCACCAGTCGCCTCCCTCCCGCCAGGGACGCTCTCCAGAGGCCGTTTCGTCTACCACCCTTCCCTTCGCCACCACCGCCACCAGCGCTCCGGCCGGCTGCCTTCGGAATAGCCCCGCGCCATAATGGCCTGGCCGGGCTTCGAACCGCCGTCTTCCCGATCGCCTCCTCCCGTCCGGCCGTGCCGCCAACGCCGCACCCAAACACGGCCATAAACTTGACCCGGCGCCGGCCCACACGGTTTATGCCTTCGCCGGGGCGCCAGCGGCCCCGGCGCCGAGCCTTGTGGGTCTCCAGATTTTTCTATTTCCGGGCAGCTCCGCGTCTGCGTGATAGTTGCGCGATATCAAAGGACATCGGAGGAAAATAAAGCGACGCGACGAAAAAAATGCCGCCTACAAGTGAATTGGGCGTTTTTGTAGTTCATATTTTTTTCGCTCGCGCTTTATTTTTTTGTATATACGTTTCTTTTTTATGGTTTTCCCCCTCTTTTTAAGGTCGCGTCGCGCGATACCTATTTCTGAGTTGATATGGAGGCGGTGGAAACCTTTAAAGAGACCGAGAGAAATTGCTTCGCGGAGAGAGACGAAGAGCAAAATCACATGTTGTGCGGCGGCGCAGTCGCAGGAGAGTGGGTGGGCTGAGTGGGAGGCGTGGGCGGGGTTGGGGGGTGGGGAAGACCGGGCGGGCGAAACACTTCACACTTGTCCCAAGCGGCGGCCCGATGATTACAGGCTGTCCGTCAGGCTGGCCAACGTGGCGAAATAGCCGCGTTGTGCCGCTGACGCTCTCGCATCCGCTGTGCTGACGTGACCTTGTCTGCCTCCAGCGCCGCCCCCGCCCCCACTCCGCCCCCTGCCTTTCCCCCTACTCGCACCCCGCTCCCGTTCTCATTTGCGCTTCCGCTTCCACGGACACATCATCATTCCGAAAGCCAGAGCTTTATATTCCCGCTCTTAAGAAAACAAATACATTTGTAGATACGTCATGGCTCTGTTTAAAGGTTAGCTCGTAGACTCGACCGGCTGCGAAGACTTAGTGCCAAAACTTTTGCCATTGCAGCATCGTTGACTAAAGGATTCTGAGTCCCTACGATGACGCATGTTCGTGGTAGTTTTATGTGGTTTCTCCCATAAATAACAGATAATGCCGGAGTAGTACCTTAGCAAAAGGGGCACGGACTTCGTCAGATCTTTTCTTCCTCTGTACATGAGAGATCAGTCGGTTTGGAGCCTGTCCTGAGGAAGGCGAATCCCTTCTGAGTGAATTACCTCTTGGGGAAAACCTTGCAAACAGACATGTATGTCAGTGCTCGTTTACACGTTCGAGCGAGAGAGGAACATCGCCACCTCCTGGGATTAAGCATGCTCTACACTTATGGAACTAATGACCATTAAATTGGCGTTTCTGAAAAAATACTTATTCGTGGACTCCCAAGAATATAAATTTGTAAAATTATTGATGAGACGAAGAAAAGGTGTACTGGCATGTACGAACCAATGTTCTAAACTAGTGATGAAAATCATGTTGATTGTAAAGTTGAAGTACAAGGGAATATATACAATTCTCTACAAGCCTCCATTTACTTGAGGCGATATTCATTACGTATGTTAATGCGTTTTAACCTTTCCTGTCAAGAACGTAACGAAATTTTAAAAAAATGAAAAAGTAAGGATGCTTTTGAATTATGTATATGCTGTGACCGTTTTAGGACTTCATTTGAACATATCTTTAGACATGGTATTAAATACATTTTTAGAAACAAATTTAAAATAATCTAATCAATGTGGAAATACAGTATTTCTTCCAATGCGAGGTAGAAAATAATTGTAGAAAAAAACCCTGCAAACCTTTTTCATGATAATTGCACTATCAAAGTATTGTACGATATTAATCCCCAAAATTCCGTCTTATGAGCAATTGCCGGTATCACCAGGGCACGCGAAATTTCCAGATTGTCGAGTCCATGAAGTTGGACGTTGCCACGCGCTTCTTTTCCGCCGCTCGGCTTCTCCCCTTCCCGGGCAAGGAACTCGCGCACTTTTTCTCCGCCCCGCAGCCGGCGAGGCGCTTCCCCTCCCCTCCCCTCCTTTCCCCTCCATTCCCCTCAGGTTTATCTATTAGCCTCGCGCTAGTTACCTCCTTACGCCCGCCGGTAATGTTCTTACTGGCGATGCTCTACATCAGCCGCTTGTTAACTTTTTCTGCCGCCGCCGCCACCACCGCCGCCTCCTCAGAGTTGGTGAAGCAACGCCTTGCTCGCGACTTTCCGGCGTCAGACAGAGAGAGAGAGAGAAAGAGAGAGAAGGGGGAGGGAGAGTGAGAGAATGAAGACGGAGCGGGGCGGAGAGAAGGACGCAGCGAGTGGGAAAGAGAGAGACAATGATAGGGATGAGAGAGCGAGATGGAGAAACAAAAAAGGAACAGAGGGAGAAAGACCGGGGAAGAAGGCCATTTATCTCTTTACCTCTTCCGCTCCGCAACATACGTTTGTCAATTTTTTTTGCGCGTGCGTGTTTCTCGATTGTTTCGCTGGGAGCGCGGCGTCGACGGCGGCGGCTCCCACCCCTCACCCCGACGCGCGACCCTTCTTTCCCCTTCCCCGGGCCCCGGCTCTCTCACGGCCCCCTGCGAGAGTCTTGCGCCTCCGCACGGCCTTCTAGATTCTGCTAATTGCCCCGCGCCCCCTGTGTCTCGCAGCACGCAGGCAGAATTTTTCTCTCTCTCTCGCGGGCGCGCTGTTTTGTCTTCCTCTGTTCCCGCTGTTGTATTTACCGACGCCTCCGCTCCGCTCTGCCATCCATTCTGTTTCCCCCTCCCCCTTCCCCGTCCTTCCGGCCGGCGTCTACCTCGATCTGCCGTCGGCGATCGAGGGTGACATTTGAATGCGCTTTTGTGCCATCCAGGCTATTTTATTTCGAATTTTGAAGGTGATAGAGCCAATCGTGGCTGGCTCCTCGCGCTGTCAGCGAAGGACCGAATCACATGAATTATCATGGAAGAACTAAACAATGACGAATTATAAGTTCATAATATTGTGAACTAGAAACGTTCTGTCTTCTATGAAGTTACAGAGTTCCTTGCGTTCTATTGTAGACTGTGAGCCTTCAACCAATCAATCAGAATGTCTGCAATATCGTTTACAATAAAGTTTTCTTTATCAAAAACGAAGGTAAAAAGTTATTGGAAAGTATTAAGTTACTTAAAATACCCTCAAGTACATTTGCACACTAGTTTCTTAGAGCACCAAATTGTCTGTCCTACGGAATATTACTACGTTCTAAAATTTATTATTTCAACTAAAAATAAGCTATGAATATTCTTGGTATTTTAAAAAAATAATTTTGTGAGAGAATTACAGGCTAACTTTGTTTTCTTGCTATCTTTCCTCATAGAAATCTGTACACGAGCTAAGTATTTGAGTACTACAAACTGATGATATATGACTACATTTTCTACTATAGAAGTAACAACTGAGATAAAAACAGTGAATGTTTTGTTTATTTTAACAATCATGAGTAATGTGGTAACAAACACGTAACAACCACGTGCGAGTAGATGTATAAACATCAGTACAAAAACTAATGATGCTACAGAATGACACAGACTTTCCCTTGTTAGTTTTCTATTTCCTATGGGCGCGGCTAGCTATTCTAAATTTCCACACCCTCTTGACTGCTGCCATTTATCGACGCCCAAAGTACATTATTTTGAAATTTTCTTAATTTTTCGGTATACTAATAGTAGAAGGTAAATATTATTTTACAAATATTAAAGAACAGTAAAATCTCATCTTAATGGCAATTTTCTTTGAAAAATTTGGAGCCGCTTTTAAAAACACTGGCTTTTAAGCGCTGTAATTCGAAATTTGAAGCTCTTTTTCTCATAAAATGTTTGAGTTTTTGAAAAACATAATTTGAAGTGAATTTAAGTACTTTCACTCACAAATACTATAGTGTTTACAAATTGTTGGAAATGTCTATATCAACGGCGTGAGAAATCTTTCAAAATATTTACATTTGTGTAATCTTAAAAAAAAATCCCGAAATTAACTTTACGTCATTAAAGAGTACAATTACCACTATCTGTTTGAAATGTTTGAAGAAAAAATTTGGAACCGTTTTTGAGAATATGACGTCCTGAAAATGCAAAGTTTTGAGCCAGTTTGCCCAGAAAACAGTAAAGTTTCCGAGAAACTTTATCTGATATTATTTAGATAAGATAAGATATGCAAATTATATGCATAGCTAACATGCAAATTATATAATAATAATAATATAATAATAATAATAAATAATAATAATAATAGAATAATAATGAAAAATAAAAATAACATTGATAATAAAAATGATAATCATATAAAACTGACTAATTCATAAAAAATTAAAATTACCTTAAAAAAAAGAAACATAATCAAACTCCGCACTGAATCCTTGTTCAACTGCACTTCACTACACTTCACTTCACTACTCTTTTCACTATGACCCTTTAATCATTTCTTTCATTATTTCTCTGTTCTTCACTTCACGACACCTCACTTCACAATATTGAACTGCCGCATCGCTCTATAACCTACTATTGTCAGCTAATTCCCTCATTTACATAGTAATGCCCTAAATTATCTCCCTAAATTGTTGTACGCTACGAGGAAAGAGTTCAAAGGTTTTTGCAGGCAATGTATTCCATTCTTTTATTGTTCGATTTGTAAAAGAAAATTTCACCACATCTGTTCTCTGCGGTCTTAAATTTATTTTGTGCCTGTGATCCCCCTTACTGATGTATGTAGGAATACTTAGCCGCCGATTAATTTCTTTCCAAGCTGGTTGACCGCTATAAGCTTTATACAAAGCGCATAGCCTTGCTACTGATCGCCTATTTTCGAGAGAATCCTATTTTGCCAATTTCTTGTCCCTGAAAGTAAATTTAGCTGCACTACGCTGAATTCTTTCCAAATTTTTACACTGCAAAATTTTGTGCGGATCCCAACAAATTGTTCCATATTCCATTATCGGTCTAACAAGCGATAAATAAGCAATTTCCTTCGCGTTTGCCGTACTCATTTTTAAGGTGCGCATTACAAAGAGGAGAGTTCTCCAGGCTTTCCCTACAACAAAAAAGCACATGTACTCATAAATATAATGATGTGAACAAATTGCCACTAATATAAATATTAACGACCTGAGAAGTAAGTAAAAAATAGTTTTGTAATTTTCGAAAAAATACAAGAATAGATCAATAAGGCGTTTATGTCATATCGAGTACCTTTAGCACTGTTTCTACAAAAAAAATTCAGAGCTGTTTTTGAGAATATCTGGTTTTTGTAATTTTTTAAAATTACGCATATTGCACGCAATATTGTTCGAAAACTACTAAAATTTTCAAAAAAATGTACATGTGCGTAATGAAAGAACTCACTACGGAGAACAAATTCTATTTTGAGGAAAAACTCCATCTTCAATTTTGTAGTTGTAGGAAGACACCAACAAAATTCTTACTTCTGAAATTTACAAAATTTCAGAGTTAACCGTGAAAATCGGACCTGTGGCACCTTTATAAGTGTTTGTTACTCTATTCTTACAAAAGAATTAAAGAAAAAATTTGGGGACGATTTTGAGAAACGTTTGAAATTGTCTGAGGAACTTCATTCATACATTCATACTCCCAAATTTTAGTTTTTTTTTCAAAATCTCAAAGATTCGATTCGAGCCAGATCGACACAGATTTCTTCAATTTGGAAAAAGTTCTACGCATGGTTAAGGCGCTAGTAGTGTTCACACACTCGAGACAGACGGACGGACGGATATTTTAAAAAAAAACTCTTTTTCGGTATCAGGGAACCCAAAAACGTGTATTTTTCCGAATTTCCGATTTTCCGCAGCACTACATAACTTTTTCTGTACTACGCATATTACTTCGTATATACGTACATATACGGGAAAGTAATAAAGAGGCACACGCAAGCTTCCGCGGTTTGAATCCATAAATTCTTGGTTGTGTGGGTTTTTGCTACGTCATATTTACTTTTCAAATCAATAAAATCAATTTTGAAACGTGTTAAGAAGTAAATTACCATTGTATCAACCAACAGCTCCCTGTATCAAGATGTTACAAAACTACGATGATGATGAAGATGATAATGGTTGCTTTGACGTAAAGATGTTATACTTTTTAGAAGAGGTCAAAGCCTGTTCTATTCATCGGGGACTCATCGAGACTTCCAATGAAGATGTCTCGAGCGAACAATTTCATTAAGTTTCAGGGAAGGCAGTTTACGTGTCACATACAGTAATGAAAGTAGACTACGTCTCAGATACGTGATACATCTCTTGTGTTTCACTCAAATATCTTTCAGAAATTTAGGCAACTTTTTGACCTATGCAAATTATTGCAGTTACATAATTATCTTATAAAAATAATCTTCAATAGAGTAGATTTATTTAAATAAGTAAAAATTTAATGGGTTAGAATAAAATATTGCTTTGAAATGGACAAAAACCTAATTCAAATGTGTGAGCAAATGCAGTTGTTCAGTAAACTAGTTGTTGTCGACCTTTGTCGCGAGGCGAGGCGAGGCGGGGCGGGCCAGGGCCGGGGCAGGCCGAGCCGATCGCTCGCCGTCCGCGTGAGTGACACCCCGTGGCAGAGGACGCGCCCGGGAGCCGGGGCCCGTCCATCGCTGCCGAAGGCGCAAAATTCTGCGATGCAAGCGCAGCCCCAGGACGAGTCAGCGTTGTAAGCGGCAGTCTCTCGCCGGCCGTCGCCTTCCCTAGAAGCGGCGTCTGCAGCGACACATCGTGTGTTGCACGAGGAACATTTTTAAAATTATCATTTCGTTCATGGGTCAATTACGACGGGTTTTTAGGCGCGTTAACTGCTTAAATTCCGTAAGTGTTCCGTAAATTCCGCGCTGAGATCTGGCACCGACTTTCACGACGGCTAGCGGGTTTTTTCCGTAACTAGGAATCTTCCACCAGCGAGTCACCGCCCCAGCCAGGACAAGCTATGAGCTCCCGGCATGTGTGGTAGTGTAGTACACGTAAGCAAGGGATGAGGAGAGGAAGAGGAAGGAAAGATCGCGCGCGACCCATGGCTCGTTTGTTAGGGCACTGCTCAAGCATTCATCTGGTGTTGACCTGATAAACAATGGAAAATTACCGATCAGAGCAGCCGGACGGTAGAATTCACCTGCAGCAAGAGGTTCACTTCAACGAAGCTCTCTCTCTAGTGTCGAAAATCCTACCACCGTCAGGACTCGAACCCCAGTATTTCCCGTCAGTCCCTGCAGTGTCGTCAGTTGATATTTACTAGGCTGTCCGGGTGACGCCGCGACCATGGCGAAGGTGCCGACGTTTCGGTCGCCATTCTGCGACCTTCCTCAGGGCGTATTGCGCGGAGATGTGGTCACAGATCGGTGTCACATCTCCGCGCAATACGCCCTGAGGAAGGTTGCAGAATGGCGACCGAAACGTCGGCACCTTCGCCATGGACGCAGCTTCACCCGGACAGCCTAGTAAATACTGACTCCGGCCGCGGAAGCCTACGCTCTCAATCGTCAGTTGATGTCCTGAGCCACGTAAGGCGCTATTGGCATTTGGCAGGAGAATAGTTTTATTTATTATCGGGTCGATCAATGACAAAGAATTTCAGTGCCCACGATGTAGACACAAGCTGTCTTGTAATTTTTGTGAAATGTTTTCTATTAAAACTAAAAATGTAGGCTGTTAATAATTATCCTACCGACATTAATGAATCGACTCCTGACATCGACAGATCGATGAACAAAAGCGAAGAACGAGTGGCGGAAACGAGGGAATTCTGTTTCGTATTGCAAGTGAGAATGATGGGTTTTCATTAATTAGAAAAGTATTTTGGCATAAAATGCGTCGTAAATTGTGCGTGGGACTGGTTCAGGGATGTTTTATGGTAATCGAGTTAGATCAAAAGCTACAGCCTTCTTGTAAAATTTGACAGCGATCGTCAGCTAGCTATTATTATTAATAATTATGATATCATTAAATAATTTTGAACATTTCTGTTCCATTTAATGGGAACCAGAAACCACTGGGAAGTATAACACACTATCTGCCGATTAATGATGTGAAGATCAAAATTTAGAAATACTTATTATGAAACGACAAAAATAAAATAAAAATATGTGTTTGGTTATGTAGAGAATTTAACTCTAGAAAAGTCCATTTTCTTCCCTTAAAATTATAATATTTTCAAATATAACGTAAAAGTATATATTGCTTCAGAATCGTCGCAAGGTTTCTTATACCTCTCTCTCTCGCTCTCTCGCTCTCTCTCTCTTTGTCACTATCTGTCTCTCTGTCCCTCCCTCTCTCTCTCTCTTTGTCACTATCTGTCTCTCTCTGTCTCTTTCTGTCTCTCTCTGACTCTTTCTGTCTCTCTCTGTCTCTCTCTGCCTCTCTCTGCCTCTCTCTCGCTCTTTCTCTCTCTCTCTCTCTCTCTCAACTCCAAAAACTGTTTTCTTACATTGAGTCGCCTTTACAGCCGTAGGTTATTATGTCGATAGGGAGTGAAAAAGATGAGATGAATTTGCAACTATATGATGCAAACATGATGCAATTAAAGAGGAAAATACATTCTTTTTCGTTTTCAAATTCACAATGTACTCGTATCTTCTGATGCAATGTTCAAACACTAACGAGCGTTGAACATTACGAAACTGGAGACTCGCACTGCGTCTTCCATCGTGATGAGGTCGAAGTCATGTTTTTTTTTAGTGAAACACAAAACCTAAGAACACACCGATTCTATTTTAAGCGTAACGTATGAATAACTTACAATACTGTGCTGTTATATTAAAGCTGTGCTACTTCGCAATGCGAAATGCGAAATTGCTTTGAGAAATATTTTGATCGTATTTTAAACATTTGGTCCTAAGTAGAAAAGCATCGTCACATCAATAATATTTTATAATATTTAACAAATATTAAGTGATTCTTTAGGAAGGGATAATTTGAATAATTTTTTGAAAATAAAAAGCATGTATTTTCTTCGTAATGACAAAGTTGTAAGTAAATCTGACAGACGAGTGAATACGTCGACAATTGATGCTCTGAAAATATCTACAACTTAAAGTTTTAGAAAATTTTATACATTAATTGAAGCTATTGGGGTAATTTGGATTAAACATGCTTTTGGCTCTTAACCACTTTTTCCTTCCAACATCAGATCAGTGTTTTACAACTACAATTTCCTACCTGACATAAACAAATTATGTATTTTCCGAAAAGATTTTTGTAGTAATTCTTAACTTTCAGCATTCATCGGCGAATTGCTACGAAGGAAATAAACTGGTTCATGAATTATTATTTCGGTTAGTTGTAGAACATATTCAAGGCTTCTCTTTTTTGTTATCGTATTAATTACTTTAGTATAAAACCACTATTTATTTACCGTAATGTAAATATATATAGCATTACAAATGTCTTCAAAAACCGTAAAATATTTAATTGTAATCATGACGTATTTTTTGTCGTTTGTGACAACTCCTTTCTCTCACGGAGGAGTAAAGCGAGATGAAAATATTGATGGCTGTGTTGAGTTGTTTGTTTCTCGTCGCGAGGCTGCTTCGGAGTTAGCGCGCTATTTTGGCGCCTTTCTCAAGTAACAGAAGGACGGAAGCCCGGCAGCGCTAATGAGCCAACCTAAGGAGCACCTTCATTTCGGAACGGGATCTCGCCGGGGGGCGCTGCCGTCGTCTGCGATACAATGCGAGACCGCGGCCCGGGAGTTCGGGCCACGAAGGCGGCAGACACTAGATATCGCTCTTGTATAAGTAAAATCTAGCTTCCAATGAGTGCATATTCTTAGCTTTATAATTCTTTGCCGTATAATTTCTGAACCATTAAAATGTTTCATGTATTTTCCGGAAAAGAGAGTGAATAAAAATAAAATTGTTTGGGTGGTAAAATAAAGGACAGAACATGGAGATTAGAGAATGACTTTGACGAAAAATAATATATCATTCCTCTGCTTTTCACGTATTATGTTGTATCCTCTTACTTTAAGGTAATCGTGTAGAAGAAAATAATGCCTAATTTCGTTACAAGATGTAGGGCTTTTATAATCATGATGATCGTACTCAGAACCATTTAAATCAGTCAAAAGAACTACTAAGTTGCGTCGCAAGAGAGCTTAGTTTTGCATTTCAATTTTTCTCTAATATTTATGAGCATCACAATAAATACTCTTAGAAGGAAGCATTATTGTTAAATTTTAATAGCTTAATAGGATTGTTCTGTACTTTATGTAAGTGAAACCCACGGGGACCATTTCTGTACCCAAAAAGCTTTTTAAATTCAGTAATTTAATACACTAAATATTTTTTAAAATGCACTGTCTACAATTCGATGAGTAAAAAGATTGTTAATTTAGAGAACTAAACTCGTAAAGGAAAAAGGCCGAAAAATGTATTATCAAGATTTGTCTTTAAAGTACGAAGTGTGAGGTTTCCATGGAAATCGTTTTAAAAGTTATGTTGATGTTGATAGAAAACTAGATAGAAATTCTCGATAGTATGTATACTCTAGATATATAACTAAACATCAACAGGGAAAAATTAAGAAGCTGTCGTGGATTCAGAATTCATTATTTTACGTGCTGGCAAGAAAATGTTAAGTTACCTTATTTATCACGGCTTATTTTTGTCTTTCTTTCGTATTAGTTACACAAATTTAAATAGCAAATGAAGGCAAACCAATGTACTCCTGTTCTCAACAAGTCATTATTCCCAGTATTACTGTTTCCAAGTATCAATATTTTGTTCTGAACAATAAATAAATTATGCAATACACATGTATTTACATGGCACATTAAAGAAAGTAATACTTATAACTTCGTTGAAAATAACCGCACATATCAACGTTGAAGATTTACGTGGGAGAACGGTCGTTTTGTAAGTTATTACTCCCATCACCATTTATTTAAAGTTTTGTTTCAGAAGCCAGGCATCATTTGGAAACGAAATAGAACCCATGCATGATAAAGAACGGGGCCGTAAACGCCTGTGATAAGCCGCTCTTCCCATTTAATTTTTTCTCTCCTCGTCCTCCTTCCGGGGAAGCATTCCGTGGGCGGTGCTTGGAGTTCCTAAGAACACACTTAGGTTCCGGCGCCACGTAAGAATATGACATTAAGGGGAACTACGTCTTCCAGACTCGTATGTCGGCAGTGAACTTTGAAGATACCTGCGCGGGCGGGAGATAGAGGCGCTGCGCTGCACTTGCCCCGAGCTGCAGTTGCGCGCGCGGCGGATGGCGTTATCCGAGCAGTAACTCGGGAATTCCTCCGGGGACTGCAGACGCGCCAGCCCCTGCGCAGTGGGTTAATGTCGCGTTTTTGCCGGGCAATTTGCTTACGGAATGCAATAATAGCACACCGCTAAAGTAAGTTTCACTCGGAATTGTCTCCACATTACAAACTCGAATTTTCGGTCGTAAATTTCGCGTTTAAGATTCGTGTGAGATGTAATTGCGAACTCATGTCGGGGTGTGTTACCTTACTTGCTTGCTTTATTTATTTATTTATTTATTTATTTATTTATGTATGTATGTATGTATGTATGTATGTATTTATTTATTTATTTAAAAACAATTAAAAACTGAGTGGCACGCTTTAGGGAGAAATGCTTTCTGAGCACTCTTTCTGAAATTCTCGGGTCCCTACCCTAACCCATACACAAGTCGAATTCTGAAGACAGATTAAATGATTATTTTTGGCAAAAATTGATGAGAAAAATTCCCTCCAGTGTAATAAAAAATCATTTCAAAGGAAAATCAGCTATAGATTTGGACTATATCTCTCTTCGTGAAGGAATCGTGGAGGAGTTTCTGCCTTGAGAACATTGAAAACCATTTGGGTTGAAGTATGTTGCAAAAGTTCACATTTTTCGAACTGAACTCAAATATTGCGGCCTGTTATTTATTCCTCAATGCACTATATCCTTCGACTTTAGATCTTCAAATAAAGTTATAAAATTGAGTAATTATTCAGCAATAACGCTTGGAAGAGGGAAAGTTTCCGTATGCCGCGCATTCCTCCTTTTTAGTTGCTCATCACAACAAAATGTCTTCCTAGTTTCTACATTTCCTTTAGGGTATCTGAATTAGTATCGTTGCAATTTCAGAATATAAATTTTAAAATAATTTTTTAAGCCTAAATACTTCATTTTGTACAAAGCATATATTTAGTAAACGACGAGTTTAAAATTATGACGTCATTGAATGCAATGAGCTGCGATAAAAGATGTGGTATGCGAGACATAAATTAGTAGATTTTATTGACACATTTTACGTATTTTCAATACATGATGATTACAACATTCGGTAAATAGTTCGATTAATTTTAAGATACAAAAGCGTTTTCTTGTTCTTTTTTAGATTTCAAATTTAAATCTCACTTAAATTTAAAGGTTGGTATATCTTTATTCGGTATACGCCTTCACTGTTCTCCGGTAATATCAAAGCTAGATGATTTGAATGATGGTTTAAATTTCTTGAGAATCGAATGCTGTAAGAGCAAATGTCATAGTAGTATGATGGTTTTCAAAGTAGTGAAATACTTTCTGGATAAAAGAAACAACAAAGATTTCTGTGTTGGATATTTTAAAATAAAAAACAAATTTAAGTCGGTTTCATTTTTTATTATAAGATTTCTGTAACAAAAAGAAACAATTTTGCTAGTTAGGTTTCTCACAAGAAGAAATCAGTACGATACAATTTTATGTCAAGAATTATTCTTAAATGCTTTCAATCAATTTCTTCACTTAATTGTATATCATTCAACATTTTTCTCAGGGAAAAACTATTCTTCCAGAAGGTATTATTGAGATTTAAAAATGACCATACAGAATACATTCTAGAACAATTGTTTTTCAATTGCTTTCATTACATATTGTTATTTGAATAATTTTGGAACTGTTATAAATAGGTTACTCTAAATTACTCAAAGTAATTTATATTAATCCTGGTTTTAATGTTTTGTATCATGTCATATATTAAGGCATGTTTTATAATGCTGTGGAATTTTCATTCAGACATTTGTAAAAGTAGGTATAGATGTGAAGTTTTATATTGTGAAGAAGGGCATGATTCTATAAGATTATATATTTCCAAGAACCATGAATCTTAATGAATATCTTAAATAAATTAAAGAGTATTACGCCTTCGGCTATTTGTTTTGGTTAGTCATTTCCACAACATTTAACTAGCATTTGAGTGAAATAAAAAACTATTGGACAACTTCATTGGCTAGGTTAAGTTACGAAAAGGGCAAGGTATTTGGAGAATAATTTGATGACGTTAATGAAACAACATCGACTGGAAGTTCCTATTTCCCAGTGCAGGAACGAGTTACAATGATTCGATGTGTATATGTTTTAGAGTTGGTAAATTGCTCTTTCAGACTATTGATTATATTAAATTTTGCTTATGAGCTTTTTCTTTCAATAATACAGTTTATAAACTGAAAGAAATATATTTAAGTTTTTTTTCTTTTTTCTCAAATCTAAGCTAATATAATCATATGTTTACTGTTCAGTGGGGTCAAAAAATATGCTTGAATAAATTTTAATCAGAAAGAAGTTTTTAATTGAGAAAATTCGGACAATGTACAGTAAACAAGCAATTACATACGTTTTAGAACACAATATAAGCGTTAAGAGTAGAGTATACTCCAAATTCATAATTTCAGCTATAGATGTCCATAAGTACAAAATCTCCAACGAGCTAATATAGTCCAAAATATCCACTTGATGAAAATATTTCTCATACATGTGTGTGCAGCAAATATTATTAAGTTAATTAATTAATAAATTCGCACAAAGTATTTAATATTTAAGTGATTTAAATTGTTTACCAAAGAACAATATTATACAAGTAAACTGACAGAGCGTGTTATAAAATGACTAGTTTTATAATTCTATTGTTTCTGATTTCATTTTCCAGATTTTCATCTTTCTTTTCTGTTTTTATATATCATCTTTGAGAAAGACTTGCACAGCATGTGGATATTTTACTGTTTGCCTTTGCCATGCTTTTGTGCCATGTAAAAATAGTAGAGAGCATAAATGTACATCCATATTTAGTGAAGTTACTTGAAAAACAATAACTATCTTTCTAATTTGCTCACTTGTAAATTTGCTTACTTTCTGTTTTGATCTCATTACGTTTCAGCCTCTACGATTTCCCTCAGTATTTTCTGGAATACTCTACCCCACATATTGCGACAAAAACATAAAGGAAATGAGGGAAGAAAACTTTGAGTCAGGAAGTGCCTTACAAAGTTAATGTTCAGCAGTATTACGTAATGTAGTGGGTTAAAATAAAGAAGCCCCACTAGCAGTCTAGTTTTGGCCAACGTACAGCTGCGCGGGCCGCGACGAAGGAGGTGACAGTGGCGCCGTTGCTATGTTGTGGCGCCGCTCTCATATTTTCTTTTCTTTTTTTTTTTTCCTCGCGCGCTCTCCGTGGACCCCAGACTCCGACACCGCCGCCGCCTCCGTCGCCGCCTCCGCCGCCTCCGCCGTCGCCGCCGCCCTGTCGCCCGCTCGCATATAAATTACGGCTACTGGCGCGCGCCCCGTGTTTCTCAGAGTAATAGCCTTCTAAATTTGGCCAAGACGTTAGGGAGATTTATCCTCGGAGCGTCCGTACAATTGGCGGGAAACGTAGGCATTTACCACGTCAACCCTTTAAAAGATATACAGAAGTGGGGGGGGGGGGAGACGTGAAGGAGAACGGAGGAAGGCGCGAAAAGTGCGAGGCAGATTTGATAAAACGCGCTATTTGTTTCGTGTTTGGGGAATCCCAGACGCTGACTATATAGCTATCTCCGTTGTAGCTGCCACTGCTTCCGTATCAATGTCTGCTGGTTCTACCATCGCGGTTTCTTCAGTTGTGAGAAAGGAGCAAGTGTTCCAGACTATGGAGCATGGATTGTTAATGGAGGATTCGTATGACAAGCTAGAGTAAAATAAAGATATTTGGGAAGAGAAATATTCCTTTCGAGAGGTAATTAGTACGAAAGAAGGGAAGAAATGACTAAAAATACAAGGGATAAGAGTGATTGGATAGAACATTAAATTTGGTCTAATGGGAAGAACAGGTTGTGTCCAGAGTTCCGCTGGTTGTGGAGAGCATGGGTGAGGAAGAAGACAAAAGGTAGGGAACGGAAACGGCAAAGAGAAGAAACCAGCCTTGAAGAAAGAACGGGTGGCAAGGCACCGAACGAGGGATTCTGGCCCGAGTGAGCGGGTTGCTCAAGGGGCCACGCGGCAGAGGGAGACTTCCTTTATTTGACACCGCGGTGTTATTTCATACGCGCGGCTTCTCTGGGGCCCATTGAATTTATACGTCACTTGGTGCGGCGGGGGCCGCGCGCGCGGTGCTGAGCGCGGGCGCCGCCTCTTCGTTCTTTGTCGGGCTGCCGCTGCTCCCGCCCTGGTGTTTCCTCTGACGAATCTGTCTCTCCGGCTGCGTACAAATGCGTCCTTTGCGTCTGTTCAGCGGTTGAGGTCCGAGGAAAGGGGATGAAAGATAAGTTGTAGGAAGTTGCGCCAAACACATTTCATTAAAACGCGTCTACCAGTTTATTTACATTTAATTTACATTTTATTTTTCTGATGTTGAATTATAATTATCATTATAGCATGAGATATTGAATGTTTTAAATTAAAATGTTTTGTTTTCGATTTGTTCTTGATATCGTGTTTGATAAAAAAGTGCTTTGTATACAACTTTGCTAATTATTAAAATATGCCCATTGAAAATAGTTTCCTTTCTCATTTGTTCTTTAGCGTTTCAGGTCGTTCTTCAGCGTTTTCAACGCTACAGAATGTACCGATGTGTACTGTAGACACGTGTATACGTGACCTTCATATTCGTTGTATTCAGTTAATTAATTATATTATTTCTCCACAAACTTTCTCTAAATGAATAAATCATTAATAAGTACATACTAGAATTATAACAATGCGGTGAAGGGCAAAACGTTTTGTTTTTGTCTGTTATGTATATATTATTTCTTGTAACATTCTGATACGATCTTATTATTGATAAAAAATATTTAAAATTGAAAAGAACCGTAGTACAATGGGGTTCTCTATTTATGTTTCGATAGAATTATTGAATTATTATTTACTTGGGCAATATCGCGCCTTATATCAGAAAATCCATTTATATATATTTCATGAATCACATACACAATCGTGTATTAAATATAATACACGATTCTGCACTTGGAAGAAATTCTTATTGCTCCTACATTAATTGTCATAAGTACACTGATATTGTTAATAGTAATGCTGCATTATTTATATTGTTTACATGCAAATACAAGTATTTTACAAAGAGTGTACTGTGATTTTGAGAACACTTTTCTTGTTAGAATGATTTTGTCCGTTTTCAAACTTCTTCATCAGCTTGAAAAAGTATTTACAAATTATAACTTGACATCTTGAACACAGATGCATCATTGTATGCTGCATGGTAATGCATCAAGCAAATAACTAAATATCCGACCATATAAAAATATAAACAAACATAATCAAATTTCACAAAGAAAATCACCAACCCAATCTTTCCAAATCTGCTAATAAAACATGATTCGTGGCACTGCTGCTTTCTGGAGAGTTACAATTATTTCTCTATTATATTTTTACGGAAGATACTTCAAATCTCTTAAGTTACGGATAAATTTACTTCATGGGAAGTCAGTAAATGTGGAGGAGGCTGAGTATAATACATGTTGTTACTGAGGGATTTCTTTTTCTTAAATTCAAAAATTGTATCACTTCTTAAAATGATGCGTCATATTTTTGTTTACAATTGAAGGTAGTAAATCAATATATTCTTTTGTTAGAAATATTGTATATTTTGTACAATAATTTATTTTTTGAAAGGCAATGTTTATAAAGATTAACATTAATACATGTGTGTTGAGTTTTAGATTTTCATTATTCTCGACATTTCGAGCGTGTGAGTTCGCTCATCTTCAGGAGATCTATAAAAGCTATATTCCTATTTTTACGGTTATTAACGTGCCATTGTATAATAATTAGCTAAAATCTCATGAGTTTAAACTTTTCTAGTATGTTAAGCACAATAATGCAAGAAAACAGAATTGTTACACTCTGTATTATGAAATCTTTATAAACGTTGACCTTCATAAAACGGGTGCCTTCAACTTGTCGCCAGGCTACGGCAACGTGGCGCCGAAGACCGAGTGGGGCAAGATGACGACGATCCTGTACGCCATCATCGGCATGCCGCTGTTCCTGCTCTACCTGTCCAACATCGGCGACATCCTGGCCAAGAGCTTCAAGTGGATCTTCGCGCGCTGCTGCAAGTGCAGGGGCTGCGCGTGCGACCGGCGGCGGCGCGAGCTGCGCCGCCTGCAGCGCCAGCAGGAGCTGCACCAGCTGCAGGCGCGGCGGCGCGGCGAGGTGGAGCTGGAGCTGGCCGCCCTCGGGCCGGCGCCCGCGCCCGCGCCCGCCGCCCCCAACGCGCGCGCCTGGCAGGTACGCCCCGAAGCGGACTATGCAAATTGGGGACCAGGCGAAAAATTAGAGTTTAATTTAGATGTGAATTGGGGACCAGAAGGAAAATTAGAGTTTGATTCATATGTGAATTAGGGACCGACCCAGAGAACCGCATACGTTAATTGGGGACCATAAGGATAATTATAGTTTAACTCATAATATGTAAATTGTGGACCGACCCAGAGAAGGTCATCGCACGCGCCTGACAGGTACACCCCTAAGCGGTGTATGCAAATTGGGGGCCAGATGGGAAATTAGAGTTTACCCAAATGTAAAGTGGGGTCCGACCCAGAAAAGGGAGAAAATAAATTGGGGACCGACTACCTCATCCCCTTCCAGGTAAATGTGAAAGGTGATAGTTCATTTTCGAAGAACATTTTCATAGCCATTTGGTTTAAAACACAACTTACTCACCAATTTTTCAGCATTAAGTCTTATATATATATCGTTCGAAATATGGTTTAGTTAAACTTGGTTTTCATTGAATTATTCGTTGATTGAATGAATTGTGCTGATCTGGCCATTTTTATATTCTTCCTTTTTCTCAACTGTAGTATTTTATAACGCTGAATATGAAATTTGTACACTCTTGTAGAGCTTTGATTTGCTTTCAGTTTGATATAGAAGCGAGTATGGAAGATTTTCAATAAGACACAAGGAAAAGGTGGATAGCAGCATGGCGGCGACGTCCCCTTGTCAATCAGTCCTTTTCGTTTACTAGTTTGATTTGGTCCCCAATTTACATGAAATTACAAAGTAAGTTTCGCGAAAAAAGATGACAGGATTACTTAGTCCCCAATATACATAAGGCCTCCTGAAGCACACTTCTCCCCTTCTCCCACTTCAGAGGTGGTGTAACTTTACCCTCCACGGCAGCAAGAATATTATATTATTAATTTCAAATGTGCGCGCGGAAATTGAAAGAAAAGAACGCAGACTCCAGTTATGTGAGAGGTACCAATGGTTTTGTTAGATTCCCAGAAACATAGGAAGAATACAAAATCAGTAAATAATTCCGATTTGGTTAAGAAAATGCAAACATTTGATTGTGTTATTCCACCAATTCTCATATTGCATATTTGTATGAACGCATACCCATTTTCGTCACTGCTTTCAACGTACCTGACGCCATGCGACAGCGAGTCTCTAAGAAAGAATACGCATGCAATTAAATGTTTTTCATTTACGTGTCGCTATATGGAACAGCAGCTTTTTTTATGATCTTGGTTTGTAAAAAAAATATTGGACTGGATAAATATACTGTATTATGTTATTACAGTATTCATGAAGACAGGTTTTATTAAAATATTTAATGTACTGCTGTGTTATACGAGAGAATTTTATTTGTTCTTAAGCTGTGCGCATGCTACTTTTTGGAAAACCATTTTGTTTGGTTTTGTTCAGCATTTTTGCTGGAGATCACTAGTGGAAGTATGAACGTGAGGGTACATATACTGAGATGTAAATAATCATGACATTCTAATATGATACGTAATCTTATGAAACAGTCACAAAAATCATTAAATTCTTATTCATATCTTCAAGCTAGAGCTTTCTGCTTCGCGTACCTATTGCAAATCTCAGCACTGCACGGAATCACGTACCATAATGGGTATGAGAGCGTAGCCTTCCGCCAACATGTCTTAGTCGCAGGTGTCAATGTTTCGGCCACCATTCTGCGACTTTCCTTTCCTTGCGACCGCCCTCACATTTCGCCCGGACGAAGGTTGCAGAATGGCGGCCGAAACGTTGGCAGTATGTGTCCAGGACGCGGCGCCTCCCGGGCCGCCGAGTACACAGCATAATGCCATGATAACGGAAACAGCGGCGAGTGGGCATTGGGCGTGTGCGTTGCAGGGCCCGGCGGGCCCGCTGGCGGTGGCGGACCCGGACGCAGCGTTGGACGGCGAAGAGGACGACGACGCGTCTGGCTCGGATGGCAGCTCGCTGGACGACGACCCGCAGTCCATCACCGTGCCCATCACCCTCTGCCTCACCATCATGGTCGGGTGAGTGGTGAAGGAGCGACCACGCCTCAAAGCCAGTTGCAGAGCACTGGATGCGTATTTCAGCTGTCAGAGGTTGATGACTAAGTCGATGGCCTTGTCTTTTTATATGTTTTTTTATAAATATACTTATGTAATATTGATCTGACTATTCTATTAGTATATTTATTTCCTTTTTAAATAATTTAAAAGTTCAAGTTATTTATGATTAAGCCATTTTGGCCTCAAATCATGAAATTAAATAAACGCGACCAATTTTAAAAATAGTGCAACCCAAAATGAACGTGTCCAGCGTTAGGCATGCCAATTGTAACGTAATTAAATATTTCCAATTCATGAACTATTTTTTACTCAACTTATTTTATCATTCCCCAATCTGGGTAACCCTATGTAACGTTTTATGATTTTTTAAATTTAATTTGCCCTGCTATGCTCGTAATTTAATTGCTCTAATAATTCATAATTTGGCTAGCTCTGTTTTTGTATTAAGGTTTTGCATGAGTACGACGTACAACATTCGTCACCTTACCTGCTGGATGTGTGACTATATACAGAAATCACGATTCCTGGAATTTCTGTGGAATTTACTACCTAGTGAATTGATGGCAACTTCAGCCTTTTCTTTTCAATCAACAAATAATATTTTTGTAACATACTTGTAACATGTATCGAGCTCGTTATTAATTCGTGATTCTATGGACTTTAAAGATGATTTAACCGTACGGCTTTGATAAAGTTCGTAAGCTTACGAAATGTCTTCTCGGTTAATATGATGCCGTCGTCTTCTCCAAAAGGGAATGTTCTGGGTCCTCCTGTGGTGTAATTTATGAGCCTACTGTCAGTGTAAACTTTGAATGTTTCTTGCTATTTATACAGTTCGCTATTCGGAAAATCCCACCATGTTTATAGTTTGTTGCTATGCTATGCGTGTCCCTTGGATTTTAACATTATAAATGCATCCATTACGTTGTATTACACTCGTGTGACATTCTGGTATGTCACAATAGGGTTAAAGCCTGGATATATAAAGCGTTTTTCAATCTGAGACATTGTTGCTCGAAAAGCATGAAAGTTCAGTGATTGTTGCATTCTGTTAGCAAAACTACTCTTACAAAGATTACTTATTATCTTATTACTACGTTATCAACAATACAATAGTGTGTAAAAGCTAGAAAAAATTATCTGCTTATCTTTGATGAATTTTAAAATGGTATAAAGGATACCTTTGCAAAACAAATTACGTATCGTACAAACTTCTACTACACTACGAATTTTAAAATAGTCCGGAAATATTTAAAATTGTGTTAATTCAATTTATGAGATCATTTTAGATTTTGAGAAGATCCTTATTTCGATAACCATTTTAGACGGACGATCAGACACGCACACGGTCAGTCGCACGGACGGACGGAAAGACAAACATTTTGCCGTCATTCGATTTTTCGGCTTGAAGGACCTCCAAAACATGGATTTTGGCTATGCCACGTACATAAAGAATGTTTTTTTTCAAAATTTATCTGCTAGATTGATCAACTTTTTCGTTACTAGAACCCTGAAATACGAGTTTTTGTGCCACATATTCGCTGTTTTTGTGGCGCAGCATTACATAACTTTCTCTCTACTGCACAAGCGGTAGCGAGAAAGTAAAAATCTATAAATCCCTAAATCCCAACTTTTTACGGGAATTTATATTTCTCAGATCAAAATGTAAATAAATAATTTACTGCTAATGTTATGAGAAACATGTTAGTACCTTTTTACCGCATTTACTGACTTACCCTCTACACATTGTTTTATAAAACGTCTTTATCTGCGCCGTTTGTGTGTGCGTGGCAGCTACGTGTGCGGCGGGGCGCTACTGTTCTCCCGCTACGAGTCGTGGGACTTCCTGGACGGCTCCTACTTCTGCTTCATCAGCCTGAGCACCATCGGCTTCGGGGACATCGTGCCGGGCGACAAGATCTACGCCAGCCAGGGCATCGAGCTGAGCTTCATCCTGTGCTCCATGTACCTGATGCTGGGCATGGCCCTCATCGCCATGTGCTTCAACCTCATGCAGGAGGAGGTGGTGGCCAAGATGCGCGGGCTGGTGGCGGCGGCGCGCGCCGTGTGTCGGTGCTGGGGCCGGCGCGACCGGCTGCGCGAGGTGGCGGCGGAGGCGGGGGCGGCCGCCGCCGCCGTCGTGGTGCCCGGCGCGCTCCGCACGCCAGCCGCCGCCGCCGCCGCCCCTGCCACTGAGGACTACGACGTGGACGAGGTGGCGGAGGAGGAGGAGGAGGAGGAAGAGGAGGTGGTGGTGGTGCCGAGGGCGGCGTCGATGCGTGGGAGACGCGGCGGCATTTGAGAGGTGCGTGCTAGAACGTTCATCCAGCGCTTGGCCGCGGTAATAATAATTCAAGACTTGAAATAAAAAAGGCTGTAAGTGCCATTTCTGTTAAATTTACGTTTTTACCAAAATAATGATGAATGAATCAAGCCATATAAAATAAATAATAACCAATGCCCAGACGCATTCCTTAATAGTGTTACGGGATGATTATAAATGGCAGACGTTGTACGTGACAATACGTTGAACGGATACATAAACTAATTTTTCTCGTAAGTATAAAAATGGCAGTTACATCCTTTTTTATTTCAAGCTTTCAATTATTACTAGCTCTAAACTAGCTTATATAGAATACATACTTAATGTTACTATACCTACATTGTTTCTAATTGTTACGCGTTGTTTTGTTATAACGTATTTCAATTTCCTATTGTTGTGGAGGGTACAACATTCACGGTAGAATGTAGCCGATTCATCCAGTGGTTGCCCGCGAAAATAATAATTACAGTAGAGTCGCACTAATCTGAGATTCCGTGCAATCCGAGGTGGAAAAAGGTCTCATGTGCCCCAAGTCACACAATCAAGCGGCGATAATCTAGAGCTAGCCGTTCACGGGCTTGCAACACTGCGTCGACGGTCACGTGTGCAGCGGTCGGTGCCAGTGTCAGTGTGTCTACTGTAATGTTACTAGTCTTCACATTAAATTTGACTTCGTTATACAATGCAGTTGATTATTCCGTTAAATGTTTTTCTGTGTAATCCGAGCTACCAATTACCTCGGGTTATCCTAACTCCGCTGTCTTCGCTGTAAGCTGTGTCACATAAATCATCGTACTAAATGTTAGTGTACCCAAAATGATTCAAATTTTCGTGGAATCCAGCGTCTTTACGTTAGTATTAGTATTTAGTAGTATTTTAATTTCTCAGTGTATTATGTCTAGAATGTTACACTTCATGTCAACTCTGCTACCTACGTTCTATTACGGGAATAATTTCTTGTAAAAGAAAATTCCAGTTTTACAGGTTGATTAGTACATTATTAAGTCCTCATTTACATTAACTATATTTTCTTAATTTATGTATATTACGTTTATTGAAACAAACTTTCAAGTACTGTGTGAGTAACCCTAAGCGTGTAATAATAATTACATACCTTCTATCTAATTTATTCGATTATATCATACACAACACGATTGTACGAGTTTATGAGTGCAATTACTAGTACGAGTTAGTCGTGTTTCAATCTTAAGAAGTTAATCGTATCCCTTTTCTTAAAGAAACATGAGAAATACTGAAAACTCTTTGAAGTAATAAATTACTAATCGATCTAATTTGCTGACTGTTGCAACCTATTGAAACATAATCATTAAAAGTTTGCAATAATTATTAGAAAGTTTAGAAGAGCAGGTGCAATTTCCTTTGGTTAATACGAGTATAAAGCTCATGTCGAAAACTGCCAATTATTTTCTATAGTTTGATGAATATACGGCACCCATATATTTGTTTCCTTAACGGCAATACACGTAACTACTTCCGTTGACGTATTTTCTAATTATAATTTTGATATATATTCACTAGAAATTTATTTGAGCGCAATGATGAAGTCTGTTCTTGCAAATTACAGTTTGTTGGCTTTGCCAACTGCATGAAAATACCATCAGTGTATTATGAGAAAAATGCTAATGATCGAAGTAGGTTTTTTTGTCATGTGGGCACATGTCTTTCAATGCAGAGGAGTAATACTTCTTGCGTGCTAAATCCTTTCTTATTACTAAACTTTTGACATTTTTTGAGTTTGAGTGAGAAAAACGAACAAAAATATTAGATGCACATTTTGTGTTACTGATGCAGTATATGCTGAAGACTACTCCAAAATACTTTCTACTTTACTTTAAATTTTTAAAAGCACTATAAAATTCTATGCATTTAAATTTCTGTATTTACGTTATCTTGTAATTAATCAGATGAAGGGAAGTACTCAGAGAATAGTTTTAAAATATTTGTATGCTTAATCCATACCACCAATTTTTTAGCTTAGGCAGATCGCTGATTAAAACTAAAGAACACGGTAATATGGATAACAATTACCCTCGTTACGATAATTTATCTCTAGACTCTTTTTTTAAATACTATGTTGAACCAGAAACCAGTATGATAAAAGAGAAATAAAACACTACAAGTGCTTTATTTTGAGAGATATTTAGTGCAATTTTGCTATTTACAGATGTGTTAGTGTCATCTCGAGTCCTCCTCGTGCTGTGGAGAGAAATGTGAGTGGAATGCCCACCAGCGGTGAACATTCGTTGTTCCAAGTACCCTGGGAGATGCAGTTCAAATTTCAGTGCTCGAATGCAATGGAATTTCATTAGGTAAGTTACAGAGTTTGGTAAAACTGAGAAAGCAATTTTTTATTAAAAATGTTTGAAGGTTTCATTGGCGTATACTGCTAAAATATGTTTTATGTATCTCTTCATTATCTGTGTTCAGTTCATGATTAAAAATTATTGTTCTCTAATATTTAGTGCACAGAAGTAGAAAAGATGCTGTTGCTTTATAGGTAAAAGTATGTGGTTCTTTGATCATATTCATTTTCAGTCATCTTTTTGTTACAAGTGTTCGTTATACGTTTGAAATTTCGAGCGAATTATATTTAGCAGCTTTGTGCAAACTTGTTATTTATAAAAAAAATTGCTATGTGTTAGTATAATGCAGTTCTGTGAAAAACCTCTTGACTTTAAACATGAACAAACAGACACAATGGAGTAATTTTGGTTTTAAGTTGCTGCTTTAAGAGCTAAATATCGATATTTTGTGTAGCAGTGGTTTGGGATATAGGTTTCCGAAGTATCCAGGTATCGACGCGTGAAGGCGCAACTGTCGTCCGCGCGTGGGCGGGGCCCAGGCCTGGGTGCTGGTGACACGGCCGGATGCCTGTGGCGGAGCGGCAGATCGATGGCGGCCCCTCATTCCCTCGCGCGTGGAGCCACGCGCCTCCTGGCCCCAGACGTCACGCCTTCCCTTCCATGCCCTACCTTTCCCCTCCCCTCCCCTCCAACCCCATCCCATCCCTTTCTTTTTCATTCCTTCCCTTCCCTTCCCTACTCTTCCCTTCAATTCCCTTTCTTGCCCATAATTTCCCTTCCAATCCCTTTTCTTTTCCTTCCTTCACTTCACTTCACTTCACTTAATTTCACTTTATTTTCCGTGCCTTCTCATCACTCACCCCGCTCCGCGCTTCATTCTCCCGGGACCGTGTTTCCTCATAACGTAATGCTCATATCTCTGTGATCGTTTCTCATTGCTCATGTTTGCTCCTTCTCAGTTCCTCCGTGCCGTATTGATTTTGTGGGTCATTATATGATTTTGAAATTATAGCTGTTTTTGAAATTATTTTTTGTTGCGATCTTTTGGAGTTCTGATAGAACCTCGTCAGTTGCATTCTCTATTATATTCAGTGTTAGGTTGACGTTACTTTTTTAATCCTTTGTGCATTCAACTATTGTATGTCCAACATGCATAGGGCTATGGGAAGTAAAGGCTCCGTCACATTAACCTTCTTCGAAATTTGTTTCCCCTCTTCCAGGCCTCTCTGTGCAGGTAACGGCTCAGGGGACATATTCTGATTTCCACTGACATGAAAGGAAGAATACGTGGCAAACGCAATGCTTCATGGGAACATTTGCCCTATATTACCTCTTATTAACCCAGTTGTGCTAGAATTCGAGACCGAATCTCTCTGGTTAGCAAACGTCTCGTACGTACTATGCTATTATGACTCTTTACCTTTTAATATTTAATTGAGATTAATGATGGTCAATGATGATTAATAACTATTTGTTCTACAAATAGTTAATCACATTTGGCTCTTTGGAACAAAATTTCAATTTCGTTCAAACTGTCAGATTAAATTCTTCATAACTGAACACCTCAATTATACAAATTGCTGCGAACGGTAACATAGCTTTCTTTCAATCACTTTCCATACCCATCCTAAAACTCGGGATTTTTAATCATTCTTTCCTCTACGAACAGAATGTTCTCTAGCAGTATGTAGTTGTACCCAGTTGAGAATTCCTATACAAATTAAATCACAACTAAATGTAAAATATCAACTAGCGTTTTCAGTTTTATGGAAATAGCCTCTAATTTTATCATTGAAGAGAATTCGGAGAGATCTATACTTCTAAATGACATTTTTACTTGAATTTTAACCTGATGTTAAATTTGGAGAGAATTCCAGTGATAACAGTATTGTTGAAATTTTTTGTCCATTCATTTTTGTTAGAAATAGATCGTACATATGTTCATCAAAATAAACCATGTAAATTTAATTACAGGCCTCAATTAAATGAGTTTTCTTTACAGATGTTACCAAAGTTCAATTTGTAATTTATTTATGTAAATATTCCCGCACACGCAGATAGATGTCCATAAGAGTTATTGCAATGTGTCGAAAGCACTTTCTCGAAATATATTTCTATCAGGAGAGACACGGCGACGCCCGCTTTGATATTTCAGGTTATAACGTTTTCAGGGAACAGCGTCATAGTTGATACAAAACTGCACCTTCTTATCTTTCGTCGTATGTTCCGTTGACGTAACTATGGGATAATCAAATAAATTCAGAGCTATTTATAGGTTTTCTTATGTTGGTAGTATATACCCTCACAAATATTTTATATTGTGTTATATATTATACGAGTAAGTCTAAGAGAGACATTTTCAAAGAAGGGAATACCTATCTAGAGCGGCGAGGTTCGCCTGCGTTTCTGAGTAAAGTACATTTCCCGAAATAACTACATTTAATTATACTACATTTAATATTTAAGCAATTAATTTTCTACTTTTCAATATTTCATATTTTTTTCTTTTAATTTCTTATTTTTACGTACCACAATGTTTAACTTGTAACAATTATGTATATGATAATTCAAGTCCTTTATCAAATAATCCGTTTTGGTGCTTGGGCATCCTTCCCCAAGTTTTGCGCTTGTCTTGTGTCTCTTGTTCTTTCTCCGCCTCTTGTAAACGAGCCGGCGTGCGCCTCAGAGCGACGGCAGGGCTGTCGGTAGGTCGTCGACATTTCGGGGGCGTCCCCTCCGGCATGGGCGTGGGCGTCGCCGCAGCGGGCGGGCGGGCGGGCGGTCGACTCCGGGCCCCGCGCTTACCTGCGGCTGCCGCCTCATTTACCTGCGGATTACGCGCCCTGTTGCGGCTCGACGTGGCTCCGTTGCCGCCCGACTGGCGGGCGCACCCTGTCTCGGCACGGCTCGGGCCGCCTCGACGTCCCCGCCCCACCCCACCCCGTCCTGCCCTGTCTCGCCCCGCCTCGCCCCTCCCCGCCCCGCTCCGCCCCTCCCTGCCTCGCCCCCGCTCCACCCCCGCCCCACCCCCGCCCAACCCCCGCCCCGCCCCCGCCCCGCCCCGCCCCCGCCCCCGCCCCGCTCTGCCTTGCCCCGCCTCGCCCCGCGTCGCCCCGCCTCGCACCTCCCCGCCCTGCCTCGCCCCGCTTCGCCCTGCCTCGCCCCTCCGCGCCCCGCTTCGCCCCGCTCCGCCTTGCCCCGCCTCGCCTCGCCCCGCCCCGCACTGACTCGCCCCTGCCCCGCCCCGACTGACCCCTCCCCAACCGCCCCGCCCCGCGGCTCCCGACGGATTATGGAGACGCGGCGCCCGGACATGAACTTCCCCCGCTGACCGGGGCAGGGGCTTTGTCTAATCTCGGGTGATGTTTGGGATTTCGTTAACGTCGCGCCTGTGCAAATCGTGAATCGCAGATGGGGTGACTATTGTTTAAATGTTCTTTGTATTTAACCGGATAAAATGTCAGTGAATCAATCTGGGACTTTAATTATAGTTTGTTTGCTTTTATTTCATTTTAAACAATAAACATGCTGCCATTGGTAGATTGATGGTTAAACACGACGTTGGGGGTAAATTACGATCTGTATGTCTTTAATATATGGTTTCCAAAAATTCACATATGTAGGCTTGGGAGACGTTTCGAGTAAGAAATCGTTGGATTTTCTTAAATTACGCCTAAAAACATAAAATAAAAGTTTGTGATTTAAGAGTTGTAATTTGTTCTATTAGTAAATACTTTTACGTAATTTTTTAAAATTTAACCTTGATAACTATGTTATATTTTTTATTGCGGCTTTGAAAGTAGTACAGTACAAAACATGTCTATCAAATACTCCATTATGGATTTTATCTTTCGTTTCTACAGATTATTTCTTTCTTTATTAGGGAATTGAAACGCACTCCGCATGCCAGCAGCCATTTTTTAATACGATTATTAAAATGACATACCGGCATAGTTGGGTCAGGGCATCAACTGCTTCCTTCGCAGTGTCTCTGACCTGGAGATTTTAGGATTCGAGTTCCGACGGAGGAGGATTTTAGACACTAGCTCCACAGCTGGGTCGCATTCAGCCGCCGCTGGCACAGAATTCTAGCGACCGGCTACTCTGATTGGTAGTTTTCCGTGGTTTCTCCGATCAACCCCAAGCGAACGCCGGAGCGGTACTTTAAACGCACCGCGCGCGATCTTTCCTTCCTGTTCATTGCCCTATCCTCTCCCTTATACACACACACACACTTCCATGCTCGTTACTACTACCACACATGTCGGGGGTCCGCTTGTCCCGGCTGGAGTGTGCCCCGCTGGTGAGAGATACGTGGTTGGGAACACCCTGACCTCTGTCACCACACGAAGAAAGAGACATGCATTATGCTTACGGAAGTAATGATCTTAGCGGTTGACGCGCTCGGACACACGAAATAATCAGTCAATTAAGGTAATCAGTCATCCAGAGGTAGGATACTAAGATTTGGTTGGTCGGTTGATTAGTGATTCCGGGCGCGTCAACTGTTAATATTATTATCCCCGTAAGTTTAGTGCATGTTTTATCGCGGGAGGTGGCGGTATTCACTCTAAGGAAATGTACCCGAGGCAATGCATGGCCCAGTGCGTGGCATGTGGCTTCTTACCCCTGGCCGCATCGGAGGCTCGCGGCGCCATCTGCGCGTCGTCGTGGGAGAGCAGAGGCGGCGCGGCGCGGCGCGTCCCTGCGCTGATGCGATTTGCCCCTGCAAATCCCTTCCCGAGCGCCGTTCGGCCGCCCGCGCTCCTTCAATCCCCCCCTGCCCCCGCTCCCGCCCCTCGTCGCTTCTTGCCTCGCCAAAAGTCTCGGCCCTTCGCCGCCCTGCCGCGCCTGCCCTTCCGCGCGCCTTCGTGCGCCTGCGCGCCGCCAGATCAGCTCGCGCTTAACCTTAATGACTGCCGTCTCTAATGCAGTGACCGCCGGCCGCCATTGTGTCTCGTGCACCCACACGCTGGGTTACAGGGTATCGACTGCGTAAGCGGGCCGTGTCTATTTGCATCGACGGTACAATGAGTGGATTAAGGAGCTCCTCGCTCCTCTCCCTTCCTGGATTCAATTTGCATTCACTGTGCTCCGTCCGGTGAACTTGCTATAATTATTTCACATATAAACCTTTGGTTGTCTGATTTATGACATTCACTGCTATCATTCACTCTTTCATTGCCAGCTGTCATTTTCTTCATGTAGTAGTATTCTATTCTCAAAGCCATTTCACATGTCTTCTTGTAAAACTTAATACTTTTTTGTATACGTAAGCTTCCGCGGCTCGAATCCATGAATTCTCGGCTATCCGGGAGACTCCGCGTCGTTGGCTGGGGTGGAAGCCTGCGACATGTCAGGCGAAACGTCGGCACCCCAGCCAACGACACGGCGTCTCCCGGATAGCCGAGAATTCATTAATACTTTTTTTTTACTTTCTTTAGTTTTAATTATATTAGACGTTTCCAACTATGCCCTGTAGTGATCATGTGTCGAATCATTTAACAACCGTGGCCGTTCTCATTAATAGTTCCTGTTTACCATCCTGGTTTCTCCGCCCCTTCCAGCCATTGACAGATCTCTGACACTACATGTCCTTTCACCCCGTCATGGTACTTTTACATCTATCTGCTCAACCCAAGCATTGAGTGGTTGTGGCTCTCCATTGTACTGTCTGTCTGAAGACCTATTTTCCATTTCCTCACCTTGATGTTACCCAGACTCTCCTCTGCCATACCACTTCATCCATTGTGACTTCATCTTCACATCTCAACCTAGCTACCAATTGTGATTCCATCTTCCAACTAATAATTTAGTTTCCACGACTGTGTTTCTTGACAACCCTTCTACATTTACTACAACTTTCTTGTCCCTTCGCGTGAACTTTTCCTCCACCTCGATCCCACATTCATTCACCAGACCATCAATAAACCCACATGCACACCCATTGGTCTATTCCCTCAATCACTGACTCCTCATGCAAACGGACTTTTTCCCATCGAAACATCTACTCACCCATCCATATTCCTATCTACCTACTCACCCATATATCTAGACTTCCACGCGCATATCGGACGTTGACCAACCCTCCCACTAGCACGTGCTCTGTCGCCCTGGGTCGAAACTACTCCTCCACCAACTCCCCGACAGCCTCCTGCTTCCGTTTCCGTGTGTCCAGACCACTTGTATCAGGCTCCATCACCTCCAAACGTCCCGTTGCACACGCTTGTCCTAGCGTGTCGCTCCCCACCACTTCAGCGTACTTCCGCCTCTCCACTCCACCGCTGAGCCAATTGTGTACACTCGCCTCTTTCCTTACTTTTCCATTTCTTACCACTATCTGAGCCTCTCTTTATACATCTGTGTAGTTCAAACGAAGGTACTTTTTGTTTAGGAGGAAGTTTAAACTTCTTACTCAACCTAGGGTTCATCTCTTACTTCTTTGATTCCCCTACCCTTCTCTCCATTGTTTTACCCCCTCTTTGCATTCTCCTCACATACCAGGCGTCTCATGTTAACGATAGACGACACCGGTTATACTGAACCTCTGGGGAACAATTTTTGGTTCTCTGTGTCAGAGGTTCACTGCAGGACAAAAGAAGTTTCTCTAGAAATATTATTTTTTTATTTTAGAATATTAGTAAAATATCCAAACACCGCGAATTGAAAATATCACTATCTTCATGTAGTTTTAAAGATTTTTTTATTACTTTGTGTAGAATGCAGATTTGTAATATTTTCTATATATCCTTCTCCAGAGACCGTGCTTTCTCCTTTTTTCTACATTGTTCTCATTTTCATATTTTAGTGCAGTCTTTACACTCTTAAATCATTCTTGTACTGTTATAAGAATTTATTTTCTTGTATCCTCATTGTCATCACTCTAGCTTTCTTTGGTTCTGGAAGACACTTTCTCAGCATTTATGACGTTCCATCCATGATATTTCACTTTTTAATCGCAAAGTACGCGTCGTTTGACTCTTTAAGACCAACAGAATTGACACAGAGGAGCTACAACAACTTTTTCGGTGTACGTTCCAACTTTCCCTTTCATTCGCCATATGTGGTACAAAAAATATCAAGAGACACTTCGCTTGTACTCATAGTGTTATTGAAATCTGAGGCTCTGAGGTATATTTTTCCTGGAAGTTGTATTTCGTGTGTTGAAAATATGGAGAGTTCTCCTCAACCAAATCATCTATAACAGGGTTGTCCAACTGGCGGCTCACGGGCCGCATGCGGCCCGCGGTGCCATGTACTGTGGCCTACGAAATGTTATCATGTGGAAAGTGAATGTCTCATTCATTTATGACGGAGAGTAAATTGTGCGCTTAGCCCACGCATCCTGCCAAGGCCAACTCACTCTTTAATGAAAAAATTGGTTAAGTTTAGATTTATGATTTCTTTTTCAGTAAATTCAGTTATTCAAAATCATCCTAATGTGTTTCATTGCGCTATGCATGGCACAGCGTGATATTACGCATGGTTACATCGCCCCTCCCCCCCGTTTCAAAGCAGCTGGGCAAAGTGCCGAAAGCAACAATATAGGAAAGTCAGGTGTGTATCGCCCGAGTAATAAAAATATGGCCCGCGACCAAATTAAAGGATTTAGTTGTTGCCCTTGAGGCCTTGCAAGTTAGACTCTTCCGATCTAGTATTTATTTGTTATGTAGTACGTGGATCGAGGCCAGTGACTCTAAAACGAGAAGTTCACTTCAACGGCCTTCACCATATGCTGAGCCACCAGTCCTCCCTTTTTCCTTCCGCTCCCTTCTTCTCCCTTCGCGCCGCCCGCCCGTCCGGAAGACCTCGCGCCCTCGCCGGCCCTCCACACGTGCGTCGATCGCCGCGCCCCCCGCGGCGCCAAGCGGCAGCTTGCCACTCTGCGGCCCCTGATTATCCCCTCCTCTCCCCTCCCCTCCCCTCCCGCCGCCCCGCGGAGCTCTTTCGCGTCGAGGGCTTTTCCGCTGGGCAGACAAGGGGCGCGAGCCCTTCCCGGAAGGCGCCTTTATGCGGAAGGGCAGATGGAAGGCGCCGACGGCGACGCCTCTGTCGTCGCGGCTTCACGCGGAAATTCGTGTCTGGGAGCGTGTCGAGGATATTTCTTTTGAGTTGAATCCTTTTGTGATTTTGGTTCGTCCATTCATTGCTTGTATGAACAATAAGTAGATAGTGCTTAAGGAACATAGGATAAATACGGAAAAAGTATATAAAGAGAGTGGAAAAAATGCGTTGCCGAATAGTGAAGAGAATAGAGAATAGAAAACAAAATATCGAAACTTTGAAGTTGAGAGATAAATCGGTAGTAGATGGTTGTCTAGAACAATAAATACTAGTCGTACTCGTATTATCAACTCGTGCTAGAAATGAACACCTCGATCAAAGCACCGAATTGAATTTTAGATTTTAGTTATCGTATAATACTCTCAAAACATAGTCATTCTTAACGATAATTACGATGTTTCAGTAGGTGTGAAATATTTTAAATTATTCTGTTGATGTGTGTATTTACGTTAAGTACTGTGTAGGGTAGGTTTCCTAAATCACATGCATTACAATCTTAATGAGTGTTTCTCTCAATTCGAATCAATAAGAAAAGTGTTCGAATCAATAAGAAAAGACTTTGCCGAACAACTGTGTTCTAAAAATTGTTAAATTTCATCGTGACTTAGAGACCAACTTAGCAGAACTTTTAATACATTGCAAAATTGCTGAAGACATTTCACTGTTTAATTTATTGACTAAAATCTGTGAATTTATGTAGCTACTGAGTACTACAAAACTTTGAGAATCAAGCATTTAACCCACTGTTTAGTAAGATCTAAGATCTCACTATTTACATACACATATCATTCACTATTTGTATATTCCTGGTTCTGTTATTCCTATATTCCTTGAGATGTATTATGATCAATAATTAATTACCAGTATCTAACGAGCTAATACGCTCGATTATTTATTTTTCCTAAAGTTGACTGATTCACAAACGGTCTCCCCATATTAATCACCCACAATTTTTGCTGTTCTTGAAGATGAATAGAAAATATATTTAAAAATCTAATAACAGTGCTTGTCTGAATATGATTACGCTACAAAATTTTTATTTTGACCAATTGCAATGTATTTTTACACAGAACAAAAATAATGCAGGGAAAACATGACACAGAGCACCAGATTTTTGCGGGTTGCTGACACAACACGACGTGTGTTGTACTACCTATGACTTACTTTCTTCTGAAGCATTTCAAAATGATATCATGAACTTGCTGGTAGGGTCCCGCTGTCTCGCTTAAGTGAGGAATAGTAATGCACAGAAGTCATGATTCTTCTCGTCGTCTTTCATCTTCTTTGTCTCCTTCAGGGTCTCCCAGCTAATGGCAAAATGACACGCCAATTAAGTGACTGCTGCAAGAGGAAGCGTATAACGCATAAAAGTAAACAAGATGCGTAATACAACTATTGGCGGGCAACATCGCTCTTTTGTGATTAGAAAGAAATATTCTTGACTGTTCCCCACTATGCATTATTAATTTAAATACTTAGTTTTTCTATAACCTATAACGGTTACGAGTTAATTTTATTCATCCGTTCCTTCAAGTTGTATTCGTATTTTGACATTATATGTCTGGTAAAGAGCAATTGGCCTCGGTACCGTTAGATTTTGGGATTGCTAGTAGATCACCCACCCGGATAAGTCGAATTCGCTTAACCTTCGTGACTGATGAAGTTAACGAATTCGGCTAGCGATGCCGGTTTCTTGGCCGTGGCCTTTCAGTAGAACCGTCCCAGCATTCGTCTGGATGTCCGAGGGAAAACCCCAGTCAGGGTGGTCGGCTCGGGGATCAAACCCATGCATCCCGAATGCGAAGTCAGCGCGCTATGCCCTGAACCACTTCGCTCAGTGTTCCTAGATTGGTGAGGCACAAACCTATATTGATATATTTCAATACTTTTAAAGTTAATAGACAGGGCAGTTATTATAAATGAAATCTTTGTATCTGTTTTAGTACAGCCTTTAACTTTGACTGCACATGAAACTGTGCATTTGTATTTCAATCTGTGTTTATTTCATAGTTCCCCTCGTATCCTTTATAAAGCAAAACACATCGAAAACTTTCGGACTATAAAACACATGTCACGCGTCCGTTCTAGGTCAGGTGGCGATAGGCGAGCATAACGCACCGGGGCATCGATTAGTTGCGAATCGCTGCTGGTGTATGACTAGGAGCGGCGCGTGTTATTAACAGTCGGCGGATGGTCGATGGCGCCTGAACGCTCAAAATGATGCACGTAGCAGCCGTCGACCCCGGGGCAGTGTACCACAGCGCCGCGCGAGCGCAAGAGCAAACGAGGTGGAGGGCGTCGGCGAGAGCGAGTTCGAAAGTACGCACGGATGAGAAAGACGGTAAGGGTGACGGTGAGGGCAAGTGAGCGCGGGATGAGGGTGGCAGCGCAGGTGGTGGCGTGGGCGACGGAGTGGGCGTGGGCGTTTGCGCGGGCGGCAGCGCGGGCAGCGGTGCGAGTGGCGGCGCAAGGTGTGGCGAGGGTGAGGTTGGTGGTGCGGGCTGTGGCGCGAGCGGAGCCGAGGGCTACGACAAGCGAAGAGGCGAGGGCGGCAGCGTGGGCGGTAACATGGGCGGTAGAGTGGGTGTAGGCGAGGGCGGCGCCGGCGCTGGCAGCAGGGGGACATCAGTATGGGAACGTTAGCGTCGGTGATGAGGTCGGGGGGGGGGGGGTAGTGAGCGGTGGTGTAGTAGGTGCATGGGCGACAGCGAGGACAGGAGGGAACGGAAAAGAGGAGAATGGCGTGGTAGAGTGACAGTGGGCGTGGCGCTTCGGACTGTCTGTACGAATGGCCAACTGAATACAAAACTGCCATGTGGAATTGCAAATAGAATGCTTGTAAGTCGCACAATATGCATTTATGATAGTACACATAGCTTATCTGGGCTAGGGGCAGGGTTCAAACACACGGCGTCGATGGCTGTGGGTTAAAAATCTGCGTAAAGTATAGGTGTTTTCACAATGCCGTTGCGGTTTGCTTTTCACGACTACGTGTCACATGCGGACCATCCTCCTGTATCCACAATCATTCACATCTCAGGGCCATCCCTAAGCTCCATCTTTTGTATATACTCGTATAATACACGTAGAAAAGTTTTGTTTACAATTTATACGAAACCATTAACACGAAACTCCTTAAGTGCTCTGTTGTTGAAGAAGAAATTATCCTTCGGTCAGCATCGCAGATATTTTAAAGGTAAAACAGTTTTGCAGGTTATGGCTTAGGTGAGAAATCAAGCGCACGTGCAACTCGCAGCACACATTACGACGGCGCTACACACTCGACCTTCAGAGACCCTACTCTTCAGTGACACGGATTAGGATTTTTACGCCATAATGAGCAAAATGAGACTTTTTTGATCATTTTATTACATTTCTGAAAAGTTCTTGTGGCCTATAGCACGGTTTGGTAAAAATACTGGAGGTTGAATTTCAGTGTGAACTACTTTCATTTTTAAGATTTGTTGATTTAAAAAAGTACTTTTGGGGGGGAATTGATGATTTTTGTGAAAACTCTTTGGGTCCCTTTTATTACATTTGTTGGAGTTTTCGCTCTCCTGAGTTGCCTATGCATTCAAAACTTTCTGTTTCATCTGCCAAAGGAGTCACTGTACCATCCGCCGCTGCAACGTTTACAAAAGCATTTTTGAATTTTAAATTTAATTTCCATATTAACATATGGGAAACTTGTGGAGGATCATGCGAGGAAATAAGCTGGGACAGGCGAGGTCATATTTATATTTCTTAAGCAGTACTTTAAAAAATGATATCTCTCTGAACCCTCTGCTATATTTTTGGAACATTAGTACTTCTTAATAATACCCCCTTAGTTGCATGCACGTCACACTTTGTTGCATGCACGAGTGGTCACAAACAAGCGCGAATTCCAAAGATAAGTAAAATTATATTTAGGCTTAAATACGCCCGTTATGACGGGCTTATAACATTTTAATGTCCAGTCACGGACTGACCGTTCGATATATAGGGTCCAGAATGAAGTTATTTTGAGTTTAAAATAATGATGCTGTACAAATTACAAATTGTTCGCACGGGACCAGTTAGACATACACCCAGTGAAAGACAAATACAAACCGCCACTAAGATAAATTGCTTAAGAGGAGGATTAAACAAAAACGAGTACGATTGACCCATGTGTGAGACATTTACTTTTTTGAATTGATTGTTGGGGCTGTGAATTTTTTATTAATTTGCGGTGCAATCAGTAGCATAGTTTTACAGCAGAACTTGATGGATAAACTATAATAATGTTATTAGTATTCGTGAGAAACGAACAGTGGGCGTTGAATCCATTTAACATTTACTTACGAGTAAATGTCCACAGAACATGGGAATAATTGCGTAAGGGGATCTTCCCTTTCGTTTCATGGTTTTATGTGAACCCGGCAGGGCCTTCTTGCTGGCCGCCGCTGTGCGGGCAGCGTGCACCGCCGGCCGAGTGCAGAGTCGTCGGGGCAACACTTCGTGTCGCTTCGGCGGCCGCTCTCGCAGCGCGATAACGTCCACGCGCCATGCATTTCACATCAGCCCGCGTCCGTTCCGCGACGCGTCACCTACGGCGCGGCGCCCAGCGGACGAGTGGGCGGGTGAGTTGTCGGTCGGGCGCGCGAGGCGGTCAGTCGACGGGAGGGTTAGCGAGTGGACATGATGGCTGCGGAGAGCACATGCTGGCGAGTGAACCAGCAGGCATGTGGGCAGATGAGGAGGTGGGTGACAGAGGAGTGAACACGTTGGAGGGCCAGTGATTGGCCGGGCGGGCCGGCGAGTGGGGTAGTGGGTTTGCGCGCGGATGATTGGTCGGGAGGTTCAGAGCGGACGAGGAGATGGCCGAGTGTGATGGGAAGTCGGTGGGCGGCTTTCAGGCTAATGGGTGAGTAGGTGGGTCGGTGAGGGGGCGGGTGGTGGCGAATGTCACGCGTCGATGGTCGCGAATCCGCTTGCGCAGGCGTCAGGCAGCACGATGTATCGACATCCACCCCACAGTCGCACCATCCTTCCCCCAACCTCGTCTATTGCTAGCAGCTCTTCCATTAGGTTTTAACTAGAAATGGGGCCATTCCGCCAGCATAGAATTCAAGTATGAAATTTCAAAACTTTTCAATTCTTTTGACTGCAATTACATCTACATTAATAAAATTGATGTCAGTGCGAATTCTTAATTCACTGCGAACTGTATTCAGCTCATATGTTAATGTTTCGTGGTACAAAACTTATATGGATATCTTTATTGCTTCGCCTGTTTGTCCTGGATATCTTCCGAAGCGACTGAACCGATCTAACCTTCTCTCAAAGTTTGTTATTTGTGTGCATAACTCAGAACACCTCTTTCCCTTACTATCTTCTTATACGTAAAGAAAATTGTTTGTCTGTACAAGTTTACAGGTATATTATGATGTTCGTGAAATCTAGCTCATTTGACCTTTAAAACGAGGAGACGTTGCTTGAAAGATATTTTGAAAAAAATCTCATTTCCATTCCCTGACCGCCATATTTTAAAGATGCACTTTTTTATTTTTCGCGAATATCTTCAAAAAGTGAGGAATTAGGCCAAAGAATATCAAAATTGTCTGAAAGGTCAAAAACTCTCCTACGGGGTTTTTATTTATAGTAACCATACCGAAATTAAGATTTTCAAAATTGAAAGCCAAACTTGTAAATTAGCTCAGATGGTAGGCAGAATGGGAAGGCGGGATAAAGTCGTCGGAAGGTGGGGCAGACATGGCGGGGTGGTTTGCGTGTGAGCGGGCGGATGTAGCGTTGTGGAACTACGCGCGCCGGGAGGAAGCGGAGCAAAGTAGTGTGTGACAGAGAGGATCAAAGTGGAAAGGAAAAGTATATTCGTTGAAATATGGATACAACTATAGATAAAATTAATTACTTTTTCGGTCTAACTCATTATTGTGGTAAATAAAATAACGAGAAAAACGTGTGTTCATTGTTCTTCTCTTTAGACTTAACGTCTCATGAGACGTTTGCGGTATAAAACCTGAAGACCTGCCTCAGATAGAAGACTCGATACTAAAGTTGTAAATGCTTCCGTTAGAACACGATAATTGCAAATAAACATGAGGAACGAAATGCATAAGCACAAAAACAAGCCCGAGGTTAACACAAAGCACACAGTGTTAACGCTAACGTGAATAATACTTGATGAACAGGATCACATTACACCTCCAACCCCGGCGCAGCTGTGCCTTGAACCCGTGCCAGTGCCGAAACTACCCCGTGGCTGCGAGGGTCTGTTTAAGCTGCATCGATGGTTTTATGGGGTGTCCATAAAGCGTCCGGGCGCGGCGTCTGCGGGCGGTGGTTTGCTGGTAAATATTAATCTGCGCCCCCTGGGGCCCGCAGCCGTCACGCTCCTGTGCCGCCGCCGCCGCTGTGGATCCTGCGGCTCGCATCCGCGACTCACAATCGATAGCTCGCGCGGTGATCGCGTGCGCTGCCCACAGCTGCTGTCCACTTTAGTAAATACAAACATTATCCATGGTCGTTACTCATGCCTGCTACCCAACACGGCAACCCACGTTCGGTAGCCTCGCTCGACACTCACGCGCGCTACCCACGTTCCACACACTCGCTGGAAACCTGTGCTTGATATATGCGCTCGACACCCGCGCTCGACACCCGCCCTCGACTAGCACCCACACAGTTCGAACTTGGTACCATCAAACGCTCACTCCCACTGCGAACTACTCTTTCCAATTTTATTTCATTTTCAGATACTTAGTATATATTATGGGTATTTAGCAAGACTGTAGAGTGAGTAATAGAGCACCAGTCACTACATTTATATAAGTTTTCTGCAAACTAATTCCACTTCTTCCTCTAGCGTATTTCTGACATTCCCTCACTATCGTATATGCGCTTTCCCTTTGCTGTTTTCGCTGCTGTTGATACTAAGAGTGCTTCCTTTTCCTTCTTTGTCATAATGTAGATAATGATGCATAAAAGCAGATTGATCAGAAAACAGGAATCAAAATCTTCCTTCGTCAATACTAATATTTTGTAAATTTTGTTTATTGGAAAGTGTAAAAACATTAGAGAAAGAAAAATAAGTAACTCGGTGAACTTTTTCTTTTATCCAAACGATATAAAATTTGTCAATTTAATTTACGTAAAACCACGTATTTCAAACGTATTGCAGTGAGATGCATTTTACATTTGCATTAAATCTGATTTTACTATATTCTGAATACATGTATCTCAATGTTAGATTCCTTTGTTGGTATGTCTGGTCAATTAATTTCCCTAGTTTTCTTACGCAAAACCTTATCTGCTCAATGTTGAGTTTGCAGAGATCAAGAGTGTGATCATCAAAATATTCTTGTTTTCTACCTCTACCTTTCATGATTTACCGCATCCAGAGTTATGTTGAATCTTCACTCCTAAGCAAAAATCATTGATTAATGAGTAATAGATTGTTTCACAACAAGGTCCCTTGCAGTATCTGCCACACCGTGCTCATTTATAAATCGAAAAATGAGATTAAGATATCTTTAACGAGCAAGATAATCGATAGATCTCAGCAGCGAGCACTGTTGTGCATGTGACTGAACGCGTCCTCTGAGCTTAATCTGCTTAGTGAGGTGACGCTGAAGCGCTTACGCTGTTGGCCGGGGGAGGGGGCGGGGGTGTGGGGTCGCGAGGAATCATTAGGTCGCTCTGTCGCCCGACGCGCCACCTCAAAGCGCCGCCGCCGCCTCAAACGCGCTCCCACCCTCCGATCACAGCGCGAGCGATAACTGCGCCCGCGGAGGCATCTGGGAGGGCGATGGCGGGTGGGCGGGAAAAATGCAAAAGTGTGTTATGGAAGATGAGTATGATGGTTCGTAGGTATTGTTGGGAGAGAGGGCCGTCGGACGTGAGAGGACCGTCGGACGTGAGAGGACCGTCGGACGTGAGAGGACCGTCGGACGTGTGAGGGCCGTCGGACGTGAGAGGACCGTCGGACATGAGAGGACTGTCGGACGTGAGAGGACCGTCGGACGTGTGAGTGGGCGGTCGGACGTGAGAGAGGCATGTGTCCGTGAGAGAGGGCGGGCGAACGTGTCAGAGGGCGGGTGGCCGCGAGAGGGTCATGCGGTCGTGTGAGGGCGTGCGGAGGGAGAGGGGCGGGCTGACGGTAAAGATGTTGGGCAGACATGAGAGTAGTCGAACGTAAGGCAGCGGACAGACTTAAGAGAGGCAGGCGGACGCGACAAAAGTTGAGGGACGAGGAACAAGCGTACTGACGTGAGTGGAGAAATGGTGTGCAGAAGTGAAGGAGAGTGGGCGGATGTGACAGAGCGCCAGCAGACGTGAGTGGCGTGTGGTCGTAAGAGAGGAGAGACAAACGGTAGGGAAGTCGGATTTGACAGGAAGGCGGACAATACTGACGTGAAAAGGGTGAGCGAAAAGAAATCTTAGTTGCGAATGACGACATAGAAGGGTGACAGAGTGAGCAAATGACAAGCAGCCGGCGGAGCATAGCAAACAAGACTGCGGAATGGCGGGAGACGGTTGTTTGGAACACGTACACATGTCTGTGAAGGGTGAGGAAGCTGCTGCAATTGTCAAATTTAAGACTTAGTTATAGTACTTGGCACTCGCACACCCGCGCAGTTTGTTTGCCAGCTCCCCCAACCACCATCACGGGCGTATTCACAGCCCAAACATTAGTCACTTTCTCCCTCCCTCCCAACCTTCCTTTTTCCCTCTTTCCCTCTTTCCCTCTTTTTCTCCCCCTTTCTCTCTTTCTCTCCCTTCTTCTCTTCCTTTCTCCATTCCTCTCTCCATTTATCTCTCCCTTCCTATCTCCCTTCCTCTCTCCCTTCCTCTCTCCCTTCCTCTCTGCCTTCCTCTCTCCCTTCCTCTCTCCCTTCCTGTCTCCCTTCCTCTCTCCCTTCCTCTCTCCCTTCCTCTCTCCCTTCCTCTCTCCCTTCCTCTCTCCCTTCCTCTCTCGTTTTCTCTCTTTCTTTCTCCCTTTCACTCTCACTTTCTCTCTCCCTTTCTCTCACTATAACTTCCTCTCTTCCTCTCCATCTCTTTCTGTTTCTCTCTCTTTCATAACCACCAGATTACATACCCACACAGGTGTAGAAATCTTGTCAGTTCTTCCTTCCAACATTCCCAACCTGGCAGGGTGATCCGTGTATTCTTTTATATTTCTCGCTGGGAATGTCACACTCTCAATTTCTCGTTGTCTGATGCCTTCCTACTTCGCACAACCAGCTTGCAGCGATTAGTCCCCTCTCATGATAAAAAGTTAATTTAAAATAAACCCCTTAATAGCTTATGTAGGAACTATGTACGATCTTAGTGTTTCGTAATTACATACTGCAATACAATACAAATAATACAAAAAGTACAATACATTACAATAATATAAAATGGCATACTTGCTGATATCTCTGTTCTTATTGTACGATCATTTTTGGCATCTCATTTCAATAACTACTCATAATACATTTCTTAGATCTAAGTACATCTATCACATGAATATTTCATTCGTTACTCTTTCAATCCATTTATTTCTTTCAGGATTACTCTTGTCATTACGTCCCTTTACATACATTCATCCCTCAAACTACAGACTTCCTCCTTCTCTCCTCTCTTTTTCATTATTATTATTATTATTATTATTATTATTATTATTATTATTATTATTATTATTATTATTGTTGTTGTTGTTATTATTATTATCATTATCATTATCATTATCATCATCTTCCATTATTTCCTTCCTTTCCCTATTTCTTATCCCATTCCTTCCTCTCCTGCGTCCACAGAACATTTGGCAAACACGGCGGGCCTTCCTTCCAATAGAGGAGGGTACACCATAAACGACTACAAGGACAGGTGGGATTGGAAGAACTGATATGAAACTACCGGCGGTGGGTGAATACGGTGCAGTGGTAGAATAAAAGTAGGTACCACTAAATAAACATGTAAAACCAGGCACGAGGAGGTCCTTGCCCTTCATGGGATGTGCAGTTGGCTAAGAAAAAAAATCCTACCCTTTATTGACGAGTTGACTCGTAGGCGGTCGTGCTTATTATTTGTATAATTGCGTCCGTTTGACCTTCAAAGGGAACTAACTAGGAAACATCCCCCTGTCATCTGCACTGCTTACGCTGCTACTCATTACCAACTTGACCTTTCATGTGATCGCTCAGAATTTTGCCCTTTCGCCGACCCCTTCGGTCGCAGTCGCTCACCCACGCGGGACGTGGCAAAGTCTCTGACTCGATTTCGACACTTCCTCCTCTTCCTCGCGCCATTTTCTCCCTCCCTTCTCCGCGCCCACAGATCTTCACAAACATTGACTCCCCCTAAAGGGCAGCGCGTAGACGCGAGCTTAAGTTCTCAGCTGTCGACACGTGCTTGTTCTGTGGCGTGGAGCTAGCTGCTCGTATTCGTTTACTGCGTGAGAGTTTCGTTTCGTATGTTACATAATACATATCACTTTCTTAGAATAAGAGAAATTTTTGAGCGTGCACCGATTACTTTATACATAGATATAAAGAAATATTTATTATATTTAGTTAATTATTAGTATTAAATATTAATATTATATTTAGAAATATCAAGATTTCTAGAAATAATAATGTGGAATTCTAAGAACGAGAAACATATTTAATATTTACTCACTGAGTAAAACACGTGCTCTAAACTATCTTCACTGTATGTTTGTTTACTTCCAAGAGCATATTCAAATAGGTAAATAGGTATCTCTGTCGCAAAATGAATATTTTTTCAATTTATGAAGATAAGATTTTACATGTGATTATATATATATATATATATATATATATATATATATATATATATATATATATATATTAGACTGGTCCACCAAAAATCAAAAGTTCGAGTTGCGACCTCTTCTTCTGGAATATGTTAGAGCAGACCCAGAATGATAAGAAAAACAAAATATAAGCAAATTTGAACCAAATTTAGAGGTCGCGCAAGTCAATAATGTAAAGAAACTTTTTTAAAATATTTTCTGTTTTTTCAAACCGTTGTAACTTCTACAATTTTCATTCAAAAATGCTTTAGTTTGGTGTTTTAAAAAATAAATTTAATGCACTTTAAGAATCTTGAGCGTGAACTTCACATTTACGAAAACTAGAGGGCGCCATTGATTAATTTTGTCATAAAAACATCACTTTTTCCTGTTTTTCATAGGTTTAACGAGTTGCTTTTATTACAAATTGATATACTCCACTATTCCGATATCAAATATCGTTTCTTTGGAGACCGCTCTTCAATTTGAAGCAAAAATCATTCAAATCGAGTCATTTTTCACGAAGTTATAGCATTTTTAATAATAAGAGTATTTAAAAAATTAAAAATGTTATATAAAAAATGTATAATATCATATAATATATATAAAACACATATAAAACCAAATGTTAACTATAAAATTATCAATTTTATTATCATAAATAAGTGTATTATCAATATCAGAAAGTAAGCAATCACAATGACGTGTATATAAAATACAACAAACTTATAAATTTAATTTGTCAGCAGTGGGATGGGCTCGTCGATGTTCAGCAACAACTTTGAACAAGTATTGTTTTTGTTCTTCATTTCTCGTCAAGGACGAGTTAAATTGTGAGACCAGTGCAACAGCCCTTTCAGCGGTGTCATTGACCACTTTCACAAACGATAAGCAATGTCTTGCTTCCTGATAATAGTTATTCGATTCCCATAACGAAGGATCAGTATTGAGAAAATCTGAATTTATATTGAATCTTGTAAAAAAGCTCATCGTGTGCTGCGAAACAAGTTCATCAATTCCACGTTCTTTCCATAAATTCAATTCCGGTTCTGAGTTGATGTTGATAATTACTCGTTTGTTAGGAGAATTATAGTTAACTCTATTGTGTATCGCAGACACCATTTTCCGTTTAGTTTGAACGGATACGTTTGAATCGAAGAAAGCGAATCCCACTGCTTCATCTGACAAATACCATAGATGATTAACTAATTTAGAAAGAGCTGCAGTAGCATTTAAATTGTCAATCTTTTTGTATTCTATCAGCTCTTGCAGTAAATTAATGTCATTGTTAGGACTTGCAACAGCCAATGGAGCAGTAAACCACGCTTTCACATAAAGCTTGACAATAAAAATGCAGACGTTCCGCAATCCTTTTTTTTCGGTTGTAGTTAACTGGACTTGGTCTCTGAAGAGGAAAATTTTCAAACTATATATAGCTTTAGCCATCCAACGAGCATGGTGTACTGCTCCTGGCTCTCGAAACTGATAATTGTTTGATGGCGCTTCTCCCAAAAATAGCATCGTTAACTCTAATAATTCCTGGTAATCATGCCGTGAGAATTCCCCCTAAAAATGTAACGGATAATTATCATTAAGTACTAGTTTTCGAATAAAATCATAATTTTATCAAAAATGAATTAATAACGTCAACTAAGAAGAACTACCTTCAATTGATCTGAAACGAATTTCAGAATGTCTTGCCTCGTCGTATTGAGAGCCTGTGATACTAGTTCATCTGTTGTGCCAGGTGAAAATTGCGTTGTGTTCAAAGTTTTCCATGTTTTTTGAAATCGCTTAAATAAAGCTACATCTGGGCCTGATGTTTCTATTTTCAAGCTATTTTCAAATACATTACGCAAAAGAATTTCATGTATATGGTGCCTACATGGTAGATAAAGCAAATCCCGGTTCAACTTCTGTTCGAGAAGACGACATGTTCCATTTAGATAACCTAAAACATATTAAAAATTCAGAAATAATGTAAAATCTCAATATATATATAAGAAAAAAACTTAAACACCATTAAATCTGAAATATAATTCTATACCTGTGTTGACAGAGGTAGTGTCAAATGATAATGCCTTGATTTTAGCTGTTAGATCCCACTCTTCGATTAGTTGGTATATAGCTTCTGCCTGTGCAATACCAGTGCCAGATTTGAGTTTTGGAACACCCAGAATTTCTTCGATGTCTTCTCCAGTTACTAATACTGGCAGTCTGTCCACCTCTTCTTTTCCGCTTAAATCGGGTAACAATTTACCGTCCCAATGCAATGTCATTACATTATTTGAATCGAAATCCTTTTTCATTTCTGATGCAACGTTCTGTCGGACCGTTTTTCGTTTTCTTCGAATCGATTGACGACTAACATTAGTATCTTCAATATCAAAACCCATTGTTTTTAAGACTGCGCCCAGAATGAATGCAGAACTTCTATCGCTGGTATTTGTTCTGTCCAAAGCAAGGACTACATTAGATGAAAGTACATTTAATTTTGGTATTTTAGGCTTCTTACAAGGCTCAAAGTCATCGCTCGATTGGGAACTTATTTGTGAATCTGTTGATAATGTTGATAATTGTGATGCTAATCCTGAGAATAACGTTTCTTCTGATTCTGGTATTGGTTCAGATTCAACCACAACATTTTCAACATCATCGTCTGAAATTATAAAAAAAACATTTTAAACGATTTGATTGATATTAGTATAACTTGACAAATGGTTTTATGTTTAAGGAAATAAATCTAGTTTTTGTATTTAGATAACTTTACATGTTGACTTAAGGATATTACCACATTTATTTTTTAACACACTTGGAATGGATGATAATCCAGAAACTGATGCTATTTCTGATTCAGCTGATACTGTTAATTGTGATGCAAATCCTGATACTGCTGTTGTTACAGATTCTGAAATCGTTTTAGGTTCATTCGTTAAACTTTCAACCTCATCATCTGAAATTATAATAAGTTTTAAATATTTGTATTATTCTTACAATTTAAAGGTATTAACATTAAAAAATAAAGTTTAATTCACGAATTTAAAAATTTGAAAATATTTGCATTGATTTTATTAAACACAAATTCTACTTTAATGAATCAATTCTGAAAGACAGGCCTTTGTTACAAATACGATATAAAGTACGTCTTTTTATGTATGTTTTCACGTCGGAAAATTGTATTAATGTCAGAACTAACCTCTTTTATTTGGTGTCTTGATTCTTAAACCCAACCGCAGGTCTTTTCTTTGAGAAATGAGAAATTGTCTGGTATTGTCATCATTAATCAAATCCAAAACATTTCTGGGAGTTATGTCAAATAATTTTGAAAGTTTGGAGCAATATGTTGTCTTTTTGTTGATAAAAGTTTGGCTTGTACGGGTTTTGCTCTTTTTTAGGTTAATCCATTCGTTATTTAAGGACACTAATTTTTTATAGCATTTGAGAAACTAATGACTGGTATATTTTCTTGCTTATAAAGTTCCAATACATCGTTGATAACACACTTAGCGGAGTGCAGTATCGTTTTTTGTAACGAGAAATGGTGATAACACAATAAATTTAGAACTTGTCTGTTCGATGGCAGCCTCGTGTTAACAATTTTGTCAATTTCTGTACCAATTAAGAAATGTGAGTTTTTACTAGTCATGTTGAAATTAAATCAACACAAATCTGTTGCGCAACAGAAACAATTTCGTTAGGTTAGAACGTTTAGGTACATATTATTTCTATGTTACAAACAGAGATGGCGCCATAACGATACCACTATTGTTTGAATCGTGGTTTGAATAAAACTATGGTGGCAATTTCAACTAAATTGGTTGTATAAAACTGAAAATAAGATAATTTTTGATATCCAGAAATCTTAATGTTTGTAATATATATATTTAACGTTAGAAAAGTATTGTCATTATTTTGAATGGTTATAAATTATTGCAAATGTTTTTTATATTTACTTTCTCATAGATATTGATAATACACTTATTTATGATAATAAAATTGATAATTTTATAGTTAACATTTGGTTTTATATGTGTTTTATATATATTATATGATATTATACATTTTTTATATAACATTTTTAATTTTTTAAATACTCTTATTATTAAAAATGCTATAACTTCGTGAAAAATGACTCGATTTGAATGATTTTTGCTTCAAATTGAAGAGCGGTCTCCAAAGAAACGATATTTGATATCGGAATAGTGGAGTATATCAATTTGTAATAAAAGCAACTCGTTAAACCTATGAAAAACAGGAAAAAGTGATGTTTTTATGACAAAATTAATCAATGGCGCCCTCTAGTTTTCGTAAATGTGAAGTTCACGCTCAAGATTCTTAAAGTGCATTAAATTTATTTTTTAAAACACCAAACTAAAGCATTTTTGAATGAAAATTGTAGAAGTTACAACGGTTTGAAAAAACAGAAAATATTTTAAAAAAGTTTCTTTACATTATTGACTTGCGCGACCTCTAAATTTGGTTCAAATTTGCTTATATTTTGTTTTTCTTATCATTCTGGGTCTGCTCTAACATATTCCAGAAGAAGAGGTCGCAACTCGAACTTTTGATTTTTGGTGGACCAGTCTAATATATATATATATATATATATATATATATATATATATATATATATATATATATATATATGTGTGTGTGTGTGTGTGTGTGTGTGTGTGTGTGTCTGTGTCTGTGTGTAATTTACATTAAATGCAACAAGAACTGTACTTGAAAGTAAAATTTGAAATTTTCAGTTTGTGAGAAAGATATTTTTTTCTATGAAAGGAAATGATTTTGTAAATGTAGATTAAGATTCATAATAAGGAATTGTAGAGAGAAAGCTTTGATTTGTTTACTATTGATATATCAGAGATCATTCAAAATTGATGTACAGCTATCGGTGAAGGGTGGATTTGGCCCCATAGTTATGTAATTGTAGGATTGGTGACAGAGAGTTTTAAATTCCATATACACTACAAAACCCAATCTCTCTTTGCAGGAACTTCGGAAAGAAAAAACTTCGAAAAGAACTTCGGAAACAAAAGTACCTCAAACATAAATTTTACCGAGAAAAAACTACCAAATATGTTTAAAGTTTAAAATTCGCAATGAAAATCATATTTTTGAAATTGTGTGATTGTAAAAAAATGAACGTACACTTGAGAATATTGAAGAGCTTTGTTACGAAATTGTTAAAACGGCGAGGAGGTGGTAAAAAATTACGATTTGTTGCGTGTGTTGAGAAAAAACAAAGATTTGAACACCACTTTAATCTTCCCAGATCAATCTAGTTCAGTTCTCCAGTCACATATATTCACTAGGAATGATACTTTTTCAAAATATACGCATTTCATCTTCGATGGCGGATTCTCACTAGCAATCACGTGTTGTCAATTGATGTCGCATTATGTCGATGTTATCTGCTGCATTATTGAGGTCTTAAAACAGTCTGATTGTACTTCTGATTAAGATTCTGCACAAGCTACCTTGCATCTTTTCCCCCGTTACGTTTCCCTTTCCCCATCCCCCACCGTTTTCCTTTTACTGCCCACGCGCTTAGCCAGCTGTCGCAATGGAAATATCGTTTCGCCAAACGGCCACCACTCCGCGGTTTCCCCTCCACCCCCGCATCCACCCCGCCTCTGCCTACGCCACCGCCCGCCCGCACCTCTGTCCCCACCTCTGCCTCCGCCTCTGCCTCCTCCTTCTCCTCCTCCACCTCCGTCTCAGCCTCCTCCTTCGCCTCCGGTTGCGCCACCACCTCCTCCTCCTTCTCCTCCGCCGCCTCCGCCTCTCCCACCTCATCCTCCGCCGCCTCCGCCTCTGCCACCTCCTCATCTGCCACCTCCTCCTCCGCCGCCTCCGCCTCTACCTCCTTCTCCTCCTCTGCCTCCTCCTCCCCCTGCGCCACCGCTTTTGCCTCCGCTTCTACTTACGCCTCCCCCTCAGCAACTGCCTCTTTTCGCCTCCATCTACTCCGCCTTCGCCTCCACTTTGTCTCAGCCTCTTCCTCCGCCTCCTTCACCTCCGCCACCGCCTCCGCTTCCGCCTTCTCCTCCACCTTTACTTCCGCTACCGCTCCCGAGTCCGCTTCTGCCTCCGCTGTGACCACGCAACCACCACATTCCCGATGCAGCCTCTTCCTGCAGCCTGTTACCTACATATCACTACCCTTTCCCTCGCACTCACCCTGCCATTGTGTCCGTAATCCCAACTCCTGTCGCAGCCCCGTCCCCTTGGCAGCAACCACCGCTCTCGCCGCCTTCGCCGTCGCCAGGAGTCCTGCCCTCGCCACCGTTTCCTCAGCAGAATTCACCGCGCTGCCATCTCCACTGTCCCCACCGTACGCCCACACCACCTTCTCCTCCTCCTCCTCCCATCCCACTCTCTGGCATCTCTTTACTTATTTCCGGGAGCTCCACCGTCTATATCGTCTTCTCAGCTGCTTCCGTATCCACATACACTTCCGTTTTTCCCTGTCGTAGCTAACACAACTTAACACACCCACTACCCTTTCACCCGAGCTCCTTCTGTTTAGGTGCCTAGCACGTCTGTTCTCTATGTAAATCTAAGAGATGCAGCCGACCAATTTACGAGCCTGAAGTTCTGTTGGCGAAACGAATATTGTCGTCGCGTGGGCTTGCCTCGTTCGTACCTCTTCTTTGGCACACGTAGTCAATAACATGTTTTGATTCGAAAAATTGCTGGAATGTTTTTGTTTCTCGTGCCTTGTATTATTTGTATCGACACGGAGCTGTGTTATGTGCATTTTCTATTGTATTTCTATATGTATTGACGGAAACAAGTTGGCACTGTCGTATCGGAATTCAATTGCAGAAGTATTCTGGAGGGCGTGTTGCACAAACTTCCAAGAAGGAATATTTCTCCGACACCATAATAAGCAATTTCATGGAAGGAATGTATTTGACAGTAGAACAGATATTGTGATAGGACATCTTGATTGACAGAACTAGGAGAATTATTATTCTACCGCTTCTTATTTGAATCTTGAAGTTCCAGTTTTCCGATACGGTGTTGTATCAGGCATATTTCTCTAGAAGTATTTTTGCTAAACTAACAAACTTCGAGAAAGTTCTCAACTCATTTTTGCCTCCTTTTGACTTTGGATCAATATTCACTGAACTCTTAAAGTCTTCTTTAGTTAGAAATCCAGTAAAGAAAACTGAAAAGGTTCAGAGAAATGTTCTTTAAGGAAACTTGGATGTTCCGACTCACTACGGATCCAAATGACATGTAGATTTCACATCTATATATCTGTAAGATTTGGTTGTCATGATCTCGAACGGATGTTTATTATCGATCACTACCTCTTACACCGAATATTGTCTTCATTGAGGTGGTTATTAGAGATGCGACAAGGTTTGTGTAATTCATTTTGTTGTTCTTCTGCCGTTCTTGTTCGTTACGGGTTCATGCGCAATGTATCTTTCGAGAATGTTATGTTAGTGTATCTTTCAACATTATTTACTAGGCTGTCCGGGTGTCAGGGCGTATTACGCCCTGAGGAAGGTCGCAGAATGGCGTCGGCACCTTCGCCATGGACGCGGCGTCACCCGGACAGCCTAGTAAATACTGACTCCGGCCGCGGAAGCCTACGCTCTCAACTTTCAACATTTAAATATACTATTTAGAAATATATTATAATGCAATCGTAAGTTTTCATAAAGTGTTTTTCAGTAGGTATTTGTACATGAAATTGGTCAAGGATACCTAACATTTTTAAACAGTTCACGATTACAAAATAATTCATTTGGTATTTTTTATAAGGCGTTGTTCCGTAAATAAAATTATTTAACTTGCCAACATTTCTGAACTTTACTCCTCTCTCATCAGGACTATATAAAATACGCTATTATTTCACTGATTAATTAAGTGTATACGATTAAAATACATTAAAAAACAACATTCTTGGATACATTAATATTCTATTATATCACAGATGAGTATCCCTTCCTCTGGTATTCTGTAGTTATCTATATTCACGTGATACTACGTGGATTACAGAAACCTCTACACATCACCTATATATCTTCACTACCATGATTTCAGGACTTCTTGAATTTGTACAACCTTAACAGATAGGCAATAGGAGTCAATTCTATGGTTTCCTGTTCCCACTTGTTAGTGTCATCAATTGGAATATTTTTCTTCTTGCCTTTTAAAATCTGTCACATACGGCTTGAGAAGTTGTAAAGACTTAACTTAAATGGAGGTGTGTGGCCGAAATAGTAAATCAATAATGACCACCATCTGCATTTGCATTCACGCCCTTTGGTATCCTTCATTGCTTGAGTCATTGATTCTCATTAAGCAAAGGATTTTAAGAAATACTACTTTCCATCGTTATTTATTGTTATATATCGAGTTCATCTGTCAAGACGATACTTCCAAAAAGACTAATAATAACACACCTGCTTCGTTGGCGAGTGACAGAGAACTGTCAAAATCGAGGAAAGGCGGAGGGTGAGTCCGAGGAAGGCATGAGTGTTTTCACATGTAGTTGTATTCTTGTATCATGTATGCCGTTTCATTCCCCCATTCCATTCATTAGCTTTGTTGCTTCTACCATTAGTCTTAAAGGCAATAGAGAATTACTCGTATGATTCACATCACTTACGAAAAATAGGCTCTTGCCTCACCAAAAATCAATAATTGAATAACGGCGTCCGTCAACATCTTTCTTTGTAATAAGAAGAAACAATATTCTTAAAAGTTGTATTTGATTGGTTTTTTCTCTTAGAATTTTCGCCCCAAAAGGCGCTGCGTGCGTTTCAGGAAGCGCGTAGTTTATTTTCGCCCGCGCGTGGCCACCCCCACCGCATAGGCGGATCCATGCTGATATTACGCCCGGCGCGCCGTCGAGGCGGCAGCCGCCCCGCCTTCACCCCGTGCTGTGATATTAAACCCCACTTTGTCTCGACGGGTATGCGGGGACCCCGCGTAGCGCACGCGCTGCACTGGAGGGGTGGGGGGAGCGAATTGGGGAGGGGGCGGGGCGGGGGCGAAACCCTTCTGCGACGCCGGGAAAATAGAAAATAAATAAACAAAAAACAAGGAAATCCTCCGCACAAAGGAACTCAATACGACACAAGAAGATATTTCAAAGAAGTAGGAAAAGAAGGGAGTGACGTTTGGATATTGTATACTTTATCCACAGGTCTCGCGGCGGAGACGCTTTTTTTTTCCTTCCTACTTTCGCTCCACTTTCTTTGTGAGAGTTTTGCGGGAACTTGGCGCTTGAGACAAGGTGCACCCCCAAGAAAATCCTCTGGATAAACGAAATTAACTGACGGGCGGGAGTCTGTCGAAACCGTCCAGCGGATAAGAGACGCTTTGGTTTTGTGCAGCCACGATTCTTCTCGCTGATACATAGCTCAATTATCTTCTCGATTCTCCTGAGAATTTAAGACACTGATAATTGTGCATCTCATTACGTCTGCCTCCGAAATCTTTTTTTGTTGCATCTGAAGGAGATTTTCTTTTAAGCAGGAGGTTAAATGAAACCCTCCAGTAAAGCGCACGGATCTTTGCAAGTGCTTGAGAAGGTTTAGACGAGGCGGTTTGGGGGATCCTTACCTTTCCCCGTTAGTTTTAATGTGTCTAAATAGGAGGCGAAATATATCGACGTTACGGCGGGGGGAGGGCATAAATATTTATTAAAATGGCGGGTATTTCGGGTCGTTCCGTCTTCGTCGGCGGCGCATCAGCCGACCTCTCGCCGCTGAATCTGATCTCGGAATCCGGCGCGCGCGGCAGGGGGCCGTGGGTGACGGTGCTCATTTCCATTGTTTTCCCATTCCACGGCCCCCGAGAAGCCTTAATCCCGACCTACGAGCTTGTATCTCATTTCCTGGCGCACCGCGGCCGCCTAATATCCTCCCGACCCGCTCCCCCTCAACCAGCCGTGCTTCCACTCGCTTTTCCTGGAGGCGGATCGGCTCTCGCACAGTAGCTGGGGACCCCGTTCGTCAAGGACGTTGGCCTTTGATGGCGATACGCATTGTCGTATTCGCAGAAGAGTAAAGGAAGTGAGATGTCATAAACCTATTTATTGATTCGAAAATGTTTTCATTTCCCCAGATTGTCAGTTATAAACATTAGTGAGAAATAATTTTAGATAGATTTGTTTAACATTTTAATATAATGCATTTATTGTTATATATTTGTGCACTATGACCACCGTCTTCTTGTTAATTTTTTTAAAAATTGCTTTGTTTTTTGTTTATTTTAGCGACTTTCTTTTTGGTGTTCTTAAAAGAGGCTGAAATGAACTAGAATAAATCGCAGTTTTATGATTCTTGTGGAATGCCATTATTGTCTCTGGCATGTTATATCAAACATTTGGCAGTGGTCCATAAAAATAATTACTTTTGTGATTTACCCTGACATCTGGCATGCCGGCATGCCGGCATCCCTTGCTTTTCTGTATTTTGTTTGCATTAGAACAGGCGCATTAACCTACACACACGTGTGTACTTAATATAAACTTCCTGCGACATTCTCAGAATTAAAAAAAAAAAAAAAATTTACGAAGTTTGCAGGTTATTAAAGTGTTGTTACTCAAATTAACTTTGTCATCCTGTACGTTTTTGATAATTATTTTCTGAAATTTTCATTGCCATTTCTTCCATTTATGTTGTATAATACATGACATGAATTCAAGCTATTCTGTGAATTTAAGGGGATTCTTAATAAATGTAATTTAAGAAAACGAATGGAAAATATATTTTTAATGTCAGAAATTAATTTAGATATTCGGAGGAATCGTAGTTCAACAAACCCTATACGTTCTTAATAATACTTATTTTATTAAAATCATGTTTTGTGCGTTTTTTTGTTGTTTCGGAGAAAATAAACTTGTGACAGCGAGATGAATACTAATATAGAAACTATACTAGCTCCGACCACATAATTTAGGATTTTCGAACACTGTGTACTGCTTGGCCCCAACGAGGAACACAAGGGCATTCCGATCTCTCTTCATTCTCTCCCTTCCTCCGACATTACCCTCCGCCGCTACCTCCCTACATCTTCACCCAGTCTCCCACGTCCACCCGAGCTATCCCCTTTGCCCGCTTCATCCAAGGAGCCCTCGACCTTGTTTATTGACTCGCTTCAAACATCCGCCCAGTCTGTTCCGTGATTTCTACCTGAGATCGGCGCGAAGCTCACTGAAGGTGGAAAACAACTCTCATTGAGATGAGGGATCTGCTTTTTTCTTTGGGCTGTTGTCTCAAAAAAATGTTCTGCAGTTTACATTATGTATTTTTACTGAGACATTTGTCAAGCGGATGGGTTTGTTTTGAAACGAATCTTAAAAAGTGGTATTGCAGAAATAACTCAGAATTCAAATTGTAAACCTTCCTGGTTATAACAGTTGACGACTGAAAAAATAAACAAACTCTAAGAGTTTAAGAAACGCAGGTGAATACTTGCGTTCGTTTTTTCTAGTATATTTCGTGCACAGATGCCCTTGTCCCCTCATGTAATCACGAGTGTAATATGATTTACCTTCCTAGACGCTTTCATTAATACTGTGATTTAACGCACACTTTTGCAGTGAATCCGATCTATTTTATTTTCATTTTGAGCCTAATATTATTATTTCTGTAATCCGGTACATTCGAGGGTTATTGGAGCTAAATAGATTTTTATCCTCCAGAAACTATGCACCCTCTTTATCTTTTTTGTACTCGGCAGCTTCCTCATGTAACAGTGTCATGTAACTGTAAGTGCACATTACGTAAAAGTTTGTATTATTAAGTCATTTTGAGATAAAAATTAAATTCTTACGTTAGATAACTACTTTTTTCTAAGCTTTCCATATAAAATGCAGTAAATACAATTAAATGCATCTTGGTTTCTTTCTCGGTTTCAGACCATTAAGCATTTTTAATGAAAATGAAACTGTCTGGAATTCAATCATTCAGGCGAAAAGACTAGAAAGTTGAAGACATTTTCTTTATTTGGTTAATTTTTAATGTAGTAAATGGTTAAATTGAATGCAAAAATGTATGTAGTCGTTAAAAAATTATATTTTATTTCCTAAATCCAATTTCCATTAAATTGACAAATAATAAGTGAATGCAAAATTAATATTAAGAGGTGTGTTATTTTATAAACTTCCGCCTTAATAACAAATATAAAAGAAAAAGAAAAATGGAGTTAAAATTTCTCAGAAAATACGCCTCTGGCAAGAGAGCGAGGACGATATGCGACGGTAGAACGCATACAAAGGTGTCCTATGTTTGTCAGTGTCCTCTTTTTTGCTTGAACATAAATTGAAGTCTGGGGGCAAAGTTCGAACATCTCGTGTATCTCAACTTGTGATCGACTTTTCAATTTTTTCACCACGAACTCCATCCTTTCTCTTCCCTATGCTCTCTTCCACACCGCAACTTCACCTTCACCTTGATGCTTTGTGTCTCTACGTCTCTTCTACAGCTTTTCTGACATAGAAAAAATATCACTACTCCCAGGCTCAAACCCCTCCTTTTTCGATCATATTAACATGTCAATCGCACAGCCGATCTGCGTATTTTTCACTAAACCGTATCCTCCTGTAGGTAGTTCCGTCCTCCCTCCCCTTAGTCAACCCTATTTCCGTCTTGCCCATACTTTCTCTCGACGGCGTCACGATCACCATACTATTAACCCCCCCCCCTCCGTAATATTTTGGTCATTTTTTAATAGGGAATAAGAAGCCATATTTATTTCTGAATGTTATATTCATGCCGATGTGTGCTATAGTCTTGCGATGAGTGCCGTACTCATGCCCTTGAGTGCTATTCTCATGTCTAAGGGCGAACGAAGGCTTTCAGCTTTAAGTGGTTTAGGTCCTTCGATCTTCTTAGTCTTGGATTACCTTTAACTTCCAGAAGATGAAAGATGTGAAAGGTAATTGTGATGGATGAATAATTATTCTTAGATATTTTATACAGCCAACAGTTGGTTATCCTTTGCATCTTGATGGAACTCATATTCAATCGTACACTAGACACCAACACACTTGCGGGTTCCTCGGATGTGGGGCGTTAGCAGACAATACACAAGAGATAAGAGACAAACAACCATGCCCAAGTCGGAACTCGAACCCGTGGCCCTTCGGACCGAAGCGCTGAGTCGGTTCACGCTCTTAGCCACCTCGGCCACTCAGTTCCACTGTATGAATAATTCCGAATGGGACAGTGCTTCAAATGAGATGCAGGGTATCCACAACTATGCTACAACCGCATGGTGAACACGTTCCTCCCTTGCAGAGAGGCCCCAAACGCAGTCCTCGGCTTCAGAATTTTTAATTTTGCATCAAGCTCCTGAGTATTAGAGAACGGCGCCTCATGTTCTAGAAACGTAAAATTCATGAAATTATTTAACGACAGAAAAAGATTATACGCTAATGCGTTCCGGTGTTCCAAATGAACTGTGCTCATTTGCTCATTTTAAAACGATAGGGGATGCTGTATATTACTTGATTGTCAGCTCGCAACTTCCATCATACTCCAGCTCCCTCTTGCCCCGTGATCTACACTATGCGTGATCTTTGCGCTGTCCCCCTTCTGCCAACGCTGCTGGAAGTCGATTAACGCTGCCGACATCTCAGGCGCCGAAGCCTTCGGCGTCTTAATTTACATGGAGTCTCGATTAATCAGACGCCGATGTTAATTAGGGCTCACGAACAGGGACGGCAAAGAGTGCACTCGGGTTTTTTGCTGCCTGCCACTCGTTATATTTCACGTCTTTATTTTACATCAAACTTTCTTTTCTTTTTCCTGCTTTAGGAACCAGTCAATCAAACTGCTCCAATATTTATGTTCGTGTTCCGATTTAAAGTAATTGATATTGTATACTCTGTCAAACTGAAAGAAAGTAGATGTATGAAATTCAAAACTTCGATAAATCGATGTTTCGTTCTATTGAAAAAAATATAGTATGTGCTATTCGTGTTTCGGACTTGAGAGAGCGGAAGTTAAACGAGTTTCAACCTCACATTTTACTTATTTTAAACAAGACAAAAGCCATTTTCCAATCCGCGAGTTTCGAGTAAACTTCAGAGGCGCAGACCGTCGCGACAAAACACGATCAATGCAGGGGAACACCGTTCTGTGGCACGGGTGGGTTTAGCACGAATTTGCTTTTAATTTGAAATCATATTCTCCGCTCGTAGCTGCTTTCCGAAACTGAGCCCCTCCCCGCTCATCACACTCCCCGCCACCCGAGTTTGAGCAAAGATGAGGTTGAATTTCCATCGCTCGCCGCGAGAAATGTCCCCTAATTGCGGGTAATGAACGATAAAACTCCCAGCGATGCGTAAATGGGGCCGGGAAGGGGGTGGAGGAGTTGAGATGGGGAAGGGAGGGGGAGGGGAGGGGAGGGGGATTATTAGAAGACGCATCGCGTGTCCCCGCTAGCGGTTGCCCGCGACTGCCTCACAGTGGTCGCAAACAATCCTTTTAGGGGGAGGGGATATACATGGAACAATTTATCGACCGATCTGAGGAATTTATCGTTAGGTCGTCGAAATTATACAGAGAAATCACTTTATTAGGGGAATGTAGAAACTAATAAATTTGTGCGATACGTCACGGCTATAATTTGAAGCCATAAGTTTTTGTTGATGGACATAAACACAACATATCTGCAGATAAATCTGCCAAAATATCGGCCGTTATTTGCAAACCACGCTGCGACATGGTCTGGGCTTGTTTGTGTTTGAAGACCGGTAGGGTTGCGTACTCGTGGTAGTTTAAGACATGGCGAGTAAGTAATTTATTACGGGATCACTAGACTTATATGGGAATAATCCGTGTTTACGGATTATGTGTGTATTTTTTCAGTAGCTGTGTTTTACGCCTTTTTAAACGATTCCTTGTTCTTTTTATTACTATGTAATTCATCATTTCAATAAGTAACGCATCAGTTTTGTCCATGTTCAACTATTACTATGCATAAATCAAACTCTTGTGCGACTCTTCAATTTCACCGTTTAATGGGTCATATTTTATAAAATCACCTATTACAGATAAATTGATATGATTTGACCAAATAATAGGTGCAAACAACACATACGTATAAGAAGATTGGACCGTTTATTTTGAAAAGAAATATTGATTCAATACAAATCTGCGTTAATAGATCATGTGCGAATTAACTAAGAGTAAACATAGCAATAAACCTGGCTATTATTTGGTGCAATTTATTGCAACAATACATTGTTTCGTGTGTATCTCCCTATTTGTGAGACCTGTGAGTGTGAGTTGGCCTGCAGTGCTATTATAAAGGGGATTGTCAGAAAATTTCCCTATTTAAGTGTCAGAGTGAAGCGAGATTAAAAATACACAAAATTATTTCAACACCTGCTCTTTATCTTTTCATATGTTTGCTAAATATTTTTAAGCATTTCTTGGACGTAAAAATAGGTTTTTCTTGCTCCGACGTTTGATGGGGCTGCCCTCCTTGTAAAGCTAGTTTACTGCTGCGACATTCACTAGCATTCTCTGCCCCGTGGATAATTAGTACTTTTGGTCTGAAGGTCCCAATCCGGACAGTACAGAACGTGAGAAATCTATATCGCTTGCGATATAAATACTAGAACAGACATGTAATAAAATCCGTACCTCTTGAAAGATTAGGTAGATGAGTTCTGTTTATGAATTTACTACGTCAGATTCTTAGAATTAATAAAAGTGAGCAAATATGCGGATCATGTTGGTCACTCAATTTAAAAGGAAAGTAGAAAGGTGTCTTGCAACTTGGTTACCAGATGAGGTTAGGCTAGATAAGAAATTTTGCCTTACAGTCAAAAGGCGCAGCTGTTTCCAAAAGATAAGTTTCATTTCGACATTACCTTATTAACTATCAGTTCACTGAAATGTATTTATAGTCGGAAGTTAGCTTTTAATATTCAGAGACTGAAGAATTTTGGAATTACATAGAAACTCCAGTCAAGTCGAAACCGACGGCAAACTTCAAATTCATGAAAAACAACATTGTTTTTCATTCTAAACCAACTACAATAAACGGACTGATTGTAATACAAATAATGCAAAATTTGAAGCATTCTAGTACATAATTGAATTAAAAGTGAAGTAGTCGTACATGAAATAGCTATAACTTTGATAAAAACCATCGACAATCCCAATTTTAATAATAACGTGAAGTTTTTTTCACACAAAGGAGCATTTTTTGTCATTTTGGATTTCTTATGAAATGAAAATGAAATACATTCTCTGCAGAGCGAAATTTATAAATTAGTTTGATGCATTTTCAACAATATAGATGTAGGTGAAAACAGTGAGAGATTTCATGAGTATTTGATTACTAAAATGTAGTAAATTGCACTGCTACTTTAAAAACACGATACTACTGTTATTTATTTCATAATACTCACTATGATCCAATAAACTAGAGTGATGAAGATGTGAATTTAAAAAAATATTGATAGATTGAAAAATTTCAGTTCATGACTCAACTACAGTCATTCGAAAGTTCATGTCACGTTACATAATGTCATATTACAAATAATAAATCTGGACTAAAAGTTCATGTCACGTTTCATAATTTTGAGCCTAAAACAAGCATTCGTATTTATTTTTAAACAATTAAGCAATCATAAGGTATTATCGCAACGTCGTTATTTATTTAGATCAGTTCTCCGTTAGCTTTATTTCTCAATTACTCCCCCCCAGCGAGACGCGTATAATGTCTCGGGGGCCTCATAGGTTGTTATCATTGAGTATTCCTAGATTAACAGGGGATGGATCACTTGAGGATGAGGAATCAACTCTGCCCTAAAGATCGAAGTGGGGTCAGGATGGGGAAGAGACGATCGTTTACAGTCTATTAACATTATTTAGGATGATTCTACGCTATTTGCTATAACGTAAGGTAAATCATGGAAACCACCAATCAGTGCAGTCGACCAAAAAAAATGAGGCAGGAGCCTCAATCTTTCTCCGCTAGATGGAGAAAGGAGCGTAGCGAAATTTGCGTGGTCGGTCGTAAGAACAGGCCTGATGGCCTGAGTCTTACCAGTTATAATAAGGCATCATAGAATTGAATGGAATGGAATTGAATGGAATGGAACTGAAATGTGCTGGTTACTGGGGCACGGCGTCCTGCGCACTGTGCGGCGTGGGGGGAGCGGGGGCACGGGGTGCGGGGGGGGGCGGGGGGCTCGTTTCGCGAGCAATCGACGGGAGCGGCGCGCGCGCGGGAGTGGCCGCTTTGTTTTCTCTTAAAAGGAGCGCTCTGTGGATAATGGGGCCGCTATGGCAGCGCGACTGATCGATAAACGAACGGCCAATAATGCCCTCCAGTGTAATTACCACTTTGATGCGAAGGAGGTGCGGAAAAGGTTCTCCCATCGGCAACTGGCGATGGTTCGCACCCGGGGAGGGGGGAGGTGTGGCATGGAAGTGGTTCGAATCACTAACCTAGACGCTGCGTTTCCCTTCACGGCACTTCTCTTTGTGAGGGATTTTTTATTCACCTTTTTGTATGGAAAATTTCTACCAGCAAGTATTTGTGTTTGTGGATTTTTATTTTTGAACTTTTTGTGTTTGGCAACAGCAAACCCGACATCTCCATTTTCGCTGTCTGGGAGCCAGCACTCTACTACCAAATCCCAGATCCTATAACTTCCAGACGACAAATCTGAATATCGTAGCTAAACCAAGCTGATTATTTTTTATACTCATAATAATAATAATAATAATAATAATAATATTAATAATAATAGTAATAATAATAATAATAATAATAACCACACACATTCCTCTTCATAGAATGTAAGAAAATATGTATCCTGATTTCAGTGGATATCATCCCCAGTTATCACAGCAACGTATATGGTCATTAAACATTTTAAAAAAAGTGTATAGAGTGATTACAACTAACTCCAAGGAAATCTCTAAAGAAATTCTAATGCAGAAAATCTATTATTCAGGAGATGAGTCAAAAAGTCTGCACCGTGTCCCGCGTAGGAGCTTCAATTATTAAGAGGAATGCGAGAGTGATCCCACATAAATGAAAAAAAACAGTACTTCATGAACTATACTTTTCCAGGACATCAATCTTCAATTTGATACTAGCTTGTGCTGTGCACGTAGATTGAACATTTTCTTGGGTATACGATGGAATATGGGAAAGAACACAATATTCTCAATAATCAAGAATAATGTGACACACATTTATCCTTGATAAGAAAAGATTTTACACCAAACGATTTCCAAAGCAGATGGAAAATCATGCGAGTTCTAATTTTACAAATGTCAAAAGCTCAAACGCTGTGAAATTTCGTCATATATACAGAAATATATTAGGTTCTGGAAAAATTCAGATATAGTAAGAAATTATATAATGTACATATGTATGTATTAATATAATATTGTGTATATTTAATGCTGAATTATAGTACTTGCCAAATATTTTAAATTTCAATAATACTTAATCAGTTTTACCAATTCGAGCAAATTTTCAACTCTTTTGAAAAAAGTTACAAAAGTAATCAGTCGCAAGTAGAGAATTCAGACGGCTCATGTAAATTAAGTATGAATGGTAATGAAAGGAAAATTGTTTTTAAAAAGTTTCCAAGTCGTACCTCAATTTTGTGATGATGTGATAATGAACAAACACAAACTATTTTCTTTCGTACTTTCTACATAATTCAGTATTCTTTACTACAATAAATTATTTACATTTATTGTGTTTTATTACTTTTGTACATACCTTTCAGGTTTTTATAGTTATTATCATGTTCTTTTACGTATCACGCCATTTTTTTGTTTGTCTTTACATTTTAAAGTTACGCTCTCCGAAAGTTTAAACCTTCCACTATTTGTTTCAAACTGAGCACAGGGCCGGATTTAACTTGGTGGGTGCCCATGTGCTGATTTTTGGTGGAGGCCCCCCCCCATATATATTATATGCAGTTGGCGGCTGACAAAATAAAATCTATATGTCAAATATGTTTAATTAAAAAAAAAATTTTTGCAAATAATTTTTGCGTACAATATTTTATTTATAAACCGAATATTTACAACACATTACAACTTAATTATAATAACTAAACTACAGGAACTTTTCTTGCTTTTCTGTAAGCAAACTCTTCAATTACATCGTCGAAAGATAATTCTTTTAGAATATCAAAATTGATGTTCAAAATAGAAAGATAATTAAGTCGTTCTTCTGCCATACTAGTTCTCAATCTATTTTTTAGAAGTTTTAATTTTGAAAATGATCTTTCCGTTATACAATTTGTTATCATCAACACAAGATAAATTCTTAAAATAATTTCTACATTCGGAAACGCGTCTTGTATTCCCTTCTCAATTATTATGTTATACATAAAATGTTCCCGACTTAAGGCGCTTATAGATTCCTCATCTTGTATGAATTGGTTAATGAATTCTTTGAGTTGGATCAACTCAATTCCAAGATTTTCATCGACGTCGTCTACATAAATTTTACTAAGGTTTGTTGCGTGCTTGATTATTTCATCTGAACTAAGGTTGCCTAATTTTGATAAAAAACCAAACCGAGAAGAAATTATTTCATACGCAGAGACACGTTGATCTAAAGAAACTAAAAACTGGTCAATTACTGGAAGGTAACTTTTCACTCGAAATTCTTCAGCAGCTGTTAACTGAACGTTTGCAGAATTTCCATAATCTAATGGGACCAAACGAACATTCCGTTGTCCTTTTCTACGTATTACATACTCTGTTATCCCAGATTTTTCCATTCCTAATTTTTCATAATATTCAAAACTGTCGCGCCTTTCTTGAATAAATAATCTCAACGATTTAATAGCTGCAACAGCAGTATTCAAATCTAACTTGGAATTCTGAAGTACTTTATTTGTGTCATTTACTCTGCTCAAGACATCATTCCAAAATACTGCATAAATTGCGATTTCTAACATATTCATTTTGTTATATAAAGCTTGTGCTTCACTACGAGTTTTAGAATTTTGAGAATCATCTTCGAAGATTTTTAGAAGTGCAGCTTTAATTTCAGAATATCCTCGAACTAAAGCTAATCGGCACATATTAGTAAATGAAGTCAGATAAAATACGATCTCAGTAAAAGTAAAGTTTCAATAAATTTATTGCATTTATAAACTTTCAAATTCAAATATATCTAATCAAAATAAAAGTTACGTTATTCATAGTATAAAATCAGATCGGCTTAGCCAAAAGAGCAAGTCGAAACTGGTGATCATGTTTGAAACACGATATTCGGTTCGATTATGTGCGTTTAATACTGAATAAATCATACATAACTTTGAATACATACTAAATAAGTAGATATTCTTGAGACTAAAAATGCATCATGAAATCTAAATTTAAAAAAATACAAATTACTACATACCAATGAAATTAAAAAGTTTTTGCAGAAAAATAGACCAAAATAAAAAAAAATAATTTTTTATTTGGTGGAGGCCCCTTTTTGGTGGAGTGCCCTGTGCTGCAGCACTGTCAGCACATGCATAAATCCGGCCCTGACTGAGCATCTTTTTTTCGAAGTGTTCTCTTCGCACCAAATTCCTGGACCGCTCGTGAACTAGAACTCCGAAACAACAATTGCCGTCTCTGCAGCGCAGCCATCACCGGCCGCGCGCTCCCACCCGCCGCGCCGGAACGCGCGTTCTCGTGAGCGCGACACACAACGACCGGAATTTCCCCGCGACACGTGTTGCCCGCGGACGGCTGCGAAAGCGCGCGGCGCGCTCGGGCGCTGCGCTGCTCCCTCAATAATTGCCTCCCGCCCACGCGCCCTGGAACTTCTCCGCTTCTACGAATGCTCCTCTTTCCTCACCCGCTTCCTCTTTGCGCAGCTAATGCCGTCGACCGCAAGCGGTGCCTATATCTACCCCTTCCATCCCTGTCCACAAATTTGCGTCTCGCTCTGTATCCTTTATCGTCGCATCCACATCCTCTGGATGTCGATGCCCTCTTATCAATGCGGTGCCACAGCGCTAACAAGATCATACGTTTTTGGCTGCTCGGGAGAACCCGCGATATAGGCACAGATACCAACGTTCCATATCTTTTAGTACAACCTTCTTCAGGGCAACAAAGTGGTGAGTCCATCTTCTCCAAGTTCTCATTTGCGCAGCATCACGCCCGAAACGTTGGCAACTGTGCCTAAGTCGTGGCGTCTCCGGGCAGTCAAAAACCTATTGTTTCCGACCGTGGAAGTCTACAATTTTATGTAACGTCATGATTGCGGTATCTTCGTCATGATAGTGCTCGCCGCCATTCGTATCAGTTCCAACAACTTTACAACAATACTGCATCTAAGGTCTTCACTGGCAGCAATCGTTCCTGATGCCACTACACATGTCGGGAGATCGGACGTAAGCTTACTACTTGTTCCGGCTGGGGCGATGCCCCTCTGGTGGGAGATACCTGGTTGGGGAAAATCTCGCTAGGCGATCGTAGGAGGGCGCCGGATCTCGTCATCCAGTATGGAAAGATCACCGCCAGCCCTCGATGAAAAAAGCACTACACTTACGGGACTAATGAACTCTGTAGTTGACGCGCCCGGAATCAACCAACCTGATATCACTAATTACCTCGTCACAGCTGCCACCGCCGTAGCTTTGAGCGGTGGCTTTTCCCCGCCCTTGCGTGGCCGCTAGCGCGCGACCATCGCCCTGGGTCGCGTGCGGGCGCTCGTGCGCGGGTGGGGCCAGCGCGGCTCCCTTGCAGCCGGGCGCTTGCGAGTGTCGCGGTAGGTACCCTCCATTAACTAATGTACAGCATCCGGCACCGCGCGCGCTCCGGGCCCGCCTCGCCCTCGCCGCGGCTGCGCGTTTTGTGATGCTAATGCCTGCGGGCCCCGCCGCCGCCGCCGCCGCCGCGCCTCGCGTGGGCCTCTACGCGGAAAAACTTTCGCGCATGACATTAGCCCTGAGCGGCGCCCCGCCCCCTCCGCTTCAACCCGCGGCTGCAGCGTCCGGGCGGATCTCTGTCTGGGCGCAGGGGAAGCGCGTCCTACGTCACGCCTTTCGGTCAGGCTGAGGCTGCGTTCGTCACGTCCGCTCCGGCGCTGTGGTTATATGGTTCAGTGGTATACTCTGCAGCGAGTTGTTAAGCATTAATAGAGTGTTTGTTTTGAAAACGAGCAACATTAGAAGCCAGTTTTAAACTTTGTACGTATGCAATTATAAACAACTTGCATACACGATTTATTGTATAACCCCATTACAAATTCATAAAAAAATCAAAGTTAATTGTCGGAAACAACTGTATTCTAATGTCATGTGTATTTGACATCAGTGCGATTAAACGGTGGTCAGCTGTTCAGTTTACATCTACCTCCCCATGATACTCTCGCTGCGATTGGCTGAATGTGGGATGACGCAACTATTTGTGCCATGAATAGTAAATATTTCCTCATCTGAGTCAAAAGATGTCATTTTATTAACGAAATCTTACAAGAATAATTATAGTTTACCATGCTGGAATACAAAAACATCATTTAACGTGCGATATTTTTGTAATATTAGTTTAAGGTTTCTTTAACAGTCGCATAGCAATTGCAGCGGAGGAGGTCAACGAGCCTAAGCGTAGGTTTTTATCTTTATCCTTTTTTGCTAAGGACTTGCTTTTTCATCATCTAGGTCTTTTTTATTAATACCTTTGTTGACTCTCAGTGATTGTCTCATAAAGCTTTTCGAATGACTACAGAGCACTTCGACACCGCTTCGTAGGAACTCCGACGTTCTCTTACAGTTAGGCCTGCCTGTAAACACAATACAAAATTATTATATACTCTCTCGATGTAGAGAAATGTGTATTCGGAGAAAGATATATAATGTTGAACTAGTTCTTCAAATAGGACTTGCCGCGGAAAGGACTACTGATATAAAATATGTTTCAAATATATCCTATGATCTTACCAAACATCAAAAAATGAAAATATTTTGACAAAAAACTTGAAGAAAGTGTTTACAATATTTTTATATTTATATGAAGAATTAGTTCGTCCACCTGGATGCCGATGTGATAAGAGCGGGTGACGACTAAATGCCTCGGTCTGAAGGGTCGTGCTTTCGAGTCCCATCGCAGACAAGGTTGTTTGTCCATTGTCTTTCATGCAGGTGTGTTGTCGCGGAAGACCTAGTGAGCCTGCTGACCACAGACCGACAAGCGCGCATGTGTGTCTAGGGCCATAGATTAATAGGTGTCCCCATGTGGGATATAGTGGGTGTCCTCTGAAAGCTGGAAAAAGACCCCGGTAGAAAGAATAAAATGAAGTACTAGTTTCTTCAATTATTCCTATTATTTAAAGAGTTCCTTATTATTCCTCCTTGTAAAATTATTTTGCCGTTGATTCTGTGATCCACTGTAGACCCCCTCTCCATTTGTGTTCTCCAGCGACTAATAAATTGTCTTGTTTCATGAAAGTAATCCGTTCCAGAAAGGTTCCGTTTCCTGAAAGTAATCCTCTCATTTCAAAAGCGTAGTCCTTTCATTACGTGACGTAGATTATCCGTTTCGTGAGATTAATCTGATCATTAAATAGTGTTTCGTGACATTGGTTCGCCCTTTCGTGACATCACGCCTTTCAATCAGAACTGGGGTTGCATTAGCCAGTAACTCATCCGTTTCAAAACATTGGCTTTTCTCTTTTTATGAAAGGAGCCCTTTCAATAGAAGAAAGTAGACAATTTTGAACATAATTTGCATGTCATTTTTTGCCATGCATGACTTTATCCACCAATGTGTGACCTTTTTTTGTCATTTTCATGACGTTGGCTGTCATTCTTAAGGTACGCAATATAATTATGTCGTGCGTGGTTTAAAGTAGCTCGTCTGTTTCATAAAATTAACCCCGACGTGACTTCAGGCCGTCTGTTAAGAACTTACGTCTGGTGTTTCTGTCACTAGCCTTTTTGCATCGTGGCTTCTGTCTGACCCTTTTATATAACATTATATAACCTTTATATATATATATAATATTATATATATTTATATAATATTGTATATATAATATTATATATATTTTTATATATATATATATATATATATATATATATATATATATATATTTATATAACCATTATATAACCCTTTTATATAACATAACATTAGCTCGGCCGGCTCGAGCTATTCCTAGAGCATATCTCTAAAACAACAGTGCGTCCGCGTCTACGCGCGCTCTGCTGAGTTCACTGCTGCGCCGTTACAGCGCCGTTCTACCTAGGGTTGCCAACAATGCCATTGCCAACAATGTTCAGGTAAAAGGAAGGACACTCGATAGGAAAAAATTAAAAACAACCATCAACACATTTATTTTTATAAATTTTTAATTTACACTTACATCAGCTCTATTTCTTTATTCTATTTATTTGTGATTCAAGTAAAAAGATTCGTTCACAAAATGCAGATGATCGTCTCAGCGTCTCTTTTTTTATTTTAGTCGCTAATAAGATACATTATCATGCATGCGTGTGACAGCGTTCAGAAAAAGGATATTCATGATTTCTATTCTAATTAATCAATAAATGATACACCGTAGCAGTTGTTGGTCATGTGATAAAATAAATGACACCAAATGTTAAAAAAATTACTAAAAGTAATACATATAAAATACAAAGGACGGGAGGACTGATGTCAATGGAGGACTGTCCACCCAAATGGAGGACGGTTGGCAACCCTAGTTCTTCCACACGGTCATCCTGAAGCAGCCCCTTTGTCTGCGGAGGCCCTGCACGTCCTTCTCTGCTGCTCGTCTTCTGCGCTTCCATCTCTGTTCCCGTGGAGCTGTTATTCTCTCAATGCCTCCCACGTGAATGCTTTCCGACGTTTTAATAGCCTCTGAAGGCGAGTTACTTCCATTATTAACTAGTCAAAACAGTCTGCCTGAACAATTGCATTCCTCTATATTTCTTCCCCGTCCAGTTAGCATTTTTTCGACCATCTGTCTCAGTCGTATCTCAGCTTCATTCGGAGAGGTTCTCAGATTTTGGCAGTTAATAACATCTTGTCTGAGAAATGCAAATTAATTTATTATCAGTTTGTACTTCGTGAAATCCAATATCATAGGAAGGTAGGTGGAAAATTCAATAGGAGAGATCTAATATTCAGTCCTCTATCAACGGCTCCTCTAAGGAATGTTTGCGTAATGAAATGCGCGTACCCTTGCCTTCAACCTATGCCACTCCGTATCTCCCACGATTCTCTTCTATCTGAATGCCATAGAATCTTATTGACCATTTCGTTTGATGACCGCCCAATTTTCGTATTTGCACATTTGCTCTTTACGTTTTGCAAGCATCTCGTCTTTTTCCACCTCTACTTTAATAGCATTTAGAGAATTGACCTGACCATTTTATTTAGTGTATTCGTTTTCATCCTCGTTGCATTCTCATTTCAAATTCCCCGTGTCTCCTAACATATTCGAACATCATTTTTGTTAGATCTATTTCCCCCTCGACTTCATACACTACTATCCCTTCGACACTTCTTTCCCTTACTACTGTCGCTCTCCTTAATTCATTCTCCTCTTTCTCTCCTGTTTCACATACATCCTCCCTAGTCTTTTCTGATCATTTTTTTCTCCCGCTATCTCTTTTGACCCACACCATTCCGTTGTATATTTTCTCCTTCCTCCTTTTCCCATTTCTTCCTTCTCCTTTCCTCTTTCTTTCCCGTTTCTCCCATCATCCCGTTCGTCCCATTCTTCTTTCTTTCGATCTTTTTCCACCGACTCCCCCCCCCCCCCGCTTTAGTAACGTTCTCATCTGCATGACTCTCTTCTGTTCGTTCTCTGCGTGTATCCGTGGCGCACCTCCCTCCGCCGCGTCGTGGTCATTCCGCGTTCGTGCCCTCCGCTCTCCTGCGCCGCCCACCTCCGCCGCCCCCGCCCCCGCCCCCGCCCCCGCCGCCGAAGCCGCCGCCGCCGCCCCGAAGAGCGCGGGATTTCCGGGGCCTTGCACATGTCGCGGCGGCTGCGCGGCGCGCGCCTCTATTGTCGCGAGCGCGGGGAGCGGGGGGCGAGGCGAGGAATAAGGGGCGGGGTGGAGCGGGTCGGGACGGAAAGGGGTTGATCGGGGCAGGGCGATGCGGAACGCAACGGAGCAGGGAGAAGCGACGCCAAGGGGAGTGGAGTGGAGCGAGACGGGGCGGGGAGAAGCGAAACGACCCAGGGCGAAAAGAACTCGGTGAAACTGGCTGCGGCGGAGCGGAGTGGGGCGGGGTGGAGCGGGGCAGGCCAGAACAGCGAGGAACGGAGTGTGTGAGGATGGAATGGGACGAGGTGAGGCCAGAGGTAGGGAGGCGGGACGAAAAGAACTCGGCGAGACCGGCTGGGCGGGAGCGGTGCGGGGGCGACGCGGCAGGTCGGAACGGGGAGGGACGGAGTGTGTGGAGGTGGTTTGCGTCGAGGCGAGGCCCGGCTTAGTGGGGTGGGGCGGGGTTAGTCGTGGAGGGTTGAAGGGCGGAATCGGAGGGGATGAAGAGCAGGTCCGTGGCTCGGGCCACGCGTTCGCTCGTCGAGGTAGCGCGGCTTGCAGATTATTCGGTTCTTTGGGAGGAAACGGGTTAATCCGGGCGGGGGATTTTAAAAAAGTGATTAAATAACTTTTATATTAACTTGTCGCTGCCACTCGGGCCGCCGTGCCTTCCAGCTTAAATGCAGAACCTTCTCCCTGGTGCCCTCTCTGCTCCAACAAGCCTGCCCCGACATCTCCCTCGACTTCCATTTATGGGCTATTTCTCGTTTCGTTTTTTATATATTTGAATCTCTTTTAGCTGTTCACCCTTTTCCGTCAGTTTTGATTCCTATTTCCTTTTCATGTATTACTTACTGTTTTATTTTGCTGAACGTTTTCACTCTCTGCAAGTATCCAACAATTGTCATTTAATTTATATTTTCGTGTTCAATTGTATTATCTAAGAAAGTATCGAATAATTTCAGTAGAAACAGAGTTCACTTGTTTTTATTAATTTTTGTTCTAGTTCCTTTCGTTGAATGATAAAATTTGTCTTCCGTTTTTTCTGCCTTGATATGTGAATCATAGAGTAACGAAGCTAGGTACATCATTTATCAGTGGTGAAATGAAATGTAGTCTAGAGTAATAAATTATTTACTTGTTACCTATGTAAAATGTGCAGTAATGTAATACAAGATGATGTGACATTTGTATAAAAATGATTATCAAAATAAAAGATATTACATGTTTTTAAATATTGCTAATGTAACTTATTTATAATTATTATTTTCTCTTGTGCTGTGATCGAAGATTCTAAAAATTCTGAATTTTTCAAAGGGACTAACTTCTGGTATTACAATATAACCGAAATATATATATTGTTATTCATTTAAGTAATTACTAAACTTTGATCTGCAAATATGAGCTAGAAACATCCTTACAGAATTTCTGTTCCACAAATTCTTCAATCACCTTCAGCTCTCTCGAAGCTAATTCAGAATAATGTTGGGTTCTGGCCTTATCGAACAGATGAATGTTAGGATCGCATGTGTTTTTCTAACGACTTTTATTATCTTAACGAACTTATTTCCTGTCCTTTGCATACTTTCGGGACTGTAATGGCATTTTTGCGACAAGCATTATGATAACTCTCAGGTTTTGACACACACCTTTTTCAAGGTTGTTTGTTTTAGGAAAAATAGTTCGATTCAATTATACCTAAAAGTTACTACGAAATAATTAAACCGAATCACAATTTGTCATGTTAGGGATGTTTCAAATTATAATATAGATTATTACGGAGTAATTGATACACAACGGCTTATGTTACATGGATTGAAACGAAGAGGAAGGAATATATCTATAAACACTTAATACCCCCTAAAATTTTAGCAATAAATTATAGTTAAAAAAGAAGTAATTTATCGTACACTTTTTCTATGTCACAGATGCCTTCGTTTATGTTGAAAGGTATCAGAACATTCGACGTAGTTATCTAGTTTGGTTTAGGATGTATGTTTTGTTGCTATTTTAAACCGTATATTGTGCAAAAAAGGTGTAGTAAACCAACTAAATTTTGTCATAAAAAGCTTCAAATAATTATTTGATCTTTTTTGTTGTTGAAAAAAATGTTTTCTACGTGGCAGTATGATGATCAATGTATCAATCTCAGAAGAAATATTAATAATATTTCATTGTTTTTAAAGGTAACAATTCCATGCTAAATTTAGCTGTAGAATGTAATATCACTTGAATAAGTTAGGACGTGAGTTGAAGCTGATTGAGTTGATTGTTTCAGGTCATTTCATTCGGTGGCAGCCGAGGGACAGAATTCTGCCTAGCGGCGGTCCCTGCTGCTCAGGCCCTGTGACGCAAAAGCCACGCCTCAGGCCGCCCCTTGAAGAGATATCCAAACCTTCCGGATATTTCTCCGAAGTCGTCGTCCGAGACGAGGGTCCTCGGAATTCCCGTAAGAGTAAACTCATTTTTATCCCAGACGGTGACATTTCTCTACTGAGAAAAAAAAGACATTTAGTTCCTCTTAATGTATTTACACCTTGAAAACTGTATCATGAGAGGATAACAAAAATACGTTTATAATTTTCCCCTTGAAATATGGTTCAATTGTTCGTAGATAAGTGTGACTGGAAAACAAACGGTAGAGAAACAGCCGCTTCAATGATTTCCACGAAGAACAACAGTTTTGTAATAAGAATTGTGTAGAGTGATTTGTCTGTTGGCACGCCTGTGTGCCTTTAAACTATTTTTAAGGTGGCGCCCAATCCTCCTTTAATTTTTTAGGAGTGCTGAAGCACCTGTTCGTTTCCCGTTGCCTTTACTTTTTCTCTCTTGTTACCTGGACTGCAAGTTTCCTTACGTCACAGTCAGAATTGTCTTTTGTGAAGTGGACCGTCGGTTGAAAGCATCCTTTCGCCGTGTTTCCAATTGAACGAAATAATGAAACTGATAAATGCTGGGATGTTTGTGTTGCTTTTTGAAGAGAAAGGTGTGGAATGTGCAATATTATTGCCGAAGACGACAGATAAAAAGACAGAACACTATGTTGTTATACATACTTGTTTAACATGTATGTAATTTAAAAATAAATTGTTATGTGTGCAAACATGTAAGTTCATTTTAACACCATTTTTGAACTAACAGACACAAAACGTACCTCCCAGAAATATTATCGAAAGGTATTGATCGCCAGAGAAAATGAAATACGTCATCCGAAGTAAAACAAATATTTCATGAATCTTACATAATCCAAAGAAAACTTGAAATGCGTAATCGACAACTACACTAATTTATGTTATTCTAATGGAATTAGTGAACTGTTAAATTCAAGACAAATTAAATCACATAGGCTTACACGCATTACCGTCAAACGTTTTTATCACTTGCCCTCAAATGAAATTCAATGAAATTATGAGGCAGATTGAATATCGTATGTGCAAAATGTTTTTGTGAAATTTATGAATTCGATTTATGAACACCGACAAATCTTTGTAATTCCGTTTTCTTCTATCCATTTCATGTTTTAAATGATATGCATTATTTAAATATTTGCATTCTTAGATTTTTTCTAAGAGTATCTTTTAAATTTCAAATAAGGATAAATATATCAATATAAAAGAAATTCTTATGTTGTTACGCTGCAGACTCTTGTCTACTGAATGCAAAGTACCCAATTGTTCAGTTCTCAAATTTATTATTTCATTAGTTCGGTAACGGACAACTGAGCGATTGAGTTAGCACTTAGACTACCAGGGCATTTTACCCTAATGGTGATAGTGTACATAATTTTGTCGATATTATTGATAGCACGCAGATCTCAACAATGGAATTGACATCATATTACGACAGCCAACTTCAGATTATTAACATTGTTATCTTCGGAAAGCCCAGATACATGATTCTATCTTTTGATTGTCATGCGTCTGTGTTGCTGGAAGTTCTGTAGAGTAATAAAGTGTCCACTCACGTGTATATAGGCACATATGCTGCCGTCAAATGAATGTGTGTATCGCAAAGGATACAGATGGTAGTCTAAGTGAATATTCCTGACGCGTCGACTTCGGTGTTCTTCTGCCGTGAAACATGAGATCCGGCTCTAACCTAAAGTCACCTTGCGGGTTTCTCCTCCAAAAATCTCTTCCAGCAGAGCAGTGCCTCGGTCGGCACGGACTTCGCGTTCCGGACTGGCCTCCCACATGTGGCAGTGTAGTACAGGTAAGCACTATGTGTGGGATTACGGGAGAGGAGATAAAAATGGGGAAGGTAATATCGCGAGCCATGTACGTGTTGTGAGAGTGCTTCTCCGGTACTCGCCTGGTATTGATCGAAGAAATCACTGAACACTATCGATCAGAGCTGCTGGCCGTCAGAATCCCCCCCCCCCCCAGACAGTGGCCGAATTGGACCAAACTATGTAGCTTGTGTCGGAAATCGGGGCACCGAACCTAAGACCTTTTAGTCAAAGATACTGCTGTACATGCAACGGTGTTATTGTTGATCTTTCGCAGCCAGAAATTCGTAGATCAAAATATTACACTTACTCTATCCGTTTTTCTTTCAGACCGTGCTCTCTCCACTTGAACAGACTACTGTGCTATTTCCACGAGTGTTTTTATACATCCTCGATCTTTCTGGTATAAATCCATGCTGCTAAATTACTAAAACTCTCTCTACCTGAATTGTATTCTTTGAATTCTTCTGTACTTTTCGTTTCTGACGTATTCCCACTACTTACAGTACGACCGCCATCACCTTCAAGAACGACACTCGCTCACTTTTTGACCCCGAATAAGAAAGTGTTGTACCGCAACTGCGATCCCATCTCGTCTGCTAAACGTTGACACTTCCTTTCCATTGTGATATCATTTATTCGCCTCCATCTTTGTCACCTTTTCTTAAATTTTATTTATTTATGGTCGCTTTTTAACAATAAAAATCATCAGTGGCCACAATTAAGTATACATCAATGGGTTACATTACCGATTATATTACATGACAATTAATTACTTTATACCACATACTACCCCCATTATTATATTATATTATCATCAAATTTTATATTCTCTTACTTACGTCCACTACTTCCATCTACTTAAGCTCTTTAGCCCACCCGTCTGCGGAGCTGAACAATTTATATAAGTTTGTGTCTAATTTCAGTGAGTTTCGTTCCTTAGCAATAACGGAGCATTTTAGGATAAGGTGATGTGTAGATACTGTTGAACCACATTTACAACATAGTTCTGGATCGGAAGTTTTGAATATGTAAGAATATTTCACATTAAAGTGACCCTCCCGTAGACCAGTGATGATAATTTGCGCTCTTCTTTTAAATAAGATTTTCGGCAGGGCTGGATCCAGTACAGAGTTCCTAACTAGATGCAGTTTGGATGGTTTTAATTTTCATTGTGAGTCCCAATATTTGAAACAGAATGCCTTAAACACATTTGTTTGTTCAGCACTGCACAATATTCAGGCATATCTATTGTCACTTGTCTGTTGTTCTCGTAGACCATGCCAAACTCCACTTCTTCGTCGCCGTCAACAATCCACCATCAAGCCACCTTCTCGCTTCGAATCGAATCCGCCGCTACACGGCGTGACTGGCTGCCTTGCTTCCCCGCCATCCCTTCCCGTCCGCCTTCCAATCCCTCCTCCCCGCGCTCCGACCAATCCTCACTCCCTCTGTCTCTCGTTCGGCACCGCCGGGTGGCCGAAGGGCGGGGCGGGGCGCTCTGAAATGCAGAGCATGTCCGCAATTCGGGCGATCAAAAGAAGTGGCACACGTGCCTGCGTCCGGTGGCGCCTCCCCGGGCGGCGGGCGACACAGGGGACGGCAAGAGGAGGGCGCGGGAGACGGCGCTGTTGCGAAGTCAGCACCGTCACGGCGCCTACCGCCTGCTGGGTACATGTGGACCTGCCTTATTGATACACATACTAATGGATTTTGGGAGAGATCCGTACGTTATAATACATTTGTGCTATGAGATAAATGTTTAAAAATCATTGTACGGGCGTTGCAACCATCATACGCTTACTTTTTTTACAAATTGAGGTTATGAAAAATAAATTTTTCATGATTTATACAATCCGACAGTCCCTACCGCCAGCGTTCCTCTTGTAAACCATCGTACCCGCCAACCTAGCCCTTGCCCTGTCGTTCCTTTTCATTCCTGTTGTCCCATCTACCCGCCATTCAGCCTGACCACTTCTACCTGTCCACTATTCTGCCTGATATTCCACCTGGCCGTTACTCCAGCTGTCCGCTGTTACACCTGCTCGCAATTCCGCCATCTCGCTATTCCATCTGCTCGCTCTTCTGTCTGTCGGCTACGGCAACTGCTCGCTATTGCATGTCTGCCATGTCCTTTACTTGTTATTTTCCTTTTCCGGTATTCCACCATCCCAACATCGCACCTGTCAGGCACTGCTCCTACGTCTCATCGGGCCGTGCTGCCCCACCCCCTTTACGGTGACGCTCCTCGCGCGTCTTCCGTCTGCTGGATTCCACCGCCTGCCGTCGCCGTGGGCCGCCCCCGTGGGCGTCGCCGCGGTTCCTAACCGGAAATAAATCCTCTGCCCGAGAAGCGTCCGCGCACTGTATTTGTCTCGCCGTTAAAACCCTTTAATCCCATCTTACACCACACCCTGCCGCTTCCCCTGCCGGCCCAGACCAGCCCAGCCCAGCTCGGCCCGAGGCGGCGCCGCGCCTCTCTCCGCACATATTTTATCGCCGACTCCTCCTCTTCCTGCTGTTTACTTCTCATTTACCGCGGGCCGACGTTCCCTCCTTCCGGTGTTCGCCCTCTCCTGCTGTCCGCTTGACTGTCGCAGTTTCTTTCCACTTTTTGTGCTGCCACTTTTCTTAGAATCGTTGCCGCTCTCGCCGCCCTTCCAACTTCCCTTTTTTCTCCATCTTACTTATTTTATTTCCACCATTACTTGCACCGCCTCCAATTACCCTCATTCCAGAGTGCCATCTCGTACCTCCTTGGTTCGTCGTCTCTATCGGCCTCACTGTCGCAACTCGACTGGTTTCTTCATTGCCACATTTTCTCTGTCTTCCTTCCTTACCCGAGACTGCGCTTCTTAAAGTTTCTCCCGTCACCTTCCGGCAACCTCCCCCCCCCCCCGCCGCATCAACTGTTTCAGTTTGAATCTCTCTTTGTCACGATACTCGCCGCCTGCCTGTCCTAAGACCTTCACCCCTTCTTGGCGCCAACCATGGTCCCCCAGTTCCCAGTTCGCCATTCTCGCTTCTGCCCTCCCCTCTTATAGCGACTGCCCAACGTCTGCCAACCTTGTCATTCGTTTTCCGTCTTCCCTTTTCTACCGTAGCTTCTTCGCCATTCCTGTTTCTTTCTTCGTCGCCTTGTAGCGACCGTCTGATGTGCGCGGGCGGTCCTTTCCGTTTCTTTTCCGTCTTCCGCCCCCCCCCCCCGGCCACCAGCGCGTCGTCTGGCGTCCGCGCGCCTCCCCCCCTCCCCCCCGGCGGGCGCTTCCTCGCTCCCAGGGCTCGCATATTGTGCCGCGCGTCGCGTCGCAGAGCGGCAGTCATTTTTTCATAAACAAAGGAAGGAGTCCCGCCGGTTCTTTTAATCTCCGATCCTGTGCGTTCTCCCGGGGCGGGGCCCAGCGCGAGCACGCGCGCCGCGGTTGTACAGAGCATCTTGCTCCCCTCACGCGGCCCACTTGTGTTACTGTTTACCCGGATTTTCGGATTTGAAACTTCTCAATCCTTTAATTCATCTACGCCCTTTTTTATTCCCGTTTTAAACTTGGCTACGATTTTTTTTATTTGAATCGCTACTTGGCTGAGTAGAATGAATGCAGTTTTTCATCTTGTTTTCAAGTCGCCGATTCTTTTGCATTGAAAGCGTGGCATAGCTGAGGCAGATGAGCTTATTAGAGAGGAAAATATATATTTTTATTTATCTTTTGTTGTAAGAAATATTGACACTTTCTTCCTAAGGAAGTGAAAGCTAACACGATAAACAACTTCTATCTGACGATATGGTACTATGCATGTTTGATGCAGTGCCTCTGCAGCAAGCCGAGGCAACAGGGATGAGCTCACTTTTTAGCATCTGGAGTTATAAAGTAGCGGTGGAAGGTTTTTACGGGAGCTACTCTATTTGGCGAAAGAAGAAAGCCTCCAAAGGAGGGTTGGGAAAAGAAGGAGAAACGATTCTTTAGACCCTCGTGCCTCCAGTACAAGAATCCTTTTCTCTCCTTTTTTTCATCACGGTCATCTATATATATAATCTTAGGAGGTAGCCGGGCAAGCTTAATGCTGTGGTGTGCGCTTGCGGCTTATATTGTCGGCAGACGGACAATGGAAAGAGAAAGGAGCTGAACCCCTCCAGGTCGTCTTTATACTCAGCAGAAAAAAATAGTCCAAAGGAAATAAATTACTGCGTATGAGCACGACCGCCCCCCGCTCGCTTTTCCGTCTTCGTTCCCGCGCACAGCCATCCTGGAGTCAAGCGGCGGCTAGCTAGTCGATTTCTGTCAGTAGTAGCCAATTTTGCACGCATGGTTTCGTCTCATGCAAACTGAAATGCGCTTGTTTAAGGAGGGATGAAACTCACGCAAATGCAACGGTTATAGTGACAATGGCTTTGGTGGGTCTAAAAGTGAGGTACTAAAATGTTTTTTTATCAGAATAAATGTATCGTACTAAATGTTACATCTCACACTATTCTATTAAAGATAAATAAAAGTGTAATGAATTAATGAAAATCTTCTTGAATACATATTTTTCTTATACAGCAGATCAGTGCTTTACAAGAATATTGCAATATGTGCTCTTGCTAAATGTATTTTATCATTATTAAAAAAAGGTGACTGCCCTGGGTCTTCTTTATATACTATAGTATGTCGAGAAATGAAGTGGTGAGCAAGAAATGTTGTAGAAAATTAAAAAAATACTACCAGGTTAAGCTAGAAAATGCATTTTTATGAACGTTTGAATTTACCGTGGGCAAATTTAGATAGGCAACTTCTTTCTTGTAGAATTTTCTAAGCAAGAAATTACGTGTAGCTAAAGAAGCAGAAGGTAAGACTAGGCAGAATTTTTGTTTTTTGCTCCTCGAGAAATTTAAAATGCTGGTGAAAAAATTAATACTTTCATTTAAAAATGGAGGTTGTATTAATATCTCCTAAATTTAAAATTGTTATTAACAAGAAAACATATTTATTTCCATCATCCTCAACAACATGGCGCAAATCGCACTCTGGTAGTACAAATCGTTTTGAAGATATTTGCTGTGGCCAACTTAGATTTCTCATCCTGTACACTGCGTTCATAATAAAAGTGTAAGAGGAACTTTCATGTATGGCTATTGTAATATTTTCTTGGCCCGGGAATGATTGACTGAAGCAGTTGACCATAAGGAATATTCATATTAATAATTACCGCACCTCATCTCACTGCCTCTATTGAAAAGTGGCCAGATCTGAAAACAATGTATCACTAAATACGGAATAATGTTTTGCGGATTAAGAAATTTTCAGTTATAGCTACAACTAGATGAATTCAGAGAAAGAGAAATTAAAAAGAAATCTTTTGAAATAATACCATTGCCATTGGTATTGCAATTAATGATGTTGGATTTATAAGCTTATTTTAAACTAAGGGCATGGTGATAATGATTAGTGTATTTAAAATAGTGACAAAGGTGTGATTTATTGCAGGTTTGGATAATGTTAGTTAATGCGGTACCTGTTGCAATTGCAAAGAACAGATGATTAGAGAATATGGATTTTGGGGGATCGAATATGTATTAGGGGAGGAGTTAGTTCGACGCGAATTATTTGCATTATATGCTAAATTGGAAGATGAAGGAGAATGGTGTATGAACGATTGGCAGACTGTCGACATCAGGTCTGCATTGACGTAATATAAAAAAGTTAACCTTTTACATTGAGAAGTCTTACAAGGAAGCATGGACTGTTTTACTCGGTGCAAGGGGCTTAGTTATAATGTATATCCATTGAAGGTTTGTTTCCTAATTGACAGTTTATTGTATCATGATGTTGCTCCAAAGTAAAGAAATTAATATTTCTTTCCTTCAGCATCTTGCATTACAAGCCATAACCCTGCTTACGACGAACAATAGAATTATATTTTTTTCATTCAGAATTTAACTGATAATATAGTTAAATAATTCCGTAAAAATTAACACGTTTTTCATGATTTTCGTATATTTATCTTGTGTAGCACATAGCGGTATTAAAGTCCTGCTATTTCTTGACTGAAGAGACGGGAAACCTCCAAAGTTCTGACCTCGGAAAATAGTAATTCTTCATGGACATCCGTATCGGTGCATTCCGCAGGAACAATTTGTAACATATCATTTCTGAACTTACAATGTGGATGACTATTAGGTCATTTGTACAGTACAGTTTATTTGAAGATGTGAAATGCTATTCACGAGTATACGTTCCTTCATATTATTCATAGTAATGAAATAAGGAGACAACATTATCGTAGAACTACAATATTTTAAAATTGATCTATAAATTATTCTAAGGGATTTAAAATATTAAAGCGAAAACAATGAATTTGAATGAAACAGTGAATCATATCCTGTAGGTACTATTAGCTCACCTTGAAAAAATGTTTCAATGAGAGTTCTAAGCCTTAATGACAATAAAACTGGAAATGTTTGATGCTCTGTTTTTCCTTAATTCATGTCTATGGTTGTTTTGAGTCCGTACCAATTGTTGTTACGCTGTTTGCAGCAGTCTCTCTACGCTCCAAACCCAAGACAAAGTAAACATTGTGGTTGACGGTTAGTCGATGGTAGTATGTTTCCCCAACACTCTCCGACTCTGTAGACGTGGGAATTTGCCTACCACAGAATGTAATTATTCTCTTGAGTTTCTCCTCACTTCTCGTGTTATAATAACGAGACTCTTGTCTGCTATGTCAGTAATGACCAAGCAGTGAACACTTGTGTCCGCTGTCCAATACAGCAGAGAAACAGTACGACGCAATTCAACGGAAAGGCAAGTATTCATTGAACTTGACACGCAAGGCGTTTGTGATAACGTTTCAAGGGAAGGATTAGTTCTTATTTACATTTAGTTTTCTGTAGACCTGTCAAAACATTACTCTCCTCACAAACCCACGTACAATATACATACATACAACGTGTGTGCAGGGCTTTATTTCTGGCGGAACGCGACGGAACAGCGATCCGACACCTTCGGAGCGAAATAGGAAAAAAAACATAGAACAAACACTTGGCAACATCGATTTAGTTTGGACAAACTTTTTTAAACTAAAAGTAAACTTTTTATTTACTTATCATTTCTATGAACGTAATTAAATTATTAGTAAAAGACGATTAAATATCATTATAAACTCTACTTTTTGTGTACTCTTATTATTCACACACTGTTATGCTAACACTGTTACTAACTGTTAAATTTCTATACTACATACTTTCTTATATTATTGGTATCGGTTATGTAATATTGCAATTTCTACCCTTCTACTTCATTCCCCACTACAAAACGTTCAAACTAATTCAAACGAAGCGTCTGCGAATCTGCAAAAAAAAGTTTCGAATAGTAATTATTTCTTACTTCTACAAAAGAAGAAAATCTCAACCCTTACAGTATTCGTAGCACATTGTGTAGACACGGATAATTTTACACATGCTTGCCTTGATTACACCGAAATAAGTCTCCAGTGTTTAAATAATTATATTAGCGATCAAACATTTTTAAAGTAAAATACATATATTAAAGAAGCATCCACAGATGAAGGCCATCCAATACATCGCCTTAAGAATGGATAAAATTATGTTTAAAAATATATCTTCTTTTATCATTAAACATTTATATGAGAAATGCAATAGAAACTTTTAAATGAAATTAAAAATTATAAAGAAAATATACCACATTCAACATTTAAGCATCGTCTTACTTTTTAGATTTAGTTACAACATACTACAAATTCACTTGTAGCTGTTGCGAATGCCCAATAAGTAACCATTTATATTAGTGACAAAATATTTTTTTAAATCTGCAAACGTTTATTACAATCTCCCTGAATTTATATTCTTAATTAATAAATAAAATCCAGGTACCGTGAGATCCGTTTTTTAAGGATTTTAGGGTCAGAATTTTTTTTGCATAATTACCTTCCAATAATTTCGTTTTAAGATCTTTTTTCAAAGTATTTTCATTCCTCAAATCGAGTAGTGATTAAAATTTAAGTAAGAGTTAAATTGTGTAAAATTTTTCGATGTCAAGGAATTACAAAAATGTGTAAACTGACTATACTAGGTATTAGAGAAAGTAATTTATTGCTAGTAGGAGCCCAAAATACCTATTTGTTCGGTGTCAGGGGCTCCAAAAACGAGTTTTTCCGTCAAAAACATTTCTCCACTTCTCATGTGGAGCATTACATAACTGGCTCTGAACCTTGCGTAGTACTTTGTATATACGTGTACGTATATACAAGTATAAAAAGGAATAAATTTTAACAAACTTTTTTTAATTCAAGAAAAATATAAGCTTTTGGTATAGGAACAGAGTTTTGACGAAGAAAATATGAAGTGACATGAGAAGAAAAATATATTTCTATTACGATAGAAGCTCGGGAGGGAAAAAGGATTTTAAAAATAACCTAATACGAATGGCAAAACGGAATGGAGGCTCTGAAATGCTACGAACAGCAGTCACCGTTCCCTGCGCAGCTACTTACGAGAGACATGAAGGAGTCAGTGAAGGTGCAGATAATGAGAGAATTGGGAGCGACGGGACCTTGAGAAGAAGCTAATTCTTCATGCACCCTCAGCCATGCGTAACATTAAGCTGAAAACAGGAGGTCTTGAAAAGAGCTGTAGAACAAACTCGTTTACTACTATGCTCCCTACGAATTCCAAGGAAAACTGAACCACTAGTAAATGCTATTTTTTTTTCGTTAATCGGCCGACTAGGACCACGCATGCAAGCATCCTGCATTTACCGTGGCTCAGTTTTTATTTATTATCACGGTGGCAGGTGCTTGCGACAATTTTTGCGGGGGACCAGCATTTTAGCTGGATCCGATTTTTATCCCCCACGGTTGTTAGCCCTGGGGGTATGGAAGATGAAATGATGATATGATGATAATGAGGGTGAAAGGACAACACATACAGACATACACAAATACATCCATGCCCGAGGCGGGACTCAAACCCGCGATCTTCTGGTCCGAAACCACTCCGGCACTACTGCCTTAGCGATCTCGGCCATCTGATCGGCTAGTAAATGCTATTATTATATCACCTTTTGTTAATTTTAAAATAGTGTTTAGAATTAAGTATTGATACATGATGACCATGTGTACTATAACGAAATCGAATAATCTATTTGGTAATTAAAATATTTAATATGATTTGCAGATAATGAATCTTTCTTTAGGGTTTCCATTCTTTTCAAGTATCAAGAAACAAGTTCTTAAAACACTATGGTCATGAAAAACGTTTTTCAGTTATTAGGTCTTTTATTTATTTGTTTAACATAAAGAAATGTTATAACTGTGTATGAAGTACCATGGGGAAAGGAGTATTTCGTGCACTTTTTCTTAAATTCTGGGATCTCCAAAAACCAAAAATAATTTTCATTATAAATTCAAATTAATAGAGCGTTTTTGACAAAAATTGATAAGAAAATGTTAGCTCCAGTGCAATAATAACTATTTATTAAGACAAATTAGACTTAATCAAGGCTACAGATGTTGTCTATTATCCCTTATTGTGCCGTTCGTGAAGTAATCGCGTTTCTGCCACGAGAACATAGAGAACGTTGATTTGAATAAATATATCCCCCACAGATCTATAAAAATCTGCACAGATAGTGGAGTTACATTTATGATCTGAAGGAAAACGAGAGGGCATCTCAGCATTTGCTCAAATAATGAGGGAAATTGGACGAAAAGAGTGATTGAGAATGATACGGTTACAGTGATCGCGATGCAAAAATTCTTACATTTACCGGTATCGTAAATACCGACGCAATAAATAATACACGTAAAGGTAGATTTTACTAAAGATAAAACAGAATTATTTACGGAATACTTGCTCCGGGAATCGTGAGACGCAGTTTCTAACGCTGTTGACACAAACAAAAAATATAATTTATTTTTCTCGAAGCTTTCGTTTCATTTAAGCGTCAGTTTTCCCCCGAAAAAGAGGAAAATGAGATATTTCACGGAAAAGCAATACTTGGATAAGACATGTAATTAATATATCGTGTAAATACGAAGTTTCTCTTTGCTTTATTTACAAACATCATAACGTAACCTAACGTTCCATGGCTACTTCCTAAAATTACATGTCACTTACAAAATCATTGTAGGGAAGCAGTACTATGGACTAAAATAATGAAAAATTAAAAGGAATATGGAATTGAATAACAAAACTAAAATAATGAAAAATGTCGTAAAAATATGACTACGTTATCTCGAAACTTTGTAGTGAATACTGTTTGGAAGGATAATGACAGAGAGCTGAACAATCCGCTATAAATGCCAAGTGTGTTCAATCAACACCTTTCGAGACTTCACCAAGGGACTGACACTACAAAATGTAACTTCAAATTAACTTCTCCCCATAGCATGTTACACACAGTGTTTAAACTGCTTTTGACGGAAATAATTAAAAAAATAAAAATAAAAATTAGAACATCACACGTCCCATCCCCAAACAATTTCGACATGTTCGTTTCTAAAACTTACTCTAGTGAAATCTGTCAATAAACTACAAAATAAATATTATGATTATTTAGATGAATTTCTGATTGTTTTATTAAAACGTGTGCGCAATTCTTTATACATTCGTTATATCACGTTTATGTCGTTTTTTTATGCAGAGCAAAATTTAACCCACTTTTCTTAAAAAAGGCATCAACAAATTTTTACATGATACATTCTGAAATAAAAATAGTTCGTGAATAAGATATTTATAATAATATTATATGAATTTTACATTAAATATGAAATAGAGTGCTAATAAAACTGGCATATTTCAGCTCAGAATTTTTGAGAATAACTTTTTCGAAGGTTCCTGGTACAGAAGAAGTGTTTTTTTAACCCCAGCCTATCTGAAAACAGCAGTTGCGAAAAATGCAAAGGATTTTTTCCAAAACGGATAATCTCTAAATGATCCGCAGAATTGAGAATTTGAAGTGGTTCATTTAATTTTAGGAAGACTTTTTCATGAAACCTCAGGATTTTATTAAAGTTTGATGAAAATAATATAATATTTATATACAACTTGCGCGCTGCAGATATTCATTTGGTGTAGGTTCGATTTTCAATAAATCGTCATAAATATTGAAAGTTGCGAAACATGAATTATTTAACCTGTTTTGTTCCTTGACAGTTGAATCTAACTATTCATTTTAAAACCTTTTTTATACAGCATTGTAGGCTTTCACGGCCGGAGTCAATATTCTTCATGTCTTCCGGGCTTCCGTGGTATCTCAAAGCCAATTGGACCACGGCCCATCAGCCCGGAAGACATGAAGAATAAAACCTTTTTTGTTCAATAGATTTTTTAGCACATTTCTGTACTATTTTTTCCATATATTTGTCAGTTTCGCGTAATTCGGAGTGAAGTGGTAACAGTTTTGTACAAACGCGTAAACAATACAGTCTAAAACCGACTTTACATTTTTGTTTAATTTTTTAGTCAAGATAAGGTTCAATACATGATCGGAAGTCATGCTAAAACTATTTGCATAACGCAAGTTATGCTTCTTGTCTATTCGTTTTCTTTTAAATTCATCTCTCCTTTTCTACGTGTCTTCCTCTCTGTCTTATGAAACGGAGGTCCCTCCACATCCCCATTCCCGTTCCCGTTCCCAGTCTCCGCTTTCCCCATCCCCATGCCCATCGGCGTCGCTCCGTCTCCACCCCGTCTCCCTTCTGCGCCGGTCCACACCCCTCCCCACCCCTCCGTCCTCGGCGCGACGGCAGCGCGCCGGACGGCGGGCGGCAGAGTTAGACGCACAAGTGGCCGCCCCGCTCGCGAGATCAGTGCGCTCGATCCATAAGTTGCGCCCAGCAGCCGAGCGACGCGACGGGACGGGACGGGACGGTGAAAGCGCGGCGCCCCATCGTTGCGCGCGTCGGGACGGCCGAGCGGAGCGGCGCGGCGCGGCTCCCGGACGCGGCCGGAGGAGCGCTCTGCGGGGCAGACGGCGTGCGGGGAGTGTGTCGCGGGCGGGGCGGGGCGGGGCGGGCGCGTTCGCGAGCGCGGGTGCGGAGCGCGCGCGCGCGGGCGGGCGGGCGGAAGGGCGATCGCGCCCCCCGGGCGAATGCCACGCGTCGCCGTGAGCGCGGTGCTGCTGGGCGGTGTCGGGCGAGTGTGAGCGTTCGCTGGAGCTCGCCCTGCCGCTGCCGCCGCCGCCGCTGCTGCTGCTGCAGCCGGCGCCGCCTCGACGCAGCTTCGATCGTCGGGCTGCCGCCGCCGCCGCCGCCACCGCCGCCGCCGCTGCCGCCTCGTCGCCGCGCCGGTCGCGGTCGGCGGTCGCCGCAGCCGATGCGGTGCGTGTTTGCGGGAAACTGAGCCAATGAAGAAGAAAAAAACACTGAGTGCTTCTCGCTCTGTCTCTGTGTGACGGGTGAGTGGGGGAGAGAGAGTTGCGGTTCGTGTGCGAGTGGAAGCCATAGTGAGCGAGCCGCCTCGGCGGAGGGAGAGAGTACAGAACAAGTGCGTGTGGGGACGTCTTCGCCGCCCGTGCGCCGTGTCGCGTGACTGCGAGGAAGAGGCGCGGGGGCAGGGCCACCGGCTGCCTGCCACAGCCTGCGACAGCCCAGGCCGCACAGGTATTCGTCCAGCTTTTTCTATCGATTCTCGTTTCGCTTTAAATACTCGCGCGGGCGAGGCGAGCCGCTGCCGCCGACTTCCTCGCCCTGTACGGGATACGCGCAACATGCACGGCGCTGACCCGGTTTCGTCTGCGAGTGTGTGCATGCCTCAGTGTCTGTGTGTGTGGGTGTGTTTGTGGGAGCGCTTATCTTAATCCGCTTCCCACTATAACTGTTCCTGTTCCTGCTTGCTGTACCTGTTTATAAACGTGCATGAAACAAGTTATGAGAAAACAGGGCAAATAATTTAACCTGGTTAATTAAAGATAACGAATAAAATATTGTAAAGTGTGTAGTATTGATTCCTGAAAATCTGCTCAGCGAGCAAAGTTTTAAAATTAAATTCAGTAGGTCACGTTTCACTATATCAATGCGAGAAACCAAACCAGACGTTCATTCGTGTGGTGAAAATATCGAAAACTCTACAAGTAATTAGATAATAGTTCACGTTAGAAAATAATGATATGTAAAACGATAAGTTCACCGCTGCTCTTGGTAGGGTTAAATATTAATGCACATATTCCGGGGGACCTCCAGATAATTATCTCGAATTGTTCTTTTAAAATACTTTTTCTTTGATTTAAATTAATAAATAGTTTGTACAATTGTAACGGCAAATTTGTTCTGTTTGTTCCCTTCATTTTCTTCAAGAATATTGGATTCTCGTGTGTAAAAATATTTATCAATCCTTGCGCGAAATGTGTAAAAAATCTAAGGTATTTTTCCCTAAACAATGTGCTATCAATAAAAATTAAAGTATTCATACAATAAACTATTAATATAGCATGAATTTAAGTTTTCCTTTTTCAAAGTTTTTCTGAAATTTTTAGACTTTTTTAATAATCAATTTTTTTATTCTCCTTATCAATTATCTCGTTATGAGTTAAGTTCTTTTTATTAGAAAAAACGCTACCGCGTTTAGATAGTACGTGCTTACACAGTAATTTGGGCGCGTGTGTATCACTCAATGCTTCATAGACTTTTTTTACATCTAAATATTGGTTTTGGTATAACTGCTATACGTTAACCCATGAACGTGAACTCTGTTTCCATGGTTCTCAGTTCTTTCTTAATAAGAGCTGTGCTTATGTGAAATTGTTGAGTTTATTTTGTTGACTCGCGCACGGGTTGAAATAGAATAGATGTATTCAACATTTTCCATTCGTATTATAATATGCAATACGAAAATGAACGTAAAATAAATTATCTATAACCATAACTTCGGGAAGAAATTTGTAAACGTAAAATTGAACTACTATTTCTTAGTGCATTGGGCAAGTCGTCACGAAAGAATCTTTAACAAATTCGGCTTATTTTACCCTCCTTCTTGAAAACTACTAGTAATTACAGAGACCCTCTTTGAAATAGGTTTAGTTTCCCACTTCCTTCTTCATAGTCGGTGAATACGTCAAAAAAAGGGTACAATTTTATACAGATTTTATAAATTCTTTTTAATTTTAATCATAATATTATTTTTTTTATAAATTTTTACATTCATTTCATTTCCAAGTTGATAACGTGATTGTTGTGAAAGAAACGACATGAGGACATTCACTTTTCATCAATCAGTACTCCCTTCGTTCGCTTTTGTCACAATAGTGGGGACACCTTAAAAGAGAAGGTATGTTTTGAATATTCCTTTATCTAAATAAGTATATTGAGGCTCACGTGTAGACAGTTCCAGTAAGAAACTGTTTTAGAATCTCTCAACCAGTAATTTCATTTTTAAACATTTGTAGAATTTATTAGATTATTGTTAGAAATTAATAGAAATTAAATATTAATTGAAAAAAATTACCTGATCCATGAGGTGCAGATATTAAGAAAACTCCTAATTTTTTTTTAATAAATGAATTACCTACATAAAATATAACCCGTTGTATTCCCCACGATTAGACTTTCTTAGGTTTAGGCACGCCGTTCGTCAGTAAATGTGGTGGGAACTTTATCGGATCTTTACAGAAAATCATAAAACTATTATCGAAAAAATGTAATTTTTAGGTGTTTTAATCATACAAAGCAGGTTTTTGTTGTTTAAGGCACCTTCAGGGGGCGATAAGTAGCTCATTATATTCCTCTCTCCAAGGCAAATCGATTTGCTACATTTTTAGATCACGCCATTTAGAATATTCTGAAAGAAATCTAGAAACAAATCGTGTTTTGGAAGTGTTTCAAGACGTCTACATTAGCAAAATTGCCGAACAACGTTCCGGAATAACAAATTATAACATTTTTACCATCGGATTGATGACTTTTAGAATGAAATTTTGTAACTGAATTTTGTTGACGAACTTCTATTAATACTTCTTGATTGAACTTTCTACGCTCGAATACGGACGAGCCAGGTGCCTCTATTATGTTTAATATTTGTATGTTCTTCCTTAGCAGACATACACATGTTTAACATAAAAATATCTGCAGGTGACGCCACGCTAAGCTGGTGTACTATTTAAGTTGTTGATAAATTCTATTAAGAAATATTTTTTAATGTTATTTTTGTTTCATTGCACTAATCTTTAGATTAGTGCATGTGATGTTTGATGGTATCAACATGAAGGGAATTTATTTCGACGTGGGTTACTGCAGTGGAAGCTTTGTTGGTGAACAATACCATCGATCGTTCTATGCAGTTACGAATAATAGAAATTTCTGAAATAAACTGAAGTTACATATTTCCTGAAATTTGAATTTGAGTTATATGTGAGTATGGGTATTTCCCTTATGCTATTGTGACATGGTATCTCGTACCAATACGTAGTCTGTCTGAACATTATCTCATCCATACCCATTCGCCTTCTCTCATCATTCATCTTTCATGATGTCCATGTTATCTTGCATAAAATGGAACGCCAATGCAAACACTACATTTGTTCATGAAAGGAGCAGTGGAAAAGGCATAAGCCTTTCAGTTAGCCTGCCTACGCTCCGAAATGACTATGTCACTCGTAGTAAACGAGTTCGTTCAACTGCGCGTAAACCCCAAGATCCGGGTTCGAATCTAGATCGGAATAACTAGTACTTAAAATAGTTTGAAATGTTGATCATTTAAAACCTCTAATAAAACTGCATCAATTTGGAGGGCAATTAATGAGTACGGAACTATTCTATGATGTATTTGCATATCTAAGCAGTGACAGCGCAAGAAATGACGAAATAGGTGCCTTCAACTGCCTTCGATTTCGCAACTCTTTAGCTCAAGCTGCAATAATTGACTGAGGACGTGCTTGCTGGCCAGGGGGGTAGGGGGGTCACGAGGGCGGTCGGTGACGCGCGGGAGAACGTGGTGGCAGGGCGGGTGCGGGTGCGAGGGCGTGTACGGCTCCTGGGGCGGAGGCGGGTATTGGTGGTGGGTATGGGTGGCGGGTATGGGGTGGGTATGGGTGGCGGGTATGAGGGTGGGTATGGGGGCAGGAATAGGACGGATATGGGGCGGGCGAGGAGGTGGTGGCGGGCGCGGTTGCGTGGGCGGGCGCGATGGCAGGCGAGGAAGGGGAGACTGCCGCGAGGGCGGGCGAGGTGGTGGCGGCAAGAGGCGGGTGCAGGCGCTGGGGCGGGGCGGGCACGAGGATGGGCGCGGGTCTGACGGGCGAGCGGGCGCGGGGGCGGGACCGGGCGCGGGGCGGTCGTGGGGAAGGACGCGGGGGCGGGCGCGGGCGCGGGGGCTGGCGCGGGGGCGGGCGCGAGGGCGGGCGCGGGCAGAAGGCGGGCGGGCGCGGTGGGTGTCGGCGAGGCACGCAGCCCTCCCTGCTGGGCGCGCGGCCAGGGCCGTCGCCGCATTGTCGTGGCGCTGGAAAAGGCGGACAAGGCGCTTCCGAACTGCAGGTCGCCTCTCGCCCCTGCGAAATGTCTGCTGGACCCCAAAGAGCGCTGATGAAAGTACAATTTGAAGGAATGCCAGCGTCCGTGTCCGTTTGAATTCCCAGCTCCCAGCTGGATTAGCCAAACTAAGCTCAAGGAAACGAAAAAAAGATGCGCACTCAGTAACGTAAGTGTGACTCCAAAGGTTTATTACTATTTTTTATAATAAAGATCCTTTTTAATGTCGTAAGGGGAGTAGGGACCACATGATTTTATTAAAGTTTTGTGTTTATTTTAAGTGTCATGAAGAATTGGATAATATACTAAGTAATTTAATATAATATAATACTGGAATACAGAATTAGTTTTACGGTTGTGTAAAATTGTAATAAAACCTGCATTTTAATTGGATTATAAATTAAAAAGTGATTTAATTATTCCATAAAGTTGTAATGGGACCGTTTTCTAGCTCGTATAATCAAAATCTTGTAGAAACTAATTGAATTGGTGAGTGGGAAAACAGTACAACTCCAAAATTGACATTTTTTAATGGAGGTAGCCCAAATCACATTTAAACGTAGCCCTTCCTTATGAGTGGAACAGCATTATAACTAACACAATGTGTTCACTTTTACGAGGCTACCTATTATTGTATTGAATGGAAGAACAATAACTTCTGGAGATATATTGTTTTTGCATCCAATACGTCACGTTCTTCATGTCGTTTTAGTTCGACTCTATAGACCTGCAATATGAACATTGGAGGGAGGTATCATTGTTGTTTGTTCAGTTAAAAGAAGCAACGGTAGTTACGTATCTAATAATTAAATATCTACATAATATTCATGTTCGTGTTCTTGGATTATCATGCGACAGAGCCTTCGGAAACGTCAAACGAATCAAAGAAAGACATGATTTATCCACCACACAAATATGAGCATATGATCGTAAACAGTTGCAAATTAAAACTATTTACAGTATCAGTAATGAAATGTACAGATAAACCGCACTTCAGCCTACTATTAAATACACGGTAGTCTATTATTATAAAAAAACTTGCAAATAAATTGTTCAAGGAAGTAATGAAACCTTCTCAGTTTGAAATTATAATAAGTTAAATCTATAACAGTTCTAAGCCAGGTTGGTAAGCCAGGTGGTGTAGTTTAATCGGAGGACTAGTTACAAACATTTTTAAATTGGTCAGCCTCACGTCACTCCAACTTTTCCAAACGAACGAGTATAAAAAAATCATAACCAACCAATGAAAAGAATATCAGTGATATAAAAAAAGTTTTCAAGTATATGAGTCGCGAAATCTTGGAGTTTTACTATAATATTGCGTCTTAGAAGACAAACAATGAAAACCAACTGGAATCGTAATGAAATTATTGCAATTCTAAGCTATCATATTGTCTAAAAAATCATTAATAAAGGCATTCTTATTCATATTAGTTACTTTGATGTACGTTTAACAAATATGGAGTATAACGACAGTGTGACTCCAAGATCTGTTTTTGTCTGTACAGCTTCCCAGGATGCACATAATGGAACTTTCCCGGCAAATTTTGGTAGAGGGAATCGTTTCTTACAACTTCTCTGTCCATTTCATTGTTGTAAAATGTACACGTTTTACACAAAACACATTTTTTTTTGTTTTTCTCAAAACAAGGGTTTTGGAGTTTTCCCACTCACCGATTCAATTGAATTCTAGTCTACGTTTTGGATTAAACAATGTAAATTCAGCTTTCGAATTCTAAAAAAAAAATTGAACGAGTGACTGCTTACAATCGCTAGATACATGCTAGTTTCCTATGGCCTCTGGTAAGTGGAAGAGTGGTTTTGCAGTTGAATTAATACCAGATTTACAACCACTCATTCATCCTTTCAGTAAACGGCTCATCGAGTGCCTGCGTTTCATATGTTTGAGGGTAACTGTAGCATGAATATGTCCGTCGAACAAAGCAGTAAAGGTTTGTGGGTTTGAATTTTGCCTTCATAAAGGGCTTGTATAGTGCAAACGCGTGCGTCGAACTCATGGTCGAGAAACCAGTATGAGTGTGTCGAGTATGTATTTGTTTCGAAATACTCTCGTCGGGAAGAATAAAGTTATACTGAGTAAAATGTATTAAAAACACCGGGAAAATAAAATAATGAGCTCTAAAATGAGAACAATTTCCAGGATGAAATAATTACAGCAGACGAGAGCGGGTATAGTTGGAGACGATGTATTATTTTCAGCTTTCCATACAATTAATGGCTGATTATGAGAAAATGAGATTTGTTATATTTGCTTTTCTTTCGTACAATAATTCATTGTGTCATTAAATAGGATTACCATTTATAATTACACACTTTTATTGAATTGGATTACATAATGTGAGTGACTGGATTATTTGGTGATGCCTTTCAAAAAATTCTTTCCACATATTACTGTGAATAAAGAGCGTATGGAGTCATAAGTTCGCGCTGAATGTGTTGGAAAGGAAAATACGAAGTCAGGTGAAGTAGATTATTAAACAGCAGCTTCATATGTTCAATAGAATGAACGTTGAAAAACGTTCTCTTAGCACTAATTAATGTTTATATTGGTTTCCCAAATGCAGTAAAAGAGATTTTTCTACTTTACTTGTATTCTTCTTTTTATTGTTATTATTACATTTGCTACATTTGCAACATTTAGCAAACGTATTTGAATGTATCATTTGGGAGGTTAGTGAAAGAAAGACATCAAGCTAATAGATGCGTAATTGAAATGCAAATTCATGTGCATACAAATAGCAAAAAATGTGCAATGTACGCCTGATTTATCTTCCTTAAAGCTAGACAAGTTTCGTGATATACACTTCACTTTTTCATGACGTTTTAAGTTCTTTGCCATTATTCTACATAACTACTATACTTTTTATTCGGCTAATTCGATTTTCACTTAAGTTATAAAAAATATGCTAGTTCGAAATGCATTGCCAAAAAGCATTCCAGCTAATGCTTTACTGAGAATACAACATTCTGGTGTGTCTAAGTAAAGCCAAACTCGTTTAGCAACTACCACTTCAACCGAATCGTCCTCGCTTTTAACCTGCATGGTGTCCCAACAGTGGCAGGATATTTGACACTATCTTGTCATCTAGGTCGAATTCACTCGCTGTCTGGAGGATCGTTTTAGTAGCCGGCTGCTCTAATCGGTAGTTTTCTGTGATCAACACCAGGCGAATGCGGAGTAGTTCTCTTACAAACAGACCGCGCGCAATTTTTCCTACTTCCTTCCTGTCCTATCCTCACCCCCTCGCACACACTTCCACTAACATGCACTACACTATCACTCTTGAGAGAGTGACTAGTCGGAAGCTGAGAGTTGGTCCCGACTGGGACAGTGCCCCGCTTGTGGGAGATACTTGGTTGTTGAGAAAAACCCCTAGCCGACGGTAGGTCGGCGCCGGATCTCGCCATAGAGCAGCGGAAGACCACCGCCACCAGAGACAAATAACATGTACTATACTTAAGGGACTAATGACCTTAGTAGTTGGCGCGCCCGGAATCACTAACAATCATATGTATTAAACCTGCATGGCTCACGAAACATCCACACGCAGCCAACATAGGTTACATCCCCTTCTCCCGTCACTGCATCACATGTCCAACCACCCTTCCGCGGCCGCCGGGCCTTTTCATCGCGAATTCCCTCCCAACAAAAAGTTGCGCTTGTATCCGCCACCGCAGTGCGCGATCGCGGCGAGAAAAAAAAAGCGAACCTTGTGCGCCGCAGGAGTCCCCAGAAAATCGCACATCGCCACTCAAAACGCTGAGCTCGCTTCTTCTCAAAGCTGCTAGGGTTCGAGTCCTGACGATGGCAGGATTTTCGGCACTACCTACATAACTAGGTCGAATTCAGCCGCTGTCTGTAGGACCGACACATGCCGAGAGACCGATCGGGAGCTTCGTGCTTGCCACGGGTGGGGCGGGCTCTGCTGTTGGGAGATACCTTGTTGGGGAAAATCCCTCCAAGCCGACGGGTAGGTCAGCGCCCGATGTGGCCATCCGGCGGGGGAAGATCACCATTCCTTCTAGCGATAAAAGAGTGCACTACACTTACGGGACTAATGCCTCAGCAGTTCACGCACCCGGAGTCGCCAATCAATCAGCCGAGTTCCGAAAAAAATCGCACATCACCACTCAAAACGTTCAGCTCGCTTCTCTATCATCTGCGAATAGGAGGTTGAGGGATCGTTGCGACTAGAGATTCAGCGGCGCCGACGACTTTCTAGCCTCGTAAAATGCGGGGAGGGGAGGCACGAGTGAATAACAACACACTGTGCTGAGAAAGCGAGAAGTCGACGGAATGACGACTTTTTCTCTGCTTCAAATGAAATAATCTTGAAGGACGTTACGTCAGGGTTTTTCACTCTAACGGCATGCTCTGTGCGCATTCATATAGATAAAAGGAAAAAAGGGCGTATCTACGCTATTGAAAATTTACAAAACTGATTGCATGAAGTGTCGAAGTTTTAATTTACGATAATTTAATGTGTCTGGCATTTCAGAGGATATATGAATTTGCGAGAAAAAGTAACTAAAAAGTGTTTTAAATAACTGTACTCCCATGTTTCAATTAAGGAAATACAAAACTTTAAAAACACAAAAATGCATGGTTAGAAATAACAGATACTTAACAAAATGTGCTTTATTTTTCACCATGGGTTTTAGACCCGCGATTTGTTAGTTGGCATAATGGATACCGAAATTGGTAGTGTGTTAGGTTCGAATGTGAACGTGGTGCTAAATAAATTACGTTTGTTCATCATTCGTTAATTTTCCTTTTTAAGAGTTAGGAAGCCATTCTTTAAAACTTAATCAATGTAAAAATTCGTCGGATTTCATAACAAGTTGCAAAACGTAAGAAGATATGTTAAATTTTCAAAATTCAGAATTTGCATTGTTTACTTCTGTAGTTGGCTGCGATGAGGCTGTTCTGACACCTTGAATGCGTAACTCATTACGTAAGGGTCTCATTACGTTGTTTCAAAAAGTCATTTTCGTTGTTAAACTGTGCACCTTGTTGCAGATAGTGATGGTCGTGCGACGGCCTTCAACGAGTTATTGCAGTTTGGATTCGATAATGCATCTTATATGTATTTCATGAAAGTCTGAAATAATAACTCAAGTTTCTTAACGAAAAACGTAATGTTTCATATTTCTCACGTTCTGAATTCATAGTTTATATTCAAAAAAGGATGTAAAAAGCTTTCCGATACAATTTGTGTCGTATGATTGATCAATAATGAACTTTAATTTTTCATTTAACAAATTTAATAACAGTAGATTGTTTCCGTAAATAGGTCTTGAAAACTGACTCTACTAAAGAATTTTCCATTTATTATGTTACAATACAGCAGCAAATCCATTTAACAATAGTCATTAACAACGTGATATTCTAAAAAATAACAATCACCACTTACTAGAAATATCATAGTCGCCATGTTATATTCTGAACCTACAACCACACACACAACTGTCATCATTATCAATGTATTCATCCATGAGATAAATGTCATTGAGAGGTATACAGAATTTCACCACCACTTCATTTAAACCAAATAATGAACCACGACATTTTTTCAAAACATCACGATTGCTTAAAGGCATTCTACATACCATTCTAGCGACGTTTGTATACAAACGCATATGAAGTATCATAATCCGTAACAATGCTTTATGCGAGACTGTGCTATTTCTTTTCAACTTCGAAATACTATCATCAAAGATAAAAAAATAAAAACAACGACAACCAGAAAATGGTGAATTGAAATGTCACAGTTACCAGTTGTGCTAATGTGCTGTTAAATCACGGAAAATGTTGAAGAAAAAGGGCATGAGAGCAAACGTGAACGAATGGACGAAGTGGATTTATATAAGCCATTAGCTGCAGTGACGAAAAACTGCTGAGCGATAACGTCGCTTACCTTGGCCAACGAAGGAAGCAGACTCGAGGTCAACAATATTCAGAATGTGGGCCATTCACGCTAACCCTACTTGATCCCGGAGTCTCTGCAAACGTCCAATAACACGACTTTCTCCGTATGGATAACAAGATCTTACTACTTCTAAATTGAAAAGAACTCTTTGCTCACGTTTGATTGGTGTATATTCCCAAATAAAAATATAACGTGCTCTTAGGTTGTAGCACGTGTTTGATTATGTTAATGACAACCATACTACAAGACTTCTTACTTTATTTCAGTCTTATCTGACTAATATATTTTGGAATTCCCAAAGCATACCAATTTTTCTGTCATGAATTTATTTTAAAGTACATTGACTCTTCTTTATGTATTTGAAAATTATATTTTCATAAATCATAGGAGGGTTAGAAACTTTTCAACAAATATTACTTTTTGAAGTCACCATTCTTTTTGTATTTTGTTTTCTTATTTAATTTTCTTATTTGTTCATTATTTAATCTTCTTTTACGAATTTTATTTCTATTGAAATTGCTAACTTACGTTAAAATATTATAGTGCCCCTTGCTACAGAAGTATTGCATCAAGATTGCAATAATAAAATAACCTGATAAAAATACTTCATTTGAAACAAATCTTATTTCGCCATGTAATAATGTGAAACAGGATATATGTAGATTTTTTTTTTTTTGATCGCAAGAAGAAAGAAACCTGATGGACCAGTAACCCATATTATTTTCAACATATTAAATTGTAATTATTAATACTGTAAAGGGGTAATACATTGTATCTCTCTATAACGAACGTTGTGAATACAGTTTATTTGTTTTCGTAACTTAGTCGCGTTCCATGCTTGTTTTGTATCCTGCTTTTAATCACCTCATTTTCTTGTACTCAATAATGATACGCTTTTGTGAGCGATCAAATGCATTTCGAATGCATTTTCGCTCTCTGTGAGTGTGTTTTAATATTATCGAAAATTTTGGAAATCGTCTAAAACATCCAGAATCCTTACCTTTCTGGATGTTAATGAAATATTAATTTAATTGGTATAGATGCAGGCGGTAAAATATTACCAATACTTAATGTGAATGTTTTAGCATCAGGAATGATTTCACCAAATTTGTTATTGAAGAGTTTACGTCGAATATCCTCCGGTGAATGAATAGTTGTCAAATAGTTGTCACATCACTGGACTATATACTACAATACAATTTATTATGATTATTAAATTAAAATGATTAATTATGATTAAACATTTATTAAAATTTATTACATATTTAATATGAATGCCGGTGGCAACGTTCTATTTGTCTTGTATACTCTTCTTCGAAAACCGTTGTAAATTTGGACCAGCCAATCATAAAACTCTTAGACCCGGATCACACAAGCTTTATTTTCACTCACTGGACGCAGAGTCCTTGCACAGTTCGCACAAAGCATGAAAGTGACGCGGGGTTTCCCAGAAGCGATCTCTAAAGCGTCGTGATGAATGTGTACAAGGAAGCCAGTTGTTTTGCGCATAAAGTTAATGAAAATACACTTCGAGGTAGAGGGGTGGTTTCTTGGAGCGTCCATTGATTGTCAAACGACTCGCAATGCCGCTTTTGCGAAATTATTCGGAATCGTTTTTGAAGATTTTGAAGATCCGCGATTTGTGCCTCAGAAAATTACAATGGTATGATAACTGTATGCTTTGAAAATAGGTATTGTAGTGATTCTCGTTTTGTAACAGATTACATAACTCGTACTTGAATCTTCTTTTTTCCCCTCAAATCCTTCACCGAAATCATTTCCATCTTTGCATTTAGCTTCTTTATTCTCTCTTTACGGTCATGAATGGTCAAAACCAATACTTCACCATGTACTGTCATTATTTTATAGAGAGTGCTCTACATCCATTTATGTGTACTATACTTGACACAGTGTTAAAAAACCCACGTGAAGTGCTCAGCAGCCAATAATGTTCAGACTGAGATCGAGAAAATACTTCAGAACGGGGCGAAGGGCGGCATGCAATTTCAATTCCATTCAGTAGTTTTCGCTCAACAATGCAGAATCATGGGGCAAGTAATATGTTGTAGAAATACTTGTAATTTCAAGAAATTTAATTATCTTCGATTTTTTAATGGAATTATATACTTTTCTTACTATCTATTGATATATCATAAAAATAGGGATACAAAGATCTATCACATATTAATATTTTAACAGTAATTGTAATGTAAAATTAGACATTCTGACGTGTGATTTTAATTTACACGGACCACATTTTTTTAAAATTTTTTTTAACATTTTTATTTTTCATTTAGAAGTACATAGTTCAGTTTAAATAACTTTTTCATATGTATTGTATGGCTTACAACTATTCTTATTTCCTAATCTAAAAACTAACTCTAACTACAGGAAGGGGTAGGAAGCTACAATCTGCGCCTACTGTTCAAAATTGTTTGAGAATATGTTTAGGAAGGCTGAAAGAGTATCGGTTTTTTATTCATGTCGGGGTATAGTCTGTTGAGGCGAGGTTGTAGTGGCTGGCGTGAGGTATAGAGTTGATATTTGAATAAAAACTATTGGAGAGATGAACTATGTGTTTAATGATGGATTTTATATTCAATTATTATTTGTTGAATATAAACAATGGTGCGTGGCCACATTTCCTGTAACAGCCCTTGCAACTGTCGCCTTTGGAGAAGGCGGCCTTCGTGGCACCGGCACTGTAGTGGAGAGAGCCGCGAAGGCTGTCTTCCCTAAGAGCGACAGTTGCTACTGGAAATGCTGCACGTTTAACGTAAAATCACATGTCAGAGAGTGTAATTTTTACACTCAAAATATTATCAAATCATTATCATACGGTATATCATTTCGTTCCTCTTTTTATGATCTATCTATTGCGAATGAGGAAATCTACGGTTCCATTTAACACGTAGGGACAACACAAACATACACATCCATGCTTGTGGCTGGATTCGAACCCTCGACCCTTCGAGCCAAGGCAGCTGCGGCCCTTCAGCTTTGAAGACATACAGGCCGGTTGCATATTGCATAATTATGAACAAATTGAGTAGAAAACGTAATATTTTGAGTGAGAAAGGTGAGGGGGCATGTCCCTAAACCCCTCTTTCGTACTGTTCCTGTCGATGATGTTCCTGACGCAATCGCAATTTGTTTTATGGCGTCTTTTCGGGCGTCGCAGAGGTCCCGGAACCGCGTGCGAACTCGTCCACGGTCGCAATGAATTTGTAAACTTGCAATGTTTAGGCGAGACCCATATGAACCGGTACCATAATCTGTTTTCTCGTGGTATTGGGTCTGCTTGTAAGAGACGAAATTATTTTAAAAAAGCTGGAAAAAATTAGTAGTTTTTCTTAAATTTTTATTTCAACTGTCAAAGATAGGAATTGCTTTCAACGAAATTGTTACAAGAAGCAGAACGGCGGGTATATAATGTTTTGTCGTAACACTTTTTTTATTTTCTGGTGTGGGTTTTGTCACTTTAAAAGAAACTATTGTTTGACTATAGCACATTTATTACCGAGATATTCTTTAAAGGTTGAATAGATTAATACAATTTTTGTTAAGTTTCAAAATAGGTTCAAAAATAAATGTTTAACAACATTACTAATGTAATGTCTCATGAACATTTTTGCTGAAAATGGATTTGATTAAATTATTATTTACCACATACTCGCTTTGATTCTGGGCCAGACAGGGGCAGGTGAAAAGGTGTTTCTGACCTTGCAAGTCTAATTATTACAAAATCGTCTCGAGCACGAGATACTAAAATTCTGTAATGAACAATCTTTGTATGATATTTTGTAATACAATTACTCAGTATTATTTGTCACTCACCTTGTTACTGTTAAAAAAATGGTAAAATTCCCTTAAAAATTAAAATTATCAAAAAACGTGACGTCCTTGGCAGTAAACGTAGTGCAGCAATACTCATCTATACGAATGAGAGTACGACTGTGTACTATTACTAGCCATATGCGAACCCCTTTTACCAATTAGCTTTGATGAAATAGTATCTCAATGCTTTCATCGTTACAGATAATATTTGGGCATGACCTTAGTTTCTCGAGATTTCACTTGCTTTGGATTAAGAAAAATAATTACGGGGACTTTCATGTGAGCAGAATGGCAAAGTTTAATGCCACAAGTGCGGGTCGATATGAGAGAACGTCGTGGTTTCTTGATCTCTAACATTGGTTTCACGATCGTATATACGCATCGCTCACCAAGGAAGTTGCACGCGGCACTTTCCCGAGCTTTGGAGGCGGATTGCACTGTGTCATCGCGTTGCCGAATGCTCCGTCGCCCACGATGTGCGTGAACCAAGGCCCGGGCGTCGAGCCCCGGCCTCGACCGCAGGCACGCGTCGCCGCCACTGCTACCGCCGACCTCTGGGCGGCGTTGCCCCGCCCAGCCCCGCCCAGCCCCGCCCAGCCCAGCCCAGCCCAGCCCAGCCCAGCCCCGCCCAGCCCCGCCCAGCCCCGCCCAGCCCCGCCCAGTCCCGCCCAGCCCCGCCCAGCCCCGCCCAGCCCCGTCCCGCCCAGCCCCGTCCCGCCCTGTCCCGCCCCGTCCCGCCCCGTCCCGTCCCGTCCCGTCCCGTTCCGTCCCGTCCCGTCCCGCCCCGCCCCGTCCCGTCCCGTCCCGTTCCGTCCCGTCCCGTCCCATCCCGTTCCGTCCCGTTCCATCGCGTTCCGTCCCGTTCCGTCCCGTTCCTTCCCGTTCCGTTCCGTCCCGTTCCGTTCCGTCCCGTCCCGTTCCGTCCCGCTCCGTGCCGTTCCGTCCCTTTCCGTCCCGTTCCGTCCCGTTCCGTCCCGCTCCGTCCCGCTCCGTCCCGCCACGTCCCGCCCCACTTCTCATCGCACCGTTCAACCCGGCTCTGTTCCGCCCCGCTCCGCCCCGCCTCGCTACGGTCCACCCCTCTCTGCCCCGCCCCGCTCCGCCCCGCCCCGCTCCCTCCTCCGCCACGCAGCTCCCTCTCCGCCCCGTCTCTCCTGAAATTCAGGAGCCGATCCAGAAAGTATCCGGGAATTTTTCATCAGACTTCCATAAATGTTTTTTGAAATACCATAGTCTTTGGTTGTTGTTATCACGACATAAATAATTTACGAGTATGTTCACGTCGGAAATACTGGTTTGGATGTGAAGAGATATATATTTGGTAAATATTTTGAATGCATTTAGTATAATTGCGAAAAATGTAGGCTTGTGGGAAAGGGCATGATCTCCTCTCCCCTGGATCCAACACCGTTAAAGCGTACTGCACACTGTGTAGATCCGGAGCAGACGGATGACGCCATTTGAACCGCGCACGTACTTGGAACGACCTTTTCTCAATTGCGTCAGCAGTGAGTCAAGTAGTCTTTAAAATAATGTTGGTAAATAACGACTATTCTGTAACGAAATGACATACAAAAATTGTGAATTGAATGTCTTATTAGAAATGTTTGGTTTAATATCAGTAGTGAACTAAGAAAAACAACCAGTAAGGTACAACTAACAACCCAACGTTAAGAATTATTTAAAATATTGACACTGCTTCGGTTGATTAATTCAAGATGCAAATTTTATATTATTGCAAGTGTTTTGGAGTGTAAATTCTGTACTGCAGTCTAGTGCATAACAGTGACCTTGTCAGTCGAAATAGGCAATTCCGAGTTCATAGAATCTCAGCAAAAGGATCAATATGAGAAGCAGTCGTATCAGTAGTTATCTCAGGATAATTAAGAATCAGAAGAAACGCAATAAAGTCATTCGTCAAAGCAGGACCGTGACCAACAGCTTTGTTGGATAAGAAAGTGAAACAAGCTATAAAGTTTAAACTACAAGCCGTGGGCACACACACATTGTGAGTTACGAGAAATGCAAGTTAAGGAATTACGCTGAAAGTGAAAAAAGGTGAAATTCGGCCTCTTTTCCTTTCTCGCTACGGAGTATAGAGAAAGTTATGTGATTCTGGGTGAAGAAACGGCGAATTTTCGAAAGAATAACTCTTATTACATGGACATTGTGATGAAAAAGCGGATAAATCCAGTTACTAAATTAAGAAAAAAATTCTCTAACACGTGGTTTAGCCAGAATACATGTTTTATGAGTCCGTGTTACCGAAATTTCGAATGTCGGGAAAACCTGCTTGTCTGTCTATCCGTCTGTGAACAACGCTAACGCCAAAATCGCTCAGCCAATTTTCTCGAAATTTGATATTTCGCGTTCGATCTGGCTGACAACGCAACCCCTTGAATTTAAAACTGATATTTTAATTTTGGGAGGTACTTTACGTGAAGCCCCTGGGACAGTTTCCAAATTTTAAAAAATGGCTCCATCGATTTCGATTAAATTTTGTTGTTTGGTAATGTGAAGGACGTTTAAGAAAATGATGCAGATCTAATTTTCATTTAAAACCCGGTTTTTTTGAAAGTATCAAAAGTTAAAAATTTGTTCGGATTCTTTCTACAAATAAAATATTAAAGATATGTTTTTCCTAAATGAAATCTGTTCTTTAAAGATCGATTTTGAAATAAGGTTACGTACAAACCTTTAAAAATTTGAATATTTTTCGCGTAATTTCGCGTTACAATACGGGCTGGAAAGTACCTGCTGTTTTAGCACTACTACTTTATTTCGCCAATGCACAATGGGCTTGATTAGTTTCTGGCCCCTCTATTCTGTCTGGTGTCGAAACTCAGCTCATTTGCTTCGAAGACGGCGCACCAGGTGGTTGTGTTTATTAGAAGCATGGACACGCTGGCGGAAGTAACGGTTGCAAGAATCAACGGAGGACGTTCGGTAAGCTCTTCTTCTCGCATTTATTTAATTTTTTAAAATTGATTATTTAATAATTGAACATTACTATAGCTTGTGAGAGGATGTGAAGAGCCTTCTGGTTAGATGGAAGTGAAACATTGAGGTTACGTCGAACCAGATTATTTTTTTGTCTGAATTCATGACTTCGTGAATACGTAATCCTGCGGGTTTTATTTCGTGAATGCAACATTGGTTAAGCGGGTGGAGAAGTGGGAGAATCCAGCGGATTACTACTAGCGTAGATTCCTCTCCGCCAGTACGTAGAAGAGTGATAAGAACGAGAGAAACGTTTCACAGCAATTCATTGCTTCTGGAAATGTACACGGCCTTCAGGACTACAGCTGTTGCAAAAGTAAGGTTGACTTAATTTCATTGTTTATGTAGACACTATTAAGTGATTGTTATATATGTGAGAATTAAAATTGGAATAATTTTGACTAATAGTGTACAAGGGCAGCGCTGTCATGTGCCGAGCGGTGTAGATGCTCCGTCCGTTTCTTGCATGGATTTGCAGGAATTCAATTTACGATGTAGAGGAAAGGACATGTAAACAAGTTATTTCCTTGTGTAGCACTTTCCTGATTAGACATTGTATTGGATGGTGATATATTATAGACAGTTATTTCGTGGAAACTTTTTCTGATTAAATATATTCTTCGAATATATTCTGACTCGTTGCCGATATAGAAATGTGATTTTCACTGAAACGAACGCATGCGAAGGTTACATAAGAAAATGTATAGTTAACTATATATTTTTTATTTATGGGATATCGACACAACTTCAATTTTTAATGGAATTCTATAAATTTATTTAGCCCATGATAACGAGTGTGAAGACACAAACTCAAACACGTGTGTGCAGAAATTGTTATGTAAAATTGAGCACATTTTCGTACACGTGCTCTATGTTATGTAAGAAGGTGTTGAGAAATGCGGAGTTTTGACGACCGCGACGCTTAATACTGTAACTTATACTGCAATCCGAACTAATTGGGGTGTAGGGGTGCGATGTTTGGGGGTGCGGGTTGGGAGTGCGATGTATGGAGGTGCGTGTTCGGGGTGCGTTGTCAGAAAATGGCTACGTAGCAAAAGCTACCGCATCGTGTCCTCGCATCATCAAGTATATTGAGTTCCTTACGGCATAAAAATAATACCGAATTTGCAAGTTTCTCTAAGTAAAAATTACCGCTACATAAACATGTGATATACACCGTAGTTACTAGTGCAAACAACGTTTCTTTTTGACAACATTTGTTTTAATAATTCGTGTTTCTCTCTACAGTAATTATAAAAGTATGTCTTAACACTACAAAAAACATTTTATTTATTTTGCTTATTATTCTTCCATCCAGAATTTTGTTCGGATTCTTCGAAATTTCGGATCTGCTTAGTTTGGATTAGTGACGTTCTACTGTATTATTCTACTAATGTGAGGAAACACCCAGCCAGGCCATTTTGTTAGGTGCCCTTGCAAGATGGAACAGATTCCGATGCCAAGCCTGGGGTGGGGAGACCACAAAAATTCGCAAGAAATGCCCCAAGGTTGGATTTGCAGAAAGGTATTACTCGCGCAACTTGTCTTGAACGATGACCTTGCTTCCCTCTCTGTGGCACAATAAACAGATGAAGGCAAAAGGTCGCAGCGAGCACTGATGACAACATTCCAAACACATCTTCACTGGCGCGAAGTAAAACCAATTTTCTTTTGAAGACGAGAACTTCTATCGGTTATTTTCTCCAAAAATCTAAAGAAATTATCGAAGAAGGTACGGATCTATTAGAGAACGCAAATTATTGAGAACGTTATGAATGCGTGACCGATTCCCCAGAGATGGCATTGCTTCATAAAATATAGTGGCTGTTAACGTAACTAACACCCCCACTCTACCCGCTTTTCTTCAATCCATCGTTCAAGAAAAGTTGCGAGAGTAATAATTTCTGACGTTTCTCTTATCAATACCTGGTGAATTCTGGAGCACTACCGCGCCATAAAATGCGCGCGATCATCCCTTCCTCATCCTTGTCCAATCCTTCTCCCTTATTACACTTACATGCTCTAGACTGCCACATATGTCGAGAGCTTACAGCTTAACCCGGCTGGGTGGAGCTGCTCTGGGGTTGATGAAGAGATGGGAAAACCCTGTATGCCGACGTGTAGGCCGCATATTAGGTTACAGGAGGGGAGGATCCGTCACCTCCCAGCTACTCGCTTTAGACTAACGATGGAAGTGGTTGACGAGACCGGAAACCTTAACTCGCCCCGTAATTTTTAGATTCTTGTAGGCAATATACGTTCTGTGGGATATATTACAAACTCTGTAGAATTACAACAATATATGTTCATCCGTTAAACGAAAAGCAACGGTATTTGTGAATCAATTTAATTTAGGGTTTCAGCGATTGATTTGCAGTGGTCACAACGTAACCGCCGCAGCTGACCCATGCGACTCTGTTCCCTAGGAATGGTGGCGGCGCGACGCGGGCAGTGAAGTCAGCGTCAGCAGCAGCAGCAGCAGCAGCAGCAGCAGCAGCAGCAGCAGCAAGAGCAGCGGCAGCGGCGGCGCGGGGGCGGCGCGGGGCCCCCGATGGAGCTCAGCGGGCGACGATGGCCGAGACGCGCCGGCGCCACCGCCTCCGCCTCACGCTAACCAGGTAGGCCAATTTCGAGGTGTTAACGGTATTGGGCATTGGTGGTGTAATGGTTAGCGTTACACCCAAATTTGCGGGTTCAAAGCCGATCGAAACTGGATTTTTAAGAGTGGAAAAGTCCTTCTTACGATTTCGGAGTGGAAGTAAAGTCAGCTGTCCCTTGTTGTAGTTTTACTGCAAGTAAAGATCCTCAAGCCTAACAGAAATCTCTGAGTTAATTTCAAATCGCCTGTTTTGTCGCGTGAGTGATATCTCCTTTATCTCCCAGCTGGACTCTTTTTTTTCTCCCAGCCAGTAAAGGGAGCGTAGCTGAATTTGTGTGGTCAGGCGGAAGAGCTGGCCTAATGACTTGAGTCTCGCATCGAAAAGTAGGTAATAATAGAATTGAATTACGACGATAAACTGCAAAAATGGTACGTGGTTGAAGTTTATAACCGTGGCGGCACCCGAGGTTTATAACCAGCTGAGTCTGTTATTTATTTTAGCTACGTGTGTTGTTCAATACTTTTCCTAATATCACCTTATTGTAAACAATAATATAAATGAAAAATACACTTTTTGGTGTAGCTATACGCATTTACTGCACTTTAGTATAAACTAAACTGTGCATTTACTATCATTTTAATTACATTTCATTTGTTTGTAATGTCCTTAACGCACCGCGAATCGTAAAATACTAAATAGACACCGGCAGCAAACAAAAGGGGACAACGTTTGTATACCTAGCCAATGGCGGAAGTTCCTAGGAGTCTGTTATTAGCGTTTCGACCATGTGTCGTTCAATACTTTATAGTAGAATATTTTTATGGGGCAAAAATCAAATAAAAAGTAATAGTTATTGGAATATGTGTTCCCACACTCTGCCTTGTCTAAAACTCGTTTGTATCTATTGTTCTGTACAACCGGCGGACTGTTAAATCCTTAACGGACACCAATCGTTAAGAGTATCTTTTCATCTCTGCTTGCGTTTTCTCGATAGAACTGTACAGTATTACCAAATTGTAGTATTGCTTCCATTCAAGTTTGTTTACTGGCGCTTACTCTTGTGTTTGCTATTACTTAACAGCTGCTAATGTTTCAAGTTTCACTTATTCACTCACTTTAACATTTCCAAAAATTCATTAGAATTTATCACAAATATATTTAATTTTTTTAAAGTGCATGAAACATTGCCTAATAACGGATCCTTCCAGCTAAACCAAAAGCACCCTCGGTAAGCCAACTGGCCAGCTGTCACTACCGACACGGAACCTAGCACTTCTCTTCAACCCTCGCGAACTTCCTTTGTTTTCATCTCGCCCATCAAATACGAACTTTGTTTCTCGCCATTTGAGAAACACAGACATTGCATTTACTGGGAAATAATACGAGATGAAAAGGCATTTATTCCATTTGTGAAGTATACATATCAGTTTCGAATTCATTACTCTTTAAAATACTTTTTTTTTCACATTAAAGTAAATTGATTGTTTTGAAGAGATAATGGTGGACGTGGGGATTTTTAAAGTATGTTTTTTAAAATGCTAGTTGGAAGTAACAAGAGTTTGTGGATTTTCGATGTACAGGGACTAAACTGAGCAAGTCATTGCAAGTATATTAACATTGAATTTTTGTAGCTGAAAAATACTGTTTTTTCAATATCGGGGAATTGTGAATGGAAGAAGAGAACTAGATTTGTCTGACAATAAAAAAGTGTAAATATTTGAAAAGAAGAGATTGTTTATATTTGTAAGTATTTCGCCCAATGCTTTATTTAATGTATTTTGAACTCTGAAAATTATCGAAAATCGATTTATTAAATACGCGCCCGAGGATTCGTTGTTCTTCATATACGTACCTATTTTTAATAAACAAATGTTCTTCGATACATTTTGATATAAAGGAGGAGTGATTCTCACATACATCCAGAAATGTTTCTCAACATTTTCTGGATATTTATATAAAATAATTGCTAAACTATGGGTCTTGTCCGATGTCGAAAACATTTGCAATGAATTGAGTGTTTGCAAAAAGCACGGATTATTTTTTTTTCTAAATGACACATATAAGGGAAATAGTGAGAAAAGGTGTAGCGTCTTGTTTTATTACTAGGATATTGGTGAAAAGTATATAGATTGAAATTATTATAAAATGTGTAATATTTCAAAGTAATATTTGTATCAAGGAATATTTGTATAGTGATTATCACTATTTATAAGAATACTTCTTTTGCAAAGATTTACTTAAAATTGAAGCGAAATGAATTCACACCACGAATATTATAATTTGAAACATTAATTAGTTCCATTCAACATTATAATTTTAAATAAATTTATTCAGTACTATTTGCATGAATTGATTTGGTTTTATTAGAAAACGAATTTTCACACTCTTACCCGCAACCACCATCTCAACTTGGTCTCTTCAGCCTGCTGTGTCATTCTTTCCCGCTCTTTATCTTGCGCCGTTCTCTTTCTGTTTCCCAACCTATCCTACTCTTTGCCAGTTATCCTGCCTACTCCTCCTCTGCCATTTTCGCCAATTCCTGATTGTCTTTGCTTCGCTACCTCTCTCCTGCCATCAAGGACCAAATTTGCTCGAAACAGGAACTCAACAATTCCCTACCCCGAGTCCCCTGCGCCGTTTAACTTCTTCATGCACCGTTCCCGCGAACGTCTGAGCTCAATGCCCCCCGGGTATTGTAATGGCAACCGGTGCGCTCCACACCTTACACAAAAAGGTGGTACCCAAACGCATTTTGCTCGGCGCCCCCGAGCTAATTATATTCATAATCGCCGTCGAGGCAACGCGCGCGCGCCGCAGGCGACAACAGCGGCCGTGTCCCATGCTCGTGTCCCCATCCCATGACAACCCGCTCCAGCTTCCCTCCACCCCACCCCGCGCCGCCCGAGGCCCTCAAAGGCCGCCCGCGAGCAGATGAAATTTAAAAATGCATCCGGCGAGCTGTCGCGGGGAGTCGCCTGCATAATACAGAGTCCAGCGCTCGGGCACCGGCGAGGCAAGAGAAGTGGGCGGAGAGCGCCGAGTGGTTTGTCCTCCGGCCCTCCTGCCCGCTCCCGCCCCGCAACAGGCCGCATCTCGCTCCAGTCCCCTTTTACCGACCCGTTTTACTCACACATTCCTGTCCCGTTCCCGACCCATTGTTTGCGACTGGCTCTTGACCCCTTTTTCCGACTCGTTCCCGATCCCTTTTCTCTCCTGATTCCCCGTCCATTTTTCGAATCGTTCCGACCCCTTTCCTCTCCTCGTTCCCGACCACTTTTTTCAACTCGTTCCCCATTCCCTTTTTCCGACTCGTTCTCGTCCCCTTTTCCCACTACGTTTTCCGATTCGTTCCCAACTCGTTTCTGAACCGTTCCCGACTCGTTCAGGTTCCGTTCTCGACGCATTCCCGACCCGTTCCCGACCCGTTCCCGACTGGTACCGACTGGTACCCGACTGGTACCCAACTCGTCCCGACCCGTTCGCCTCCCGTTTCCGACCCCTTCCCGTCTCGCTTACAACTTGTTCCCGACCCGTTTCCGACCACTTTCCGTTTTATTTCTGATCAGCTTCCGATCTGCTCCCGATTCGTTACCGTCTCGCTTCCAACCCGAACTCGGTGCATTCCCTTTCGTACTCTCTCCCGACCCGTCCCTGGCCCGGTCTCTACTTGCTTCCGAATCGCCCCCGACTCGTTCCACATTTGTCGCCCCTCCCCCTTGCTCCAGCCCCCGATTCCAGCCCCCGGCCTGTGCCCGACCCACCCACGCGAGCCGGGCCTCGCGCGTGAAATATTTACCTGGAGGCGGCCGCGAGGTCCTGCGTGATGTCGGGGCGTCCGGGTGAATTATGCACACGGGGCGATCCGCAAGACAGCTTTGATTGAGTGCCGATCCGAGTGCCCCTCCGCCCTGCGGTGCGCGCTGTCCGCTTGCCAGGGCGATGAGGGGTCGCGGTCGAGGCCGGGGCCGGGGTCGAGGCCCACCGGCGCTGCCGGGCGCTGCCTCCGTGTTCAAGGGAACCTGCGTCGCTCGTCCGTTGCTTCGCCTTGTGCTGTTGAGTAGTGACGGAGTGAGAGGCAAATTTCGGGAGCGGAAATTCAAAATGTTTCGGTCGAATGTGTCATATTACAGATTCTATAAAACGTAGCAGGCCACAATCACCTCCTGCTGGGATACTATTTAAATCGTTTTAATGATTATCCGAAAATGTTTTTTCTTGAAACTTTCATGACGAGTTAAAATTAGCGTGTGTTTAGCCACCTCGTCTGTCTCAAGCATATTGATGCGCGTTCATTCTTGCCAGGTGTCTCGTTTTATAGCTTTTTATTTCTCTGCGTAATTTGTTTGTAAAGCCGACGGTCCATTCGTCCTATACTTCACTCCTTCATTCATTTGTTTACCAAATCTTTGGTATCTTCTTACGCTCGTGTGTGTGTTTAATTTCCCGTTCATACCTTCCTTCGTTTGTTTGTTATTTTTCGTAATTTTTTGAGTGCTCACTGATATCTTTTCAATACGTTGTTTCTAAAACACTAAGTCAAATCTTTGTTGCAATACGTACTCTGAGACATCACTGCACTATTTAGGAATGTTTTTGTGTATCAGGAAGTAGGGAATCTGATTACTCTGATCATAATATGATTTGTGGTAGAAACATTAACAACAAAAACAACTTTTAATCTTGAAATATCATTACTCTTGATTACTGCGTTAAAACCCCTTAATAATTAGTGATTCTTCATCTGAAGACGAGGTCTTCACGAGAAAGTACACGATACTAGTGAAATACAAACAACGTTTGTGTTGTGTACTAATTACACAAACATAATTTTCATTAGTTTGAAAATGTAGAAAACAACCAGAATATTTAATGATTGCACAATTCTTTCGAAACTAAAGAATAATCATTCCTACTGATATCACACTGGTCAATTTTTATTGATTAGGACTCAAGTAATTTATTTAGTCAGAAAACAGTAGAGTATACGTGAAACAGAATATCCACTTTTCAGGAAACGAAAAAAGTCACGATATTTCTTTGACGTGGATACTTAAGGAATCCTTTGTAAAACAACTTATTGAAAAACGGGATTGTTATTATATGTAAAAATTGACACATTGATGTGCAAAAATCTGTTAGTATTCCCTGATTTTTTTTCAGATCAAATGAAAACATACATTTTTAAGATAATTATGAAACGTTCTTCAAATAGCGTTGGTACATTATTATTTTCAAACATTTATTAATTATTAAGTGAAATTATTAGTTTTAAATAAATAATAAATAACAAGTTTACAAATAACAAGTACTAAATAACCATAGGTACGGAGTGTTTTGAATCCTAATGCTGCTGTCTCTCACAAAGCGTTAGTGTGAGAGAATCGCTTATACAAAGGAGCCGATAAAGCTCATCAATACAAAGTCCTACTTTATTGAATATTGACATTAAATTATGTCAAGTGAAACTAAGAAATGTCCGAAGAAAACAGAAGTAAAATTCGTCCAAATTAATGAGTGGTCTCCCTGACAAAATATAAATTTCGATAATTGGAAATGTTAGTTTAAAAGCCATCTAATAATAATAATAATAATAATAATAATAATAATAATAATAATGGATCGTGCCTGTAAGTGTATATAAAATTATCCCTGGCTACCGATTGTTTCTCAAATTTAACAGCCATTATCTAGAATTACTTTGCTATGAAGTAAATTAACATCATTATTAAATCGTACGAAACATTGGCGAATGAAATAGTGTACAAAATCAAAAATTTTATATTTTGTATGTCGTTTATTTTAGGTTAATTATGTTTTCTTCGTTGTTCTCTTTGATGCTATGAATTTATTCGTGATATAAAGCTTACTTTAATATTTTTGTTGACCAAAGTGCAATATAGAATACCAAAATTCGTGCTTGGAGTTATTTGAGTCAAAATATCAAATGCGGGTAAACTTACATCTGCCGATATATCGAGTCGTGTATAAAATTTGAAAAAAGTTACATTTTGTTATCACAAAAGGCTCCTAAAATGAAGTGTTTAAGTACAAGTACAAGTACAAGTACAAGTACAAGTACAATTTTTAATCTCGTTTCTCAAAGACTCAATAGAAAGAATTACTTGTAAGCTCTTGCAGAGAGCTCAGTACTGATTATTTCACACAACAACAGATTAGTGAAAGTTCACTAGCAGTTTTCGGAAACACCCAAATAGTTTAATGTCTCCCCATCGCAACGCAACAACGTTAACAAGAATTTCCAGGAACTTTGATGGCATTGTTGAGAGCCACAGCATTTGGTAACGCGTCGCGCATTGTGTATCACGACTGCTTATTCAACACGCTATTACTTTATTCTCCAATAACCCATTTCTACGTGACCGGGGCCTATCGATGGCATCACGCAGCTTTAATAGGAGATCCCTGTTGGATAGCGAGCGCAATTTCCAGTGGCCACGCGTGGAACCTCACTGGGCGGCACGGAAGCGCGCCAGCCGACGCCCGCCACCAATCAGACAGTCCGCCCGCACAACGTGCTGACGCCCCATTCAAAAAATGCGTCCGCAAAATTTTTCCTTTTTTAAAAAAATATATAGGGCTGTTTCTCAAAGATAAATAGTACGGTTTAACTTCTCTACTTGCCTAAGAGATCTCTACTGCACTTTCTATGTAGAACAATCTTTAATGTTGATCTAATTGCCCAGTTGTAGATCAGTGTCATACGTGGAAAACGTATTACTATTTTGATTAATAGTCGTGTCAAAAATTTACAATTTTTATGTGAAACGTTAATTTTCTCGAATTACACAAATTCCAATAGACCAGAAGTGAAACAAACCATCCCAATCTTTGAAACAAAGAAGATATTTATTATATAACCTTTAAGAAAGGTAAAGGTTATATAATACGTACTTCCTAACTTCGCAATAAATATGTGAGAAAATTTCCATTTTTATGGAATATTTCGTGCATCGAGCTCGCATTTTTTTGTACAATGAAAACACTTATTTACTCATTGTGGCAAATGAAGCTCACCTTGGTATTTTGCCTTGAGGAAGGTTGCAGAATGGCAGCCGAAACGTTGGCATCTATGCCATGGCGTTTTCCGGTCAGCCAAGCAGATACTAATTTACTCATCGTTTGAATAATTGATAGTATTTTTTTGTAAAAATGGAAGGTTCAGGAGAAAATTAGTCTACTCTTAATAATATTAATACATAATAATAGTTTCAAAAACAAACAAAAATATAGCTAAGTTCATAATACACAATCACAAATTCATTTGCTTAAGAGTTTTAGTCCAATTACAAATTACATAATTTCATAATAGTTGAAATAGTTTTTCTCAACTTCTAGTAAACTATGTGAGTTAAGAGTCTTGGTTTTGTAAGTGGAAAACGTCTTTTCAGAAATAAATTAAAAGATTAAACATTTAGTCGTAGGAACTAAATTGAATGTATGTATGTTAGTATGACACATATTCATTTATGAATAAGTTGCATTTTCTATTTTCCAATTGACGGTATTTTAACTATTAAAAAATTAAAATCAACTATTTTAACAGTTTATATTTTAGGATATTTCAAACAGTTTCTCTCCAACTAATACTACTCACGGTACTTACTACACGTAGTGTAGTGTGAGACAGAATTCTTTAATATTTATAAATTGATCTTCAGCTGTATAGAATTGAAAAAATTTGGCATCAATTTAATTTGTGATGAATGAACGGTAATAAAGAACTAATTGGAAGGAATGAATGATAGTAAAGGTTTTGATTAGATTCGCTAAGAATAGATAACGGTTTTGGTATTTTACCATTGTCACAAAACCCTGTAAAAGCCTGCATTATCAACTTCCGTACCGCTGCCAAGTGGTCACCACGTGAGGGGTCTCTTCGCCCTGGTTTTTCCTGTACCTTCTGTAGAGGGTTGCCAGATTGGGAAAGTTTGTCTCCAAAATGGATATGTTTTTTTTTCGTTGGGAGGAAAGAATGGGGAACATAAATGGACGGAGAATTCTTTGGGGAAATTATTTTCATCTGGAGTCGAAATAAAAATAATATTCTCTCAATTATTAGGAATAAAAAATACGCAATAGACCTTATTGTCGCTGACTTTTATGTATCAAAGAGAGAAAAATAAACCTCAGGAATCGAGGGCGAAATACATGAGAAAAACGAAGATAATATAGGGCTTTCAGCAGTTCAAAGGACGATCATTGTTTGATTTGAATTATTTGAAGGGGACAGCCAATGAAATCGTCAGCAGCAAATCATGTAGTTGGTTCGTAAATTGAAGAATATTTTTCGTTTCAAAGTTCGGTTATTTTGTTTCATTGGAGTGGTTATTTAGGAAAATTTCAATGTAATGGTGGGGAAACAGCTTGTAACACACCTGGCATCCGGGCTTCTGTTCTACTTTACTCGACTCCTCTTCTCCATTCAAGGTCAGGGATCAGGAATCGGGAATCTCAACTTTCCATTGTATTGCAGGACCGTTAACTAACTCCCAAGTATGTTCAGGATAAAATAGAAGTATCGTATTACCACTACCCGATAAAGAAGAATTAGTTATTCACCACTTCTCTATGGAATTTGCTTTGGTTGGTAATGCTTTCTAGATCTCAAACGCATTCATAGACAGCAACAAGTCGATTTAGTCATTATTTTTTTCTGTCAATGTTCATTTTTACTTGTTTCTAATTGTTATCATTACCAAACCGCTTCGATTAGAGATCGTAGAAATATGATACTGGGAATTGTGGAATCGAATAACAATATGGTTGTGATGATCCTTTCTCTTTACTTATTTAAATATCTAACTAAATACCTTTCCAGTTTGATTACCAAATCAAGAAAAAATGAAATATATTGAGAAATTTTGCACAACACATTGAAACATTTTCTGTTTTGGAAAAGAATGCAAAAAAGCTTCGAACAAAAATGATCACAAAGTAAATATTCTTCATATACATTCAAGCTCATTCATGATATTATTATAAACTCATATATTATTGATCATTATAACATAACAGATCTTAATTTGCATTTCTTCATTGAACTAAAGTGAAGGATAGAAGAGAACCGTAGTATACCAAGAATCCATGACTTGCTCAGTCTTCAAAAATTAGTTCTCCCTAGCCGCACACGCTTAACTCTTCTTGTTTGGACGAAGTACACCGCGATAATTTGATCCTCAGAATATTTGTCGGCATATTACATCGGACAGACCACCGTTTCAGAAATGACTCTGCCAGTTAACCAGCAATCAACGTGCTACCTCTTACTTTATTCTTCGGTTAAATTGTCTTCCAGATAAACCTCCAGATGTACTTTCACCAGCTGTCATAATACGATTTAGACCGAAAACCTCCGATAACTCTTACCGGAACTTCAGCCAAACATGGTTACACAGATCCTACAGGTGCTACTGCTTGACAGGGAATTACACCCGAGTCTTGCATCCAACAGATCGGGCATAACTCGAAATCTATACGTCCTAAGCCTTTGAAATTAGGTTTACTTCTCTCTAAAAGTGACACGAGTTATGGGATGGGTGAGGATACGTGGGGACAGGTAGGAAAATAAACGAGGGACAGGTGGAGAATATAAGAGGGACGTGAGGACCCAAACTTTGTTTCTTAAACAATAATCTACCAAATGCGACTTTTTTGAATTGTCTATGTCGGTTTTGGACATTTAGTTCTTTTGAGTGCTCCCACTCTATAGAATGGGTGATCAAAAAAGGAGAGAAACCCGAAATTATGTCAAACGGAATTGAATGAAAATAATATAAATAATATTTCAAAACAAAATAAAAGGGAGTAGTTGAATTTTGTGCCATTTAATCTCAACGCTTAGGAATATTAGAATGGTTACTGTTGCGTGGTATTGTACCTATAATGCGGTGGCTGACGCTTACGCGCATAAAACTGTAACTCATTTTTGTATTACAATCTAAAAGACGAATCGTATTTAGAGAAAATTGCTGCGACATTAAAACTAACAACTCAAAAGGCGTACTGAATACGGAAGACCAGAAATTGTTCTGAATCTCTCTCAAAACTACGTTTGAAAAACTGCAACATCGCGGAAGTGCTCCCAGGTGGCTACATTCCCTTCCTTGTCATAGGGGGATTGGTTAAGCCTTCAATCTCTGGTCGTTGATTTTTTTAAATATTACGTCATTTTGCATGGAATATTTTTTTGGAAGAGAATATTTGTATTATATTTAAATTTACACCATTGCTAATCATGAAATTCGATAAAAATCTGATCAATCAATGCTACATGTTCACTCTTTCTATCCCGCAATTTTACTCTTCTTTTTATTTTTTTTATTCTAACAAAATATGCTCATTAAAGTTTTAAAAGCCGTACACATTCGAAAACTAATATTTTTCAACATCTTGACTACCCGACGCGTCGACGCTTTATCCATTTTCGACTTCAGTCAACACTATCACTATCGCGGTCATAACGACCTTTAGACTACAAAATCGGACATCTACCTAATAGATAACCACTCACTTACAAACAGTGTCACGTTCCACCTCCACCCATCTTGCTAGTCCAAAAGTCTCCCAGTTTCGGCAACTCCCTCAACACTCCATCGCGCGCCCGGCCCCGCCCCCGCCCTCGCCTCCGCCCCCGCCTCCGCCCCCGCCTCCGCCCCCGCCCCGCTGGGCCTCCGTCGCCGGCGGCGCGGCCTCGGCCGCCGCAAAAGCGCGCGCTCTGGCGGGGCCGGCCGCGGCGCCTCAAACGAAGCCATTAACATGCATGAAAGATGCCGAAGCTGGCGCAGTGCGGTCGACCCCCCGCCACCACCACCACCGCCGCGCGCGCGGCCCGCGAGTACACAGCATGCATGCCCGAGCGCTCCCCTCCCTTCCCCACCCCCACCCCTGCCCGCCCTTCCATACGCTCACCATCCCTTCCCTTGCTCCCCACCCTTCGTCTCCACCCCGCTTCCATCCCTGCCCCTCCCCCGTCTATACTCCTGCCCGACCTTCCTGCTCCTCCCCGCCCTTTTCCCTCCCCTCCCCTTCCCGCCCGTCATCCACCTACTCCTCCGTCCCTTCCTCACCCACACCGACCCACCATCCCTGCCTCCTCTCTCGCCACCATCCCCGCCTTTCGTCCACCCACAACCCCCGCCCCGCCGCCTCCCAGCCTCTGTGCCCCTCCCACCCGGCAGAATTCTAAATACTGAGGCCGTGAAGCTCATTCGCTGGGACGGCGTGCGGGCGCCGTCTGCCCGCCCCGGCACCACTGCGTTAGCTCTCCGCGCCTTATTCCGCTCGCCCGAGTTAAATGGACGCTCGTAAACTATGGGGAAGGCTTGATGGAACTGCTGGATGGTACTGTGCAGTGTGTTTTGCCATGACGCATGGCAATATAAATACAATGAATATTGAAAAAAAAATCATTAATCACATCCTTTCCTAATTTTAAAGATTGCACAAATGTTTCTGTTTCTTTTTATATGCTCTTTGTATTACTATTCTCGTGGAAATCCGCATTTGCGAAATATTATTTTATAAAGAATACAATAAGAGCTGTAAACTATGTAATATCCACATGATCGTACTTAAATTTACAATCTTAGTTCAATTTATTTCATATTTACATCTTGCTTTACATATTTTTTAACAAAAGGAAAATGAAAAATGAGAAAATTTTAGATACTTGCTACGACGCACGCAAGCTAGGGGGTGGGGGAGTTTCATGAGGCACCATTACCCCCTCAGAAGCCGATGAAAAGTATTCGAAAATATAGCTTTTTACTAAGGTTTTGTACCAACTAAAGTTATTGAATATTTCAATTAATTGAATTATGTTAAAAACTACTAATCAACTAATAAAATTAATTTTGTATTTTTTATTCACGTAAAATTCTTTTGAAAATATTTTTTCATATTGACACTGCAACTTTAGCCCCCCTCTCCTCATTAGAAAAGATCTGGTTGTGCCATCGGATACTTCATATTTTGACAATCAAGTATCGGTTTACGGAGTTACCTACTGAACTCGTAGACGCAAAACACCTTGCACTATTTGAATCGAAGGATGGATGGTAATGAGTGCATGAAGGTTAAGAAAATATATTTTTTGAATTTAAAAATAATAATTAATTTTTTTATCAATTCATAGTTTGATCTGTTTTCACAGTGTACAGAAATACTTCAGATAGAAACATTATTGAAGTGAAATATCATATTGAAGTGAAGTGAAGTATATTTTACGTGATATTGAAATAACTTTTGTTTTATTCAAATGAAAAAAGTATGCATATTTTGAATCTAACAAACCGGTAGTAAGAGACGAATCCAATATAAACCATATTTTGCACATACTCGTACTTTCAGTCCTTTGGAGTAATTAAAATTGAATTACTTTCCACTTATCCAGAACAGATATTTTGTATAGGTTTTGCGCCTTTTCCGCAAGCTAAGCAAGTTTATCATACTTTCATATCAACAATTTGTAATGAACAATATTTTCTACCTACTGTCTCTAAATCGATTATAATTTAGAAGTAATCATTAACACTACTAGTATATGAATATTACACAATAATTTTATTGCGAATTTATTTAATTGATGCAATTTGTTTAAGCTGATCATCCCAAAGTGATAATGATTTTACGTTATCTTCAATGTGGAATAAAGAGAATTAACTACACGGCATGAATGTGTGATAAGAAAGTAATGAAATACATGTAATTTCAAGGGAATGCCACATCGTGTGAAAACAAGCCGGAAAGTCGTAACCGCAAAAGTTTTATCAGAAGCAGCCTACAGGGAGGAATATTTACTTCTTTTTGTAATCCTTGGACGCGAAGACAGTGTAATGTGCGTAGGGCTTATCTCGAGAAGGTCGACTAATGAGAAATTCCTTCCTTGTGGGCTGTTGTACTTTGTTCCTCTCACCATTGGAGCACTGTATAATAAAAGTGCAGGTTTCATTTCTCATAAACACCTATTTGGAATATTTTTACGTCATTCTTATCGCGAATTCATTGTATATTTTTTCTTTTGCTGTTATTTTGGCGTGAAAAAACTTTATAAAAAAATAGAAAGGCACCGCGGCAGTTGACTTCTGAGAACACATTCTCTGATATTCAAATATCAAGAAGTGCTTCAGTCCGGAAATAAGTGTTATGTCGTGAGAAGTATACAAAGTTACGTATTTTTTATTTAAGATTGTTTCTGATGAAAATGCAATAATGATGATCTGTGTTTTTTTTCTATTTAAATGTAGTTGGGAAACTACAAAACTGTAATTTTATGTACTCGATTCGAATGCTACTAAGGTTTATTCAATGAAAACTCCGTAGTTTCGAAACCATCTAGAGCTCAGTTTTATTTCTAATTTCTAATTAAAGTAAATATAAATACAAATAATTAAAATTTATCAATATTTTTATGCAGTATTATATATTTTATACAGTATAAATGGAAGTATTGTTTACCGTAATTTACTCTACAATATCTCTCTCTCTATACTATCACGCCCGTTTTTAAAGAGATGATAAATAATGTACTTAATTGTAAATTACATATAAATAAAACTTTTTATTATTACTGTTATTATTATTATTATTATTATTATTATTATTATTATTATTATTATTTATTAACTGAACCATCGCGTAATGATGAACAGTGGTTTTTCTCACATAACCAAAAGTTATTTCGAAAACTATACAGGCATAACAAATATTTTTTAAGTGTCTTTACTAATGGTAGAACGTAAAAATTTAATTTACCTCTCATACCTTCAGCAATCGACACAACTGTTTTTGTACGGGCATACTCCGTCGGTATTTAGAGAGTTAATTGTGCAAAATAAAACTGAAAGTTTCTAGGAAGAGATTTAAAAATTATTTCCCCCTCAATTAGAACAAAGTTTGCACGGTTAGCTGATCTGCGAATTATGTAGACCACAATCATTATTTCGTTGAAACATCACGTGCATATTACATTGAATTGCGTCTTCTACAAAGCATCTGCTGGCAAGGAAGACACTAAATTAGAAATAAAACGAGAGAAGAGAATTTTCTGAGTTTTGGGACACTTCAAGAAAACCGCGCACGCCGCATTTCATCAGTTTGCTTATACAATTACTGGGAGCTTCGCGCTCACTGCCCCGACGCGTGGCTTCTGGACGCCGGAAGTTAAGCTGCGTTAAGTCCATTATGCAGGTGGCTTTGCTGTCTGTTGCCGGCAAGGAAGCGAAATATTGGATTGTCTGCGATGCTGCGCTGTTATCTAAGAGGTGGTAGAGTTTTGTTACCAGGCGCCAGGAACAAAATTTTCTCAGGAATCAGTTGTTTTTTTGCAAAAGTAACTTGATTATGTAATTGCTCGCGTTGTTCTGTCCACAAAAGAAATTGTGTCGACTCTTATTTTCTCAGCACAAAGAGAAAATAACTTCATATTACTTTATGGTGCAGCATTACTAGACCATTATTTTTCTACGCGAGTCACAAAGGATGCCATTAAAATTTCAACCCGTGTATTATAAGTTTATAATTTGTTCGTATTAGTGACACAGAAGACATACTACATAACTTGTAACTTACTTTGCATAAACATATTGGATAAACGCTACTTGAAAGAAAAGCCACGAGTCTTAATGTTACTTCGTGAACGAAAATAGAATTTACACTTAAGTTCATGAAACAGTAAATGTCTATTAAATATGTTGCAAATGAATGAAACATGAATGAATGAATGAATGAATGAATGCTTTTTAACACATTGAAAAACATGTATAAACTTAAATATATAGACGCGAATAAAATTTAACGAATATAATTACAAAATAATTTGCAATATAATTTGCATTGAAATATGAATTGCAATATAATTTGCCATAATTGCATATTGAAATAAATTGCAATATCATTTGTCCACATTTTAAAGCTTTGTGACGTACTTCACCACTCATTAATTTTCCTCAATTTCAAGAATTTTATATTGCGCGGAACCTCAGTGTATTGTCTATAATGAATCTTCCTCGCGTAGAATTAGGCGTTCAAACGAGACGCAGTTCCTTTCATGACCCAATTACTCAGGTGCTCGATCGTTTTTATAATCATAGTAATAACCCTTCTCGTAGACCATTCCCATTTCCAACGAGATCCACTCGTAATATTACCGCAGTCTTATGACAAAACACTTGAGAAATAAAGCCCCATCTTAGAAATTTCTTGAAACGTCAACCCTCCTTCGGGGAGCTTTAAACGTTGTGGAATAAGACGACAATTAGCTTTTGAAACGACTCTCTTCTCTTCGAATCCGCTTGTGTGGAAGAGCGATTCCCTCTCGGAATGTGTGAAGGCGCCGTGAGCCCGCCACGTTCTCAGAAGAGGTTGCAATCTCCATTCCGCAGGCGCGGAGTATTTCTGCGAAGCAATCTCCTTGACTCAGGAGGGGAGTCCTCTCCGCCTGCACAGTCGGAAGTCGACTGTCGACAGTCGCAGTTTCGAGAAGGAAGCCCGTTGCGTTCGGAACTTGCCGAAATCTGTAGGTCGTGAGGTATGAAAATAGAGAGAAGACAGAAGTATCCGTGTTCTGGGAGTGACTGGAATCGAAAAGTTTCTTGCTTACCAAATGAGGGGGAAGAATTCTCTTTTCGTCCTTTTCGTGTCACTGCGGGCTGTAGAGTGTTCAGTACCTTCGACTGTTGCTCGGAGTTAAAAGGACTGTGTTCCCTTCTTTTTTCTTCTCCTTCTTCCTCTGCACATTTTGTTTTTCCTGTTTTCCTTTGATTTCTTTCCCCTCCTTTTCTCTCTTTTATTTTCTTTCCCTTCACCTTCTTATTGCTCTTCTTCCTCTTCTGAATCTTTGATTGAATCTGAGCGTAATTATACCATTTAATGAATATCCATGACCATTCCTCAACCAAAGCTTAATAATCTGTATCCGTACCATCTACTTATTCTCGTGATATTCCCATTCACTCTTAATTTATATGACTTGTTTGTCATAATCATCAAAACTTCATAATTATTATACAACAAACATTATAAAGTAAATTTTTCTTATATAATACATAACCACAACAATTCGCTGTAGCGAAATTCATAATCGCAGGTGTTAGTTCCCACAATCACGTCCTGCTATTGGTGACCAAAATCGCGGCTAAAATAGCGCTACAACACGTTTTTATCGGGGACCTGGAAGGCCCTGTACCTACAATGTTAAATTCAAGGAACAGTATGTTCTAAGATATATACACTAGAAGATCGAATTTTCTACTGTAGTTTTTTGGCTATTTTTTAATGTTTTATATTAGAATTTTAAAGAAATCTTAGTTTTTGTTGTACATATGAATTTTTAAATGTGTATAATATTTACATTCACATTTGTGTATTATTATAGTCTACATAATTTGTTTAAATAATAAGATATAATAAGAATGCTATTATAAAAGTTGTAATTTGACTTAGCGGAGAATATTTAAAAGTTCGAAGTTTGTAGTTCTAATATTTTAGAAAATGATGTTCCTTAAATACCAACAAACTTACCTACTGGAATCAGGTTTCAATATTTGCCACGTATTTTTAGTGTATTCGGGTCTACTATATGATGAATTTTCAGAATATGAAGAATATGAAAGAATTTTCACTGATGTCGTAGGATGCCGGGCTCCATTTCACTCTAGTTTTCTCCACTTGCTTCTTTATTTCTCTCATTGTAAACCAAACAAACGTAGATAATGCCACATAGGCAATCATGTATTGCAAGATAACGCCCAGCATGTTATTGATTAAAAGAAAAGATAGAAACAACGTACAGATTATGATAATATGCCATTTATGGTGCAAATGTGAAATTAAATATAAGATAATTTTCTTGTAAGGAGTGAAAGTTTCAGCTCATAACAAAGCGCTCCAAAATGGGAGTGTAGAAAATCATCAACTAATAAATTATTTCCCATTAATTCCCGCCTAGTTACCCTCGGTGTCTGTTGGTCGCCTCCGCCACAAGCAACTTATCCTGTCATGCACACTCTCCTTGCACGTTAGCGATTGGAATGCTGGGCGCGACCATGCTCGGAAAAGCGCTGTAATCCAACCTGCGAAGCGGAGACGAGAGGCACCCGAGCTAGTTGCCCGCTGCGGCACAGCAGAGCACGGTGCTGCCCTCACCACGTAGCAGGCATCGCCGCCCGCTTGTCCTACACGCCGCTCACTAATTAGACGCGAACTCCATTCGCCTCTGCTGCTTGCCCATCCATCCATGCATGCCCCATCTGGTCGGTGTGACCACCCACTCGTTCATCCGATCACTCCACTATTCAATCGTTCATCCAACCGACGGTTAGTTCGACCGACCAATTTCCCAACCGCCCGACTGCCCTATCGCCCGACTGCCCTATCGCCCGACTGCCCTATCGCCCGACTGCCCTACCGCCCGACTGCCCTATCGCCCGACTGCCCTATCGCCCGACTGCCCTATCGCCCGACTGCCCTACCGCCCGACTGCCCTATCGCCCGACTGCCCTATCGCCCGACTGCCCTATCGCCCGACTGCCCTATCGCCCGACTGCCCTATCGCCCGACTGCCCTATCGCCCGACTGCCCTATCGCCCGACTGCCCTATCGCCCGACTGCCCTATCGCCCGACTGCCCTATCGCCCGACTGCCCTATCGCCCGACTGCCCTATCGCCCGACTGCCCTATCGCCCGACTGCCCTATCGCCCGACTGCCCTATCGCCCGACTGCCCTATCGCCCGACTGCCCTATCGCCCGACTGCCCTATCGCCCGACTGCCCTATCGCCCGACTGCCCTATCGCCCGACTGCCCTATCGCCCGACTGCCCTATCGCCCGACTGCCCTATCGCCCGACTGCCCTATCGCCCGACTGCCCTATCGCCCGACTGCCCTATCGCCCGACTGCCCTATCGCCCGACTGCCCTATCGCCCGACTGCCCTATCGCCCGACTGCCCTATCGCCCGACTGCCCTATCGCCCGACTGCCCTATCGCCCGACTGCCCTATCGCCCGACTGCCCTATCGCCCGACTGCCCTATCGCCCGACTGCCCTATCGCCCGACTGCCCTATCGCCCGACTGCCCTATCGCCCGACTGCCCTATCGCCCGACTGCCCTATCGCCCGACTGCCCTATCGCCCGACTGCCCTATCGCCCGACTGCCCTATCGCCCGACTGCCCTATCGCCCGACTGCCCTATCGCCCGACTGCCCTATCGCCCGACTGCCCTATCGCCCGACTGCCCTATCGCCCGACTGCCCTATCGCCCGACTGCCCTATCCGACTGTCCACCTGCCCGACTGTCCACCTGCCCGACAAACCGACCAATCAACGAATCGTACAACCGACCTACCGATCAATTAGTCCTACAGTCCATCCGACGGGTCAATCAGTCTTCCGACTGCCCACTAGCTCGACTGACGGATCAATCAATCGTCTGACCGGCCGACAAGCCGATCTTTCGATTGCCCGACAGAGCAATCGACTGAGAGTTACAGCGTTTAACAGTTCCATTGATCGAACTTGTGATTATCCGCCCACCTGGCGTCCGACTGTGACTGATCACTCTATACAGTACTTCAGTAAAGATTTTGAGTGTGCAGACGTACAGATGTGTGTCTTTGCCATTCCGTCACTGGCGTCTAGATCACTTCCCGTGCACCAATCGAGACGTATGAGGTCATTCGACGCGCCTCGATCTCTTGATGGGGAATGATAATTTGTTTTTGGATCAGGCCATATGATTATAAAAAAATTTCAAATCGTATTTTTTCGTGTTTTGGTGATTCGATCTTAGTGATAATGCTAGGAATTAAACAAACGCCTCCTAAATGGATTTATGTAGTTAGCGTTGATTAAATACTAGAACCCAAATGCATTTTTTGCTCAATACGCCAGGATTTTCTTTCGCGACATTGGCAACACTGATGTTGACATTTTAAAGTCAACAATTGAATTACCAAGTAAATCGCGCTGCAGTTTGATTTCAATTTAGAGTCGAATTATTATCGTATTTTTAAAATTAAATTTGCAAATACCTACAAACAGTATTGCCTCGGAATTTATTAAACTTGAAGAATTTCAAGTTAATATGGAGAAAACAATGCTGTAATGCTAGACGATGAGTGAACATAATGTTCGACTTCGCACTTTTACGTTCTTACGTAAGTGTGAAAATACCGTTTCCAAATGAATGTGACCCAAACCTTATTCTTATTCAAATTAACTAACACCTTATTCACATAAACATAAAGAACAGTCACCTTTTAATGTTAGATTCGAATTAAACGCTAGATTTGCATACAAAACGATTAATAGTGCAATTGCAGAAGTAGAAGTGAACAAAAATGAGACTGAGTTTGTGAAGTTTTAATCTTTTCAAAAGATAGGGGAGAAAAATATGGAAGCGTTAAGGAAATTTGAGGAAGAATCAAATGTAGTTGTAAAAGATGTTGCGATAGAAGATTCGGAACTAATTTAGAATGATCTTTATTTTTGCATTTAGCATTTGTGCTAATGCAAATGTTCTATGTGCATATTACCAAAAATGCGAAAAAATATATCTGTACTAAAATTTAACTGTTAACATCAAAACAAGCAATTTTTTGTTACAGCGATTATAATTTTGAAATCGCAATAAAACCAGTTCATATTCCATATGTAGGTAACTCACAAGGCCAATGGGCGTTGGGAACTTTTGAACGGGAGTATAACTTGTCAGCTACTACGATTCATTGGTAAGTTCAATGCCAGATAATGAAAGAACATGTTAAAACAAAGCTGGGCATGAAAGACATGAAGTATGAAAGAGATTTTCAACGCCAGAAACTATTTTTAAACCAGTTTAGAGCCTCAGCGACGCCACATTTTGCTAGTATGTAAACTAAGTGGATTCTCGTCACGTTACTTCTCTACTCTCTCCACTTTACTCATTCTTTACACAATACTCTCTCTGCTGCATCCACTTCTATATTTCACATTTTCCCTCATTCCATCGGCCCCGTTGCTCTATTTCACCCAGTGATTAATTTAATTATTTATATTTAACATAATCCCGTTCCTCACCTCGTCTTCAGTGTGTGTCACACGCGTTCGACCTGCGCATCTTGCTATCAACTTCCTCGTCGCCCACGCCCATCGTTCCGCCAGCTCGTCCTAATCTACACTCCACGCTCCGCCATCTCCTCTTCGTAGAGCGGCGCTCAACCCGCTCCCCCACCCCGCGCTCGCGGCTGAGTCAATCGATAGCGGCGCGTATCGAAACGCAAGATAATGTCGAGAGATTATATCGAACCCGACCTTTGTTCCGTCTCCCCCTGCGGAGGGGAACCCGATCAAACGCGCGCGCGCGGGCTGCCAGGTATGCGGCGCGCGGGCGGTGTGCGAAGCGGGGCGAAGGGGCGAAGGATCGAGGGGCGAGGGGCGATGGTCGGGGTGTCCCGTGGGGGTCGAGAGGCCACAGGGCCGCCGAAGGGAGCTGAATAGGGCATCGACACGATCCAGGTGCTGATAGGCGCAAGGCTAAGGAGAGGTTAATTGGGATGCGGGAAAGATGTAAACAGACACTAATTGTTGCGGACGTGTCGGGGAAGCAATGAAGTTATAATTGAGAGTTGCGGTGTTTATTTTCAAAGGGAGTTACGAGGAAGCGCAGTTATGTGTACTGATACTTCTTTGTTATAATAGTTTCATCTCTAGAGATAGGTTTATGTTTTACATCTTCTGCATGCCAATGGAAGTGTAATTACTTCAATTGAGAATAATTTTGTTCAGTGCTTGTGTGTCTTATGTCTATAAATAGAACACCTTTTATAAATGTTGTTAGTGTTATTAAGCACTTTTTTATATTGTAAGAAGTGTTGTGATACTGAATTGCATACAATTTCGCCCCAAAATCCAGCAAAAACGGATATTTAATTACTTCCCATACTGTCATTCTTGTTTACATGCTCCACATTTCGTTGTCACGACCTTATTAGACGCTTCAGTAGGCCTCCTATTATGGTATGTATTGTGGCTAATAATACTTTCCTTTGAATCTTATTTAACTGTGAATTCAGTCATATCAACATCCCAAAAAACGTTGATTATAGGTTGGATAATTAACGGAAAAGATGAAATTATCCACATTCTGTTTCTTATAACGCTCTCCAAATCACATTGCAATGAGAGCTGACACCTCATAGCGTTTTACTTAGGATTTTCCAAGGATGTTGTGCTGTCTGACATCAAGACACCCGTACAAGAACCGCATACAGATTTACGATTCTGTTTTAGTGTCTGAATAAAAGTTTTCAAGTTTTCAACATACCAAATTGGTATTTAATAGGTTTTAAATGTATTGATTGATTGATAAAAAATAGTAAGTAAATATTTTGCCGTTTTGTGCGCACTATATTATATGTACTGTATAATTTGATGGTACATACAACAAAACTGGTACCATAGCATTTGATGGAGCAAACATCTTTGATCATTTTTGAACATGAACGTAAAATCAGAGCAAGTCCTAACCTGAGAATCTGGGTTTTATTTATAACCGTATCGTGATGCTTTCACCGCCAACGTCTGCGTCATTTTCGTCAGCATCACTTAATTTTTTTGTGTATATTATTAAGTACGGCCATAAGTTATAATTTCTGCCGTTGCGCAGCGCGTTTCTTAAAGTCAGAACATTTGCGGCGCATCAAGTGGAATTTCGAATCAACTTGAAAAAAGTTTAACTTCGAGAGGAGATGGAAACGTTGAGAGGTCCGATCTTGCCTTGTCCCGTCTCCCATGACCTTCACCATTTCCTCCGGATCCATTACGGACCAGAGCGCTACCGACGCCGTTATCGACTGCCATCCATCTTTTGTGCCGCCATCTTATCAACGCGACGGTGGCGGCGTCGCCGCCGCCCGCCAGCACCATTCGCGCACTTTTTCTTTCCACGTGAGGACGAAGGTTCTGTTTGAGGTTGCAAACTCGATGGCACCATTTCTGTATCTTGACCGACAGGTACTCTTCTAAAGTTGCAGACATCCATATGTGATAAGTTATAAATAAGTTTCGGGTTCTTGGCTATATTTATTCCTGCAACGAGAAACTCAATATATTAGGTTACTCATCCATTTTTACGTGTTATGTGTATTACAGGGAAATTATGAAGTGTTTAGATTGAGATTTATTTAGTCAAAAAGCAGTAAAAACTGTATTTGACGTATGGGGGAGACGATCATTTGCGCACGTTTTCTTGGGTTCCAGAATCCCTTCCCATCATTTTAACTGTAAATAGTTGAAAGATGAGTAAAAGTGAAAGATAAATAAATACATTAAAATAAGATTTAATAAAGCGCGATATTAGAGACATTTGAGAAACTAGACATTTTCGTTCCCGAGTTATAAAAATTTTATTTGCATCGGTAAACGAACTTCAGATTTGATTTTTCTGCATTCCTAACAAAATAGTAACTCGTCCTTACCTCTACTCCTACCACAACAAGAAAAAGGAGAGTTCAACTAAACGTGCGCATAGTGAAGTTACATTTAGGTCCAGAAGCAAAACAAGGGGACATCTCAGCATTTGCTCAATGGATCAGGGAAACTGGAGAAAGACCTCATCGAGATGGGGATCATTCACCCGGAAGCTGAAGTACATTATTTGTTTCCAGCATTTTAGGTCCTTTTAAAAAAATATACAACCCAAAAGTAAACTTATTCATTACATATCCCTGTTTTGCTGAAATAAATATTTTTTTATGATCAGCTTAGTTTCTAATTGTATAGAAACAGTTAGGCAGTGAGAAAATATTTTACTTTTAACTTAAATTTGTGTATCGACTTCAGTTGTTTAATGTCATCTGGCAATGCGTTGTAAAGTAACGTACATGTATTGTATGTAGATTTCTGGTAGTGAGTTGTTAATACTGACACTTTATGGTGTGTGTTGTCACTTATTTTGTCTATAAATTCCATGCAATGTTACTGGTACTAAACATTATCTTAATTTTAATATTTTTCTTTACTAGTTACTTGAACTAAACTTAATTAGTTTATTTCACCCGGGAGTTTATTCTCCCAGAAAACTGAGTAAACACAGGATATTACGAAAGGAGTTCACTTGTATATATTTAACTGAAATTTACTTAAATGAGAAGTAGCATTCTACATTGGCAGCTGTAAAGTAGCTTAGCACTAATTTAGTTACCTTTTTTGTTACATGTATCCATAATAAAATTTAAATCTTGACACAATCCAGATGTCTGGCCCGTTTATTAGTGAGTGCAAACATTCATATTTTGAAAATGTGTATATTTCATTAGGTTTTTACTAGCATTTCAATCAGTATAATTTTTAAACTTAGATACGTCCAGGCCTTGGACGTTTTCATTTTCATCGATGGACGATGGTTCATTTTCATCCTCCGGTTCCGCGTTGGGTCGAAGTGAAATAAATGAAAATTCTTAAACAAATCCTTCCGATGTTGATGTTCGGGGGGAATACTTGTTTCAAACGCTGATTTAGTTCGTCTTCACACGATTTTGCAAAGCACACCCAGAGTGATGTGGCGTGGTTGACGTGGGAAAAGACCTCTGCTCCATTAACGATGGCGTAAGAAGGGAAGCAAAGGAAGTAGATTCGCTTGAGAGGATGTTGAAGTTGTAGCGGAGAAGCGTAGGAACGATGAGTGGAAAAATGCTGTCAGCGATGGAATGAGGAGGAGACGTGAGTTGAGCGAAGTGACGGGGACAGCGAACAAAGCAGAAATCGCGAGGGTCGGAGAGAGCGGGAATTGTCAGAAGGGCCGGTGGAGATGGGCAGGGAAACTAGCGCGCAGTTTTCAGCGGACTCAGCAATGGAGGCGCAGCGACGACGGCCGGATCGAAAGGGCCTCCCGGAACGGTGGGGCGTGGCGGGGCGTGGCGGGTCTCCCTCCCTCCCTCCCTCTCCCTCCCTCTCCCTCCCTCTCCCTCCCTCTCCCTCCCTCTCCCTCCCTCTCCCTCTCTCTCCCTCTCCCTCTCTCCCTCTCTCTCTCCCTCTCTCTCCCTCTCTCTCCCTCTCTCTCCCTCTCTCTCTCCCTCTCTCTCCCTCTCTCTCCCTCCCTCTCCCTCTCTCTCCCTCTCTCCCTCTCTCCCTCTCTCCCTCTCTCCCTCTCTCCCTCTCTCTCCCTCTCTCCCCCTCTCTCCCTCTCTCCCTCTCTCTCCCCCTCTCTCTCCCTCTCTCTCCCTCTCGCTCCCTCTCTCTCCCTCTCTCCCTCCCTCTCCCTCCCTCTCTCTCCATCTCTCTCCCTCCCTCCCTCCCTCTCTCTCCATCTCTCTCCCTCCCTCCCTCTCTCTCCATCTCTCTCCCTCCCTCCCTCTCTTCCTCTCTCCCTCTCTCCATCTCTCCCTCCCTCTCTTCCTCTCTCCCTCTCTCCCTCTCTCTCCCTCTCTCCCTCTCTCTCCCTCTCTCTCTCCCTCTCTCTCTCCCTCTTTCTCTCCCTCTCTCTCCCTCCCTCTCTCTCTCCCTCTCTCTCATCTGTGACGAACAACATTCCTTAATAGAATCTGAAGCGCATAGTGGGAAGTGGAGACGGTGACGCAGCCAGTGAGGGGGCAGTGAGCACGCGAGAACGTTCGGTGTCATGGGGGCGGCGGGGGCGGCAGAGTGATGGACGGCCGACCGCGTCGCTTTTGCGCATCTCGGACGCAGAGTGGTGCGTTTTTCACTCGAGATCTTTGCTCATTTTCCTTTACATGCTCTTCGAGAGTATCAACGAATGTGGACTGTGATTTATACGAGCGGCGTCGATATTTTTAAAGGGCTCCAGAGAACACCCCGGGGGCTCTAAAAGTGTTGCTTTCGCTGTTACCTGGAATGTCCATTTGCGCGTAATTCACGTGAAATACATTGACGGAGATAAATAAAATTAATGGCGGGTGGTAAAATCGGATCTACAGAGTTCTAAAATCTGTTGATGTCAGAGGATTCTGAAAGAATACAGGTAGCGCTAAGAACGTGTATCTTTTTAATTCACAGTATATTATTTACAACGTATAGAAAATAGGTACCATTTCTGTCAACGCGCATTATGTGTTGATAATTTTAATTAATAATTCTGTAAATAAATAATATTTTATAATCAAGATATATTATCAATATAACTAAAATTAAGTGTTAAATATCGATTTTGTTGATTTTTTTAAATATTATTACTGATATTATTTAAAGTGGAAATAGTATTATCTGTTTTGTAGGCTACCTGATGACGCTACGAACATATGAGAATTTACTGAAACAAAGGACGTATAGTACGAAAATTTTAATCAAACCGCTGCGAATATTTTCTCGCAAAGTAATTTAAAGCAGAAATGATATTAAATAATGGTAACTTCCATCTCGATTCGACTGTAAAATAATGAAAGAGCTAATAACGAATTCATTTCGTTCTAACACAATGCACAAAATCTTGTAGCTTACCATATCTCCCTCTACGCACGTTATTGCACATGGCTTTTGTTCACAGGTATATCAAATGAAAGTTCATTCATTCCATGTTGAAATCCATAGTTTGTTTGAGGAGATTTACAAAAGAACGGTACCTTCGTGACTCGAAATTGCTTCCCATTAAAAAAAAAATCGGCGATCTGAACAATGAGTTGACCCATTTTCAAAATATCACGCTCCGCCCGGACGGCACGCATGAATTTAAAGCGCGAGCCCCTGAAAAGGTTCGTCCATTATGTTAAGCCCCTCTCTGTCCGAGGCCGCTCCGGCACGCGGGGCTTAATCAAAATTCAAACGGTTGAGAGCGTGCGGCAGTTGTTTTCCTTCGCGGACGGGGTATGGATAGAAGTCCTGTGCTCTATTTGCAAGAAGTCGCCAACCCATTTGTAATGATGGACATAACGTACATAACGTAAATAAGGTATTGAAATTCATTTACATGAATTGAAAACACACGATAGGAAAAAAATAAAATAATAAATCGTATTAAATAAGTTGATTAACCTTAATATTCGACATTTAATGATCTTAAACCAACTACAAATATAACTAATACTTTATCTCCAAACACCTGTACTCAATTGTAAGACCTCGACGTCAGGTACACTTAAAGTTCCTGAGATAAACGTCACGTTCACCACGTACAAGTGAGCCGTTGAGAGTAAAAGTGGTGTAAGCCCAAGTTTGGAAGATTTGACTTAGATACAGCGGAAGGTGGTTCTAATTTTCGCTGGTATAAGACAAATTCAATTATTTTTTCCCTAGATGCCAGCACATTGCAGACGTAGCCAACAAGTTGTTCATACCGCTGCATGCAATTTCGGTATAAATCACAGGTGGGACGAAACAACAGCTTCCAGAGGCTCCCAAGTAATACCTTCTTGGTTAACTGTACTCTCACAGAAGCACTCAAAAAAATATTTAATCGCTTTTAGTGTACGTGCATAGGTCTAAACGTCAAAATGTTTCTCACTTGAATAAAAATCGAGACAGTCTACAATTCAAACATTATTTACCATACACTCCTCACTCATTTATGAAAAATGACTCTATTTTGGAAACAGAGCAAGCGACAAAAATTAAATTCATTTTGTTTCATCAGATTGGTCTAATACCATCCGAAAGAACAACAGTACATGAAACAGTTTGTGAGTCTACTTTGTTACTTGAAAATGCAATTGTGAGAAAGATTAATAATGCCGGAGCCAAAGTAAATTCTCTACAAATTCTGTGAATACGGTTCCTTAGGAATAATACGGAATAACCTAACTGTAGGAGCAAAAATAAACATGATTGAACTTCTGTAACACCCTCCAATACATCACAATTACTTCAACTCACCAAAAACATTCCTGGTTGAGGAATATATGGGATCATTAGAACAAGTTTAAAATAAAGAGGAGCCTGTTGCCCCAACTAAGTTGTCAACAAAGTTGTCAACAAAGTGTGGACTGTTGCCTTACCTTTCACCAAAATGCTTATTCTTAGTGGCTTAATGTAAAACTTCAATTTTATTTTTTGCGATACTAATTATAATTCACGTGGCATAAAATATCAAAGCACAGTGTATAAATACGTTATGTACGATGATCTTTTTGTGCTTTTACACTATTTTTCTATCATATTACTATCGCTGACGAAAATTATGCATGTTAATTATTTGAATGTTAATTATAGTTTTCAAAAACGGTGTGGCGAGAAGTGGTGTAAGTCAACAAAATAGTCAATTACTTAATTAATAAGCAATGTTTGATTTCAAATATATGTATCAAGTTAAACAATATCTCCTTACGTTCATATCCCTTTATGCCATTCATTTCTGAGCATTATAGTTTTGCAGCGTTTTTCGTTTGCACGTCATTTTCGAGAAAGTATGTTTTGACTTGCTCTCAACGCCTCATGTCTTGAATTATTACTAGGTCAGCAGAAATTTAAAATCTTCAATAGGGAGATCAGATGATCGAAATAAACTTTGAAGCACTCAAAAATGTATTTATATTTATTTTATTTCATAATGTAGATTTTCAGGTTAATGAAGGTTAGAACTATAACCTCGTAATGAATAAATTGTCTAGACATATGGTGGGTAAATCAACATGTATGTGAAAGCCAACATTACATTAAGGTATAATAAATAAAAGAAAATAAATCAATCCAATCTATTCTTTACAACTGCTACCACATGAGCAACCCGGTATTACGATTAGTTTCTTCAAACAAATTCATTATAATAATGTCTTTTTGATGAAGATGAGTCTACGTAAATTGCATTCATGAAGTTATTGTGGCAGACAGTAGTGACAAAATCAGACTTGGAGACAACGACATGAAGATAGAAATGTGTCGAAGTAGTAATTAGTACTATCCAAATATCTATGTAAAGGCTTTGATCATACAAATTCATGGGTTGAATGTCCTTCTGTAAAATTTGTACTGTAAATTGTAGAATTGTGGACTAAAGATATTACGCCGAGAGGAAGTTCTCATCTTATTCAAAATTACTAAGATGTCGAATACTTCACGTGTAAAGCCAAGCATCTTCTCACCTGAGACTACAGTTAAATAAAGTGTGCAACCTTGAGTATTTTTAAAGATGCGCCATATCTGTGTTACTATAATAATGTTTTGAACAAGTTGAAAATACTACAAGCTAATACATATAATCGTGAATATTTTTAATAAAAAAATAAAGTTGTGCAAAAATGTACTTAAAACTATCGACCAAACTGACAATGGTCGGTGCGAGAGAACGAACGATTTATTTTAAAAAAAGAATATAAAGTAGATTCCATTTTCAGGAAAGGGGTTCTAGAAACATTCATAGAAAAATGAAAATGCTGAATCATGCTGCCGAAAATCTCTATGAAGAAAGTACTTAAGAGCCGAGTGAAGTCGCTGCATTTTATCTTCCACTTCCCACGCACAAGGCAGCGCAGGGAGTGTCTCCCCGAGAATTCCTTACTTTCCTCTCTCTTTCCGCACGGCCGTTTTATCCATTCCTCGTAGTACACCTCAGCCTCCTCGCTCCCCGCTTTTGCACTTCAGATTGCTCGGTCACCTCGACTGCCTAGTCTCCCATTCGCCCATAGAATAATCACCCACTTCCTTTCCACTGTGCATGTTTCTGCCCTACCAACCCAACTGCAGGGTCTTGTGACGCTCACCGCCGACCTCGCTGCCGTAGGCGAAGAGGCCTCCGAGTAGCGTTCAAGGTTCTTGAGCTGAAAGCTTCGGAAACGAGTCACCTGTAAAACACGGGTTTATTCACCATGTGGACGCGGAATAGTTGAATTATTATATTACTACTTAGAACACAAAAATCCATCGTCCCATTCATGATCATCACTCATTAGTCATTTCCGGTGTTCACTCTCCATGTTCCTCTCTTATTAGCCAGCATTGCTGCTGTCACTGCAGTGCTTCTTACCATGATGTCCTAGTGTTCGAGTACCGATGACTGCAGAATTTTTCACACTAGCTAATAGTGAGGTCAAATTAGGCCACTGTCTGAAGGAGAATTCTCGCGGCCGGCTGCTCTGATCAGTAGTTTTCCGTGCTTTCTGCGATCTACGCCAGGTGAATGACGGAACAGTGTTAAAACAAAAGAGCCACATACTGCGCGTGATCTTTCCTTTCCTTTCCTTGGAGCTTGTCGTGAGCCTGAAGCTTGTCCCAGCTGGTGCGGTCCTTATTTCCTTCCTCTTCCTTGTGATAACCTTTCCTCTTACTCACATACTTAGCCTTACATGCACTACATTATCACTCACGTCGGGAGATGTCTGACGCGAGGCCCCGGTTTGTGAGATACATGGAAGCGGAAGGCGGTGTGTAGTTCGGCACTGAATATCAGGATCCAATGAGGAGGAAAACCTCTACCTCCGGCGGTAAAACATCTACTACAACGGGGCTAGCGATCGTAGCATTTGGCATGATCATAAACATTAATCATCATAATTAATCATTCAATTCAACCTTCATACATAAGGTGGGAAAAGAAAGTCACTACAATGACAATAAAAGAAGGTAAGTGTATGAGAGTGAGTATCATCTTATCGCTCCATAAGTATCTCTCGCATTACTGCCTCCCTATTACTTCACCTCTCACGTTGCCATTACCACCAGAAATACTACTACCTAAGCTTCTCACCTCACCTCATATTCCACATGCGGAGAGTATTGTTCCCTGCTCTTGACTCCTCTTAAATCTGCTCTCTCACGAGCCTGCATCTCACTGCACTGTACCGTCCACGCTCGCATTGCTTGCGGTTCTACTTCGTTCCCGACATGACAGGTTTCCCTTCTGGTTGTCTAGGCTATCCGGGACGAGCCGCGTCAATGTCATGGTGGCTAACGTGTCATGGTGGTCAGCGAATTGTGGCCTTCTTCAGAGCGTACTGCTGGCCACAGAGAAAAGGCCACAGTACGCTGGCCGAAACGTTAGCCACCATGACATTGACGCGGTTCGTCACGGATAGTCTAGACAACATGAACTCCGACCGCGGAAGCCTACGCAACCAGGTTTCCCTTCTTTCTGCCGGCTCTTCCCAGCCTATTCCAGTCGCTTCTCCCCTCATTCCGCCTCGTTGTAGAACAGCCTTCGTCCCACCCCATCTCCGTTGTTTCCGTGACCTTTCTTCGCCTGCCACGTTTTGTCTTCTCTTTCCCTCTCTTCACTCGCCCCTTCTTTACTCTCCCCTCCACGCCTTTCTCGGCGCGGAGCCCTCTAGCCCCGCCCACCCACTCGCTCTTCCTAATTGCCGATATCTCCCTGGCGCGCTCGCCCGAGTCTTAAAGGAACAGCGGCGAACGAGAAGAAAACGAAAAAAATGCCTCCTTTTTTCTCCCAGGTTGTAATTTATTTTAATTCTGCCTTCGGCGGACATTTCCTCGTAGGCGGGTCTTAGCACTTGGAAAAATTAACATGCGCAGTATCTTGCTGAAGCTCCGCCGGCGGGGAAGTGGAAGCGGTCGGTGAAGTAGGTGTCAGTGATGAGAGTGAATTTGGATTGAAGAGAGGGATGAGGTAGAAGACAGTCGCCCATTGCTGTGTCTATTTGATTACGGATAGTGCTAAATGTACTCTATGAGATGATATAAAATCAGTTCACTCTATTCTTTTGTTTATTTCAAAAATTACCAAAATGTAATTTATTTGATTTGTCTCTCACGCTGTTAATAATGACATTAGTGGCGATTTATTCACATTATTATATTGGTGAGTACATGCGCTTTAAATAATGTCATAAAGTTTGTCGAAAACCGAACCATTTTCTGTGAAAAGTAGGTCAATATTCCGCATTTTCAGAAACTCTCAAACGCCATTTTCTCATTAACGCCTCCAATTTTTTTTTCCTCAAACTTTTCGAACGGATAGTGCTAACTGCACTCTTTAATATGACGTTAAGTTCATTACGGTGTATTTTTTTCCAAAAATTACTGTAAGTTTTTTTTAAAATATCTCTCGCGTTGTCAATATGCATATTTCCAGCAATTTGTAAACACTACTGTATTTGTGAGTTAATGTGATTCAAATGACTTCTGATGAACTTTTTCGAAAAGCTTTTCTGGGAGAAGGAGCTTCAAATTTTGAATTTACAGTGACACTTAAGCGCTATTTTCTTAAAAAGGTTCCAACTTTTTGAAAGAAAATGGCCATTTAAAACGACTTTTTATTGTTCTTTAATATTCGTAAAATAATATTTGCGTTCTACTATTAGGAAACCGAAAAATTAAGAAAATGCCAAAAAATGTACTTTGAGCGGCAATATATGGCATCTGGCAAGAGGATTTGGCAAGTTCGAATAATTATACAAGACCAAAGGAAATAGAAAACAAATACGGGAAAGTCATTATCATTCTGTAGCACCACTAGTTTAAATTAGGTTTGTGTGTATATGTTTGCCAAATGTGACCATAATCTTGTTTAAATTACAGAAATTGATCCTGGTGGTAAAATTGAAGAAAATGACTCCACGAATACATGAAAATAAAATAAACATTGACTTGACTCTACCGATTTCGTCTGTTGAAGATTGTTGTCAGATTGATACATTTGGAACTACGTTAGTGATTACTGAGTGACTCACCAATATCTGATTCACTTTCTCACTGACCGAAACTTCCAGCAATATTTCTTTAATATGACCATAGCTGCGCTGCGGTTATGCTTGTTTGTGATCGCGGCTGCTGTGGGGCAGTGGCTGATTTGCTACTGAAGCAGCACTGCGATTACACTGAAATGGGCTGCAGATTCTGATTATGGCAGCTCTGTAACTGCGCTGCAATTGGAAGCATGTACGGACTGTTTTGTAAATGACTGGGACCGTGATTGCTTTTACGACCGTGACGACCATTCTTGGGACATGCCTGCCAAGGCTTCTGTGCGTGCAGCTCAGAGCACGGGAAATTCCGGGACACTAGTTATGATTTTGGGGATGAGGAAAAGGATGTAGTCCTATATCTGCTAAATAAAAAAAATCAAAATTAACGTTGTTGCAAGAACCGAATTTTTCAACTTGTTCGCGTTTGGTAAAAAATGTAATAAAATTAATGTATATTTAATATATCAATATATTAAAAAATTGACTTTATTTGCCACTTTTCAAACTGACAAGACCAATTAAACCGCTTAGATTTGGAACTGGATACGTCACAATATTCAAATACGCGTAGATGCAAGGTAATTGGAAAATTGTTTGCCTTAATCAACATTATTATTTTGTTCCTCTTAAAATATTGCAAAATCATCTAAAAAGTAAACGTAAAGAAACGTACAGGATGGTTTGAATTTCAAAACCAACCGTGCCTAAATACTTCATTTAATTGCAGACTACATTTCGTTTTTATGTTTCCTGTCATTTCAAAACCGATCATGAATGTATATTTTCTCCAGTTTTTTTTGTTGAAATTATATTAAACAAAGCCATATAAGATCTTCTATGACCTGTTTATTTTCAGACGGCCCTGGATATTGGGAAAGAAATGACAAAAAGCTAATAAAAAAAGAAATCTTAACAGTCTGTAGCCCTAAGCAGGTAGTTCTTGCAGTACATAATTGTACAAATGGTAAAATATATGAAACAAGAATACTTATTGCGTACATCGCGCGTTATTCACTTGAGAAAATGAGCAAATCTTCGAAATATTAATTTATTTACTATTTGTACGACAGATCCGTTTTGTGTCTAACTCCCGAAACCTTAAAAAGAGGTCTTCACCGGTTCCGCAAGGCAGCCCGTCTTCTTACAGCAACGGCCTGCCCACGCGGCAGGTGGCGGAGAGCGCGGCGGCGCGCCGCTCGGCGAGAAATGCGGCGTCTGCTGGCAGCGGTCGCTCGTTGGCGGAATTTCGCGCTGTAATTTTTGCAGGATAACGAGGGAGGTGTTTCGTGATGGAATGTTTCTGCCTGCCTCCCTCCGCCCGGTTAATTAATCGACTCGAAGCTTGTCAATAATTTTGATCAATACGACGGCGCTGTCTGAAGGGCAGGGCGGGCGGCGCAGGCGGGTCGCTGCTCTGTCGGAGCTCTGCCTCTGTAAACAAGCTTGTTGGTTCGCGATAGGGAAGCTGTTACTCTTTCCAAATGGGATGATTAACTGCCCTAGATTAAGGTGCCACTTTGTTTATCTAAATTCGAGACGTAATAAAAATATCATATAACTAAAAGAATAGAAAAATCTGAAATGAAACTAATAATTCACAAATACCAGTTCTTTTTCGCAAATTTTCGTTAATTATTTCAGATTAAGACCAACGAGATTTGTAAGAGAGCTGACTATATTTGCTAAAAAAATAAAAGCACATTTTTCTTTTGCTGAGCCAGAAGTTCTCACATCAGTGATCAATGATGATCAGTGATCAACTTCCTTTTTCTGTTTTATATTCATTGAAGAATCTATTGCGTTTCTTTGAACTTATTCTTGTTTTCATTATTAAGAAACAAAGAAGAGAAAAACTGAAGCAATAAATTACGTACATACTGCAGTAGTAAGAATAAGGATTTGGTTTTTGTCTTGCTAATATCTGTACGTCTAAAGGGATGTTTTTGCGAATCTGGAGCTCAAGAGTAGTATTAGTCTTCATAATTGAAGCTTTCTGACGAACTGTTTTCTTAAATAGACAACATTGACAAAATTATAATAATGTGCACATTACTTGTTGGGAAAAAAGTGGTAGATGTGACGCGTTTCTCCCAACTTGATTTCATTGGTCAATGCCGTTTGTTCCCTCAGTATCACTTCAAACGTAAAATCGTAATAATTCGGCGTATCTGTCACAGGAAGTTTGATGTGCGGGTTATGTGTTTCAAATCTACCATCGTGCGCATTTCAACTTGTCAAAAATATTATTTTCCTCGTAAATCGAAGCACTGCGTAGACAACAAATGTGGACGATATCAATTTTTGCGATCGCGTATTGAACTACTTTACAAAAAAACATCAATCGGAAATACCAGCGTTTAAACGAATCTCAAACTTGTTTCGTATTCGACGAGTGAATTGAAGAGCAGAGATGAAAAATGATCCGTAATTGTTTTTCCGTGATGGTTTCTACGAATTCTGGTGAATCCCATGAGAATATTTTCAGTAACAGTAGAGAGTAAAAAGTATTCCTTATTTTCTTCTTCTTTCGCCATTTTCAGAATTAATAGTTCTTTAATACAACAAACGTGTAATCACTTAGCAGTTGAATAGTCAAAGGTTAATCTTCCAATGTTTGCTTCAGACATTTTGATAGAATTAAATGTCAGTGAAATTTATATTTGATTAAAAGTGATATTGAATATATTTGTAACTTCAGAATACCTGTCTTTTTATGTCGTCGGTCGCTTAGATGATTTAATATAATATATCATTGTTTTTATGTATATATTTTAACAAATTACGTTCTAAGGGTTTGTGTGTATGTGTGGGTGTGGGCGTATTTGTGTGTGAGGATAAATTTCAATGTGTGTTTGTGTGAAGGTGTGTGGAGGGGTATGTGTTTTTGTGTATGGGGATATATGTAAATGGGCGAGGGATGTGTATGTGAGAGGTGTATTAGTTTGTGGGGAGAATATAGGTGCTTGTGTATTGTATGTGTGGTTGGGAGTATGTGCGGGGGATATATGTATGTGTGACATATGCGTGTGTGTTGTGTATGAGTAAAAACTTAAACATTTAAGTGCATATTTTTTCCAGAAACTTCTTTCCTTTCCCTTCTTTTCCTTTCTTCCATTTTCTTCCTGTAAACAACGTGAACGATACTCACCAAAAACAGTATCGAAAACTGATTATTTCTAGTAGATTACACAAGATAATAAAATGTGACCAAGTTTTCTTATATAATTATTTTCATGTTTATTATATTAATCGTGTAATGCTTATTGATATGTGAACTGGTTTTTCTTCCTACATGAGTATCAGAGCACGCTGTAAAAATATATTTGGAAAATGAAAGAAAATATTTTTTTAAAGAAGCGTTGAAACACTTATTTTTCGTTTGCAAAGCATTTACGTAAGTTGTAAATTCATTAGTCCTGAAACGAAGGAGCCATGGCTCGAATGGCTCAAGGTCGTAACCTCCTCTGCTCTTGCTGCGTGCACAAAAAGTGCATCCTTCGCAAATCTTATGCAAGAATCCGGCACGTGTTCGCACTCCCGCGAACCCACTTCTCGTCATAATCTCGGCACGTCTGGCGCAAAGCCCCGGTGCGCGTCTCCGTGAGGAACACGAGCGCTAACTCGCTGGGGGGGGGGAGGGGGGAGGGGAGCGGCTGATCCTCGCTTGTTCCCGTGGAGTTCGCGCGGAAGGATCCGGCACGCCGCCCTCGCCGCCGGTCGAGATATTTATTCTTAGGCGTTAAGTTGTCGCTCGGGCCGCCGCCTGGCGGTGGCTGCGGCAATTACGCGCGTGACAGCCGCGATGTATGGTCCATTCATCACGGGCACGGGACGCGTGCGGCCGCGCCGCGCCGCGCCGCTCCGACGCGCACGGACAGACCCCGCCCTCGGCGCTGCCCTCGCCCTCACCTCCCGCCCCTTCGCACTCGCCCTCGCTGTTTCCCTCGCGCTCGCCCCGGCCTCCACCCCCCCCCCTTGCAATCAGTCAGGGAAGCGAATGAGGGTTAAGAGAACTCCGTGAAGCTGATTTCTATCTGGTGACTTCTTGCTCATCCACTTTCGAGAAGTATTTCTTCGCATTTCCTATTCCTCGAAAATGCTTCTTCACTCTTTGCACGAATGGTCCTCTTCCAGAATCCGCCACCCTGCCCAACCCCATCCTTCTCCGCCCTACATCACCACACTTTTTCTGTCCTCCTCCGTTCGTCTACGTCCTTTCTCCGCCCAGCCATGCCAGGCCTCGCCTGATCCCTCCTGGCCACGTCGAGCCACCCCTAGTCACGCGTCCCTCCGCTCAACCCCTCCAAGCCCCACCCTAAACCACCCATCCCTGTCCAGTCCCACAAGCACCCATACCATCTCCACTCATTCCCACCCCACCCTACCCGTACACGCCCAGTCCTCTTTAATCCCAATACATCCCATCCGTCCCCATCCCTCTCCAATCCACCGCATTCTACCCTCCCTCCTCTCCACACCCACCCCATCTTACCCACCCCGTTCTGTACTCACCTACCTGGCCGCGTTCTTGCCCACCCCTCTCCTCCTCTCCTCTTCTCTCCCCGCCATTCAGTTCCCCGACCCGTCACACCTCTCGTGCTCGTCACCGCGGTTCGCCTGCTTCTCCAACGCACCGCCGGGGCGCGTGGCGCTGCTGGTTTCCGCGGCTTTCAGCGCCGCCAAAGGGCCTTTCCAAGGCAACGTCGCGCCAGGAAAGCGCTGCTTTTCGCCGAGATGGAAATCCATTACGCTGACTCCGCGAACGAGTAAACCGATTCCACAAGAAACTAAGTGCTGCTGTGATATTCCGGAAGGTGAATAAGGGGTGCACGTTCATCTAGGGTTCAAGTTGAGAGAGCTGTGTTTTGCCGGCTAATCTTTTCTACCATTAATTAATAACTTTTTCTACCATTTATTCAACTGATTTTGACTGCGTGTATTTTCTTCTCCAATTTCTACCGATGCTTATGTCCATCGTAATTTTTATTATCAATTATCCTTTTCTGCTTATTATACAACAGTATTATATATAATAATATTATATATGTTCATATGCTATAACAATATGTATCGTTAAATTATTGAGCGTTTTATGTTGTACATTTACATTTGATTTTTTTGGTTTTGCAACCTAAACTATTACGTAATTTTTCTTATTGAATAGTGTAAGTAAACGTTTACAGAACTCTTTCTAATATTACTGTCTTGTCTGTGTTTTCTTGTTGGTAACCCTGCAGCTCTACCACCTGCACTTCGTACTACCACTATCATCACCGTCACCTTCATTTTCTCCAACACACTCACCATCACCATCACCAACACACTCACCATCACCATCACTGTCACCAACTTCACAATCACTGTCACCACCATCACAACCTCAACAACAACAACAACAACAACAACCACAACCAAATATCACTACAAATCACGAGCAAAACCGCCAACTCAACCCCCAACACAACGACCAAGTTCATTCTTACTGCTTTCTCTACAACGCTCTCTCTGGTTTGCCGCTGGTCCCGAAGTCCAAGGCGGCTGGGGGTCGCCGGTTAGGCGCGACCGCAGCACGCCTCCCGCCGCTTTCGTCTTAATACGGGCGCTGCCGTGCCCCAGCCCTATTCCCGCCGCCTCCAGAATTACAAATCGCTGCCCGCGTCCCGGGGTCGGGGTCATTAGCGTTCGATAGTATCGCCGCCGCCGCCGCCACCTCGACTCATTTAAGAATCGCTTCTTTACGTGCGCAGACTGCGAGCGGTCCCCGCCCCGTGTCGCCCCCTCGATCCGCTCCACAACGCCCCTACTCAACCGCCGACCCTTCCCCGCCCTTCTCCGTTCCGCCCAGCTCCCGCCTCGCGCTTCCTCCCTTTCCTGCCCTTCCCATCCCTCCCCGCCCTTCCCCGCCCCGCCCTCTCCCATCCTAACCTTCCCCGCCCTTCCCCGCCCCGCCCTCTCCCATCCTAACCTTCCCCGCCATGCCTTTCCCCGCCATGCATTTCTCCGCCGTGCCTTTCCCCACCCTGCCTTTCCCCGCCCTGCGTTTCCTCACCCTGCCTTTTCCCACCCTGCCTTCCCCGCCATGTCTTCCCGTCATGCCTTTCCCCGCCATGCCTTTCCCGCCATGCCTTTCCCCGCCATGCCTTTCCCCGCCATGCATTTCCCCGCCATGCATTCCCCGCCATGCATTTCCCCGCCCTGCCTTTTCCCACCCTGCCTTTTCCCACCCTGCCTTTCCCCGCCCAGCCTTTCCCCACCCAGCCTTTCCCCGCTCCATCCCGCCTTCCCATCTCACGCCTCGCGCCGTGCGTCGCTTAGTGTTCCCTTGGGCCTCCACGCTAATCCTGGCAGCTCGCTCCCTCCCGGCGCCCCACAATGGGCGCCATTGTGCCACTGGAGTGAGTGCCAACTTACCCAAGGATGGTCACACCGGATGCGCGGGGAGTCCCCGTTTTCAGCGCGTCATCTTCACTTCAACCTGTTCCTTGTTTCTCCTTCGGGTTTCGCTTTTGGAGACACTTTCTTCACTTCGCTTCATTTTTGATATTTTCTCTGTATCATACTCGCCTGCTCCATTCTACCCCGTTTTATACAATTTCGGTAACCGTTCTGGTATTCTCACTGCATTCTGTTTAAGATGATCTCGTGTCTCTTAAACAGTGCTGTGTTGAGTATAGATTCTTTTAATATTTGCTTTTAATTAAAAGTGCAAACCTTTGCAAAATGTTTTTGCAAAGGTTTGCATGCACAAGGTCTTTCTGCATGACAATTATGTGGTGTATCCTTTATAATTTGGTAGGTGGCATGAATCGTAAGAATGTTATTATAGTATCTAACACGCGTTGACATCCAAAACATATGGACGAAACATATACCGTTACACGTTCCTATGCGAAGTTCTGACATTTTAATAATTATTCTTAGAAGTTGCTGACATTCACATGTGAATATATTTTTGCTCCCACATATTTGTGCTGATGTACTGTACATTTTGTTAATGTAACATTTCTAAAGTTGCAAACTTCGTTTCTGAATTTGACTCGCCTTGGTACTCCACTACTCAACTTGAACTTCAATATTTACCATTGAAAGCCCAAAAGCAAATGCACACATCACCAAAAAAACTATATGGCAGTTCACGTTGGAAAATGCAAAAGGACGCTCTGTAAATCCCTGGAAAAGGCATTGCACATTCTATGCAGGTGAAGTTAAAACAGAAATTTGAACATTGCATGAAATGAGTTCTTACACCTGCGCCTGACAGCAAACCATGTACATTTCTACGAACGTACGTTTCTCTAGAATTTTAAATTCACTAAACTGTTCTATTCATATGAAATTTACTTGGATAATGTCTGTATTTCAAACAAACAACTAGTTGTACGTTCTCCGCAGCAGTTAATGCAATGTAATTACTGAAGCTTGGCTTTCGCAGTTTGTTCTGTGCGTATCAATCGATAAATTTAATTAAAACAAATTAAATACATTGATAATTTATTTTCATTCATTAACATTCACTGAAATTGAACAAAAGTTGAGAGCAGAAATTCGAACTTATTTGCTGTGTTTACATTACATTTTCTCTTTTTATGCAATTCATTACACTGCAAGTCAGTGATAACCACAACTGGTCCGTGGTGATTCATATCGTGTGAGTTTTTAGCAGTCGCTATTCGTTTAAAACAATGTGAAAATGCACAAAATTATCAAAATCAATCAGAGATGAAATTGAATGAACTTCTTTGTGCAATCCTAATCAAAGTTGGGAATATCAATGAGAAAAATAATAATGTTTATACACCCGTGTCATTTGCTTTATTCGTATTAGTTTTGTGAAAATGAAAGTGATTTTGCAAAATACAAAGCGGAATAATAAAAGGATAAAATACTATTTTAAATCGTTTTTTTAAATATATTGTTGTTTTTCACTTTGGCATAAGAAATGCAACTCAGGAAATTGTTCATTTATTTTCTTCAATGTACCGCATTTCTGAAATAAGTTACAAAACATACAATTTTGTGCCCTAGCAGAAGTAAAGAGTTTCCTATAAAACATTTTACAGAAAATTTTAATGCCACTTTTATTTAGTGCTTTCTTTGGTATTGTGTTTGAATAGAGCTATGCTAGCTATGCTGTCCGTGAGCTATAATTATGAGCTGTATAGTTATGTATCTTGAGTACAACAAAATATCCTTACATATGTCCTTTATCATCATCCGATTTCAGTCGATTATGAACTGGAATTAGCTCATTTTTGCCCATCGTCTTCTGATTGTATTTATTTTGCCAATAAATGGACGTGCAGTCCTTAATACAGTTACGGTAAAAAGTGTTTAAAAAATGCTGCAGCAATCATAACAATTGTCGGAATCACTATCAATACCATTTTTTGACATATCTGTATTACACAATTCTCAATACAATAAACAAATTTATGGTTTTTCAAATACAAAACATAGTAAAATAGAATATAGTGCGGGAAAAATATTTCACAATAAAAAATCACATAATGTGCACATTTTACACAATGTATCCCATTATGTGCACACTAGCAAAACTGTATCACAAAATGTATTAGTGCATGTAACTGTATCATACTAAACAAATATGTACAAAATATTGAGTGAAGTTGGCTGACTCTCTGCCCTGCCTTTCAATAACTTAATATTCTACAATATTCTAATTTCCTTTTTGTGTTTAATCCTTGTGTATTGGTGCTTCCCTACGTATACTTAGTGTTCGTGTTGTCGGACCCCAATTACATGTGGTGTCTATTTTACGGCAGCTCTGTGGTAAATTTTGCTGGAGCTAAACAGAATCTACCGGCCCAACCGAACAATCCGCAGTCGCTCAGCTGCTGAATGGCCCAGTTTAACGCAGGAGGTGCTAATAATATATGCGGACAAAGGCCGGCTGCTGGGGCGGCTGCCATTCCAGCCCATTGTTATTCCGGCCCGCCCCCTTCAGTGGGCTGCATTCACTTCATTTCAATGGTCGCTCCTGCCGAGTCATTGCAAGCGGGATGAAGATATAAGTAATAGCGTTGCCTGTCGTTATTGTGGATGTTTATAGTTTCCGTTCGCGAAAACTCCGACTGAGTGCGGCGTCTCCGTAACTTTAGACGCGGATTCTCATCCGGAGAGGCGCAACTCGTCCGTTGAATTATTTCTAATGTCGTCAGGGTTGGCAGGCCTGACGGTGGAGGAGAACCGACCAACTCCTAGCCTACGTTGTTCATATACATTGTACGCAGCCCCATAATCCTCGCCCCCCAAAAAAGAAAGGAAAAAAACGAAAGTAAAAAAAGATTTTCCCTCCCTTGCTCACATATTCCGCACACATGAAAAATGTGGGGCGTAGTCTCCCGACAGACCCGTTGAAGCTGCCGGCTCATCCTTGCTACAGCTCGCTGTCTCATTTTAGTTGGCGACCGCATTGAAATACTTAACGAAATTCCGGCCGGGCCAGGCAGGACGAAAAACTCAATTTTCACTTGAGGTGTTATTAAGTTAGGGCGCGCAACGCGTTGCGATGTCGCCGCGCCGCTATCGTCCCCTCCCGTCCTCGTCCCGCCACCCGTCCTCACCCAGTCCCCGCGAGCAGACCAGACCTCCGCGTAGACCACCCATAAACAAGCACTTTGCTCTCAGTTATCACGAAAAATTATTTCCCCGCTGGGGAAAATGGCACTCTATTGATTTGCGTTTCCTAAAAAGAAGATAGAGAATAACAGGCGGCAAAAAAGTTGTGGATATGAAAGGTTTTTAACTTGCTGTCTTTCTGCGTTTACAAATTTCGTTATGACAAGCCAGCATGGGGTTAGGGGTTTTGCATATTTTAATTATTATGTTAGTTTTGAAAATGGTAATTAGAAGAAATAATGTTATCAAATAACTACCCTAGCTCAATTTTTTCTTGGTGTAATGTTGTGGATAACATGTTATTTCTTAGCAAAATGATTAATGTATCTGGTTTCTCGTTCTGTCTCATACGTTTTAATGCAATATAGATTCTTTAAAAAATTATTACCATAGTATAGATGATAGTAGGGAATCGTGGCTATTGATTGCAAAAAATATGAAGAACGCGTCATAAACATTAATGGGTATAATTCAATCTATAAGATGAACGACATACAGTAATTCTATGAATGCTACACGAGTATTGCATTGTATGCAGACTAGTGATTGAATTTATTTTCTTCTCTTTGATGAATTATTTTTAAATAGTGAAATACTCCACATTTATTTTTAGTTAAAATCTTTATTTTGAATATCTAGACTTTTCTTTGTTTTATAAAAGAATAGATGGTAAGTATTAGTTGAATGTATTAAAAAACGGGAAATAAAACTAGTCTCCTTCGGTCCAGTTCTACATTTTAGAGCCGTTTACGTCGGACATTCTTTCTTATTGTACATGTGAATAAATAATAATACTATTTACTGTTTGTATAATAGGAATTGTCTGACAAGTCTGAGACTTCAGCTAGCGGAGGTGAATACTGGAATAAACTGAACTAATTCTATACAAGTACTTTATGATTCAACAAAATACATTTTACATTTCCGTCAACATATCTGAAACCTGAAGTATATTTTTATTAAATTCAAATAGTTGTTTAATTAAAGGGCTCCGTCCTAATAACACTCGAAAACGAAGTGTAAAAAGTGCCACGAACGACATACCCTCTTGATTTTATGTTAACCTATGATCATTTAGAAAATTCGAGCTAGCCACGCAAATATGTAAGTCCACCTTCAGAAGCCTCCGCCAGAAAATGGCTACTACCTGCCCCGCTTACGCAATGGGAAGCAACTCAAACCTGACGCGATTGGAGTTCCACTCTGCAACCAGCCAGCCAACGAAACCTCGGCTTCAAAGTTCGGAGTTGCCAGTCCCAAAACGCATCCAACTTTTAATACCGTTTGTAAAGAACCCTAGAGAGCGCGCCCGCCCGTTCCATTGGGCCGTGTACGTGGCGTCTCTGGAGCGACAGGCTCGTCTTCGCCCTCCAACACCACTGCCTCGCCCCCCGGGCCCCCGGCCCTGCGGCTCCTCTTCGGCCGTCGCCAGCCACAGTATTGATCTGCATTGCGGCCGTAATAAGCATTTAAAGGGGATTGGCGGGCCCTGTCGCATGTCGCCACCTCGTTGAGGCACGCCCGCTGCGCCCGGCTGGCGTTGTGCCGCTCGCTTCTAGAAACGGCCGCGCCTAGTTGCCATGGTGACGCTAGACGTAAAAAAAATTGAGGACAATAGAAGGGACAAACATTCAGCTGTGACATATCGACAGATTGGACCATGGAGCGGTATCGACTAGGCAGAATGTTACAAGTGCCACTAGTGGCGGAATGCATCTTAGAAGACTGGAAGAAATTCTTTTCTCTCTTTGTGGCATGTCTCGGCACGCCAATCTTCATTTGCGGTCGAAACGTTCTCCGCGCATTAGTTCCAAATTCTTCAAGTATATTTTTCTTTCGCCGTAAGTCATGAAATCACGTGCGCCCCTTTTTCTGAAACACCATCCTTCCACACCTAAATAATAAATACACACGTTCTCACTTTTAAATAGTCAAGGAATAATTATATTTAAAAAAATTGTGAAGAGTTATATTAAGATTCGCATTTTTCTCAGAATATAAATAAATTTATTTCACACAACATCTGTTCTTCAAAAACGCAAAAAGACACATGTTGAACACGAAGAAAATAAATTGAAATAAATATAATAAAATCGTTTTGAGATATTCAGGTTAACATAAAGTTTTATTCTATTGCGTTAACTGTTTTCATAGTTGTCATGGATCTGACTACTAGTATACACAAATAAAGGCTCGCATAACAGAACGAGATAAGGTCCCAAGGTTCGTCGATAATTATCTGTCGATCTGTTTAAAGTCGTCTAGGGCGTCACCAAAACCCGTACTTGCCTCCAAGCGGTAATTGTTATTAGTATTGACATGCTTTACTGTAATTAATATTTCGAAACTTCAAAACAAAAAGAGTACATTACTGAACGTAAAAGAGTATCTATTTATTGTAACTGAAATATTCTCTGTATAATATTATTGTAGGTAGAATATTGTGAATTTAAACCGTAAGTTTGTGAACTAATTATAGTTTCAATTGCTGCAAGAAAATGTTTCTGCTGTTTCTTCCGAATTTATTTAAAAATGACAATGTAACCTAGGGATTGTAGTATTTTAAATAGAGTTAAAATGATGTTTCAAGTAACTTCAATTCACAAATAAGTGTATGAAATGTATACTATGTTACATTTGTGGTACTGATAATAGTTTTATCTATATACTTAAATATGAAACCAATGGTTTTATTAGAGAAGTAAATAGCAACTGTCACATATTTTACGAGTATATTGCTATGCACGTCTGGTTTGTTACGAAAGCGTATAAAATCTAATTGCTTTTCTATATCATTTAATAGAGGTCATCATTATGTGTTAAACTGCAAAATTGCTCGCATTCAAAGTTATGATTACATTGATTGTTTCCTCGTTTTCATTCCGTGAAAAATGTGGGGAAATGCGGAGCTCGAATATTAAAATGCAATGCAGGTGTATTGCTTTTAGATTCCAACAAACAGGACTTTAGGGCTGAGAACAAAACTGGCTTATTTTTACAATTTAAATTTGATAGACGTTTGCTCTAGTCTACATATCGTATGCTTTGGAATAATATGTTAAATATCAGTTATTTTTATCATTTCAGCTCAATAACAACGCTAAGAAATACTAATGATAAATATAAAACTACATGTAGTTAAGGTTGTTCTCTTAGTTATTCTTCGAACCCTCGATATCTTTTATCTGTATTTGAAATATTGTATATACTATTGAATTACGTATTTGCGAAAATGTAGGAAAAAATAGCAAACACTTACGGCTAGATATAAGTATAGGCTTGGGTAGTTTGAGACAGTCAACCTTTTTAATTAATAAGTCCATTTTATTTACTTTTGAAATTCAAGAATCCAAATTGAAAGTTGAGTTAGTTTCGACGATGTGATATCTAAGACCTGATGTTTTGAATCGTTCCTTTCTACTAAAGTTAGAAAGTGAGCAATTGAATGTTCGATTTTAATCAAATCCCATAGAATCCAAAGAATACATTGATTATTGACCTCGTTACTTGCTCAAAGGTATTTCCGGTATAGAACCTCCACAATCACGTGGGCGAGAACATTTATGGCACAATTCATTATATTTTCCGTGAAACCTCGTTCTCCATTATTCGTTGAACCTGATTCTTAGGTCTTCTTCGCCTCGTGTTTGCGTGGGAATTTAATTTCGCGGAGAGTTAAGACCTCGACCCAGTTTCGGTCATTGTTGGAGGCAGCGAAAACAGTTAAGATGTCGGCGGGGCGGAGCCCTGGCGTCGCACAGGGGGCTTTGAGAAGGCAGCCGGATCAAACTGCGGCGAACCGTCGCGTGACCGGCTGCCTGGCTGCGGAAACAGCTCGGGACGCACGAAGGGGCTGCAGGACACGCGCAGCACAGCGGAACAACGACGTAGCATTGGGCACACACGTTATTTCTCTTTTTATTAGTTTCTTTTATTTAGTGAGTGAAATTTCATTTCGATATCCAGCTTTCTCTACCTACTCGAAATTCGAAAAAGAAAGTATGCCAACTCCACAAAGGTCCGGTTCGCATCTTCTGAGAAGGTGAGTTGATGATACGCTCTCTAACTTACGTTGAGTGATGATACGATGACTTACTACATACCATAGGGTAAAACAAGTAAATTTTATATCATTTTTTTCTGTAAAGCTATGAACTCAAATAAGTGATGTAAATTTTTGCAATGCATTGTTCCTCTAATGATTTGTGATATGTCTCAGCGATCACTTACTTAATTCAGATAGTTTTTAACGTCAATTTTTAGACGTTACTTCATTAACTCATAAATTGTTAAGTCATCATGATTATGTGTTTTGGCAAAAAATAGAATAACTATTATGGATGGTTTATTTTTTAGGTCTTAGTGAATTATTTTCTTTATACGATAATGTTCATTCTAGGGACGGACCATAGCGTTGTAGTCAGACTACATGCCTTCCACCTCTGATGCCCGTATTCGAACCCACGCGGTTCCAAGTGTAATCTGTGATGGAGAAAGCGGATTCGCGGCAGATTTTTTGGGGTACTTCCGTTTCCATTGCCAATTTGCATTGCACCGGTACGATTCATCTTTCATTCTCTTCCCTAACCATCATTCCTCTATGGATCCACGGATAACAGCGGCATCTAGGCGATAACCGAGAAACTAGCTTGGAAGGACTGCGACTACCTCTGTGTGCTATCGATACACAGGGACCCGGTGAACCTGGCGAATTAGAGAAAGAGAGAGGAAATGGCGAAAGAGTGGTGAACGCATCCCCAAGAATCTCCCAATACCATAGTTACGGTTGATAGAGAGTGGATGTGATGATACGAGGGGCGCGGATAATAGCTTCGTTTAGAGCTGGACTCTGACGTGAAAATAGAGTTTAGAAAATCTTCATTATCTTTTTATTTGAATCTAGATATTGAAATGTTTATTTTTTTTTACGTCACCTCCAACGTAATAGTAAAGCAAAACTATTTGTCCATATTTTCTCTCGTTTTTATTGATTATTATTGACAAACAATAAGCTTCTCTGTTTAAAAGTAGAAAATGTAACAGCTCATTCAACAGATTTTAGAAAAGCCTTTGTTATTAAAGCACTAATTTATTTCATGTTATCTATAAATATTTTCACGATTAAGTCTTCTTGATTTCATAAATTTCTTTCGTTCAGGGGCTGGCCTTTCTAAGAATACGCCGGGTTTCCATGAGGCGATTACGCATGGTGAAGGGTACCAATTGTTTAATAAACAGACGATAGTCGTTCGTCTTTCACGTATTAATCACTTAGACTCGATTCACGCTTGCTCTTGGGGAACGACTTCGAAGTTTTAGTTGAAGCGCGCATGCACAGATTCCGAACCTCAGAACAATAATCCACACTGCGCATGCGCGTGTACGCTAAAACTGGGAAAGTGTTCATCCAAAGAAAGCGTGTAAATCGGGTTTTAGAGATAAATTTCTATTATTAAAATTTCTAAAGGATGAAACAGTAACTCGTTTCCCAAACAACATTGAGGAAAAAACTTGCGGCTGGCACCACCACCCCATTTTTCTCATTGGTCTAAGACTATTAATATGTCATGAGAATTGATAAATTAACTAATTTTAGGGAAAATGTTGCGAACTGAGAGCCATTTAGTCACGATTTATGAAAACATTCGTACTTTCTTGAGAATCTAATCCAATTTGGGTTTAATCCTTAAATAATGATTGGGACAGTAGTATTGTTTTTTATCAAAAATAAGTAGATTTACGTCTTCAGTATCTGTGCGGATTTCGCTTCCATCTCATACATTTCGTCGGAAGTAATTGAAATTTGAAGTCCACATTTGAGAAATATTCTAAAGCAGCACTCTCCAGCACTGGAAGTAAGTAAACGACCATCCATGCCTGGACAATAAAAATACTGATTCAGTTTCTTATTAAAGGGTCAAATAGCAAGGCAGCTGTCGGTGTGGGTGATAGGGCACTGATTGTTACTGGTGCCAATGGCGACGATGGAAACAACGCCATTATATTCCTTTTATGGCTTCTATCTATAACAACCCTACTTTCCCGATGTTGCGTCTCTACAGAAATAATGTTTCACTCGGTTCGTCCAACACCTGAAGTGGCATTCCACAGAGAATATTCATGGATGAAGTTTAATAGTTATAAAGCTGTGTGCATATGACGGAATATATTTATTACACTCGCCGTCCACATGAACATTTTCTAAATGCGGTTTGAGGTAATACTCGCAAATACCCAGAAGGGAGGGGTTTCTTTACTTTATCTTTTCTATTTGTTGCAAAGAGTTGTAACTATAACAGACTCCTTGGGAATGCACATCCGGTTTATTCTATACAGTGTTTTTTCTTGAATATATCATTACCAGTTTGAGGAAGAGATGTGAACCCATTTATCTAGAATGGAAGCTATATAACAAGCCATTTAGGGATCATTGATATATGGTTGTCGGCGTAATTACAATATACATTCTAAATGCTTCCGAAAGTGTGAATTAGAGAACAGTACTTTCCTGTGCTGTGACACACGTACTATCTGGATAGATAGGTTGAATTCAACCGTTGTCAGGAGGAGAGATCTAATGATCGGCTCCTCTGATCTGTGGTTCCTCCGATCAACACCAAGCGAATGCCGGAGCACTACCCTCAAAACGGACCACAGAGCGCGCGTTTTCTTTCCTTCCTCTTTCTTGTCCTATTCCCACCCCTTACGTACACTTACACTGACTTGCACTGCAATACTATACATGTCGGGAGAGGAGACGGGAGCTTAGAGCTTGTCCGGGATGGGGCTGTGTCCTGCTGGTGGGAGATACTTGGTTGGGAGAAACCCCGCAAGCCGACGTGTATGTCGGCGCCGGATCTGGCCATCCACCGGGGGAAGATTACAGCTACATCTCGCGATAAAAGCATGCACTATCCTTACGGGACTGACGACCGGGTGCCCGGAAACAGCAAAGAATCAACCAATCAACAGTTGACACCTGGAGAGGCCGCTTTGTTCCCAAAATCCATTTTCCACCCACACACTCGCCTCCTCGGGAGCTTCTATTGAAGGCGGTTGACCGTGCGGGGGTGGGGGAGGGGGAGGGGAGGGGGCGGCGCCCGGCGGGGCTTCCCCGGGACGCAGGGAACGCCTCGCGACTCCGTGCCCGGCCACCGCCGCTGTAGGACTTCCGCCAGGGTCAAGTGGCAGCGCCGGCCTTTCGCAGCCGCACCTCTGTCCACACTCCGTCTATCCCACCCACGCCCACCCCTCGCGCCCGCCCTCGCCCTCGCCCTCACCCCCACCCCGTCCCCGCCCCCGCTCCCGCCCACACCACAATCCTCGATTGAGTAGTCGTACTACCCTCCACCTCCGCTGCCTCCACCCTCCTTTCCTTGCCTCCATTCCCGCCTCTTAGCCCTAACCTATCTATGCGTGTCTCCCCATTCCCTCCTCTGCCCTCTCTTGCCCTACCTGCGCGTGCCGCTGCCCAATAGGTCAATGGGAAGCCTGATCGACTCGCCCCTTTCTTGCAATTCAGCAGACGCTTGGAATCCCCCTTCGCTTCCAAGAAGTATCAAGTTTTGGTGCGTCTATAGTATGTGTGAGTGTGTATCGAGGCGAAAAGTAGAAGGGGAGTGAAACGACATCCATAGGCTTAGGGTCTGATACCAGGAATGGACCTCTTGTAATGCAGTATCGAAAATGAGTGCCATGAGGAATAGGCACGGTACAATTTGTTTCTCGTATTGGTTTCTCTTTGCTCTTTAACTCTGGAGATTGTAAAGCAGATACGTAATGAGTAGATATAATATAATATGCTTGAATATTTTGAAAAAAAATATACTTATTGGTTATTTGAGAATATATTTAGAACGCAGTTTTGTTATTTAATTTTCCAATATTTATTTAAGAGTTTTATTATCTAAATAGGGAGTATAGTGGAGTATCTCCGCTATTTGTGCATTAATTAAATTTTCACTGCTGAAGGTACTCTTTTAATGATGTCTCTAAAACATTAACCTTTTCAACTTGACCTGAAAAGGAATGAGAAATATATGACAGTAATGTTTAGCCTACAGCTTTCTTCATCACTACGAGTTTTGGTGTTAGACATTTTTTGTCGTTTGCCGTTTTATTGCGGATCAGTAAGTGCAAAGCTCTATCAATTTGTGCTAATGATTTTTATGTATGGTCCAAAGTTCCTCCTATTACATGATTAAGATATCTGAAAACGGAGAAAAAATAACGAAATTGTTCGTTTTATAATCATAACTCACAAAAGTAATAATAATTTTTTACTGCTACGTTATTGCTTCTTATTGCCTTCGCTCGATATGCCGTTCATTATTTACCTGGATCGAGAACATCGTGGTTGCGGGAGTAATTTGAAAACAGTTGAATGTTGCTTTATAGTGTCTTGTGGAATTATTAAAGAGAATTATGGGAGGGAAATATGAAAAGATAAACGTAATCACATTAACATCTAGTTAATTAAGAGCGAGTAAATCTGAATCTTTAAAATTACGTAAAATATTGACTTGTATGTACCACGGGTTAACTGGCTCTAATGACCTCAGGCAACATTAACCCTAGGATGTTTACTCGCCGCTCGATTTTTAGAACCTTTATAACGCCTTTGGTGCATGATTAAATAAGTAATAATAAGTAACAATAATTAAATGTAGTAGAAAAACTTACTATATAATTTGTATGCCGACCTTTACAATAATGTATTCCAATCACCATTTTACTTCCACGACAAATATACAATTGTGCACAACTAATTACACCCATTTGACGTCCTCAACATTGTATCCACAGAGTTAATGTAAATCTCTCCGCCAATAAAGAGCTTACTTTTTACCCTCGGCTCTCCTTCGACTTCTTCACGATAAACCCTTCCCTGAGCGACTCATCTCGCCCTTCGTCGCCCAGTCTCTGAATCCAGCTGGGCCTGGAACACTCCCGCGGACTTACTGCGTCTCATTTCCCTCCTCGGCCCATTCCTTCCTTGCAAGACGCCTCCGCCGCCGCTGCTGCTGATCTCTCCCGCGAGAAGGCGAACGCGGGAAAGGGGAACGCGGTCGAATTATTCTGAATACGAAATGACGCAATCAGAGGCTGTCGCTCGCGCTTGACGAATATGGTTGCTTCTCGTTACAGCTGTTGCGGAGATAGAGAGGCAGGAAAAATGTGTGGCGATGTGGCAGGATTGATCTCGGGTTGCGCTCTCACGTCTCGATTTTTATGCAACTTGATCAAATTGGTGTCGAGTTCTTTATCTCATGTTCAGTGTATTTTATTCGATCGGAGAACAATCATTTCAAAATATAAGAAAATAATAAATGGCGGAATTTTGAAATTTCAAATTTGTAAATTTTATTTTATTTGCTGCTCTGATTCTTGATGTAAAGATAAGAACCTCATTAAATGAAACGATATCTCCAAAAGCTTTGGTGTAGTCCCTATATGCTACAACGATAATGAAAAGACATTTAAATAAGATGCTTTGACTTGGCTTATCATGATTTGTGCGATTTCATGTAAATTTTGAATCAAATATTATTAATTTGAATTGGGCAAGAAAGCAGACATAAATCCTCTAGATTTAAATTACTGTGGATTGCTAAACAGGATGTGTCCTGTTTGTTAACAAAATGTATTGTTAACCACTAAAAATAGTAATAGCTACTTTATTTTTTCTAGTAAAAATGAAGATCCACTGCTTGCTAGGATACTTCTTGAGATAATACTAAGCTTTGTAAGTAAAAAATGAATCTGGCAAAGTCGCGGCTCAGGAGACCCGGGTTCCAAGGTTCCCGGGGACACCAAGGAGACCCGGGTTCGATTCCTAGAAATCTCGTATGAAATTTGTTCCGACAAACCGAGCTTGGATGCTTCTGACGAGTTAGTCCAACACCTTTGAAGTGCTCTATACCCCAATGCCGTCCTAAATTCTTCCCAATTCCCAGGGTAATGACACAGAAGCGCGTGTAAAGATGTGCGTACTTGGAGATCCACCTGGCGGTTCTCTTCACAACAGACTGTCTACTCTTAGGATACACTAACGTCAAAATCCATAATGTGGTCGCTAATGCCCTAGTAGTTGATGCGAGCTTAAATAAACCAACTAACAAATAATGAATTTAATATCATGGGAATCTACCGCTGTGTACCAGGTTCGATCATAGTCAATATATGTAGAATTTGTGAACACGTGTGCTCTCGGTAGACCCCGGGAGTCTCCCTTTTCTTCCGTTTCGAAGTCCACAGTTTCTCCATCATTCAACTAATCAATATTGCTGCAATTTTTCCTTAGCTTATCATACATAACCTTCAATGATTTCAGCAGTTGAATTATATCTCAAACAAATGTGTAAAGAGATTTCCATCTTCAGTAGATAGTTCTACACATCATTACTAATTGATATTTTACGTTATGAAGTGTTTTTAAAGAAGTACAGACTGTGATTTAATATTGTACTTAATAGTGAACATAGTAAATGGTCAGCATCGCCAATAATATTACTAAATCACCACATCTTTAATTAAAAATGTAGCTATTAATTTGGAGACACTGAAGTTAACCCATAAAAGCTTGTACTTCTACATTTATGATGAAATTATTAATCATTTCTCTATGAAACACGATGCTCTTCAATTTGCAGCCTAAGACAAGGTGACAACAATGCCACGGCTAGTAGATTCTACTTTCCATGCACTCCAAGTCATTAAGCCAGCAGTGCACCTATCGATCTGATTTGCTCAAACAGCTTTGTGCAGGCGCCGAACACCAGACCAACCATAACGAGATTGTGAACTGTTTTCAGTTGCGTGATAAAAGTTGTCAGTACTCGCGTCTTCAGGCAAAGAATCAGCATAGCTTCTCTTGTTTGCTTTTCTGTGCATTCCACCCGCTATTTCTTGCAGTCCTTTATGACCTCTCCCTTTCCTCCCTACCTCTTCCGACCCCCTCCTCGTCCCCAGTTCACCCAGCCCTCGCAAATCCTCTCTGACTCTCCCGATCCCTCCAACCTATGGTGCCTTCCGGCCCCCACTCGGCCCCACCCAGCCCGCTCCTGGTCTCTCCGAGTTCCTCCCAACACCTTTTGAACCCTTTTTGCTCCTCCCATCCCCTCCCGGTCCACCCAGCCCCTCCCAACATCTCCCTGACACTTCCCATCCCTCCAGCCCTCTCACTCCTGGCCCCAATCGGCCCTTCCTAACCTCTTCTGGTTGCAACACCTCGCGACGACCTGCCCCTCCCAATCTCTCCCTAACTCTCTGGATCCCTCCTGCTTCCCCGGTCCCTTTCGGCTACTTCCGCAACTCCCGGTCGTTCTCGGTTCTTCTCGGCTTCTTTTGGTTTCCCGGACACTCCCTGACCCTCTCTACCCTCCGTCCTCTCACTCACTCCCTCCCGGTCCCTCCCTGGCCCTTTCGGCCACTCTTTGACTCTTCTTCCAGCACCGCCTCTGGCACGTCTTGCACCCCCCCACCTCGTGACCTCGTGCTCTCACTCGGCTCCCTTCGTTCCATCTCGGCCCCTCGAGGTCCCATCTTTCTGCGGCCAGTTCTTTTTGTTGCCCAAGCGTCTAGCAATTCTATTCGCGATCCAAACCCTCTCGACTAAGAAACTAACAATCCGCTGTAACGTACCTAAAAAAATCTTCTACACATTTCGAAAAATACCATCTCTATATCGTTCACTTACTATACACCATGTCTTCTATACACTGTTTTTTTCATATTCTCTCATTTTCTTGCCCACTTCATGGGGCTACTCATTCACCTTCCCTTCGTTATCCTTGTTCTTCCTTTCCTTTTCCCGCGACCGCGCGCTCGGCCAATGGCAGCGCAGCTTCGTTCTCCCGCGTCCATTCGACGCCTCTGTCAACGCTGCAAATGGACGTTCGTGCCACTGGGCGTGACGTGTTTTGGCGATTCATCCCCTTGTCAGCTCGGCTACGCGTAAACGACCGCCGTGTCGGCCGCTCGCCCCCGGCGAATCTCTCTATGCAAACGTCTCTGAAGTCTTTGACAGAGCAGGAAACGAGCAATGGAATCAGCGTCATTTTCCAGATGGGCCGTTATCCTTTTATTACGGTGGGCGTTCCGTCGGCGCCAAAAAGTGATGTATCACAGGTTTTGACGCAAAGTGGTAAACGGTATAATTTCAGCGGGACATCTTTATAAGCATTACTGTTGTTATTGACGATTGATGTGTCTCATGATAAAAATGTTCGTAGCAGAGGGAGACGGTCTGGTCGTTCTTTCTGGTTGCTTTGGCTCTGCTTTTTGCTCATCCATTTTCGGCGATAGAGCATCAACACACGCTCCAACGCCGTTTCCACTTCACGTTTTGAACTAAACGTAGTGGACGGCATGTTTAAAGCGCTACGTTTTCCTCGTGTTTTATTACGCGATAAAACACTCTATTTCAATTTATTAACTGTTTACTCTCAGCCAAGCATTTCAATCCTTTTACGTGTGATATACGTAATACATAAATATACTCACTCCGAGAAATGAGCCTATATTGTACGCGGTCGTTATCCTAGCGCCATAATATTGTAACATATTGTACGCGGCGAATGCCGCAGCACAGGATAAAATTGTTTTCGCTAAACCATTGCATACTATACAAAGGAAATGTAGTGTGATAGTTTTCAACCAGATAACAACTACAAACAACTTTTTGTTTCATCCGACTCCAATCTGCAACGCGGACTCTGGCGCGCATAACACGTGTTCCAACACAAACATATGCGCAGGGGAAAATAATAGGAGAAGGTTGGCAACGGCGAGGGGAATTCCCTGCGCCAGCGCTGAGTTACGCGCCGCAACCTGCAGCGCCGCTATCTGGCCGTCAGTCATTTATCTCCCCACGGTGGACCCGCCCGCGTCTCCCCGAGTTCTCCATGGCTTCCCTTCCACCACTCTCCCTCTCTTGAGACTACCGCCTCGATTGCCGTAAACCCACTGGCTTCATACGGTGTCCTTCGTATTCACATCGGAAACCACAATTATCTCCTAACTTCTTTCCTCGTCGCGTTCTGCTGATTTTTCATCCCCTTCGTCAAATTATTGTCTTGTAAAGATTCATTGGTTATTAGTGGTGAGAGTGGAATATACGTGTAGTTTTTGATAATTTTGGTGAATACAAAAAAAATATTGTCTGTGACAAATAACTTATGCGTCACAAATTTTGCAGGCGAGTCATCCAATATTTGATTTCATGCGTCGATCCATTACATATCTCTCTCCTCCACTTCAGTTTCATGTTTTACTCATCTCGTTTCTCACTTCAGTTTCACGATTATTTCATTCTCGGTCTTTCCCCCAACCCATCTTTACTCTCTTAGATATAAAACCTCCTATGCCACTTCTATGCCAATACAGTAATTTGAATTCAAACTTCGCGTTCCTTTCATTGTATTTCTTTCATTCCGTCTTCACGGTCTCCTTGCATTATCAATTCTCTCTCCTGCTGTAATCACCCACTACAGTCGCATTTGATACTTTTTTTTATAATTTCAGACGAATTACTGATAATTTTGAAAATTTATAGGATGAGAAGAAATAGGGAAACCTCTGAAAATGACTGTATATTTTTCCATAAATTTGCCAATTTAATGAGAAAATTCATTTAACAGTTATTTAATGTGACAATTATTAATAATAAAATATTTGGAAATAAAAATGTGTATTGAAAAAATTAAAAAGACTGAACTGAAAACAACCATATCTCACGTATTAAATTTAATTAAGAAAAATATTCGTGTGCATTTTGCCTTGATTAATTTTGCCCAAGCCCATTTCCTTCCCGGCGCGACCATTTGCAGCGCGCAGAGGTAGAGCAGCGGTTAGGCGACGCGGAGGTTGGCAACGGAGCGGCGGCGGTGTCAGCCACGCAGGGTTATCGCTTGGCGGGGCGCCCTGCTGCGCCACCCAGATACAAGGCCCCCCGGGATTACAGCGTCGGCTACACCGCATATGATTAAGACGTCACAGAGGGCCGTGTCGCGCGCCGCTCGCGCCACTCGCCCCGCACGCCCCGCGCCAGCACGCTCTTCCGCGCCCCGCCCTCCACTCCACTTACGCCGCTTCCCTCCACGCCGCTCTGCTCCTGCGATTTTCGCCTCTTGTTGTCGGTTTTCCTTTTCGGTTTGCCCCCTTTTACCTCTCTCGTTTGTCCTTTCCTACACTCCTTCCTCTTCATCAATCCATCTCTTCTCCACTTACAAACTCTCTTCTTTCCCTCTTGGACTTTTGTTGTCCACTTTTTGTTTTTCATCTCTTCTTCCAAATGCATCTATTCTTCATCAAACTTCTCTTTGCTGTTATCTTCCATCTCCTTCTTTCTTAACCAGCTTTTCTCTTTCTCTGCCTCTTTCTCTCTTTCTCTCTCACTCTCTCCCTTTCTCCCTTTCTCACTTACTTTCTCCCTTTCTCACTTACTCTCTCCTTTTCTCACTTACTCTCTTTTTCTCTCTTTTTGGCTCTTTCTATCTCTCTCTTTCTCTCTGTTTCTCTCTTTTTCTCCTTTTCTCTCTTTTTCTGTTTCTCGCTCCGCTTTTCTGTCTCTCCTCTCCTTGACGCTCTTTAAATCAACCAACTCATTTTCCTTTTTTTCCTTTGTCAACCAATTTCAAATTATATTTCTTTATGTTATATTGAAAGTATTCTAGTCTTTACTTTATAAGAAAGATAGGTCTTTCGAATGGGCAAATGCAGGTATATAAAAACTATACTTTTCCAAACAATTTACAATGTGCCCATTTTTTAGAAAAAAAAATGAAAATATTACTCATGATACCATATCTGAAAACTCGATCCAGTATTCCTAAATTTCTAAGGCCTTTACTCTACCCTGGATGCCTGAACACGAAAAAATAAATGAACAGGAGGACGTCAGGAGGTAGAAGTTAAGTACGAGAAAAAATGCTTCTTAGAAACTGACATTTCAAACTTTTATATCCGTAAAACTATTAGGATTAATTTCCACAATTTACATTGCTTTCCTTACTCTATGAATACATAAGAAAGTCAAAATTGTGGCTTTTCTATTTGAAAGACTTATGTCAATATATCACCCTGCACCTTTTCACGACATCTATAACACAGACTTCACAGAAATTGGTGTGTAAGAGACAGATAACTTACCTGTAATGTAAAATGTTTGCATGCGTAGTGAGTGAAATTTCTTAAATTTGACTCATTAAAATTTCTCTCTCCAAACATTAGAACTCATATATTCAAAAGTGATGAGAGAAAGGAAGTCGTTTTCACAAGTATGGTAGATTTTATTTTAAATTATACTGGTTTACGTTTCCGGCAAGGCGTGTTAAATCCTAAGCCGTTCTCCATGCTCCGCACGTAAATCACCACGTTTATCAATTGACATCACATTGATTGATGCTCCATATCTCACCCTATACGGCTATAGAACGTTCAGTCCACGCCGCGAGAACTATTATGGACGATCACAAAGCAGAGCAGAGAGACGTAAACCATCGAGCATACATAACGTACATTGAGAATATCATTTCTTAAATAGACTTGTGAATTGAGGACAAAATAAATAAATGAATGTATTATAGCTAACACGAAAAATTAAATGAGAACTATTACAATTATGCGACAATTACTAGAAGTATAGAATCGTACAAAAATACAATGTAACTCAAATATATTGCACACTAAGAATGTAAATCAATCAGTAAGAGTCGCAAAATTACGCAACCTAGGCCGGATAAACCGATTGGTAAAAAATGTCTGTTTTTTTGTCCCTTATTTTTGTGAGAAAGGTGAGTTATTGAATATTAATTGTTGAACTAATTACTGCAAATATTTGAGTTATTAATTATATGTGATCCGGATTCTTAATTATATGACTATCCACTTTCTTCACATCAATTCTCATTATATGTCGCGTAGAATCGAGTTGTAATTTAACAGGAAATCCTACCATTAATTGGAAAGTGTGCAATAATATCAAAATGTTTGACATTGTGTGACAATCTACACTTTTAATTATATAATGCTTTTTTTTGTCGACCACAAGATGAGGCCAATATGTATGACAATGCACTTTAAACCAAAGGGAAATAATACTTGCCGCCCGCGACAATATTAATGTGCGTGACTCCTTTCCAATGTGCGCAGGAATTTAAAGGAAACAATACTGCCTCCGATCTTGTAATAATCGCGTATGGCTTAGTTTGATGCTCAAGAACTGGAAAAAATTCAAGAACAATGAAAGTTTTTATTTGACTGAAAAATGCAAATATTTGATTCAGATATTCCACCTACTATCATTACGCGTACCGACTGAGCGCGTCACCAGTTACCACACAGCTGACGTCATGCAACAACAAGGCTTAAAGGAAGAGGTCACCCGCCAATAAGTACATTTTATTTACGCGTTACGTTAAGGAACAGCATTTTGTTTTATATTCTTCGTACGTAGAGAACTCGTTGTACATACATACATACATACACACACACACACACACACACACACACACATATATATATATATATATATATATATATATGTACAATTTATTATTGCAGTATTCGTGTACTCTGTTATTGTTAAAATATTTATTTTTTGCAGTGTTATACACGAGTATTTTGTTCGTCTTCATCAGTGTGCATGGTTCTTTTTAAAATCCATTTTGGGTGGTTTCCTTCAGGAGTATTTCGCTACTGCAGGCCAATAGTTCTTAACTCATTGCCAATTAATTTATTCCTTATCCCCGAAAACACACAAACAATTCCACGAGCATCGTCATATCGGGCAGACTATATATTTACAGACGTAAATCCACCCCTCTCGTACACACGATTGTGTATCATGTCGCTGCACAGTCGACCTGCCAGACAAGCAATCAGCAGGCAAATGCGGGCAGACCGCGCGATTTCCGCCGCAGGTGCGGCTGACGATTGATCGGGCTAACCGGCGCGCCACGCCAGCGATGCGAGGAGCGCGCGTCCAAATCGCCGAAAAGTCATCGCCGCCGCCGACGACGCGCTCGCCGTAATGACGGGCGGACGGCGTGGTGTAGCGCGGCCCGGCGCGCCGTGGCGGGGCAGCGGAGGGCGGGGCGCGGCGGGGCGCGGCGGGGCGCGGCGGGGCGCGGCGGGGCGCGGCGGGGCGCGGCGGGGCGCGGCGGGGCGCGGCGGGGCGCGGCGGGGCGCGGCGGGGCGCGGCGGGGCGCGGCGGGGCGCGGCGGGGCGCGGCGGGGCGCGGCGGGGCGCGGCGGGGCGCGGCGGGGCGCGGCGGGGCGCGGCGGGGCGCGGCGGGGCGCGGCGGGGCGCGGCGGGGCGCGGCGGGGCGCGGCGGGGCGCGACAGAGCGGGTCGAAACGGGGAGAGGCGTGGAATGGGGCGGGGGCGTGATGGATTTCGCCGCCATTAGCGCCCCGCGTGATCCTGGGCGTTCTACGCGCGTTAGCGTACCCGCCCCGTCCGTTGCTCTTTGACCCGCCGTCCCGCGCGGTCGCTGGCACGTGGAAGCAAGACGGGAGAGTATTTTGATTCAGTGTAACCTGCAGAAGAATACGTATGTTATGGTTCCCTTCAGGCAGTACTCCTGAATGAAAATGTACATGTGTTGAAGTCTTCAGATAGTACAACCTTCATAGGCTGGGTGGTTTTGCAGTTTAAAGCTGATATGCCTTTCAAAACTTTAGTCCAAGTTTGCGCTATATTACATACTGTATAATTCCCATATTCCAAAGAAATTGGGAGTGTGGTCTGTTCGGATTCCGAAATGTTGGGATTATCCGAAAAAAATGCACCGTTCATAGACAAATACATCTATAGAATTACTGAACACAATTCATCGAAGCCTGTTATATGAGAAAATGGCAACTTAGCGTAGTGATCCCATCATCAAATCGCATCAAGATGATTCATATCTTTACGGGAAAAGAAGATTTCCGATTTCACAAGTTCGTCCAAGTGAAAATTACTGCTATAAAACATTTTATTTTTATTTAATAGTTAATTATTACAAACAAATTAGCTTACTTGATCCTATGTGGCTAGACCGAAGGCCTTTAAGCCATTACAATACCTACATCCTTTCGCGTTCTTATTTTTCGAATTCTGGCATTCACACCAAATGGTCTCTCCATCGCATCAAAGCCGCGGAAAAGCGACCATAAGGTACGGCTATAAAACATGTGGTATACACCGCAGTTTCCAATGAATTAACATTTCATTTAGACTTGTGTTTCAGTAATTAGTTATTCAGTTCTACAGTAATTATAAAATCCTTTCTTTACACTACAAATTTGCATTTTATGTATTTCGTTTATTTTTTCCTCTATCCCAAATTTTGTTTGTATTATCCGAAATTCGTATTTGCAGGGGTTGGATTAGCGAGGTTCTACTGTACTTGTATATTATGTTTTAAATTCATGTAATACACTTAAATGTTGACGTTGCTTATCTCAGTCAAATGGTAGCGTGAAGATCTCTCTTTATTAAAATGAGTGACACGTCTTTCAAACACGAACACTATATTTGTATTCGGTTATTTTGGTGTCTTTGGTGTCTTCAGAACATTCAAATAGAGTTCAGTATCACACTTTTTATTCTTTTTATATCCGCTCACAATTAACTTACAAAGCTTACTCTTGCCTTCGAAATTATTGAATCAGTGTTCTAATAACTTCCAGATGGTATAAATTAAATATTTTCGGTACCTTTTCAATGACATTGAACAAAAAGGGCAATATCATAAGCTTCCTTTCCTTACGTTTTTTAAATAGATTTAAGAAACACTTTTGCAGAATTGGAGCTTTTTGCGACATTGAAATTAATTATCAAACAATTGGATTCGTTTATGGAGGGCGCCAAATATACACGAAGGGCACCATTCGGCCGTCAGGCACCTCGTTGGACAGGACTGCTCTGTATCATACAGTATCACTACGAAACTATGTGTAAGGAAGTAACTGAATACAGACCGATGCTTTCCCCGGTCCTCCGAGTAACCGTAAGATGGGTGGAGAGGAGCCTCATCCTACTTACAGCAGTGCGCAGTCCACCTCTACGCATTTCTTTATGCACACACTGATGAAGGTCGCAGTATGACAATGGAAACATTAGTTACTGTACGTATGACGCGGCGTCTTCAGGCCAGCTAAAAATCTAAGAGCATTATTTTTAATGTAATTTTAAAATCATCGTCTTCAAAATACGGCCACGTTCGAAAACAGAACACTTTGAAATCGCACCCCTGGGATAGGGTTTCCCAGAAAGCTAATGCAGACCGCCGGCGGGTAGAAAGAGAAAATTCCGTCGTTTTATCTGTTATCCGTGGATATATCGTTATGCCTTCCAAAAGAAAATACTGGAATGTAAAAAATAAAATTCCATCTTGCATGGGTCGTAATAACAGTAAGTTCACAAACAACAACATAAAACATTCCGTATGCGTCTTTGAGCACTTTCCGGCAATGTGACTTTTTCATGAATAAATATTTTTCATTCATTTAAACCTCGAAGAGGTGACAACCTATAATTAATAAGTGAAGACAGTCTTCGCTTGTGCAACAGTTTGAATGAATCTTGGGTATATTTTCTGGTCGAATTTTCTTGATTTCAAATTGAACACCATCCAGAACATTGGTATGGAAGTCATAAACTACGCACCTATTCTGTAGATCAACTGTGTACCTGGCAACAAGAATTTAATATATATTCCCACAGGAGACATCTAACTCTAGTAGGGGATGATCCCCAGATTCCTGTTTGTTAATTCTCACCATCTCTTTTTTGACATAACGGGGAACATTTCTACTTAATTAATCAGATTTACGATAATTTGACGACGAAACAAACATCATACCCAAGTGTATTTATCAATACTTTTTCTGTAAATTTATATGCCCCAGGATGGACGAGCGAGACAACAGTATTCTATTTTGAAACTTTATTTTGTGCGAACTCGAATAGTGCAGATTAAATATTTTAACTTCAAAATACTCACCGGAGGCTAAACGCTAAGCTAATTTCGTAGCCATAAAACCATAAAGCTTTGTCAACTAACAAAGTTATAATTATACTAATGGGTAAAAATAAAAACATTCTAGTGGCCTGCAGCAGAATAAATGCTGCTGAACAAAACCACACAAAATTGTTTTTTGAAAAAGTACATCCACACTTCTTAAGAAAAGCAAATAAAATTCTACAGTATTTCAATACGATAAATCAAATATCTTTACAAAAGAAGTCTTTACAAATACTACAATAAGACAATATGGCATATAAGAATACGCAGTTCTACATCACTTTATATACCAAAAATATCAAAAACTTGCTTTTTCATAATACCTGGGTGTAATGTGACATGGGTTCTAAAAAACATATACACCTCTCTAAATGGCGGAGCTTGCATAATTTTCTTTCAGTTTCTGTGAGCCTTATAATCTAGTAATATAATTTCCTTAAAATCGTCATTTGAATCAACCTTACAGCATTCGTCGTAAGATCACTGCCGCTACTACATCTTTTCCATATACATCGCCTTATCGTGTTTCTCCTTCCTATTATTACATATCTTTCTTCTCTTCAATTTATTTCTGACTTATTGGCATTTTACCCCTGCAAAATAAGGTTATTTAAGAATATTTTTTTAATATAATTTAATTCAAAATGGGTAGTTTTCTTCAGGTCTGATTTACAAGTAATTGCGCATTACAGTAATATGTTTTTCTTTAAATATTGGAGAATAGTTTCTTTGAAAAATAACACAGTATTTTAATTTTAGATGTAAATATCACACACTTCATTCCTCACGCTTTCGCCTTTTTTTAAGGTCGCATTAACATTGCATCAGACCAGCAACGCATTACTAGCGACCACCATTGGTATTAACGTTATTGGTAACACATGAGTGAACTACATGAAATGGTATGGTCGTGATGGGGGTTGAAAGGACAAACAGAAATACGACCATGCCGGAGGAGGGACTAGAACCCGCGATCCTCCGGATCGAGATCTCCCCTGTCACTCACTCACTCACTCACTCACTCACTCACTCACTCACTCACTCATTCACTCACTATTTTTCGCGCTCTCGCGACACTATTTCTCTCTCTGTGTTTCTCTCTGTCTCTCTCTGTCTCTCTCTGTCTCTCTCTCTGTCTCTCTGTCGCTCTCTCTGTCTCTCTCTGTCTCTCTCTCTGTCTCTCTCTGTCTCTCTCTGTCTCTCTCTGTCTCTCTCTGTCTCTCTCTGTCTCTCTCTGTCTCTCTCTCTCTGTCTCTCTCTCTGTCTTCCTCTATCGCACTCTCCTCAACTTTCCACAACTTTCTTCATTCGCCTCATATTGTCCACTTCATTATCTTCACAACATTCACCCTTTTCGTTGAATTGCCCTTGTTCATCTGCCTTTCCTTTCTTGTCTCTGCTTCGACGCGGGTAGGCAACGTGTACATTGCCCCGGGCGGTGCGTTCCATCAGCTAATCGGCCCAGCGCGGCCCCCAGCGTCACGGAGCAGCCTATGTATTCTCATTTGCGGCGGCAGGTAGCGCGGAGCAGCCGCTGACGGCCTCCACGCTCATCTCCCGCCGGGCGCTTTCCTTCCGCGCTCCCTTGCCTCTTTCCTTTCCTTCCTGTCCTGCCTTTCCTTTCCTTCCTGTCCTGCCTTTTCTTTCTTTCCTTCCTTTCCTTTCTTTCCTTCCTTTCCTTCCTTTCCTTTCCTTCCTTTCCTTCCTTTCCTTCCTTTCCTTCCTTTCCTTCCTTTCCTTCCTTTCCTTCCTTTCCTTCCTTTCCTTCCTTTCCTTCCTTTCCTTCCTTTCCTTCCTTTCCTTCCTTTCCTTCCTTTCCTTCCTTTCCTTCCTTTCCTTCCTTTCCTTCCTTTCCTTCCTTTCCTTCCTTTCCTTCCTTTCCTTCCTTTCCTTCCTTTCCTTCCTTTCCTTCCTTTCCTTCCTTTCCTTCCTTTCCTTCCTTTCCTTCCTTTCCTTCCTTTCCTTCCTTTCCTTCCTTTCCTTCCTTTCTTTCCTTACTTCTTAAGAAGATAAAGTATTGTATCATAATTTTCGGCAGAAAAAAATCTTATTTCGTGGCCCTGCTAACAAAAAAGTGGGTAAACCTGGATCTTATGTATGCTAAATTATTTGCTCAAACACATTGTGTGGTCAGAATCCATATTTTGTGAGTCCTTGATACCTAAACATTGATCGACGGCTAGTTTTTCTGCCCGACGGTTCTAATTTATCTTTCTCCAACTTTCTGTATTTTATTTGTCATTTTCCAAGACACCGTTTGTTTCCGTTTACAATTTTACTTTGATCATATATTTTATCGTGTGAATTTTAATAATATCTGTGTACTAGTGGCGAATGGTTTGAAAAAACTTCAGAATAATGAGTCGCAGATTAAAAATCACCATCAAAACAATTTTTTTCATTACATATTTGCATAAAATTTCATCTTTTCATATTAATAGTCATAAACACTGAAAGGAATACAAAATTGTTGTTTTGCGTAATGTTCTACAGTACTTTTTATTGTTTTTTGTTTACTACACTACGTTTTTACAAATATGAACTACATTACATGACGTATACTAATGGATTGAGGAAACTGATACATTTAACATTAATAGCGCATATTGAAAATATCAAAGCACAAACATCTAAATGAAGCCAGTTAGTTTTTTGGTCAGTATGTGTCAACAGAAATCGGTGAAAAAAATGGGTGAAAGTTGTTGCAAATACATTCACAGGAAGCTTTGAAAAAATAAGTATGTAGGAGTCTGTTTCAAAGTAATGATTTTTATTCGTCACGTTTGTGTGGAATTTATTAAACAAATGGCGGCAATGTAAAGTAGCGAGAAAGTTCATGGGCAGATTCTACGTCTGACGTGTATGAAAATGCAAATAATTCTCTGTCATTAACTTTACTGTTTTGAGGATTGCTAGGAGAAGTGTGTGTAATGTGGTTTGAAAATGGAAAATATTTGGACCGAAAAGTTGGAAGTGGACCATAAAATATGGATAAGAAGAAATGCTGTCTGAAATAATATGCTGTTGTCAAAGTTGTTTCTTTACCTACCAGTTCATTGTTAAATATGAAGTTTCTGTGTACACACAGTTGATTGTTAAATATGTATTTTTAATGCGTCAATTAATTGAAAATTGTTCATCGTTTCGTTAATACTTGTGATAATCTAAATGGATTAGTAAAATATAAGTTTAGATTTTACAGTAAGAAAATGGGCATATGACATTTCGAATATGACACTCTCCCAATTAGTTAAGTATTTTCCAATTTTTTTTATAAAACCAAAATGACAAATAATATGACAATTTTTTGCCTTCCATGTACCATAATATATTGTTTTTCCAGCTTTAACACAAACTTTATTTTGTAGAAATTGCGAAAGGTCTGATTGTTATTAGATCCTTAAAGTAAAATAAATACCTATAGTCCAGTGATACTTAAACAATTTTTAGCACCATGTGAACTATTGCAATTAATATTTATGCCGTTCGTTCCTTCAGCATTCTGTCATCTAGCTGCCCCAACGTTCATTCATAATTCGAGTGTGTTGGGTCTTCGTCTCACCTTATTAACAGCTTTTTCTCGCTGCCTGTTCTTTTGCTCCCACGCTGCTCTGCCACCCTGCTCGCAATTCCACTTGAAGGGAAGATGAATAGTTAATCGAACCTTCGGGCGTATTTCCCTTTTCCAATTGGGGATTTCACTTCCCGAACGGTTTGCGCAAATGGAACAATATCACTAGCATCTCTGTAGATAACCGGCTTTTGCGTGGGCGGGAGGGGGAAAAAGGGGGCTTCATTAGCTCCGCAGAAACGAACGCGCCGCCCAGTGGGTGAAGGGCGACCGGTGGCCTCCACGGAAAACGAGGGCCACGCGCTCCCTCGCTGACGGTGGCTTTGGGCTCGCGCTCCGGCGCCGCGTCGCTCGCAGTGCCACGCAAAATTCCCTTAGGCGTACTCGAGACTGCAGTTGTAGTCCGGTTAACAAAAGTAATTCCATTGTATTGTTAATTAGATAATACAAGTAATTCGATTATGTTCCGATTATCTTGATAATTGGATTATTATGTTTTTAATCCTTGTGTAATGAATTTCGAGTAATTTCGAGTGTATTGGAACTTCAAGTCTTTTGTGATTTCGAGTGTATTCTGATTCTTAGTGTACTGTTAGTGCGAGTGTACTGATATTTCGAGTGTACTGTTCTTTCCAGTGTACTGTTGTTTTGAATTTACTGTTTCGAGTGTATTGTTATTTCTAGTATACTGTTATCTCGAGTGAAGTGTTGTTTCGAATATGTTGGTATTTTGAGTGTACTGCTATTTAGAACGCATTGTCAATACGAGTGTATTGTTAATTCGAGTGGATTGTTTAATGCGAGAATAATGTTAATCAAAAAATATATTGTTAATACGGCAATGTTGTTAATACGAGAACGTTGATAAAACGGTAACATTATTAACATGAGAATATTGTTAATACATGTTAGGAGAGGTGTAATGAATTCCAAATTTCTTGCAACCGAAGCAGCATTATGGAAGATTCTTGAAAGTCGGGAATCTTTCTGATATTTACATCATCATTAGGAAAATGCTACATCTGCATGTAAATTTAATGCAAAAATTCCAATACGTCTTGATATTCTAAATGACCTCTAAAATTGAAATAAGGGATCATAATAAGTAAAAGAAGATCATTTTCGCTATCTGTCCTGTTATCCACTTTTCATTTATACATGGAAAATCTCTTCTTTATGGTATTAATATATTGAACTGTTTCATTATCCTTCACTGAAGTTGTGAATTCATTTAAATAATTTAATTCTTAATTCTTAAAAAGAGCCCCCTTTTTTAAATATATGAACTCTGAGTCCTTGTCAAAGCAATCATTTAAAATTTACGTATTAATATATTCTCAATAATGTAAATTTAATACATCAATATTTTTTTCTGTCACATTTCTTCGTGAATATTGGACCGTGACAGTTTATATATCGAAGATTATGCTCCTGCTTTTTCTGAAAAACCCGCACTCTTTCTCCAACATCGTTTCCCTGGACCTTTTAGGTTCTTACACGCTTCTGGCTGGTCTTTCTCGCTTTCATATTCTCTCTTGAGCAGGGAAAAGATGAAGAAAAAGTTATTAATTGTGGGAATTGTCGGGACAGCTCGCCCAAAAAAAGCGAGACAACCGTTCGTACCGCAGATGAATAATTGTGTTTCCCTGACACGTTTTGCCGGCGCTGGCATACGCTAGCAGTGGCGCGGCCATCCGAGGGGTATTTTTGCCTCCGCTTTGCCAAAATGAGTGCAATAAAATACGTCTCTAGCAATATTTAAAATGTTATGGCGCTGTTGGCTATACCAAATGAAACTGCAAAGAATGTCAGGACAGTGGAGCAATGGTCGGGGAAATTATGACGGGTCTCATCAACTGTTGTTTCCGTCACTGAATTTTGAAAATTGTCGCATTAACGCACGCACGCAGACATGTGAGGTATGATTGAGGATATTGCTGTTTCCCAGAGAATGACTCCTCTTTGAATTTAAATGGTTTAATGAGCAATTGTGTACATTTTTGGGCGTTCTAAAGCAATAAATATTGTAGTATAGTACCAGAGGTTGTCAGTAGTCTCTTTTGTATCAGTTATTTAATGATTTAATAATAATAATAATAATAATAATAATAATAATAGTGCTTTACAAGACTGATATAAAAATATTAATGCATTTTAAACAAAAACAGGTATCCTGAAAGTTCTTTTATATCTCGCTTAAATAAACATATTTTTCTTTCAAGATGAATCATGTTTTAATTATACAACATCATTAAATAATGAATAAATATTATATTCTTATAAACATATGAACGCATCTAGAATTACAACAATAAGACCTACAACACAAAAAAACCGATTATTAGGACTAATCCCAATTACATTCCATCTTTCCTATTTTGAGCCTACAGAGGCCTTCTCCCATACGCTACGTGCCCATTCTCTTACATCTCTGACGCAGAAAATCAACAATGCGGCTTGTTCGGCTAATTATTTTCTTGTGTCATGCATCCCTCCTAATCCCAATGTTTCAGTTCTCTCATTTCCTTTGAAGCACCCTGTACTTCATTCCCACTCTTCCAGGTTGCCGTAGGACATCTTAGGGGGATGTGAATTCTGTCTTCTACCTCACCGCAGGATTCATATCTCGTTGACGTTTCCTGATAGTATCTTCCTCCCCCATTCACAGCCAGGCATATACACTTCTCGCTGAGCCATCGAGATTCACTGTGTAATCTTTGCGTCCACGCCCGAGCTCGAGACGCACCTGCAGTGTCAGCGATATTAGTCACTCCGACTCTGTCATAAATTCTTGTTGTTCGATGTCAGCAAGTTTTCTAGTAATCCGCCCTTGCTGTTGCTGCAGCTCATGTCAAGCCACGTTTCCCAAAGCGCCATTTTCTCAAGCCATCTTTTACTTGAAATGACCCTTCCCAAGGTCGATTATCTTGTCATTTCGTCGCAAAAGCAGTTTATCCTTATAGAGCGTTTTCCAATTTACTGTTTAGTATCCTAATTTGAATGTTTTCAATTTCAATGAAATTGGCATAGTGTCTTGTAAGACTCCCATCTTCACGCTGTTTCGCGCCACATGCATAGTACTCTTAAAATAATATTTTAATACGATTTTCTTTTCTCTAGGAAACCCCATTTTCGATCCCATAGCAAAGAGCAGGAATGGCCATACTCTTAAACACGTAATTCTTATTGAATCGCATATATTCCTTTCAGGGCAACTCTTTTATTTCTGCCCCTTTATTTGTCCATTTCATTTGTTATTCTTTGATATTTAATTCTTTAGAACGAAAAATATTTTCTATTTTCAGACCTGAGAATGTACACGACTCGTCCTTCGCGAACTCTAAACTATTTTTGAAATCCATAACATTGGTCTATGTGTTGTTAACTGTTAGTGACCAATCATTACAAAAATCGTGTAGTTTATTTAAAGCAGTCCTTGGATTGTTGAGGAACAGATGACTTAGTCGTCTGCGTTTAAAAGTACCGGTACACATTCTCCCGCACTTTGCAGTACGCCCACGCCATCTGGAGATTCCATCGGTATCGTACCAAGACGAGGTATTTCAATTTATTTCGCTATTGCCTACTTTCATCAGTATATCGTCCTTTTGTTATGCTCCGTGTATACCGTTTGCTGCTGTGCTGCCGTCCGCCAGCGCTTCCACACTTAGGAATGACACACTCCTCAATTCTTCGTAGAATTCTTCCCGGTGTCTTTCGTCACACTTGCTGAATGTTTTGCTGAGTAGACCGTTTCTTGACACTCTTTATATATCGTAAATTGGGTATTCCATGAAATATCAGGTTGTTGCGACGAGATAGATTTTATAAATAATCGACGCGTCTCTTCAGACGAGAAACTCCCGCCTCTAGCTTATTCTGCCTTCTATACACAACCTCCCAGTTTCCGTCAGATTCATTCCAGCAGTCGATTGCTTGGTCGTCTGCTTGTCAATGTTGTTGCTGGTCTCTTTGACGGAGCTTCTATTCTTGCAAGAACGGTTTCCATCTGCCTGATATTGAGCTGCGGTCTTCCTGTTACTGCCTCGAGAGCCTATCTCTTCGAGAGCTCACAGCGGACCACCAGTGAGAGAGACTTTAATTTCCTCCCTTCACGATTCTCAGATAATCACAGTCGCGATTTGCCTTTGTTATCTGCTGCATGAAGGATCGTGAATGTGATAATCAGGAATTAATTATGATTAGCTGGACACGTGTAAAAATACCGAAATTTTAAAATTACTGCTGTGCCTATGACCGGAAGGTCCTTGGTTCGTCTTAAATTATTCAGTGATGTGAAGTGACTTACCATCAATCAGTAGCACCTCTACGCTATTGTTTCTATATTTGTTTTTGTTTCGATATTGTTTTATAAATGATGCACAAAATTCATATTTCCTTATCGTGTTATATACGGAGACGGGAGCAGATGAGTATATGCGGATGGGATATGCGGAGGAAGAGCTAATGATATAACAACCACAAGGTTCAACCGCAAAAAAAGTATCATGAAGTATAGTTGAAATGAAGGTGGTTATATAATAAAATGAAAATATTATATTGAACTGATGTCTGATTTTGTGAATTCCGTGTTGATTTATGTGATAAATGTCCACGTTCCTTCGACAAACTGAATACTTATTTAGACCGATTTCTACTAACTGCCTGAAAGAAGCATACAGAAATCTGTGTCCGTGAACGAATATTTTTCTCAGGAACCTAACAAGCAGACTTCAAATTCGCTTTCTTATACGTTGGCCGAAGCCGTAGCTCCGCCGAGGCCGGCCATTGTGCACTTCCGAGCTGGAAACCGCAACCACGAGAGCACTTCGAAGCCCCGTTTCCGCGGCGCGGTCAGTCGTCATTCAAAGCCTCTCATTTCCAGAGGAGGTGTCTTACACGCCCTCGGCCAGGGCCCCCGGGAGCTCTTCGGAGTCTTTGGCCAGGCACTCCAGGGCGCTCTCGGGGCGGGCGTGCGCGGACGCGGTGCCTCCCACGAGCGGCCTACGGAATCCTTAGGAGTGGGGCCGGCAGGCGGCAGGCGGGGAGGGGAAGGAGTGGGAGGCCGGGGGTTCCTAACAATCTCCGTTCGTAGTTGCGAGGGTTGCTCTCCTCGAAGAAGAGACTAAAGGTTGTGGGGGAGGTTCGGAGGTCAGATGGACTGTTTGGAAAATGAGAGGTAATAGATGGCTGGGATGGGTGTAAGAAAGAAAGAGAGAAAAAAGGAAGGAAAGAAAGAAATAAGAAAGGAAGAATTTGGTGGAAAGTAAATTTCGTAAATTGACTTCATATTTGTCAGTGGAGAAACCATTATTCCAAATGTGCCCGTGAGAGTCAGAGAGATATTCAGAGAGATATTCAGAGAGATATTCAGAGAGAGATTCAGAGAGAGATTCAGAGAGAGATTCAGAGAGAGATTCAGAGAGAGATTCAGAGAGAGATTCAGAGAGAGATTCAGAGAGAGATTCAGAGAGAGATTCAGAGAGAGAAAGAGAGAGAGAAAGGGAGAGAAAGAGAGAGAGAGAAAGAGAGAGAGTCTGAGAGAGTCCGAGACAGAGAGAGTGAGATATAGTCAGACAGAGAGAGAGTCAGACAGAGAGAGAGTCAGACAGAGAGAGAGAGTCAGACAGAGAGAGAGAGTCAGACAGAAAGAGATAGTCAGACAGAGAGAGATAGTCAGACAGAGAGAGATAGACAGAGAGAGATAGTCAGACAGAGAGAGATAGTCAGACAGAGAGAGATAGTCAGACAGAGAGAGAGATAGTCAGACAGAGAGAGAGATAGTCGGACAGAGAGAGAGATATAGTCAGACAGAGAGAGAGATATAGTCAGACAGAGAGAGAGATATAGTCAGACAGAGAGAGATATAGTCAGACAGAGAGAGATATATAGTCAGACAGAGAGATATATAGTCAGACAGAGAGATATATAGTCAGACAGAGAGAGATATAGTCAGATAGAGAGAGATATAGTCAGACAGAGAGAGATTAGTCAGACAGAGAGAGAGATATAGTCAGACAGAGAGAGATATAGTCAGACAGAGAGAGATATAGTCAGACAGAGAGAGATATAGTCAGACAGAGAGAGAGATATAGTCAGACAGAGAGAGAGATATAGTCAGACAGAGAGAGAGATATAGTCAGACAGAGAGAGATATAGTCAGACAGAGAGAGAGATATAGTCAGACAGAGAGAGAGAGATAGAGACAGACAGAGAGAGATAGAGACAGACAGACAGAGAGAGATAGAGACAGACAGACAGACAGAGAGAGATAGAGACAGACAGACAGAGAGAGATAGAGACAGACAGACAGAGAGAGATAGAGACAGACAGACAGAGAGAGATAGAGACAGACAGACAGAGAGAGATAGAGACAGACAGACAGAGAGAGATAGAGACAGACAGACAGAGAGAGATAGAGACAGACAGACAGAGAGAGAGATAGAGACAGACAGAGAGAGATAGAGACAGACAGAGAGAGAGATAGAGACAGACAGAGAGAGATAGATAGACAGACAGAGAGAGATAGATAGACAGACAGAGAGAGATAGATAGACAGACAGAGAGAGATAGATAGACAGACAGAGAGAGATAGATAGACAGACAGAGAGAGATAGATAGACAGACAGAGAGAGATAGACAGACAGAGAGAGATAGATAGACAGACAGAGAGAGATAGATAGACAGACAGAGAGAGATAGATAGACAGACAGAGAGAGATAGATAGACAGACAGAGAGAGATAGATAGACAGACAGAGAGAGATAGATAGACAGACAGAGAGAGATAGATAGACAGACAGAGAGAGATAGATAGACAGACAGAGAGAGATAGATAGACAGACAGAGAGAGATAGATAGACAGACAGAGAGAGATAGATAGACAGACAGAGAGAGATAGATAGACAGACAGAGAGAGATAGATAGACAGACAGAGAGAGATAGATAGACAGACAGAGAGAGATAGATAGACAGACAGAGAGAGATAGATAGACAGACAGAGAGAGATAGATAGACAGACAGAGAGAGATAGATAGACAGACAGAGAGAGATAGATAGACAGACAGAGAGAGATAGATAGACAGACAGAGAGAGATAGACAGACAGACAGAGAGAGATAGACAGACAGACAGAGAGAGATAGATAGACAGACAGAGAGAGATAGATAGACAGACAGAGAGAGATAGATAGACAGACAGAGAGAGATAGATAGACAGACAGAGAGAGATAGATAGACAGACAGAGAGAGATAGATAGACAGACAGAGAGAGATAGATAGACAGACAGAGAGAGATAGATAGACAGACAGAGAGAGATAGATAGACAGACAGAGAGAGATAGATAGACAGACAGAGAGAGAGGTAGAGACAGAGAGAGAGGGGTAGAGACAGAGAGAGAGGGAGGTAGAGACAGACAGACAGAGAGAGAGGCAGAGGCAGACAGACGGAGAGAGAGGCAGAGGCAGACAGACGGAGAGAGAGGCAGAGGCAGACAGACGGAGAGAGAGGCAGAGGCAGACAGACGGAGAGAGAGGCAGAGGCAGACAGACAGAGAGGCAGAGGCAGACAGACAGACAGAGAGAGAGGCAGAGGTAGAGAGAGAATATAAATTGCTAAGGAGAATCTTAGGAAACTGTCAGGGAGCATGGAACGAAATAAATTATTCAAAACGTTCTAGGATAAAACAGCCTGCATAAACAAAAGTTGCTCATCTAGTAGGCATCACTGTAAAAAACACAAAAATCCTTATTCTTGTTCGTACGGTGGCACAACAGTTTAGATTTGTTTTTGGTGCAACATTCTCGTACTTGTATTAAAGTGGGAATGTTTCGTGCAATCCAGATTAATTATTTTGTGTAGGCGTTGCATCAGAGTGGGGCATATCTGGATTTAATTTTTTCAATTACTAACTCAGGCAATGCTATGCAATACCCAACATTTTATATTTTGGGAGTTCGAGGCACCATTGTATGATTAATGATAATTTAGATCTTTAGATCTATGCTGAATTAATTTAGATCACAATACAATTGATGACAAATGCTGTACATTTAGACTTATATTAAAGTGTCAGCATTTTATCAGTACGAGTCAAAGTATAGAAATCCACGGAAAAATAAGTATATATTGCTAAATGTTGCTTTTCTATAAAATATTAATACATTTCTATTTAGATTCCATAATTTTCTTGTTAACACAGCCCCAATTACGATTACACTTTACAATGTTTTATCCTCTCAACTTTACTCCACTGGATTACGAACTACTGAGTAAAGAATGAAAGAGAAACACCGTTATTCTGTGTAAGTGAAACTAATCCCAGGCTTAAGAGTGAGATATTCGATTTTCAGATATAGACATTGAATGATGTTTATATTTCCGTAGATCATGAGTTAACAAATCGAGTGAAACTACGCTTTCTTTCATCTGCAATAATTCTCTCAGAAATTTAAGCCTTTTACGGAACTTAACGACGTTTGAATTCGTCTCCCAAAAAAAGGTTTGTCACAATGTGAATTGCTAGATAGTAACATTTAACAGGCACATTTGAATAATTCTAATAATTATCAGGCACATACAATAAAAAAAGTTGTCGTGGCGCAATTCTGGCTTTATATTCAGAATCGGCACGTGGACATACATTGAGAAACATGATTAAAGTCTTTGGGTCTGATAACAATCCCCGGAAATAAAAAAATACAATTTCATGATTTTTTCCCATAAAGAAACGGAGGACGGTGACGCAATTCTGGCTTCAAATTCGGATTCAGCTCGTCTGCATACATAGAGGAACATGTGTAAAGGCTTTGGGTCTGACAACTTCTCTTATTTTAGTGTGCCTGTGTATGTTGTGTATTTTTAATTATTAGTATACATTTGGCAGATGGTACTGATGATGGGGAATCAGAAAGACAGAATCCTTTAGTGCAGCACAGGCGTTTCCGGCCAGCATAGTATGGGAACACTGGCTGAAAGGAGATGCGGCAAACGTTGATAACCAGGAAACGGCGACGACGGGAGCGAGAAAATGCAGCAGTGGCGGAGCGGAGGGGAGGCAGGTTCGATTCGCGGAGGCTGCGGTCGGGGAGGGGCGAAACTTTGGTAATTACTCTTGCAGCAATGGTTCGGTTTCTTCGGGTGCCGAAATGCTCCCCCCTCCCGTCACCCCCAGTTCCGCTTCCGAAGCCGGGAGACCGGAATGAGGTGGGCCCAAGGCGCGGCGAGTCGGGCCGAAGCGACGCAAGACGACGCGGGGGAGGGGCGAAGTGAGACGGGGCGAAACGAGCCAAGACGGGGTGAGGCGAGATGGGCCAAGCTGAGACGGGCCGAGGCGAGATGTGGCGAAGGCGAGGCGAGACGAGGCGAGACGAGACGAGACGAGACGAGGCGAGGCGAGGCGAGGCGAGGCGAGACGGGGTGAGGCGAGACGGAGTGAGGCGAGACGGGGTGAGGCGAGACGGGGTGAGGCGAGACGGGACGAGGCGAGACGGGACGAGGCGAGACGGGACGAGGCGAGACGGGACGAGGCGAGACGGGACGAGGCGAGACGGGACGAGGCGAGACGGGACGAGGCGAGACGGGGCGAGGCGAGACGGGGCGAGGCGAGACGGGGCGAGGCGAGACGGGGCGAGGCGAGACGGGGCGAGGCGAGACGGGGCGAGGCGAGACGGGGCGAGGCGAGACGGGGCGAGGCGAGCCGAGACGTGGCGAGGCGGATCATGGCGAGCTGATACGGGGTGAAGCGGGGCGGGACAAGGTCAGACGGGGCGCGGCGAAATGGTTTGGGATGAAGAGAGAAAAGGAGAGTAGATGAGAGAAGGAAGGTGAAGGAGAGTGCCGGCGTGGGACTGGCGGGGGGGGGGGGGGGGGGCTCGACGGGGCGGAGCGTGACGGATTGGGGAGGTAAGGGGCCCACCGTAAACGATTGCCTCGCGGGGTTGGTGCGGCAAGGGAGGCGGGTCGCAACTGAGGTAGCGCAAGATCGTTTCGTAGGCTTGCGGTGGCGTTCGCGGTTTCATCGAATTTGCAGACTTTTTGGGGGTGGCTTGCGAAGCTCCGGGGGCTTTGCCACAGCAACTGGGGCTATCCTTACTTCCCCTTTCGGCACTGCAACCGCCGACTGCAATTGAAAGTCTTACTTCTGGCATAGAAAGGCGGTTTGGCATATAAATACTGGTTAAAATTCTTACGTACTTCTCGACATTTGTGTGTAATCTTTAAAAGAAATTCAGAAAAAAGAATTGAACTTGGTATTTCTTAGAGATGGATTAATTGTTATGAACATATCTAAATTGCAATTTCGACAAATGCTACCTGAAAATTTGTTGATTTCTAGTGTCTCTCGCAAAACCTCAACTCACAAACGTTATTTAATTTTCTTATACAATACTAAGTTATTTCAATGTAAAATATTCCATTTTAATTAAATTCAATTTTCCTTGTTTAACACATACAATTTAATGAAAGAAGCTAATTTTGAATAATTCGATATCACTGTGCTCGATGACATTTTAATTTGTCGTATACCTCTAGTTTTCATATTGAAGACTTGTCTTCGCCTTAATTAGGGGTTTTAACTAAATATTGGATTCCCACGTATAAAAAGTTAACAGCTTTCTCATCTGCGTAGAAATCCAAAATGGTGTTGAGTGCGGTAGAATATTTAATGCGGTTGGCTGGGCTCATTATTTTAAAAGATCTTAAAAAACGGAGAACTGATTTATTTTAATATCCTTCGCAATTCGACGTATACATTATGTCGAAGGTATTCGTGTTCATAATCTGTAGAAATATTTAATGTGGACTAAGACACTATTCAAAATAGTAGTATATTCAGAAATCAAATATCAGCCATCAACTATAAGATATGCCTACTACATTACAATCAAACTTTTCATTTTCAAGATAACACAAAGTGTGGTGTATGTCAGGAAACTAGAACTTTTGAACGAGTGGTAGTGCTTCAGAGCTAGATATCACGACTGGAAAATTGTATGTATATACACCCTTCACTGAAAGAGAGAATATTTTGCACTAGAAATAAAGAAATAGCGAAGTGTTTCTTCTTTCCCTTCTCGAGTAATATAATTGCTTGAGGAACATCAGGTTCGCTCGAAAAGCTTAGCTTCAAAGAAAATTAACGCATAAAATGAAAAATGTGGCTCCTGTACATTTCATCAAACCAACCAAATGGTTGCATTCATCATTACATGTCGATCATTCTGTAAAATATTTAAATGTAAAGTGTTCTGCATTCTCTAGTAAGTTCGTTTGAAAAATTCTCGTGAATCAGATTCGAGAAAGTTAAAGGAGTTCATGATCTCAAATTAGAAAACTTTTTACGGCCATCAATTTGAAGCACTTGTAAAAGAGAAGAAATTGGCTTGGGAATCCTTACAAAATGTAAGGAATCATTTTCTGAGAAATTTAGAATCTGAGAATTTCAAAGAATCTTTAGAAGATTTTCTGAACTCGCATTACAAGCTAGAATTCAGGATTTCACTCAACAAGAACATTTTGAATTCGCTTTTATATTTCTTATTTTACATCGTGGTGACGTGAACGATGAATAGTCAAAGCTTCCATCGAGTAATTTTGATAATGTAATAAAGTGAGAAAGAGTCTTACTATGTTAGCTGATTACTTCGATGATAGAAAGGAATACTTCTGAAATAGTAAATGGTACACAGACCAAAAGAACACGCAGTTGAAGAAATTTATTAGATGATTTTTACAAAATACATATTGTTGGTAAAGCTTTCATTTAATAAGTATTGCTGTCCCATAAATACAAGATAAACAGTTATTTTAAATTTTTGTGTTCAGTGGCTTAGAAAACACACCCAAATCATTTTTTTACCCTGTAACATTTAATTTTCAAACTTTATTGAACAGTTTTATTTTTTGACTAGTATAACGTATTGTACTAAATTTATTACTTGATAGTGCGAAAAATACTTTCACTATCAATCATGTTTGAACGCCCAAAAAAAACTCATTTATCGTCAAGATTGAACTCTTTTTAATTTTTTTGTTTATGTTATTCTATTATACATGATAAAAAGATCGATTAAAATGGATATTTATTGCTTATGTAATGGTAACGCAATTTCAGTTTACGTTCTCAGTAACAACTTCCCGCTAAATTTATTACCTAAAAATTGTTTTAAGGTTCTGTTAATTAATTCAATCACTCACGGTTTTGCTAGTAATCAGAATTTGTGTCTGTGCGCTGAAAGACGCCAGACAGGTGTCACAGTGTTTAAGCGGTGAATTTCAGAGTAAAACAAAAATAATAGGAACTACACAATATAATCAAGAATACCATGTGTTTTAGGGTTGTGTGAATTTCGAGATTACTACTATTTGAAAATGACTCGAAAATTTTGTTTGACTTCAGAAGAAAAAGTAAAATTAAGTTGACACTAATAGTAAGAAATTCTGTTCCCGCAATGGTTGGAACTATAAACTGATTATTGAAAACACAGAAAATACACTTATCAATTTTCAGACATTTTTATTGAAAAGTTTTAACCTATTCTAGGTTATATTGTTCCATGTGAAGTGTACAAAGTTGAATGTGTGCAAAAACATTGGAATATTTTCTTAGAGAAGATGCTTAGCTGTATCAGAAATGCGAATAGTGAAATTCAATTCAATATCTTTCGAACTTCCTTTCCACTAGTTCATGAAATAATGCGAGATAGAATAAATATCAAAATTAATTCAAATTTACCATCCCAATAAGAGTTTTAGAATACAATGTTTACGATCAATTTATGATTTTTATATAACTTCATTGCATTAATACAAATTTTTACTCAACTTTTTTAAGATTCCTAAAAATAAAAACTCGCACGTTTCGTCGACTGAGTAAATGTAAAAATTACTGCCAGTCAGCGAGATATGAAAAAGTAATTTTATTGGCCTCTTTCGATGAAGCGTAAAAATAAATTTTATTTTCCTTATCACCGGAAGGTCAATTTTCACATTTATCACTTCACTTTTTGTTGACCGCAGTCTGTGCTTCGACGATAAAGATGATTATCATGAACTACAGTCGTATCCATTTATTCACGTCATTAATCAATGTATCGGTTTTTGAGAGGCAATGAAGGTCATAAATGGAACACAAACATTGTATTGAAACGGGTGGTGCTGACGCTCAGTGAAATGCATTATGAATTTTCTGTTACATCGAGCTCTGTGTGTGTGTTTGGGTGTGTGTATGTGTGTGTATGTATGTGTGTGTGTGTGTTCAGTGGCTTGAATGACTATACCTCTTATATGACTACCTCTTGGATGTGGTAGCTGAGATACGCATCTCTCTAATGAAATATTTTATGCTCTTCTTGCCCATTGTTTAAGAATAGTCTAGATTGCAAACTGATTTTACTTCCTTGTGTCATTTTTCGATTAGCGTCCCTTGATGGGCTCTCAATAGTTAAATTTGGTTTCTTTTATGATTCTCGAGTAAAAGAAAGCCTATAAACATTTCGACCTTGTGGTATGCTGGTGATGAGAAAACAAATGTGGTCAACATAACCATTGTCAAAAATGTCACTGAGAAGAAAGGACATCATGTTGTAAAATAGACTAGTTAATCTACTCTTAATGAAAAATGTATTGGTTAAGAATATATGTTACAAACTGAAGCTAACCTCATCCTAAAAGGTATAATATTGCCAATAAGTAAGTGCTTGTAACTCTGATCTAGAACACTACAACTATTACTTTAAACTTGCACGCACACATTCATACAAGATATTAACTCAATCCGCGCAGCCCTCTTGCACCCTGGAAAGTGAGCAAGGATTACCGAGATATTAACTCGCTTTGCTATTGACTGTCAATGATACCTTACTTTACGTGGCGAGAATTAGCTCTGAAGCTTCCTTTAGGCTTATGAATCTTTTAGATGCAGTAAATCTAGAGCGTGGGTCAGCTGCTTTTACTTTGTCTCTCCTCATTGGGTCCTTTCAACAGAGCAGCTTTCCCAGATCGAAGAGTTCGACAACTCGAGTCCTTCTCTTTATCCTCTCCCTGCGTGATGTACTAAGAAGACATTTTCAGCCCATTCGAGCATGGCTCCGCTGTCTAGAGTTCTTCGCCCTTCCCGGAGCCCAGGCTCCTTCAGACGCACTCTCTCTTCGCTGTGTGCTACGCTTATGCTCCATCGCAATGCAGTTCTGTTGCGCTCAACTGATTTCATATCTTCCAAGAATGACTGTAAGTAGGACGACTACAACAGTGCCTACTGCGTCACTTGCGGCCACTTCAGAGCATTTGAAAAATAAGGATTGGAGGCTACCTAACTGCTACAAATTTTAGGAACGGGATGCGTATGCTTAGTGTTGAGGATTAGAACATTTATTTTATTTTTAATTGTCTTACTTTTACAAAAATAAGCTGAAAACTTAGTATTAATATTAGCTTTGCAATAATAGAACATAAACCATGTATTATAACCTTAATATTAGATAAATAATAAAACAAACACATTTAAGAACTAGAACATCTGTTGGTCATTAATGAGTCAAGTATCTGACCACAACCACAATTTTTCAGTATCAAAGTAGCCACAACTGAAACAAAATCGAAGTTTGAGAATTAAATAATGAAAAAACAGAAAAAAATACCAGTTGACCATATTAAAAAAGAATTATAATAATCGCCCATTGAGTTTCCTTTAATGACTGTAGTATTGTAGCTGAAAATTTTTGCAAGAACTACGAAAACGTTCTTAAATGTGATCGCGTCTGATGCTCGTACCCGCGTATAAACAATTTTCGCTAACTGAATTCGGTTCTGCGAGCCTCCTTGGCGATCGACCCTCCGGGGGATTCTCATGTTCCTGTTCCCCCATTCCCGGTGCCCCTTCTGGGGATGCCTGGGCTGTGAGCGCGCCGCGCCGGCCACGCGCCGGAGGCAACGGTATGCCAGGCATCTGCCTGCCCGGCCGTGCCCATGGGCAGTGAGCCCCCGCCCACGCGGACTCTGCCCAGCGAGGCTCGCGCTGGACTACCAAGGACGATGCGTCATGTGCCTAATTAAAACGGTCCCATTAGATTTAAAGACAGCTATGTATCAAATTTTATTTTATTTTCACTTGCGCTGTTACATACAACCTTTCGACGATATTTTTCGTCTTTTTCAAGTACTGAATTTTTTTATAAAAACATTTATCAGAGTAGGTTACATTATATATTAAATTACAAATTTACTAGGTAGTATTTGTTTCAATGGTTGAAGCTTTTCTAGAGCAATTATTGTAAATCTTGAATCATTTAAATATAAAGATCATCGTCGCATTGTACATTCAGAATGAAATTAATCGAATAAAGGTTTTATACATTAAATTCACAATAAGGATATTTGGCAAGTACGCATTATAAGAAATAAGAGACCCACCTGTAATTTCAATTTAATGGTTTTAATAAAAGAGATTTACATCACTGCCATGTAATCACAAGTAAGTGTACTTGTTAAAATTTTTAATTTAATTTTTTCCTAAGGCATTTTACAAGAGGTTTTGTTCAAAATTGGAAGTATTTGAGAGGAGAAACAATGAAATTGAATGTGAATTATTGGACAGTGCTACTATAGACAAAGAAAAAGCAGGTTTACTTGCAAAAACCTTTCAAAATTCCTTTACACCAAATTTTCCAATGAATATTAAATTTAATACATTTATATCTACAGCAATCTATGTACCCCTTCATGTTCTCTAAAGAAAAAATGTATTTCTGTCAGAAATTAAATCAAATAATTAAACAATTAATATCTCTCTGATATCTCCTGGTCCCATTAGCAACAAGGCAATTAAAATGTTTGGGACTGTGGCAAACTGTGGCAAACCTCAAATCCATTTATAACTCTACATTTACACTTCAATATCTTCCAATGAAAGGATAATAGCAATAATTTTGGCTCTTGACAATCCATATAAAAATACCCGTCTCCCCTCAAACTGCAGACTCATTAGTCTACTTTAATCCTAATCCAAATTAAAATAGTGTTTAAATAGTATAAAAATGGAATTTATTATATAACAATAGTATTTTTATTGTGGATATTGATGCACGCAATTTTTTTCTGTTACAGGCCACTAATTAATAATAAATTGATGTATTTCACAACATTAATGAAAACCTCTGTTTGTTCCATTAATTATCTATAAATCTCAAAAGTTTGTTAATAACATTGAAGTATCCTCTTCAGAAGGGGGAATTTTGATTTTGTAGAATGTGACAGCTGTAGACCTGTCACTTACTCCTACTTGCAGCGCGAAACTTGCTTCCCTAAAGTTCAATTTAAGATCCAATTCTTTTTCTTTCAAACAAATGATAAACGTGCACAATAAATTTGTACTCTGACAGCAGACTGGAGTGAATTCGTGAGAGAGAGTTCCGCGTGATATCATTCCTTTTCCTGAATGATTTACTCTACTGCATGACCTTTTCGTTAAATATGCGACACCTGTGATGCTCATACCGTCTCTTACTTTACCTGTTCTATCTAAAATATTTAGAGAAACTAGTGGAGCTACAAAATCACGTTCTTTCTCTATTCTTGGTAACGGTTATCTAAATTGATAATACTGGCCGAAGAAACCTGCATTGGAGGATTTATTTACCGCATATCAGGTAGCTGGCGTACGTGGCTTTGCGTGGGATTTATGTAAAGTTACTTTACACTAACATCAATAACTGCACTTTCTTAACGATTTTAGGTATAATCAAATAATATAGTCAAATATAATCAAGTACAATCAAATTTACAATTATAGATGTATGATCAGAGGTAATCAGACCACAATGAATAAAATTCAAATGGTGTATTTAATGAGTTACACCATATTAATTTCGAGGGACTTCCCTCATCTTCAGTGGTGTAAAACAAGCAATATCATTATCTAAAACAGGAACAAACGTCAAATGAATACAATGCATTTTAATACAGATACAAATGATTAATTTCACTGAAGATATTCTTACTCGGGTAACGTGATCAAAATATACTCTGATTGAGGTTAGCGTAATTCTTACCAAGAAGATAAACTTACAATTTTTACTCTACGTAAATTTCAATCTCTTAATATAAAACTGAAATATCCCGGGTTCCCTGGTATTACTTTATCATTATCATCTATCAGAAATTAAATCTCTTCCACCTTTCCTAACTTACCTTCTTCCCATCCCCAAACTTCGTTCAACTTCACTCACTTTCTAACGAAAATAATTAACAAATGCCCTAAATGCACCAAAGTAAAGCTTAACGTAAAACTATTTAATTTATTTTTATACAATTATAAGACAACGAAAAGACGAGATAATAACGGATCCCTGTATGAGAAACGTACAAGTATATCATTCATATTGCTTCACTTTAAACCCACAAATACTACGTCTTCAGAAGAATCTGAATCATGGTTAATTTAATACACCTAAACCAAGAACCAGTTTATGCAAAAACAGAACAAAACATGTGCATTAATTCCTTTCCAATTTACCTTTATGAATATTGTGGCAGTGACATAATGGTCAGTGAATTAGATGACTGATTAGCGCAACACTTGCTTGCATGATTATACCCGTGATCCTGGGACAGCACATCAACTACGTCTGAGAATGCTTCAGCGAAACTTTGCGTCGGTGTCTATGTCGGCATAAGAAGACTATGTCGTAACAGGAGGTTGGGGCATGCCAAAGCAAGAGAAAGGCGAACCTTCTTTTCCGTTACGGCAACGAATTGAGGTAGATTCTACTGTCGTGTATGAGAAACGTGCTGTTACGACGGAGTATCTCCAACGGTAGGGGCAGCAGCCGTCTTGGAGGATATGTGCACCGTAACAACTCTGTTGAAAAGAATGAACTTCTCATCTTGATTTGATATTATATAATGAAAACATTATATCACGGAGCGAATCGCTTACGTTATCTTGTGTATGCAAGAACATACCTAATGCATTAATGATTCTAATCGGCTCTTCTTTATAACACATTATTTCTCTCTCTTTGTTTCCTTCCCTCTTTATCCTTTCTTTCATCTTTGGACGCAAGAAATTTGTGTGTGGAACAGGTTCGAAAAAAATGAACTATGGCACCAAATAATGTAAAAATGAGCGAAAACTAGTGATGGTTTCAAAATCAGTGTATAAAAAATAATTCTCCTTTTTCTTAGTAGTTTTTCCAGCCGACAGCCGGTTACCTTTGGCCTCCCGCTGGGAAGCATATTTGACCATGCACCAGACATGCACACATTTTGCGGCCTCCTCTGATCTGGGATCAGCAGAACGCTAGGCCCATCGCAACAACACATACATGCGAGCCATGGGACAAACAACAATTTCCAAGGCGGGACTCGAAGCCGCGACCCTTTAGACCAAAACGCTGAGTTGGTACACGCTCCTAGCCACCTCGTTCATCCAGATCGACATATAACATAATTAAATATCTAAAATTAAGGAATGAAAGTATATTTAACATTTCACAATCGGAAGTGTTTTGATATTGTAATTGTGTATTCATAAGACTTATATAATATCATGAACTTTCTACGTTCAGGTTAGGAGGTTTAACAAAGATACCTGTCTGTTAACAGTCCAGCGTCCGTACGCGTCCAGTGTCCGTCCGTACACGAGAAATGTTAATTTATAGTAATTTGTTTATTTATTTCACATTATTGCTAAATACAACATATAACTGCTTTCACATTATTGCTAACAAATAAACACAAGACAAAACAAAACAAGGAAAGACATATCGTTTAAACATATCCCCGCCCCTCGGCAAAATGTTTATACAGTACATCGTACATCCAAAATTTAAAAAAGAAAATAACATTTAATAGTAATAAATGGTGCTAAAGAATATACACATAATTTATAGAAAAAATCTGGCAAACATTTTGAAACCACTATTCCCACCTCGCACCGCTTCAACTTACGCGCGTACGCGGAGTCAGGGGAAGTAGCGCCGGGCTTCGCAGGCTGGGGGCAAGAAGCGCCTTTTGACGTGCTTGACCTAGGCGGAAATGAATGCAGCGAAGGCGTGGGAATCAAGGGCAGAGTGACAAAGACGAGGCGCGAGCTGGTGGGGGAGGGCGGGGGTGGGTGCGTGGGAGGGCGCGCAACGTCGTCTGTCCGAGTGGATTGATGGATGCGCGGGGCGCGGGGCGCGGCGGGAGTCGCCGGTCGCTACAGGAAACGCGATAAACAGCGGCCGAGGCCTCCATCGATCATCTTTTCCTCCGCGCGGCGCGGCGGCGGGGTCCTCAGGACACGGCGAACCCACGCGCCGTTATTAGGGTTTTGGGCGGTGGCGACGTATGTCGGTTCACAAATTTAAGTTAAAAGTAAAATCTTTTCTGCTGCATAACTGTTTCTATACAATAAGAGACTATACTGATTATTAACAAAACAGTTATATATAATGTATTAGTTTACATTAGTATTATAAAATGTTTTTAAAAAGACTTAATATGTTTGTAACAAATAATGTACTTTAGCTTCCGGGTCAATGACTCCCATCTCGATCAGGTTTTTGTCCAGTTTCCCTGATCCATTGAGCAAATGCCGAGATGGCCCCTTGTTTTGCTTCTGGACGTAAATGTAGCTTCACTATGTGCACGTTTTGTTGAACTTTCCTTTTGCTTGTAATGGTAAGAGTAGAAGTAAGGGCGAGTTACTATTTTGTTAGTAATGCAGAAAAGTGCTTGCAATTCGTTTACCGATGCAAATACGTTTTCTATAACTCGGAAACAAAAATGTCTATTTTTTTAAATATTGCTAATCTTGCGATTTTTAAAATTTATTTTTATTTATGTTAAACTTTTACTCATCTTTCAAATATTTATAGTTAAAATGATGGGAAGGGATTCTGGAACTCAAGAAAACGTGTGCAAACAACTTTCTCCCCCATACGCCACATACAGTTTTTACTTTTTTTTTTACTAAATAACTCTGTGTCACATCAGCTACAAGAAGTCTTCCTCTATGCGGAAACGTTAATATTTCGATTTTAAGGGACGTGTGACTTAGCATGTTACTTTAAATCTCTTGTTCATGTTTATGAAGGTCTGGGGTCTGTAACCAGACGAAATACACATCTACAAAAATTGAATCGTTTATTTCAGAAACTCGTCAAACGCCAAATTCCTCGTTTCAAAAAAACTCAGAAAATAGTCTCCGAATTTTTCTGTTTCCAAAATATTTTTATTTATTAAAGTAGTTGATAAATGAATATCTTTCATAGAAAATGAACTAAATGCTCTGTCTATCCTCTGAGAATAATAATTCACTGCTAATACGTGTTTTAGAATTAGGCGTTTGATGGGTTTCTGAAGTAAACGATTCAATTAACGTTTACCAATTGGGAGAGACTGATATGGTTTGCCGTGTTACTGCCCAAGCTCTTCAATTTACTTTCCAATCGTCTAAAACGATTCAGAAATTACTCCTTATGTAAGATTATTAAATATTGGTCTTCAAATACTTGTACAACTTTTACGTTGATGCCATTCCTAATGCTTTTTATGTTTCACGAAAGTTTATTATGCCATTATAATAGTTCCATTACATTTTTCATACACTTTGAATCTGAGATACGTTAATGTTTCGTTGACAGATTTCTTTTATAGTTTAAAATATTAACTTTTTTCAAATTAATGTGTATTACTTTTTGTTTGCATCAAATTACAAAAGTCAATTTATCTCAGGTCGCCTATCTGTGTGACCCATTACTATGCAGTTGACTAGGCAAACGTCGTCATACAATATCCGTCTACCTAGTCCGTTGACAGGAGACTCATGGCTGTCTGCACTTGCCGCTTCACCACAGCATCTCCAACTCCACCACCATCTCTTCCGTCCCCTCCTTCACAGCCCCTCTGACACTCTCCGCCACCCTCTTCGTCTTTCCTACTGTCGCTTCATCTGCTATCTCGTCTGTCACCCTCTCTGCCATCTGCCATACCCCTCTGACATCCACTCTCTCGCCCCCTACGCCACCTCCTCTGCAAGTTCGTCTGCCATCCCCTCCGCCCCACCCTTTGCCATCCCATTGGCCGCCTCCGCCGTAGATCTCTTCCACACCCTCACCGCCTCCCCTGCCACTTTCGTCACCCCCTTCACCTCACCTTCATCGCCATCACCTCACCCCCTCCCAAGCCCCCTTCGGAATTGTCACCTCTACTGCCATCATAATCCCCCCTCTACTTTTGCCTCTACCTACCCAGCATTTGTTACTTCTGTCTGCACCTCCTTTTCCACCACATCGCCGTCTACACCCCCACCCCATCCCGGTTTCCGCTGCCGCCGCCTCCACCTTCGCCTCCGCCTCTGCCGCCTTTGTTCCCGGCGCGCTTCCCGCTGCGAGAATGCGGCGTATTATGCTGAGTAGGCAGGGCAGCGCGCGCCCAGCCTCGCGCCGAAACACAAGACGCGCGCGACAATGCGGCGGGCGCGAGGGCGACAAGCCGAGAGGGCGCGGCGGCTGGGGCGGCGGCGGCGGGGCGTCTTGACGACGGTGTAACAGGCGTTTACGCAAGACACAGGCGGCGTGGCGTCGCTCCTTGCCGCCGAGATAGGTGGCTGTGTTGTAATAATTTCGCTGGGATTCATCGCCTGGAAAGGTCAAGACGTGCACTGCGCTGAAACACGTCAACACACGCGCGCACATACACACATACACACACACACACGCACTCACGCACACGCACACACACACACACACACACACACACACAATATATATATATATATATATATATATATATATATATATATATATATATATATATATATATATTAACGCTCATGTACAAACATTCATGCGTACATATGCAAATCCGCAGACTCACACTCCTAAACGTGCGTGTGCACACACACACACGCACACACACACACGCACATACACATACACACATACACATACACGAATGCAGAAACACATTCGTGCACAGACGCAGACAAGGAGAGAGACAGAGAAAAAGTTTTTATTATCTTCACCAGTGCCTATCCTATCGTCTTCGCGACATACTATTCACTAACAGTCAAGAACAAATAATCATTTTTCGTTTAAGAACAATACAAGATATTAATGAAATGGAATTGGGGATCCCATATTTACAGCAAAGTTTTCGGTATGAAGGAGGAGTTTCGTGCCTTGATGCCCGGACAATCCGTGAAATTGATAGTGGAGAAAGCAAGTTTGCAGTTGGGGTCTCGATTTCCAATTTTTCCCATGTCATTCATTCCATCTCTGCTCCACCGTTATCACAATCATCTATTTTTTACTCCTGGACCTCAATAACCACTGCAGTTGAAGAGCCCCTAGACCCTTACAAATAAATATAAAAAATGATTGATAGGAAACAGATATTTCAATATATTATGTCTGTACACGTATGCAAACAAAACATTCATAATTTTTATCCCCTGAATAAATGTTGACTGTTTTTCGCTGTTGGTTACTGCTAATGAAGATCAGTGATTTGAATTCTATCAGGTATCTTAAGCAAGGTAATTAACCAAGACAAACTGTTTGTCAGTGGCTAGCAAGCTAGTGGGACATTGCCACTACCCGGGGTATTAAATGCACGGTATTGGTGTTCATAGTAGTTGATGCAATGTCAAACACTACAAAATCAATCAATATAATATTATAAAACAAAATATGTAACTCGTAATTAATGTTGTTTTAATGCGACAGAGTAAAAGCGAAAACTCGCTCTAAAATCATGTTCGCAAAAGGTTGACTCATAAATTGAAGTTCAACTCAATAACATGGATGCATTATTGTTTCTTTGCGCCCTCACGTTTAGTGCATGTACTATAATGAAGTTATATAATATATATTTTTAAATGCCATCATTACAGACGGTCTGTTCAGGCGCATTAAATAGTTCATGAAATGAAAATTTGTGACACAGTACATCAGCTACTTTTTACGCAACTTTTGCCGCCATGGTTCACATAATTATCACAACCTCTCTCACAAGAGGCCCTACACAATGATATCATGTAAATAAACCCGCATTTTCTACTACATTTTTCAGCAATATTATCTTGCCGTACAAAAGTCGTGTACACCATATTATATTTTTAATTCAAATATAATGCTGTGAATGCAGAGTTATACCGGTGATTATCACAGATTTTATTTTAGTATAATATTCTGAAAAAGAAAAACAAAAGCTTACGTGAACTGCTGCATCGATGTCTACACAAAACGTTATATAAAAATGCAAGCCACAAATTTCAAATGACGCTCAATAAAAAATTCAAATTGTCTTCGAGATCATAAAATATTCATTATTGCAATTAAGTTTACAATAGTGAAAAATAATTATAAATAACTAATGTGGCATTTGATCCGTAATTTTGTTGAGATATAATGATATTTTCATTATGTAATGTTTCTAACGTGGCTCGTGGCTAGCTGTTGGTCAGTGTGGTCGCTTTCCACTACGCGGCCGCGTGTTCGATTCCCGGGTACATTGTGCGTTTTCCTTGCAATATCCCTGTATATGTTGCTGTGTGGCGATGAGAAAATTCACTCCTCAGGTTGAGGAGACCGGAATACGGCGTGGGGATGTCTACGTGCTAACCACACGTACCTCCTTTACTCATGGCCGCGAGGGACGGACGGCGCCGGTGGGCCTGAGCCCGATCACGGGCTGTCGCGCCAAGTACATACATAGTGCATAATGTCTCTAAGTCTATATGAAAGCAATTTGCAGACTATTTTTCAGGTTTTGTTCTAAAAATGCTACCTGTCGATCGATCTTTCTTCTCACCAGCTACTCGCAGATTTATAATACTCGTCAGCCCCCACGTGTGCGGAGGCACGGAAATATTCGTGACGGCGCAAACCGAAGTGTACAGGTTGTGGAGTGAATAGACGAGTGGGGTGGATTGCGCCCTAATCTATTTGACGTAGTGTGTAGTATCCGTGCGCGCTCGCACGCCGCGGAGGGGGCGCTGTGTATCAGGAAAAGAGGATCACCCACTCGGAGGGCTTAGCGGCTTTTATCAGCTGTACGGCACGGCGGGCATTTGCTCCAAAGCGACCGCCGCCGCCGCCTCCTCCCGAAAGCCCCTTTCGAGGCTGCTTGTCTCGCGCAGACCGCGCGTTCTATATGAAATGGGGGCGCTAATTCAGGCTACTCTGCGTGTTGCGGAATGATCTACTTTCTCGGTTTTCTACAATCGTGTAATTTCACTACGTAGAGTAAATTAACTATTGTTTTCACTCTTGTTACAGAAACTACGAACAAACACGATTTTGATACTTTTTTACTATGTTTTCCTATATGCTATATGTCAATAAGCGAAGGTTTACTTGTCGAAAATGTGGATTAATTTTGTAATGTCCCAAGGGGGGTTTATTTAAAGATCAGATGGAACGTAATGTATGCAAAAAGAGAAAATCATTTTGTTAGGACGTTTATTAAGATAGAAATAAATAGTTTGTGTAAGAATTACATTTTTAAGCCAAGAATATTTTAAATTTGTCCAGAATATGTGTAGCCAAGTGTTTAAATTCTTTACGCAGAAAACTATACTCCCCGTTGGAATGAAAATAGGTCAATGCTTGCTTTGAAGTTTGTAATCAGTGAATGGGTGTGATGAGCAGACAAATGGCTATCAGATGGTATCTATACAATACACAGAGGCCCATAAATCGTGAGTGCTGTTCTAGCATTAGGAGCGAAGTTGGAAACGACGTTACCCGAATAGTGAACGATCGCAACTATAAAGCGAACTATAAAGCAACTATAAAGCGTGCACAGGACTAAACAAGATCATTGTTACACTTTTCCAGTAACTGACTTCGCACACATATTTTTTAAGAGCGCAAAGATATTCTCTGAACAAATTCAAGATATGATATTTTGTTCGATTTTGAAAACTTCGCGCATAGCTGTTACTAAGTTGTATTAACCAGAAAATATCCCACATCCGCTAAGTACCGGGTATGTGAGAGATATTATTGTTACGGATTGGAAATTCAAGAAACCAATAATTTTAAAACATTCAAGTTGTTAAGTTTTTCACTGAGTTTTGTGAACCTGATTTTGTGAAATTATGTTATTATATGTGTTATTGTGTGACTGTGAATTATTAAAATGGCGTTCAGTAGCATTAATTCGAAAACTGAAACCTATGTTTATATTAATAACTACTTGGCTGTCCGGGAAGCACTGCATCCTAGTCACACGTGCCAATGTTTCGGGCTCCATTTAGCGATCGTCCTCAGGGCGAATGTATTTGGGAATGCAATGCAGCGTCTCCCGGGCATCCAAGTAGTTTCTGACTCCAGCTGCGGAAGCCTACACTCTCACATGTTTACGTTCCTTGTTGAATCGAAATTGATATTTTCTGATTGATCTAAATGAACTCAAGCCTCTGCGAATTTGAAACAAATATTTTGATTTTTGAGAGTACTTCACATGACGCATCAACAACATTGTGAACAGTTTCTCAAAAATTTATTTTTGCAATTTCTCAATGCAAAATTTTCCGCTCGGGGCCCGCTGTCTCCAGATCGCTGTGTGCCACCCGTCGCCAGCAAAAACGAACAATGTACCATCTCCGCTTCCCGCTGCCCTCATCGTCCCCTCCCCCTCCCCGTGACTCCCGTTTCCCATCGCTCATCACCCAACGACCACTCCCCCATTCCCTCTCCCGTGCGCGGGCGGCGGCTGGGCAGGCGTGCGCTAGGCTCTCCCGCACACTGCATATCCTGGCGCATTAGGCCGCCCCGCCCCGCCCCGCCCCTCCCCGCCCCACTCCGCCCCCATAAGGTTCATTGTGCCATGTTAAATAGGTTAATGAAACGGCCTTCCACGCAGCCACTCGCGCCGCCGCGCAGCTTACAATAATATCCGTCCCATGCGCGCCCGCCCGCCGCCGCCGCCGCCGCCAGAGGGATTTGGACGCGGGCGGCGGTTTGGGCGGCGGCCAGTGCTCGGTCACGCCCACGCCCACGCCCACGCCCACGCCCACGCCCTCGCCCTCGCCCTCGCCCCCGCCCCCTCCCCCTCCCCCTCCCCCTCCACGCCCGGGGTCCCCGTCCTCTCTGCTCAGGGGACTTTGCGCTCTCTGGCACTAAGCAGGGACTTAGCGTGATCGTAATTCACTTTCTATTATTATATTTTAAAGAATGTGTGGAGTTTCAATTACATTCTGGCCGGTCGCTACGAGAATATTTTTATAATATACATAACAACGTATATATCACATTCAACTCATATTGAGGAGAAAATTTAATATTGACGCTGCCTCGAAGCACCTTTAAGTACAACAATGGAGTTATAAGCTGACTGGATAAAACAGTTGAAGCGTTGTAAAAAATATTGCATGCTCGCCAAAGAGAAAACAATTTCAGAAGTCCATAGAAGAAATATGCTGGGTTAAATGATTTAAATAAGTGAGAAATGTATTGAAATCGTGGACATTGGCTAAAATGATATTCAAGGTTTATGTATTTGGGAAAAATCTTCAAAAGACCACTCATTTTTTTGGTATTTACAGTCGCATCAACATCTAGGTCATTATTCCATTATTGCATTTAACGGTATCGTAACTATGAAGATGGCATGATAAATGATAATAGGGGATGAAATAAACCATGTCCGAGGCAAGACTCGAACCAGCGATTCTTCGGTTCGAGATCGCTACGACACTACTGACTTACAGATCTTGGCCATAAGGATCGGCACACCTCTCATTGTGGGACTTGGATTTCCACTTAGTAAAAAAAAAACCAACAACTTCCACCTTTATCCTGGAACTGCTGGAGGGCATTTCTTGAGGATGGTCCTATAATGTTATTGACTGTCAAGTCGTTTCTCTTGCATAATTGCCTCCAAAATTTTCTGCTGCATAATTGCTTGTGCCTATTTTTGGATAGTGCTCCAAGTCTTTGGTGATTGGTTCATCGTATCTACAAGAATCACTTTGAATGTTTTGTCCACTTGCATGTACGCTACTTGTCCTGGTCTTTCCCAACGTGGATAGTGCAAGAATGTGTGCTCAGCTGCGTCGGTTTGCGTGCAGTATGTGCATTTCTCGTCTTCGGCTTTTCCTATTATTTTCGCGTATTTTCGTGTATTTTCGCGTATTTTCGCGTACATTCGCGTAGTTATTAAATCCTCCATGTGCTGTCGGTATATGAGTCACAAAGTAATATGATTTCTTGTGCTTGCATTTAGGCCACTTCTCTATGTTCGGAATTAATGTCTTGGTGCATTGGCCGACCAACTCTGTTGCATTCCATCTTTCTCGCCAGTGGTGTATGATTGATACTCGAAAAATTGTTTTTCTTTTGGGTCGTTTTTCGATGTTTTTCATTTATATTTTTCCTTTTCTTGGTTTGCTGTGATATTCAAAGGGTAAAACCAGTTAAATAAAGTAATTGAGGCCCATAGTTACTGTGGGAATAGAGGACAAAGTCGAGTGACTTTGGATGCTATTACAATGCTTCGCGCTAACTATGGGATGTGTCTAATAACGCGACATGTTATACCTTCCAGTCTTTTGAATGAAAACGACGTTCTGAACGTATGGCACAACGAACATCTAGAGAAGGCACGGCGTTTTCTTCCGATTCCGAAAAACAATATCCATTTTTGTACTTCTATCATAAGGTGTGGTCGTGTCAATACAACTTCGAAAATTTTGAGAACGGTTTTCATAACAGTTTTTCTGAATGCCAGATCTTTAATAGGTATTACAACTGGTAGGTGTTTTATTATTTTAAGACATTATTTACAGAATAATTCATCTCTCTACGATTTATTTAATATTTTTTGTGTTCCTCATTACTTATCAACATCGGATTATTCTGTGTGTCTTGCGTAATTTTCTTCGTATTACTTCCTTCTTGCTACCCTTACAATGCTTCCGAATGCTCATTCTTTCGTCAGATTTAATGAACAGACTGCTCTTTCTCTTTCTTTGTGAACCATGCATCTCATTATTATTATTATTATTATTATTATTATTATTATTATTAATTTTATTTTTCTGATAAATCGCCCGTTAAATAATCGAGTTATGACTACAAAATTGAAAAATTCTATTGCACCAGAAGTTTACTTTTTTACCTTTTTCATTCCGTTTAGAATAGCAAGTGTAATATGGAAAAAAAACTTAATATATGTAGTCTTTATTCCACCTAACACCAACTTTTAAAACTATCTCATTTTTCTGTAAAATTGAATATTATGAATGATTGGTGTATGGATGTTATACTCCCCAAATTCTATTCCGCATACTAATTTGCATTTAATTCTTTCTACTTTATCGGATATGATTGCTTTGCATATTATTTGTAAAGACATTCAATCTTTTCCTTCGAGTCCAGAAGTATGATTCGATGCAAGAGACAAGAGAGCTTGGTAATATTGGGAAGCAAAATAATTTTCGTGAATGAAAACGGTATGCAAATTAAAAACTAACAAAGAATATTTGTAATCAATAATTAGCGAGGATACCGTCAGTGTTTTACTTAGAGAAAAGCAATTGCACACTCCCACATTTCTCACATTTCATCGATATAAATCAATTAGTAATTCACTATTTATGAAAAGTAAAGTTCCATGTTTGTACTGGACATATATCAAAAGTTTTAGAATGAATGAAAGTTAATATCTAGTTTTCGTTCGGTCTGGAAAGCCGACTTTTCCGCTACCGCCAGCCAAGCCTCCCGCCTGACCTCTCTGGGGGATTGGTCGAAGCAGGCGGAAGTCGATTGAAGGCAGCGCCAACCGGAAGTGACTGGCATAATTTTCCCATCTCACCCTCTATCCCGAACCTTCCGCAGTGCAAGGCGGTAACTTTCTTCCCGACGTTTTCCTGTTCTGTCGCGAATCGCCCCCGACTCTTCTCTAAGAAGACGACGTTTTAATTCAAAAGTTGCTAGCTTCCCCTCTGACTACCTCGGCTCCCTCCTGCTTTTTTATCAACAACACATCCATACCTTACAGCTTCTCTACAAGCTGTATAATTTGAAATCCACAACGTCATCCGAATCGTATAGGTTTATTGGGGTAACGGAGCAGAAGTTATATTAGATATTTTCATCTGGAGAAGTATGGAAATTAATCCAACAACAGTATCATTTGTTATCAGGCAGCATCAAAACATCGCTGGTGAACTGTTGTGAGACTGATGTAATAGGAAATTGGCAATTGCTGCTGTTGATATTTGTACTGAATTGCATTAAATCCCGTAACGTAATTATCAATCGAGATAGGTTATGAGTTATCTCAGCATATTATAGTAATAACGGGCCAACTAAGGATGCTAATGAAACGCGCCAGAAATTTGCTATATTATGACTATTAAATGTTTTGTGTGGCATTCGGCGGGTGAGGTTGGGTGCCTCATTAGTGGGAACGGACGTAGGTCAACAAGGTCTCAAATAAACCTTTAATTACTACGCTTTGTTTTCAATTGAATACAGAGACACCAAGTGATAAACTCCTGTGTACAATTACTCTTGTTTTGTTGGGTTTATATTCGTCGACACTCGTTGCATTTTGCAGTCGTTCATGGTTCATTGCAACATTTATCATATTTGCATTAAAGTGAAAATTTGTCGTATTTCTCAGGCACGTTGATGGATATTTTCTGTGAGGTGTATTATTATCTATTACAGACTATTCTGTGATGAATGGGAGCACTTATTACAGTAGAAATTGCCAATAGGAATTCAAAGCGTTGAAAAAACGTGACATTTTCAATTTGAAAAGGATATTTATTTCATGGTGTGAAATCTTCAAACTCATTTATAACCAATAGAATCACTTTAAAAATGTTTTCATAAATCACTAATATCAACATAATGATATATTTGATAAAAAATCATTTTATGAAATACTTTTGTTTCATATTTTGAAAAAAATGTCTAAGATGTTTTTAAAGCATTTTGTTGGTTTTTCATATTTTACTGGAATAAAACATCTCATAAACGTGATTTATTTCCAGGTAAATTTCTAGAAGTAAATAAATTATATTTTTGATATCCTAACTCTGTTAATCGAAGTCAAATATAGTTGAATCCTTCGTGCAGTAACATGCCCGAGTCCGTTACTCCGGTTAGACCTCCGGTTGTATCGTACCGGGATACCGTTCTCCGTGGTTTCCGTATAGCAATGGGTCATCATAGGCAGCGGGTTACCATTATCCGTTGTCTTTTCCCAGCAAAGGAGTATTTTTGTAGAAGACCTTCAATAAACAAACAGAGAATTACCCTAACAAACGGTACGCGGACCGCGCGCGATCTTTCCTTTTTCCTTGTTCTCTCAAGGGAAAGTAATCACTACCTTTTCTGTGGATGAAACATTCATTACTTACGCTAACGAGACTAATGACAGTTACAGAATCCATAAACGTCAATAAATCAATTGCGATCTGCAGGTGAGCAACGTCTTCAAAATCCGTCTTGAACATTCTAAAAGAATGTGAATTTTAATCCACTAGTACGCTATTTGGATTTGAGGCATATACTAGTGCAAAGAGGATCAATTGCATATTAGATTACTATCAACAAATCAAATCGATTGTCACTATGTCGAACGCTTATTGAATGTTTTGGAACAAAACAAAAAAAAGGTGTGTTTAAGGCAACTGTTGTGATGAAATGTAAACTGTTAAACTTCCTTTTGAGCCTGTCATGAATCGTAACTATTATCTTCGTCAAATTTATTGTATGAAATATAATTTGATAATAAAAATTATGAATTAAAAATAAGTATTTGTGTCTATTTTTCTAACTTTGTGAGAGGAATGACGAGCCAGGCAACTGGATTAATTTTAAAATTTATTTTTAGTATAACCTTTCATAGAATCATTTTTTAAATATATAAATATCCGCCGAGGCATCACGCAAAGCTGGTTTAAAATATTTTGCTATTTAAACTCTTCAAGCAATCCATTTCCATGAATTACTGTTGGTGAACAACTGACGAATTTACCAACTAGAACGTGGTTTTGCGGTTACGATTCAATGAAAGCATATTTATTGCCACTTGCAGAATTTTCATCATGTGGCTGGTGTGTTGGGCCTCAACTGAACCAGTTTAAAATATGTCCATGGAATGAGCATTCCATTGGTTTTCCATGAATTTGTAGTTCGAGAGAATGTGAGATGTTTTCACAAACTAACTGTGCTTTTTAGAAACTTAAGGTGAAAAAATCACACTGTAGATTTTCTAAAAGTAAGGTATATCACCACTTATTAGATATACGTTTTTGCTTGTATTTATTTGTGAAAATGTGGAAAATTGCAAAAACTGTGCAATTATGACCTTATTTTTCCAAGTCCATTTTGAATTTCACTTTAAATCGTCACCCAAAGCACTATAGTACTAGCATTATCAATCGAAAATTGCTCTCTATGAATTAAATACTTAAGAGCAGTATGTAATTGCTCTAATAGATGGTAAATATCATATTAGTTTCACTTTATTGAGTTAAAACTATTTCAGCAAAACATAAATATCTACGATACAGATTAGCTTACACCATGAAGAGGCCATAATAACGCGTTTCTGTGAATGCGTGGTGTTTTTTGCGATAATGGGAGTACTGGCCTGCAGGTCTTGCACTTTTAACGAGAGCGCTCTAAAGAGAGCGTGCGTGCGTCGTGAATAAGCCAGTGGCCGCCACGAGGGGGCGTGGCCGCGCGCGAGGTGGAGAGAAGCGGAGTGGAGGGAAGAAGGGGGAGGTGAGGCAGGCAGGAGAAGAGAGGGATGGGACGGAGAGGAGATGGGCGAGATGGAGACAGGCGAAACACGGAGGAGAGAAAAGAGAGGCAAAGTTAGGTGGAGAGGAATGGAGTAATGTGGTGAGGTGGGAAGAGACGGAGTGAAGAGCGGAGCGAGGCGGGGAGGAGAGGATAGAGGTGAGGCGAGGCAAGGTAGAGAGGACAGGAGATGAGAGAAGAGGTGAGGAAGAAGAGAGGTTGGGTGAGGCGGCGAAGAGAGAAGAGGATCAGAGCGGAGAAGTAGGAGGCGAAGAGAAGAGAGGCTTGTCGTGGGGGAGCGAAGAAAGGCAGTGCGGGGAGGGGATGGTAGACGCGGGGAGGAGATGATAGGGGCGGGAAGGAGAGGATAGAGTTGAGGCGGGAAGGAGAGGATGGAGTTGAGGCGGGGAGGAGAGGATAGAGGTGATGTGGGGAGAAGAGGGGAGGAAGAAAAGAGTGGCGGAGAGAGTTGGGAGAGGCAGAAAAGTAAGGCGGAGAGGAGAGAAGAGGGACAGGAAGGTGAGAAGAGGAGCTCGTTGTGGAGGAGCGAGGAGGGCCGTGGGGAGGAGGGAAGCGAAATGGAGCCGAAGCAAGGTGTCAAGCGAGGCGGGGCGAGGTGGAGAGGCGACCAGCATCGAGGCAGCCCCCTGTTTGGCCTGCGGATCTTGCAGAGGCGCTAACCCGCTCGCACAATGCACGCGCAGCCCCGGGGGGCGAGGGGCGAGGGGCTGTGGGCGGTGGAGCTGCACAGCAGAGGGCGTGGGCGAAACGCTGCCGCAGGGGTGCTGCTGTTTAGCAGCACTGGATTAGGGTATTGTGGGACTCTCTCTCTCACTCTCTCGCTCTGTCTCTCTATCTATCTATCTATCTATCTATCTATCTATCTATCTATCTATCTATCTATCTATCTATCTATCTATCTATCTATCTCGCTCGCTTCCTCTCTCTCTAATGTATATTACACATTATATTTCAGAATGCATTAGCTCACAATATCTCAGGTGTTTTCTTAACATTGATCAATTTTTTGGATTTTAAGTCTGTCTTAATTCAGCCATTTCGAAAAGAATTACTGTTATGTTAAACTCCACAACCCCTACTGTTTTAATAGAATAATATTATTCATGGTGATATAAATGAGGGTCAGGACATGAGGGATTAATTACCACAATAGTTCGTGAATTATGTTAATAAACAAGCTAATTCCAAATACAATTATAATGCTATGCTGTTATAACTGTTTTGAAATTAGCATGTTTATTGAAAAATAATCCATTTACAATTCTGTTAGTCTTTCAAAACCTGGAGATCAAACAATTTCTTGATGATGATTGTAAATATACATGGTTACTTCAGGTTTTTGTTTTATTGTCTATCACTTGATCACAACATGTAATATCATCTCTGTACCAAAACTCTATTGTTTCCTTTGCCAACTTCATTGCTAAATAAAGGCGATTGAAGGTAGGGATATTTGTAATAAAAGAACTCCAAGGAACTAACATAAAAAACGTTATTTGCATACGTTATTTTGACAGAAACAACTTCTCTATATTAGTAAATAGATCATTGTACGTATAATATCGTGAGTATGGATGTTACTGAGATGAGTTACTTTAAAATTTATATACAGATAATTGTATCATAAAAATAAAGGCCTGTTACAAGAAAACGTGATGAATAGGATTCGTTTCACATAAACTGGACTGGACTATTGCATGTTAAATCTTCATTTCGGATGTATTATTATTATTATTATTATTATTATTATTATTATTATTATTATTATTATTATTATTATTACTATCATTGCCAATATTTCTATCGTATGCGTGCAGTAAAATTGGGTAAATACAAATAGTAACTGATGATTTATTAATCAGACGTAATTGTACTTTGATTTGTGTGTTACGGAAAACTTCAAACGCCAGTTTAGCTAGAGTGAAAGGCATTTTTCGTCAATATACCGAAGATGTTTATACTTCGTTACATTATACATTATGGGGTATTAAATTATCACATTTGCTATTTATATCTCTTTTTGAAAAATGGAGAGAAATAACGATACATTTTACACAATGTTTCCACTCGCCACATCTGCAGGTGAATGAAAACATCAGAGATTAAGTAAAAACACTTTCAATATGTAAATTTTAAAAAATACATTGCAGACAAAGTCAAGAACAAATTAAGATACAGATTACAAGGCATTAATGAAATAGTAACCTTCTTTCTTCTCATGTCATTAATACTAATCTGTAAACTATTTCAATTCATCCCCCCATACGGTTGTACTAAGTCCCTTATTTAAAGTATGTGAGATATTTCTCTGCGTCCTCAAGATATTTCTATAATATCTGACTTTATCAGATTTAAAACCTGAATTTTATTCTTACAAATTACAGACGTTAAATCAGACACAATGGGAGAAAAACATTAACACATGACAAGTTGTTATCTCTCCGAAAGGCATTTTCTGTTTCTGACAACCCACGTGTACGATTAAAATAGGTAAATTCACTGAGAAAATTGTGATACATTTGATGGCTACTTCCCCTTTTCTCTGGCCATTGACCCTTGCCTCTGGGGTTGCATAGTTTTAACAGAAATAGTATAGCGTTCTTTCACGTCCTTCTAGACCCGCTCTTCGTCACAGATTGTTGCTCAACACCCCATCACGGACCGCGACACAACTCAGGATTATTCTCCGTTCCCGCTGGCTAGTAGCTGCCACTTTCCATCAGCAGAGCTAACAATTTAACTCTGCGCTCCTCTTCATCAGCGGTTAAATTGCCGGACGTGATGGGTTGCCATGGCAACGGATAACCACCGCGGGCGATCTCCACCCTGCCAGCTACGCCCCTACCGTCCACCGCGCCTACCACCGCCCTCACCAATGCTGTCGCTGCCCTCCGCGACGTCGCCACTACCACTGCCATTTCCTATCACCGCCGTCACGTTACCACCTACGCCAACGACACAGCCCTCTCTATTGCCCCGCCAACATCACAACCACATCCCGCCTCTGGCCTACTCCGCCCTCGTCGCCAACCTCGATGGCCACCTCCACTCCTGCCTTACTTCACCGAAGCCGTCTCCTTTACCACCATAACCACTATCATCACCTTCATCAGCGTCGCTGTCATTAATGTCAATACCAATTTCATTACGAATAATATTACCACTGTTACTGCATATACCTTCTCCCCATCTTCACCACCAGTACAACTCCGACTACTAACCGACGTATACCATTACAACCACTAGCGCCATTTCTACCAGCCCTGTGACCGACATCTCTACTACCATCAGCAACAACAACAGTACCACTACTCTCGCTACCGCCACCGCCACCGCCACCGCCACCGCCGCCGCCGCCGCCACCGCCACCGCCACCGCCACCGCCACCGCCACCGCCACCGCCACCGCCACCGCCACCGCCACCGCCACCGCCACCGCCACCCGCCGCCGCCACCGCCACCGCCATCGCCACCGCCATCGCCACAGCCATCGCCGCCGCCATCGCCGCTATCACCTCCGCCGCCTTCCCCACCCAGCCGCCGCCACCTCCGCCTCCAACCCGCCGCCACTGCCCACGCCGCCGCCGCGTCAGCGCCGGTGTCGCGACTCCTGCCTCCACGAATTTCTCCAGGCGCTCCGCGTTATTTACTTGGACGCGAGCGGCGGTGGCGGCACCCGCACGACGCGTTTTGCTTTTGTTTGGCGCACGCTCTACTGCATATTCACACGCGAGGCTATCGCTGTATGAATTAACAGTTTCCATATGGAACGAGCGCAAGGGCCGAGCTGTGCATCCCTTTCACGAAGTCAATTTCATTCAGCCAGCAGACGTTGCGATAGCGCCGAATGGGGGCGCATAACTATTAAGTAATTGAACAGCGGAAGTGGGATGCACGCCCAGGATTCCATTCGACTTCATTATTCCTCGTATCTCAGGCCTCTCTTTAGGTGGAAACCTGAAACGGTGCCGTGAGATTCGAAAGTGCAAGAACGTAAACCATGCGACTGTTTTGTCTTGATAGAGCTGTTCGGTTGTAATGGGGAGATGTGATTTGATATTCGGGATTTTCTGGTTTCCGCTAGTAGCGATAAGCTGTGATGTTTACTTTGCATGCACGAGGCGCCGAAGTTATGAACATAGCGAGAGTCTGTGTAGCTCCAAAAGCAAAATTGTTTTATAAAAGAGAAGTAACCGACTAGGCAAACAAACCAACTAGATATCGGTGGTCAGTGTAATGGAAATACATTGAAAAATGAAAGGAAAAAATATTTAATGAAAGAAACTGGCTTGTGTTCAGTAACGTTCTCAGATACTGTGATAAAATATCAACCAGCAAGATTATCAGTTTCACTTTCATTTATTTGAATTTATTTTAGCTCTATTCAACATGATTATTACCAACCTCGGATACAATTAACAAACATTTAATGTTGACCACTTCACAGTTGCCTTTTATTGGAATATTATCGCCAAAAATATAAAACACTCACAAACCGAATGAGAAAAATAAAACTTCCTTCCTGGTACTACCCCAAACAATCATTTACAGCCAAAATTTTGTAACTTTATGCAAATCTTATACTACTCATTCAGAAGATATTTTTATGAAAATATTTTAATTAGGAATTTTTAATATAAAGCAGTTAAATACAGAGGTTGAGAGTGCACAATTTTTTAATTACCGCATAATAGTTTTTAAATATCTTTATTGTAAAATAGTTATATTTCGTTGAGGAATTGCTGTGTATCCTCGGATAAAGAATGAAAATAAAATTTTGTTACATTTATTAGAAGTTAAACTCTTCAGACTGACACGTACTTGTATAACCACTAATTCAATCAGTGATACCATATTTTCGGTATCAATAAATGGTAGTTGCTGAGTTAATGCTAAGAGAAAATATGTTCAATTTATCGGGTCCATATTCCCTGGGTACAAGAGGTATTTAATATTATAAATAGCATACTCTTTCAAGTTTTGTGTAGTCCTTCTAATACGTATTTTTGACATGGTATGATAACGATGGTTAAAGATTGTTCTCGCAACTCACTATTTCTGTTTATATTTGTTATTAATAAGACAAATTCACTTAACGCGCACTTAACATTCACGAGTATTTGAGAAGCTAGAGAATTACAAAATGTCAATACTTAGATGTAGTTTGGCGAATATTGTAAAATTATGCACGTAAAAAATAAACATGTAGAAAAACTAAATTATATGTGCTGAATAGGCTAGGGGGGAGAGAAATTTCAACTTTCGTGCTTTAATACCTCTCAATTATATTGCATGCTCAGTGTTTATGAGAGAAGCTGACAGGTTTGGGGAGTAATGGCATTTAGTCAGGAGAGTGAAACAATAGCTCTCATTTTCCGTTCGCCTTCGCCATGTCGAAGTTAAGAATCACTGTGGTGTTAATCAAGATAATATTTTCTTTCATGTTTGGTGCCGCCCATGACTGCTTTGTGAATATTGAGATATGGTTGTCCATCGACGTGTTTCGTAGTGAAACCTTGATAAAATACTTTTGGAGATTTAATTAAATGTATATTTCAAATACAGTAAATAAATTGATTCTTCTGTTGTTTTTGAACACTCTCGGTGATTTAAAGGTATGTTATTTAAATTTATTAAATATATTTTAATATAAATAATCATAAGTAAATAATTTACGAAGATAATTATTACAAAACCTGTTCAAGAGTAGACATTTAAGAAGATATTGAAACTATATTTTTATGTGTGATGTTAGAAATTTCAATCCGATTTTTATAAATTGTATTCTGTATTTACAACATACCAACTTATATTTGACCTAATTTGCGTAATTAACAATTCCTATTTGCTTCATCTACGAAAAAATGAGCAAATGTATAGTGCAGGGGCAAGGGAGGTGAATTTTTAAACTTGCGTTTCTTTTACAAATATTGCTTGCCTTAGCTTTGAAAACTAAAATGAAATTCTCCCAAGAACGCACTAAACCGCAATATAAAAGCTACTTTCCTGTGAATCGTCGCTTTCGCAAGTTCCATGACATCTGGCGCGAAATAAGGTGGCATTTCCGCCTATCTCTTCCTTAAAAGCTACTGCGGCGAGATGACAGTAATTCGTTTGGAGCGAGGTGTCTGGCAACGCAGCGACAGCGGAGGAGGGAGCAGGGAGCGCTTCCTTTGTTTCGCTACCCAGACTTCCGCGCACTACTCTAACTCCCCGTTGCCCCTTTGCTGAAGGTATCATTGCACCTCCCACGCATAGGCAACTAGCTCGATTACCGTAGCACGGACATGCCTCTTACCCGATGATACCTCATACGGTTGCATTTCTCTTCAATAAGTACAGTGCGCCGGGAAAGTCTCTCCGCAGTGATCCGAGTCAGGGTCTCCTATTGAAAATTGCATTCATGTTTGTACAAACCAGATCACTGCGAAACAAGTGAAAGGGACATCACTTCCAGTATCCGTTATTATTGTGTTGAGTACGTTTTACGTTTTATTTTATTACAAGCTGCATATCGTGCTACCAACATAATTTCTGTTGCTAGCACTCTCATCAGCAAGGTCCTGGCGCGCTGTGCCTTTTCTGAATTCCTCCATCAGTGCTGCCGCCCTTCTGTACTGAAACTCTTTCCATTTTAAGACAATTCCTAATCCAATCCCTCTCCATTCACACACTCACTGCCTATTATCTATGACCGCTGCAATTTGTTGTCTTCTTCTTTTCCTCATTTTAAACTTTATCTTCCCAGCCCCCTCTTCATCCTATCCCTCCTTTTCCTGCCATTGAAACACGCGTCCCGTTCATCGTCCCTTACGCTACGAGAATACCAGTTACGACTACAATCTCCAACATTTTGTTCATTAACATCTAATATCTTTGGTTTGGTACAAGAAGGGCCAATGTTAATATACAAATTTATACAGAATGAGCGATTTTCTCTTTGGCAGAACATTGCAAATTCTGTATAAAGTTTCAAAAAGTGAGAATATCAATTTTTGAGCAAGACTGGCTGTAGTGTAATACAGTCATATGAAAACTTGTCAAATATGTTTTCTCAATACAAAAACAACAACAAGAATTTAGAGTATATCCATGACACGTAGAAGCACAATTATAAAAAGCAAAGAAAGTAATGACCAAATCTTAATGCTCGACATCTGAATTAATGTCACTTTCATCGTCTTCTGCTCCTTTATTAATGTTTATAAATACTTCATAGTATATTATATTGGTTTGATACATGAATTATGTAAGGTCTTTAAGATCCTTGAGCTTGGTGGATAGTATTGGAAGAGATTTATTACTGATAGGCTATAAAGATACTAGACTGATATTTTGCAAAATCTTCTTTCATAGATCTAGTCTAGATTATTCTTCGATGATTCGGTGAGTATTGCATATGTATAATTTACTAAATCCACATTGGCCCTTCGTACACCATTGCAATCATCTTAGGCTAATGTAAACATCATAGGCTAATGTAAAGATCGATAGTGAAATCATGATATAGTATCATCTTTTGACTTTGGTTTTCTTGCGCTGCAAGAAGTGGCTTTAAAGTACACATTGGCCATACACGCAGAAAATCTCTAACAAATGACATTGGCCCTTCCTGCACCAAGCTATAGAAACATATGTAGTTTTAATGCATTCAAGAACGCTTTTGTTTTTGTAAAAACTGTATAGATGATTTATTTGACACCTTTTACTCCAATATCTACTTTGGTTTTCCAAAAGTTAAGCTGTAAACTCATAGAACATTTTGATTTTTAAGGAGACAATGCTGCAGTGGAGTTATAACCAATTGGTTTTCAAAATGATTTAACTTTAAAATAGCTTTCATTACATCACATGTATTAATAGATGTCTCAAAATGTTACTTCCAAACAGGTCTATATAAACATTTTTCATCCTGTCATGAATGGCCTGGCGTAGTTTGTCCCTAAACTTCAAATTAACATGTATTTTGTTTAATACGAGCAACCAAGCTGCTAGCGCTATGAGCTTAAGCGCTCTATGAGCATCTTGGCGCGGTGATGTGTTCGCTCAACACAGCCTCCCCCACCCCCGTCCTCGTCGTCCTGCGAGCGTGTTCGCGGCTTGCGCAGTCTTGTAACTGCCGCCGAAACACACCCTGCAAGAATTTTAACTTCTTCATTTTCATAATTCCTCGAAGGTTTTCTGCTCTCCTCTGTATGTTTCTGCAATTACCATGCTAATGTTTCTAAATTTATTCTTCAGCTTTTTTTTAGAATTTTTCATCTGCTCTTTTTTTACGTTTTGGGGTAGAGTTTAAAACCAGCTAAAAATTAAAACGGTCCAGTTAGTTGAAATTATGGAAAAGTTGCAAAGAATACGGTATTATTAATTCTAATAAGGAGAAAAAATGTAATAGTATGAGATGAATCTTGGGAGGAGAGGAACGGGGCTTTTTGTTGAAGTGTTGGTAATTAAAAGTGCGGTTTTATCTCCTACCAGCACGCAACCCGCATTACGCCTCTAGAGCAGCCCGAGTAGGATAGAAGAGGCGGAGGAGAGAGTGAGAGATGAGGAGGAAAAGAGAGATAGAGACGTAGGATGATACTCTTTTATCGCGGTGGTGACTGCATTGATAGTGGACCGCGCTTGACAAAAGAGCTGCAAACTGGAGTTTCTGGGTGATGGTAAATTAGGAAGAGGATTCAGGCTGCTGAAGGGTGGTGGGCGGCAACGGCTGCGCCGAAAGAGGTGGCGGGGGCGGAGATAGCGGCGCAAACGGCTGCGGAGGAGAAGATGGTGGAGGGAACGGTGGCGGAGGAGGTTGCGGGGCGGCATAGGCGACGATGGAGATGGCGGCAGAGGGTGACGGAGCGGGCACGAAGAAGGCGAAGGAGGGGGAGGCACAGTGAGAGTGGAGGTTATAGGGGTAATGGCTACATTTATAGAGACAGCGATGATAAAAAAGTATGACAAATTCCTGTGGATCCCGTACATAGGAACATGCTAGAACATTATTGTTAATAATGCCTGTTCCTATGATGGTAAAACTGCAGCAGAAATTGTCGCAACTGGCGATTCATAGTAGCTAGTAAGTTGTTTGGGCAAACTGAAATGGTTCTTCCGACACGAAAGAAGCCAAATTAACTAGAACGGAAACGCTCTTGCAACTTGAGCATCATTAGTTTTCTTTATTGTTTTTAATTGGACAAAGAGTTTTTGAAAGTAACAGAAGTCGTATTTTCTTTAATCTTGCACTGCGGACACCAAGTATCATATAAATTAAGCTTTGAAGACAGTATTCAGAACGCCCATCGTTGATTTTTTAGATTAGTGCAGGAGTTTACCCAACATGTGCAATATTAGTGCTAAACAACACAATATGTAATAAAATTAGATTTTAATTTAAAAACTTAGACATAAAAGTATACAAGCTAACCACATGCGTTGATTAGTTTGTGCGCACCTTCCTTTTGCGTATTTATCTGCTTCAAGATAAAATGTTTCAAATTAACATGAGGATTTAAAAGGATAATGAAAACTCACAATTGAAAAAAAATATATTAATTGTTTCAAAACAATGTTAAGAGGAATGTTGGAGGATAAAAATGGGTGACTTTCAAAGTTTCTTAATTATTGGACATATTATTCTACATCATTTTATTTTCAGTATGTTCTATTTCGTGCTCTCCTTTCCCTTCTTCCATCTTTATTCATTCTTCCTCTTCATTCTCCTCTATTCCTCTCTCTTGCTTCCTACCTACCTTCAGCCGTTCATCTCCCTCCCCACCTCTCTCCTTTTCATTATTCGCATCTCTTCATTTTACTTCTACCTTTCTCCCCTTCCTCCCTTCCTTTCTCCCCTCCTCCTCTCTTTCCCCATTTCTCCCTTTCCTACCTTTTCCCCTTCCTTCCTTTCTCCCCTCTCTCACATACATACTCACACATTGTCGAATACTCAGAATTTCTGGTGTATTGATGCAATTTCTCCATTTTAAATTTTTGCCGTGATACTTGGCGTGCGTTTGATGTACGGGATTTCAGTGATTGAGAAACCATCCGTTAATTTCGTTTCCATATACGGAGAAGTAATTACATATCCCTGTTGACACATACAGATGTTTTCTGAAATGTGAAAGCATCCTCTTTGCTGTTTCCATGAAACTCTTTTTTTTTTAAAAAAAAAGCCTTTGCCTCATTAATTTGTGAAATTGTTCAATTAGCTTTGAAATGCATGCCCCGTCGTTAGTCATGTGACAAACACACGAGCTCGTGAATGGTTGACATTTGATGTTTTCATGCAGAGAGAAATATTTGTTTACTTGTTTTTATATTTTTGAAGCGTTTGGAAAGGTGATATGTGGTATCGAGTGAAAACTGAATTTAATTTTTGTGATTTTTGAACAACATTCCATAAAATCTGTTCTTTTAGGTTTAATTTTGTGTTATGTTACATTTGTATCATTATTCTCTCTCATATGCCATTTCTCTCTTTGTTGTAAAGAAAACTTTGTCTTACTTCAGGATGTCTGATGACGTTTTTGCTACTATCCTAATTTTTAGTTTATTATTAATTATGGAAATGTCTCTCGAAATTTTAACTTCTAACCATTAGAATTTCAGCGTTATAGCCATTTTGAATATAAATTATTGAACAATTTATAATATCGTAACTTACATTAATTGAATCATTTCACACTCACTTTACTAAATAAGAACTAATGGGTAGATATAATAGTTTCCCAGTTATCAGTACAGTGTAATACAGTGTGGTTTATTATGAGTCTCAGTGTTAATTGTCACTTGTTGTTTATTGGTTACTTTTGTAAAAATTTGGTTTATCACAATAGATGAAAAATAATATAAAAATAACGGGAGATTTGTAAGGTGTGAATTAATTATAGTGACAATTTTTGTGATAAGAAACGTTCACAGTTTTGAATTTTGTTTTAAACGAAACGCATATTCACTGTGATGATTTTTTAAAAAGTAACAAAAAAGTATTGAATTGTGGTGTAGTGATAGTTTAGTTCTGAAATTTTAAACCATGAAGTGGACATTTATTTGTGGGTCTAGTAACAAATAACGTATTATTTACATTTTCAGTCGAGTTATTGATATAATTTATAATACTTGTCTTTGTTTGTTTCACTCAGTAATTTTCAATTTCTTTCGTTCCAGGTACGATATCGCGAAGAAATTTCTCGGCCGAGTCAACAGAGTGGTAAGATAAACTTTTAGATTCATGTTCATCAAATATCTGATTATAAAATATTTTTATATTCGTGTTTATTTTATTGCTGCGTAATTGATGTTAGCATTTTTAGCATTTTTCAAACAACAATATCTTTGAAGAATATAAGTGCAAAACAACAACACAGCAGTCCTGTATTGATTGATGCAGACTAACTACAAAATAATTAACTCAAGGGATATTAGATTTGTAGAATTTTGCATCAACGTATTACACTTCATATGTTTTGTTGTGCGTTTAATATTTATACTGCAGAAATTTACGTACGTAAATGAAGCCAGAAAATAACAGTATACGCTTTAGTCTTTAGAAATACTGAAATCGTATCTCTGCAGCAAGTGGTATGTTTTATTATTTTCATACAAGAATGAATAGTGGCGCGTTATTATATATTTCTCGTTTTCAATTATCTTCGGTTTAAAACGAACTCTGCGATTCTAAACTATCGCTGTAATGAAACTCATACTTCGACATGGCAGTGTCATTGCCCAGATGTGTGAGTGTGTGTGTGTATTCAATGTGGAGAAGGAATTTTCGCCAGTGTGCCTACGGTAGAAACCGCAAGTAGAGTAAGAGTGGAAAAGAAATAAGTCGCGAAAATTGCGAAGAGAAATGAAAATAAGTGTGAAGTTTTAGAGTGGCTGGATGTAAGCGAAAAGGGCCATGTCATGAGAAGACTGAGAGAATGGGAATCTACAATAGCCAGCTTGCGAATACGAAGCAACTATTATGTATCCTAGCTGTATTTTTAGAATCATACAAAAAGTAACTAAGGAAAATAGATGGACAGCAGTCAAAAGTACATGTAGTTTGTAGTAAATGATCACAAACAAATAAATATTGAGTTCCCAAATAAGAAATTCATAAATACATATAGTACTGATATAGGAAATGCAATGAAGATCAAGGGTTGGTGAAAATGATCATTTAGGAAAGTGAAAGTGGGACGACTCTGCCTGTTTTTGCCATCGCGACGGCTCCGCAACACGTATGCGTGCGGCGGGTTGCCTACTCAATTTACGTCACGGCGTAAAAAAAAAAAACACGCTATTTTCAGTTGTCGACGCGTTTTCTGTCCATTGGACGCGGGAGGAGGCGAAAGTAGATCGGCGACTGCTGAAAATGCTCTCAGGAGTGTTGTAGGCACTTCTGTGACTTCGGTCTTTGCTATTTCATTTTCTTGCTTAGACGCCGATTTGATATCAGTAATGCCCTCAAATTCATTAGATTTGAATCTGCATACACTCTCACCTAGCTATTTGTCGCCTTTCAGATTTGAATTTTATGTAGCGAACACTATTTTTCTGCGGTTTATGACAAAAAAAATTTATACACCTCGCAGCTGTGGAGTTTTAATTTATAATGTGCTGTATTCAGAACGGTGTTATTTGTAATTGTTTCTGTAATGATGAAATCAGTAAAAACTCTTCTTTTTTAGTTTCTAATATTTTAGATCAAACTATTGTAATGGTTTGAACACTTACAGATTTCTACAAGCACTATTACATACAAGTACTTGAGAAGAAGTTGTGTTCCAAATTTAATTTCACCTTCACCAACAATTGATTTAAAACAAAACAATATTTAATTTTCCACACTTCGTAACTTACAAGTAATGTTCTGCCAAGATTATGTTTTCTGAAGTTAACTTATTGTACGTGTCATATCTCAATATGACCTGCATACCTATGGTAAGTAGATAAATTTCATTTATAGAATACGTCTTTACCAACAGTATGTCCAGTGATCATTTGATAAAAATGGAGACATTTGTCAACACAACATCGTTTCACAAGCCGCCTTTGCCCGACCTGTCTTTTCTTATTGGCTGTGCGATCCCCGTTACGAGCGCTATAGTTCGCCCTAACGAGGCGAATGAAAGCCTCCGATTCGGGGCTCTTTCTTGGCGCGAAGTCGCCCCCCCCCCCCACTTGCCCCAGGCCGCCCGTTCGTTTGGGATGGCACGTCCGGCCGGCCGGCGGCGACGGCGGGGCGACCCTCGCGTTCGGGCCTGGAAATAAACGAAGGTTATATAAACTCGTTACTGTGATGTCCCGGCCAACAACGAGACCGGCAATGCCTTTAACGGGCCGAGGGTCGGGGAGAAGACTGCCCGCTTGACACCGTCGCCTCCCTGGCTCCATCACCCCACCTCGCGCAGGCAGCTTTTTTTCTTCTCTTTTCTGTCTCTCCAGCTCTTCTCATTTCGACCTATCGTTCACTTTCTTCTAATTGTTCCCTCCACTCCCACCGTTTTCCTCAATCTATTTATTATCTCCTCTTGTACTCGATGCTTCCTTACATTACCGCACATGTCATTCCTTCGCTTTGAATTGTGTTATCACCTCGTCTCATGTTCCTCGTCCCCCTTTTGTTTCGTGCTATTTCCATCCGCTGGCTCTGTTTTCTTTATTTCGCATCGTATTTTCTAAATATTTTTCTTTCCTTTCTAGACCAATTACTTTCGTACTCCTTTTTTGTAATCGTCACAATCTAGTTTTTTCATACATAAGCGTCCTTTGCTCTTTAGGCACTGCACCTCAACTCTGATTAACAACCGTTCCTTTCACCGTCACCACTTCGTCCAGACTCTCTGCTGCAGTGTCCACCCATTCCCCGATTCTGGTGTCCATTATTCGACTGCTGGGGCGCCCCTCTGCGGGCTCACCATCCCGCGGAGGCTGGAGGCCCATGGGCTCAGCTTCAGATCCATAGCCCCTCTACCGGGGGCACCACTCGATTTCTTGCCTAGGTTTTCTGATCTTATGCCTCTTAACTTCTGGCTACGTTCTTTCAGCATACTAATGTACGATAGACGTATTAGAAGAGAAATTCTTGCCTTTTCAGTTATTTCAACTTTTGATGTATATTTCATATAAGTTCTGATAATTCAAGAGAATAAATACTTTTCGTTTCAGTTATTTACATTTGAATTCGTAATTACTTCGTTAGTCCTTAACATCTAATTTACAGTTTTTGTCAACTATTGTGATGCGAAAATCAGCAATCTTCAGGAAACGAAAAATCAAAATAATAAGATGACATGTATTTTTAAGCAAATTGAAAAGACACGTTCGACTTCTATCAGAAGGGTCATGTCACACGCTGTTTGCCCTATTGAAATATCCTGATGAATATTCAACCATGTTTCCCTTCCAGTGAGCCTTTGGGAGGAGTCATGCCTTAAATCCACACCTAGCTGCAGTCGGTGTGTCTTAAATAAACGCGAGGTTCCTAAAGAGGATGGGTACTCCGAGTTCCCCCTTTCGCTCGAATAGAAGCGACGTGGTTCCTCCGGCGGCGCCGCGGAGCGCCATCTCCTTCCCTAATGGCGACACGGCGCGGCGCGGCGCGAACTGCATTACGACGGCGGGGTCTGCGGTGAGTTTGAGTGCGCTATTAGATTAGGGCGCCGCGCCACGTCCGGCCGCGCGGTCATCCACACACTGAGTGCAGCGACTTCTCCCTCTGCCCCCTCCCTCCTGTAGTGCAGCCGCCCCGCTTTCCCACCCTGGGGCACGCCTGCTTTCTCTGCTCGTCGCCTGCGCCGGCGGAGGTGGACTCTCGAGTGGAGGTTGCTTGCTCCGGAATGTTCCACGTACGTTTGGAAATTCTGTCGTACATAATGTCAAATATTAGTCCCTTTTATTTCGTTCTACGGTTTTAGAAAAATGCTGAACTTCCATGTGTTTAGATAAAAATGTGCTTACTATCGAAATTGCTGTTGATGAGATGATCAGGTTTGATTTAAATTATCCACATTTTGTCATTCAGAAACGCTTTTTGGATCATTGTATAGGGATATTCACAAAAACGGCATATTCGTCATACTTAAAGTTACTTTTATTATTTTTCAAAAGCAGTTCTCATGTTTATTTAATATACTTGGTAATTTCGTAGATAAAAATCTTTTACGATAAGAAATACCAAATGCATAAATACTTAAAACATGAAATGTCAATATTGATATAATATTTCATGAAATTGTTCTTCCTTGAGCGATGGTCTTCACACAAGCGTGCGAAAGTTAATTCGCTATGTAGACTTATTTAATTTGCACCTCCTATCTTCACCGGATCGCTTTAAATTCTCGCTCTTCCCTTTTACCTTTCATAAATACGTTCTGGATAAAAGCCCTAGTCTCATTCCTTTTATTACTCACACAGTCAAAAATTAATTTTAGATAGCGCATGCGTACGATGCTTTGTCAGTAAATGTTCCTCATTTTTTAATACAGAAAATAAAATTTTATGCGCGGAGGGAGGCAAAAGAAATTACAGTTTGCGAGGCGGGTGAGCCGTGCGGCGCCCTGCCGCTAGATAGCGCGCCCGCGCCGCCCACCCCCCCTGGTCGGAAGACGCCGAAACAGGAGGTTCCGCATTAAATTTTCGCATCGGGCGATTTTAATTTCGCAAACGTCTCTGAATAATACGCCCCCGCGCCGCCAGCGGTTGCACGCGCGCCTGGCCGGGCCGGGCCGTCGGCGCTCGCGCGCACGATTTAGAGCCGTGATAAACAACCGTTAGGATTCACTTTGCAAATTGCGGCCGCTGTGTATTATATTCGAGGCCTGGCCGGGCCGCTTCCGGTGCTCGCCCCGCGCGGCCTGCGATGGCTCATTAAGATAATGCAGCCAGGCCGGGCCAGGCCGCGCTGCGAATGTAATCGCGTTTGCGCCTTAAAAACGCCGTCCTCCGCGACGCGATCTGGGAGGAGGATTTTTCCTGCTTCGGAGCACTGCTAAGGTTTGTTCTGGGTGATCGATGAGCCCCAGACCCTTACGTTTGAACGTATTAAGCTCCTTTTATTTATTTATTTTTATTTTATTGTACATTTTCGTATACAGCGAAGTAATGCTTTACAAGAGTGGATACAATTTGTAACCTAATACTAGCAAATATTTGCAAGCCCAATACTAGCGTTTAAAAATTGGGAGAACACTGTCACTGGAGACCTCGAATAGTCAATAATTAAATTTCTTAGAATGAGGTAAAAAATTACGAGTATATTTTGAGGGTAAAAAATGTTGCAGGAAATAGGTACAAAAATCGTGAGCAATAATTTTAGAAATTTAAACTTATATTTGGGAAATCTAGATTTGCGTGATACTTTTTTCGCTCTGTATAAATATAAATAATTTGATGGGTTATCAGAAGGATAAATAAACAGGAACAATAAATTAACATAATTATAAAAACGGACAATAGAATGTGGGGACAGAAAAGAAACCAGGTGAGTGATAATTGAAAAGAATACAAGGAAAGGTCAACATAATTGAGATCTGGGAAAATACAGAATATGTTGATAAATAATGCAGCAAAGGACACGTGAACAAATTCTGTGATGGAGAAAGTAAATTAAGAAAGTTATTACGAAACAAGAACCAAAGAATTAAGATAATGGGTTGAGAGGCGTTTGACTAATCAGGAATTAGATTGTAGTAGGAGCATAATTGCGTGCAGATAAGAGACAGATGAAGGGCGCGCAAGATAAACAAACAAGCAGACGCTGTTCTGACACGGTGTTAGTCGGATGTAGGAGGGGAAGCTATTCAGATACGGGAGGAGCCGGACTGAATTGTTAATTTATGATGGGGGTGTTTTTCACGTAGTTAAGAATATGGGATTTTGAGGCGATAATTTTCGGACCCAGAGAATATTTTACGAGTCAGTAATACTTTTTCTTTATGAGTAACGACTAAGTAAATGTACAATCAAAGAGAATATATACTTGCGTGTGTGGAGGACGTGAATACCATTGGAGTGGACCGACTTCTGTGGAAATGGAGTCGAAATGGAGACTGGACAACGTTCAAGATTGCGGTAGATCTAGAACAGGAAAGTAACAAAACGGCGACATTTTTTTATTTGCCATTGTATGAAGGCCAAGTCTTGTATCAAAGTAAAAATTCTAAATTAGTAATAACGAGGGAAAATTGGCCAGGCATGCAAATGCTAGGGGTTTATAAAGAGTATGATAAGTGATAATAAGGTAATTTATGGGAGAAAAAATGTTTGTAAAAGTTGTTGTCATTTTTAACTAGAATATTTCGATCAATATGTATGTTTCACAGCCTAGTGCAGATGGAAATGTTAATAAACAGAAGTAAGTATTATTATTTCTGTGTAACAAGAAAGAGAGTTCCCAATCCTACGTAAGGAGGAAATAAATTATTTGACGTAAATGTTTCGTCACCGATCATCTGTATAGACGGCCTATCAGACCCACATATATCAATTTTTATTATGGTGGGGCAATCTTGGTACAACCTTTGGACACTTCGTGTGAAATTTGAAATAATAAATTAAGGAGAATTGATAAACAATAAGATATCAGGAACGTTCCCTAGTCAGAATATCCATACCCTAAATGAACAATTGCTCGGTCTTACAGTGTGTAATGTATGCAAAAGGATGTACACTAAGCTCACAATGACTGGAAAGAATTATACTTGTGGATTGAATGTCAGATGATTGTATTCCTTGCAGGTAGAAGTGCAAGAAGAGCATCAATGTACTAATAAATATATCGCAAAAACTTCTTATATCGTAGGAAGTGGTTCACCATTATTTCAGATTGAAGAGAATTGTGATCGTATACAACAGGGGAGATCGTATACAACAGGGGTTTGACTCGGCAAATCTATTATTGTATTTCTAAAATTTTTGTAGTAAAAATGAAGTATTTTCTTGTCCAGTTAATTTTAAAGAAGTTAATGATACAAAAATATACGAGTTTCATATACCATCCTGTGATTGGTATTAACTTACGATGTGAGTAAAATTAATTTTGCAATAAAAATATGTCACGTTCAAAATAAAACAAAAAGTTAATAATCGAATACTTTCAATTTAACAATTTTTTAAATATTCTGAACTTATTTTTCAGAATGATTTACAGAGATGCAGCGAATGTAATCTGTGAGAGTATTTATTAGCCCAAACCACCAATTTTTTATCATCTGCCGTAGCAAATATTATCACTTTACAAAGTATCTGTCTGCTAATCCAAAATCACATCACACTTATTCATTGGAAAGTAAACATTAGTGGTTAAGAGATCATATTATTGGCTTATAACTCGTATTTTATTGTACACATCACTTTTTCCTCATCACTGATGGAGTGAAATCTCTCAAACAAATCAGGATAATTGACATTGCTTCGTGAAACACTATTTGGTTTTATTTTTGGAATATTATACTTATCACAATATTTCTTCTAACTCTACCGATACGAACATTATAGAGTTTCTGTAAGCTGATTCCCTGCAATAATTTTCACAATTTTAAGAAAACTGCATATGTTAAAACTGCTGTTTCAAAACTTCGTAGATATGTCTATTAAAGTGCGCCTCTTTTCATCAACTTTCACACGAGCTTTTGTTCCGTTCATTAATTAATTTTGACGGGTGATAACGTAAACGTTGTGCACTTCGGTGGCGTTTCATCAGATTTTGAGGTTTTGAGGACGCGCACAATTCCCCGGATGGTCATTGTTTGCGCTAATTTTTCAATTATCCGACGAATCGTGTTTGATTATTGCGTTGGGAAGAACATTTTTCACTCTAATCGTTGCGCTAAACGCAGTCCGGAAACGGACAATGCAGTGCGTTCGCCGCAATTGCGTAATAATTTTTCACGTCACCGCAGTATAAATAAAGTTGTGGTGTTTTATTATATCACCATATAGGATTACTGTGCGGTTTTCTTGCGTTTATGATGTTTACAGAACTGTTTAATCTAAGTTTAATCATCTACGTGGTTGGAAGTTGTATTGACTAAATTGAGTTTTGAAACCTTCTTGGCATTAATGTACATTTATTTATTTTTGTCTCAAATTTATCTATGTGATCGACTTATCAGTCTCTTTAAATGATGTGTTCAATGTCTTATTTACACTGTTGTAGAACAGAATTGTCATTAAAATCTTTCAATATTACAATGCCTAGATTACTTAAGCATGTTTCTAAAAACGTTATTGTTATCCAACAACCTTCAATAGTATAGTACATTTATACACATTTTTCCGTTTTTTTACACTAAAATTTGAATGAGGATTTGGTTTTTAGAGTAGCTTTGAGAAATGTGATGTTTTTATTTGTTTAAATAGTCGTAGCACATTTTATTTGAACAGAATATAATTGCAAATAAATTCTTTCAACAGGGATTATATGTCCGTGGAGAGAGAACTCTGCCGTAACAATTTATACTGAAATAGAGATAAAGCAAATGCACAAGCCAGTAGTTCTTCGCCCTAGTCATTAAAGGCGCCGCATGAATCTTAGTAAAATTGTTTTATGTGGCAGTCGTAGGTTAAGCTGGACACCGGCGTTATTGCGCAGCCATCAGCTCGAGGTATGCAGCGCCATCTACCTCCGAGAGAGAGTGTGAGTTCGCGCCCAGAGCGGACGCAGCCGGGATATTAGTACAGCGCGCCAGGAAAGTCTCTCTGCACCAGGTCCATGCAGGGGCTGCCACCGCCGCCCTTTCCACCTTCAGCGTCCTTCCCGACGCTAGTGTTGCATGCGTGCCGCCACTTCGCCCCATCCCTCCACCCCCTGCGCGCTACTTCTGCGCCACCACTCGGACGGTGGGGTGCTACTTGTGGTACCAACATAATTTTTACTTTCTCTCTACCGCTTACGTAGTACAGAGAAAGTTATTTAATGATGAGCAAAAAACCGGCGAAGATCTGGCAAAAAAACCCTCTTAGTACAGTGCCTTGGTATTGAAAAAATGGATAAATACAGTTGCTAAATTTAGGGGGAAAATCCTCTAACATTACGTGAAGTCAGAATACATGTTTTGTGAGTCTTTGATACCGAAAAATTGAATGACGAGCGAACCGACTGTTTTTCCGTCTGTGAAGAACGCGAGCGGCTAAACCGTTCAGCCGTTTTTCTCCATTTTTCTTCAATTTATCTGTCTGATGTCGCGATTCTTTAAATTTAAAACTGATAGTTTAATCTTTTGAGACACTTTACATGACTTTCCTGGGACATTTTCAAAATTTTCAAAAAAATGCCTATATCTTTTCGATGAAATTTTGTTGTTAAATAGTGTGAAGGGACATTTAAGAGAATGAAGAACTCATGTTCGTTGAAAACACTTATTTTTCGAAAATTGCAAAATTTCAATTTTTTTCGCAGTCTTCCTACTACTACAATGTTGAAGGGATTTTTTCTTTAATTAAATCTGTTCGTTAATGTTAAATTTTGAAATAAAGTCATGTATAATTTTTCAAAAATTCTAGTATTTTAAGTGTAATTTTGAGTGAAAGTATGAGCGAGAAAGTGCGTGCTGTTTTAGCACAACTAGTTCTTGATAGAACTCTCATCAGCATGATGCCACTGCGTAGAAACTTTCCTGGCACACTGTACTTGGTCGGTCTACTTGCAGTGGCGCCGCACGCTGGCCTGAAACGTTCTTCGTAGCGGTGCAAACTCATAGCTAATGTATAGAGGGTCCATGGGGATTAACCCGAGTAGTCATGGATTCAAACGTACGTCCGACAGAGCCTGCGGGATGGACAGCTCTGATACTGTAGCAACGAAAATTAGAACAGATTTCTCCTGTAATGCTGTTGGATGGTGTGCACCATTTGTCGTATTTTCGTCACTTCGTGCGCGACGCATCAACGGCTATGTCCAGTATAATATTCAACAAATTAGATTCTTATTATAAATTGTATGCATTAAATAATTCAATTATTTCGTTTATACATGTTTTAACATACTGTTGTTTTGTTTTTCAGTTATTTTACTTAAATAAAACTTAGCCCCCTTGCACTGCGTCAGGGAAAAGACTTAAAAAATATGGTAACATATTAATGTGCATTTTGCGTCAAGGCACTTCAACGAATGGTTCACAAACATATTAAGATTATTAAATTAAATACTTGTTTACATTGATTTACGTGAAATAATACCGCGTTAGACGTACTTTTTTTCTAAAACTAAAGATCAAATGTCGGAAACTCACACATTGATTCCTTATGACCATTCCTGACTCATACCTGGTCGTTATGACGAATAAAGTGGTTGTTTTAGGACACACTGGCTGAGATTTGAGATCTGGGAAAATAAAATATCGTATTTTCACAATTACAAATAACATTTTGCATTTTTCTTTGCATACCTTTGTATTTTTCTCTATTTAATGTATTGAAACCGAATAACAATATGAAGCATTTTAATCTGAAAAATATATGCGCAGGAATTAACGAAACTAAAATGTTATGATCGCTCAATACATTCTGATCAGTAACTGATTTGACAAATCACGGCTACAAACAGCAAATACAAGTAAAACTTAATGACGGAAAAATGACGGGTAAGTGACAGCAACCAGAAATGTAAGGCAATGTTCTCAAGTAACGTTCCTGAGAATCGATGATCGGCAAGGTCAACGAGAAAGGTCGTTGAGCATCGTAGATTCGCAATTTCGGCGAGCATCGTCGACGAGAAACGACGACGAGCAGCAACGATGACAAGCAACGGCGACGCGCGGCGTCGCGACCAACAAACGACTAGAAATGTAAATCAACGACGACACTGATTTGCAACGTTGATAGTGCAGAATTATAGAAACAGTTATTACAGCAGCCGTGAGACAAAACCGCGGGCTGCCTGCAACATACATCGTTCGCTGGCTCATGCGACAGGCCGTTCCTCGCGTAGCGCCTCTCCTCTCCGCGCGCGCGCTGTATTAATGATAAGTAACGCAGCGCCGAGAGGACGTGGCGGCGTCCGGTACTAATGGCCCTGTGGGCGGCACAGTGCGCGGAGGCCGAAAGGGGAGACCGGGAGAGGGGACTCAGGCCATCAATGGATGTCATTGCAGTGCCTCGGACGGGGAGGTCCTAGTTCCAATCCCCACGGTGGCAGGATTTTTTACTTTAGCTTGTTAGCTAGGTCGAATTCAGTCGCTGATTAGAGGATAATTCTAGAGGCTGGATGTTTTGGTCAATAGTTCTCAGGTTAACACCAAACGAATGCCGCAACAGTACCCTAATAAACGGGTCACGGATCACGCGCGATCTTTCGTTCCTCTTTCTTGTTCTATCTTCACCCTTTACGTACAGACAATCACATTAACATGCACTACACTAACACAAATGCCGGGAGACCGGTCCGGAGCTTAGAGCTTGCCCCGGCTGGAGTGATAGCCCGCTGGTGTGAGATACCTAGTTGGAGAAAATCTCGCTAGCGGACGGTTGGTCGGCGCCGTATCTCGCCATTCAGCGGGCGAAGACCACCGCCATCTTCTGAGGAACAATGCACTACACTTACGGGGCTAACGACCGTAGCAGTTGATGCACCCTGAAAAATAAACCATCATGGAATCAACTGAAATGAGAGCTTGTGTTAGAACGTGGCAGCGTGAAGCAGCGCGCGGGAAGCGAAATATTTAGTCTTTAAGTGCATAGGATTGGGCGTGATTAATTTGAACGTAATACAAATGGATAAATGAGAAAGTGCAACTTGACCGCAAGAACGTTTACACGCAGCACTGATATTTTTGTCCGGAATGTTGGCAATATAAGAATTGATATTGGTTAATTGATCAACTAGTTACAATTTTATAAAAATTACAGGATCGGAATCATAGAAATTCCGTAAATGTAGTAAAGTGATATCACCTAGGATTTTTTGCGTTTTTTTCTCATTTACTTTTATAAACTTTTCTTACAGAAGTAAAGTTAACGTCTTTATACATGAAAGTATAATTTCATTCATGACGTTTGAAAAACAAATAAACTAAAATATTTTAAAAAATATAATATTAGAAAAATGTATTCGTTTTCTATTTGCTTAATTTTATCGAATTAAGTATGAAAGATTTCATTGTTACATGGGTTATCTGGTAACACTAGAGTAATTTCTTGTAAGAGACTTATTTTGCAACTAGTATGTGTCTATTCCATCATTACGTACCATTCTTGTTTACACAACGTTTACACATTAGTACACCGCGACCACTTAGAACGCCTCTACTTGGGGAGTAGTAATACGTATTGTTTAGTACTGAAAGCAATACTATACAGTATGGCTTTTAGACATTGTAGCTTGTGTTATGTGCTAGACGGTGAATATTGCAATGAAGGCTAGAGTTGTGTGGACTACATATCACTCCGTTGACGACGTATATCATTCGTTGAGTGCACAGATATTCTGTTCTGTTTTCATCATTGTGACTCATTAATTGTGAACGTTACAGAAATGCTTAAACACCGCAATCTCTAAGGCAATTCGACTCAAACTAAAAATAACTTAATTATTTTGTATTATTGGAAATATATTTATAAAACCTATTTTTTAAATAAAATATTAAAAATTAAATAACGTTCGTGATCAGTGTTCTTAACGCACGAGGCTTTATCTTTAGAAAGTTCAAACATAATCTATCTGATAAAAGTGATTCCATTTTCAAAGATTTTAGATACAAACAGACCTAACAATGATTAATATGTGAAGAGAGGCATTAATATATAATTTTTTTATTTTTAGGGAGAGAAATGAAGCGTAGATCTAAAATCCTATCCATTGACGCAACAGAACTTTGTGTACATTGACTACTGTCAAAGCACTGTGCTGAGCTGCAGATATAACTGTTTTCCGTCAATCAAAATTTCAGAGACGAATTAATGACGGCTCCTAACGAGAACTCGTGAACTCGTATGAAGGCTACTTTTGAAGCCAGAAAGATTAACACCCCCTCAGTTCTACGTTGTGTTGCATATATTATCTTCTGCTTTAGAACTGCAACAATTTAATATCCTGTACATACATCTCTAACTGTTGCTTTCACAGTACTTCAACCTAGGACTGGAGAAACGAACATCCATGTCAGAAGCGTATGAAGCAGTTACCAAATTTGAGGAGAAGAGGGCTGGATGATCTTCCATATATGTGAAGGTGATTTTCACTATGTCATGTAGTTGTTGGGTTCTTAAACCATCACGTGTACCGTAAACATCGTTATAGTAATACAAATTCAATCATTCATTACACTGGCCAACAAGGAAAATCTTTCCGGCTTGAAGTTAGACATTTCTGATTGATTTGACGATGTAACAATGAAAATGGCATTCAAAACTTGCAGTTATATGTAGTACATATAAATTATGAAAAAGGTTTACAACATTTAACGCCTGGAAATTGTGTTGTCACATCTGAGCATAGCAGTGATGAGTTATCGGTAATTTGTATTACCTTAATAACTTCATGGCTGCATGGCATGTCCCAAAACAGAAGCAAACTGTATAATACTACTACATTTCATTACATTTGATCACGTGTAGACGGTATGCCTGTACTACTCTTTTCAGAAAAGTACACACAACAGTCAGATGTAGACGAAGACTGTGAAAGAGAGAAATCACCTCATCCTTCATCTTCAAACTTCACTTGCTACATCAGCTGGACTCTTCCCCCGACAACTGCGGCGCTGTAAGAGACGAACATTGATAGCGATTTCATCAGAACATTTTGCAAATGGAACGAATTGTAGGGGGAATAGACCACACTGTTCTGCGTGAAGTGGAAGGCAAAGGTAAACCACACCTACGCTTACCTTCTAAGGAAAAGGGGGAACATTTTCCCTTGCGTACGCTGGGTAATGAGAAGGGATGCGCGCGCACACAGGCACACACGCACTTCCGCACGCACGCCCACAAACGCCCACAAACGCCCAAACACACGAGCGGAGCGATCTCGAGTGGACTAACGTGGATTACACGAAGTTGGCGCGAGGCCGTTGCGCGGTTTGGGCGCGTGGGGCGCGCAGCGCGGCGGCGGTGCGGTCCCGGCGCTGGCCCGCTGCGGTCTCGCCGGGGCTCGGCTTCTCCCGTCTGCGCGCGGCGGAATTAGCGAATGGCTTCCCGGTCAAAGGAGACGCGCGACAGGGGGAGCATTGGACCGGCGGGGGATTAAGAGATGCGTGGCCGCCAATTAAAATGATTACTTACCCCAGTGGGGCTCGGGAATGATTGTAGTTGCTTTCCATGCCTGGTGGAGGCGGCGATTTGATGAGAATATGAGCATTTCGTTGCTTTGCTTTTAGTTTTTAAAGTTTTAGAGTATTAAGAAACAAAAAAACCCATATCATTTGATCTTTGTACCGCAGATGTACTAGGCTTGTAGTATGGAATTGGAAAGTAAGAAGTCTCCGTAATGTTCAAGGAACGGTTTGTGGCATTGTGGTAGTTATATTACAGACATTTTAAAACAATGTTGACCCTTTCAAAGAACTTCCAGGTGAGAGCTCGGATAAATATAATATTTACAAGCAAATGGGATTTAATGAGAGGCTTCCAGCACCATCTAATTTGGAAGTAAAACATTACAAATGTTATTCGCATGAAATTGCTTTCGATATGAAAAAAACTCGTCGATTGTGTATATGTTGAAGCTGTGAAATATTCGTTAGATACGTTGGGAGATAAATTAGCAGGTACTGCAAAGAACGTCGATAATTTTTCATCAGACAAGATTCTTCTAGAAAAGAAACGACCCACAATTGACAAAGATTTTTACTTGGAGAAATAATCAACGAGTATTGAAGAGATTCTCATGGTTACCTCTGCCCAGACGAAATCAAATGTTTCGTTCGAATTTCGTCGTTTTTTCTGTATGTTAGACTGCAGAAAGGTTGCCTGGCACACCCTGAATCGAACCTTGAATACGCTCAACACATTCTATACTGAGCTTTCTGCGCCTCTGATGACAAGGCGAGCTCGTGGCGTCTAAAATGGAAATCGTTGGATTCTAAGAATTTTGACAATGTTCACCCATGTCCACACATGAGGAGCTGCCCAGGAACTGATGCGATCTTTCGGTGACGCTCCGAATTAACAGGAAGCAGTTGACAATCTACGTCAAGGAACTTTGTCAATGTGTCAACAGTATACATTGCACCATTGGTAATAAATATTGTTTATGAGTACTTCTTTTCTTACGGGTCATTATTTTATTAGAATCCAATGTACCCGGATATAGATTGTCCTCGAACACTTATTAGGCGCCTCAAAATGAATACTTCATTAAGAAGAAATGAGTTTCCGATTCGCCTGCCAGTTTTCGTTAAAACCATTCCAACACTTTTTGTTTGTTTTAAAATTTTGGGTGGAGTGATTGACTGGTGATTTTGGTCACCTATACTACGGTCATTAATCCCGTTAGCGTAGTGAATATTTTTATCACGGATTGAATTGAATTGAATTAATGCCTTATTTTACGTGGCGAGACTCAGGCCATTAGGCCTGCTCTTCCGTCTGACCACGTAAATTTCGCTACGCTCCTTTCACCAACTAGCAGAGAAAGGAGGTATTTCTTAGGCGAGAAACAGGCGATTTGAATTTAGCTCAGAGGCGTCATTTAGGCTTGAGGATCTTTTACATGCAAGTGCTACTAACATGGGACAGCCGGCTTTACTTCCCCTCCGAAGGAAGGCGTACGAAGGATTTTGTCGCCCTGAAAAATCCACGGCTTCGATCGGGTTTGAACCCGCCAACTTGGGTACAACAGTCCGAAACGCTAACCGTTACACCATCGCCGCCGCACGGATGACGGCGATGTTCTTCCCCTCCTCGATGGTGAAATCCGACGCTGACCTGCACGTCAGCTTGCAGGATTATCCCACCAGCGGGGCACCGACACAGCCGGAACAAGCTCTGAGCTCCCCACAGATCCCCCGGCGTGAGAGGTAATGCAATGCACGGAAGTGTAAGTGTATGTGAATGAGGGGACATGACAGTACAAGGAAGAGGAAGGGCCTATCGCGCTTGGTTCGTGACCCACTTGTTATAATAACCTGTAAGAGCACTGTGATAAACTGTAATATTATTGCCTTCCAAGCGACATCATTTGGCAGACTCCAATTTCTCTTGACATTCGTAGATTTCTAGTACTATTAATTATTAGACATTGCTAATTTCATTAATAATAATAATAATAATAATAATAATAATAATAATAATAATAATAATAATAATAATTGACAGCGTTCTATTAGATTGACAGAGCGCGATGATTGATTGAGGTCGAACAATGCGAGCAGCTGAAGGAAGTCCCATCACCACTCGTCTATTCTCTGGAAGCAGATAAATCACGGAGCCGTCGTTGAGCGCGACCTCTCCGCGCCGCCGCCGCCGCCGCCGCCGCCGCCGCCGCCTCCCGCGGGGCAGAGTGCGAGTCGCCGCGGGCGCCCAGCACGGCGCGGCGGTGCCTGCGCGGGCGGGCGGCGCGTGCGGCGCGGGGCGACCGCCCAGGTCGATACTCGGCAGCGCCGCCCCCCCCCTACACCGCTCCGCGGCCGTCCGCCCGTGCAACTCGGCGCAGGAGACGTCGTCGTCGACGACGACGACGACGGAAGCGCGGAGACGGAAAGGACGGAGAGGGCCGGGCTGAATGTGCGCTATGAGTTCTTGGTCAAGGAATGGACGCTAGCTGGGAGGACTAAAAATAAACTGGGGCAGATGCAGAAGGTATTTCTGGTGGGGGGGAGAATTCACTTGAGGATGACCGCCTGAGATGCCTCACAGAATCGACTGTTGTCACCACAGTGTCTGGCGAGGAGGTTCTAGTCTCAATAGTGCCGGATTTTTGTCACTAACTAGATGGCTAGGTCGATTTTAGCCGCTGTCTGGCTTCTAGTTCCGGTTGCTCAAGTTGGTAGTTTTCCATAGTGATTTCTCCTACAAAAATTAGGCGAATGCCAGAGCAGTACCTTAATAAACGGGCCACGAATCGTGCGCGTTCTTCCCTTTTTCATACTTGTACCAGACTTTTACCTTATACATACACACGCATACACACACGCGAGCGCGCGCGCACTACAATACATGTGAGATCATTCGGGGCTTGTGAGGGCTTGTGCCAGCTGAAGCGATGACCCTGGAGAGGAAAACCCGAGATCGGTGCCGGATCTATTGTTACAACGGGAAGGAACACCGCCAAGGACATAACATAAACAACATGTACATGACTAATGACCATAGTAGTAGACCCACCCCAAAACAGAAAATAATCAACCAAATAATCAAAACTTTTGACCGCTCCCAGCCACGAATTCATTCGAGGAAAACAATACTTTAAATGGAGTAAGCAACGCTACATTTGCAAACGCAGAGAAAAGAGATATATTTTGGGGTATATTTGGAAAGGAAAGTCAATTTATGCGAACTCTTTAGACCCAGTATTTTTCAGGAATACCACCGAAGATAAATTTGCCTAAAAATGGAGAACGACTAAAAAAGTTTATAGAAGAATTTCAAAGTGTACTTTGATTCATCAGATAAAGAGGAATGGGAAGAGAGGCAGATAAAACGAATGGCCTGATGAAAGTAACTAGGCATTCTTTAGACTTGTAGATATGAACGCTGACATTGGCAAATCGTTGGACAAATATTTATGAAAGGCAGAGAAAAAAACAGTTCATTTGATATCATCAATTTCATTAAAATAATTGATAAAGAATATCGAATTCACAAATTAATATTCATCAGATGTTTTAGTGTTCCTCCTTTTGTTTTGGGTACGAGATTAAGGCTTACTAGAGACGAGTTAGGCACCAAAATTATGAATACCGAAGAATGAAGTTCACTTCACACTTTAAAAACTGAAAGTTTTCTGTAGCTTCTTGATGTTAACATAGACCATTCTTTAGGTAGATTGATGGAAGGAAAATAGACAAGTTTTTCTTTATCGCTCTGTGTTGTGTAGGTCGCTGAATCCGAATTTCGGCTTTGCCACCTAGTTAAAATATTTTTTAGTTAATTGCTAAAATGCTCTGTTTACAGTTTTTTGCTTATAAGTCGAAAACGATGCGCATTTAATAAAATACATTTCTTTCCAAAAGTAAATTAAAATAAATTTCCTTCGATGTATGTTTGATAGATCTTTTTGGTCACACGAATGGTTTAGACGCTAGAGCATAGCAAAATTGCACAAAAATTCATAAAAATGTGTCAAAGCCGTTGTGCCTTATAACTTGATAGGTTCGTACTTAAAAAAGGGTTATGAGAGAAATAAAATATGAAATGAAACTACCTTCAAATTATGTTCCCTCCAGTGTTTCCGTTACGTTCCGCTACGGAATAACAGAGGGAACGTAATCTGAAAGAAATTTAATTTTGACTGGTCACTCAAGAATGAAAGTTTGGCGGATGTATGATTTTTTTCTCTATCATTCTTTACTATGGAGGGGGGAGTTCTAAATTGGAATTTGAACTTTGTCATCACGTAGATGTTGAGAAAACTGAAAAAAGCTGCAGATTGAATGCCTTTTATTTTTGTTTATAAACGTTTTTAAATATGTATTTTCGGAGTGTTTTTAATAGTAAACTGACGTGACATCAAAAGACTGGCATGGTCGCTGTCAAGCAATATAAATGGTACTAGCTTTAGCATTAGGGAACTAGCGATACTAGCATTAGGGAAGCTAAATGAGCAATTTAAATCTTGGAAAGCGAAACGAACGATGAGCGTTGTGGCTCCGTCGTTAAGAGAAATTTTCCCAGATGCTGGCGCCATGACCCTTTTGTCGGAGAAGCCGCAGGTGCATCCGGGCGCAGAGGTGTGGCCCGTTCCTCCGGTCGCAAGCGTGCTGAGGCCCTGCAGCACCGAGGCGCTCAGCGCAGCACAGCGCAGTGGCGCGACTCGCTCAGGCGGCAGGGCGGGGCTCTTGTGAGGGCGCTGGCGGGGACGGGGGCGGGGGCGGGGGCGCACGCGTGGCGGGGGCGCACGCGTGGCGCGCTGGCGTACGTAATGGCCTGCGTAACGCCCGACACCACACACCGAGGGAGCAACAGCGCAGTGGCAGATGCGGGAGCGGTGGGCCGCCTGCGTTGTTGGAGGTGGGAAAAGCGATGGCGGTGGCGGTGATGGCGGAGACGAAGGCGGACGCAAAGGTGAAGTCGAAAGTGGAAGCGGTGGTGAAAACGGGGCTGGAGACGAAAGTGAAGTCGAAGGCAGGGGCACGGGAAAAGATAAAGGAGAACGATAATGAGGAGAAAAATGCGGGGGTAAGGGAGAAGAGAAGGGGAGGAGAATGAGGAGGCGAAGGCGGTAGCGAAGGTTGTGGCGAAACGGGGGCGGTGGCGAAGGTGGAGGCGAAGGTGGAGGCAGAGGCGAAGGCGGTGGCGAAAATGGAGGAAGATGAGGGGGCGAAGGCGAAGGTAGAAGAGAAGGCCGATGCGGAGGTGGAGGGCGTGGTCTGGTCCGGAGGCGGCCGCGAGGCTGTCGGTGGAGCGTCGTGCGCGGTTTCCTCTGCGATTGGCAGCCGGATGAGTAGCAAGGGCGCGCGCTCGTGCGTGCAATGTGTGCGCCACCCGCGCAGCCCAGGGGCTGTGCGAGGCTGGGCAACTCAGACGCGGGCAACGGCGAGGAATTGTCGCCTCGTTGGTGCAATACTGCCCGGTCGTAACCCTTTAGTAGGGCGCGTTGTTTTCACTAGGTTCTGCTGATTTGTGGAACGACGTTAATGCCTGGGTTTCCTGTTTCTGTTCTAGTGGTGAATTAGTGCTGTGCTTATATTGTTTTCTTAATTGCTAACGTATTATACATTACAACAAATTGATGTTAGCTTTCGACTTAAGACACTACCAATTTTAAATATGCAATGCGACCCAGGCGTCTCCAGTTCCAAGTTGGCGGGTTGATCACCTCGACAGGGAAAAGGCTACTCTTTTCCGCTCCCAAGGCTTCTGCCGAAAACAGGTGCTGGAAGGCTGGAAGTATTTGGTTTTTGCGCCCGCGGCTCGGGACCTCTGGGAAGAGAGGATTCTGCCCGGAAAATTCCACTGTGCGTGCAAACAGCGCGCCCCGGAGACCCGGGATCGTACAAAAGTTACGCAAAATGATAGCGCGTGCATAACAATAGCTTATGAATACGTTGTACGAGTGCGCCCTCGCCGCTTCCCCGTTCGCTGTCGTGTTTGCTTTCTTGCTTTGCCGGTTGTGGTGGACGGAGGAGATCCATTCAATGTCGGAAAGGTAAAGAGAATTTGGTAATTTCACGTTGTGTGCATAACAGGATGAACGCGCAGAGATAATTTCTGTCCCTAAACGAAATACGAACTCAATAACGGATGCTGTTATTGATTCTGGGCCTCGGACTCTTTCATAGGATATTGTATCAATAATACGTTGAGTGAATCACTGTGCGAGAGGAATAATGGAATTGAAAAGAAGCGAGAGAAAATCCCTTTGTTATTTCCTAATAAAGGACTTTGCGAAGTTAAAGTATGTCAGTATTGATTAACGTTGATAATAAACTTTTCATTTTTAACTTTGTTTTTGTTTGTGTCCGTGATAATAGTCATAATTTCGTTTGATATTTTTGAAGCACAGTATTTACGTACATTTGTTGCAAGGGAATATTGCAGTAATGCAAATATTTGATCACTGTCATTTAAACTAACAAAAGCGATTCAGCGCCAACCACCAACCTCACTAGTTGTGAAGCGATAAATAATAATACAAATTTTGTTTGTTTTCAAATATCAAATTTTACTGGATGGTAGCAAATATCACTATACCTATTTCACTGCTGGAGAAAGGAATAAGAACAAGAGATTACGCATTTTCAGATTGACATTTTACGGTAATAAACATTTCAGTTTTATACTCTAATTAACAAAAGTACTAGAAACGTAATTGTATTTAAATTATCTTCATATTCTTACAGCATGTTGTATGATTGACCACGTAGGTAATTATGATTACGATAATAAATTTTTCAACGAGCATATATTGATGGCTTTTACTCACGACTTAATGTTTTTGAAACGAACGACGTAGGAACAATTGTCATAATTTCTATAAGTGAAAAATAGCTTTTGTACGCAAGTAGAATACTATACTTTCTCTACAACTTGAAGTAGAAATTTTCAGCACTGGTTTGATGACTCGTTTTTGCCGTTTCAGACTCGTATTGTCGAGACAAAACCAATGAAAAAATTATAATTTAGCGTCTGGTCCACTATTCACGGATAGGGATTGTTCTTGCTAATTTTATTCAATTATATCTGAAAATACATATTGAGAAAGCTATTTCTTTTCCTTAGATTGTCCTCTATTAGGGGGAGATTGGATCAAATTTCAACATATTTTAATGTTTTATTAGAATTAATTGAATATTTTTTCAACTGATGTTGAAGAACTCTAACTTTTTTACGTTAATAAAAGATTAATATTTTTAAACTGACGTTTCTATAATGTTTCTCTTTTTTAAAACAAATTAACCAAAACTATTTACATTTTAGGTATGAAAATTAGTTAATCCAAAATTAATAATAAAATTACTTCTGCTCCAAGCCAAAAACGCCGACTATGATTGCTTATGGTCCTTCTTTGTTATTTCTGGTAATAATTGAAGCATTCTTGAACTTGTAACTTCCAAAATTACAAATGGCGAACATATTTCATTCTCATTGTCTTTGCTTTCAAGATTTCAAGATTTCCAGTAAATAAATAGTACGAAATGGAATGAGAAATAACAGAAATGTGCACATAAATCTGCAAAATTATTCACTTCTTAGCTTACGTTCAAAAGAAGTGCGAATTTTAAAAGAAAATGTAATTCAGCCTGCGTATTCCGAAAATTCTAGGAACGTGGTTAGTCAACAGGTCGGTAATTCCAAATACGAATTCACTGGGTGTGTAACCTATTTCATTCGTCGATTAAATATATATCAGGGATACACACATTATTGTAGAGAAATATAAAAAAAATAATAGGTATATTTTTTTTTAATACTTCAAATCGAAAAAAATGAAATAAAAGTTGATATGTTTTTGACAGTTTGACTCATGTAAGACAGTAATTATTAAAAAACTAGTGGAGTGAAAGGGCTAGTAGACAACAAATAAAATACTTTACACCAAAGTAGGTAACACTACAGCAAATTAGTTGTTTTAACAAAACGTCTTCACCAATTCTACTAAACATAAACATAGTGAACAAAACTTTTTTATGTACCAAGAACAACAAACAACTTGTTGATCCATATCGCAACACATGAATGGCAAGTATTTACTTGCGGGTGGCTTTTTCCGTGGAGATGTGCTGCCGCATGGCCTCTCCTGTGATGTAAGCAGTGACGTATTCAGAATTATAGTTTAGTCGGTAGGCACAGTATCAGAATAGGTGGACTTCATTTCATTTCATACTTCATTTCTCAAATTAAAAATATGAAATGTTAGTGACGTCCGTAAATAAACAAAATCCTAATTTTGACTGTTCAGTGTGCTGCCCCGGGCCAGCCCTTGACAGCTGTCTGGCAAAAGGGGAGTGTCACCCAGGGCCCACGGCAGACGAAACTTTGACCCGAAATCATGCATTTGAGCAGTCCTGTTTTAACTCTTCTGCTTTGCACTTTAAAAGAATTCTCATAAAAATCTTAACTCGACATCTAGAAAAAAAGAAAATTGAAATAAAAAAATCATTGTTCGCCAGAAGTATCGTCGCAAACTTGAGGTAGGAGAACTGTCGCATTTCGCTCTATATTTGAAAGAGAGCGGCTGTGGCGGCACCCAAGGACAATGCAGCCCAAAAATACGAGGGTGCGCGGGCACGTCCCGCCACGCAAGCACCGCTTCTATTTAGGGAAGCTCGCGCCGCCCCTGCCTGCGTGCACATGCCTCCTGCGTCGCGCTTCCAGCGTGGCGCCTTCGCCGCCCGCCACCGTCGGTCCAACTCCATCGTCACCACCTCCATCGACCTCCTACCGGCGCCTCGTCTTCATCAACCTGCCTCGTCGCCCCGCCTCCGTCGCGCTTCTACCGTTGCCCGTTTTCAGTACCCCCACTATCGTCGCTCCGCCAACAAATCCCCGACACCATCGCCGCGGCACCATCGCCTCGCCACCATCGTCCCGCCATCATCTATCAGTCACCATCGCCTCGCCTCCATCGCCCCGCTGCCATCACCCCGCCGCCATCGCCCCGCCACCATCGCCCCAACACCATCGCCTCGCCATCATAGCCCTGCCACCATCGCCCCGCCACCATCGCCCGGTTGCCATTTCGCCATCGCCATCGCCATCGCCCTGCCGCCATCGCCGCGCCTCCGTCGCCCCGCCTCCATCGCCCCGCCTCCATCGCCCCGCCTCCATCGCCCCGCCTCCATCGCCCCGCCTCCATGCCCCGCCTCCATCGCCCCGCCTCCATCGCCCCGCCTCCATCGCCCCGCCTCCATCGCCCCGCCTCCATCGCCCCGCCTCCATCGCCCCGCCTCCATCGCCCCGCCTCCATCGCCCCGCCTCCATCGCCCCGCCTCCATCGCCCCGCCTCCATCGCCCCGCCTCCATCGCCCCGCCTCCATCGCCCCGCCTCCATCGCCCCGCCTCCATCGCCCCGCCTCCATCGCCCCGCCTCCATCGCCCCGCCTCCATCGCCCCGCCTCCATCGCCCCGCCTCCATCGCCCCGCCTCCATCGCCCCGCCTCCATCGCCCCGCCTCCATTGTCCCGCCTCCATCGCCCCGTCTCCATCGCCCCGCCGCCAACGCCCCGCCACCATCACCCTACGACCGTCATCCCGCCATCATCGCCCAGCTACGATCGCGCCGCCACCATCGCAACGGCTTCATCACCCTGCTTCTGTCGGCCTGAGTTAATCGTCCTAGCATCATACACAACCACTTCCATGGAATCTCCACTTCTGTCCGGCCTCCGTCATGCCGCCCCAACGCCTCTCCTCCATCATCCCGCCACCGTCAGGCCGACTCCATTGCCCCAACTTGCATCGCCATCACCTACTTGAGCTATCCTTCGTCACTGCACATCTGTTCCCTTCACTTCCATCGCTCTGTCGTCTCTTTCACTCTCTCCCTCTCGAATACTCTAACATCCTCCCCCGCAACCTTTTTTTGGAATTTTCCTTGTATCACTGGCGCGGCTAGTTTTCCTGTTTTCGCACGTTTTTCTGTCTTGTTCGCAGATATTTTCGTTTCTCAAATGTTTCGTTTTCGGTAAAACTGTGTGGATAACTCATTCGCCTCGATATATTCAACATTGCCATCTGGAGCCTCTTTTCTGCAGTTTTATTCACGATGAGGCTGAAGACCTAATTTCGCAGAGACCTCTTTTCAGATATCCTCCTTACGCACAATCTCATGTGCGCTTTTGGAGTTCTTATAAAACTTGTATCCAATCGAGAGTGCCAATCTTTTTCTTCCGTTCCATTCGATTATTTAGTTCTCTGTTACTCCTTACTATTGTCTCATTATCCCCGATTCCGCCTCGTTCCACTTATATTTGAACAATTATCGTATTACGCATAGGGTAGTCTTTTTTCCAATGCAAATGTAGAACAGCAATTAATGTATTAGGGACGGATCTCATCTGTTAGTACAGTAAATGCGTACTCTTAGAACTGCAGCCCGCTATTTACGTCAAGCATTTACAGTCGAGCATTTTTTCTGCTTTAAACCTACCCGTAAGTGAACTCTTCCTCAACTGTGAATTCCGCCATCATTCTTTCCGCGCGTCTTCCCCTCCCCTCCCCCTCCCCCTGCTCTACTTGTGATTCTTCCCCTCCACCACCGCTTTCCCCTCCCCTCAGCCGTCACAAGGCATCACCTCGCGCCTCCCTCCGACAGCTCGTCTCCCCCACCGCTTCGACGGGTGGGGTGGGAGGGGAGGTGCTGGGAGATATTCCTTTGTGAGGTCGAAAATTCGTTAACGCAAGGAAAAGTGTCAAACACTCGAATCGGCCTCTTGCCATCGGCCGCTTTTCGGGTCGCGACGCGGGCTTCTTCCTCTCTACCTGCTCTTCATTCTGCTGCTGCACCAGACCGATTACCCCCGACGGCGGCGGCGGCGGCGGCGGCGGCGGCGGCGGCGGAGCGGGGCGGTGGCCTCGTTTCCGCCCCCGGGGGCGGCGCCGTAAGAGGAGGGACTGGCGGGGAAGCGGTAACGACTGCAGCGGGGAGGCAGGGCCGCGCGCCGACGGCTGGAAGTGTGTCGCCGGCGAGACGAGCGGAGTCGGAGGTTTTCTTAAAGGAAGCACTCGACGAGGAATCTGTTCGCAACTCGTTTTCAGATTGCGAGTGTTGTCAGCGGGCGGTTCTCTCCAATGGCGTAGGGAAGGTGTACATGAAAGGAATAAATACTGATAATGTGTCTCTTTACAGGCAAAGAAATTGGGCTGTATTGTCATTCAGAGTAACGCTTTCCAGAATGGGAGTACACCGGTTTGTCATTGAGATTCAGGTCGGAGAGTTTGGTTGTGACGATACATACGCCAGTGATACGTGATTTGAATATCGTTTAATGAACGTTTACGCATATTAATGACTGGAAATGATGGTATTGAAAATAACAACAAAGAACTCAATTGCTATTCAGAACATTTTATCGTCTTTCTGTGCGTGTTACAATGTTTAAAGACGTATATTTATGATATTCTGTTTGACATATTTTATTAACGCATTTAAAGTCGTGTTGTTCAGTAAAATACAATAAATCAGTGACATAGAAGAGAAAGAAACGAATGGTATGATGAAAGGTGAATTTTCAGATGCTTACCAAGCAGAAAGAAATGTAGGGAAAAGCAGAGGCAAAGAAACAAAACAAATCCAATCGTGCTGCAGGTGCTGAGGTAAGCAGACGCATGCGCACTGATCGAAAGAAACCCGAGCCGCCAAAAGAGCCAGGACGGACGCAAGGGTGGGGGGCGTTGTGAAGAGCGGAAAAGAGACAGTCAAAAGAAGGCGCTGACAGGGGGTGGGGGCGGAACGGGAGGGGAAGAGAGGATCCTCCTCTTTCCCCGCTTCACCGAATCCCCTCCACTCCACCGCCCCGCCGTTCCACGACTGCGCTATCTCCATCAACTAAGGCACCCCAAGCACCCTCTCGAACTGCTCTCCCCTCCCCTCCCTTCCCCTCTCGCCGTCACCAGTCCTTCTCAGACATCGACTGTGTGTTTTTTCGCTTCGAAAGAAGAACTCTGCGCCGTCCTCGGCATACACGGAGCAACCATTCCAGAAGAGCGGCAACGTTTTCACGAGAATATTTCTCCCGAGTATATGAAGCGTGTTTTACGTTCGATTAATTCCCAAATCGAACGTTCTGTGTCGAAACAATTGACGTATGCCGGTTGAGAGCAGGGAATTTGTTGGTGCGAATAAAAAAAACATGCGGGAAGCAGTGTCACGTGACTGGATCGAGGGGGAAACCATGAGGATTGGGTATCGAGTTGTAACCAATCAAATCCAAAAAGTACAATAGCTTTTCAGAAAAGAAATTTGAAGCCTGTGCTAGAAAATGAAACGAATAAGTAAATAGTTATAAAAATCACTTTATTTTTTGTATGTATACATACGTATACGCACCCTTTAATTCATGTAAATGAAAGTATACAACATTCATGAATAACACAAGTTCCACAGCATTCCTTGCATCAGTAAACCAAAATTGTAAAATGTATTTACCTAATATTATGAATATATGATTTTGAACGACTTTAAAGATAAATGTATAAAGATTAATGTGATCCACCACAATTATTCTGAAGAAGTTGTACATCGCAATCACTTAGTATGCATTTGTTTCGGTTAAGAGATATTCAATCGCCGCTTTCACAACCTTCGTTGGGAAATGTCAGAATCCAGATTGAACCGCGCCATTTTGAAAGTAAAACTATTTGTCTCAGGGTCAGTCATCAATCTAAGGTCTCAATTTTTATATTGCCTTATTTCTACAAACCACGATAAACCAAAAATATTACAACCCATTATCAAAACGGAAACCTTTAAACTGATATGAAAGTACCATCTTCTGGGTCCTGTCAGTAACGTTTGATAACATTTGCTTGAACTTATATAACACCTCCAGAAGATGAGGTCAATATTTTTTCAACTTCTTTCCTTTTCATTTCGAGATGCATTCATTAGAAATTGAACTCTGTAAATGAAGTCAACCTTGTACGAATCTATCAATTATAGATGCTGTTCTAATCATAATTCCTGACAATTAATTGTTCAACAAATCCCTCTATTCCTTTCCTTTCACCCTGAACCCATGCTCTTTATTTTCATTCATTACTTGCTCATAAATTGAAACGTGTCCATATCAATTCTCATACTTAGACTCATGAAACAATTGAACTTGCTATAAGGTGTAACATGGAAATCATAAAGTTTATTGATAATGTGTTATTCGTTTTCTGTAGTTAGCGTTTACGTGCGTACGCGAGTGCGTGCACTCAGATTGCGGCCTCCAAAGATGGCGCTGGCGTCGTCCCCTGCTCCGGAAACCCGATGCAGAGGAGGGAAATCCGTTTTTTTTGCGACGCCTCAACGTCCCTGCGGTTCCTAAACGAGCAAACGGAATTGCGCTGAAATGGGCGTTTTAAAACTCCATTACCCATGGGGAGTACGCCGGGAAAATTGTCTCCGTGTATGAAACGCGCACGTGATAGGCGATCAAGCCACCATTTTAGATTGAGTGAAGGCGGAAGCTTTGTTCGTTATATATGGAGTGTTTTTATTAAACGGATAAACCTGCAATTTTGTTACACAGATCAAATAATTCCCAAGGTATGTTCATTATTTGATGTCCTGGTTGGAAATATCGAAATTTTGTTTCCTCGGTTTATATTTAATTTGTATTCGTTTTCAATAAATCGAAAAGTGCAAGATTAATTTTTGGAGAGTAATGTTGAACAATATTAATTTGACAAATATAAGAAAATTCTTGTAAAAACTGAAAATATCAAAGGTAATAGACCAATACGTATACAATTTCCGATAATTTCGTGAATTGGAAAGTGATGAGGGAATTTGCCTGAAATTTTTCTTTTCACCAGTGATCTTTAATAAGATATTATCCAAATAATGTCCATCGGAATTTCGGAATTCCGGAATTTCGGAATTCATTAATTAAAAAAGTGTTTCGTTTAACTTTATTATCTCCTTAGTGCAAATAATAACTGCATGTCTTTTCTCTCTGGTCAAGTGCATCAATTCTGATGAGCGATGTGTAGCAGGTTATGAATTGTCATTACAGTCAAGTGGTGAGAGAGTGGTCAGATAAAAGCGCGATATTTATTTAGATAGTTCATCCTACCTAGGCTTACCCGAACTGTTGTTAATAACTATTGGTGTTAATTTCATCAGTGGGAAATATTACTTTACATTTCTAGAAATAATTGCAACGGAGGGGAACAATGAGTTTGGCGAGAAGACCATTATTGGTTGTTCTTTGGAACAGTGTTTCTCGGGAGAGAATTAGAACTACACCGTAAAGAACTAGTTGTGCAACAACCGCACATACTTTATCATAACTTTTGCCATTTTTAAAACTTCAGAGAGTTTAATGAAAATTAGAGCAATGCATTAACTTTAAGCAAAAATTACGCAAAAACTACCCATTTTTTAAAAAAAATTGGCATGATCTTTTTTTTAAATCTGATTTTTAGAACAGATTTCATTTAAGACAATAATGTATAAATTCCATATCGTAGTTTTGCAATGTTAACTTTTTGCCATTTTTTTAAGTACTAGTAAATGGTAGCAGCTTCGTCATTTTAGTTAGTACGTCGTACTTGAATCCTTCGTAAGTGTAGTTAGGCGTGAAATACGAGTTAAAATGTCTCTATTTACTCTTACAGATTTATAATTGAAAATACTGGTAGGTTGTTGTCTCCATGTCTGGAAGTCGTATTCGGCAAAATCTGATTTAATATGTGACCCATTAAAATTTGAGTTCAATACGTATGTTCATAACTTCGCCTTGAACATTTTCTTTTCATAATATTCGTTGTTGAAATCTAAAAGCCACTTAATGTAAACACAATCCAAAAGTTACACTAAAATGTTTTCCATGCTTAAATTTAATTATTACTCTCCGAGAAATTTCCTCTTCAAGGTATGAATATTGTTCTACAGAATTTAGGAAGCAAATTTTGTAAACGCTACCGTTGCCTATGAACCTCTTATCAACTAATTTATCGCCGTTAATTTAAAGAAAATTAGTACCCGAATTCCATTATGCTGTTGACCTACTTTCTCACCTAAATAAAACAATAAACCCATAAATAAACATGTTAAACTGTTCGTCGTTGAAGTCAACTTACCGCGGGAAGCACATTTCTTGCTCCCACTTCACCAACGATTTCTTTTTCATCACCTCTTCATTAGTGAAATTATACACGGTCAATTATGAGCATGAAGCTTTAGGAAATACCGTCGTGGAGAAAAACACCTGCAGATATTTCTGCGCTTAATTTGCGGAACGTGACGGAAGGTCGTCGTGACTTAAAAGGGGCTGCAAGTTCACCACGAACGCCGTGTGGTAGAACGCGGTGCGAGGGTTTCGAAGTGGCATAAAAATTTTCTCCTCCTCCTCCTCCTCCTCTGGTTGTTCACGCGAAACAATTTCTCGCCTTTTAGGGCCGCGCCGCGAGGATTTCGCTCCGCGATAAGCGAGAAAATGGCGACTCGCACGCAACGCAGTCGGTGGCGGCGGCGGTTGGAACGCAGGCAGGCAGGTAGAGAGAGGGCCACCGCTGCGTCGTTGCTCTGCCACCGTTGCTCAACCGCGTGCCCCCGACTGCGCCCGACGTGCATTAAGGCGTTGCTAAATGGGGATTCATATTCTCATTACAGTTTCACGATGCTGCGTTTCATCGGTACGGGAGCCCGAGTTGGTCTGTAATGTGATGTAAATCCAGTGATATTCTGAGTTTTAATAATAAAAGGAATATGTATAGCTTTTACGAGCATATGCAGGTAACACTGGACGGAATTCAAAATTTGCACAATATATCAAGAATAATGACAATTCCAAATATATTTCCGTGTCAAAAACCGGTTAATATTTATCGTATGATTTCATTTCCAATGTCTATCTTCAGGATTTGTGACTTAACTGGATAAAATTCTACACTTGAATAGAGTTTTGGGAAAGTAAAAGTCCTGAAATTATACACTTGGTTTGATACACGAGTACATTCAGCACATGATGGATCATCCGCAAATCAGAAATTTAAATTAAACTACTTGGCATTAGCATTAAGAGCTTGATCATTTCAAATTTCAGGACAATTTTATTTGTGTATTGTTTGGTAAATAATCAGCATATTGAGATTCGTTTTTTCCAAATTTTTGCGTAATATCTACAGTCTTATAATTTACATTTCATTGCAAACGTGTGAAGATTTATTCTGAAAAGGCATTAAAATCTTAGAAGTTATAAAACTTAAATTTCAGTTAGAAAATTGCAACTGCTCAGACGAAGTGACTACAAACGTATTCAAAAAGGGAAAAAACCCTTCAAAGAATCAATGACATATCACAACAAATTTGAGGTGTTATTCCACCAAGAAATGAATTACAAGTGATGAAATAAAGGTATAACTCCGACAACATTTATAACATTGTTTACTAGTATGTTGATTGACTTTTAGAACAATTCTGTCGATTTTCAGTATCTTTAAGTTTTAAGACAATCATTTGAATTATTTAAAAAAAATATCCTTAATTGTTTTAATAACGCTTCAAAATATGCATGACCCCCCCCCCAAACCTAGAGCAATGAACCAGTGTACAATATTGGGTTGTTCAAAATTGAGCAATTTCGCCTCCCCTCCCTCTTCCGCGCGATCCTTCCCGATAGTGCAGGCTACGCGACGTACATTATCACGCCCTGCAGTAATTACCTACGCTATCTGTGGTTTCCGTTGGGCGTTCACCTCCTGCTCTCCGAGCCACGTGTCGCGCGGCGTGGCGTGGCGTCGCGTCGCTTGACAACTTAACTTGTAGAGTCACGAGTGGAGATGTATGGAAGCGCAAGGCGAGTTAACCGCACATCGCACCGTAGACCGCCTGTCGTAGTTCTCCGGAGACACAGCAAGGCCCGGCCCAATGTGTTGGACTGGCTGTTTTGCTAGCGCCGAGTTGCCTGAAGCACGATCGCTGCCCCCAATGAGTTCAGTTTCGGGGGCATCCTCAGAAACTCTCAATAGTTTATTGTATCCTGTTTCTGGATTGTGTGAAATTAGAGGTGATATTTTTTTCAACATTTTGCTCTAATGGCGAGGTCAATCTTTAATATTTTTTCTGCATGCTTTCTTCTAAGGAAAAATAGTTACTTTTGGGTTCAAGACAATAAATTTATTCGTATCACACTTCATCATAATGTAGTATTGTTTAACAAACTACACTGTAAAATATATTACGAGAATAAATGACAATTACGTCTGGCCGACAGATTTGTATTACCTAATCCAAATGTACACACTTACAGAATCGGGTAATACGAGCTTTGTACATAGTTTTTGCATATTTACGAGCTTTGTAAAATTAAACCCTTCCATGTTGCCGATGATAGGGGTTATCTAGGGACGTTATAATTGTTTTGAGTCTGAGGAGAAAAAAATTGTTGATATAGGCGTGAAACACTTTCCGGTTTCAGGATTTGCATACCGTCGAATTTCCTTCCAAAATAGACGCTGTCCCATATCCTACATAATTGATCAATTCTGTTACTTATTTCATTTGACTTCCGAAATAATATGCATCTAGGTATTATCATTGTTTAAAAATGCTCAACCGATAGGGTTACTTTGTTAGGCGTTGAAGGCATAAAATGAAACTTAGTTTTGACACACTACATTATATTATTTGTAAGACATATCACCAAACATATCTTATATTGCATTATAGCCTTATTATATTCGAATATCACAACTTAGTTATACTACATTACGTCCGAGATTCCAGTTTGGTCCGCATAAGCACTAAACCATGCGTCCATTCTCATACTAAATAACCAGGTAACACGAACACAATACGGTTCCTTCGGTCTTGCTCGGTGATCTACACAAACCGCGATGGAAATGTTACGTTCATTGCCATAGATATGAAGCCTAACGATCTGACGACGGATTTGATTCCGCGGGGAACGAATCTCGTTGGTTCACGTGCCGGAGGAACGAAACATCTGTCGCCTCGGCGCGCTGTCGCTCAGCGCACCGCAGTGACGTGGCTCGCCCTACGGCTTCTAAGCACGCGCGCTCCCACCCCCTTCGGAGTGCGCTGCCCGCCATCTGTAATGACCTCGTCACGTCGCCACGCACGCCGCAGCCTTCGGAAGCGACAATTACGTCCATAGTTCGTGTCACCTGGTTCGTGGAATGACTTGCTATGCGCTGATTGGGCAGCTAGTTTGAAGTGGAGATGGCGTGCGTCTCCAAGTACATTTTTTTTATCTGCGGTGCGTGCGAAACGAAAAAATCAACTGTCATGTACTAGATTATCAAATAAGTAACACGTTTATAGATTCCTACGGACAATTTTACACATCTTCCACCTTGAGACAATAGCGATTCGTATTTTATTAATTACTTTACTGAAGTTTCTTGAAATAAACTTTTAATAACCATAAGTTTATTGAAACAAAGTATATTTTTCTTACATAGTTCTTGTTAGGGGTATCAGGTTTGGAAACGGTGTATTTCTATTCTTGTCGTGCCTGGTCAAGTAAATGGATGCGCGTAGTACGTATATGGCAATAGTTTCTGTTTTTCAAATTAAATAACTATTACACATTTCTAGTGAGGCATGTAGAAAGCATCCTTTAAAACGTACTCATTTTGTCCTCTCCAAACGCTTAATATGTTAAAAAAATGCGTTTGTATGAAATTTTATATTAATTCTAAGCCATTAGATTTCGTGAAAACAAACTGGGTGTCAATATGTAAACAGTTCTTTAGACCACGTTCTTTGAAATATAAGTAAACGATTGCGTGACTGTAATTTCGAAACTTCCATGACCTGAGCATCTTCTCTACAAGTCAATTATTTTATGTATCTTACAAAAATCATCATACTTAAAATTATATTGCCTATAAAAGCTACCGATAATTTTATCTATATGTTCGCCCGCAAACATATCAGAAATGTAATTAATATTCATCGTATTCGTTAGGCATTACTGTCCTGTTTCTATGAATGCGCACTTTTTTTTCTATATTCGGGTATATTGCTATTTATTTCTTCCTTATTCTGCCATTGGTGTATGTGGCTATTAAGCGGCGACGGTTTGGGCTCGACGGCGTACGTGTGTGTGTGTGTGTACGTGTGTGTGTACGTGTGTGTGTACGTGTGTGTGTACGTGTGTGTGTACGTGTGTGTGTACGTGTGTGTGTACGTGTGTGTGTACGTGTGTGTGTACGTGTGTGTGTACGTGTGTGTGTACGTGTGTGTGTGTACGTGTGTGTGTACGTGTGTGTGTACGTGTGTGTGTGTACGTGTGTGTGTACGTGTGTGTGTACGTGTGTGTGTACGTGTGTGTGTACGTGTGTGTGTGTACGTGTGTGTGTACGTGTGTGTGTGTACGTGTGTGTGTACGTGTGTGTGTGTACGTGTGTGTGTGTACGTGTGTGTGTGTGTGTACGTGTGTGTGTGTGTACGTGTGTGTGTGTGTACGTGTGTGTACGTGTGTGTGTACGTGTGTGTGTGTGTACGTGTGTGTGTGTGTACGTGTGTGTGTGTGTACGTGTGTGTGTGTGTACGTGTGTATGTGTGGACTGGGCCTCGTGTGCGCCGCGTATTTGCAAGAGGCGCTTTTGAACCGGCCGCCGCCCGATCGGCCGCAACCATGTGGATCCGCATTCAGATGCGTGGCTGGCGCGCTGGCGTTTGATCTCAGGCTCTGCCGCGGCGATAGCGTGGGCGGCGGCGGCAGCACATAGGGAAGTGGGTGGCGGCGGCGACGTGGGCGGTGGCAGCCAACATTTGAATACGCCATCGCTGGCTTTGCCACTCTGTGTCGATTGGCTAAACACTCTACGGTGACTTACGTCCGTTTAGGCTTTCAGTGGATTGCGGCCCGCAGTTGTTAAGGTCAAAGGTTTTATATCGATTGTGGCGGCTCCAGGGCATCAACAGTGTCTCTGACTGGGAAATCCTGGGGTTAGAGTCCCTAAGGTGCTAGGACTTTTGACACCACGATAATTATATAGTTACATCGAATTCAGCCGCTGGAAGAGAATTGTAGCGTTCGGCTGCTCTGTGGTCAGTGGTTTCTGCGAGCACCAGGTGAATCCAGGAGCAGTTCACGAGCAAAAGGACCATGGATCGCGCGCGATCTTTCTTTCCTGTTCCTTATTCTATATTCACCCTTTAATTACACACACTTTCACTTAAGTTCACTACACTACCAAACATGTCGGACGACCAGACGGGTACTTAGAGCTTCACCCGGCAGGGGCGGTGCCCAGCTGGTGGGAGATGCCTGGTGGGAGATACCTTCAAAGGCGAAATACGAAGCAAAGCCGACGAGTAGGTTGGTGCCGAATCTCACCATTCAGCAGGAGAAAAACACTGCCACTTTCCGTGATAAAAATACACATTACAATTAGGGGAATTAGGGGACTAAGGACCTTAGCAGCTGACACGCCCTGAAACACAAAATAATCAATGAACCCGAGAATTGCGATAATTGTTATTTGAAAAATAATATCAATATTACAAATTTTTATAAAAATATTATTATTTACTTGCATTTTATAATTCTGAATAATATAATATGTACAAATCTAAACACGTATACGAAAAAAATATTATAACTCCATTTACTTCAGTGGAGCACTGTTATACAGATGTTTCAGGATAAATAATACAAATTTCTATTCTAGGACATATAAGGGAGGTCCACCATGGTCACATTTTGACAATGAACTTATGTCGAAAATTCTCTTATAAAGACGTTTCGCAGCAATATTTGACGCTGATTGGCAAGGCGTGCTGCTGGTGTTTACCATGTGCACATTCTAAAGCCCCTAAAGCACATAAAGAGATTTAGGGTTCTTGAATTCCAGTGCAATATTATATTTCTTAATCATTTGCCCTTCATTTATTCAGCTTGCTTTGCAATTACAGCTGTTACAGATTCATATACATTTTAAACGTTTTCCTAATTCAATCTCACCCCTCCCTTTACTTTCGCTTCTTTCTTTCCTCTTTTTCACCTCTTCCGCCCATATCTACATCTCTTATACAATCACTCTAGCATATCACTGCTTATCTCCTTTATTTACTCTTATTTGCCACTTCTGCCTACCTGCTTTCTCTCCTTCCAGGTACGTCTCCAGTCAAATTTATCTTTGTCCAGGTTCAGCTCTATCATTCTTCTATCTTTCTCCTGAATTTTACCTTTCTGCGTAGCTGCTTTCCTTTCTTCTATTTCTCCCTTTATTCTAAACTATTTGACATACACTACTATCATTACCATCATTCACTTCCGACATTTATCTCTTATACTGATTCATCTTTATACCTAATTTTATTTCTCCTCCTTAACATCTCCTGTTTCTACATTATCCACCTGGTTCTTCTCTTAGTTTCTCTATATTCACCATCGCTTCCTCTCAAACTTTCTTTATCACTCTCTCTCCCTATCCGACTAAAACCACTTCATTCATTCTCCTTCCCTTCACATCCGTCTTCCATAAGCTCCATGTCGGTGCACATCGTATACAAACCCTACACACATCTTCATGTTCACCCAGTAGAGCCTACATCCCATATAGTTTCAAACTTACTTACTGTTTTATTTTTCCTGACTTTATTCTTTACTAAACGGTAACTATTTACACCACTTCCTAATACTTCCTTCTAGAAATAGATGTACTTGAACTGTCTAATTAATCGCATTGCATTTCTGTTCTTGCTTTTTACTATCTCTCGAGTAACCTTCTTTATATTTACTCCTCTCTCCCTCTGTTGAAAATTCTTTACCTCTTCAAGAATACCATATTTCCTCAAATAATCTCTCTCTTTCCTTTTCCTATCTGTATCTAGTCGTGTCATCTCCTTTATCATTTTCCAACATTCTCTAGCTATCCCTCCTCCTCCTCCTGAATATAAAATCTCCTCACCCTAAAGCTACTCCTCCCCGGCTATTCCTATACATAACTTACTTCGCCCTTTTTCTTGTCTAAGCAACCAATCGCAAGCGACACCTTAAAAATATTTCTCGACAGGCCTCTTACTTTCTTCCCTCCTCCCATTACGCACTTCCGTTTCCGCATGAAAATGCTACTAAGGAGTTGCTTGCTAATAAAAAGCAAGTATTATGTGCGTAGAAACGTTCTGTGAGATTTCCCGCCACAAATGTTCATCGGCAAAAATATTCGACCCCTCACTCGCCATTGGTCTAGACGTTCGTGTCATTAGTTCTGATTCACCTCGTTAGTGAAAATGTGTACCGGTTGCACACATTATCAGTAATATGGAGTAAGTTGTACATTTATTTATTAAAGCATTTCAATGGATTGATTACTGATTGGGCTAACATTTCTTGCTTCAATGACAGTTCCCTGTCGCAATTGCAGTTCTCTGTCGCTCGCCCAGCCTGCGTATGATGGATAAGCAACTCATGTACATCAGTGTATATGAGAAAAAACATTCACAGCCACTTGTGTGTGTGTTTTTTTTTCAGTGAATCACGAGCAAACATGTTCAATATTCATGAGTTTTAATCATTGTTTTCAATTTGTAATACTTTGCGTCATTTTATATTAACTGGTAACCAGCCAGAACTTCATTTACTGTTGTTTCTTAACAGAACCGTTCCCTTGATATTAATGAGTGCAATAACTTGCGTCAATACGTGAACAAAAGTTTCTCTCTGAATACCTGCAAAATTGATCAAATACTAGAAAATAGGATTTGTTACACCTTTTTGGATACTCTATATCGAACATTGAAAGAAGAATCTAATCTTCGAATACGGGAACAAAATTGTTGCAATATACGAATCGTGTAAATACTAAAAATGTTGAACATTTCTACAAGTTTCGCTGTTCAACTAATACTTTAATTAAAAAAATTAATATATTTTAAATATCATGTTTAAGAAGCAGAATTCATGAATGTTAGCCTAGTTATCAAATGAAAACACGGTAACTAATAATACTCTATGAAAATTATCTTCAAAAGCAGCTTGTAGTTTACATCATGTTGATGCTCATGTTAAATTCAGCAAAGCATATGATAGGATGGATAATGCAATCTTTGAACAAAAAATAAGAGACATTGGTACTAGAGATGACTTACGTGATAGATTATGAAGGTACTTTCATAATGGAACGCAAATCATGAGTTCCATGAGGGTCGTTTTTGAATCCATTATTGTTTTTAATTTTTATTAACGATATGCCGAATGAGATACAGTTTAATTTAGTTTTATTTTTTGAGGATGACATGAATCTTTTTAGAGTTGTTGCGTTATTGTTACTGAAACACACAGATTGCTTTTATGAAAGGAGCATAGAGAATAACTTGTAAAAGTACCTAACACAAAATTATTAGTTTCTCTACTAAAAAGGTGCACGTCTTTTTAAATTGTTATATGATCTTGGTGCTCTGTTCGATGAGAAATTGACTGTTGTACCGCACATTGATTATATTACTAAGAAAGCCTTAAAGCTACTAGATTTATCTTAACGGATCTTAAAGCTTTTGTTAATCGTGAAACACGAACTTTTAAAACTATACATTGTATTAACTTACATTTGTCTTTGGTGAGAAGCAATTGAGTATCTAATAATAGGGCATATAATATTTGAATTTCCTTTTATACAATATCCCTAGCTTTAATTGATTTCCTCAAAATAAATATTTGAAATTTTTACAAAGTTTCAAATTCTAAGTTTCAAAATAAGATTCAGTTATAATTATAAACTAATTATGCACCAATTAACCATGAGTACATTGCGAGAAAGATGAAGGTACTTTGACTGCACATTACTTCATTTTGCATAGTAATTTGAATTCCGGACTACGTTGATTTCAATCCATGTAGAACGACAAGATCCTCAGAATTATTTGCTGTGCCTTATTTTCGCACCAATTTATTTTTCAACTGTACTCTTAACAGATCCCCTAAGTATGATACGACTCTATGAACGTTTTAGCAACAAAATGAAGTATCAATTATAAAAGGTGTTATGATTGTATTACAGTAATTTAAATTTGTAATGTTTTGTTTGTAATGTTTAATGTATGGAATTTTTATCTTGTAAATCAATATGATTGATTGATTTATTGATTGATTGATTAAAAAACAAAAATTGTTGATATCTCTTCGTAAATTTTATTTACACAATTGTCCATATTTTTTCAGAACGATCAATTCTAGCTCAGTTAATCTGGTAAAACAAAATGTTCATAATATTACGCATATCTATTTTTAAAAAGAAGTATTTGAAATATAACCACTTAAATTTAGTTTTTTAAGAGAACTCAAGTAACATAAAAGTTAATAATTACATGCAATTTCTAACGATAAATCTCCAATGTCACTAGAAAATGGAGATGAAAAATGACTGTGCAGAAAAAAGGAAAATAAAGATAATTATGCAAAAAATGAAAAACCATTGTATTGCAATATAAAAATATCATTATACAAAATATAATTATTTGTAATTATGCATTTATGTAAAAATAGCATTAATTGTAATGACTGACTAGACAAATAGTTTTGATTCTGAAATTTAAAAAATAGTAGTTTAAAAAAGTCAAAATAATGATCTTCAGAATTATTATTCATGCAAAACAGAGTGTTAAACAAAAACGAAATCCATCAGGAAAGTAAATCCTGGAGAGTGAAGATAGCGTGTTATTCACCATTTAAGTTTGATCATTTAAAGAGCGTCGAAACGTACGAGGAAAACTTGAAATCTGGAAGAAAGCGTTGGGAGGCGATGATAGAAAAAAAAATCAGCGGTGTCGAAGAGCGGAACCGACGCGATGGTGGCAAGCGTGGGTGCGCCGACGCCTTCCACGTCCCCCACGACACGAAAATTGAATTCCCGGTGCGGGGGCGGCGGCGATGGCAGGGGCGGAGGCGGAGACGTGACGTGGTCGAGCGGGTGCAGCACCAGCGCTTTGCCGAGTGAGAAGGAAAGGGAGGGGCGGCGGCTGCGGTGCTGTGGACGCGTGGGAGGGCTGGGCTGATAAAGGGAGCAATGAAGGGGGCGGGCCCGGAGAGGGAGCAGGAGAGAGCTTTCCCAAAATCTGAACTGGAAGGAATCGCTCGAGGTGACGCGGCGCCCGAAGCAGCATCTACGACGGCGGCGAAGCGTGGGCGGGATGGGCGCGTGCGGGTCGGGGGTGGCGCCTGGGAGGGGCAAGAGCTGGGCAAGGGCGGGGGCTCGGGGGGCACGTGGAAAGGGCGGGGGTGAGGCGGGGCAGACAGTAGTGTGGCGGGGGCGGCGACGAGACCGGGGTGGGGGCTTGGGCTGGGCGGGACGAGCGTGGAACAGAGTCGGGGCCGTGCGGGGGCGAGGGTGGAATGCGGGGGGAGCGGGGGGGCGGAAGTAAGCCAGGTGGGGTTTAGAGTGCGCTCTTGGTAGTTCGGATCAGGAGCCTGGAGTTGAACGGGGCGGGAAGTTTGGGGGGGAGGTGTGTGTTTGACATTGGTTCGAGCCGTAGTGAACTGTTGACGAAGCCTTTGATACAATATCAAATGTGCGAATCTGACTGAAACAAGCTGCAAACGAGGGGTAGGAGGATTGAAAATGGAATTGTAGAAACGTTCCTTGTAAAGGTAAAAAGCGCGTTTTTTCTATGAGTCGTAAATACTGGATGCATTTCTGGTTTTATCATATATAGATAAATGACGTGTAATGACCAGGGGATCAATCGTATTATGTAATTGTATTTGTGAATGTATTTAAATGAACTTACGAAACCAAAATCTATACCTGCTTTTACATCATAAATAGAATCTAATGATCCTATGGGATCCTTTTCTCAACGTGTTCTATCATGGAAGCGGATCTCGACAAAGAAACTTTATAAATCAAAATAACAATAATAATTAAAAAATAAATTCGATTTAAATTAATAACTCAGAATTTTTCGAAAATATATTGCACTATTGTAATAAAATGCGTACAAAATTACTTTCTTCAGAAATGTTCCGTAGACCCATTATCTTTCTGAAATGTTGAATTAAGTTATAGCACAAACCAACCTTCAAATAACAGCAGTAACTTACACATACAACATCGATTCATCCTACATCATCCTGTCACTTATCTTGGAGTGTCTGCCGCGCTTCTTGATTATAATTAGTCGCTCGGCTCTGCTCGTCCTTGAGCTGACGGAACCCGACCGCTGGGCTCTCTCCCGGGCGGCGCGGGGCTGGGGCGTTCACCGCCCGCCCTCCAGACTTCGCCCCTTCGCCGCAAGAGCCGCTGCTAATTCGCCCCCTGGGGCCCCGAGGGCGCACAAAGCCCCCCCCCCCCCCCCCCCGCGGCCGCACCCGAGGCGGAGGGGAAGGGCCGGGGGACAAATGCGGGCTACGATTGCTTTCAAAACTTTGGAAGCCCTCACGGAGCTGATATCTTTGGCCGAAATCAAAGTAGAATAATCTTGGGAATTTTTTTGGACAAAGCCGGTGCGCTTCAAGAATTTTCGAAATGAGAATTATGATGTCGAAAACGTCAAATGCAGATTGTGAGATTTTTATTGATGGTTTTCGTAGTTAGAATTCGAGGAAAGCGATTCTAAATTATCTTATTTTAAATGGAGTCTTGTTCACGAGTGTAATGTATTATTCAAGTGAAAAAGTGCGTGTTTTGTTTCCACATCAAGCAAATAATAAACTGCACTGAACGTATGTTTTCCATAATTCTACGAACCGAGGTCACCAATACGGATACTTGCATTCACTATTATGTCGAAACGCTAAATACATTTTTGAAATAATAACCACAGTATGGGTAGTTTTAGAAGAATATGTGGTTTACAATGCAACCATTAATTATTCATCAACTTTGTTTTCACTGCTAATAAAACATTTACTACTCGATTTCTATGGTCAAGACACAAGACACATCAGCATCAGACATCAGCACAAGACTGTGACATTACACTCACAGATTTTATATTTTCTTCCTCATAAGCTTCAAAGGTTTGAAATATTTTCAAATTTGGAGAAGACCTAAAGGAAACTTGGATTTGTCGAGTAACACGAAAAGCGAGCGGTATTTTTGGGAACACTTACAACTCATATTTATGGATATTTTCGTCCCCAAAAGCTTCAAAAGTTTGAAAATTTTTCAAATTTGGAGAAGACCTAAAGGCAACTAGGATTCGTTGAAAATCACGAAAAGCGAGCGGTACTTTTGGAAACACTTTCAACACTTTTTATGGATATTTTCGTCCCCAAAAGCTTCAAAAGTTTGAAAATTTTTCAAATTTGGAGAAGACCTAAAGGCAACTAGGATTCGTTGAAAATCACGAAAAGCGAGCGGTACTTTTGGGAACACTTTCAAAACTTTTTATGGATATTTTCGTCCCCAAAAGCTTCAAAGGTTTGAAAAATTTTCAAATTTGGAGAAGTCCTAAAGGCAACTAGGATTCGTGGAGAAACACGAAAAGCGAGCGGTATTTTTGGGAACACTGGCGCTGATCCGAGAGAGGCGGGGCCGTGCGGGGCGGGGCGGGGCGGGGCGGGGCGGAGCGGGGCGCGTTCCTTTGCGCGGCGCGCGCGAACAGCGGGAGCAAAGCGGAAGGGGGCCGGCGCCCGCCGCGGCGCCAAAGTCGTATTTCGCGTGAGAGGCCGTCGCCTTCGTTTTTGTTCGCCTCCGCGCGTTGGCGCCGCGCTGGTAATGCATTCGCCCGCGGCGCTCGAGGTGGCGACGGGGCGTACGAGTGTGTGGGGGGGCGGTGGCGATGGAGCAGGCGGGAGGGAGGTTGCAGGGGGAGAGGACAGTCGGGCGCCGGACGCGGGAAGGGGAAGTGATAGTAAGGGTGACGTCTGTGAGGAAGTAGGACGGGCGTGGTGGGAGTGGTGGGGATGTGAGGGGTTGAGAGGGCGAGAAGATACGGGGAAAAGGTGTGTTCAATGGGGCCGGCACATTTGGCTGTGGCTTGGGGGCGGCGGATCGGTGGGGCGGTGGAGGCGGCGAGGATAGCGAAACGTTGGGAGAGAGAGAGGAGGTGGGGCCTGCGGCGACAGCGGAGGCGGTGAGTGCGGCGAGGGCGGTGAGGACGATGGGGTGGTGGCGGCGGCGGCGGTGGGGTGGGCAGTAATGGGGTTGGCGGGGGCGGAGGAAGCGGCGGGGGCGGCGAAGGTGGTCGGCGAGGCGGGAGCAGTGGAGGCGGCGCGGCGGTGGGGCGTTGGCCGAGGCCGTGACCTGTAGCATAATGTTTTCCTTCGAGAACACGGGAATGTTTTGAGTCTTACGTGAAATAGCATCTGCTTCTACGAAGTTGAAAGTTTTGTGTGTTGTCTTCATTCTGGAGATTATATATTCGAGCGCGTTTACTTCCCTTTTGTCTGCCTTGTAATATGTCTGCTCTGCTATTATTCATGCTTTTACTCATCATGTTATTTCTGGTAAAATTAAAGGTACAGTCACCTTTTCGGTTATTTCAAGTGATATATTTTGATTATAAATGTTTATTTTAATATCCAGTGCAGCTCCTTCATATTGATGTATCATATCATTGGTTACCAATGTGTGTGCTGTCGTATGATTCTGGTGAAATTACGTGCACTTTGCTTAACCTCCAGTCACCTTTTATGGTCCTTTTTCTTTTTCTCTTCAAGAGCTATGAAGTTTCCTCCTGCTTCTTTCCTCGGCATCGTCTCCTGATCTTTCGTCTTCTCTTTTGTAGGTTTCCTCTGAAAACATCGCTTTCTATACATCCGTATTTTCATTTTCGCCTTGAAACTGTTATCAGTATATTTTCAGCAAAGTCTTCCTATTGACATTAAAAAAATCGGTTAATTTATCTTTTTTTTCCCTAGAGTCTAGAGAGCGAGAGAGATTAGAGCAGTGCCAAAGCACGCGTTTGCTAAGTTCGCTCAAAAGCAAATCTTATATTGTCTTAGGTATGATAATACATCGTTTTAATATTATAGATCTCTTATGGAAATGGGGAATATATTCATAGCACTTAGATAGTTTGAGACAATTATAAGCATGGAAACTAACGCGTTAAAGTACAAACAGAGGAGAGAGCAAAGTAAAAACAAGATCCTTGTCATATAAAGCAAGAGAGTAATTATGAACACTTCAGAGTGCATTAGACATATTTTGAATAATATAAAAGCCTTATTTTACGGCAGTTCTATCTTTGGTTTAACTTCTCTGCGCTATTCAGCCTTGCACCTGGCAACTTCATACTCCACCTCAACATCTTCCACATAGAAAACAAACCAACCTTCTCTCAACACAACATCCCTCCATATCCAAATCAACTCTCCAATTCCACCACCTCTTCCACCTCAATGTTTGCACTGAGTTTGCAACTCCGTATCATGTCGTCCCTCCTCAGCCATCTTCTCCGACTCCTCTCCGATATCCACATCCACTCTCCAATCCCAGCGCCTCTTCCACTTCAACGTCCGCCCTGACCTTCAACGCCCCCGCTGTCGCCCTGGGCGTCCGTGGCCGGGGTCGGGGCGCGCTGTTCGGGTGGCGCGGGCGCGGGCGCAGGCGGCGGCCGCTCTCATTAGGCGCACTCTGCGTAAACAGACTCTGATGCGGGGCCGCGTCCGCGCGCGCGGGGCGGAGCCGGGCGGCCAAGACGCACGGGTTGGGGGAGGCGAGGCGCGTCGGGGTCAGAAAGTCGAGGAGGCCGTGGGGGCCTGGGAAGGCGCCAACCACGGCGTCCAATGTATGCATGAGGCGTGGTTTGCATTATCTATAATAATAATTTTTTTTCGTTAATCGGCCGACTAGGACCACGCAAGCAAGCATCCTGCGTTTACCGTGGCTCAGTTTTTATTTATTATCACGGTGGCAGTTGCTTGCGACAATTTTTGGGGGGGACCAGCATTTTAGCTGGATCCGATTTTTATCCCCCACGGTTGTTAGCCCTAGGGGTATGGAAGATGAAATGATGATATGATGATAATGGGGGTGAAAGGACAACACATACAGACATACACAAATACACAAATACACCCATGCCCGAGGCGGGACTCGAACCCGCGATCTTCTGGTCCGAAACCACTCCGGCACTACTGCCTTAGCGATCTCGGCCATCTGATCGGCAATAATAATATTATTATTATTATTAATATTAATTTTGCTTGGTGCCAGTGCTAGTACTGAACATATAAAGTCATACAAAGGAAAGTTAAGAAGACAAATTATTGGGAATATACAATTACTAGTTAGTAACTACGAAAACATACAACACATAAATATTCATCACACGCAATTCCAAAAGCAAAGTATACTAGAGAGAAAAGTCACTACTACTGTAGCACGTAGATAGTTCCAGTCAGTTATTGCCCGGTTGGTAAAATAGTACTTAGCTACGTTGGGTTTTTGATTCCTGTATTTAATTTTGTGCAGATGATCCTCTCTTCCGAAATATATCGTATTCTTCGCTTCGTACGACCTATTATTATTTTTCAAATCACTAGTTAAGAGCTCTGGTGACACGTTCCCAAGAGCATCGGACGGGTGCACCTCCAGGAGTACAAATTGAAGTGGTCTGGAGAATTGAGTGACGACAAAGAATGTGTTGCGGATGTTTGAATGAATTTTCCAGTAACGTTAGATCTTCCATGCATTATAACGATATCTTTATTATTTAAATTCGTTAATAAATACATACTTTATAATACAATTAGTTAATGCTTTATTTGTCAATTAGTATTGAGACATAGTGGCCTCAGTCACTCAAATTCATAGCGCACTGTCGTTTCTTCAGTCTTACATGCTTAACTTGCGGAGTTGCATGTCCGATTCTGGACCGTCAGGCGCAACGTGGCGCTGTGGGTTGATGCGTCGGTTGATACGCGTTGGATAAAGTAGTTGCTGACTGAAGGCTAGATAGAAAGATGAGTGGCGTGCTTGTAAATAAAGAGTGTAGTTCACCTGCTTCGAATTAATTAGAAATTTATAATCAATAGTGTAGCATAAAACAATTGAAACCGTGATCAGTAGTGATAAGAATTTACAAAACGGCTGATGCGGAGTGGGTTACTTTGGTGACACCGGTGGAAGAAGTATGTTCTCCCCCCCTCTAATCCCCAGTTCCATTGACAGCGGCCAAGAATTAGAAGGAGCCGCCAGGGCAACGCGTTCAGCTGACGCGGCCTACACGTGAATGTTCGGTCGGCGCTCCACGCTCCTCCTGACGGGCGCTGATCACAGGCGGCCGTGGCGGCGCGGCGCGGCGCAGTGTGCGGGAGCGCGTGTCAGCAGCGCGGGCAGCGCCGTGGCCGCCGAGCGGGGGATGGGAAGGGGTGGGAAGGGGTGGGATGGGGTGGGGAGGGGAGGCGAGTGGTTAGCGCTGCCGAATGAACGCGTGGGCGGCGCCGGAGAACGCGCAGCGCAGCGCAGCACGGCGCGAGCTGGCGATCGATAGCAGAGGCAGGCGCCGATATTAACATCCCGCCAAGTTTAATTAGACCAGCCCGCGCCGCCCGCCGCGCCCGCCCCGTCCGCCCGCGCCGGCCGACTTTTAAACTTGCTTCGGACTCTGCAAGAGACGGCGGATCGTCCGCGCATCCGCCCACCCCTCACCCCCGATCCCTCGCCACGCAGCACCATGGCCGTTCTTTTGTTCCATGCCCCGGCACGTTATTTCACCCCTTGCCGGGGACTTCCGGGTTTTCTGTCTTTCCCAATATGTAACATCTTCCTGCTCTTTTTTTTCCATACATCGGGCACTAACTAGTTGTCTACCGAGCCTTTTTCTTTCTTCCTTTTATATATCATTCACTACTTATATCTTTAGTTTCCTTTCTCTTGCTTCATGTTTCATTCTTCTCTACATAAACACAAGTTACCGTCGCTTCCGACTTTAGCTACCAGCTGTGCCCTCGCCTTCAATACTACGCCTGTCAACTCGTCTTACTACATCTAACCAATTATCCTATTATTTTAAATTATTTCTTGGAATATTTATTTTCTCTATATTGCCTTTCTTCTTTTGCTATCTCTCATTCGGAGCCCACTCACTCCCTCTCTGTCGATATTTTTACCCTATTTGTCTTATACATTTATTTCACTTAACATTTCATTTAGATATCTTCTCGTCTCTATTTTTTGTCATTTCACTATCGCCATATTTCCCCTCTCCCTTCTCCTCTTCCAGCTTCTTCCTCCTCCTACTCGTTTTTTGCTCCCTTTCTCGCCTTCCTCTCCTCTCCTCTTCCATCCACCCTTCTTTTCCTGCTGTATGACTCCTCGCCATGTTTTGAATTCCCTCTTACGACTACTATCTCCCGCTCTCACTCGCCGGGGAGATCTGGCTACTCCACCCGCGTTTCTGTCTGCACCCAGCCGTCGAAGCCAATATGGAGGCACATTGTTCCCGTCTAAAGCTCAGGCTCTCCTATTACGCCCCCCCCCCCACGCCCTCTATCCCCGCTTCGTCATTCTGCGCCCCGGGAAAAAAAAAATCGCGTAGTCGATTTTGGCCGGAATTGACAGATCGAGTCGTGAGGATGCGGAAGTTGGGGCGTGATTGTACGGACCTTCAGTTCGGTCCGAGATTGCAGCAGTACGTCGCGGAGAGAGACCGCTGATTTATTACCGAGAGCGAGAGGAAATCTATTACCAAGAGGTCGAAATGAGGGTATGTTTTTTGTGAAGGAAGAGCGTGTGTGAGTAAACATTGAAAATTGCTTTCAGCACTTCGAACTGGAACGAACATTAATTATAATTTTGGACGTTACTTCTAAACGACACCTTGATGTTCCTTATCGTTGTCCGTGCCCTCCACATTCAAATGAATTTTGGGCTTTGTCGCATCCGAGAGGTAGATCGCGACACGATTATCTGGAGAGGGAATCGTGGATATTAATCTTGTTTCACTTTGTATGGCACTAAGTTGCGACTGTCAGAACTCGACGATTCAGAAGAGATGCTATAATTTTTACATTTAAGTCAAATTGTATTATCCAGAGTGTATACAGATTACTTCAAAGGCAGAGTCCTTGTATCAAAAGTATTTATTTTATTAGAACATTAATTATTATTTTTTTTCTAGGATAGTCTCATAAAATTCGTAACTCTTCTAAGTTGACATACTCTGCTATGTTATTTTTGTCTTAAATGTTATTTTTGTTTCTAGTAGAGACGTATATAGATGTAAATTGTAATATTTTGTCGTTAATGATTGCTATACACTTTATTAAAATTATTTATTTACTTTCGTTTGTAAATCGTTTTCACACTTGGTTGAACTGACGATCTGTCAAGTTTCACTCAAGCTCGTCTCCCAAGAACATTTGTGCTACGTGCCAGGTGTCCAGTATCACTGACTTATTATTATTATTATTATTATTATTATTATTATTATTATTTATATAACCATCATCATCATTTATTCCTGTGAACCAAAGAAAATGCTAACTACCTTTCGGTTCTCTCATAGACATGCCACGACGTACTTCGAAGGAAACCAATTTTCTAATAAATTTACATTTGTTTATTATCTAAATGAAATTCTCCCTCAAACACGTAAAATCGTTTTCCTTTATTACAAAAAGCACACGTCGAATAAATTTCCACAAACACAGCAGTGACCTTTGCTGACTTCCCGCTGCCTGAAGCTCACCGATTGGGAGAAACTCGAAGCTGCAGCGGCGACCGGTCATTCCCATTAACTTCAGCGCTCTTTGATCTCGGCGCGGCGCAGGCGCGGGAGCGTCGACCGCCATGGAATATTTATCCAATCGCGTCGGACGGCCGTCTTCGGCTGTCGTTTCCGTGCGGCGGCCATGCGCCAAAGCCTGTGCCGAAATGTATGCAAAATTCCTCGGCGTTTTCCGGCGCGCGCGAATAGGATCGGCTGCGACTGTAGGGCCGCAACTCCTCCAGCGAGTCCATACGGAACCGTATTCACTTATTTCCTGTACATGTTTTCCGTTTATTTAACGTTAAATTAAAAAATTTGTATGACGTACAATGCAGGAAAAGTGCAGTAAGTGCTCTTTTTCTTGAGCTCTGGATTCCATACCCTAGCTCATACATTATTTCAAGTTGAAATATGGATACAGATAAAAATTCGCGTTTTTGGATAAAATTGTAATGAAACAATATTCGAACTCGTGTAACGAAAACTATTGACAACTACAAATTAGCTATAGATTTTGGCTCTTATACGTTAACGTCATAAAATGGATCACCGCTACCGCGGTGTCGTTGGAAACGATTAACTGAGTATATTCATCAATACGAGTTCTCTGAGCTCAAGAAAACGAACGCAAATAGTGATCCGACATTTAAGTCTAGAAGCGAAGCAAAGATCCATCTCAACATTTGCTCAACGATATAAGGGAAACATGAAGAAAAATCTTATTGAGATGGGGGTCATTGACCCAGAAGTTGTAGTATAAAACTCGCAAGTTTTTGAAGTTTTCAATTCTCTACGCTCAAAATACCCATCCGATTATTCTCTTGCTTCTTCCAGCGATGTCTAAAGCATTTAAAATCGAACTCGCTTGTAGTGAATCTCTAGAAGCCAATACTTTTATTTATCTGTATCAGACGTTCACCGTTTTCCAAAATTAAATAGTTTCTTCTGGATGTTTGACTTTGTTATTTTTCAGTAAAATATTCAAATATCGGAAATTTTAAAACCTAATATATGTATTTAGCTTTAAAATATTTTTAATGCTGTTTGACTTTTATTATAGTTTTGAAGATATTTTTCCAGAGTTTGTGTTTTTTCACGTCTTTTTGGTTATCTTCCAATTCTTGACAATCCATGGTCCACGTTCTCAAAATATCTTAGTACAGTAATTGAACCCTTGAATATCTTTTGCACTGTTGGAACACTTCTTTCTTCGTTTGTGTCGAATTTGTAATCTTGGTTTTCTTCTGTCCTGGAAGACCCTTTAACAGCATTTCGATGCCGTAGACAGAGCGCGCTCGCCCTGTAACGCACACTCGCTATGTAGCGCGCTGACTTCGCATTCGGGAGGCCCGGGTTCAACCCCCTTACCGGCCATCCTGACCGGGTTTCCCTCGCATTTTCACGATTTTCCTCGTTCATCCAGGGCGAATGCTGGGATGGTTCTGCTTCTAGCCGAATTAACTAATTAAAGTCACGTAAAGTCTTGAACTCGTTAACTACGTGAAGTCACAAAGATTAAGTGAATTCGAGACATTGCGGATTTCTGGCTGGGTGACCGACTGGGAACCCCGGGATCTAACAGCGCCGAGATCAATTTCCCTTTACGGTACATATGATGGCTAAATACAAGTACAACAGGCAAATGACATTTCAGTTATTTACATCTCGCAGACAGTCTCGTTGAATTCGTCAGTATCGACAGAATTTACATAGATGAGATGAAATAATTCACTCTGGTAATTTCCTCAGCCACTGTTACTTTATGTAACTGCTAATCAGCAAAATAACTCACAAAATTCTTCTCATATAAACCTTTTGAATATTGACATTAGCTTTTCTGAAGCGATGTATATTTTCCTGGATGTTGTACTATTTCCTGTATTCACTCGTTCCAAGGATGACAGCCCACTATAAACGAATCATCTCGTGTTTATGAATGTTAACGTAATGTTAACATGTAAACGTAACTTTGTAATGTATGAATATATGATCGGGACCATTGACGTAGGTTCACTATCATCGGACGTTCACTACAACCTGATACAAAGTACATTCAGAAGTGACTGTATTATTGATTTTGAATTCATCCATCTTAGATTTATTTCATATGGGCGCTGAATGATTCAGTTTCAATTATTCTTTCAGTATTATTTTGTTATTTTCTCTTCTACTATTCGTCACTACTCACGTATTTTGTAGAAACCGTTCATTCAGTCGCATTTGCAATTTGCACTTACATCATTAATTTAGTTTCTAATCGTTTAATCTCTGCTCACAAACGTACTTTTTAATTCTTTGCTACACACTCTCTTATTCATTTCCGGCATTAACAGGCGCAAATTCTATCATTCATTGGCTCATGCTTTGAACTTGCCAACGCAGATATGTCACAGATGCATTAATGACATCAAAAACTTACTGAATATCCTCATTCTCACATTTCCCCCTCGTCTCTTCTCGCGGACCCTTCCACTCACTCACTTAAATTAATACTCTCCATTTTTACCCCTTTTTACTTTTCTTACAGCGTTTCATTGCAGCCTATCCCATTTATTACTATCATATTCCATTATAACTAAACTTTCTATAACACAATTCTCTCTCTTTTTAAGCTTGTTATTTTTATTTATTCCAATGAATTCCTTTGTCTCTTTTCCCTTATCTTTTTTCATCGTAATTGTTGCATGAAACTAATCTGTTCATCTCAAATTATTTACTGTAATTAACTTTTCTTTCCTGATCATTATCACACTTCTCTTCTCCCTTCCCCATCTTGGGCTGTTCTCTTCATTCTCTCATTATTTCCTTCTTCTCTCCTTCACATCTACAAACTCCTTCGTTCCCCTTCACCGTTTGCGCCCTTCCTCCACGCCACTTTCCATTAAATAATTTCTCCTTATTACACGTCCAGCTCAGCCTTGTTACTCTTCTCTCTCTGCTATCCGTGTTCTATCTGAGAGATGTGTGGAAAGAAATAGACGGAAATTTCAGATACTTTTTCTCTCGTGCGTTTCCCTATTTGATCTTTTCCAGTTGCGAACTTTCGATTGAACATTCCTGTGTACACTTGTCGTCCCGCCTCGTTGCTCTCTCTCTCCTGCTCCGTCCTCGGGTCGTTTCTTTCTATCCCTCTGCCGTCGTCAGCGTCTCGATGTTCGCCCGCGCTGCCAGATGGCCCGTTACGGGTTTCGATAATAAACTTTGGCGAAGCGGAAAGGTTTATGCCTACTCGCGTTCTGTCCCAACGACGCGTCTCCGCCGCCCCCGCCCCCGCCCCCGCCACCCCCGCCGCCTCCGCCCCCGCCGCTGCCGCCGCCGCCACTGCCGCCGCCGCCGCCGCCGCCGCCGCCGCCGCCGCCGCCGCTGCTGCCGCCGCCGCCGCTGCCGCCGCCACCACTGCCGCCGCCACCACTGCCGCCGCCACCACTGCCGCCGCCGCCACTGCCGCCTCCGCCTCCGCCGCCTCCGCCCCCGCCGCTGCAACTGCCTCCTCCTCCGTCGCCGCCGCCCCCATCTCCAGCAAGTGCGCGGCTTGCAACGGAGCGCAGCACACGGACGACAAAGCAAGGAGAAGACACTGCGAACGCCTTCGCCTCCCGTGAAATTCTTTGTCGTGCAAACGGGCGTGAATTTTTCCTTCGCGGGACACGCTCTGTTGTTGCTCCGATGTCGGACGCTCGAGCATGTTTTTCTTGAGAGCTGCGCAGATTTCTCCGACAGGTAGACGTGCGTGCGGTGGACTGAGTTGCGAGGCAGAACGGAAGAGGAGTGCCTGGGTCGCTGTTCAGAGAGAGTTGTTAGGAGTTTCAGAGATGCCTCAAAATGCTTGACAATGTTCTCAGTTACTGTATGAAAACGCAACGTTTTTTAAAATTGATAAAATTAATTGTTTCTTAGTGATTAAGTTTAAAACTGTGGCGATACAACAGCACGTTCTCCCGCGAAAGTAACGGCTACGTAATAATATTATAACGCCGCAATTTCTAAACATTTTAATACTCTGTGACATCCTTTGTAAAACCCATTACCAATCGTAGCGCTGCGTTGGTGTGAAATCTAATTCATTGAAGCTAATACATTATCACGAATTCTACAATACAAAAGTGCCTTCCCTAAAAATAACACTTGTCTATTTAAAGCCACTTTATATCTATTAATATATTTATATCTATTAATCTAAAAAGGAAATAGTAATCGTGTTCCTATATGCTTTTGTCATAACTTATCATAGCATATTTAGTAAAACAATGTAAAAGTAAAAATAGTAGAGATTAGCTAAAGCTAAGTACATTTAAATTTATATAACTGCATTATTTTTTAGTTTATACCGATAACTAAATATAAATAAATTCATTCTATATCCAAAATGCACACACTTGCAAGCTTGTTCTAATATTCATAAAGTACGTCTTTGCAATTTTGAAGCGAATGCCACTTATCCGCTTGAATGTAATTAGTCCATATTTTATAATTATAAACTCAAAAGGTCAGAATTTTGTTTCGAAAAAAATACCGTTTTAAAATTTAGTTCATTTCTTCTTAACGACGAAGTTTCCAAAGTACATTTTCGCTCATTGAGAATCATGAATTATTAGTATTGGATGCGAACAGTGTGGGAACAAACCATCTAAATCTGCAAAAGTTCAAAGCAATCAGTGATGAATGAAATATGTTATTAACGTTTTTTATTTCAAGATTAAAGCCTTAAATGCAAAATTATATCTACCGGAAAATGTATTCAACATGTATCGATTTTAAGGCAGCTTCATCGATAAGTCTCATTACAGTTTGATATTCGAGCACAATTTTCCGCCGTATTTCACACGAGCGTATATGTGTGCCGTGGCGGGTTCTCGGTGGTGGTGGTGGTGGTGGTGGTGGGGGATTTCCACACGCAATACCCATACACTCGCTACAGGGTGCCGGAGCGTACTCGCGGAGAGATTGGGGCAAAATGCGAATTACCTTTTAATTGCTGATATTGACTCGTAAAAAAACTTGCTTTGAAATTACGTTCCCACCGAATACGTCGTAAATTCTCGGCATCCCTGTTTTATTCAGCTTGTTACGTCATACAGCGAGGCGATCGAGGCAAATATTTTAGACAGGATGCGAAAAAAGAGAACCTGTATATGATATTGTGAATTCAAAGGATGTAAATAATACGGAAAATGAACTAAAACGGTTTTATGCGCTATGAAAACTTTTATTTGGCCCTCTGCGCGAATAGATTTTTTTCTGCAAAAAATATGAGGTGGAGTTTATAAACTGATCTACGAGTTTTCGGGGCAACTAGGGAAATGCATCATAAAATTGTGATTTATACCAAATGGAATACAATTGAGAAATACAACCTGATAGGGGCACATCCCCGCAAACGAGTCTATTTCGCGCCGCGTTAATAAAAAATATGAACCGCGGTGGCTTTTACGACGGTGCCGGCTGGTGTGTCGTGGCTTGTGCTTGGAGGTTGCGGTTTACAGCAATGAGGCGTCAACTCGTTGAGGAACTAGCACGCAGCGGCAGCTGCGGATAGTAAACGGAGGAATGTTCCCCAGTATTTCTTCAATATCTATAATATGAACGTGTATTTGCTACGTGGTTTTATATCATTGAGTGTCGCAAACGCGATGTAAAAGTTTACCTCAAAAATAGACGAGGCCGCGAGAAATTGTAGATAGTTTTAATCAAGAAGGAATTGTACATAATTTTAAGCTGCCTTTGTTTCAGAGTGGGAGCTGTAAGTGAATTTCAACCTTCCCCGTCTAAACGCGAAAACTCCAAACCTCTGGAAGTATAGCACTTTCTTGGCAGTTTTCGAATCTGCTGGTCTTTTTCAATATTTAGTCTTTGATGTCATTATTCTAAGTTGATCGAGAGAATAAACACTTCATAAATTCGCCTGTGTTTTTTGATGATCATGAACTTGATCAATAACATTGTGTAACAATTGCTATGATAAATACACAATCCCAGGTGATTATTGTATATTGTCATTCGATGGATCAAAAAATTTGTCAGAACTATTCGACCACCCACAATTTTTTGTAAAGTTAAAAAAACATATATTATTGTTTTAGTGTAGATAACCTTAAAGGGCTTGATTACAAAGCTGTTTTCTTTCTTTGGATCTTTTCTTTTTTTTTGAACATCTGACTCTGCTTAAGTGCTTATTATCTTTAAGGTGATTGTTGTCATTCAATTCAGAGTCGACAACAATTAACATTCCTTGTCAAAAATGTGGAGTTGGCGAGTAGAGCAGAAGCGTTCTAATTGTCAGTTTTTTGCTAGTCGGCTGGCGCTGTATCAGCTGCCGTAAAGATGTCGTGTGCGCGCCCCATTGTCCCGGGACGGTCGAGGGGCTCCCAGAAGGCATTGAACTTCCACATTTATTCTTTATCTCGGTTTACAGTATTAAACCTTGAATTCTTCAGCTGACGCATCCCGTCTTAGGTCTTTTTCATTTCCTGTCATATGATGTAAGGACCATATAAGAGACTGATACTACTGCTACAAAAATGTAGCTTGAATAACTTCAAAATTTAAATCTACTGTTATGATATGAATATATATATATATATATATATATATATATATATATATATATATATATATATATATGTGTGTGTGTGTGTGTGTGTGTGTGTGTGTGTGTGTGTGTGTGTGTGTGTGTGTGTGTGTATGTGTGTATATGTGTGTGTATGTGTGTATATATGTACATATATATATATATATATATATATATATATATATATATGTGTGTGTGTGTGTGTGTGTGTGTGTGTGTTTGTATATATACACGCACATTACGAATTGTATGAACTCGTACCAAAGAACCATTGAGGAATGTAGCGTCGGCCAGAGTGGGCACAGGTTTTGTGGAGGGAGACTGAATAAAGTTCGCTAGAGAATAGCCGCCTGAATGTACGACGGAAATATTAAAGTGACATTCTGGTTTTGAAACCGAATTAGTATCGACTAGAAGTTTAGCGAAATCGTAGGGGAAGGTATGTAGGCAAATTAATCCGCGATTTTAGTGTACGGAACGAGATATCCGTGGAAGTGAAGGCATTTTTTGCTGATTGATTCTGGTTACATAAATTTACGAATAATACATTTGCTTGTGTTTGAACTTAAAGTGATCTTATTTAAATTTCTTTAATAGAGAGACGAACAGACGTTTGATGAGTGACAATACAACTGCAACTGAATTAGTTTCGGGCCCTCTGTCAGGGTTGTGGGCCCTCTGTCAGCGCGGTGGCACGGCCAGGCCCGGCGTCGTGCGGCCAGCCCCGACGGAGGAGGCGGTACTTGCGGGACACGCAAGCCACACACTCGGCTTATCGTTCGTCACTTTGCATCTCAATCTATTTTTCCACGGATATCAAACTAGAGATTCTATACTACTATTACAGACCGAGGTAAACGGTCTGTAATAGTAGTACATAACTATCTTTTTCACATATTTCCGTCTTCCTTCGAATACCATTTTAAAATTTTTTGATGCATTACTCAAAATATTGATTCCGATTTTTAACTATTTTTTTTAAAAAAAGGGACTAATTGTGTAAATATCAGCATTATTCCATCTCCTCACATCTTATTTTAGATATATTTTACTTCTAAGGTCTTCTGTTATCACTCCACCGTGGTCTAAGATCTTCCGTTGTCAAATACCGTAATAAATGAGCGGAATATACGCACGAGCTCTTTTATCCTACAACTCGATTTTAGATCTCAAAACGACGTTTATCTGCTTTAAAGAGTTTATCTGGTGAATCTCTTTTCCCAAGTACAATAGCCGAAGCTAATTTTAAAAATGTTTTCGTACTTTCGGACAAATTTAAAAAAATGCATTATCTTGGCTGTCCGGGTGATGTCGCGTCGAAGGCTGTTTTGCCGACGTTTCGACCATTTTGTCGTGGTCTTCCTCAGGGCTGGTATGCCCATACATAAGATGGTATGGACATGGTAAGACCACGTCAAGATGGTCGAAACGTCGGCAACGATCTTCGACGCGGCGTCACCCGGACAGCCAAAATCATGCACATGACTCTGGCCGAGGAAGCCTAAGTCTTCAAATTTTAAAAAAGTGGTAAAATAGCGGTCTGGCGAGCTGTATCCTAACTCCAACGCCGCAACAAGCATCGAAATAAGATAGTATGAAAAGTAGTATGAAAAGGAGTACGTAAATGAATAAAGGGTAATGATGCAATTGGATAACTCCTAGATGTTTGCTTGCATTTGGAGCGAGTTTTCCCTTCCATTTTCTTTGTTTTATAAAAAGTGGATTGTCTAGAAAAAGTTATCTGTAGAAATTGCAGTATGCAAAACCAGTTAGACGTGACTCTTTCGTGACATATCGGACACAATGATATAAATAATATGGAACATTCAAACGAGTTTAAAAACGAAGGAAATCTTTTTCTGTGAGTATGATCTTAGAATATGCTTTACTCTAACGCTTACGCGACGTAATGCAATCTACACAACATTCCAGAGTAGATAGAAAATGAGGTGTCTTTCAATGTGAATTGTTTTTGAAAATCTTAAAGTATATGCTTACAGTAACAACATTTTTAAAGTCCTTTTTCTTCTTTTTCCGAGGGATGACTTTTGCCGATTGACTGAATCACACGATATTCATGCAATTGTGTTGTTATTTGCACAATCTCGGCTGTCTCCTTTCTTTGGTAATGGAATAAATATAGTGCGTTGCAAATCTGTTGTTCACTGTTTTATTTTCCAGATGCAATTGCATAATTGTGTTAGTTTCGCCAAGATTTCTTTATCTGTGTCTTTGAATAGTTCGATTGGAATATTATCTACATCCGGGGACTTCACATTTTTCAGCTGTTTTGTCCCCCAATTCGTTTCTTCGATCTCAGGTTCTTATTCGTAATCATCTATATTTATACACTACTCTATTTGTAAGCCCTTATCATATAACTTCTTCGTATTCTTCCCATCTTTTCGTGATCTCTTCTTTTGTTGTATTTATTTTGTCGTTCTCGTTCTTAACATTCGCCATTGTTGGTTTACAATCCGTTGTCATATTTCGGATGATATGGAGAATTTCTTAAGATCTCCATTTGTTGTTATGTTCTTCCACCTCTTCGCTTCTTTCTTGAATAAACTTTTCTTTATCTTGTCTTGGTCTGGGCTGGAATCTCCGTAAAGTTTTCTGACTTTCGTCTTGTCATTTGCTTTCTTTGCAGAGAAATATAATGTTTGAAAAGAAAGAAATATAAGGAATCCGTTGTACGTAATAATAATAATAATAATAATAATAATAATAATAATAATAATAATAGGCACGCGTTTGGAGTAAAAACCAAAGTATATACACTATAGTATTGCTTATATCGTACTATAAAATCCATCGAATCTTCACTTCGATGCCCGTGTTTCCAAGATTTTGTAAGACTTCTTTATATTTCACGGAGAAAATCTTGAATTTTCTCTGAAGGTCTGATTCAGTCTGGCGATTGTGAAAACTATTGAGCAGGTTGTTGCTCCAAATGCATCGGGCGGTTGGTCATTCATCGCCACCTGCCGCAAAGGACTAGAGCAGGGACTAGGGCACGAACGAGCCTGGACTCGCGTAAAGTGGCCGTGGGGGAGGGGGCCCCGGGATTTCCAAGTCCAATATGGCATTGGGACAGTGGTTCGCAAATAGACAACGTGGAGAATGCTCACACCAAGTTCACAGATTGGCTCGCTTACTCGGTGTTTTTCTCCGCTTTACACTTCCTGTTCCTTGTCCACGTGTCTACTTCGTCTGTTCATCCCCGAGCCACCTCATTCTTATTGTTGGGAGCTGACTCGATTGCGAGGCTGATGAATGCGCTCAATGTTCTTGAAAGCTGCCCCCCCCGCCTAATCTGCAACTACTAGCTGTCCCAAATATATTACGCCAAGTATCCATAGGCAAGAATTAAAACATCATACGAGAATAAGGAAAACAAATAAGCAATAAGTGTCATCAATGTGTAATTTTGTATCTTCACAACAGGGCCTTTTCTTACCGGGAGTACTAAAGGCTGCCCCACAGGCTTCAAATCCTTCTTTTTTAATTGATGTCACAGTTCGAACAGATACTTCAGAATAGTTTACTACCCGAAAATTGCTGTCATGCAGCGTGTGTTGAAGAACGCCCGAATTCTTTTCTGTGTCACATTTCTTAATAACGAGACGTATATTTTCCCTAGCTTAACTGTGTGTTGTTTGGTCTTTACTACGAACAGAAGCCATACCGTTCCACCAAAAGACGCAAACCAAAATAAAATGAATACGCTATACACTTGTGTTACGAACAAGAAGCAAACAACATGTCAATCATTGAGTTCATGTCTTCTCAGAACAAGAAACATTCTATATTAGATAAAGTGATATTGAACCTCATACAATGTTGTCAAAGCAGATATACTATTTCCTCGACTGCTCGCGTTGGCGGCAAATTGCAAAACACGTCAATATGCTGAATACTTACACTGTATACTTCGGCGAATTCTTTAGTTCTACCTCGTATGAACAACAGATGACAGTAATATTTAAATATGTAGTCTATTAAGGGTTTGGTAAATATATTTCTTTGTGCAATGTAATTGAATTTTCCTCACTATTCAAGAAAGATTGTCAAATTGCCACCTTGTGAAAGATGAGGCGTCAAAAATCGTTACACTAGTGTGAACAATTTTCAGAATTTTCAAGAGGGAGATCAACCCAGCAAGTCGATCAAGAGGGGGATCAACCCAGCAGGTCGATCAAGAGGGGGATCGACCCAGCAAGTCGATCAAGAGGAGGATCGACCCAGCAAGTGGATCAAGAGGGGGATCGACCCAGCAAGTGGATCAAGAGGGGGATCGACCCGGCAAGTCGATCAAATGGGGGATCGACCCAGCAAGTCGATCAAGTGGGGGATCAACCCAGCAAGTCGATCAAGTGGGGGATCAACCCAGCAAGTCGATCAAGTGGGGGATCGACCCAGCAAGTCGATCAAGTGGAGGATCGACCCAGCAAGTCGATCAAGTGGAGGATCGACCCAGCAAGTCGATCAAGTAGGGGATCGACTCAGCAAGTCGATCAAGTGGGAGATCGACTCAACAAGTCGATCAAGTGAGGGATCGACCCAGCAAGTCGATCAAGAAGAGTCGACCCAGCTAGTCGATCAAGTGGGGGATCGACCCAGCAAGTCGATCAAGTAGGGGATCGACTCAGCAAGTCGATCAAGTGGGGGATCGACTCAGCAAGTCGATCAAGTGGGGGATCGACTCAGCAAGTCGATCAAGTGGGGGTTCGACTCAGCAAGTCGATCAAGTGGGGGTACGACTCAGCAAGTCGATTAAGTGAGGGTACGACTCAGCAAGTCGATCAAGTGGGGGTACGACTCAGCAAGTCGATCAAGTGGGGGATCGACCCAGCAAGTCGATCAAGTGGGGGATCGACCCAGCAAGTCGATCAAGTGGGGGATCGACCCAGCAAGTCGATCAAGTGGGGGATCGACCCAGCAAGTCGATCAAGTGGGGGATCGACCCAGCAAGTCGATCAAGTGGGGGATCGACCCAGCAAGTCGATCAAGTGGGGGATCGACCCAGCAAGTCGATCAAGTGGGGGATCGACCCAGCAAGTCGATCAAGTGGGGGATCGACCCAGCAAGTCGATCAAGTGGGGTATCGACTCAGCAAGTCGATCAAGTGGGGGATCGACTCAGCAAGTCGATCAAGTGGGGGATCGACCCAGCAAGTCGATCAAGTGGGGGATCGACTCAGCAAGTCGATCGAGTGGGGGATCGACTCAGCAAGTCGATCAAGTGGGGGATAGACTCAGCAAGTCGATCAAGTGGGGGTTCGACTCAGCAAGTCGACCAAGTGGGGGATCGACTCAGCAGGTCGATCAAGTGGGGGATCGACTCAGCAAGTCGATTTAGTAGGGAATCGACCCAGCAAGTCGATCAAGTGGGGGATCGATCCACCATCTCGACCAACTGACCGATCCGTCCAACAAGTCGATTTGACTATCCTGAGTATTATAACTCTTTTGATTATTTTGACTATTTTGATTATTTTGACTATTTTGACTATTTTGACTATTTTGACTATTTTGACTATTTTGACTATTTTGACTATTTTGACTATTTTGACTATTTAGACTATTTAGACTATTTAGACTATTTAGACTATTTAGACTATTTAGACTATTTAGACTATTTAGACTATTTAGACTATTTTGACTATTTTGACTATTTTGACTATTTTGACTATTTTGACTATTTTGACTATTTTGACTATTTTGACTATTTTGACTATTTTGACTATTTTGACTATTTTGACTATTTTGACTATTTTGACTATTTTGACTATTTTGACTATTTTGACTATTTTGACTATTTTGACTATTTTGACTATTTTGACTATTTTGACTATTTTGACTATTTTGACTATTTTGACTATTTTGACTATTTTGACTATTTTGACTATTTTGACTATTTTGACTATTTTGACTATTTTGACTATTTTGACTATTTTGACTATTTTGACTATTTTGACTATTGATCTCGTAATGTAATGGATGAAATTACGTTACATGTTTCGTAAATAATTATTACAGTTTTCATTTTCGATCTATTACAGGCAAATAACACACACACTCTCTCTCACACACACAAACACACATTGAGAATTTCGTAGAGAAACAAAATATTCCTATATTTTTTGTTCAATTATAATTGAATAGTGATGAATAGAATGACACGGTCTGTACACAGAACAAATCGTTGGGTAGCTCGGGCCAAGTGCAGGTGTTGCGGTTCAAGTGTCCGAGTGCGGGCGTTAGTCTGGGCGCAGCTCTCGGAATGCACCTAGCCAGCGGAATTCGTTGTACACGGCCAAAACAAATTAACGAATGTGTTTGCCGACCGGCCATTCTCCAGCGCGGGAGGCACAGTCACGTGAACTAGCGGTATATAAGTTAGCGGCGAAAATCGCTTGGCGGGATTCAATAACAAATGAAATCTTCGTGCTGATGCTCACTTGTCCTCCCATGCGGTTGTGCACGCAAGCCTCGACTATGCGAGTTGTCTCTCTCTCGCCATAGGACTACAGGCCAGAAGCGCGACGCGAAATAATATGAAAATTAGTTGTTCAAGCAATCAATGGCAAAATACTATTTTTCTGACCAGGGAGTGAAGGGAGGAATGACTTCGATTCATGGGACAGACACGCATTCTAAAGCAAGCGTTTATGTGTAGAACGCGAGGTAGAAGACACAGAGGCAGATCGTTATAGAAATGAAATTGGTAGAAGCCAGAACAGGTCATGAACCCATCCTTGGAGTAGAGGAGAAGAAGAAGATGATCATAAGGGTGTCAACTCTGTTATTTGTTAATACGAGCATAACTGCGTCATCGCAGGCCAGTACCCATAAAGCTAAAAAAGGATACTGTTATTTTTTAATTGCTGAATTATTTTCAGAGCTAAAAATTAATCTTAGACGTAGCACCGCTTTAACCGCCAGGCCTGGCCGTGCCACTGCGCTGACAGAAGGCCCACAACGGGCGGGTGAGTGACGCAACGGCGCAGAAGAGGAAGTGGGGGGGGGGCGAGGTGATTTTGTAAATTTCACTTTACGACGCTCCTATTCGTCCGACTTGCATGATTGTCACGGCGTTGGATTTAGAAAGCATGTCGCCATCGCGCTATAAGGCCACATTTTTAAATTTGTTCTCGAAAGTTTGAGAACTAATTTCAAATTCGCGTTTTTGTTAGATTTTTGGGAAAAGGTCATCGTAGCGTAAAGTCTATTTTAAAAAGGCGTCAAGTGCCGTTTACAGATCGAAAATCAGACGATTGGTTCAGACGTTATCGGTAAAGTAAATTTTACTTATTTTGGTGCTGCCACGTGGTCTCTACAAATTGTACTAGTGTCGGGACATTTAGCCTTAAACGAACCTTGTTAAATTGACGTTACAATGTGCATTTGTTCTAGCTCAATTATTTTTCTCACTAATGTTCTAAAATTAAAGATCCGTTTCAAATTTGCAGAGGTGCTTGTTCAGCCAAATCGATGAGAGGATATTCATTTTAGTGAAAATTCTGAGGTCAGTTCAAGCGTTAATGTTCACATACTGAATGAATTCACGGATGGACTTACAAAGATATGTTAAGAATATTTTCAAAGAATTACGAGTATCAAGAATATGGTATGTAGTACATCTATGAGAAAAAGATAGATCCATTTTAAAGAAAAGTTTGGAAATGTACTAGGGTATTCATGTAACAACAACAATTGATCATGCGTTTGAATTCTGCCAATTTGCCACGCTTATCAGGAAATATTAATTGTGTAGAAAATCCTGTGAACTAAGTAGGCTCTGTGGTTTAGAAAAAGGCGCTCAGACAGACAAGAACTATTAAAACTACCGTCCGGGCTGGATAACCCCAGCCAACAATTACCAGTGCCCCACCGCAATAAGCAAAGAACAAATGTTTGCCTGTCACCAGTGAGCTGTCTAAAAGGACACTGCGAGTACCCATTAACCACTGAATTTATCTGGCGAAGTAGCAGACGAAATGTTTTGGCACAGAATGACTGATAGTATAGCGTTATCCAGCCGGGAATGTATTTTCAATAGTATCCATCCGTCAAAACCTCCATTGTTTTATTAGACTGAAGAACGTTTGGTTAACGTTAAAAGTCACTTTTTTTGGTATCAGGATTGCCATCAAAATCAGAACACAATGTTTTTACATTGCACAACTTTTTCGATGGTTGATACGTATAAGAGATAGTAAATTGTAATTAATTATATACAAATTAGTAACAAATACTCAGAAACGTTGTTTGTGAAGACGAACTATTTTGAAAAACATGTAGCATACTATATTGAAGGATAGCATATATCCCCCCTTTCTATTTTACCCTGCCCATCGTCAGCGCTTCGAAATTCATAGCGGAACTTGCAAACAACCCGAAAAGTACTACCACGAAGAAAAGACCGTAGAGTGGACGAGTCTTGCTCCAATTCCAGCCCCACCATCCGTCAGCGCTCCGCTCCTCTTCCAATTTTCAACTGCAGAGGCGGTGCACTTCGGCCGCTATCTCCCCCGCTCGCACTGAGCGTCGCGAGCCGTCCGCACGTTCTTGCCGCTGTCTGCCTTTACAACCGCGTTACGCCTTTAATGAGCTCCCCCCCCGCGACCGCCCGCTGTTAAGATAAAGTTTATATTAAGATTCGCACGCGCGGCCGCGAACGCGCGCCGTCTGCCCGGCGGCGACACCAGCGCCCGCCGCGGCCGCCACGGGCACTTCCGCGCGTTTTACGAGGACGGTGCGCGGCCGCCGCCGCCGCAGCGGAGTGCGGAGTTGACGGGTGTTGGAGCCCCTGGCCGCGGGTGATTACCAACTTCCAAACAAGTGGCCCGCCGCCGATAGGGTGAGAGCTGCTGAATGTTTGAGCTGCAGTAGAATGCGGCGGGGAGGGAAACCAAGGGAAGGGGAAATGTGACGGAGTGAAGATAGTAATGGTGGATTTGGAGGTGCGGGAGAGGTTCGTGAGTCTGGATATTAGTTTGGGTGGAGAGAAGGATAGTTTCGAACATACCGATAGGGTTACTGGTCTAGGAAGAGAAATAATTGTCGAATAAAGGACAATTGTCCGATGTTAAAAATCATGTATATGTAAATCGTGGATTGATCTTTGTTGGGACTGAGTAACTACTGGTTGTTTTGCCTGGTTTCTCCGATCCACACTAGGGGAACTCCGAAGCAGCACCCTAACAAACGGGCCACGGACCGCGCACGACCTTTGCTTCTTCCTTACCATATCCTCTCCTTTTCCTTACACACTTTTACACTTCCATTCACTTCACAGACGTACGTGTTGGGAGACCACTCGGTAGGTTATAGGATGTCTGGATCGGACAGCGCCCCGCTGGGGGAAATATTTCGAAGGGAAGTTCCCCCGCACCACGACGATCAGGGCTGGATCTCACCATCCGCCGGAACACCGCCTTCTTCAGGCATAAAGAACGTTCACTACATTGACGGGGTTAATGACCATAGCAGTTGACGTATCTGGAAGCAACAGTCAATCAATCTACTAGGAAAGCTGTAAATCAAAAGTTACACAAGCTGCATCTCCTGCGGATTATCTCGCAACACGACGGAAATGATTAGCTAAATATTCACCGTAAATATTTAAATGGTATGGAGTTGATATACAATGGATGTAGACAATCAAAGCAACAGGTATTTAATCTAGAAAACACCGCAAAAAATTAATGCTGAAATATGAGACGTAGCATTAACGGGTAATCATGTACTTGGGTAGCGTGGCCATCGAGTTGTTGACGCAGAATACGAGGAAATTGGGACCGGAAGGAAGGATCTTGAATAAAACCAGAAGCGCTGTGTGGTGAGTTGCGGTCGGGGTGAGTCGGTGCGGTGGTGAGGAGGGAGGTGGCGGGGCAGCGGACGCAGCTTCACGTGATTAACTCGTTGCGCGGCCGAAGTGACAAGCAAACCATTCGTCGTTAATAAATATATAAGTGAATGAATGAATGATTGTGTGAATGAATGAATACATTAATAAATAGCTTTTAGATGGTGTAAGATGGACATGGTCAATCAAAACTACTAACATTAAATGTAGAAATCACCAAAACAGCACTCAGGGAACTCGTGTGAAAGGGGTAATAGAAAAATGTCATGTACGTGGGTACGTGCCACCGCGTTGGAAACGGGAAAAGGAGGGAAGGACCAAGGAGAGAACCGAAAGCACCGTGGAGTGAGTTGGGGTTGGATGGGGAGTGATGTGGCAGGGGGGCAGCGGCCCCTGGTACAGTTGATTAGCTCTTTGAGTGGCGGAAATGACAAGCAAAATATTCGTCGTAAATAAATGTGTGAATGAATGTGTGAATGAATGTGTGAATGAATGTATGAATGAATGTGTGGATGAATGTGTAGATGAATGTGTGGATGAATGTGTGAATGAATGTATGAATGAATGTATGAATGAATGTGTGGATGAATGTGTAGATGAATGTGTGGATGAATGTGTGGATGAATGTGTAGATGAATGTGTGGATGAATGTGTGGATGAATGTGTGGATGAATGTGTGGATGAATGTGTGGATGAATGAGTGGATGAATATGTGGATGAATGTGTGCGTGAATATGTGGAATAATAAGTGAGTAAATGAAAGAGTGAATTAATAAATATAAATAAATTTATAGCTCTTACGTGATGTAAGATGAACATAACCTTTAAAAAACAACTGTCATTGAATGCATAAAACACAAAAAAAGCACTCAGAAGACTCGAAAAAGGGGTTGTATAAAAGACGTGGGTACATGCCACCGCGTTGAAAATAGGAAGCGGAGGGAAGGATCAAGAAGATAACCGGATGCGCCATGAGGTGAGTCGGGGATGGGCGGGGTGGGAGGTGGCGGGGTGGCCACTGCTACAGTTGATTAGCTCGCTGTGTGGCCGAAACGCCGCGCCGCGCCCCGCCCCGCCCCGTGCCGCCCCGCGCCGCCCCGCGCCGCCCCGCGCCGCCCCGCGCCGCCCCGCGCGGCCGTCGGCGGGCGGCTGGCGGCAGACCCCGGCGCGTCGCGGCGGTGGCGCTCGCTTTCATGTGGCCGCTGTGTACGGTTCGGTCGGTTTCATGTGGCCCTGCCGTTAAACACTTTACCTTGTCTTGGCGGCACAGCGGCGGCCACGCGTGCCCACGCGCACGCTGTCCCCTTTAGTCCCTCTCTCCCTTGCGCCGTCCCTCCTCCTCCCCGCTGCGACCGCCCTCTGTCTCCTGCTGGCGATCAACGGATGCGCTATTCCCCTCGATTACCTATGCTGTCTGCCCACGCGCACGCGGGCCCCTGCTGTCCCCTTTGGTCCCTTTCAGCTGGTCCGTCCCTCCTCCTGTCCTCTGTCTGCTGACGATCAACGGGTCCTTCTGTCCCCTTTGGTCCCTTTCAGCTGCTCCGTCCCTCCTCCTGTCCTCTGTCTGCTGACGATCAACGGGTCCTTCTGTCCCCTTTGGTCCCTTTCAGCTGCTCCGTCCCTCCTCCTGTCCTCTGTCTGCTGACGATCAACGGGTCCTTCTGTCTCCTTTGGTCCCTTTCAGCTGCTCCGTCCCTCCTCCTGTCCTCTGTCTGCTGACGATCAACGGATCCTTGGCTCAGTGAACTATTTCCTCTATTCCAGCCATCATCGTCTACCTTGCACGCAGCATTCCCTCTAGCACCATTCATCTCTGCAAATAAAATAACTCGAAAAAACGTAATTTTACGGAATAGAAAACATAACGTACCAGTCTGTGTATTTAAAAAATTCTTCTCGATTGAAGAAATAGAAAGTGTATTTATTTCATGATAACTAATTACCATAAATCACTAGTGAACAATCAGACAAGTTATGGTTTTCAATCTTATGAACTTTGTAGGTAGTTGTACTTCCAACTACTTAGGAAGCAGAAGGAATTTATTTTACGTGATTATTCGGAGAAGTGGGGAGTGATTAGAAAACTCCAAAGATATTCTTATTTTTATTACATTTTCATCCAAAAGGAGCTTGTTTAGTTCTGACAATCCTACTATTATCACTACTACTATCACCATTGACATGACCATCGCCTTCACCTTCTCCATAACTATCTTCTGAACCTGCACTAGCATGATGACATGATCACAATACCTTACACAAACTCTTCCATCAGCACAATCACCGGTTTTTAGGTACATTAACAGAATGAATTCCGTGGTCTATTTGACCGGTAAGGACCTGAATGACGTCAAACTATCGAAAGCAACGTCAAACTACCCGGCGTTCAAAGATGAGGGATGGAATTTGGCAGAGAACATGATAACTTTCTACTCACAATGGTAACGTGGTTCTCTTCATTCCCCATCTCAGACATCAATCCATATGTAATCATTCATGACTTAACCAACTTAATCCTCTCAAGGTCGCGATAATATCCTTTAGTGGTGGAAGACAAAGTAAATCCACAACTGTCATCATCTGTTCAAGGAATGGAGAGACCACAGGACGTAAGCCTCCCCATCACCCATCAAAAATGAGTTTGATGCACTTTACATATCATTGGAAGATATCGACTAGTGTACTGTAGAACTGACGTCATAGTATTTCCGTAAATCCTCTCTCCCAAAGAGATATTTATTATCATTGAAAAGTCTTATCCTTTCGTTGGACTGTTTTCGACTGTTGTTCCTCCTGATCCTATTTTCATCTTCATTCATCGTTCACATCCAGATCCACTCTCATTTATCTCCTCAGTGGAGTTTACATATTGATTCTGAAAAAAATACATGTTTTATGGCAAAATATGAACGCATGGTCAGTATTTTTGGTATGGTGTTATTAAATTTTGCGTACGTTACATTATATAAAAATCTCATATACGAAAAGTGTTATAAAACTTTCCTCCCACAGCTCATCAATCCAGTTTGCTTTTGCGCAGGTTTATTAGTGTGCGCGGCTCTGTAGTATTATGAAGTTTAAATTGAGTTTTATCCTCCCGTTTTCTGTGGGAGGTTCCGTCTCCTGACGCTGCTATTCCTGTTATTTCGCCCTCTTACACTCCTTTCATTCGCTTTCGATTTCCGCTGATGCACGTGACCTCATCATTGGCCCCACACTTGTTCCACTTTACCAACAGCCAGACTGCTTCCCGCTTTGATCGTCCTCCCACGCTTGCAATCTTCCTGACACCAGCGATCTCGCACACACATACACGTGTTTGCATGTCCACCGACCGTTATACACACACACACACACGCACTCACTCAGGAGTTTGTCACACTACACATAGTCGCCGCCTCCACTTCCATCATTGCGATCACCACCTCTTCATTTGCACCACTTCAGATACCATCACCAATCTCTCCATTGCCCCCACCCCCGCCACTTCCACTGCCAACACCAACGGTTCGCCTTTGATGACAATGAGAATGCCACGCCTATGTAACTGCTGCTTCCAACGCCTCAGTCAATGTTACGGACAACAGCACAGACATCGCGTTTGCTACCAGCCCCATCACTCCTTCCCCCTCCTGCCCTTCACCGCCAAAACCCGCCAGCCACCGCTCTCGTTCCTGCGATCGTGGTGCGGTCACCGCCGTCGCCAACATTCCAGGTTCACCGCGGCCACCACTCGCAACGGCCGCCCGCACGGCTCTTCCGCGGCCGCCCCGCGCTGTCGGCCCTCGCCATCGTGATTGCGTCCCGGATCAACATTTGACGAGCGCGGACAAATGAAGCACGACGGGCCCCCCGCGGCTGCGGCCGCCTTCACGGGCGCCGCGCGTAACGTCGTTTGGGCGCGCTTTCTCGCCACTCTGCCCCCGCCGCCGACCGCATCGCCGCCCCTTTGCTGCCTCTCTGCGCTCAGTCCCTCCCCGCTCCGGTGGCCCGCTTCCGGCGCCCCGCCCCGTCCCGCCTCGCCATGCCTCCGCTCACCACCCATACACGGCTCCACGCCCTACCTCGCCCCCACCCTCACTGACTCTTTCCCTCCTACTCAGACTCTCTCCCTCCCACACTCTGACCCGCCCCCTCCCGCCCTGATCCTGATCCTACCTTGTATCTACTGGCCCCATCCCCCTTCCACCCCGTCCTAATCTCCCCCGTATTCCTCACACCCGCCCGCTCCCTCACACCCTCATCTATGGCGTCCCTCCCGCTTCAGGCGCCCCGCCCCGTCCGACTCACTCTTGCCCCGTTCCGCCTCGCCTCCCCCGGTCCCTTCACGTCCTGCCCTCTCACGTTCACGTGTACGACTCCAAGCCCCACCTCACCCCCTCCCCCTCTGACCCTTCCTCTCCTACTCTGACCCTCGCACTCCCACAGTCTGACCCGCCCCCTCCCACCCCGATCCTCCCCTCCCGCCCTGACCCGCCCCTCCCGTCCTGACCCTCATCCTACCCTGTACCTACTGGTCCCATCCCCCTTCCACCCCGTCTTCATCTCCTCCGTATTCCTCACACCCGCCCCGCTCCCTCACACCCTGACCTATGGCGTCCCTCCCACTTCTCTGCCCCGTCTCGTCTCGTCCCCACCCACAACCACCACTATCTTCTCTCACGTTCTTCAGTCTATGTTCAGAAGAAAATCTTTTTCATCGTTAAATTTTATGCACGATTGTGTTTAGTTTTAAACTATATAAAAATAAACAATATGCAATATTGAACAAATTATGAGAACTATACACTGATTTTCCTGACATGTTTCCTGACATTTCATATATTGGAATGATTATTGAAAAATTAGAAATTTGTGCAATTCTTCACATTACGATCTCTCTTTCTCTCTCTCTCTCTCTCTCTCTCTCTCTCTCTATATATATATATATATATATATATATTGTGACGTACCTGGTGATGCCGGGTATTTCACTGCAATAAAATCCTAATGGAGGGTATCTTTTCCGTGAATGGGTCCCTGAGGTAAGTTGGTATAACATTGGGAAAGTTAATTAGAAAAGAAAATACAATCATGAACGATGTTTATTTACAAGCTGAATTTGTTAAATACATGATTTGACAGTATTTATACACTCTCCCTTGGTACCAAGATTAGGTGTAATATGCATTTATCATACCTTCGGGGCCCCGACCAAATACCTTCGATGCTTGGAGCACGGCTCGTGTCGGCGGGGGTCGCCGACCTCGGCAGCAGCTGCGTGCCGTCGGCGGCTGATGGCAGGGCGGTCGCCCCGGCTGGTAACCTGGCGAATTCTTCCTTATGCAGCTCCTGGCACCTCGGCGCCACACCTTTCTCTAATTACCTTCCGTCGCTGAATTTAATTACTCAACCCGCGGCTACCACACGTGCTGGTCACAGTTTCGCACCATACAGTTTCAGTATTGTTCTCACCGCACTAACTAATACGAGTGCAATTGATTGTTCTGCCGGCACTGATCTTTCGTTATAACAACACCCTCGACATTTACTTCACGTATCTAAGGTTTTATAATGGCTACAACTTTGTAAGATGCGCCGCGTGTTCCCTTGGTCCCTGCAATAATGGCGAGCTCTTCGCCACACGTCCAAACTCTTCGCCGCTCCGCTAACGTCTCTCTTCTTCGCCATTCTCCTAACGACCTTTTCCCGGTCGGGAGCACGCCGGCCACGTCCTTCATCGACGGGCGGCTCGGCCTGACTGTCCTAACGGCTGAACATCTTCGCCGCTCGCTGCCCAGTTCGTAACCGACATTCTCACGCTGTCCTCGCGGCGGCGGCAACGGTGGCGGTAGCGACCGTTGCTGGCTCCCGTCGTTGTTCGCCGCGCTTGGCGTACGTACCGCGCAGTCCAAAATATATACTGATTACTTACACTAATATTCTAATTAGTGTAAGGGAACACATTCTGTGTTTCAATATATATATATATATATATATATATATATATATATATATATATATATATATTGAAACCCATAATATGTGTTTCATTACACTAATTAGATCATTAGTGTAAGAAACCAATTGCTATTTTGAACTGCGCGGTGCGCGCGCTGAGCGCGGCGCGCCGGGGCCGGCGAGCAACGGATGCCTCCGCCGACGGTGCCACCGCCGCCGGGAGGCTAGCGTGTGAATTTCGGTTGGAACTGGGCACCGCACACGTGCAAAAGTTCGTTACGAGAATCGCGGACGAGAGCCGTTGGCAGAACAGCGACAGCGGCAGAGGTTAGCAGAGCGGCGACCAGTGCGGACGTGTAGCGAGGGCTCTCCGCTAGTGAATGGAAGCATGTAATACGCGACATAGTTATGTGATTAGGAATCGCAAAGTAATGGACATGTAAACAGAACATTAGAAGTATCAGTATAGTAAAAGATTAGTGTTGGTAAAATAATTGACGTCGCTCTTATTAGTTGGTGCGGAGGGAACATTTTTGAAAGCGTGCGGTACAGAACTGTGACCAGTATACGGAGTAGGCGGGGGTCGTGTAATTAAACCCACTAATGGGCAGTGATTCGAGGAAGGTGCGCAGCCGAGGTATCAAGATCCTGTTCGGGGAAGAATTGTTGGAGCATCAGCCGTGGATGATCACCACGCCATCTGCTGCCGACGGCCCGCAGCAGTAGCAGAGGTCGACAACCCTGTCGGCACGAGCGGCTCGACGAACCTCATAGGTATTCAAACGGGGCCCCGAAGGTATGAAAGTTGTATTTTACTCTTAATCTTGGTACCAAGGCGGAGTATAAAAACGGTGTCTGATTATGTAAATAGTAACTTTGATTTAAAATAAATCTTGTCATAATTGTATTTCTATGTATGAATAACTTCCCCAACGTTGCACCGACTTATCCTAGGACCCATTCACGTAAAAGACACCCTCTCTTAGTGTTATATTGCAGTGAAGATACCCGGCACCACCAGGTACGTCACAGCTGGCGCCCGAACAAGTGGATAACGTATAGTTAAGAAATGTGGTCCTAGGGAAATTGGTGAAATGTTGGAAAACAATGTGCATGTAATTGGTGTATAGTAATGCAGGGTATAGATGAGAAGCAGGCAGTACAAAGTGTATTATTATAGAGTAAAAAAAAAAAATAACAATACATGTGTTAGCAAAAACATGCACAAGTCAAGTAAGCATAATGAAATGTTGATAATTACAAAAATGTTGTTGCGTAATTAATTGCGGGCTGACATAGGCAATTATTTGTGAGCATCCAATATATAGTTAATATTGTAGTTACTGAGGTTATGAAGGCTATACATGTACATGTTACAAATAATATAATGTAATAGAATTCCAAATTTTGTAAGACATATTAATAATATTTGAATGGCTTGGCAATTTTTTTATAACATGGAAATCAAAGAAATGGGGAAGTAGTAATAATTCTTATGAGAATATAAAGGTGGTTAATAGTGTTGTACAAATTATGCACAAAATTGTTTTTTTTTGCTGGGAACATTCACGCAGTAGTGCATTATTTATTGGTGATGGTAAAGTGTGGGGAATTTATTAGAAAAGATACCAGGTTGGGAAATATATACCAGCAGTGTGAATGTTTGTTGTGAATATCTATATGATATTATTGAGGAAAATTCAGGGAAGAGATATGACATGCAAATGTGAATGATGATTATGTACATAATATAGCAATAAGTGCGTTGAAAAGTAATTTCAATTAACAAGGGATTTATTATAATCTGAAAGCATTTTTGTGTAATAGTATTAACGAGTCTATTAGCAGTGTATATGTGTTTCAATGGTAATAATATTATGTATTGTAAGGATTATGTTTATGCATTGGTAGGTGAGTGGAAATTTATATGGCTATTGAATTAGTGTTATCGTGTTTTTGGTGGTGAGTGAGGGTTGTTCGTCATCAATTAGCAATTGAAATAGGAGTGAATTAATCCATTCACGAAGAGTATATAGTGCCGTGGCGGGCATCGTAATTTAATAGGACAACTGTTATATTGTTGTCAAGAGAGGTAAATGGAAAGATCGGGTGAACAGTTTGAAGTAGTTGGGGACGAACGTGAGGGTAAAAGTACTAAGATGGAGGAGCAAAACGTAGTATTGAATTCGGAGGGGAAGGCGGAGCAGGTAAGAGAGATAGATGAAGGAATTGGTAGTAGTACATTATCAGAGAGCAGGGATAGTGGAATGGGAAGCAGATTGGATGAAACGTCGGGGGAAGGCTTTGATAGAAGAGTGAAAATTACGTCGACGCCGATGAACCAAGCGGCAGGAAATTTAAATCAGGGGGGTGGAGAAGATGTTAATTCAGGCGCTATGCAGATGATGATGAAGATGTTCGAACAACTGAATGGGAAGATATTGGAGGGACAGAGCAAAGCAGAAGAACGGGATAGAAAAGCAGAAGAACGAAGTAGGAAGGTAGACGAACAGAATAAGAAGATATTGGAAGGACAGAAGGAACAGAATAGGAAACTGGATGAACAGAAAATATTCACAGTGGAGCAGATTAGGAAGTCAGCTGAGGAGCAGAAAATATTCACAGAGGAGCAGAACAGGAGGTTAGCTGAAGAACTGAATAGGAAAGTAGAGGAACAGATCGGGAAGCTGGCAGAAGAACAGAATAGAAAATTAGATGCAATAGGGGGGCGAATAGGACGCGCCGAAGAACAAATTGAGTTAACGAAGAATGAGATGACTAAAATCGCGGAGCGGGTAGAAAGTCACGAGCAACGGACCGCTGAAGAATTAGGGAAACAGAAAAAGGAGTTAGAATCCCAAGTAATCAATCTGGGGGGAGAATTAGAAAATAAGCTATATCAGCAATTAGATGTTAAAACCGCTATGCAGGACGAGAAAATTGAAAGGATACAATCGGTAGTCAAGGAAGAAATGCAGGAGAATAAGCGGGAATGCGAAGAGAAGGTTGTGTTACTACGAACAGAGATTGAACAAATAAAAGAATGCAAGGCATCCCCAATTGCAGCAAGCGGGACGGTACCATTTACCCCCCCAAGATCATTAAAATTTTCAGGAGACGGGAAAGAAAATCCATGCATATTTATGAAGGCAGCAGAACGACATCTAGATGTTATCAATACTTCGGAAAGGTGTAAAATTCAATTATTATATTTAATGTTAGAAGGCAACGCAAGGATATGGGCCGATACATTCGATAAGTTTCCTGAATCAGTAAAGGCATTTAAAGATCGATTCCTTGAGCGGTATTGGAATGAGGAAATTCAAATTAATTTTAAAATAAGCTTAATGAATAATCATTACAACCAGTCAATGGGAAGTTTGCGGGAATACGCAACAAGGCGTATTATGGAATACAAAACGCTATCCCCACCGATGAGCGATCAGGAAATAATATGTGTACTGACAAGACAGTTCCCAGTTACGGTGCAGAATCTTTTACGTAGTGTGCAGCACACCGACCTGGAAAGATTCCAGAATGTGTTAGGAGGGTACGACTTGACATTTGCAGGCGTACCAAAGAACAGAAATGAAGGGAATGTTAATATGGTTAGATCGGAACGTAACCAGGGGCAAGGGAATGATAGGAGCAACGATTACCAGAGAAACCAACGCGGAAGAGGGGGAGACGGATGGAGACCAGAGCCGGGGAACCAGAGACCGGACTGGAACAGATCTAATTCAAACCGTACGGAGATGCGAGGCGGGGGCGGGAATGCACCCGACCGATTAGCACAGCCTAGCACAAGTAGTGATCAAGGACACTATTTAAACTAATAGAGTCCGCGGTGATAGGTGGCCCCATTGCGGACGCGGAAATCGATGACGTAAACGCGGTCTCCATAAACGCTATGCAGCCGGTAACCTACGATACCCAACCGTGGCGGAGATGTAAGAACTCAGCGGTCAGAATCAGGAAATGTCCCACGATATCGATAGAATGTGAAGGCATAATTAAAGAAGCTTTAGTGGATACAGGGTGCACGACTACAGTAGTATCAGAAGAAATGTATGAGGAGTTAAAAGCAACAGGAAAAGAAGTAATGTGTTTGCCTATGAATAGGGCGTATGTGATTGGGGCAACTCAGAAGAAGTCAAGCCCCATCACAAAACAAATCATGTTTCAAGCCAGGATTGGCAACCAAGTATATGAGATGGTGGCCCTGGTAGTCAAAAAATTATTGTATTCGGTAATCATAGGGACGGATTTTCTGGTCGATCACAGAGCAATTATAGATCTAGAACGGCAGGTGGTAGAACTGGGGAGCCAGGCGGTAGGATTTGACCTGGGGATGGACGAAGAATACGAAGCGTGTACGGGCGTAATGGCGGAAGATTCATTAGAAGAACAGCTGAGGCAGCAAACGGAGAAAATTGAGGTATTAAATACGCATTACAAAGAGCAACTACTGCAGCTGCTGTTGGAAAATAAAGAAGTCTTCCAGAAGAATCGCGCCCCAATCAAGGGATTCACATTTCGAATACAACTGACGGATACGACGCCATTTCGACAGCGGAATTATCCGATACCAGCTGCGCTGAAGCAAGATGTCGCAGAATTATTGGCAATAATGGTGAATGATGGAATTATAAGAAAGGCACAGACATCCTACACCAACCCAATCGTGATCGTCAAAAAGAAAGATGGAGGAATACGATTATGCCTGGACGCTCGAAGACTAAATGCGGTAACAAAACCATATAGGGATGCTCCATTACCGGTGGAGGAAGTATTGCAGAGGTTCGGAGGGAACATCGTCTTCTCCAGTACCGATTTCAGTAAAGCCTATTGGCAAATGCAAGTGGCGGAAGAGGATCAGCAATATACAGGGTTTGCATTCGAAGGAATCTGTTATGTATTTTGCAGAGTGCCATTCGGACTACGAAATAGCGGAGCCGCATTGATTCAATGTGTTGACAAAATATTGCAAGGGAAGCTACAAAATAGGATTACAACATATGTGGATGACATAGTTTTGCAGGCCAGATCAATAGATCAGCATTTTGAAGATCTAAGAGAGTTATTTCACATCCTGAAAGAAAACAATTTGGTATTGAACGTGAAGAAATCAAGCTGGTTTACAAAGAAAATAGAATTCCTGGGTTACGTGATAAACACAGATGGAATTAGTATGAAGCCGGAAACCATCGAGGAGATCAAGAAGATACCACCACCGAAGACAATCAAGCAGGTACGCAGATTCATCGGCACCTGTAACTATTACGCCAGATTCTGCCCGCAATTTGCGGAAGCGATGCATCCATTCTACCAATTAACAAAGAAGGACAGAAAATGGAAGTGGGATGAATCATATCAAGAAGCATTCGAGAAAGTTAAAGAAATGTTTTATAATAGTTGTTTTATTGCACATCCGGACTTTTCAAAGAAGTGCGTGGTTCAGACAGACAGTAGCGATTTTGGCATGGGTGCGATGTTATACCAGGTATTTGACAATCAGGAGAAAATAGTAGCAATAGCCAGTAGAACGTTAAAAGGACCCGAACTCCGATTTTCGGCCACGGAAAAAGAGGCGAACGCTATCATATGGGCTGTAGCAAAATTTAAACCTTACCTGAAAGGGAGACACTTCACAATAAGAACGGATCATCAAGCGCTCACATTTTTAAGCAGATGCCACTTGCAAAACGATAGACTGCATAGATGGGTACTCGCACTACAGGAGTTCTCATTCGACATAGAACATTGTCGCGGGACCCAAAACCATCTACCGGATCTCCTAAGCAGACATGAACCAGGCAGGGACAATAAGTACGCTAACGCCAGGGAGTTCCACGTCATGGCGATCGATTTAGGAATTGCGAGATCACCCTTATTCGATTGGAACGACCTCATTAGGTTACAAGAAAGTGACGGCGAAATCCGCAAAATCAAAAGATTCAAGCAAGGTCAGATGGCGGAAGAAGAGGCGGAATTCGCAACGTTACAACAAAAGGAGGATAGGTGGAAAGTGGTACAGGAAGCTGTACTAATTAAGACAAAGGACAACCCAGAAATATGGAGGATCTGGATACCTCAGGCTTGCACTAAGGAATTGATCAAATTTGCGCACACATCATTGGCACATTTCGGTGCAGAAAAAATCTGCCAAGTTTTACAGTCCCTTTGCTATTGGAAAGGAATGCGGAAACAAATTAGGCAGGTGATCAACTCATGTATGACATGTCTGAAGGTAAAACATACCAATCGGAAGTATGACGGCCCAATGCAGAACATTATACCAACAGAGAGAAATGATTTGGCTGCACTGGACGTGTATGGACCACTGCCCCGTGCAGAGCACGGTAATAAATATATATTCGTAATCATGGACGTCTTTTCAAAATTTGTCCAAGTATATCCCATCAACAAGGTAAATTCTAGGAATTGTTTGAAGTTAGTGCAAAGGTTTATGCAGATCGCTGGTTCATATAAAAGGATATTATCGGACCATGGAACGATGTTTACAAGTGAGAAGTGGGAAGAAGGAATATGCAGTATGGGGGCAATTCCCATCCACTCGTCGGTGCGGCATCCTCAATCGAATCCGTCTGAACGAATAATGAGAGAGCTATCGAGGCTATTTAGAACGTACTGTAAACATGACCATACAGCATGGAACAAACTAATTCCGGACATTAACCGATGGCTGAACCACATCCCGCACGATAGCACAGGAATCTCCCCATGGGAAGCGCATTTCCAAACCAAACCGCCCCATATTTTATATGCGTTGGAAAGACCTGAGATATCGCAGGAACCAGCTAAAACATCAGAACAAATCTACCAAGCGCTAGTGAAGTCGGGGAAGGAAAGGAAATCTAAAGTAAAGAAGAAGATCCACAAGTTCAGTGAAGGGCAACTAGTGTTACTACGAGTTCCCAAAGTATCAAACCCGAATTTGAAGCTGTATGCAAAATTTTTCCCATTATATGAGGGACCATATGTGATAGATAAAGTTACGGACAAGAATGTGGCTAAGTTACTCAATAACAAACGAGAAGTGGTGGGACACTACAATTTCCATAACTTAAGACCTTGTCCCATAGGAATGGAAAATAGTGAAGTGTAAATATGTGTAATATTAGTGTTAATATAAGTAATCACATGATAAGTCGATTCTAGGTTATAAGTGTATATAGGGCTTTTAGCAATATGCAAGACAGTGCGACCATCGGCAGTGACGATGTTGTTAGTGTGAATTTTTCCAGAAGCGGAAAAAATTCAAAAAAGAAAAGGGGGGGGTGATGAAACCCATAATATGTGTTTCATTACACTAATTAGATCATTAGTGTAAGAAACCAATTGCTATTTTGAACTGCGCGGTGCGCGCGCTGAGCGCGGCGCGCCGGGGCCGGCGAGCAACGGATGCCTCCGCCGACGGTGCCACCGCCGCCGGGAGGCTAGCGTGTGAATTTCGGTTGGAACTGGGCACCGCACACGTGCAAAAGTTCGTTACGAGAATCGCGGACGAGAGCCGTTGGCAGAACAGCGACAGCGGCAGAGGTTAGCAGAGCGGCGACCAGTGCGGACGTGTAGCGAGGGCTCTCCGCTAGTGAATGGAAGCATGTAATACGCGACATAGTTATGTGATTAGGAATCGCAAAGTAATGGACATGTAAACAGAACATTAGAAGTATCAGTATAGTAAAAGATTAGTGTTGGTAAAATAATTGACGTCGCTCTTATTAGTTGGTGCGGAGGGAACATTTTTGAAAGCGTGCGGTACAGAACTGTGACCAGTATACGGAGTAGGCGGGGGTCGTGTAATTAAACCCACTAATGGGCAGTGATTCGAGGAAGGTGCGCAGCCGAGGTATCAAGATCCTGTTCGGGGAAGAATTGTTGGAGCATCAGCCGTGGATGATCACCACGCCATCTGCTGCCGACGGCCCGCAGCAGTAGCAGAGGTCGACAACCCTGTCGGCACGAGCGGCTCGACGAACCTCATAGGTATTCAAACGGGGCCCCGAAGGTATGAAAGTTGTATTTTACTCTTAATCTTGGTACCAAGGCGGAGTATAAAAACGGTGTCTGATTATGTAAATAGTAACTTTGATTTAAAATAAATCTTGTCATAATTGTATTTCTATGTATGAATAACTTCCCCAACGTTGCACCGACTTATCCTAGGACCCATTCACGTAAAAGACACCCTCTCTTAGTGTTATATTGCAGTGAAGATACCCGGCACCACCAGGTACGTCACAATATATATATATACTAAGAAGAATGCAAGTGAAAACGCTCAACTTCAAAAGTGCTACTGTAATTTGGAAATAGGATTGAATAGTCATCGAGATCGAGTAAGCTCATAAAAACATCAGATTTTGTATTAGAAGTACTCAAATTAAGTGAAGTCGTAGGCTATACTTGAATTAAGTTCACTTGTTAAGACTATTGAATTATTAAAGAGCTTACCTGCAACACTGATGAAGAATTTTCCCACAAAGATCAAGACTTATAGGTTCTAGTAATTGAGATATAAGCGATGAGTAGTCTGTGAAGGGCCTCTGCATTTAGAATGCATGCGTAAAATAAAATTGTATTGTATTTTAGTGGTCTTAATTGTACTGTATTAGTATATTAGATGAATTAGTGTGAACAATTTGCTGCCGGGCGTATTTCCGAAAGCAAATTTAATATATTATCTATCTGTTCACAATGTTAATAGTATTTTCAATTTTAACCTAGATTAAAATTTAACTCAACTAAGTAATAGCTTCAAAATGTCATTGCATAATTGAAATTCTCACGTACCAACATGTAAGCGTATCTAATGAAAGGTCAACATTAAATAATGCTGAATAATTGAGATGGTTTAAACGCAATGTCAATGTAAATAGTATCAATATTAAAAGTTATAGAACATGATATGTATGGATATTTAATTTTAAGTTTTAATACTGCCCAGTTCATTACCCTTAGACATTAAAACTTGTTCCGGATTATTAATGTTGAAGATGTGAAACTTGCAAAATTTTTATTCGTTTATAAAAGCTGGTATAGAGGTAGAGAGGTATATGAGTGATTATGAGACCCCTATAAATTCGGGGTGTTTTCACCATGTTATGGCGTGAACGACCCTCACATCCACATCTCACCTGAATTATCATCCTGTTCCTTAGCATTCATCTATCACAACCATTAATCTGTCATACCATATCCCAGAAGCGTAGGTCTTCTCTCTTGCCTTCTCTGATGAAAGAATAAAACACTCATCCCCTCTCTGAGTTCTCAACTCCCACATCACCTGCCTCCCTATTTCCTCAAATTTCTCCTCCCATCATCGCAAGTGTTTCTGGTGCCGATTCTAACCTTTTAATTTTTTCCTCTTCCCTGACATCCCATCTGTCATGCATCGTTCTTCAGGTACTCTAGCATCATTGACTGTAGCTCGGTGGTTTAATGATTAGCTTAAAGGACTGTTATAATGTAAGGCTTAAGTGAAATCAATCTATACAACAATATTCCATTATGAAATTTTTGGAGAAGTAATGGTTCTAGAGCAGAATGTACTTTCATGCCCGTACTTTCCCGCAAGATTGTGCAAAAAGTACTCAAATTTTCGAAAAAGTTTATATGAACTTATTTCAAAATCTATCTTTAAGAGACAGAATTCATTCAGGAAAAAAATCTGTATCTTCATAATCGTAGTTTTAAATAGATTCCCAAAACGTTCAAAATGTCAGGGTTTTCTACGAAGACGAGACTTCTCGTAAATGTTCTTCACACTATCAAAGAACAAAATGTAATCAAAAAACATTTGGCAAATTTTTTCAAAATTTGGAAAATGTACCGGGGGCTTCCTGTAAAGTAACCCCTAAAAGTAAAATATCGATTTTAAATTCGAGGGGTCGCGAAATCAGCCACATCAATTGGGAAATATCTATTCTCTATGTTTATAGAGAAAATCGGCTGAACGGTTAACCACTAGCTTTGTTCTTGACTGACGGATGAATGGTTGGACGAACAGACCTTTTGCCGTCATTCAATTTTTCGGTACCGAGTACACACAACACAAGAATTCTGGCTACACCACGGGATAAAGGATTTTCCCTCTAAATTTAACAACTGGATTTATCTATTTATGTTTCGTTACCGGGGCCCTGTAATAAGAGTTTTCCTGCTGAATATTCGCAGTTTTTTCGCGCAGCATTTCATAACGTACGCTCTACTACGTGAGCGGTATCGAGAAAGTAAAAAACCAACTGAAGATGCATTCCGAATTTCGTGCCGGTGCTGTACCATCGCGGCCGCATGCCAGAGACCGGCGGGGCTGCGTTCAGCAAGCCACAGCTCCAGGCCAGGGCGAGCGCTGCGTGCGGCGCGCCATCACGGCGTTGAGGGCCGCACGCCACAGTGCGCGCGCGCGATCGAGATGGAGATGACGATGGCGATGGCGAATGCGACGTCGCGCCGCGCCGCGAGCGACAGCTACGGCGGAGGTGGTGAAATGGCTGCGGCGTGGGCAATCGGGGGCATGATACACTTGTTAGCGGGGAGATGGTGGCGGAAGGGCTGCAAACGGTAACGGTGAAAGTGACGGTCACTTTACAGCAACGATGGAATGGCTGATGGCATACGAAGGGTTGTTCAAAACTACCCAAGTTGTTACTTCCTTTAAAAACATGTATTCAGAGCGCAATAAGCTTCATTGTATACAATATAACGTATTTTTAAATATTATAATAATATTTATATTATATATATTATATATTATAAATATTATAATAATATAATAATATGGTAATATTTGGGCACAAAAATCCTGAACTATTTATGTCTATTGTTAAACAAGACACGCGAAGAGAAACGAAATGTTAAAAAAATATTTAATCATAGAAGAAACAATGAAAATGAATTACCTCTCATCCGTCGCACTTGTGTGTTAATTTAACTGTTGTACCCTACTTTGCGATTCCGGAAGAATTGTTTACGGAGAAATCGGGAAGAATTGTTAACTTCAGCGCTATTGTCTCGAGATGTTCGTAGAAAGTACTACAGTCATGTGGCAAGACGCTACAAAATAGAACTGAAAATTGTGGAAAACACTAACCAGCGCCATTGGCTAGGTGCTGCTAATTATTCAAGCTGCTATTCTAAGCTTTGCTTCTAAGTCTGTGTTTCGTTGTTATATTAATTAATCTGGTAAGTGCTTATTTACGTGCTAGTTTGATATAAACGTGCTATACGCTCGTTAATCACTATTGTATGCATAATTCGTTGGATGAATTATTTTGAAAATTACATATTACAATTTTTGAAATACCAAATTATGAATTACCATATTTATTATTATTATTACTATTATTATTATTATTATTATTATTATTATTATTATTATTATAGCTGCAATTTTTGCTTGTAATTGTAACACAACCGGAGAGAACATTTAGGTACTGCGATATGGTCGTGATTTTATCTAATAAAAGTCACAACCTACTTAAAATGTTTCCACAAAGAACCTCATTCGAAGTTAAACGTCTTGCTCCCATTTTACCTCAAATCATTTTTTATCTCAAACAGCACTTGTGAACAAGTGTCATTAGAGCGACAACGTGAAAAATTGAATCTTTTTATCTGCAATTAACAACCCATCGCTTAATTTTCTTTTGGGGGTGCTAATCCAACGTTTTATAGATCACTTTCGCGGTGACCCGCCCTCCCGTCTACTTAACCCCAGTAATTTTTAAGCTCGTTTTTGCTATCTTTTTTTTTCGTGGTAGAATTCAATCTACTCTCCCATTTTTGTGCTCGTCCCTTTGAATATTTGACTCTTCCGACTAACGGTTCACATTTTGGAAACGCTGTTAACCCCTTAATTATCTCGTAAAGTCCATACGAAGGCTTAATGGCGGCGCGGAAGGCCTGTGAATGTGAGCTGAGAGAAGGCGCAGATTGGAGCAGGGGCGAAGCGGCGGGAGCAAGAAAATTGCCTGCGTCCCTCGGGAGTCGAAATCCGGAGAGGCGGCGACGCGGAGGGGCGGGGCGCGGTGCGGCGCGGCACAGCTCGTCCTGCGCTTTCATATTTCAGCCCCGGGCGCGACGGACGGAGCTGCACACGGGGGTGGGGGAGCTGAGAGTTCCTGTACGTTTTCTTCCAAGAGTTTTGGGCCACGTTTCCTATTTCAAAGAGAGGAAATAGTGTAAGTGCTCCTAGTTTCGTGACGGAAGCAGCTGCACACGCGTGGGGCGGCCTTGCATCGTTGTTCCTGTACGTATTCTTCCAAGGTATTTGAGGGAAGTTTCCTATTTTTAAGAAAGTGAATAGTCTAAGTGCTCAGAATTCCGTGGTCTAAGGAGGTAAACAATGTGCGGAAGAGCTCTGAAGCTTTCTTCCGGTTCATTTCTTTCAAACGACTTTTTCTGTGGTGTAGAAGGTATTCGTTTTATTACAGTGTTTCATGATCTAGACAAACGGAAATACATGAAATATGCAACAAAATACACTGTTTCATAAAACTGCTTTATTCCAATATGTTGTTCCGGCAGTAGAACCAAAAACATTTATTTTGTTCCGTACAGGTGCGGATTTGATATGAACGGGAAATGTTGGATGAGATATGGACATGAATTGTTCTCGTTCATTTCGCCGAACAAAACATTTTACATTGGATGCAAACAACGGAAATAGCCAATTTGGAGATTGATGAAAGTGCGATGGGAAGAACAGCACCTTTGTATCGAATCGAGGCACAACAAATTTCTATCAGTATCTCCTGTAACCGACGTTGTCCAGTAGAATACTGAGACGAAATTCTAAAATTACACGGATGTGGATATCTGTGGATCTGTGTATATCTGTGCTTCCGTGAAAGAATCGTTAAAGGAATTAATTATTGGAGAAAGTGTAGAAATACGATGGTTTGCTTTTACATACCTGAGATGACAAAGCAGCGAGTTATTCACCATTTTATCATTCAATAATAACTATACCCTGTTAATACCATTAACGTTACACGATGTCTGTTAGCAGAATCTCAATTCTTGTGGCTTCTATTAATTAGTTGTGTTAGTTGTGCATTCTACGTATTGCATCCGTGGCTGGTTCCCAGAGCTTGCTGGGAAAATCCGATCATTTCCTTCCTCAGGAGCTGCGTTCAGAGGAGGCGCTCGTGACACGGGAGTCGCTGGCTCCTTGCCGAGCGCTCCGCGGCAATGGAAGCGACCCCTCTCCACCGTCTTCACCCGCGCCTCCTCCGCCGCTGTGCAGTGTAACACTGACATCGTGAAAGAAGCAAAACAAAATCTGGGCCCATAGTTTTTGGAGGCAAGACCCCTAGACTCCCTAGCGTACATGACACTTGTATCGCGTTAATGTAAGTCCGCATAGTGCCAGATTCGTTGGTATGTAAACAGTGCAACAAGGTGACTGTTTTCTAATTAGTACTTAATAATAATAATAATAATAATAATAATAATAATAATAATAATAGTAATAGTAATATTTATTGAGTCATATGTGCAATTACAATCGTATATGTCAAGTCAATATGATGTCTTGGGTAGATAGAGCGAAGTTACATTACTGTTCAGGAGCAAAACAAGTGAACCATCGGTTTACAAATATTGGCTTATTACCGTCCGGCGAAAACTCTAGCAACCGTTGTTCTCAAGTAGAGCTTTGCTTTGGTGCACGTTTGCATGTGGAACAAATTTTAATGGAGTGCATCTGACCGGGAGATCATAGGGTTCGAGTCCCGATGGTGGTTGGATTTTCGACACTAGCTACATAACTAGGTCGAAACCAGCCTCTGTCTGGAGGAGAATTCTAGCGGCCAGCTGTTTTGGTCGGTAGTTTTTGGGGGTCCGATAAACAGCGGGCAAATACCGGAGCAGTGCCCAAACAAACGAACCACGGACTGCACGCGATCTTTCCTTACTTGTCCTTGCCTGGCCTTACCTGTCCTTGCCTATCGTCACTCCTTGCTTACACACACTTGCTCTATTGCACATGTGGAAAGACCAGTTGTGAGCTTAGAGCTCGCCCCCCGCTGGGGGGAGACACCTGGTTGTGGGAAACCCCGTTCACTGACGGAAAGTCGGTGTCGGATCTCACCAACCAGCGGGGACGATCCCCGCAACCTCCCGCTATAAAACGTGCACTACTCTTACGGGACTAGTAACATTAGCCGTTGACACGCCGGGAATCACTAATCAACCATCCAACAAATCCCCTTCTTCTGAGGAAAAGCGTGCACTACACTTACGGGAATTGGCTGTGGTCGCTCCCAGAAACACGAAATAATCAATGAACAAAGTCCAGCGCATCCTGTATTACGATTCTTCGCCCCCCGATGTTTCGTGCGCCCGCCGCACTGTGCGCGGGCGGCGCTGGCGTCGCGTGACGATGCAGCGCCGGCGAGCGGTGCAGCGCCCTTCGATTGCAGCCGCGTGCTTCTCCCCGAGCGGCGTTAAATCTATTAACGGACCATGAATATTCCTCCAGGAAACTTTCAGGCCGCGCCGCTCCCGCCCTGCCAGAAGAAATGGACTCGCTTTCCGCAACATTCCACTTCCACGTGGCCCGCTTTTTCGAGATAATAACGGGATTCGTTGACATTTTTATGTGACTCATTATTTGTCGACGCTTACGAAGCGAACCGTTGGTTGTGGATGAGGTGTTGAAGTAGCGGCCACGTTTCCTCATATTCGAATGACATCGTTCGTTTGAGAATGCTCCTCGCAAGGAAATGCGAGGAGAACGTGTTCTTGGTCATAAATGCGCCCGAGAATGGCTCGAAGTCACGATAGCAATCGTGAGAGAGTAACGCATGTTTAAGATCATGAAAATATAACCGCTGCACGTATCTTCGCTTTGAAATCTCTGACTGCTGCCGCAGTGGTTGTGGTATATTTGGAGGTTTCTCTTGTGAGTTCATTGCACATGGTTTGTCCATTTGTTGAAGAGGTAATGAGAATTCAAATTGTAGCAACGATATTACAATACTATTAATTCCATTACACAAAACAGTAAGTAATTGTTTAGTTGAGAAATTAAAGACGCTATTAGTAAAGTTTATTTGCATTCTAACTGAAACTGAACCCGAACTGGCGTGTCGGGATGGAGTTAGCGCGGGATCGGTGAAACAGGACGATGCAGAATGAACCGAACGGAATAGAGCAGGGGTTTTCAAACTGAACGTCGCGGCTCCCAGGGTCCCGGCCATAAGGTAGGGGCGTTGCGGTGATTTATTAAAAATGATCTTTAAAATTTATTTAGTTTAATCCTGGTGACATTCATGTCTACAAAATAATTTTATACTATTATGCTACATGTTATTTGTAATATGTATCATGTACTAATGAATTGAATATGTCAAGTCCTTTACCAAATAGCCTATTATATCATTAATTATTTTGTGTTGAATCCTTATTAGGCATGTATTAACCCTCATATTATTTTAAAAATTATTGTTACTAGGGGAGCCCGGGAAGTTTCGTTTAGGTCAAGGAAGCCGTGGACGAAGAAAGTTTGAAAACCTTTGGAACAGAGAGTAGACGAAGCGAGGGCATATCGGGTTGGTCAAGGGTGATGCTTGAGTGGTGCTCTGTGTAGTACAGTCTCTACGTGCACGGTGAGGCGGCTCAGGGCGGGGCGGGGCCGGGGGATGAGAAAGAAGCATAGGTGTTGAGTACGGGGTTGGCGTGGGAGTTGGGTGGGGTCAGAACCTATGTGTTGCAACGCAGAGCAGCGCGGTCACGGCCGGTGGGGCGTTGATGTATATTGACAACCTCAGCAAGGGACTGACACTTCGCTCACCTCATGGCATGCTGGAAATTAAAATCGGTGACAAAAGCTTGGATGTAATAAGTGAGCTGTGCTGTGGTTGTCATCGCATTAGAACTTTCGTAGGTACTTGTCCGATATGTCAACTGTCTTCGCAGCTAACGACGGTGAATAATGATTGATTTAATTTAGAGTATATGCTCACCCAGCACACTAACGTTTCATGTTCAGTTGTCCATATGTTAAGAAATATCAATTGTCCATATACTAAGAACACTGAAGGATGCTCATCTAGGTTTTAGATTCAGTTCAGCTGTATGAATTGATTCATACTTATCAAGAAAGAAAAATTGAACTTAGAAATCTGTTTTTTTTCTAGTGATAGGTAAAAGTGATGGTGATAGGTTTTTAGGTAAATAAAAAAAATCGTGTTCAATGATTTTTAGATTAAGTCAATTGTGTCAATAATTTCAATAATGGAAAATCACAATAATTAAAATTAGCATTTTCCTATCAAGACCGATTTTCTTTGAGCTTGCTTTAGTAATATAATAGTAATAAAAGTAAGGTTATTTATATTGTTAATCATCATATAGTTGTATTATTACAATTCAAATTCAATCCATTGTGATTTGTTTTGATTGCTTTTATAAAGGTGAAGAGTCGGAAAGTTCTGGAACGTTCGTGTTGATGGGGGTTTGGGAAAATGTCTTTCTGTAATAAGGACTCGATTTCTATTCCATTGTAATAAGTTTTGTTAGAAAGGGAATTCTTAATACGGTGCGAGCATTGTATGAATGCGCGAGTCCCGCCGGGATTTGTCCTCGGCGAACGAGGCCGCGGATACCGGGGAAATCGAAACAGGTCGGAATTGTCGAAGAGGGAAAGTGGATTTTCGATACCGAAAAGTTTAAATTATGCTTAAGTAATACTAAATACTGGAAATTATTCACCACGGCTCTGATACATTCTTGACATGTAAGTAAGTTCTCTTTCACTCAGTAAAGGATATCCTGTAGAGGTCTGCAGATCCTTGCAGAGATCTGTTTTTGAATATTGTGCTGTAATTGTTCTTCCATATGAGGATTTGTCGTATTTATGCGATCTTTCACGAATCTCCAAAGAAATAAATCGCAAGGTGTTCAATTAAGAGAGTGTGCGTACCACAAACCACGATATATCCTGTCTCCATAGAGCGCATGTAAACCCTTACGAAAACAAGCAGTGTGTGCGGTTGCGGAGTTCTGTTGAAAATTACCGTAAATACGCTCTTCATTTGTCAACATTTGGAAGAAAGGCTCCATGATTTGATGCACATAACGGTTCGATTCATTTTGTGTATGTGTCATAATCACACACTTTCTGTTGGAGAGTGATCTTCGAACGAGCCATCACAAACCGACTATTCGCCAAGTCTGGAAAACGTGCCTTTTGCACAGAGAGACCGTGAAACGCCGCGGTCCCAGCGGAATTCAGCGAAACTTTCCCTGGCGAGTGAGGGCCTGTCAACCGAGCAGAATTTTCCACGATCGCGGAACAGTAATAAAATGGTCGCTCTGTAGTTTGCTGTTGTTCACCACCACAATTTATACACACTGGGTTTTTACATTTAGATTGACCACAATGTGTATTGGTGATTGCCTGCTCATCTATCAAATCTTAGCGTAAGGTTGCAGTTTTGGAGCACAGTTGGGGATCGTTGGCTCTTACGGTCTCATTCAAAAGCAATCCAAGAAAACACCAGTAAAACACATATTATAATCTAAATTTTATTTTTAATTTAAAAATTTCTAGCAGAATACTTGCAAAGACTTATGTAATATTCATATAACTAAAATTGTTTGTATATATTCTTAAAGAACCACTGCATTCCGAAATTCTCTGGCGTCAGTAAATTGTAACCACCAAGTCAAATGGCAACTGGCTGCTCGTCAGTGGCTAGATAGAGTAATTTGCAAACGTGTAAATATATTTTGTCAGAATTAACTCCAAATTGCATACAAGCAGAAAGAAATCATTGAATTAAATTACTCTTTGTAAACCAAACGTTATGTTTGTTATCAGTACGTCTCGAAATGTGTTACAATCAAATAAAAAGTTCGTCTATGTTCTCTGTGTACTAACGTACAGCATAGAATTTTATTTATTTATTTAAAATGTTCATGCTGGCTGAGCGACTGAGACAATTCTCTAAAAGAGAAAAAAGTGGAACGCCTATGTTGACTTCTTATTTTGTTGCTCCTCAAGCCATGTCAATCAGGAGTGAATTTTTCATAACGTTCTGGGATCCGAAAAACAGGCAATTGATTCTATTCTTTACTGAAGACATGGTATGAAAAATATTAAAATTTTGATTGGAAGTAGCGTTCATCGAATAAAGAAAAATATACAAATGTTTGAGACGGTGATATGAGTTATTTTTACTTTATGAAGATGATTGATCTTCAAATATTTTTAGAGTTAGAGTTGTTAGAGTGTAAGCATCTAAAATGGAGACAGTATAATAGAACGCAGAAAATGGAAATCACGTTCAGTACATTCAGTGTTCATCGTTTATTTAAATATATTTCTTTGAAGACATGTCTTTTAGCGAAAGTGCAATAAAATTTGTAAATTATATAATTCAATTACTATTCTATAAAAATAAGAAAATTCTATTTTATTTACCTTCAAAGATTTGATATGCTGTCATTTCCAAATAAAACACACAAGTAGATAATCTTTCGCCAACTCCGAATACTGATGTTCAATGGAAATTAATATGTCCATTAATTGTGTTATTAAGTTCAAAATTTTCTTAAACGATATCTTTCCTAGGTCTTGTGAATGGCTATTTCGTGTAATCGTCGGGAAATATTTTCTTTGTAATAAACTGTTTTGAGCAGTAACATTCAGATTGAGGTCGGCGATAATGCGGATATCCTTCGTATAATAAGTGAGATAAAACCTCTGGCGATCAGCTTTTAATTTGTTCTTATCTCCTCAATTTTCTTTTGTCCGTTAAGTCCGTTATAAAGCTATTTTATGTAGCAGAAATTAAATCTACACTTTTGCAATTTTTCCTTAGCAATGATCGTTGTATATCTCAATGTTTATGAATCTTCTTTGTCAGTCAATGAAACAATTGCCTTATAATTTAATGAAATAAATATAGGAATAACAAATAATGGTTTGCTTCTTGATTGCATCTTAGATATAATATATTGCAGAGGCGTACCAAGGGTGTATCTCGGAGGGGGGACTGCGGGTGTAGTGACCAGTCGACTATGTTTGCCAGCGACTTTGCCTCGACATTGACGTATCCACGGTGGTGGCATTCGTAGGTTTCGGGCGCTTATGTTCAGCATTCGTAGGCTCCGGGCCATAAATGCTTCCTCTCACTGACAACCGTCCAATGAGAGATCCGAGTTGGCTACCACGTACTGATGGTTTTTGCTGTCCCTCTCGTTTTCTCCCTCTCTCCCACGCTGACCTTGTTATTTCTCCTTCATAGCAGCTCCACATAGCCTTTCTTTTTGTTCTCAACAATCTATTACAGCACCTGTGCGCCCTTTCCCTTCATCAACCTGCTTCAATTGCATTGAATTGATATTGTAACACTCCCGGTCGTCTCGTGAGAGAACGCCCGGTAAGCGGCCCTGAAATAGCTCAGTCGGTGATGGAAGGAATCGTTAACAGATACTGGTAACATGAAAGAAACACTTTGATCACTGGTAAAATCACTTTTATTCCTGGGCAAAATAATTCAAAATGCCCCAGGGAAGTTACACATGTAAATAGAATCAGAAATCTGAAAATTAGGTGGACAGATAAGAAGATGAAAAGTTAGTAGCCAGTGTAAAGCTTAGAAATTAGGAAGACTTATAGTTAGCATCACAATGGTAACAAATATTACAGATCAGTGTGTCTTAGCGCGACACCGCATTACAGGATTTTCGCAGGGATGAATACCCTGAATTATATTGCCTTGGTAAAGTTTCTTTTTGTGGGCCCGAAACGGGCGCGTTGCCGTCGAGGGGAGGCGGCGGCAACCTTCGCAGAGGGCGCGGCCGGGGCGATGTCCTTGTGCCCACCCAGGCACGCGCGTCAGCTGGTCTGGCGTCTGAGAGCGTCACCCGAAGGGGCGGCGGCGCGGCCGAGGGAAGGCGGCGGCACGGCCGAGGGGGCGGCGTTGTAACGGCGCCTGGCAGTCTGGTTGAGCTCGGGGTCGGCCAGCAGTCACTCTCGATTTCAGGAGCGTAATAACCAGTCACGGATTCTTCTGATACTCGTGATTGTTCACAATTGCAACTTTAGAAAGTCTAGAAATCCTGCAGTGACACATTCGCTTCACTTTGTAACTGATTCCCACTTCCGAGAATTTTCTCTGCCCGCTTTACTCTGCTCTTTTACAATAGCCCACACCGAAGTTTTTTCTAAGTCCATCAGAGGCGAACTTGCCTCTGGTCGGTGAATAGCTCTCCCTCCCAGAGAAGTTTCTCTCCCGACTGCCCTGCTTTGAATGCCAATTTTATAAGTCAAATCTTATTAGGTTAACTTTTACCCCCCACTCGTTTTCTCGCATGTTCTGGCTCCTTAAGATAGTTGCGTCGCTATTGGCCGAAAGAAATGGCGCATTACGTTATTTCGACCAATGGTGACAGGGGTAGTGAATGGAGTTCCGACTCTTTGCATAACTGTGAGCGTCCAGAATTTTCTTTGCCCTTCTAGAACATGCTCGCACAAGACGGGCGTTGTCCGTGAAAGAATTTGTCGATTTCGGATTCACTGGATGTCGATTTCAAAAGCGATCTAGAAGGTTCGCACAGCTGGCCATGCGAACACGTGCTCCACAGTAAATCTGTCGACGACTAACCCTGTAACGACTTTCTTAATGTGCCGGAGGCGGAGACGGCTGTCAGATAAGCAGGGTTGCGCGCGTGAGGCCATGTCGCAATCTGTTCCCAGTCGAACTCATGGTGGCCGAGTCAGTTTGTTTAATTTAATTTTCCTGGCATGAGGAAATCGGTTTCGCTACAATATCAATTGCTCCTTCTGCACATATCAACCGTCCTTAGTCACCCTCAACATCTGTCGATTGCCCACAACTACTGTTGATCACCCTCAACCCCGTACCGTTGACTCTCAATCGCACTCGATCATCCTCAACCATCTTTAACCATTTTCCACCACATTTGACCGGTCTCAACCGATACCAACTGCCCCAACAGCTCCCAATAATAACCACCGTCAGTAGCAGTAACCTTTGTCTTTGACTCTCTTACAGTCCTCTTCTCCCACACGATTCTCGCGTCCACAATCCTTGTCTCTCGTTTAATTGGTGACCCCGTCGCCTACTTTATCCCTTTCCAAATATCTTTCCACATTCACAACCACAGTTTCACGTTTAATACCGTCTTCTACTACCGCCTTCGCCGTCACTAGCAAAACCTCTCCTTTTCCCCGCTCTGACTTTCGTTATTGTCGCCACAACACTTGTAATCTCCCTCTCCTTCTCCGCCGCCATCTCCGCTACCGCTTCTGCCGCTGCCACCCCCGCCGTCGCCCCCGCCGCCAACCCCTCCGCCGCCCCCGCCGTCGTCCGCGTGCCGACTGGGCTTCGGGAAAATCGGGGGCGGCCGGGCGCGCGCGGTATCGGGGACGGGACGGGACAGGACGGGGCGGGGCGAAAGAGGGGGGGTTGGGGCCACGGGTTAACTGCTCCACCTGGACGCGCCGACCCGCTCCCGCCCGCCCCGCCCGCCCCTCCCACCCCGTCCCCCAGCCCCTCGGTCGTAAAGCGAACCGTAAATCTGGGGCTCGTTCGCGTCGAACATGCGGTGCACCACTGCGCCGCCGCGGGCGGGTCGCAGGGCGGGGGTGGGGCGCGGGCGGGGCCCAGAGGGCGGCGGAGAGGCGGGCTACGGGAGCGGGGGACGGGGGCGGGGGTGGAGACGGGGTGTATCCGTGCATCCGGGGACGGCGGCGGCCCGGAGAAAGGGAATATGACGTCTCCCTAAAGCGAGGAAAGGACGGGGGCGCGCGGAAGGGGCCACCGATTAAGATAGTGACGAGAAGGAGAATGAGAATAAGAGAGAATGATGAAGAGAAAGTGACCAAAAAGGCTTTAAAACGTAGATGTAAACGTAAATGAAGTAATTGGGCTACTGAAATGGGAAGTAGATGCTGACAACTTCTTGGAAAGAAAATAATTAAACAAATCGAAATGCAACAAACTGCAAGCTAATTATTTTCGACATATGTATTCTTACTCCGTATCTTACTTTCAAGATGAATTAGGGCTTGCAGTAAATGGGTTTTCTTGGTACTTCACTGCATCATGTAATATGTATTTTTTTGTAAAAAAATACTTTTTGCAAGTTGTTGCACTTGTTCTAGATCTTAGTCATCATTAGCTTTTATGACTATTACTTCCTAGCAATGAACATAAACTAGCTTCTGGAGTCTTAAGAGAGCTTAGGAATGAAGGAGCGAATCAAGAAATTAAAATAGCGTATCACAAACGGAGGCTAAATGAGGAAACAGATATAATCATAAAAAAGAAATTAACTTATAAAACGTGATATAACTAGGTGATATATAAAAATTAAAAATCACAGTAAATTGTACAAGTAGGTAACTGTAATAAACAAAGAATTAGTTGATTATGATGAAGTCCTCGAAGAAGAAAAAGCTAAAGTGGAATATCAAAGAGAATGTAATACAAATATCCATATTTTATGTTGAGCAACGTCATTCCACGTACATCGACTGACTTCCAAACTCATGATATGATAAAAGCAAGATCGTAATCAGCGGATAACCTTACTACTCCCACAAACTAACCTCATTCATTTTTAATTATATTATTACTCTCGCGTGTTGTATATTTTTTCTAAAGAAGAACTCAAATTGATTTACAGAATAACAATTCCGAGCCAGGAGGTCTAGACAATTGAGGTTGTGACTAAACTACGTGAAACATTATGTTATGTGTTCTAACGAGACCTTAAATAATTTTTTTCTTGATGTGCTTGTGAAGTGGGTATTGTGAACCACCTCATCAAATCATTTTATTTATCATTATTAATTTATTATTGAATGAGAAAACCAAGTACGGTATTTCGTTTTCTTTATCAAGTATCTCCCGTCAGAATAATGTCACTAAAAACATTCAGAAGATGAGAGCAAACGAACGTAAGAACAGGTAAAAATAAAATGGAACCAATCACAGAACCGCAGGAACTGCAACCGGGGTGATGTTGGGAGAAATTGGCATAGCGAGCGTGGCGCCTGGAACTTGCGTGTTGCTTGAGGGGGTTTTACCCAGCGCAGGTAGAGGCGGCAGGCGGTAGCACGATCGTCACATTCCATCGCTCCGCCCCAAGTACAATTGCTCTCCATCGCTCCGCCCAAGTACACTCTAATATACTTGCTTTGTTTCAGTTTTCCACAATTCGAAGTAATATGGAACGTCTAACCGTTTCAAGCAACGCTGATTGTATGCTCCGAGCTTTAGGTACATCCAAAAGCGTTCAAAATAGTATTATTCATATTTCTTTAAGTGATTAATATAAACATGATTCGAAAACTGGGAATGTCAGTGACCTTTGGTGAATATTAGTGACCTTCGGCAGACGCAACAGTTACCAGAATAATTCAAGGAAATTTCTTGTTTAATTTAAAATAACATTTCCTAAAGTATAATATTATACTCAAATTACTATGAAAACGTCAATACGTGATACTTTCTTTGGCAAAATATATATATTTAAAAAATCAAATATTAAATTTCTAAACTATATTACAAACATAACTTTACGGCATATTACTTGCTACATGATTCCGCCTTGTTGAGCGTAAACTGCGTTTAGAAATCTTGAATCATTTTGAAGTTATGAGAGTGGTTCTTAATTGGTGGGGCACTCCGTATAGATTCCGTTCTTCATACATTTCCGTTCTTCTTACGTCATACGTTCGCTATATTTTGACAGCCATTAAAGCAGAGTTTATTCGTTGCCATGTACCCCCCTCCCATGGGGAACTTTGAAATATTCACCGAATAAATATTCCTGGAACGCACCCTTTCAGTGCAACCTCCAGTACTCTTTCATGGCTTCAGTTAGTCGTGAGTCACTGCGCTTCAGATACTGCTAAAGCAACATGCAAGTTTCACTGAGCTCATGTCCAGTTTTGCTTTAACTTTTCGTCCACGGAGATGAGAGAGAAAGCGGTACGAGTGAGTGCAACAGCAATTGCGGCATTGAATTTTAGAGGCTCGCTTCGCAGACTTGTCGGCGAACAATAGCGGGAGGCGCCACGCCGTTGCCGTGTGCACGGCGAGCCATTGGTGACGGCTCTGTTCCGAAACAGATACCCAACTGTAAGTTAATACCCAGACTCTCAGGCGGGAGGGAATTGTCTGTAGCAACACGACGACACGCATTCACGGTAACGGATGTTCATTTCCTGCACGGCGGTTAATTAAAAGAGAATAGAAAGTACTCAGTGTAATGGAATGAAAAATTACATTTCCGTGGAAACAAAACATTTCTCTTCCTTATTCGATGAATTATGAAAGTGTATCGCATGTCTCACAATGTACTCGTCATTCATAAAAATATAAACACACGTATTTTAGTGAAGGAATGAGCCCCACACATTTACTGGTATATTCCATTGTACGTTTTATGAATAAAATGCTTATATTTGAGGAGGCATTCATAAAACAACCTTAAACGCCTATTAGATAATCAAACCGAACGTGTGTATATTTCATTTTATACTTTTGTTATGATTGTAAATATTACTAAAATGTATGTTTTATTCTTAATATTTATTATTTTAAACATAATACATTTTAATTTCTATTTCCGTATTATTTTCTTCAGTAAAAATATAAAGGGGACACAATTCAGTGATTGAAGATTTAAAATATTCATTTCTGTTAGATAGATATGCGTCGCTGAGTAATACTCGCCCCAGCTCTTTCACGAGATAACTTTCAGTACGTGACGTAATCCGGCTCCTTGGATATCGCTTCACCGCTCGCCGCCCGCCGCCCTCTCCTGGAATGCCCCCCGCCATTGGCGAGGGCGCCGCTGCGAGCGACGTTTTTGATTCCGCCTCCCCTGCAGCCATTGGAATCCAATCGCGGGAGCTAATTGGAAGTCCGCGGGCGCGCTGCTTCGCCGCCGGGCACTCCGCGCCCACCGCACGCCCACCGCACGCCCACCGCCGCCGCTACGGTGCATGCGACCACGCCGCTCCGCCCCTCCCCGCTGCCCCGCCACCCCCCTCACCCCAGCCCCGCCCCGCCGCAGCGTGGCCACGCCGCTGCCCTGCTGCCCTACCTCTCCCGCTCTCGCTTGCCCAGCCCCACCTCACTGCCCCACCCTTTACTGTCCGCCCTGCCCCGCTACTCCCCATTGCCCCGACGCCCACCCTCACCGCAGCCGGCCCACACAACTTTCCTGCCCCTCCCTTCCCCGTGCCTTTCCCCTCCCTGCCCTCGCCCTGCCCCTCCGTGTCCCACCACGCCACCCTGCCGTTCCCCGCCCCGCCGCTTCTATGCCCCTTCCCGCCCTCGCCACCTCTGCTTGGCGCCTCCGCAGCCCCGTCACGCCGCGGCTTTGCACCTCTCTGCCCTGCCCTGTTCTGTCCTGGCCCACAGCCACCTCCTCGCCCTCCCCCACCTCACCCTGTCCCGCCTCGTTTCGCACCGCCGCCCCCGCTCCCTGCCCCGTCCCCAGTCCCTCTTTTTTCCTTTCTACCTGCCCTCTCCGTCGCTCCGCTTCCACCCCAAAAGTCCTTGCTCCTGATCCTTAATCCGTCATTCGTTCCCGGCCCTCACCCTTTGTCCTACTCTCGCCACTCCCCCCTTCCCCGACTACCTTACCACTGGTCCTGCAGTTGCCTCCATCGCCGGAAATGTCCGATTGCCCCGTGCGCCGCCTCGTCGTCGTTGCCATTACGCCTCGCCCCCGCCAAGCTGCCTCCGCCAGACCCCACTCGTGGTTCGAGTTTCTCCTCCCGCCTTCACCAACCCCCCTGTCGTTGCAGCAGGGCTCCGCTGCCCTGCCGCCATCGCGCCACTCCACCCGGCCGCTGCCACCGCCACTTTCCCCGATTTCCGACCCCGATCTCTCCGCGTCGCTGCTCCATTCGGTCTGCTCCCTGTCTCGCATCTTGGGGGGTTTCACGTTTCACGATCCACGTATTGCTTAATGACTCTGCGCAGACTCCCTGCTAGTGCCACTGTCTCCATCATCATTCGTCGCTACGAAACTTGCACGTAGAGCCGAACGTCGCGTTTCTCCCTGCCGCCTCGGCCCCACTGCAGCTCCACCGCAGCCGCCGCTTCTGTTCCATCCCTCGCGCCGCCGCCGCGGGGCCGTGGCTGCTCCCGAGGTCCCTGCAATGCCGGATCATTTGCCTTCCCCGCAGCGCGCACCAATTGCCAGACCTCCTCACGTCCGTTCCCTTTGGTGTAGTATAGCCTGCTTCATCTCATCCCCCGGATATGCCGCTGCTTCTCGGACTCATTCACTGGCTTAGGTGAATCAGGGCGCCAATTGATGTCACTCTAGTGCCGACGGTGGTGGGAACTATACAGCTAGTTCGGATTCAGCTTCTGCCTGGAGAAGAATTCTAGGTATCGGCTGCTCTGATCGATAGTTTTCTGTGGTTTCTCCGATCAACACAAGGCGAATGTTGGAGCAGTACCCTAACAAACGGTCCATGAATCCTTTTCTTCCTCTTGTTTGTCCTGTCCTCACTCCTTTCTTACACTCACATCAACTTACATTTACTACACTACCACACACGTCGGGAGACGGTCGGAAGCTTAGAGCTTGTCCCGGCCGGGACGATGCCCGACTGGTGGGAGATACTTGGTTGGGAAAAACCGCCAGCCGACGGTTGGACTCGCCATCCAGCGAGGGACGATCACCGCCACCACCCGCGATAAAAACATCACCACCATTTCACGATGGTGGACCTTAGCAGGTGACTCACCTGAATCACTAGTCGATCAATTGCCTGCGAGTTGTCGACATCCCTCTTCCGCTAGAGCACATGAAGTTCGTGGCCTGCTTCTTCGGGTTTTCGTTCAGATATCTCCTCTATCCAGGGTCTTTTTCCGACTGCTATCATGGGTAGTGCATATTTGTGTGTGTGTGTGTGTGTGTGTGTGTGTGAGAGAGAGAGAGAGAGAGAGAGAGAGAGAGAGAGAGAGAGAGAGAGAGAGAGAGAGTAAGGTGAGAAAATGGGACGAGGATGTGTCGGAAAGGAAAGATCGCACGCGGTTCGTGGTACATTTGTTAAGATACTGCAGGGGCTATTGATCAGAGAAACCATGAAAACCTACCGACCGAAGCAGCCGACTATATAATGTTTCACCAAACAGCTGCTTAATTCGACCTACCTATGTAGCTTGTGTCGAAAATCCGCGAACGTCAGGACTCTAATCATAGATCTACCCAGTCGGAGACTCAGCAGTGACAACAGTTGTTGCCCTGAACAATTCCAGTCAGATCGCTCCTTGAAAGATCCCATTTTATGCCGGATTCCGTCACAACTGTGGCCCAATGCCCTTTGCCTTTCTCATCGTCGAATTACATCGGAGGATTTTGGTGTGCTCATCCGTCACCTGTCACTAAGAGCTGCTCTTCTCGATATCCCCAACTCGGCTATCCGTCACATTGACTTCGAAAGCGACTCCGCTCGACATCAAATATGCAAAAAACGGGATTTATGTAGACTTTTTACGCTGTACTCAGCGATTTATTTACGATTTAAAAGACGTTTTGTTATCTGAAAAATGTTCAAAACGTTGTGTGGGTACAAACGTGCCTTTGCATTAATCTGATTATGTGCGTGTGTCAGTAGAGAGGCATGTACAACAAATACATATTCAGTCAGTGAAATTCGGATTTCTGTGTCTCGAACTTCTGTTTTATTCTTCTTATGCGTTACACTCACCGCGCCGGCCGTTTTATGTGACTTCACCAGCAGAAAGGATCTCATCGAAAACGCATAAAGCCAAAATTTGAACCGTCGGAGAAAAGCTGTAAAATATCTTTATGGTTATCTGTAATAAATGTAAATTTTGAATTACTTTAGAATAAGTGAAGTATGTTTTGACGAGCTAGCTGAAAGACCATGGAATAATTTACTGTCCCAAGAGAACAAGAGAATTGCGGGATTTGTATAAATTGCAAGGTATATCAGGTAAACAAAACAGCTCTTTTATTTTGCAGCGCTGTTGATATTTTATTTTGAGATGATATTTCTCATCTGAAAAGTCTCGATGTTTTTATTTCATGTATGAACTTTTCCAGCTCTCTGTTGTCACCAATATTTTTCGACGCTTTGATGTTTGTTGACTGTATGCTTTATCTGTTGTATGAGAAAAAGGCACGTTCATGAAGAGAGGGTACTCTCGAAAAGTACCTGGGGGCCTTTAAATATGGCCGTTAAGCCAATGCGAGTTAACCCATCTTCGTCCATCGCAGTTTCTAGAGTAGAAGACAGAGATCATGCGGCTCTCACCCATTCTTATTAATCTTCTTCTTCCCCGCCCCCTAATGCATTTACATTAATGAATGTTAGTGACCACGTCCTGCATTCTACTTCGGTTTGTTACGTAGGTTTTAAACTGCAGACAAGGTGTCCTTTTGTGTTTTTTCTATTCTGTCATCAAAATATTTTTCTTCGCCTCCTTCCTCAAATCAATTCGCTCATTGATGGTATTTGCATTGCCTGTTTAGTTTAATAGAAATCCTTTAATTAATTCCCCTTGTTTATTGTTTATGTACTGTGCGAAATTAAGTTAAATTTCTAGTTTAATATTATTTGAATTATGTTATAACTGAATGTATGAACTATTAACTTAATAAAACTTGCCTTTTATGATTGAAAAATTCTTCAATTGTTATTCAAACTTATGCATTAATTTTAATTATTAAATTTCATTCAGCATTGTATTGAACAATAACGTACATGTATTATGGTTTAATGTAGAGACAGCGCTGCCGCCCCATCGCCTAGTTCGTCGCGTCTAGTAGTATAATTTAGCAAGGAGATATATCACCAGATAGCTACACCGATCGATCTGCATGCACAGACGCAACGTCAGCACGCAGAATTTCTTCGTCCGTTAACATGTTAAGAAAAAACTTGAAACATTGATATAAAATAATCTTCCCTGGACGGAGGGTTCACCCACATAAGCGCCACCTGTTCCGCTCGCCCTTGCTGCGCGCGGGTCCACGCCCCAACCCCATGTCTCCCCACAACTCTCCCTTCTACCCTCCTGCCCTCCGCCTGTCACCCCCGCCGTGTGCACGCCGACCTCCGCCATCTACCCTTTGCCTTCTGCATCTCGGCTCTGCTCTCCGCCCTCCACCCTCCGTCCTCCGCCTTCTACCTTTCGCCCTCCGCCTTCTGCCCGCCATCCTCTGCTCTCCGCCCACCGTCGCCCGCCCTCCGCATTTCGTCCTCCGCCATACTCTTCGTCACCCTCCGTCCTCTGTACTCTGTCCTCCGTCGTCCTCCCTCCTCCCCCTCCTTCCTCCCCCTTCCTCCCCCTCCCTCCACCCTCCCCTCCCTCCTCCCCCTCCCTCATCCCTCTCCTTTCTCCCCCTCCATCCTCCCCCTCCCTCCTCTCTCCTCCCTCCTCCCTCCGCACCCCGACCTCCGCCATCCTCTTCCAGTCACCCTCCGTCCTCTATCCTCAGTCGTCTTCCCGCCACACTCCGTCCTCTGTACTCTTGTCCTCATTCGCCCTCCCTCCGCCCTGCGCCATCCTCTTTCCGCCACCCTCCGTCCCCTGTACTCAGTCCTCATTCGCCCTGGCTCCGCCCGCCGTAACTCCCGCGTCGCCCGTGACGACGCTCGTACGTCAGCGCGGGGAGGGCGAGTCGCCGCAGCGCCGCGCCGCCAACTTCGTTATCTTTCCCGCAGGAGCCAATAAATTTTCCCCTCTATAGAGCCGTAACGAGATTGGTCGCCGACCGCTGACGTCACGGGAGCACAGTCGGAACGCCGCGCCGCGCCGCGCCCCGCCCGGCGGGTTGCTCGACACGCGGCACCGCCAGGCGACGGACGGAACGCCCAATTATGCCGTGGGAGGTGCGTGGGTGTTAGACACGTGCAGGAACTCCCGCGTACATTTCGAAAGGGGACGATCTTCATAGATACCAATAATAGATCTTCATAGATAGATGATAGCAGAAAATAATTCAAATACGTAGTTTTTCGTTTCGTTTTTTTAATTGATTCACAGTCGCATCAACATTCTCTTTAGCGACCTCTGCATAAAATTATAATATTAATAGTATTGCATTAAATATAAATAACGTGGGGTTATTAAAGAGAAATATCTTGGTACTATAACTGTTCATAATTTCAGTATTATTAAAAAAATTAAATTAATTAATTGAATGAAACTTTATTTGAGAGACTCGGGGAAATTCTTTTATTATACTTTTTTTACATTACAGAGTTGATCTTTTTCTCAGTGTACGATACTCAACAGTAATTTAATAAACTGTTACAAATTTGGTGTTCATTCACAAATTTGTCTTTTTACAGAAATTTAGAATTTTCTTTTTATATTTTTTCGGACTTAATATAATTTCTTGATTTGGCTGCCTTATCATGCTTGTGTTCTATAAATGCGTATGTTATATGTATACATACCAAGGGTGGATCCACGGGGGGCATGTCCCCCTTCCCTTCAGCTAGTTTTTGTAATGGGGATTTTATACAAGTTTCATGATTTTATTCGACTTTAGGAAGAAATAAAAATAGCAGTGATAAATTTATCATTCTGACAGAACTTTGAGTGAAAATGAAAATAGACTGTGAATATGTAATTATTGTATTTTATTTTATCTTATCACTTTTTAATTTGTCCTACATTCCAAACCCAGATAAATAGATTTATACACAATTTGTGCAAAATTTGAATAAATTTGTGTCATTATATTCTTTAAAATTGTTGTAAATTTTTCATATATTTTATATCTTGTATTTAACTTTTACCATTTCTTTTTTATATTACAATAAACCATTAGGTCATAATGTCTTGTTGGACAAAAACGTAATTCTCTCCCAAAGACACTTTCCAGATTCGCCCATGCACGCATGTGTTGTTCAGAAATACACTATTTCGACATTGAGTTAAAATGTGTTGAATGTTGAGAAAGGTATTACAGGGTAAAAATGTTCAGATAGGTATGTGTGACAGAACATGCAAGGTTCAGTTCTAAATCTTGTTATTATTACCTGTTATGACCTTGAGAAATCTTTGCTCGTGTTCGGGAAATAAATATTACTAGTTTTTTAAATGGGGTTTGTGTTTAGTTATCTATTAATTATTCCATTTTTCCTTTTTTATGAGTACATTTTGACTTTTTTGCATACAGGAACTGTATATTTTATTGTGTATATATCAAAAAGATTCACATTGGGACTAGGAATTTCTGCGCGGATATATTTTTTAAAATAAAACTTTTTTGTGTTGTATAAAATATATACAATATTTGGTTTTGTGGATACATTACTCCCAAAGAACAAAAAAAGTTCTTGGTAGTGCCGTTTAATATTTTTTAATCACTCAAAGGAATTTTAATATTCAGATTTTGTATATTTTAAGCGTAACAAGAGGGGGAAATAAATACTTAAACACCGTGTATCCTTGCCGACGTTGCATATGTTCTAACGCTTGTAATGGTTTCCAATTCCACCTGAGCAACTGTGTTTTATTTTGGACATTATCCATTTATATTAAGTATTATAAATCAAATGGCATACGTCCCTATTAATAATCATAGAAGTCTGCTACAGTATCTATTCCATTTTCTCGTACATGAACGTCGTTGACTGATTCTTAAAAATATCCACGGCGTCATGAGGTCTCCGTATATAGTGATTTTGGGTTGGCTGGAATAAAAAGCAATGAATAAATAATAACATTTATTTTCCGTTCGTAAGTACTTTCGGTCTTTAACGATGCTGGTTATGAATCCATAATGATCATTTATTAATGTTGACGGAAATATCTGGTATGAATCCTGGGCAAATTGGCGGTGGAAATTTGGCACGTCAACTATGTACTGCAACCACGACGCAATTGTACTACACTTGCTCTGTCAGTACCATCATTATTTTAAATTTCTTTTATGAAAAGATCGTTATCCGAAACTAGCAACTGTGATGAAAGTGACAACTGATAAGTGGTAGGTTCCATTCGTTTTTTTCTTCACAAACTTATATTTTTGATAGAAAGAAAATGATATTTCGTAACTTTTCGACTTCATTTACTTCAACCCACTTTTCACATCTGTATATTAACATTTCTAGGTCTTTGAAAAAATACTCCAAATATTTGGTTGCAGAATGGTCAAAACTACTTCTTTCATCCCACACTCGTCTGAAAAATTTCTTCCTGAAGGTTTTTCTTCAGTTTAGATAAGTGGTAGAGGTTGCTTGGTGCCCTGTCTGGACCGTAGTGTGAATGGCCGAACTACTAAAAGCCCTAGTTCTTCACGACATTCTTTTTCAATCGGATTAGTAAGCACAGATGCGTTGTCGTGGAGAAGCTAAACACCATGAAATTTTATATACCGCATTCAACTCAAGTACGTATCTCTTTAAAACCAAGTGAGATGGCCCCTGCAAATTTATAGCATTACAACAATTTAAGGTAAGAATACATACTGCTCAGAATTTTTTTTTTTTTTTTATTGATGAGCAATATCTTGGTCAGGCCGGAAACTTGTGGTAAAGCCTATGCAGTGCAATCACGTCAATTATATTATTTATGCTTCAGCTTTATGTGAAGCGATGCAATGATGAGGAAATTGGTTCAAATAATATCGAAATGCCCGTATATGTCTAATCCAGATAACCTTATATTATGTGGAAAATTATAATTTAATTAATTAGAAGAGGATTTTATAATGTTTGTGTGTGTAACTCACTTAATTATCTTGCCATGTGCAATGTTAAGAAAGTAATTGAAAATAAATAAAGTACTTTCAAAATGTTGAATGAATATAAATCTATTAGAAGTTTAGTGTCTTCAGACTTGCTTCAACTAGACGTTTGTTGACATTTGGTGAAGGAAAAAGGCCCCATAAAACTGAAATGTGAAAAATGAAAACAAAGACTGAATAAAGTTTAATTGATTAATTAATTAATAAATTAATTGATATATAATTTCATTTCAACGAGACTTAGGCCACCAGGCCGTATCTATCATCTGACCACTCTAATCTCCTTTACCATCCAGCGGAGAAATAAGGTATCATTCGGGCGACGACACAGCAATCTGAATTCAGCTCAGAAGCTTTTTTAGGATTGAGAATATTTACATGCAGTAAATCTCCAAGGGATAACCGGTTTTACGTCCCCTCCAAAGAATTTTTTTCGAATATTTATGGTGGATTGCAGTTTTCACTCTTTAAAGATTAGTCACCTCGATATCAGATACAAACAAGAAACTCTCAAAATATTAACAATTTCACGTGATAAACATATATTTAATGTTCACCGAACAACATACCCCAGTGCTTTATTACTAATATAGATTATTGATTCGTCAAAGCCTAGAAGATTTTCTAGCGAAGCATATGATGCGTGCAGTGAGTTTTCTTTGTCTACATATTCTTTCGGCACGAGGCTTCCGTTCAAGCTACGTCAAAAATGTGGGGGCCTTTGAAGAGTTTAAAGGAATTCGGCTCCTCACGAGAATTTCTTCATAGGTATCGAAGTATATATTCTTTATAATTCTCAAAAGACAGGCTTTTCTCCTGGAATTAATTTTTTTCTCTGGCGAATATGTTATCGAATTTTCTTCTAAGAATGCTAAATTAATTTTTAAAGGAAACCTCTGACTCAAATGTATACCGGAGTTTTTGTGAATAATCATACAAGTATGATTTACGCAATACCTTAACTTGCTCAGACCGATGGACTAGAATTACTAGAAAAATTAATGGAAACACATTATATAAAATAAATAAATAAATGAAAAAAACAACCCTTTACTGCGATGGGATTAAAGTTTCAGAAAAATATATCTTTTTTATATAGTTAGCTTTTAATATAATTTGATGACTCTAAGGAGATAATTAAAAAGTTGCTGGTCTGAAAATAAAATAGTTCAGTAATTCTATTAGTACGTCTCATTAAAACGACAATCACGAGAAATGGGAAGTAAATGAGAAATCTAGGAATTACGTTATTAAAAAAAAGACTATAAATTGAATGACATATAACTCGATACAGACATATCGATTTGATAAATTAATTTTTTCTGTAAGTATCAGCAGTACATTCCTTAATATTTATTTACGCAATGATAAATCTAGAACTATTGTGAACCACCAATTTACCCGTCATGTATTATAAATATTTATCTTGGTTAAATTGGCTATTTATTGACCGGAAATGAAATGAAGATACCGAGATTGAAACATTTTCTACCTGTGAAGAGAATATTTAAATCGGATATTCAACATCCTGACCTTTGGCTGTTTCAAACTTTTCTGTACTTTCTATCTTTGCAAGTTCTCCCGACGTATTACTGCACTTCTCGGTTGATTCAATTGTGAGAAGTTTTTAATGAGTTTCGTTCTTGATTTTGACGGCACCGAAGAGTCTTCACTGGTAAAAAAAGAAAGGAGAATATTTAAGGTACATTAACTGTGTTCTCTTTGAAATATTGAAAAGAACTTACAATTTCTCAATAAGTGCAGTTGTCAAATTCAGAATGTACGCTGCTCAAAATAATATTACACACTTCACATGAGAAAAATATGCATAGCAGATGCGCATTCTGTTACGAAACGTTATTCGAGTTAATGTTTGAAGAACATTAAACGAACCTGAATGGTCAATTGACCTTTTCCTGTCCGAGTTATCATATCGTTCATTTGGCGAGTACATACTACAAATCACTCTCATCCCAAAGTACTATAGCAGATGCCTTTAAAGCAGAATTGGAACATCGCAATGTACGGATTCTGTGTCATCACCACTCGATACAACGTTTGCAGAGAAATAGCCAATTAGTTTGGCCACTCCGTACTACGGAGATATCCGGTTCCTGCGATATTTGTTTGCGACAAACTCTGCTTCAACAGGCTAAACGCAGACACTGTCAGTTGCCTTAAACTGTCAAGTGATATTTTACAAATGAAAAAATAGGATACTTCATTTAAATCAGCATATTATTACTTTTTTTTATAGGTAACATGATCAATAAAAACATAATTTACGAATGATAAAAATACCTTCTTTGACAATTGACATAAAATTAATACTCATTGAATGGATGTAATTCCATTTCGCTCATATCTTTTTAGACAATAAAAAAATCTGATAAATTGTTTAAGGTGGACCAGTTCAGTATTTACTCAAAGAGAACGTAAACCGAGAAAAGTTCGGTTTGCAACATTTCTAGCTGAGCTGCAGGTTCTATTATTAGCATTATTATCTGCAGGCCTTAAAATACTTTATTCTTTAAATATAAATCATCTCTATTGTGAGGCAAAAAAATTCGTTCTCGCAACGATCGTATAATCCAAATTCTGTATTCCCGAAGAAGGTCGTGAGTCGTAAGTGAAGGAAGTAGATGGGTAGAGTGTGTGCAAGAAGACAGAAGCGTGGGGAATATTACATCTACTTCACGTTATAATTCAGATAACGAAAAATTTTTCAGCATTGTATTAACAGAAATATGAGAGAAAATGTATGAGTTAAGAGTATACAAAATGCCCACTATTTGAAGAATCTACTCCATTGTCTGAGTAATTCTTCTCACATCTTGGTAATAACATCTCTGTTCAGATAGCAAATTGGCGGCCTCGAAATCACTTCGTTAATTACCAGTTCACCATCCATGATCACCACTGGCGGCTTCAGATCGCAAACGCTTCGGTGGCCTCTCGCGCGAATCCGGAGTAAAAACAAAAAAACTCGACTGTTCCAAATCGCGCCACGCCGCGCCGCATGGTATGAGCTTGTGCTCACAGCCATACATGAAAATGTTCTTGACGCGACGCGCCGTGTCGAGTATGTTTCTATTGTAACTTAACGGCAAAGAAACAAATTATGTATGTCTCCGAAGCCGGGTGGGCAAGGCAAGGAACCACGGTCTCCTGGGAAAGCGACCCAGAGTCCGCGTACGCCAAAGCCCCGATAGCAGCGAGTCGATTTAGGAGGCCGCGATCACGACCAGACGGCGCCCGCCGCGCCGCAGTTCTAATATGCTGTTAGCGATGATTTCATAATTTTCGCCCCAAAACCGCCCCTTCTGCGGAGGATGTGGTTCGGCGCCCCTCAGGACCTAAATTTACGTTCCGGCGTCGCTAGAAAGTTTCATGCAACCTTATAAGCTGGCCGAGTTTATGACGCGGGTTATTTGAACTTTATTTTCGGGGTCGTATTTCATCACGCTTTTATTTGTGGTAGTATAGTTGTTGTTTTTTTGAAAATATGGTTTCGTTCAATACAAGACTTTTATTATGTTCAATTAATTTATTACATGTTATTGCTTGAATCGTCATCTTTATAACGTTCTGAAAGACTTACTGACAACTGGCGAAGTGTTAAGGAATTAAGAGTTGAAATTATTTGAGGTTTATGATCATAATTTTTTTATTGTTATTAGAGAAATAATACGTTTTATGTAAAATTAAAACAAAAAAACACCAAACTTGCAACGCAGTGTATGAAATGCACGTAAAGTACACGTGAAATGCACGTAAGTAAAGTTGAATTTTCACAAATTAACTGAATAGCGACACTTTTTACCCAATTTTTGTGATTAGATTCAAAACGTGTTTGCACACTACGAAGTATTTTGACCTACTACATTTTTTTCATTTTTTTTCATTTTTTCACGAAAAGGAAATGAGTGTATTTTAAGCCTTTTCATGTATCAAGCTTAATGGAATTACTGTCAAAAATAAATATAATTAGAAACGTTATACTGTGGAAAATTTGGACCATCAACAGTATTATAACACGGTGATACTGTACTAATCATAGAAAATCTTTGATACATACTTCACATAAAAAATTATTTTGAAGAAAATAATCAAACAATTGTCTATAAATGAATGATATGTATCATATAACAACTTTCTTCGCTATCACACAAGGAGAAAAGATAAGAAAATATTCTAATATAAAACTTTTATGCACGATGCACTAAGTATTGATATTAAAATAAATGCTTTTAGGAATCTTTTTTACATGATAGTATACAATTATCTCCCTAATTTATTGTGATATTTGTAAAACTTCACTTTGTATCTACGACATTTCATTTTTCGTTCTTCATTTTGTTTTGTTTTGTTTATTTCCCCTTCATTAATTCCTTTTAAATTGCAATTGTTCAGTTTTTTCCTTTCTCATTCCGAGAACACCACTTTTACCCTTCTGTCACAAATCCTACTGTATTGTATCTGTCAAGGTAGGAGCTGACAATCCAGTTTCAATTTTGTCCGTTGCAAGCAACGGCCGGAATACCTCGGATACGATTTATAAATCTGTTTTGAAAAACTCATCAATTATTCAGAATGGATTTTTTTCGGGCACCGTCATTTTGTAGGGTAAGTCACAGCGGATTCAGAGGCATTTACTCATTCGTTGCAGCTGCTCAAAATTCGCTGCTCTGGACCAAAATTCGTGAAGCTGTTCGATAACTCCATGCCAAACCCTTCACTCCAGCAGGTGATGCTGCTGAAAAAAAGACGAACCTTTAAATTACCCTTGGGTAATACGGGATTAAACAAGATTGGCTCATAATTTTTTCATACCGCCGGTTATAAGATTATACAGTGGGGGCGTATTCGGGTTGATTTAGGGTTGGAAGAATGCAAACGAAGTTTCCAGCGCCGAGGAAATGTTAGGGCGGTGAATTGGGAAATGGGAGGGAATCGGTGGATACGAATGCACAAGTTCTCCAGAGGTTGGACAATTGCAAATAAAACAATCAATCAGTGTTCAGTTGTCTCCTTTATTACCTAATAAAATTCAGTTTTTTTATATATTCTTCGAAGTGGAGGGCATTCAATGGACCACAATGAAAATATATATTAGAACTCAAAATATTAAGGAAGCAGATACCTCCGATATCTAATAACAACATTTAAAAATTAAAAAGCACGCAAACATATCATTTTTGAGGAGAAAATTAGCACCGAATCTATTTCAATTGCTAACGAATCGTCAACATAATAGTTTGTCGATACTTACTAGTATATATTTTACATCGTGAATGGAAACTCAGTGCTCTGTATTTTCAGTAAAGTTACAGACTTTTAGAAAGCAAATGTTGGAACCTGTGACTCTTACAAAACAATTCTGTTGCTGAAAATGTTTAATTTAATGTCTCCGTTTAGTTTTTTCCGATGTGTTTTTGTGAAGTACAATCCTCGGTTTATTTACAATTATTCCTGGTTCCAGACAATTCATCGAAGTTTTCGTATCCTATCAGCACGATCATTCACTCCATTCGCAACGGCTCGCACGAACCGGTTGTTACAAAATTGTAGTTCACTGAACTGTTGGTTAAAGTTTTTGTGATTCGCAGAACCAGTTGAAATTTGTCACAGTCTAATTGTTCAATTTGGTGTAGGTCTTAATAACATATTTCTGATTAGGATGATCTCCCTTAATTGATTCTCTTGCTGATTTGGACTAATTGTGGACTATTTGGCTAATTGGACGTCACTAATTGTGTGAAATCCTAGCTTTGTCTTGAATACCATTCGGCTACTGACACACGCGTCAGAATGAAGAACAGTTCAAAATATTCACAGAATAACTAGTTTTGTGATCACTGTTGCAACCTTCGGGCAGTATCGTTAAGTTTTTAAATTACTGTATCCATAAATCTGTAAAAGCATGTTGAATTAAAACTTTTCTGCAGAGTCATGCTCTTTCATATGAGGAATCATTTATTCTATAGAAATAAAAAAAGATGAAGTTATTCTAAATCGTAGGAGAGAACCGTTTGTTAAAAAAGTACAATGTCAGCACTGTAGCCGAGTTTTCAGAGACTTCCTCAAATGGAGTTCCGAGCCAGAAGAGCGACTCTCCGCACTGTGACAATCTCGAAGATGCACCGCTGATGAGATCGCCTGCAGATTCCAGGAGGGGGGCGGGTCATACGACCGGGGTGGACCAGCGCGGCAGATCGCAGTGATGGACGGGAGGGAAACAAGGACGGGATGGAGATCGATGCAGAAGCGAGACAGGAAAGGGGTGAAACAAGGCGATGCCATCGTAGAAACGGGTGGCAAGGTGCATTTTTGGCATGGATTGGAGATTACGCGGCGGAATCATGATGGTTGTGTAGTGAAGTTGCGCGATTGTGACGAGTTGGCGGCAGGCGCAGTACGCTTGTGTTACGTTCGCGGCGGAGCCACGGGGCAATTCCGGTTCGGTTTTGGCGCACTTGTGACACGACTGTGGTGCCTTGGCGGCACAAACGTGGCGCAGTGGTGGCACGGTTCTGGTGCATCTTTGGCACGAGGCTGTGGTACGGTTGACGGTTGTAGGTGGTGGCGCGGCAAGTACGCAGCGGGGCGGGGACGGGTGGGGGAGGGCGGAGCGGGGCCAGGTATGGGAGAGGGGCGGGGCAGGGCACGGCTGGGCGGGTAGGGGCGCTGCGGGCGGGATACGGTTGACGGTTCTGGACGGTGGCGCAGCAGGTACGGGGCGGGGCGGAGCGGAGCGGGGAGGAGCGTGGCGGGGCCGTGGAGCGGTTGACGGTTCTAGGCGGTCGCGTGGAAGGTACGGGGTGGAGCGATGCGGAGCGGAGCAGGGCGAGGCGGGGAGGGGCAAAGCGGGAAGGAGTGTGGTGGAGCGGGGCGGGGAGGGCCGTGTCTGTGGTACGGTTGACGGTTCTAGTCGGTGGCGCGGCAGGTATGGGGCGGGGTGGGGAGGGGTGGGGCGGAGCTGTGCGGGTGGGATGGGGCGGGGAGGGGTGAGAGAGCGGGGCGGAGCGGAGAGGGGCGGGGCGGGGCGAGAGGCGCGACGTATTGATTGCGCGTTGTTGTGCCGCCGCCCCTGCATCTCGGTTTGCGCTGCGGCTGCGGCGAGCGGCCACGTGGACAGACATTAATTACTGGGGCGTGGGCGAGCGAAGACCGCGGACGGACGGAGGGACGGCCGTGCGGCGCGAACCGGAGACCGGAGCGTCGCGTCGGCGGCCTACCTGGCCGGAGGATGCGGAAAGGGAGCGGAGTGAGCCAGCGGAAGGATTAGCAAGCCGAGGAGGGATGGGGGGTGGTGGATAATCGGAAGGATGTTCAAGCGAATAGGCCAACGTGTAACTGGAAGTGTGTTGGTGAGAACGAGAGAGGGGAAGAGAAAGAGGGAGATAGATCAGTTAATTATATGGATTCATCAATTTGGCAGGGTATACAATGCAATAGTTTACAAATTAAGTATCTTAGTGCAATTCTATTTCTTCCAAAATATGTTTACACTTATAACTGTCTATTTGCACTTCCGCTGGTGGGACCTTCAACTGATTCTTAGGGATGTTACTATTGATTTCTGCGAACATGATCACTTATCGTAATACTGTACTGATATATGGACTAAAAGCAACTAAACAAAGAACGATAATTCTAATTTCACTTTTTCTTAAGGTGATTTCAGTGTAAAATATTAAAAGTACAATTATTCATTTAATGACAGTAAGGCTTGTGAACGATAACATGGTACACATAATCCTTTGTTAGTAATACTTGGAAAATATTGTGAAGATGCTTTGGTGGATACATTTTGGAATTCCCCATAAACCTGAATTTTTGTATAAAAAAAGATAACAAATCATTACTATCTGAACTTTCCCCTTCTCCACAGCGTTACTTTGGAGGGGACAAAAGAAAAAAAACTATCACTACCATTCTAACCACCACTGCTGCTATTGTCTTCCTACCAAGAATATCGTAGAGCGTCTTTTCTAAGAATAATGGGCGAGTTGTTGAAATCATGAAGCGCTGCAACGTAACTTGACATTTATTAATCTATAACGTGCTCCGTATTAAGTCCAATAAATCAATAAAAATCTTGCCGAAATTTTAACTAAAGTCCGGGGAGGTTCAATTTTCTCTTGATGTCCCCATTCCCTCAAGCGTTACGTACTCCAAACGCTCATGCTTGAGAGAAAGAAAATAAAGTAAAAAGGCGTAGAAAAAAATCAGACGGACGAGCCAGTTCGAAACTTAGCCATAAAGGTTTTAACAAATAAAATTTACGCGTACAATTTGACTATAAAATATAGACAAGAAAGCCTATAAGTAAATATTAAAGTCATGGAGTGGCGAAACTAATTCAGTGGTTAGTGACCTTGAATGTGTGATCGGATATACCTTACGTAAACTGAGATCATTTTCATAATTTTGTCTGTACCTCTGTACCTACATTCTCCTGAGTATTCTAAAATAAGTATTGAACGATTTCTTGTTGAATAGTCTTGTTGGTAACGTTTGTTTATAATTGTATTTTTTTAGATTCCGATAATTGACCATTACAATGACCAAATGTTTTTTTCGAGACGATGTGTAAATTTTAGTTGACATTTCGTTCCCTATTAGCCACCAAAACTGGCAACTGGAAATGCCGGTGAGACTATTAACGATGGAGATGAAATGACGGAGATTGAACGATGAGATCTAGAGGCTTTGCGTGTAATGAGAGAGTTGGTAATGCACATTGTGGCAAATAGCGCGTAATGACCCCCCGAACTGTACGCTATATGGATCGCAAAAGACATCATGACAGGTAATGTAAATGGGCAGGCTGCAGTGCTTGACGAACAATTAGCTAGATTGTGCGTTATCGCATCAATTTCAAACTGAAACAAACAAGCAGAGGTAGAGAGAATCTTTTCTCCTTCTTAGATAATCATTCAAATTCCACCTGAATGGTAGTATTTGTTTTCTGTGTCTACCACAATGAGTTCGTACTGTGTTGTTTGTAAGTTCGTGTGTTGTTTGTGTACTGTGTTGTTTGTGTACTGTGTTGTTTGTAAGTTCGTTACTCCAATTAAACCCAATTTTTGAACCAAAAATCATTTTGCTTTGCGGTAATTCGCGCAATTGTCTTTCGATCTAATTTGCAATTGGAACTCCTGTTGTTTCTTTCGGCAAATGCACATCAATGAATTCTCCGTAATATGGATTCTGTTAAATACTTCAATGGGTCAAGTATGGAATGTTCGTGAGTGTGATTGGCTCCATTTCGGGGATCAGAGGAAGTAGTTGGTCGAAGCGGGGGACGGGCTTAGTACAGAGAACGGGTAGGAGTATATAAGCTGGCGTGAGGACAAACCCCCTATCTGAACGCATTTATTTTTGACAAACAGATAAAGCAAAATTATAAATTAAAAACGGGATAAATGTGCTGCGTAATTCGTAGTGATTCAAAAAGTTGTTCTTGTTAAGAAAGTATGATTACGTTTTCTAATCTAAACAAATCAACAGTCTCGTTTGTGCGATCAATTAGACGCATTTCCAAATCGATAGCGAGAATTCGGGATTTGGTCTGTGCGACCAACATAGGACGTCTTTTAAACCAGTCAATGGCAAAATTTACAATGATTTTTTCCTAGAAATACGTATAAGGATTGCCTTGAGTAGATTCCGCCGCTTTTCTACTACTGAAGTATTTAGTATATTAAGCAAGAGGATGGCTCATGGGCACCGTCTTAGCTTCCTGTGGTGTAATCCCCGGGTTCGATCCTGGTCGGGACAAACATAGAGTTGTAAGCATTCCCTTACAATCGTCTCAGTTTGTGTTGCTGTGTGACGAAGAAAGGCTTAGGCAGACGGAGTTTCTTAGTTACGGTGAAGAGGATACGTCATCTTCACCCATGTCTCTCTTACCCCCAAGCGTGGGAATTAAACTATGCCCATGCATGTATGTCACGGTTAGCAAAGTCGGACATTCAATCCAAAACACTAAATACATATACATTCATGTATTTGACTTAATTAACAAAGAGCGTTTCAGACCGTTTTTAACCAGGAAAGGTGGCTTAGGGCATCAACTGAGGTCATTGCAGTACCTCTCACCGGGAGGTTCTAGGTTCGAAACCCGACGGTGGCAGGGTTTTCGTCACTAGCTGAATTGCTAGGTCGAATTCAGTCGCTGTCAGGAGAAGCGGCGGCTGGCTGCTCTGATAACTAGTTTTCCTTGATTGCTCCGATCAATTCCAGGTCGAGTGGTACTCTAATAAATGGGCCATGGACCGCGAGCGATCTCTACTTTCTCTTCCTTTTACTATCCTCACCCCTTACATACACACACACTTACACTACCACACATGCCGGGAGACTGGTCGGGAGCTTAGAGCTTGTCCAAACTTGGGCGGTGCTTCGTTGGTGGGTGATACCTAATGAGAGCGTAGGCTTCCGCGGCCGGAGTCAGTATTTACTAGGCTGTCCGGGTGACGCTGCGTCCATGGCGAAGGTGCCGACGTTTCGGTCGCCATTCTGCGACCTTCCTCAAGGAATGAAGGAAGGTCGCAGAATGGCGACCGAAACGTCGGCACCTTCGCCATGGATGCGGCGTCACCCACCCGGACAGCCTAGTAAAAGGGTGATACCTAGTTGGAGAAACCTCGCTAGCGGACAGGTAGGTTGGCGCTGGATTTCACCATCCAGTGGGGTAAAATCAATGCCATCTCCCGAGGAGGAAGTGTGCTCTACACTTAAGGGAGTAACGACCATAGCGGTTGGCTAATCAATCATGTTTCATTTAACCCTAATGCTTCAGTCGTTCATCCAAAAATACCCAACAGCCTCAGGGGTGGACGTAAGGAATGCGAGCAAGAGAGAGAGAGAGAGATAGAGATAGAGATAGAGAGAGATAGAGAGAGAGATAGAGAGAGAGAGAGAGAGATAGAGATAGAGAGAGAGAGAGAGATAGAGAGAGAGGGAGATAAGAGAGAGGGAGATAAGAGAGAGGGAGATAAGAGAGAGGGAGATAAGAGAGAGGGAGATAGAGAGAGAGGGAGATAGAGAGAGAGGGAGATAGAGAGAGAGGGAGATAGAGAGAGAGGGAGATAGAGAGAGAGGGAGATAGAGAGAGAGGGAGATAGGGAGAGGGAGAGGGAGAGAGAGAGGGAGAGAGAGAGGGAGGGAGAGTGGGAGAGAGAGAGCGCGCGCAAGCAATGACAGTGGCGAGAATGAGGAGCAGAGAGAGACACCAGATCGGCGATGGGTGAAGGGGTGAGGACGGACGTGGAAGCGAGGACGGGGACAGGACCCACCCGTTGAGAGCCCACGCGAGAACCTCGGCGTGCAGGCATGTCGAGCACAATCATCTCCTCCGCTGACCTCCGCAGCCCTCCTCGGAATCGCCCATTGGATACGCGACGCTTCGGTTCCAAGGCTTGCGTCGGTGCGGGAGCGTTGGTTGCGAGATCGTAGAGGGCGGCTGGCTAACCTCTGCGCTTCTGAGAACCAACTCTGAGAAATGCCTTTACGCGAGCTTGCTGCTTTGTAATATTATTTGATGAGGCACATCTGTTTGGCTTATACGTGAAGTCCAGAGTTACACAGAATTTCTGTCAAATCGAATTGGCTTTTCTGGAGAAGTACGTGAATTCAAATTCCAAGAGGTTAGGAATTTCTATCACTGCTTTGATTGTTCAAAGGATAAAGGATTGGTGGATAAAGTCTTGTCTCAGTAACTGGTCGGATATCGAGAAATTTCTCGCGACGCTGATAATCTCATTTGCCTTTCAAATCCTAATCACAGCCGTACACACTCTTCAGGTGGTAAATAGGTCGATTTTAGATGATAATGGTGCATAGTTTGTATCCCTTTCCCGTATATTGTAAATTTACATATTGGGTTTTCCCTAATAAAATTAACTTACGTTTTTCGAAAATATAGCTACGTATCACCCATACATGCTTTTTGATAGTTAAAAATAACAATAAATAATGTATTAAAATGTAATGAAAAAAGCTGCGAAAATTTTCTGCAGAATTAATTTCTATTGAGTATAAGAGTACCAAATTCAATATCTCAAGAAAAAAATAAGATAAAGATTATGTAATGTAGGTAAAGTAATTGCAAATGGATAAGATAAATATTGAGATGAAGGTGTGATGAATATTAAAAGAAGTAGATCTAACACGACCATATCACATACTTTCCCGTATTACTTGTAACGATTACGACAAATTATAAAAATATAGTGCATTTCATATTCTGTGAATATTTCAACCATCTGTTGTATTCATTCGTCATTATATTGCTTTATAACAGCATATCAAGTTCAATTCCTGTCATCTAAGAACGTCTTCATTAGGAAATTGAACTAACATACTGGAAAACATATTTCCTTTCGACAAACTTCATCAGGGAATATATTAAACTTCTCTGTCAACAAATTCATTACATCATGAAATGTACAAGTGAATAATAATACACACTGGTAGTTAAAAACATATTACATAAATTTTGAAACTTCAAAAGTAATGAAAATGACACTTGTCATAATTATAGTTCTCTGAATTGTGTTCAACATGAAATCATACTCAAATGACGCAAGGTGGACATGAAATCATACTCAAATGATAGTGAACCCAAGATTACTTTAAGAAAACATATAGTAGTGTAAGTAAAGAAAATATTTAAAGTTGATGTGTTTTCAAAAAATTGGGGAATTGAACCTTTTTTGGTATAATTGAGTGGGATTTGCTGAATTTGAGAAAATTTTTTTTTAATTTCAACAGGTTTCTGAGAACATGTTGAAAATGAAGTATGAACAAAAAATAAAATAACGTCCAAAAATTTAAGATAATTTCAAATTCCCTCAAACATTCCCTCACACCCTCAAAATGAACCACCTTGATTCTGGGAATATTCAGATATGAATAAACCTCTTCAGAAGAAAGAATTCTTTACGGCTTAGGTACTAGTGATTAGTATTAGTATTAGTAATTAGGCGGTAGTAAATTGAGTAGAAACGTTTTTACTCATTCGTGCCAATAATTTGTCGTAGATTTCTCTTGTAACGGTCAGAAATTCCTAATTTCGTTTTTTTTTCAATCAAGGTTCGTTTTTTAGCATTTTCCTGGTCATTAATAAATTCGTACTATCTCATTTTGTCAATTCAGATTCATGAGGTACTAAAGCTTCTACAAACTTTTCTGCACGATTTCGAGTGGTTCAAATTTTGATTTTCTAACTTATATTTTTGATAAGAGCTTTTTTGACCTATGCGAGGAAGTCAGCCTACTGGGGTTCGCAAGTACGAAAATGAACATGCACTAGTTCAAATGTATACAGAAATAAATTCCAGGTAATTAAATAGAAGTAACCATGGAGTTGAGAGAATGTTAGTGGTTTAGAGTTAGTGAGATAGAGAATGTTAATGTTAGTTTTGATGAGTGAAGAACATATAAATTCCCACATATAAGGTCCTTTTTTTAGGCAGACATTCAATCATGTAATAAATTTTATTTAAAATCAAACAATCTTTGCACGCATGTTTCGAAGGTCATTGACTTTCATCTTCACGGTCCTTTCAATTTGTTCTTTGTCTTCGATAATTAGTTTATGATATAATTTTAATTTAGAGGTTGTAACTGTAAAAATATTATATGTAATACTTCATAAGAGTCTGAAATTTCAAGTCATATTTTTTAACAATAATGTTTCCAGCCTGCTATTATTTATGAATTATTATTTATTATTACCTTATTAAAAGACCGTCAAACCAATTTTAAAATAACATCAAGAAAGGCAGAAATTCTCACTGAATAATTTTAAAATTTTCTTTCAAAACAAAGTAAATTCCCTACTGTTAATGAAGAATGGGAAAATGAGAAAAAGAAGGAGTAAATAAAATGAAAGCGTGGGAGAAGGAGATCAAAAAAGATTGGAAAGGGAGGTAAGTTTGAAAAAAGAAAATTTGAAAAGGTAGCAAAGAGAGGAAAGGAAGAAAAGAAACAGAAGAAGAAAAAAACTGATACCTGTATCCATTGAATTATTTCTCAAGGCAATAGTAGACAAAGAGCGCGCCTGTTCGTGTGGGTGTCCGGAGCAATTCGCGACGTTGGCCCCCCGGAACCGCGTGACTTGGCGCCGTGAGACCTTCGGGCCAATATTTGCACGCACTGGCACGCGTCTGGCGATGACCCCTGCAAACAGCGGCGTCCGCCTGGTGCCGCCCGGTGTTTGGCTCGGTCCAGCGCACGCCTCCTCTGGGAAGGAACACACACGCCTTCTCGCACGCGCACGCCCACACGTGCAAATGTACACTCCCTGCGCCAACCCATTCCGCGAACTGTTAAAGCTTGCGGGGCGCTCCGTGCCAGGCACACCTAGCTGCCTTTGAGGCTCCGAGGTCGGCGTGCGGTTCGCACAGCGGACACGTGGTGAACGGGACAAGCGTCCCGGGCGGCTACTTACGGCATTGGGTGAGGTTAACGGATTACGTTGGCTGCTGGTAGCTGCATCAGAAGAGAGGAAGAGTATTCACATATCCGGTCCTGTGGGGTACACGGATATTTGCCCCAGATTGAATATGGAATGTATTCATTGTAATGTCCATCTGTTGGTATTACCTGGAACTGTGCGAAAATTCTTCTGTGCATTTATTATCAATTAAATGATTGTTTTAAAAGTGGAAATATCTTCACCATGTCTCCGAACGTCGAGCATTGAATTGATAAATTAATTATTCCTTTGATTCCGCGCGAGTCAAACTGTTATGGCCATAAGTCTCGCAAGTGTAGTGTATGTTATATCCCGAGAGGTGGCGGTGTTGCTCCTCCTTTGAAATATGAGAGCCGGCGCTGACCTAAATGTTGGCTTACGACGTTTTTACACTCCAGATATCTTCTCCAGCAGGTCACAGCCCCTGGCGGGCAAACTAAGCTCCCGAGTGGCAAAATAAGCTCACGAGTGTGCAAAAGAAGTTCACGAAACTTGTAGTAGTGCAGAGCATGTAAGCGTGTGTGTAAGAGAAAAGGGGACAGATATGCGGAAGGTAATATTACGCGTTGTCCGTGGACAGTTTGTTAAGGAACTGCCTGTCTTTCGCTCGGTATTGACCGAAGAAATTACAGAAAACCGCAGATCATTTCAGCCGATTACGAGTTATCCCCCCAAACAGTAGCTGAATTCCACCTTGTTATTTTTCTAGGTTATATCGAAAATCCTTTGCCGATGGAACTTGAATTCTAGGACTTCCCAGTCCGACATGCTACAATCGCATCGCTTGTTGCTCTGAGCCCATGTCTTTGAATTGCGGGTATCGCCATACATGCTGTACTTTGGAATGGAGAAGCATTACGATATTGCCGAAAATGTCAAACACTCAACTTAATATTTCAGATTTACGATTTCTAGATTCCCATTGTTTCGTACATTCCATGCTGCAAGGTGGAGTACTCAGAGCAGATGACTCTCTTAAATGGTAATGAGAGGTCCAAAATGTTCTCATTTATTAAAGGTACATTACATCTTACGAATCATCACTGTATCTCCTCCAAAAAATTACAACTTTTTGTGGAACCCCGATTTTTTATTGATCTACACTAAAACAGAGTAAACTGTGATGCAGTTTGCCTGTGCACTTTAAATCTGTTGGAAACATCTCTGGGAGATAATTTTCTCTTCAGAAATAGTAACTTTATAGTTTTTCTTTGTGTTTCAGAGGAATCTAAAATTCATAGTCACGTGAGATTTAAAAGGATTCTAGGGCGACTAACTGAAGGATAATATTTTTTATATGAATCACTTATGTACACCCGCCCGGGGGCCGAGTATTTGTTGTGGGCTTTGCCGAGTGCTGTCGCCCATGGAGGTCGGATACGGTTTTGTTTACATCGTTACTTGCTTGTTTGCTGTCCTGACAAAACTCTCTAGAGATACGCCGCAAAAATTTTACTTCGAGAGCTCCGAGTGTTTTCGGACAGTTTGATTTTCGTTCTTGACATTTCCCTCTGTTTCGGATCCTTCGACGGTAGGGTATCTTTCCTGTAGAGAGAAACATTTAAGATCACTCGTTATAAGTGTTGACCTAAAATTGAGACAATTTTTGATATTGTTTAATGACACGTTTATTTGAATAGGTAGTAGAAGGGCGTATGTCACATTTTTCCAAACGTTTTATAATGAACAAACGTAAAATTTATTCTTCATCTACTTTAGGTAACTAAACACTGCCAGTTTTCCTCCGTTCTCATCTGGTTCCCCTTTTCTTCGTCGGACGACAGGATTCCTTTGTATTTGTGGGTAGAATTGTAAGATTCTCCTCGGCTATCGGGCGTCAGGCGTCCTTTCCATGTGTTGAAACCAAGAATTCGTAAAAATCTACGTTACGTTTTTGAAACATTACGTAAGAATAAAGAAGTGAATACTCTGGAATTCTTGCCAAGTAAACAAAGAGAAATAGATTCATGCCTCTTTGGCTTTTCAACAGAGGTGACGTCATATTATGCACCAGCCATATAGCAATTTGTAGTCATTTTCATTATTTACAAGGACAAGGAGATTGACGAACACACGTGCCCTGTGCTGAAGCCAGAAGTCGTATCTTTTTACATTTGTACGAAAGGTGGAGTGGACACTTGCCGTTGGCTGTATAGTAATTACAGTGTAGGCATGGAGATGTCAATTTGCTTTATTCTTTTATTTTGTATTTCTACATTATAGATAGTATTCGTATTAAACGCATACTACTCCCAAAAACGACACAAATGGCACAGTTTTTTTTCAATAATGACTTTCGGGCCCCTGTAACCCGACGCCAGTGTAAGTGTTACAGATCTCACGCCAGTAGTACAGGGTTAACAGTACACCTACTCGCTGCAAGGTGCACTTCACTCGCGGAGACCTGCGACACATGAGCTGTCCCACGCACCCACTCCGACATTCCAGTCTATACCAAGTGACCCGTATTCGCAGCGGTGAAAGCTCGCTCGAACGGCCACGCCCCCGCGGATCGCGCGTCTCTTGTCTCCCGCTGCGCGGGCGGCGGCGGCGCGGTGACGTAGCGATTCTTCATCAGCGCCCCCCGCGAGGGGCAGCCCAGTGCGAGAGATATCGGTCGTTGGCGCGCGGCGATCGCTCTCCGCCCTGGCGGCGACCCGCGCCTCTCGCGCGAAGTGACAGCTGCGGGCCGCGACGCATGGCTCGCTCCCTCGCAGTGAGGCGGCGTTTCGGGATCGAGGGTCGAAACTCGAGGAAGGAAATGCGTGAAAACAGGATAGGGAATAGGCACAGTCACACCTGAGGATGACGAAAACAAAATCGATGTTTTCGAGGAGATTACAACAACAATGTTTTGCTTTAGTTAATTTCTTCAAATCGATGTGTTCCTGCAGAAACATCGATGATTTCAAAATAATTCTTGTGATCTAAATATAATTTCTAGTGCCTACTTTATTTCGGTATTGAGCGCAATTAATAGCCGTTCACGACTTTCACTATTGTCGATCGCCTGGCGACATGAAACCGTACACTATTCCCAACGTTTTCCCGGTGTTTGCTTGATTATTTTGTACGTGGTAATATCGTTAAACTGCTATTCGAACATTTGACTACGTATAAAAGTGTTTAAAAAATTAAGATGACAGTCAAATTTAAGGCAGAGTATACTTTAAATTAATAGAGACGTGTTATGTATCACATTAGAACCTGGATATTTTACTTCGGTTTGTTGCATCATATTTAAAATATCGATATTTTAGACATCGATGTTCTTTGACGATCGACATCGAAAATCTTTAGGTGATGTATCGATGGTTTGGCAAACTTTACCATCACTACACACCATAACTTCGGCCTCTACTTGAGGCGGATTTTTGCCTGAATTGGCTGTCTAATAAAGATGGTCGCACAAGGAATAATTTGCCAGAAGAGGTGAAGCCAGAAGCCAGAGAGAAGTACCGGCAGAGTAAATGCCACACATTATTATGCACAAAGCACCACCTACATGAGAGATAAATGGAATCTCAAAACAATAACACTATCGACAGACGATGACGCGTCTGGATATCATGCTCATAACCTTCGCCACAAGCAAACCATATCGCCTGCCAAACCGCATTGAAAACTTGATGCGTCAGCTCCGGATGGCTTCAATCTCTATTCCTATTGTGGGGCCTATCTGTAGTGCAGCCGAAACTCTACCCACATTGCCGACTGATAATAATGTCCAGCCCTTCGCCTTTTCTGCCTCGAAATATTCGCGTAAACGATACACAAATTCATGAACCTGGCTCTTTAACACTGCTCCACGTTTGCGCGGTATGCGAGACGTTGCGAGACGTAGCCATCACGAAACTCACGGCCTCGGACCGATGCGATGAAGAGCTCGGAAGTTCCACACCAACTGGCGTGGCGCGCGTCGCCAGGGACACATTTCATTCGCACTGATACTGCGTACTGCCAATGATCCTCGCGCCGCGCGAGCGACTTCGTGTGAGTCAGTTGAGCGGCAACGCTGAACCCTGGCTGTGAGAAAGGAAACAAATCCTCGCAAGCTGATTGAATCAGAGCAGGTCGCATGACGTGCCACAGTAAGCGGCGAGAGAACTATCAGAATCGTTTATAAAGATGGTTTACATTACTTCATGCTTTATCTTTTTTTGTTTACTACACTTAATTTATTATTGCTGGTCGAGCTTTCTATGTAACACTTCACAAAACGTAATAAAACAATGACTTGACCTTTTTCGGCCATGACTCTCTTTCGTTATGTGGGATATTGTGTTATTGTCACATTGTAAACGTAGATATGACTCCAAAAGGACTTCATACATTTGAAATTACCAAAACTACTTCAATTTTCAACAACATGTCTCCGCATACAAGGAATGGTTTACATTTAAAATTAAACTCGAGAGCAACTTTCTTCTACGAATGAAGAATTACGAATATTTTTCTAAAATCCTCCCCCTTACTGAACTTTTGGAACAAAGCAAAACCCTCCATTAAATTCCAAAAATATTATAAATATTGAAAAGATATTTTTGATGACAGCTTAAGAGTATTATAGTCGTTCAATATTTTCAAATGTTCTTTACGATATGATTTTCCGCGGCACACTCACTTCACTTGGCAGCACACTCTGAGAAACAATGTACCCACTCGTGAAAGAGAGTTGGTGACTTCGTTTCAAGCGGAGGTGGCGGGAGAGTATCTCCGGGGGCCGCTGTTGGTTGTGACAGTGACGGGGTACAGGTCGGGGAGGTGACGCAGCCGAGGTCGCTGAGTGAAAGGGTCGCGCCAGCGGGGCGTGTTCTGGACCGTGTCCGTGGGTGCGGACACGCGTGCTGGCCGCATGGGACTCGACTGCCCGCACGGGTGCCGCGAGGAGGTTCCTTCACGGCGAGGGACGGGATCACCCAACTGCATCCCCAGGTCAGATTTCCCTCAGCCAATCCCCTTTCACCTATTGTTATCCGAGAAGGCATAGCCTGGCTCCATCCCGTGCCGTTCATTCAATGTTTCGGAAGCGGTAAAATTTTTAATTAAGTGTACAATTATAGTAGTAGATAGTTTTGCTCCAGTCTAGACAAAGCCTCGAACACAGGTGAACGTGGCAGAATCTTAGGAATTGTGTATATTACGTCTTCAGCGAGGTAAGAAGAAGCTTGTGATAAACGATTTCATGTCTGGTTTCCACAAACCTTCAAGCAGTAGCTTTCAATGCTTGCAGTGCATTAGCAGGACTTGCAAATGTTTCTTGAAAACAAAAGTGGAAAGTTATAATCGATTAACGTGAATCAGATAAGCAGACCACGGATAACGTAGATATCAATCCTTATATTAAGAAGGAGTACAACTGGATGGAGTCCGGGTATGTTATCTCGGGGAGGGGGCTCAGGAAAAGTTGACTGCGCGATGCAGTTGGTACACGTCTGCGGGAGAATAGGTGACAACGAAGGATGGCGAGGGAAGGAAAAGAGGCGAGAGGGAAAACAGGGTAGCAAGTAGGTTAAACATTCAAATGATGATACAGTGAAACCTCTCTAAAAGACCACCCTTGTTAAATGACCACTCCACTCAAACACAATTACAATAAGCTTAGTAAAAGATACTAACATTAACATAATTGAGACATTTCGAAATGCATCGATTCCAACTTCGCCATGGTGTTTCCTTACTCTTCTTTGTCACAGATACGTTGTGTTAATGTTGTGTTAAAAAACTCTTTTGGTGATATTGATAAGCATAATTTCCTCGCACTTTTAATAAAAGGTAAAATTTTAAGTAATTTTTGCATAGCTCTTTCCTTCATACTGCGGAAAAAAACCTATGTCTCCATGCGCAGTTGTTCATTTACGCATTTTGAACGTCGAGCGGTTTGCATTCATTCTTACAAATTGACACGAACACATGCGATGAGCAAAGCATACGACAACATTGATTCAGATTCTACATTTTGTACTTAAAATAAGAAGTAAATTAAGATTTAAAATGATATCACAAACAAACAGTATTCGTAAATTACTGTACCATTCAAACTTGGACGGCAAATGCTCATTTATATGCCCAGTCCTGACGGAATAACAAACTCGAACAGGGGGAAACTTTTTGTCAACAAATGGATACTCTGCCGCTGAAGCGCTATATTTTATTCACTAGTTTCTTTTGACAGGAAGTGCGTTGAAGCTTTACTTGTTGTACTCTGCTGTGTTAGAGTTTGTTTAGTGAACTTTTTTGCTTTAATCCTTGCTTTCTGAGGCGAAATAAATTGACAAAACCTACGTAATTTCAGGTCGGTTTATCATCAACTTCTATGGAAAGCAAAAAATGCGTTATGCACTCAAATTAATTGAAGAGTTCGCTTGTTTCACGAGTTCAATTTTTAAGACTATTAAGGAACAAATAACTGACATTTCTTTCTAACATCGTATATCGTTTATTCATATATAGTAAAGTTCATTAATTCATGACCCAATTGAATGAAACACAATTAAATATCAGTCCATCATGTGTAATATTTTTTTAAATTTAAAATCAATTATAATCCCACTTTTTGCTGCTGGATCTAAGTTAGCGAGAAGACATAGAATATATTTTCGATTCATGAATTTGTATGGGCATTTTGACGTCATTCTCTTTTAATTTCTAATTCACAATTATAAAATGAGTTCATTGTATACATTTTTATTAAAAAAACTGATCATATTGAAGGAGGACAGAATATATTATATTACTGTAACTTAAACCGAAGACACATTTCTGTTACCAACCTGTCGAAACTTCTGCTGCACTAAAGCAACAGAAAACATACTTGTCCAATCTATCAAACGGAATCGCTGTCGTGTTGTCAGCGAAGTAAGCAAACTAAATTGACACGGACAGCGCCGGCAAGGCGGGCGGTCAACGCGGGCGGTGGCGTCGCGAAAAGTTGACGATCGCTCGGCGCCGTCGTCGTGGCGGTAGCAGCGCTGTCAGCCATGATGGATCGCAGTTGAGAAGGCCGCCGTCCCACCCACCGCCCCGGCCATCCGCCACTCCGTCTCGTCCCACCCCGCCCTGCCCCGCCCCACATAGCTCAGCCCAGCCCCGCCACGCTCGGACCCTCCCCGTCCCCCCCGCCCCGCCCCGCCGCGCTCCGACCCTCCTCGCTCCGCACCTCTCTGCCCCACCCCGCATTTCCCTGCCCTGCCCTGCACTACCCTTCCCCGCCCCGCCCCACCCCGCCTGTCCTCGCCGTAAGTGTCCCGCAGATCGACTGTCGCTGACGAATGGAAGACGGCGACTTGTGTTACCCTTAGACGGAAAAAGCGCGCGCGAGATATCTTCAGCCGTTACAAATCTGTCGCGGGGCGGAGTGGGGTGCAGAAGATTGAGAGAAGGGAGAATGAAAAGCGGACGGCAAGATATTTGGAATCTTGGCTCTCTGGGAGACGCTGCGCCCCTCCTCACGGTCGCCAACGTTGTCATAAGACGGCCTTCTTTAGGGCTAAATTCCTTTTTCCGAAATCAATTTAATCTGAAAAACGTCGTAGTAAGATACCCAAATGTTAGTTACTCTTCCAAGGACTTCGTTCATCTATATCCATGTTTTCATTGTCGGCGGCTGCAGAAACCTAAGTTTTCATTTGGGCAGATGATTTTGTTTCTTTTCGGATTTGGAGTAGCGCACGTGGTCTATTACTTAATATCCAAGGAATTTTTGCTATTTTTTATTAATTTTTGTGTTTTCTTGAGCTGTGCGATACGGGTAAATGGATTGGAGAAGAATATTACATGACTCAGAACTTTTGTGTATCTAAGGAGAATTATAATAAGTCATCCTCAAATAAAAGCTACACCCGACCATTCGCGGGCGAGAACTTGGCGCGACCGATCCCGGGTTAATTACGCACGCAATCACGCAATTGAAAAAATTCTAGATAAAAAGAAAGAAAGTGTCTGAATGGTCGAAATACATCGAAAAACATGTTCGTTGTTATGAGAGCTGAACATTTCATCCATTTATTTGAATATCGAAACATAAATGTGCATCCAGAGGAATTTTCAAGTTTTTTAGAATGGTGTTTGTGAATGCAGTGTTGTTCATTTTGTGGATGTTGCCTGGTAAACTTCATTATGTTTATACATTTTCACTCAAACATCTTGTACTTCTAGTTGGCAAACATAAGGAAAACGCAGGATAGGGCCTCATGGAATCACCTAATTATAACAACAATTATGAATGCTATAGAGCATATTGCGATACCGAATTGGACTACTCTTGGGAAAACAAATCTGGGGAAAAGATTTTTGACGGTCCAAATTTTCACCTATTTAATATGTTTGAAGAAAATCAGAAGTGCATTTCAAAGTTGTCAAACCTCTCGTGGAGATATTTGGAAAAGAACAAATGAAACCCACGATGGTGAAATAGGCCTAATTCAAAGTAGATGTTGCAGCCAGCACGATGCATTACACACACTACTAGAATCAATTCGCAGACAACACGATTCCTGTTGAGAAGGGGCCATTTTGCATCATGGCACGCCGTGCACGAGCAGTTCCACTCGGAAAAGTGTTGCTCCTCCCGTCCTCGCTGTTGGCCGGCCATTTTGATATTACTGTCCACCGCCATTGAGGCTCGCTTCTCCGTGTGCATCTTCTCACCCAATGGAGCGCAGATGCAGCAGCGGAGCGACGAATGGCCGGTGCTGGCTCGCGCCACTCTCGAAGTGGCCAAAATGAGCTGCTCGGGCGCCTGAAGCCGCGACATCGAAACTTCTCTACCCCACCACGCCATGTTGGCGGCGCTGCTGTTGTTCTCGCTGGTGCTCATCCACGTCTACTAGTGCCGGTTGTTGGGCTTCCTGATAGCGCAGCCGCGTAGCGCTGACTTGAACTTTAACGGAAGATGTCGCGCGAGTCATTGATGATGTGTACGCGTTCTGCTTTCTGACGAGCGTCTACGAAAACCCTGATGCCACGGGTACGATTTTATACAAACATTTTTGTGTTAAAAAACTCGGTAGTGATAATGGCTTCTAATTCTTGTGAAGAATAAGTCGGTGAAACAAAGACAACAAATTCTGTAGCGCTGCGTGATATCCGGCTAACACTAAGGAATATTAAGGTCACTGATGGTCAGAGTATCGTGCATAGGATTATGCGTGGCGATAACATTGGTATACAGGTGGATATCGCATATCATCACTACTTCGATAGCAGACCAAAATTCAGTGTCGAGGGTGAGCAAGTCCTACACCTCGTTCGGGAGTGCCTGCTCCAGCCGGGCTCTTAGCCTTTATGTTGCGCAAGACGTCTCCGCTGTTTCCGGCGTTCAACGGCATGGTGCAGCGTGTGGTGGCGGCAGGGCTGTACGACCATTGGGTCCGAGCGCAACACCACCAGCTATAGGCAGCCGCCGGAGCCATCATGGGTCGAGAACCGTCGACGCCTGCCAAAGCGCCTCGGCCTCTGACGGTGCAGCAAATAGCGGGCGCGACCAATGTGCTAGCCATAGGTTTGGGTGTCACCACCACAGACTTATTTATGGATGTACGTCTGCAAAGGGTATGGAAAGGCAAAGTATATCTGAAGGATAGTGGTGCTAAAATAGCTCATACTTTCTCGCCCTCACTAACGGTTACGTAATATTAACATACCGCAATTTCTACCGCTGAACGAGCACCCCTTTCTTTACTGTTCTTTGACGCATACATAACAACAATTAAATACAAATTAGGAGCCGTTTCTAAGAAAATATTTGTTTAAAATTTGAAAATCGCCTATATTTGACGTCAAAATATACAAAAATAGTCATTTTTTCGAAACATTGAACTTGACTTTATTTGAAGGTCTGTTTTGATGAATACATTTCATTAAGAAAAAAATATTTATCTTCATTTATTGTAGGTGTAAGAAAACACCGAAAAAATTTAATTTTTGTAATTTTTGAAAAAGCCGGGATTCTAACAAACAACTGATTTTCCATGCTCTTGATCGTCTTTTACGCTATCCGAGAACGAAATTTAGTAAAAAATTTGGTGTTGCTTTTTGAGAAAAAAATGTTGAAACAAAATTACACATTTTCTACTTTTCACGCAAAATTATGAGAAAAGTACTCAAATTTTCAAAAAAAATATATGACCTTAATTCAAAATCTGCTTTAAAACACATATTTCTGAGGAAAATATCTTGAATAATTTAGTTTATGAAGACGCTGAAAAAATTTTGAATATTTGGAATTTTGAAAAAATCAGAGATTTTTCGAAAATGAGACCTGCATCATTCTCTTAAGGGTTCATTTCATTATCTAAAAACAAAATTTAATCAAAAAAATCGGTGCCATTTTCTTGAATATTTCGAGAATGTCCCCGGGGCCTCTTATAACGAACTCTAAAATTAAAATCTGTTTTAAATTCAAGGGGAAGCGACATCAGTCAGGTCGATTGAGGAATGTCAGTTTAGGAGAAAATCGGCTGGGCAGGTTAGGCGCTAGTTACCACAGAGGTACCGACCGACCGTTTTGTCGTCAATCAATTGTTCTGTAACAAGGACCCACAAAACATGGTTTCAGACTACACAAAGTGTTGGAGGAAGTATTTTACTATTTATAAATACAAGTTTGATCCACTTTTTAATTAACGTGTCCAGGCAATAAGAGTTTTTATGTCGAAAATTCTGTTTTCCCCGCAGCATTACAATAATTTCTCTACATTGCGTAAGGAGTAGCGAGAATGAAAAACAATGCCTTCTTTTCTCTGATTATTTCGGTGCCCAAAGGTAGTACAATGTTTTCCGGGCACGAGCTCGCCGACCAACGTTGCCGGGGGTGGCGGCGCTGCGCGGCTGTCGCGATTGGTTAATAGCGCCGCGCGGCTAATTTTTCTGCGCCTCCGCCAGCGGGCAGCGCAGACGGCGGCGGAGGAGGTGGAACGATGAGATTGGGGCGGGGTGACATGGGTGAGGTCGGGAAAGAAGTGGCTGTGGAAATGGAGGCGGAAGGGTGGGGGTGGAACGTGTGCGGGAGAAGCCGGAGGAGAGAAGGAAGGGGCTGGGAAAGGATGGATGGGAACGGCAAGAACGAGAAGGGTGTGAGAGACGGGGGTACACGGGGGAGAGCCGAGTGGTGACGATGTAAGGCACTCAGTGGATGCGAAAGGAGGGAGGCCTGGAAGAGAGGGAGCGAATATTGACTGATTATTTCGACCGTCTCTGTGGCTCTAGTAATTAATTAAAGTTAAATTAGGTTAAGGGAAGTGGTGGTGTTCCTTCTCCGCCCTAACGTCTGATCCGGTGTCGAACAACACGTCGGGGTTTCTTCCTCCTAATATGTCCACTAACGGGGACTCATAACTCTCCACTCCCGATCGGCGTGGTAGTGCTTGTGAGTGTGTGCGTGAAACGGAAGAGGAAAGAGACTGATTATTTCGATCCTGGGGCGCCAGCGTCCATTGTCATTAGGTCAAAATACGTTTTATTACGTGATGTGGCGGTGGTCCTTCCCCGTCCTAATGTCTAACGTGTGATCCGGCGCCGACCAACACTTCGCCGGATTGCGGGGTTTCCTCCACCTGGTATCTCCAACATCGGGGCACCATCCTGGCTATGAAAAGTTCAAAACCTCCCACTCCCGACAGTGTGGTAGTGCGTGTAAGTGTATGTGTGTGAAGTCCTACAGGAGGGTTCCGGAAAGAAGGGAGAGAATGGCTTGAAGGAAATATCAGAAGCGGTCCATGGCCCGTTTGTAAACGTACTGCTCCGACATTCCCTTGGTATAATCGAAAGATAACTGATTAGCGCTGCCTGCCCCTAGGATGCCTGATTAGAGCAGCCTGTCCGGGGGGGACAGTTGCTGAATTTGATCTAGCTAAAATGCCAAAAATCCACCACCGTCCCACAGAACTCGAACCGTAGGACCTCCTGGTGAGAGGCGCTGCAAGGAAAAATTGCTATTGCCCTCAGTCATTCCTGCAGGCAGGAGCGAAGTCGAAAAGAGATGGGTTGGTTGGTTATTAGTGATTCTGGGGTGTCAACTATCAAGGTCATTAGTCCCAGAAGTGTAGTGCTTGCTTTTGTGTGGAGGAGGCTGTGATCTACCCCCGCTGGGAGGCGAGATCCAGCGCAGACCTACCGTCGGTTGGCGGGGTTTCTCCCAACCAGGGCAGTCCCGCCCCAGGCGGGACAGGCTCTAAGCACCCGACCGGTCTCCCGGCATGTGTGGTAGTGTAGTTCATGTTAGTGTAAGCGTGTGTAAGGGGGGAGGATAGGACAAGGGAGAGGAAGGAAATATCGCGCCCGACTCGTTTGTTAGGATACTGCTCCGGCATTGGCCTGGTGTTGCTCGGAGAATTCGCGGATATAGAATTCTCCTTCAGACAGCGACTGAATTCGACCTCGCTGACAAGCTGGCGTCGAAAATCTTACCACGGTCGGGAGATTGGAACCTAGGATCTCCCGGTCAGAGGCACCGCAGTGATATCAGTTGACACATTGAAGCACCTCTCCCGGTTAGCTGGGATCAATGGAAGGGTGGGAGAGGTGGGGAGGGAGGGCAACGGAGAGCGGGAGGTGTGGCTCCGTGGGATCGGGGGAAAACGGGTGATGGAGAGGATGCGAGCGGGTGGATAGGGGCGACCGTAATGGGGCGCGGGCTCGCCTCACTGACCCACAGCCGACCTCAGGTGCCGTTTATTAGTCTGACCCGGCTGCCATATTTTACAGGCGCGGCCGCCGCCGCCGCCACCGCCGCCGCCGCCGCCGCCGCTGCCGCTGCGAGGGTGATGGGCCGTGGCCGGGGGAGGGGGGAGGCGTGACGTAATGAGGAGGTGGGGCGCGCGCGGCCACCCGCAGAAGGGAAGGGTGACGTAATCGCTGGCCGCGAGGGGCCCCATCGCAATGACGTAGGTGTGCGTGCAATGAGGAGAGGACTGTCGGCGCGACGCGATGAAGGTATGTCGCCGCACTCTGCCGTCACGAAACACAACGCGGTGCAATTTCACCTTTTATTGCGGTGGATTCTCTGGTTGTAAATACATTAGTCAATAATTCGATTGCCACTATCCTGGACTACCAACGAGCAGTGCATCTGGTCTAAGAATCTGTACAATGCATACGTCGTTTTGGTAACTCAATAGTCTGAACAATCGAGCGTTATCCAGAAGCCCTGTGTATGATTCCCTTCAATTTGAACAAATTAAATTATTAATACAATATTTATTATAAAGTGCGAAAGATTAGGATTCCTAGCAAAATAAACCTAATAAAGTCTCCCGCAATCTTGATTTTATTAAAAAGGCGCGTAGCTTGTCTTTTGCGAATTTGTCTAGTTCACATTTATGCATGGTTTGAGGCAGTAACAAGGTGCGATACACATCTACCAAAATCCAGACATTAACATTTTTGCAGCGGGAGACTTTTCGTGGCTTGTGTGGCTTATCTTGTTACTGCACTCCCCATTCATATGACTGCATATGAACGGTGATATCTTTAAAATTTGATTATAAAACGTAATCTTAAAATAGTGAATAAAGAATAACGGCAAGCCAGTAATATAAATTAACATAATATTACATACCGCCGGCCGATTATATGTTGTTCTTATAAACAAATTGTCCACTTTACATGCTGAAAATACATATAAAAATAACACATCAGTTTTCATTGCGGTGAAATTTTGGGTCAGACTGAGCTAGTACGTTAAAAAATAAAACTAACATATTGTAATTGTGCAATCGTGAATTTAGATGTCATCTGCCAAATTGAAGCTTAATAACAATGATTCTATTTGAAATGCTTCATTTACCCTCTACTTATATTTTATTCTCCATTAGAAAATATATATCCTTTTTGTCACTTGAAGCATGGTATAGTTATTATTAATCGAATGAATCGTGAATCACGTTACCAATTAAATGAACATGGAGTTTGTTACAATTATAGTTTTTATTCAACTTTTAATGAAATCATAGAGTATAATGAGTTTGTGATACGTAGTAACCGACACGTGCAACCTCTCTGTTTGCATCTCTTTTCCACTTCCGTGTCACCCAAACCGCAATTAGAATATTCAGGTCACACAAATAATTAAATCGCAAAATGGGAATCAACCCATTGAATATCTTCTTGGTTCCCAAAACTTTTCTACTTGACACGCAAGAGTACAAGTCTTTTATGAACGTTTTGATTTTTGTTACGAACTCTATTAATGTTTCATTGCAAATCTCTTTCAAACGTAATCAATTTTTAAAATCACTGAGACCTTGATTTCGGGTTCATGAAACTATAATAAAAGTACAGCACTTTTAAAAGCTGGGTGTAATCTGTGAACTCGGATGGACTTAAAATGTATATTCATTTTAATTCTCGCTTTCTTCCAGAAGAACATGTACTTAGGCACATTTAGTCAAACCCTCAAGTACGATAAAAGGATGTTTTTGAAACAGAGACTTCACAACTGAAACACAGCAAGTGAGTTGTACATATTGTGCAATATTGCATTGAAAACTGCCGAAAGAAGGCGCGGCATATTTTTGTATAACAATCGAAGGCAGCTGCATGCAAGGTAATAGGCTTTGTAAAGGGATGAAATGTTACTTCTGGGTTGTATTTATAAAATTGTTTTTTTTGTACTGGCACAACGAGTTACAGCGCCAAGAATTGAAGAAAATACGAGTAAGCCTTTTCGATTTCATATCGGCACCAACAACAGTTAGATGCAACGTACGGATAATGTGGAAACTAGTATATGGTGACGGTAACTTTTAATCTCTTTTTTCACTGTCTCGATCTCAGCAACCCATAACAGACTTCAGCATCCCTCTCATTTTTATCATAGACATGAAAATTTTTGCAAGATCAAAAACTACCTACATTTTACGTTTGAAACTTAAGCGTATGTTGGGTAAAGTCTCCTACAGCGACAATGTTACCCAAGGTTTGAGCAGGTGAATGCGCATCAGATCCAACAATAGCCGAAAGCGTCTGGTGCAGGCTCTGCACCATCTACCGTGAGAGCACCGCCACGGGTGCAGCGGCGCCACCCGAGGGGTGGGAGGGGAGGGGAGGGTGGGCGAGCGAACTAATGGGCGGTGGCAACGCCTCGGATCCGCGAGCATAAATAACTGCGCGCGAAGCCAGTGATCCACGGGCGGGGGGCTTTGTTTTCATATCGCTCGCAGCGCGCCTTCCCGCCGGTGGCGGCGCCGCTGTCGCTGCCATTCCGCCCGCTCCCTCCCTCTCTTGTGCGCGCGCCGTGCGTGCCCGCAGCCGGCGCATTGTTGCGTCGCAGCCACCTAATGGCGGCGGCTGCGTCTTCCCGTCACGGCCCCCTCGATTTGTCTTCCTCCGCGCTCCCTGCGAGGTCAGCCGCTGCATCCAGGAAGCTCTGGTGGTAGCCGCGGGCGCCCTGCCACTTAGCCGGGGCGATAAACAAGGGCGTAAGGTACTGTGTGGTTTATGAGGAGCGCGTTGTCCATTGTGCGTGCGCAGCAAATGGCAAAATACATCACGCTTGCATCAGTCTCGTTGACACCTTCGTCCTGCTTTGTTCGTCATTCACACAATAGTGGAGTATGAATACTCGAGGGTTCCCGCGGTTTCTCTCATGAGCTGAGCGACCAATGCCAAGTAATAATTCATTTAAAATTTAAACAATCTATCATGTATATCAGGAAAAAATATCGAATTTTCACTTCAGTGTAATTTATGGTGACGTATATTTATTTTTCTTCGATTGGTCGTTTGGTCTGTGCATTTGTACGTTGCACGAACAGAAGCAATTTAGTGATCTACAATTCGATCTCACGTAGTATAAGCTGGTATTCGAGAAATTAGTCTTCTTCTAGATTTCAGTGGAGAATGTAGTTATTGAAATTAAAATAATTGAACATTCTCTCGAAATAATATTGAAACTTTTTTATAAATTGCGAAATCCTCCATATTGATTATGTTGAACATCCTCAACATCTAATCCTTCGATTCTGCTTATAAACAAAGAAAACATCACTATGTTTAATTTTGATAAATGTTCATTGAATTAATTTAATATCCTTTTAATATTCGTTTCTTGAAATATGCCAACAAAGTTTTTTTCTAAACACAAAAGATTAAGCGAAACATAGTGGAATTTATTTTGTCTGCGTCTCTCCAATGCCTTGCATATTATTCCCGGAGGCAGGGAAATTAGGTCGCCTCTTAGTAGCATTTGAATCGCTCACATTTTTTTACTGTCAATAGTATGATTTGTGTTCATTTATTTAATCATTAAATATCCTCCATGAATATCACTAGATCTATGACAATTTTTCTATGTTAATTTACCGAGTAATTTAATGTTCCATGGTTTTGTATTATGGGCTCATATTCCATTTTTGTTATGCACCGCAACTTGTTGGACTCTAAAATATTTGCAAAAGATTTCGTGCATTTCACCATTTTGCGATATCTTGACATGCTTTTAGAAGAAGTTGAAAGTAGTAAAAAATTACTGGTTTGCATGTTTGTCAAGCGACTACTGACATCTCATGTTTTTTTCTTCTCTTTTTCCCAGGTATGCATCGTCTTTACATTGCTGCACTTACTGGTTCAGTCGTTTTGCTTGTAAGTCATTTAATATTTCTCCTTCTGCTTTTAATGTGAGTTGTGCGTCATCTATCTCTCTTAGAGGAAGAAAAAATATTTTACTTCTACTGCAACTAAAACTGTCTTTAATATTATTAAAAGGGCTTTTAGGAGTTGAAGAGAGTGGCATCAAATATCTCAACAAATAAAAAAGGTAAAAAATAAAAAATTAAGTTGCGCATTAACTTTATGTATTGAATGAAAATCTTTTCTCTTCCATTTTAGAAAACGCAAACCTAATGTCAGATCATTATAAATATAAACAAGTAGTAGTTATCTGTTTGGAAGTATGTGTTTTGTGAATACTAAATAGCCGAATCCGCGTGAATAAAAATCATTATTGTGATTGTATTTTATAAGAGAACAGTTTTCATAATTATATATATGTACTTAACTAATACACAAAGTGAGTCTTTGACGTACGAAGGAAATTATTTTGAAGTAATATAAATTAGGTGGAAATTTGTAATGCATATGCCAAACTCACTTTCGTGTGAGTTGCCTATATTAGTTTTCTTACGAATACATGGAAACTAATAAATGTATAGTCTTGAGATCATTCACAATATCCTAAACGGACATCATGTTAATTCAATCATCTTCAGTATTTTTTGTTTGCTTTGTTGTATCCGGTCAGTATTTTATCGATTTTGCGTGTAGCAACGTAACAGATAGCGAAGTACTATTTTCCTTTCTTAAGAAATAAGATTGTTTAATATAGTCATTAGAAGACCGCCGAATTCATTGCTAAAGCATTTCAAGTACGGTTTTTTAATACTCGCAATTTAAACAGTACATTTAATATTAATTTACTAACATATCTATTAATCGTTTTTAAGGTGTATTTTTAGATACGTAGGTCATATATATATATATATATATATATATATATATATATATATATATATATATATATATAAACTACAGTACTTTCTTTCTCGTATCATTTGTAAAGATTGCGTAATATGATGGTAGAACCTTACGAACCTTACGAACATTTTCGCTGCCAGTGATTACTTAACTTACTAACTTAATTTTCTTGTGATTCTTCAATTTCACACAACACATTATTCTGGAACTGTTTACAACAAGATGCAAGTTTTAACTGAGCAGAGATTTGATCTCGAGCGCGTGGATTTTGCATACATCGTGCTAAACACCATCGACTATTCGTCCTTCTGTAGTGGCTCGATGCCTTGTCGCGTCGCAAGCCTGGTAAGCCGTGAACAGGCAAGGCGATCACACATGCGTTTTGGGTAGAAGTTATCATCGCGCTCTGTGCACCCGGATACCAGCCCATCGGTGAACTTGTACACCCACAGGTAGTGAGGATAAAAGCTCCCCATACAGAGGGCGTGTTACCCGCCCTTGCAAAGTAGTACATGCTTTGCGGGTTGAATAGCGCCAGCCTGGGTATATACCCCCCCCCCTGCCGGCCGGCTACTCCCGCACTCTCCACAGCGGCTCGGTTGGGGGCTTCTTCCCTCCAACAGAAGCTCTTTCGAAGAATTAGAATGTGCCGGTTTGGTTGCTCAGTTGCTTCCCTTACGTGGGTAGTACCAAGAAGTCGCAGGGAGTAGACGTGCGAGGATCTAAAGCTCTCGGGAGGTCTCACGACTCAGTTGGGTGGCCCTCAGTTGGGTGGCCCTCAGTTGGGTGGCCCTCAGTTGGGTGGCCCTCAGTTGGGTGGCCCTCAGTTGGGTGGCCCTCAGTTGGGTGGCCCTCAGTTGGGTGGCCCTCAGTTGGGTGGCCCTCAGTTGGGTGGCCCTCAGTTGGGTGGCCCTCAGTTGGGTGGCCCTCAGTTGGGTGGCCCTCAGTTGGGTGGCCCTCAGTTGGGTGGCCCTCAGCTGGGTGGCCCTCAGCTGGGTGGCCCTCAGCTGGGTGGCCCTCAGTTGGGTGGCCCTCAGTTGGGTGGCCCTCAGTTGGGTCGCCCTCAGTTGGGTGGCCCTCAGTTGGATGGCCCTCAGTTGGGTGGCCCTCAGTTGGGTGGCCCTCGGTTGGGTGGCCCTCAGTTGGGTGGCCCTCAGCTGTGTGGCCCTCAGTTGGGTGGCCCTCAGTTGGGTGGCCCTCAGTTGGGTGGCCCTCGGTTGGGTGGCCCTCGGTTGGGTGGCCCTCAGCTGGGTGGCCCTCAGCTGGGTGGCCCTCAGCTGGGTGGCCCTCAGCTGGGTGGCCCTCAGCTGGGTGGCCCTCAGTTGGGTGGCCCTCAGTTGGGTGGCCCTCAGTTGGGTGGCCCTCAGCTGGGTGGCCCTCAGCTGGGTGGCCCTCAGTTGGGTGGCCCTCAGTTGGGTGGCCCTCAGTTGGGTGGCCCTCAGCTGGGTGGCCCTCAGCTGGGTGGCCCTCAGCTGGGTGGCCCTCAGTTGGGTGGCCCTCAGTTGGGTGGCCCTCAGTTGGGTTTGAGGTTCGTCGTATCAGAATCCTACAATCTCGAGTTCGGTCACTGTCTGGAGGAGAATTCTAGCGACCGACTGCTCTGAGTGGTAGTTTTCCTTGGTTTTACCGATCAGTACTAGATGTTTGCCGGAGCAGTACCCTATCAAATGGACCGATGACCGCACGCGATCTTTCATTCCTCTCCCTTGTCCGATCCTCACCCCTTATTTACACATACTTACACTTATATGGACTAGACTAAAACAGATGTCGGGAGCTTAGAGCTTGTCCCGCTGGTGGGGGTACCTGGTTGGGGAAACCCCACTAGCCTACGGTAGGTCGGTGCCGGATCTTGCCATCCAGCGGGAGAAATTCACCACAACCTCCCGTGAAAACTAAGCATTACACCTACGAGACAAATGACTTTAGCTGATGAAGCGCCCGGAATCACTAATAAATCAATCAATCAATCAATCCCACAATTTGAGTAATTGAGGAGGGACCTGCCTCATGCATGTGAGTGACGTAGGACTCCAACGCCGACCTAGAGAGCGGGTAACTTTCGATCTGACAAAGCGGCCCCACCTAGGTCAAGGGTAGATGCATGTTGAGTATTGTGCTGTTGCGGAGCATTATGTTCTGGCACATCTACATGTCAGACTGACGCTGACCTCATGTCTTTGCCAACTTGTGGAGGTGAGTGTAAAGCAAAACATAACGATGCACCCTGAAACGTTACATCTGACATCTACAATGAAGTAAAGTGCACAGCGTCATTGCCGGAAAGCTCTGAATCCAGATGCGACCAGAAAAATACATCTCTCATTGAAAATTGAGAACTTTGAAGATATTGGTTCATATGAAAGAATTAAGCGCAATGTAGTGCTTTACAAATTTATTTAAGAAAAAATGGGAGCTACGATTTTTGTGAAATCTTCATTTGTTGAAAATGTTCCAAATTGCAATCAAAATTAAGCCAATACTACATACATTTTATTGAAGTTAATGAACCGATTTAAAGAATAATATAAAATAAATTTGGTTCAGAAAGAAACCTCCAGACGCAATATTCAAGGTGTAGGACACATTAAAAAAATATTTTATAAATTTAAATATTTTCGGAGAATTGAATGAATAGCAGAAACATGCCAAATTATTAACCATGCATTTATCTATTTGTTTCAATAATTTAAAGAATACATCTGGGACCATTATAGAAGAAAACTTCGAAAATACCAAAATGGCTTTGTTGTAAAATATTCCGCAAATTTAAAATTCAGTTTCAATTTCTAATAGCCTTGATCCAATCTAGATCTATTGAAGATCCGTTTGGGAGGAAATCGTATGTATGGCGATCGCACTAGCATTCGAAGACAGATAGAAGGATAAATGTTTTAAAAAAGCTCATTTTCTGTGTTAGAAACAAAACACGTAATTCCGTCAGCATATCGGCAGCGATTGTTTGTAAAATTTCATGCAGTTCTCTCTATGAAGCAACTATGATTAAGCAATATAACATTTTGTGCAGACGTAACAGTTCAGAAGACAAGTAATTTCTCAAATTGCATCTCATAAAATAATTTTAAAGTATTCGTGGAGATGAATTTCTAACAACCTTTTCCAATTTCCGTTTTGGATTCCTAGAAATAAGCATCTCCTTTATGCTTTTACAGCGTCATATTAGTTTTTTTTATTATTTGATTGGGTAAAATAACAGTTATAAACGAAAACAACTGCCTTTTCTTTGTGTGCAATTGTGCAGGAATACACATTCATAAATCAATAGCTCGTCGCCGCGACCCAGATACATAAGTTCTTTCACTTAACATTTTTACGTACTCAAGCTTGTGTCTTGTTTCCACGAGCCCATGGCATCCGCCATCACGATCCCGCTTCAGGTTTGTTCGCGTGCACGTTAACTCCATTATCGTGGATGTACTCAGTAGCTTAATGATTTCGTGCGGTAGCAATGTGAAAATAATTTATGAAACATTTTCAATGCTGCTTTAATTAAATCCATTTAATTTCCAAATAGAAAGAAGCCAATTGTACGCACGGCTCGCAGGGAGCGTTACCACTGATGGGAGCCTCAAAGCCGATACAGTGCGAGCGTAGTGTATTAAAAATGTTCATTACGAGCGCCTCGACAGTTCACCCATCTAGTACGGGAACTGTAGCGAGGGTTCAGATATTGGCATTCTGCGGGCAGTGGGATGGGTGGAATGAGGGGGCGTCACTGGTTACAATGATTTCGGCCGTGTAAAACAGTTGCAATCTAGTAAATTATGGGAGTCGAAATCCCGGCGGTCCGCCATATTTCAATTATTTGCACAACTTTCAATTGTTTTTAAACGCGTACATTTGTTTCGCGGGCGACTCGCCGTTGGCAGTTTATGAAGAAAGATAAGCTGAGGTTCGCAGCAAAAATTGTAATCCGTATTTACTGCGGCACGCGCATATTTCTTAGCAAAAAAACAACGTCCCAAAAGTATTTTCGGACCATCAATCTGAACAGGTATCCGGGAGAGAAGATAGCGAGAGAGGTTTACTGCGCTGCGGCGGTGGGTTGGTGGGTAGATGGGTGTATAGGTGGTTGGTGGGCGTCGGAGAATGAGGAGAGAAAGCGTGGTTGCGCATCGCTTTAAATCTCTTGCACGGCCCCCTGTGATTTACTCGCCTCCTGGAAACGAACGGGTGTTTTTTTTTCCGCGTTTACAACAAAAAAGTTCGCGGGCCGGTGGCCCTCTGGCTGCGATCGTCCATTAGGTCTCGCTCCCCTTCGGTCTCAACTCGACTCTCAGGTGTGTGCTCTTTTGAAATTCAGAACGTAAATTTGTCATAACGGTTTGAGGAATTTAGGAGGCCCGGTGCAAATGTGTGATGCATCGCTGGATACGTGAGCTACATTGCACGTTGTAAAATTTGAAAAATAAAATCTCTTCATGGTTGGGTCCAAACTGAAGTACTCGTAAATAAATGCATTGAGGATGAATTTCTGATGAAATCAGTGCTCACCATTCGAGTGTTTTCCACATTTCCCCGAACCAGAATGTTTTGTCAGCATAATTGTTCTTTCTCACACAAACTTTTCCCTTCTTCTCTTCTCCATCGCTCTCCCTCTTTCTCCCTTTATTCGTGTGTTTCCAAGAGTTCAGTGACAATCGCAACGCGCATTTCAGAATTCTTCCCATAGGGCGAATAGCGAAAATATTATTACGTGAATGTGCTTGCCGAAATATAAATATGCTACGATAAATAAATGTTGTTTATCACAATTACCGAATAATTACCTAGTTAACTATAGTCAACGCACGTATCTCGATCTTTTTTCGTTTTATTTTTATTTACTCGCAATGGAAAACGAGGAGAAACTTACGCAAATATCTCCAAGCTGGGCATATATTTAATGTATAAACATTTCTTTTTACAAATACACAAAATATACATATGTTCGTACTTTAATGCAATGTATAGAAATATACCCACCCCTATTATACTTATGAATAGGCGAAAACAGGAACAGTAAACGTGACATTTTATACATTCCGAAGAAAACGTGTTTTTAGGCTATATTTCAGTGGCAATTGGCAATGGTAGTGACAATGTTTATAATGAACAATTGAAATGCCGTGTTTTCAATGATGAAACAAAGCACCACGACTTTACAGTAATATTGACTTAAATAAACAGATTTCTACGAATTTATAAAATGCCACTTATACCGTTCTGATTTTCACCCTGTCATCTATCGAAAAATCTGTAAGGAGTGTGTTGGTGATGTAAAACGTCTAATATGTGGCCGTGCGGCTTTGTAATAAGACCTGTATTTCAAAATATCTTTGCTTTAAACATTCGAAAACCAATAATTGTTATTAAATATTTTGCGTGTATGCTTTTCTTTCATATCCACCGTCTTACACTTTCTGGTTGTTCTCCTGTGCTCATTCACCTCCCTATTGTTTTAATGTGTTGTGTTGTGGTTTCTTAATTTGTGCTTGCTTTGTTCTTTAGCTTTAAACACTCTTTGAAGGAGATGGGATGGTTATTTTGTTCTTCTGAGCGTGTCAACAGCTATGAAGTTTTAGTTTCATAAGTGGAACGATGGTATATCTCGGGGGGTGGCGGTTACATCGCCGCATGTTATATCGTCGGGAGTTTGTTCGTCCACGTAAACGTGAAATCCGGCGCCAACCTACACTGTTTGTGTGTTTGTGTGTGTAATTAAGGGCTGAGGAAATAACAAGCAAGAGGATGGAAGATCGCACGCAGTCCATGGCTCGTTTGTTAAAGCCCTGCACCGGCGCTCGCCTGATACTGTTCGGAGAAACTACGGAAAACTAATGATCGCAGCAGCCGCCTGCTAGAAGTCTCCGCCACTAAGCGGCCGAATTCGACCCAGCTATCTAGCTAGTGCTGAAAAACCGTCATCGTCGTGACTCGAATCCGAGGACCTTCCGGTCAGAGGCGCTTAAGCGGCAGTGGTGGATGCTCTGAGCCGTTTCAACCCGTCTGTGAATGAGAAAAGGAACAAATCTGGTCTCACCGAAGCCCTGAAAGACCGTTCTAGATACTAAACCTCGAGCAGGTCATACGCCCACATGCTTTGTGGCCGTGGTGCAGACAGCGCGCGTCTGCTTCTTTTCGACCATTGCCGGCGCCGACTGTGAGAGACTTACTGTTGTTGCGAGAGCGAGCGTTCGCGCTAGCACATGGTAGCGTTCGTACCGCATGCAGAATTGCCAGCACAAAGCGTGCGGCTGGCGGGCGGACCGGGGCCAGTTCCGACGGAGATGACGCGCCCGGCGCGGCGCCACTGTTTCAGCATAATTACCGCTGCTGCCGCTAGGGCGACCGCGGGCGCCCTCTCTATGCAAATGCACGCTATGTCTCCAGCGCCAGGTGACGGCCGCCGGGGGGGGGGGGTCATGAGGATGGCGGAGACGGTTGTGTTGCTTCCGCGCTCGTCAGAAGCAGACGAATGGTTTTCCAGATAGGCACTTTCTAAAAATCAGGAAACAAGGCGTTCTGAAGATTAAGCAGCACGCCGTAATTAGTTTCATTGCGAAGGCAACTATTGCAAACGCAATCACATGCGAAGACTGAGAAAAATTAATAAACATTCATGTTAATTAATATAAAATCTTTAAAGTAAGTGGTGAAAATCCAATGGAGATTCGCTGAGGTTTTTGAAATATCGTATTTTCAGTGTAGAGAAGCTTGATTCGCCAAATTTTGAATGTCATTTAGATCATAATGCTTAAAATAAACATGTGTATCAAACGTTTGTATGAAAAAAGAAAGATTTAACTGCAAGGATCATATAAAAGGGTCATTCGCGTTTCATTATTTTATTTACTCATTGTTTTTTAACTTAATTGAGTATATTTTTTTAAGCTATTCTTATTTTGTGTTTCACTTCTTGTACATTAATTAAAGGAATAAATTCATGGAGGGTTTTGTTGACACCGAGACCCTAAGAGTGACGTAATTAAGTGGACGCAGGCAAAATATATCTTATGAACGCGGGAGCTTGGATTTGTGTGATCAAGGTCTGATATATCAGATAGTGTAAATTCGTGAGAGATATAGAAATAAATGTTTACTGATCTACATCTAACCGTTTCAATAGTTGAACATTTAAGCCACCTCTCAACAATTATATTTGACAAAAAAGATTGAAAATAAATTTTAAAATTATAAATATGTACAGACTTGTAAAATAAAAAAGCAAACAATAAACAATTAATCATATGAGTCACATGAAATCCCTACGTTGTTCCAGATCTTATAAAATACGACTACAGTGCGAATTATAATTATGCTTTCGATGCATGCAACACGTCCTGCAATCCTCCGCCGAGGGCGCGCATGAACATGAGAGCGTTCACGCTCCCCGCGCGTGTCCTCGGAAGGCGAAGGAGCCACCAGGGAGCGCGCGCGGCGCGGATGGCGAAGCGGCAACGGGATGGAGCCACGACCGCCCCCCCCCCCCACGCTGCCCGGCGCGCCGCAACGTTACAGAGATGGAAGCGGCCACGTCAATGAGATCGGCACACGGGGACGATGGCGCTCGCAATGACAGTGCAGCGACGGAACGGCGTCATCTGCTTCTGCAGCGGCGAGGACGGTCGCGGAGAAACTAACGAGGTACAACGTTGAGACAAATACACCGACGGCAATGGTCAGGTCGACGAAGATTGTGTTCATGACGCCCTTTGATATTAACGCTGTGAAGAATTTGCGTTATGTTAACTTAGTAACCTCACGTCTCTTTTACACAGTTTGTGATTGAGTACGTTTTCTATGCTGCAGAGAAACATTCATTAAATTGTTTTGCATAGTAATTAAAATATTGGTTTTATTTATTACTTTTTTATCAATAGGTAGACATAAATATACGATTGCAACACAACTGAAAAATGCGCATTTATTAATAAGTAGGTCGCCAGTCAATTATGGAACTTGTTTTTTCTGAAAGTTTGAGGTGTTGTTCAAATATTTGTTCCTAAACCTCAGTACACGATGTAAAAGCACTCGATATTTTTCGACCCTTTATCACGTCTCTGTATATTGTTTAGTTCATATACATGAGATTGTCGTCAGTACCACAGAAAATCGAGTGTTTGGGAGCTGTAGGGTGCCGAAACCAAAGTTAATTTTGATACTGAAAAGAGGGTGACTTAACACTTCTTCTAATAGGTGGCTGGATTTGAGGGCATGGGGGTAGAGCTTAGGACGGCGGGTGTGTAGTGTAGGTCAGTGGCGGAGTTGGGTGGTGTGGGAGTAGGAGGAGCAGTCGCAAGTGGCAGAAGCAAGTGGGCCGAGGGTGAGTGGCTGGTGAGTCAATGGATCGGCTGGGATGGCGACCGTGCGGGGGAAGGCGAAGTGATGGATAGAGGGAGTGGCTATTGAGACCGGGACGATCAGAGAATCGAGGATAATGGAAACGGTACGAAGACGGATGAACAGAATGACGGTGTGGATAGCAAAGTGGATGGTGCGAGAGAAACCGGCAAAGGAAAACAGACGACGATAAACAGAAGCGATGGTAGATGTGCGATGAAACATTTGGAGAAAGGGAGAGAGTTGGAAACATGGAGACAGTCTAGTCCGGTAAGAAAGACGGGGTCAAAGAGGGGAAGAGAGGGCGGGAAAGGCCATAGAGGCTGAGAGGCAGCATTGGTGGGGAGAGAGTCGGTGATTGCGACGGGTGCAACGGGGGCGGGGTGATAGGACGAAGCGGGGTTATGCCGGAAACCGGGGGGAGGGCCTCAATGCCTGACGGGACGCATCGGCCCATAGCGATGGGCGGGGCGGGGCGGGGAGGGGAGAGGCGGGGCACCCGGTGTTGTACCCGGAAAGCATGGCTGCATCTGTAATGCCCCAGGAGCGCGCGCGCGAGGCTTTCAATGCTCGGAAATCCGGCAGATCGCGCCATGGGGGCCGCGCGGGCCCTGTTTCGGATTAGAGTTCATTTACATTCCGACCGTCTGCTGGGCGCTGCATGCAGCTAACTCCCGTGCCAGGAGTGTACACGCTCATGATACTAAGCGCAGATTTTATAAATGCACTTTGTTGTTTCCATCGTTTACGCCGTATTTATACCACTGGATGCAAGAAAAGTACGTATTTTACTGATATTTTAAAACTGATTTTAAAATGTCTCTTGAAACAGAAAATGAACTCTTATGTTATTTGTTTCGCGATTGTTTAATAAAAATACAATAATGTTAAAATTATGAACCTATATGCTCATAATCTCTACCAGTTTTCGTACGTCACATTCTAATTGATTTTGAAATATAGCGTTGATATGTACAATATTATTACATGCCCATAATAAACACAACTATGACACAGTGACCAATATTTGTATTCACTTCTTGCAATACATTTGGTCTAAACGAGATGTCTGTTCGTGTTAAGACCATAATATGTACGATTTTCAAGAAAAAGAAAATTATGTCAGATGGACTGAATTATTTATGTTGACATAATACAATTTGCCTCCAAATTATTAAGAAAAGTTGCATATCTCGTGATTTCTGTCCATGCATTCTGCCAAATCCGGAAATTTTCAGGAAGTCTGCGGAAAGCAGGAGTTCGTTTCTACCGAGAAGTTAAATTGTCCGTTAATGTTTGATGTTGTTTATACTTCCAGGCCAACTGAATTACGATCGCGTGCACCGTCCGAATTAACGGAAAGTTCCATTCGTCAAGTTCACGACTCAAAGACAGGCGATTGCAACAGCCGACTGGGCTATCTAAATTGAAAACGAAATATTGATTCGTCATCAATACACTCAGCAGCTTGTTCGAAGGAACCTAATTTTGAACGCAGTGTTGCCAACACAGCACCCCGTCAATTGCGTTCCGTCAAATCCCGCCGTTTGCCGTAATCAGCAAATGAGCTTTGTCCCCCTGGCTGCCTGCGGGCGCTTAGTGTGGTGCTTACGGCCCTGAGTGCCCGGGTTAATGGCCACTGCCTGACGCTCGCAGCCGCCCCCGCCCCTGTTCCTCCCCCCACCCCCGCGACTATCGGCCATGGCCCCGCTCACGGCCGCCCAGCCCTCGCCTCGCCCCTGTTCCTCCCACTACGCCCACCAGTAGCGATCATGGCCCCGCTCCCGCTCACGGCCGCCCCGCCCCTCCCATGCCCGTCCCGGCCCGTCCTGCTCCACTCCGCCAGTCGCCAGCCCGTGCCTCCCCGCCCCGCCCCCCCGCTCCTGTTTCACCCCTTACCCTTGCGTGTATCGCCCATGGCCCCGCCCCCGCCTCCACCCATGCTCAAACCTCCGCTCCCCCCCAGCCCCCCCCCCAAAAAAAAAACCGCCCCGTTGACCAGCGTCGCCTCCTCCCGCGTTTCCGTCGTGCCGTCTGCGCCCACTTGCTTTCTCTTTCCCTCGTTTCGCCCTTTCCTCGTTCTAGCCCGTCCTCCGTCGCAGACGTCACCTGTCAGTCCGGCTTGCCGAGCGTCTTCATTTATTCTGTCTCTCACTATTTTTACTTACTCGTCTTACTTGGTTAGAAAAAAGTATTGCAATCGTGCGACCAAAAACTGCGATTTTTCGGCAAAAAACCGTTCTTAGGTCTTGGTTACAAAAAAAAATAGATAAATCTTGTTCCTGTATATAGTGAATTACTTTCTCTAACACGTGTATTCAGAACGGATATTTTGGTTTGCGGGGGTTCTTTACATGAAGTCTCAATAACATTTTCAAAGTTTAAAAAAATTGCTGTAATTTTTTAAAAATAAATATTCACTTTGGCTAGTGTAAAGGTCGCTTAAAATAATGGCTCCGGCCTTATTTTTGTTGAAATCCTTGATTTTTCAAAAATTGCAAAATTTCAAATTTTTCGATGTCTTTCTATAACTACAGTATTGAAGGTAAATTTTTATTTTATAAAATATGTTCTTCAAAGCCTTATCTTGCAATAACTCTTTATTAGCTATTCTATTTCTCACTCTTATTGTATTTCTCTTTTCTCAGCCATCTATCGTTCATCCACCTTCTCAGCCCACTCTTTTCATCTTCATTGTCGCTATTTGCTGATCGAGGTGTTGTCTACTCAATCCTGTTGTTTCTCAATCCTCTTGGTGTGTCAGCACTCCCAAATTCTCTCAGCTCCCTACTTCATTAGCATCTATCTTTCGCCTTTCGCCTCTCTGCTTCACTCTGCTCTCTTCTCCGTCCCCGCGCTAGGCTCCTCCGGAAGGCGTCATGGCGCAGGTGGCCGCGATTGCTGTCGACGGCGCAATGAACTCAATGCGCTCGACGGCCGTTCCCGCCCATTGACTGCGCGATGGGTCCTACTTATCTGGGATCCGTTAGGGCACGCGGTGATCGTACGAAGCAACACTCGATGCCGGATAAACTACGCCCACCGTAGATACATGCTTTAATAAGAATACAAATTGAATATAAAGGAATGTTAAACACACAAACAAAACATTAAACAATATAATATTACAAATTCGAAATCAAAAAAATCCAAATAATTAATAAAGACAAACCCATCAAAGTAAAGGGGTGCTTCGAATGAATGAACTCTCCGCCTGCCTCTGACCTACCCTAGTTATGGTATGCAAATGCAAATCTCTGTAAAATCAATGGATTGAACAGACAGAAATATAGATGTTAAAAACCTCAATGCCAGCGCCGCATAGGAGCAGCTGGGTGGTGACGTTTGCTCATGGATAGTTTTATTAAACCTTGGGATCACTAAAATACACTTTTTATTACATTGTCAAGAAATATTAAGATCTACAAAACAAGTATAAAAACATAAAAAATTACTGACATTCCAGCGGAAAAAAAACAACAACAAATATTACGGTGAATTAATTTTTATAAAATCGTTCGAACTGTGAACGGATTATTTTCAAAATTAAAGGAAATTAAGTCATATCCATGTGTTTTGAAACAGTATAATTACACAATAACATGCTTTCCTGATACCACAGTTGGAGACTTCGATAATTTATTCATTGCTTCCTCATGTGAATTAAAGGGAAAAGAAATTCCTGGATTATTTTTAATAACTTCAATAAACGAAAATGTGTTTAATATAATGGCTATTCAGTACAGAGGGTAAATTTATTCCTGTATTAATTTTACATTTTGGCTACTTGCATTCAAACAAGCGTTTACATTAGAGATTTTTGTCATTTGTTTCATGTGCATAAGTTTCCGATGTTTCAAAAACAACTGCGTTTGTGCAAATATCAGTTTCACCCGTTCATTCAATGCGCCTAATTTGAAATTCAAATAGCACTGCAGGTCAATTATATGCTTCAACATGTCAAATAATTATATAAACAAATATAGACTTTTTATGTTGTTCACCATACCAGAAAAATCTCAGAATAAACAATACTGTTATTTGGAATGTAATTGAACACATGTTTAGGTCTGCTCCACCGTCGTCTTATAGTTCTGATACGTTTAAAATATTTTAGGCTTATAGTTAAAGGAATAATATTCTTCTAATATAAAAAATGTTCGTAGCTAAAACTATTTTTGCAACATCAATATTTGTTTCTTTAATAATATTGATTCTATCATCTTAAACTTCATTTTTTCATTTATTTCAAAACTTTAAACTTCATTTTTGTTTCGTAAGGAGTATCAGAAAAACAATAAAAATGGCTGAAGAGTTTGTTCCTGCGATTTATTCAGCCTACTTCAGGGTATAAAGTTACCTAAATTGATGTTACATTGGAGTAGACTTCGGATTTAATTAAACATTCATTTGGATGCAGTCTGTGTATGTTACATTCCGGTAGTATTTTTCAACCTAATTATCATGCATACTTTTTTATGTGAGAAATGTATTGGGAGTTACCCGCAAAATACCAATATGTGTAAGTGGTAAAGTCAAAATCAACTCGCCAAAACCTAATTTTCCTATAATTTGCAAGTTAAATCAAAAGGCTACTTCGACAGTTCGAAATATTCCATTAAGCTGGGATTCAAGCACTCAAAGTAACTAAGATAACTTAAAAAAATACTTCAATAGTTTTATAGGTTATACTGGTTTCCCTTCATACTGAAGTTCTTTTCAGACCTATCGTCAGCCTCTATGTTTAAGGAGGCGCCACAAGACCAAGTTTTATGTGACACATGACATTATCCGTGTCACATCAGAGACGACATACTTTTAACTGAAATCGATCTCCTTCGAGAGAACTTACACAATATATAAAAGTGAACCAGAAACTATTCTATTTAGTTGTAAAAGTAAAATAAGTCTTGGTATTGGCTTTTGTGTTCAATCTGTCCATTGGCACGCCATGCCAAAAGCGCCAGATACACTTTTATTGGAGGCAGACAGGGTGGGGTGATGATATGAGGAGAGTTAAGAAAGGGTCAGCACCGCGAGAGGTGGCTCGGAGCATCATCTGATGTTATTGAAGTGCCTCTGATCGGGAGGTACAAGTTTCGAGACCCGACGGTGGCAGGTATTTTTACACCATCTTAATAACTACGCCGAGTTCTGTCGTTGTCTGGTGGAGAATTCTAGCGGCAGACTGCTCTGATCGAAATTTTCCGTGGTTTCACCGATCAACACCAGGCGATTGCCAGACTACGGACACCACGGACCGCCCGCAATCTTCCCATTCCTTGTCTTATCCTCTCTCTTAGTTACACACTCACTACCGCACTATCTACACTACCGCAAATGTCGGGAGACCGGTCGGAAGCATAGAACTTGTCACGGCTGGGACAGCGCATTGCTAATGGGTGATACCTGGTGGAGGCAAAACCCCGTAGCCGACGGTAGGTCGGCGCAGGATATCACCATCCAGTGGGGAAGGATGACCGCCATCGCCAACAATACCGCATACACTACACTTACGGGACTGACAAGCAGTTAGCGCGCCCGGGCTCACTAATCAACCAATCAACCAGGAGGGTCAGGTGGGTGAGAGGGAAGAGAGCGGGGAGGTGCGGGGTGGAGCCCGGAGTCCAGACGGAGTGACCAGTCGAAGGTGGGAAGAGTGAAGCGAGGATGAGCCAGAGGAGGAAAGAGGGGTTGAGAGAGACCGTCGATGCTAGGCATAGGGAGGCACAACGCTGAAAGGTGGCGAGGGGATATTTCTTCATTTCGGAGCCCGTCAAGGACATTGGCCTTCATTCCGAGAAGTCGGGGTATAAGCTATTAACAGACGGACTTTCTGCCTCGTTGGAACGTGAGATCCGTTTCTGCCCTATGTGTCGTCTTGCTACGTTTTCCCTTCCAGATATCTCCCGGCGAGGCACCGCCTCAGCCGAACGAGAATATGCGCTCAATGCTCCCGACATGTGTGGTAGTGTACATTTAAGTGAAAATGTGTGTATGTGTATCTGTAATGAGATACAGAAGATTGCGCACAGTCCGTTTGCTAGGGTACTACTCCGGCATTTCCATGGTATTAATGGTAGAAACAACAGAAAATCATCTGTCAGTACGGCCAGCCGCTAGAATTCTCCTATAGAGTGCGACTGAATTCTATCTAGTATTCTAACTAATGTCGAAAATTTGCCACTGACGGGGCTCGAAACCTAGACCCCTCAATCAGAAATATACTCTATATAAAACCGAGGTCAGTCCACAGCCGCGCATTTCGCCCTGAGTATGTCGCCAAACCGCTGGCATCTGTGCCTAGGAAGAGGCTGTCCTCCCGGACAGCCAAGTAGGCACAGTGTCCGGTCACGGAGGCCTGCGCTTTCACGTGAACCGTTGTTGTCACTGACCCTTCTCTGCCTGCGGCTGCGAGTGGGGAGCGGCACGTGGGGGGAGGCGAGGGGGTTGGAGGAAGGGGGTGGAGTGCGGCGAGAGCGAGCGCGTCACTGCGCGTCACTGCGCGTCGCCTCTCGCGCTGTTTGCGCAGTCTTTCCTCGCGTCGGTCGCGGGCGCCGCCGCCGCCGGCCCATTCTACGCACGGAGCGGGGCCTCTCTCGGCGGCCGCATTGTCCCTGCGCCACGCCCCTCCCGTCCCCCTCCCTCGAGGCCTCTTCGGTGTCCTTGCCTTCGACCCTGCCCTCGTTCTTGTCCCCACGCTTTACCTACACCTATACCATGTACTTCTCCTCCTCTTCAATCCCTCTCCCGCCCTCATTTCGTTTAATTCTGCCTAAGATAGGTGCAAAGAGTCTTAATGGTATATCTCCTTTATGTGCTTTATGGAGGGCATACAGTTTGAATATTAAGTAATTGATTTATTTACAAATATCCATTTTTATTGACTACTCTTTCAAAAAGTTACAGTCGTGATTTCCGTAAATATTGGTATGCAAAAACGTTAAATGAACTATTGCGCTTAGAAATATATTTATAGGAATTTTCACAATCCTCTCCATCTTCAAATCAATAATTCACATTTGTCTGATACTTTACACGATTGGAGAAATGCCATGTAACTCAATAGTGTCACACGCCATCACGAAACTGAAAATTATAGTTTTGCCTACAGATGAATTGGTTTGCATATTATATGTGAGTGCATAATACAAGACAATGTGTAGGATGATGATAAGTAATAAAAATGTGAGATGTTAATAGTAAAAAGAGCTAGAAGAAAGAAGACGCGACACATATTTGAGTAAAATGAACTGTTACAAATTTAATGAACGATTCATGTCACAACTTGTCATCACGGTGTCGACAACATATATCTAAAAGGAAGAATGGGATGGCAATGTAGAAACACGAAATGTGAAACGGGAACAGCAAATGTAAGGTAAAGACAACAAAGATGAAACAGGAACAGCAAAGTACAGGCAGATAATGTAAACCGTAAAGTATAAACAGTAAAGGCGAGACTGGAACAGTCCAGTCGAAACAGAGACAGCAAAGGCGAGAGAGAAACAGCAAATGCGAGGTTGGAACAGCAACGCCGATGCTGCAACAGTAAAGACGAAACCGGGGCAGCAAAGGCGAGACGTGTAGAGGAACTGGACAGCATCGCGGCAAGCAGAGTGCGCAGTGAGCGCCAACGTGCAGCGCGTCGCGCGTGGCTCTTTCTGGCCGTGCGCGCCTCGCGTCGCGTCGCCCGACGGGCAGCACGCCCAGCGAGGGCGCGGCGCGGTAATTAAATACTGGCGGAGAGCTATTCTTCTACCTCAGGCGTAACGACTGCTCTTGTTCGGCGCCCCGCCCACGCTCCACTCCCGCCCCGCCCGCACCCGCCCCTCACATCGCCTCACACCTCATTCCACCCTGCCCCCTGCTCCACCTCCCACCCCAAGCCCCTCCCACCTAGCAGCCTCCTCCACCTCAGCCCACCCGCACGCCCTCCCACCCAGCAGTCCCCTACACCTTCAGCCCGCCCTCACTCCGTGCTCACCCCGCTCCCGCTCGTCCATCACACCGCCTCCACTCCATCCTGCCCCCTGCGCCCCCTCCCGCCCGCACGCCCTCCCACCCAGCAGCCCCCTCCACCTCAGCCCGCCCTCACTCCGTGCTCACCCCTGTCCCGCTCGTCCATCACACCGCCTCCATTCCTCCCTGCCCTCTGCTCCACCTCACGGTCCCCCACGTCCACTCACATCCAGCAGCCCCGCCCACTGAGTCGCGCACGTCCCTCGCTCGCTTTCGACAGCACCACTCTTCTATCCCTGCGACCGGACCTGACCTGCTACTAGCTGTTTCCTCGCAAGCCGCCTCCCCCTCTCCAGCGAGTGCGCTTTCCGGCGCTGATTTGCCTAAGTGCGTTGCACCTAAAGCGAAGGGCTTTGCGTGACCTGATGTTACGTACTTAGTGACGTACGTCCCGCAACAGTTTATGCTCCCATTGGCGCCCGCTATCATGTGTATTTTCAATATAATTTTAACTGCCACTCCTTTCCATTTACCCAGCATCTCTGTACGTTCTCCTCACTCTTGAGGATTGTCAAATTAAACACGTAAAGTTCCAACAACAACAACAACAACAACAAAAAACAGTTTGAAAGTTCTGGATGGCTAATCGATCGCCTAACTGTTACTTGCTCCGTTTCTGCTAATATTTTGCTCTGTTAATTAAACCATCGATTAATTATAACGAATACCTTCCCCGTAGGTTTTACTTCAAGACACTACTAATTGGGTTTTTGAACATGTATTTTATTTTTAATCTTACTACATAATCAAGTGTTCATTTCTTTCGAACTCTAACCATCTTCTCCCAAAAAAACCTTCCTCCATTACATTATTCAATTGACCATACTCTTACGAGTTGATACACCCGTACCACGTTCTATTTTCGTAATACCTGATTCATATGAATAGTTTTCTTGATCATCAAAACTCCTTTCCATTTGTTAGAAACGCTGAATTCCCAAGGTACTTATAGCTCTAGAAACTGAAAGTTTAATGCTCTCTAAGTTTGAAAATAAATGATGTGTAAAACATCCTTTGAACGGTTCTGTTTAGAAATGAGATTAACGTAATGCAGAAACCTGGCAACATTATCGGCACTCCGTCCCTCATTATAGTTTATAATAGCTTCCCTCTGGAGTACGCCTTTTCAATGTGCCAAGGCTCTTTTAGGCCCTTCGTGTGTTCTTTATTTACGTTTTATCTTTTCTAGATCAAAACGTTCATTGATATTAAAGGGGCTGTTCTTCTCTGTTCCAATTGTTTTGCATTTTTCGTGCTCTAATTTTTTTTCTATTTTTTCCCTCCACCAATCCTATATTTTAGCTCTCCAATGTGATCCATTGTGTTTCACCATTCGAAATGACGTCGAAGTACGGCAAAAGTTGCAGATTGAAGATGCAAAGAAGAATAAATATTTAATAAAACGAAATGAATAACACCATCAGTTAAAATTGAGTCATTGAATGCCAACCATGTACAAGTCATTATTGTTGTTGTTATAAGAACAACTCACTAATGCGGACGCAGGAATCTGTGACTATATTTAAATAAGAATATCAAATTTCTCTTTTATTTTTTGCATATATTGTAATGTAAACGGGGGAGGGCGCCAGGTTCAGTTCCTGTAACGTGGTTGGATGGAAGTGTTGGGAGGTCATGAATTAACACACTGAATCATTTTGTAACAAATTGAGGTATATTCCTGGCACCATGAGCTTACAGGGAAGTTACAGGTCGCTAAGGGCGACACAGGTTTCCTCTTAGATCTATTCTGCGAGCTCATTACTCTGATCACTAATAAACTAATTCCCTTAAGGCTAACATAAAAGGCTTAATTTCTAATAACGCATGTAACATTCTATCCACCATCTACAATCTGCAGGGCCTGAGCGCGGCCACTATTAATCTCTCGCCCAAAAATGTCCTGCGAGGCAGCCTCGCGTCATAACTTTCACCGCTGGCTGTGTTGGCTCCACGGGCTGGCCGGACGGCGGCCCTCGGATGCGGAGGCGGCGGGCGGCCCCAGGTCGCCGACCTCCCGCGGTGCGTCCCTCCTCAGCTGGCGGCGGGGCGCGGCGACGGAGACGCCAGATCGTGCGGACTCAGTCGGTCGAGGGCCCACGGGCGCTGGCCGTAGTGAAGTGCGGGCAACGAATGGGCCCGACGTGGCGAACGGCGGTAGAGGCAGACGGGCCTACGCGGAAGAAGCGCGGGATCCCGCTATCTCCCGCCCGAGTTTCCTCCGCGGCAAATCCACTGTGCCGTTTTAAGAATGTCTTTGCACTAGTGCCGGCCTAATCAGAATAAACTTCTCTCTGATACTGTCTTTCCCTTAGTCGCGTTCTGATAGTAAGTTCCACTCTGCGAACATCTTTCCCTAGTCGTGTTCTGATAGTAAGTAAGTTTCTCCACTCTGGGAACGTCTTTCCCCTAATCGCGTTCCGATCGTAAGTCCATTTCCTCTGTGCATCTCGTGTTCAAGAAAGCTCCCTTCCCCCCTCCCAAAATGTTTCTAAATCTGTAAATTTACCCCTTCCCTCATAGTGAAACTTCCCATTGGCTGAGGGTAACTGCGTTTCAGCATTGTAGTTTACCAATCAAGTTGCAGATTTCGTGGAATTTTTCAGAGATCTCTCTCTTTCTATCTCCGGCCCCCTCCTCTCTCTCTCTTCCTTTGTAAGTGATCCCAGAAGCTTCTTGCAGCTGTCTGGACACGTGTTCACGCGGTAGCGTATTCTCATGGGCCACAAATGGTCGGCGGAGGCTAATCGGCAGCCTGCGATGGTTAATTTCTAAATAGCCCCTTTGGGGATCTGGGCGCCTGGCAAAACGGGTGCGGGGGTGGGTATTGTTCGATGGGGGGTTGGCCGATGGCTAGAATGGTAACGTTCACGAGGTGTCATAAACGTGTCCTTTTCCTAATAGACACCCGTGTCAATCCTTTGGGACTTCGTGTTCCAAAAAAAAGGGGTGCGGGGGCGTGCATTGTTCGTTGGGGGGTTGGCCGACGGCTCGGCCGGTTTTTACGATGGGTAATAAACGTGTCCGCCTCTGATGGGGCCTAAGTGCGGTCGGTGCCGGCTCTGCCACGTAAGGGGCGTGGCCTGGCGGCTGTTAGAGGGGTCTTCGCGACAAAGGCATCGTCCCTTGACCTACTTTGCCGCGATGGAAGCTATCTCTAGATGAAATTATTATGATATTATTGGCGACGCCACAATAGAATTATTCCAATGTGATTGGTGACGCCACAATATGGTATTTTTCTGTTAAAAATCTTGCACAATTCTATCTTTTATTCCTTGTAATCGCGTGGATTCAGCTCGTTAATATTTCCTGTAAAATGTTAATACCAGAATATCATCTTTTAAAAATAAAATATTTATTTCATGTCCTTCTATTCTTGTAAAATCATTTTTTCATGTTCAGAAGTAATGTAATTAGAGACATGTACAGAAAAAACGATTTGACAGACGGTTTGCTTTTTATTAGATACAAGTTACTTTTAACGCGTCAATATTTTTCATGATGGCTAATATTATTAAAACTCAATATTACAACGGAAACATGTTTACACTTTCAGGATAAAACGTGTTCAAATCGGATTGATTTGTCAAAAATGTGATCACTCATATTGGTCATGCATTTGCATTAAACGTAGTCTCTAAATGCGATAATCCCTTTTGACTTTCTCACACAATAAACACTTGTGTCTGGCCTCTGTTAGCTGGAAGGTATCTCAAAATTAAGAGCCCTGCCTTACGTCTCCGCCTATCCCCTGCAGACTGGCGCGCTACAGAGTATAGTTACATTGTAGGTGGTGAGCACGCCCATGCGCGTCACTATGGGACACCAATCCGCCCCCCTCCAATGGCTCACTCCACCTTAGGCCAAGCCAAGCCAAGGCATGGCCCCCCACACACCTATAACCACACCTCGCCCCACACCCCACATCACACACCACACCACGCTCCATACCCACAACCCACATACCAGAGCACACATCACACCACACCCAAGACGCCTCCACGCCCCCACGCCCCCACACCACACGTTACCCACACGCCCCTCCTGATGATCTGCACACTTCCCACGCTTCCCATAGCCGCCCCCTGGCCACCTCACCCCACCTCTCTCCTACCTATTTTACGGCACCCCATGTCATTCCAAGTCATTACTCCACCCCTCTTCACTTCATCCTCGCCACCTCACCTCGTGCCACTCCACGCCGTCATCTCACGCCCAACATGTCCCAGACCACGTTCGCTACGTTCCCCACGCCCTACCTCACGCTCCATCTGGCGCCTTTTCGCCCTCACATAACGCCTCACCACACGTCCCACCCCACACCCCGCATGCCTTCCACGCCTCCTGCAGCCCCGTCCTCACCCTAGCAGACCTACTCCGCCCCCACCTCTCCGAGTCACCCGCTCTCACCCACCACCCTACCTCAAACAACCACCTGTACTATCCCCGCGCCACCCACGCTGCATTCCGTCCTCTTTCCGCCAGTCCTCAGCAACTTTTCCCACCCTCACCTGCTCCTCCCTTCTCCTTTCGTCTCCGTTCATCTCTCCCCGTCTCATACCGCGTCACCCACCCCTGATTACACCAGTCCGGCTCTACCCCGTCACCCCCATCAGCCTCGTCTACCCATTTTCCCATTCTCACTTTGCCGCGTCCTGCCCCACCCGCATGCCCCAGCATGTCTCCGCTCTGTCCTCTCGACTCCGCCCCCTCGTCGCCGCGAGCTCGGACTTTGATGCGCCGGTTGATGCGTCGGCGAGCCGCGGGCGGGCGGGCGGGCGGGGGTGGAGGGAGGCTGTTCATTAACATGTGCGGTGCACGGCGCTCACCGCCGCCGCCGCCGCCGTCATCGCCGTCGCGTCGGGTCCTGTAATCACGCCTCCGCCACCCATATGAGCTTGTTCGGAGGCCCTCGTCGCCTCTGTCTGGCTTTTGTACGCCGCCGCTACCGCGTCGCCCGTCCCCTGCTGTCTCTCTCTCTCTCTCTGCACTTGTCCACTCGCCCCTGCCGCACGATGGCGCAGCTCTTTTGCTCCTGCCGTCTCCCCGCCCCGCCCCGCCGGGCCACGTCGGTCTAGCACCCTCACGGCCGCAGTTGCTCTGTTGGTCTCGCCTCTCGCCCGCCGTTAGACCGCCGCTTCGGTCCGCTACCACAGCTCCCGCTCGTGCTCGCACGCCCGGCCCAACGATGCATCCGCTCTGACAATGGACCCTCGCCGATATTCTCTCCTAGCGTGTGGTCCCGTCTCTAAGCATGCACTTGCAATGCCCCCGTCCCCGATAACTTCCTCGCTTTAGATTTCCTTGCGACATCCAGCTCCTTGCGACACCCCACGTCACGTTCCTAACTTTATAAACGTCTCTTAGCGCTCTTTCCTGCCCACATTCCCGGCTCTACAATCTTATCACTGTACCTCGTTACGCTGCAGCATCCTCACATGTGTACCTATAATTTAGGTTTTGAAAGCCTTCCAAATTTTTATAGTAACTCTTGATTTCGCCATTATTTACATCTCGTCCACTTCGCCAATTCATTTACCTTTCCATCAACTCAGGTACAAAACTATATGTTTCTGTCCAGCTTCATTTCATCAACCTAAACAATTTTAGTGACTAAACCATTTTTTACTAGCTGCTCTTCAATTATTCTCTCCTTTGTAAGCTCTCTATACCTTTCCTAGAATGATACTTGCTCTGCAATTGCTACTTCTGCTGAATCTTATTTGGTACTGTTTCATGATGTTCACTTGGGTTCAACAAGCTGTTTCTGCCATCGCTCTCTCTTGGTCTCACTACCTTATGATCTTTGCGACAGCAGTTTTCACCATCCCCTCCTTTGAGCCCAGTCCACGTAAACTCCTTGCTCAGCAGTTTGGACGATTGTCGCATATCGTTACTCCGCTTTGCGTCACCTCTTCATTCTGTTGTCTTCGGGATTCATGGATTTTTGCTAAGTTGGCGGTTCATAATTGTGAAGCAGTGTTCTAGCTATGAAGTTCAGGACTACGAGGCTAGTGCTAATGACAATGATTACACAATACATATAGTCACTTATAATTGTTCTCTTTTCTCGTGCCTTTTTTTCACTTTCCATTTCGTTCTCTCATTTCCTCCCCATAACCTGCCATCTTCTTCTCTCCTTCTCATTTCTCGTCTTCTCGTCTCTCCACCTCGTCTTCGCGTCTCCTTTTTGTGCAACTACTTCATTCAACAATGTGTTTTTTTAGTTTTGTATTTTCCACACAGTAAACATGTAGAACATTTTACAACTTTTCTTCCTCCACATTCCACATATATCTAATTTTCTTCATGCATCCTTAGAGCTCGACATTTTAACGTCTCAAGTCTCCCCGCCATTTTTCTACCACACAATTGTTTGTGACTTGGATAATTTCTGAATAACTACATTGAAAATGTAATTGATCTGTAAATGTAGTCATGCACTTTACATCTGAGTATTATATGTTAAGTAATTACGTTTGGTCGATTGATTAGAGGTTCCGGGCGTGTCAGCTTCTAAGGTCATTAGTTCCGTAAGCGTAATGCGTGATTTTATTAGGGGAGGTGGCGGTGAACTTATGGGTGAGATTTTGCGCCGACCTTCCGTAGGCTCATGTGGTTTCCACAACCAGGTATCTCCCACCAGTGGGCCACTGCCCTAGCAAGGTCAAGCTCTAAGTTCTCGACCGGTCTCCAGGTATGTGTGATAGTCTAGTGCATGAAAGCGTGTGTGTAAGTAAGGGGTAAGATAGGACAAGAAAGAGGAAGGAAAGATCGCGCGCGGTCTGTTTGTTATGGTATTGCTCCAGCACTCGTCTGGTAATGATCAGAGAAACCACAGAAAATTACCGTTCAGAGCAGTCGGTCGCTGGGATCGCCCTCCAGACATCAGCTGAATTGGACCCAGCTCTCTAGCTAGCGTCGAAAACTCTGCCACCATCGGAACTCGAACCTAGGACCTCACTATCAGAGGCACAGCAGTGACATTGATACTCTGAGTCACTTCTCCCGGTGAGTAATAAGAACATATAGAGAATGAAAAAGGTTTGGGCATGTCGGCCACTAGTTCCATTACGACATGCTGAATCCTCTGGGAGACTCCACCGTTGTTTACAAACCAGCATGATGCAAGGGCGTCAGCGAACTGGCTCGACCTTCAGCTCCTCAGGGCCTGTTTGAAGGGCCTTTCAAGCAGAACCTCACGCGCCGCTACCTACGCCTGCGCCCTTTTGTCCTCGCTGACCTTTTGCCCCCTCGCCCGGTGGGCAGCGCGTGGCCTGTCCCTTGCCCCAATAGGCGCGCACCGGCGGCGTGCCTTTGTTTGCCGGCGCCGCTGGTCAAAAGAATTCACGCCTCCTGACGACGCAGAGGAATGTGCTGTGGACGTGGGGGCTGTGAGAGGGGGTCGTTGGCTGATGGCTGCATGTTAGTTGGTGGCAGCTTGTTCCCCACCAGGGAGGTGAAATGTATAATTTTCTTTAATATTCCCTTGCGGGTAAATAAATTACTACAATATATTGCCAATTTACTATTTTATATATTGTCATTATATATACAATATTTTATTATTACTACTACGCGATACGTGCATTCCACCGGGGTTCAGCCTTGAATATCGGGGAAGGTGCACGTTTCTTTCTGGTGGGATATGTGTTTTAACGCTGATTCCAATTTTACACCCCAGGGTAGTTATCTCTGGGGGTTGGGGTGAAATTGTAATGATGATGAAAGAATAAATAGACACAAACGTACAGAGACTATGCCTGATGCGGCACTCGAACCCACGATCCTTTGGTCCGAAACCGCCCCTGCACTTCTGCCTAAGCGATCTTTGCTATTGGATCGGTCATTATTATTTTAATAATTATTATTATTACTAGTATCATTATTGATAATATTATTAGTTGTAACCGTATCATGTTTAACTAACTTCATTTTAGAGTAGATTACGCACTTATTCACCTGGCAATTTCTGTTAGAAAGTTGTTAATAGGGAGATTAAGAAGAATTGATTCTTTTAACATGTATTTACAGAATGTTACATTAAAGTTAATCGTAAGAAACAGCTAATTTTTAGCTTTGAAAGATCTCCACCGTTTTTGTTTATGAGTTCAAATATAATTTTTGTTCAGTTTACCATTTATGGCTGGATTCCATTTGTGAATAAAGACAAACAGACACTGAAGCTAGACAAGTTATTGTCGTATTTTGTTTCGATGTCGTAACATTTCTATACGTAAATTGTTTGTGATACTTACGTTGTACATCTGCCACCTTTACGAGTCGTGATTCTTCCTTTGAAACAGAGAAGCAGCCTCTTCCAGGGATGTGACCGTGAAGGGAACTCTCTTGGATGAGAGCTCACAAGCGTAGCCGATTCCCGGCAAAAGTGAAAATGCTGTCAGTGAGAATGCGTTAAGCATCAGTGGTTGTCGCCGCAAATAAATTGTCAATGATAAGGAGACTTTAGCGTCGGTTGCTCTGATTAGTAGTATTTGCGGTTTTTCTCATCAAAGCCAAATGAATATCTAAGTGGAACCTTAACGAGCGGACCAAGGACCAATTGCCTTGTTTCCTTTCTCATTCTTATCATCTCCTCTTTAATAACACATAGCCACACACACGCACACTTACGAGTAAATGCACTGCTCTGCTACACATGTCGAGGCCAGACTGGAGCTTAGAACTCATCCCGGCTGGGACGGTACCATTTGGGGAGATCCCCCATTAGAAAACCCTGCAGGCCGACGTGCAAGGTCTCTGATTCCAGCGAATAAAGAACATCGCTACCTCCCGGGATGTAACGGTACTACTGCCCTTAGGAGTTTTCGTTTAAACAAATGGTGTTTTTTTTCTATTTTTAGTATTTCAAGGAGACCTGCCTAATTTATATTTACACATTTCACTTGCCTTTAATGATTTTTATGTTATATTTGTATTATATATTATGTCTTGTATTTGCTGTTATTGAGAAATTATTCTAATGAATGTATGATAAATAATTTTGCTATATTTCGAAATTTGTGTCTATCATTGTTATTTTAATACAGATTTTTCTATTTTCATTTGTTATTATAATTTATGCCGTACGTACGTAGAATTAATTTTTTCACATAAAGTATTGTCAAAATTTGTATTGACAATCTGGTGTATAATGAATAATTAATATAAATATTTGAATTATTCATTAATAATGTACTGCACCTGTAAAATGATTTATCCGGGTGCAATTTATTTAAATCTCCTCATGCATTATTAATGTTTATTTGGCTTTTGGCAATTTTTTGTTCATTATTAAACGTATAAAATGTCAAAGTCTCAAGAGGTTTCGATTTTATTCTATCAATGAATGGAAATCAATACTTTTTGTGGTGGTATATGAAGAGTGAAATTCTCATTTTTGGGCGAGAGCGAAGGAAGAAACATGTATTTATGTCATCATTTTCTTGATAAGGAGGTTAACCAGGTTGGTTGCATTTGAATTCTGCTGTACAAATGTTGGACGAGATGTTCTTGATAATGACAGATAAATAATTATGGAACCACCTTGACCACGCCCTTGACCACGCATGTGGGGTACTCTTATTCCCCATGTCGCCGGTGAGTTTTGGGGGAAAATGCCTTAATTTAGAAGCGTACATAACAAACTTCTTGTAGACAGTTTAAAAAAGGCAATCATTACCAGACACGAAAGTAGATGTACCTCCCGTCTGGATCCACACAGCCTCCTGTCCAGAGCTCGTTTCACGACCTGGCAGTCGTGGGATAAATGACCATCATATGTGTTAATGCGGCTCCCGAATTAACCCGCCCGTTGCACCCAATCATGCGCAACTTTCTGCTATCTTCATTACATCATTAAAACGGCGTAAGAGCTTTCGATTCCGTCATTACACACACTAATTGCGGCGCCGAATCGCGCGATCGGGATATCAGCGGACGAGGACCCCCCCCCCCCCCACCTCCGTCGAGTGATCCACTCCCACCCACCGCCCTCGCCCCCTACGGCCGACGGCCAGTGGACCGCGCCTTCTCGATTGCGCACCGCCAGGAAATGGTTTCCTTTCCCTTATTGCAATGGTTATAGTCAATTATTTCTTTCATCCCTCTGATATTCTCGTCGTTGTTTCATTATTGTATTGCAGTTTGTCCGCTTATCTAATTTCTCGTTTCTTCTCATATTTGTTATTGTTAATTACCATTATTAATACATAATTGTGTTGTTGTTCGTTCTTTATTATCGTTGTCATGCAATTAATTCGTTCCAACGCCCGTTTCTCTCTCATATTTCTTTTGATTTTCATATTTGTTTGGTTTCATTTCTCCTTCTTTTCCTTTAGCTTTCTTGTTTCCAGCAATGGCTATTATTTTTCTAATCCCCTTGAATATTGTCACTACTTACATTATTTCATTCATTCTACTATTAATTCTTTTTTTAGTAATATTTCTACATTCATTTTATTATATTCCTGACGTGGTGATTATTTTCTTCCATTTTCTACACACTACAGAATTACCATTTTTATATTATAGTGTATCTATTTATGCGCACTTCTCCTTTTGTCTTTACTTCTTCTACATATTTATTCTTCAATTATTTATTTCATTTACGACTTATTGGCTTTGTTAAACTTCATGGGTATCCTTTCTTTCCTTGTGCACTTACATTGCCACCTACCTCCCTTCACTCAGATTTAGTTGCGCTACGAAACTCACTCCTAATCACCCCTCTCCCACATAAGATTCCCTCACACCTAATTCCTATCCTTTTCTTCTTTTGCGTTCACTTTTCCACACGTTTCTCTCTTCCCACCCCCGCGAACGCATTGACCTCTCCCTCCCTTCCACCAATGCCCGCCCGCCGCCACCCCGGAGGCCCTGCCGCCCCCAACGCGCCGCTGGTCATCGCCCGGGGCGACTCATTCCCCCGCCCACCCCCTACCCCCTACCCCCCACCCGCCTGTGCAATTACCGCGGTGGGCCTCCCAGATAAGCTGTGTTTTCATTACATCGAACGCCCTCCCGCCCTGCGCCCGCGCCGCACCGCGCCACGCCGCGCCCGTGCGGTCACTCGCGGAACCTTTGCCCTCGCCGCCCGCACAAAGGCTGCCTTTCGAAATGAAACGGCCGCATTTTAATAATGTGAATTGGAGATATCTCCTTTCCATTACAAAACAGATGTGCCCACAGCGAGCCTCAGGAGGAATTGTCAATGTTTTAGAACGAGATAAGGGAGGTCAACAAATGTAAAATTATTTAAGGTCATTTCTTATTTACTACGTTACAGCATCGAATAAATTGTATTTTACCTCCACGTTTCATCTATGATTACCACATCAGCTGGCAGTGGCAATCGACTGAAGCAAAATAGGTTTAATGGGGAGAAAAATGTTCTCTTATTCCTTATTATTCTCTGAGATTCACAATGTTCACGTCCACAACTCATATTCAGTTACTCTACTAAGGTATATTTTGTTGCATGTCGAAAACAGTCTGGTACCGTGCATTAATCAATAGTGTGTAGCCAAATAAGTAAGTACTCTTAGTATATCTACATTTTTTTACATCGATGAAAGATTCTTTGCTTTAAGAGGACAATGAGTAAAAGAAATATTTTCCGCCCCTCTAAAACAATATAAACGCAAATAAACTTTAATGAATTATTTTTGTTTCTATTGTCTTAAAATATTTACTAATTAATGGATGTTAAACTAGGATGTAGATGTTTTACACGAGATAGTATCAGTGTTTTACTTTTTTTTAATTACATCACATAATATACACGGAATATTGAAAAGTGTTTGAAACATTTTATAGTTTGTTTGGAAACGTAGAAGATATAACCTTGTTGCATTAAGATAACTTTGCATAAGATAACACGAGTAGTTTGAGAAATTGGATAATGCATACTTCTTTCCTTTTATTTCAGGTAATGACCTCCAGACATAATGTTTTGGCTGTTTTTATCTTCAGTTCTTCTAAGGGTAAGGCAAAATATATTTTAAAAGTGTTATTTGTTTCATGATAACTAAAAAAGTTTGAAAGAAATTTCTTTTATACAAAACTGTTTATTCATTAGCTAGCCAGAATGTTTCAAATACCAATTATCTTTGTATTATGCGTATCAAAATAAATGCTAAACTTGAATACGATGTCAACATGTTTTAAGTAAATTACTTTTATAGTAATTTATTTACTATGTAGAGCGGATCTATTTTTGTAATTCATAAACCCATACATAAATTCATACATACTAACAATATCCTTTCCAGATATATTTTTCATGTCCTTGCCTTGCTTCATTTCACCTCTCCCCGTTTCAGCTCTCGCCACTTCACCTCGCCTCATGTCAATTCGTTTCAATTCCCCTCGCCTCACTTCACCTCACCTCCCATAACTTCACCTCGCTTCACTTCACTGTGTTTCGCCTTAGTCTTCTTCGCCTCTCATTTCGCTCATCGCCACACCCTACTGTCCTTCTCAACGTCTCAATATTGCCTCAATACATCTTAGTTAACATCCCCCCATACTGCACATTACGCCCTCTGACTACAACTCGTACTGCTTGCTGTCATCAAACTTCACACTGCCTCATCACTCCTTGCTGTGCCCTTCATCTCGCTTCACAACGCCACGCTCTGCTTTCCGTCTTATCGTCCCCAACATCGTCTCTACTCGCCCCATATCTCGTCATATCATATCGCCTGACTACAACTCGCACTGCTCGCTTTTATGCCCATTTGCCCCTTCACATTGCTTCGTCTCATCCCGCTGCATCTCACTTCGCTTCACATAGCCCCACCTCATCTTCGTTCACGTGAACCGCTTCGAGTCTCGCTTTTCGCTTCTCGCCCCCTCCGCATCGCCAGCCGGAGCCGAATCCCACCCGCGCAACGCATTCGGCCCTGGGCGGGCGAATGGGCGAAATCGAGTGAGGGCAGCGAGACAAAGGAGCGGCGCCGCCCCCGCACTCAATCAGGGCCTCCCGCGGAAGGGCCCGGCCGGCGGAGTGCGTGGGCGGTGGCCGAACCGCCTGGACGGGGACCCACAGTGGCCCCTGTGCGATAAATAGATGGCCATGCTAATATCGATTTCTATCCCGAGACGTATACACACGACTATGCAGTAAAAAAAATTAAAAATGGTCGTGAACAGAGTAGAGAGTGGTAAGGGTTCATTTCTTAAGGCAGCCCTCACGCCCAGCCTTGGTGTAAATGTATGTTTTTTTTCCTCTTTTTTTTTTGGGGGGGGGGCTTTTTCCAGCTTCAGGAGGATGCCGATTTTCGAATATCTGCACTAGGTACCCACTATGTTCTTCATGGGCACTCGAACCTTTACAACTACCTTTACAGTGAAATGATTTGCAGACTCCTCCGTTTGTGGTCAGCAGACTCACAAGATCTTGCGCGACCGCAGACCTGAAAAGAAAGGGACAAATAACCATGCTCGCAGTGGGACTCGAATTCGCGACCCTTCTGACTGAGGTGTTGAGTCGGCACAAGCTCCCGCCACCTCGCCCATCCAGATCGGCTGGTGTAAACGTATGTGATTATATTTAACTTATCGGCTTCCCTATATTTGGTTGGTGGGGAATTTTGTGTGCGCAATATTAAGACCGAATAACACACGTGAATTGCTCTGTGCGCTTGTCGTTGCCCGATATCTCTGTGATATCGCGAATGCTAAACTCATTTTATATTTAAGTTGTCAGTAGTTTTCCATGAAAATTTGAAACAAAAACCCAAAACGAAGAAAAGTATTCCTTTGAGTTGTGGTCACCTCTTTGATGTACTAGCCGATTTGCTATATTATAAACCATGAAGCGAACTTCCACATTAGTGTTATAACTTAAAATTAATTTAATCGGTTTCAGTTCATTTTTGTGTATGCTGAATTATATATGTTCACTGATTTTGTTCTATAAATTATTGAATCTTCATATTAAACGGTTAATATTGGTTAAATCAGACTTATTATGATCGCACGCAATTAATTTTCCAATTTAATTATAATTTTAATTACATTAGTTATTTATTGACTAAACATCGTAAGATATTATCATCGTGTTATAACCACAGTTTAAATTTTATTCTTCTTCTCCAATTTACAAGCTTCAAAACAACTTTTGTGAAATAAAGATTACATTGTTTTGAAAAAATGTATAAGTCTAAGAGAGCTGTGACTTTCTCCTCGACAGATTTGAACATCTTCAAAGATAAAGACAGTATGTGAGCCTCATAACTTTAATGCTACGGACTATGCGAAAACCAACTGGAAGGCCATGTTTAAGTTTTTATTTGCCTCATGTACAGTTCTGAGCAATCGTTTATTGATCGTCGTACATGTTTATTTTATTACTCTGCTACAAAATATTATTTTTTTTCATTTTATTTGTTAAAGAAAATAACTCTCAATTCCTTGTAACTGTCCATTAATAATAGTAATAATAATAGTAATAGTAATAATAATAATAATACTGAAATGAGACGAATGAAATCTATTAATATGGTGCCAGGAAAGTGGCGATTATAATATTCGATTGCATAGGGCTGTGTCAGAATGTTAGTAATGAAATTCGTTTTTTTCTTCCACTTGTTCAAAACAGAATTAATTACAACGGATTATAAACGGTTGTGTTGGTCATCTTGAAATCAGGTAAATGAAGCGCTGTTAGCTTGGAGCCATTTTAGCCCGTTTGGATCTCCTTCTGTGCTGGCTGTGGCATCGTTTCATGAATCTAATTTAATTAGGTTGATGGCAATTTGTCCTCCTGGAGTGGAGCGGTTTCCACTGAACGTGGCCAGAGTGGCGCGGGGGCAAAAAGGGGCGTGGCTGGCGGATGGGGCGGGGCGGGGCGGGGCGGAGAGGGGTTGGGCAGGACGGGGATGGACGGAGCAGGGCGTGGCGGGGAGTGGCGGGGAATTGCGTGGCGTGACGGGACGGGGCGTGGCGTAGCTGGGAGTGGCGAGGCGGGACGGGACGTGGCGTGACATGGCGTGGCGTGGCATGGTGGGGGGGACGTGGCGGGGCGGGGCGGGACGAGGAGGGGGGTTGGCGGGGCGGTGCGGGGCGTGGAGGGATGGGGCGGTGCGGTACGGGGTGGGGGGCGAAGCGGGGAGAAGCGCGGGGTCGTGGCTGAGGGAGCGGTGCGCTGGCCGCCTCGCCCCGTGTCACGGTGAGAGTGCACGCAACCGGAACGAGACAGAACGGGCACCGAGCTCCAGGCCCAGAGGCGGAGTGGCTTACCCCCCTCGGAGGGCCGCGCTTCAAATACCGGTCACTCGGCGAGGAATCGCGATACGACACAAAGCCAGTTTCCGGTTGGCTTCCTCCCGATTCGCTCCCTTGGTGCTCGCATTGCCTTTCCTCACATGCCTTCCATCGTTATCGTCCTCTGACCCTCTACTCGTCAGTATTGACCATCAGCAATGTCTGCGAGATTGCGGATACAATGGGAAACAATGCGCCAAGGGCTGCAATTCTCAGTGATGATGATGACAATAATAATAATAATAATAATAATAATAATAATAATAATAATAATTTGTATTTATAGCGTATTTGAAAAGTCAGAGCAGACTGTTCATAATACAAATTCATTAAAAGCACGTACTGGGAAGCAAAGTAATATTTCATGTTATAAAGATGCATTAGGAAGAAAATAATTTATTAAACATGCAGAACAATTTCAGTAGACAGTCCACCGACGACTGTCATCGAATACGGGAAGAAATTGAATAGAATCACGAGCAACTAAAACTGAGAGATAAAAATGTAATCATGAGCAACTTGATATGCAATTTAAATTACTTGAGTCCGTTACATAGTTTTAATTCAAAATCCGATGCACGTCAAGAATAAATTCGATGAAACATACCTGACACTTGGGTGACTTTCCTGGGAACGCAGTGTCTGCCCGACCAGGAGGCGGAGGAGCCGCACAGCGAAATTCTAATAGCGAAGGGTGACCGCGCGGCGCAGGGCGGCGGGGGGCGGGGCGGCCGCGGAAGGACAAGGCGAAAGGAAGCGCTGGCAGAGTGCACATCCGCTTTGCTTCCGCCGGCGCGGGATCAAACGGCGCTGGCCGCCGCTTCTTGATCTCGGAGCGGCCGCCGCCGACTTCGCGCCGCAAAGTCCTCTTTGAGCGGATGAAAGCCTGGCAGCTGACCCGCCGACTGCGCGCGCGCCCGCCCGCCCTCCCCGCTCCTCCCTTCCGGTCCTCTCGGCTCGTCCTCCCGCCTTGGGCTCGCACACGCCCCGCCCACCCCACCCCGCCTCGTCGTCCGTCCCGCCTCCCTGCGTGCTCGCCCGCACCATCCTGCTGGCCCACTGCTCCAAGCCGCTCGCCGTCTTCACCTCCGTGCTCGCTCGATTCGTCTGGCTGCCCGCCCGTCCCCTTCCTGATCGCCCGTCCCACCTTCCTGATCGCCGACCCTCCCTGATCTCTCGCCCTCCTCTGTCCCCTCCCTATCTTGCCTGTCCATCTATCCATTTCTTCTGCCTGCTCATCTGTCCTCCCGTCAGTTTTCAAGCGCTCCTTTTCGGCCAGTAGTTCAGCATTGGCGCTACGCCATCTGGCCACTTACTTTCCTCCTTCGAAAACGAGTTTTGCTTATCATCTGTCCACTGTCTTCCATCCAAGAACTTTCTTCTACCTTTTTCTCCGATTCTCCCACCAGCTCGCCGATTTCCCTTCTTGCCCATCAGTTCACTATACTACTCCTTCCAGTCCAGTCATCTGCCACCTTCCTGACATTTCCTCACTATCCTCCTACCGCTTGCTGCTCGAATGTCTGCTATCGGCAGTCGCCGTATCTATTCTCCTATCACTTCTCCTATCTTCTCGTCTACTGTACACTTCGCCACTGACCTTCGCAAACAACCATTTACCTATTTATCCCTCTAATGACTACATTTTTGGACGTTTATTCCACTGTTTATTAATTAATTTATTCTTAATTTTATTTGTTTTTAATCTTCATTACGCCAACAAATATCTTTCCCTCAGCAAATTCAACACGCACTACACAAGTACTCCACATCTTAGTTGTATCATTGTAAATCCGCGAATCTTGAACCGCCGTAACCATCGCTTACTCTCATTTTCGATGCATTTTCCTCCTCTCCAAGCCGATATACCCTTTTAAAAGGAGACCCATCACTGGAGACCGCCATCTACGATTCTTCTCCCTCCATACTCTGAGATTCCATGCCTTCTTTGCGTCGTCCCTCGAATGTCCAGTAGACATCTTTCTCGCCCCTCTCCATTGACGGTTCTCCCATACTCCGTGCCCCCATCTTTCTCCCCTTCCGTCTCGCCCTTAGCGACCAGCTTCAGCATCCCCTCCGCCGCCTCCAACATCCACCTTTGGTCTCCGCCGCGTCAACCAAAGGCCGCCTTCCACTCACCAGTGAAAGATTTCCCTTTGCGATACCAGCGATTCTCTTCAGTGGCTTCGGGAAGAGAGGACGCATTTAACGCGACGATTTTTTCAGTGGCCTCGCCCGCCTCTCCGCTGCCTCCGCGGTCCCCGTTTGCCTCACCGCCTCCCGCCCAAACGTCCCGCCCTGCCTCGCCCAGCCCTGCCCCGCCCCGTTCCGCTCCGCCTCGCTCCGTCTTGCTAGGCCCCGCTCCGCCCAGCCCCCCTCCGTTCCGCCGCGCCCCGTCCCGTCCCGCTCCGCCCCGCCCCGCTCCGCCCCGCCCAGCTCCGCTCCGCCCCGCCTTGCTCCGCCCCGCTCCGCCCTGCCTCGCTACGCCTCGCTACGCCCCGCCCCGCCCCGCCACGCCCCACCCCTACCCCACCCCGCCACGCCACGACCCGCCCCGCCACGCCACGCCACGCCACGCCACGCCACGCCACGCCCGGCCACCCACCGCAGCTCGGACCATCCCGTCGTTGAAAGCCGCCTCTTCGCTCGAAAGGAACGCGCACCCATAATAAAGGGAGCTGATAATGGCCGTCCTGATAAAGTGCTGACGTCACGAGCCGCCGCGGCGGGGCGTGGCGCGGGGTGCCGTGGCGCGGCGTGGACGAGGCGATGGCGGTGGCGGCTCGGCTTCGCCATTGCGCGAATCGTTTCTGCTTTTGATTTCGCAGTCCCTTTGGGGGAATATGGGGCGATAACGGCTACGGAGAGGATCGCATTTCGTACGGTTTAGTGCTGTTTTTGAAAACGGAATTATAATGCGTTTCTGGGGACGATAGTTGCTCATCGAGTGCGTGCGCGGGCGACGCCCGTAAAAACAGAGCAGCGGAGAATTGCGTTTGGACGCGGGTGGTAGCGCTGCCGCTGTTCCCTTTGGGCGATTCATTATCATTAAAGGGTCTTGTGTTCGATGGGCATTAACGCTAAAAATGTTATCTCCGCTAGTGGGCTAAATAACAGAGGCACAGATTCAATGTGAAACTAGAATGGACATTGAAAGTTCTTAATTCTTTCGGTTTTGAGGAAACGTACGTTAAAAGGGAGGTCTGCAAGATTTTATTAATGTTATTGTGAGTGAATGTATGATGAAAATATTCAGCAGATAATGCTGAATCCATTTCCATGTAAAACTAAAATTTAAATTACATTCCCGGTACATATATATATATACACGCACACATATAGGGTAGTGTTGTATAGAAGTAAGATTATATTACGTTATTTCCAAGTGAATGAATTTGATATAAAATAATGCGTATTCTGTACTCTCTTCATTTTACTTCATCCATTCTAAGCACAATATGATGTACGAGACATACAAAAAAGGATTTCTTGCAAAAACAAAATAATAATACAATCACATTATAATCAACTTACAATAATCCACCAAAATTTGAATAACCTTTATGAGCAAGGTACTTACATGAAAGATACTACAAATTACGAAGAATTAATAGAAAATCTCATTAACATGTCGAACATATCAGAAAGTCTTTGGTGGAAATACATGGGCCATGATTTTTATGTTCTTTTTATACCAATAAAGATATTTCTGTAAGGTATTTCTTAAGTACAGGCAATACGAGGCGTGTGTGTTTCATCTACCTCTCTAGAAGCCCATCTCATCACATTATGTTATCGTAAGAACGATAGCACTCCCCAGAACAACTAACAATTTACATTCCATCGCTCTCCCGCCCACCAATCCACTCACGTCCTTCGGCTGGGAGGGGTGGGGGTTAAGGAGGAAGCCGGGGAGACTGATAAGGCCCCGGGCGGCGCGGGGGCGGTCAGTCGCTCAGGGCGATGGACTCGCAGCCAACAATCGGAGCCATGAGGGTCCTCGCCCGACGCATCGCGACGGAGACAATTTTCCCACAAAGAGATTCTTTCGCACAAAGCGAACGGAGAGAGTGTGTCGCGCCGGGTGGCGGTTCTGACCGCGAATCGGATCGCGCCACCACAAAAAGAAAGAATGGAAAATAATTTTTTAGAGAGCTTATCTAAAGTATTAAAGATCGCGTTTATTTCGCGGATGTATTAATTTTCTACAAAATGCGTAAAATGTGGAAAATAATTATAACAGTGTAATCAGAAGAAAAAAAACATTTTCCCGAGCACCAACGTGCAACTTTCCAGAGCACAAACGTACAACTATTTGCGTTTTGGATTTTATTCTGGCTTCGCTTGGGGACTGTTTAAAAATATTTATAGTATCGGCAGTTAAAATATTTAAAGTTTGTGTTACCTAATTAAAATACTATTTTGAAATAAAATACAAATTGGTATTCACCGCCAAAATACATTTTAAAATATTTAAATATTGATAAAATAAAGACAATGAATAATAAATTATATTTTTACATCAATAAGGAATTCCACACACACACATATGATCAGCTGTGCTCTTAGTCACCTTTCTTTAACTCATGTTGCTACGTTTAGGTTCAATTTTCGAGAAAAAATGTTAAAAAATTAAATATATTTAAGCGAGTATTCTATTTCTTACAAATTTCTGAGTTGGAACTTTATTAATTGGACATTCTCATTCCTTTTTACCTTTTTATTGTGATCATAATGAAAGTAAAATAATTGGTAATTCAATATTGGGTCTATCAATAAAAAAACTACTTTATGCATGTTATGTCGAGATGCAATTGTTATCATTTCTCAAGGTGTTACGGTTGAATGCTCAATGTGGACTTACCTTTCCCTAATAATATATTTATTGTTGAGAAAGACAAACGGACACTCGAAAGCCACCATGCTTCGTCAGAGACAACATAGCCAGTAATAGAGACGGCTAAGAAGTCGTTTAAGATAATCTAATCTTTTGAGACACAGAGAACAAGAAATGAGTTACAAGGGTTTTAATCTCTACTTACACAGAACCTTAATAAACTATTCATCATATTCAAAAACGTGCCATTTATCTCGCTAAATTACCCAGACGTTTAACCGGCTAATGCAACATATGTGGACACCACTGTAAATCGACATATTTGTTTTTTAATGCGTAGGTAGGAATTTCGTTATATGGAATCTAACCAAAAATTAACACTAAATCGGTTAAATATTATGTAGAATTTTATTAGCAACAAAATTGAGTCTGTATTCTCAACAGTTCTCTGACTCTAATCCTCGCCATCTGTGATTCTGAAAGGTGAGCACCCATTATTCTCCCCATCTAACCCTGGCGAGAGCATTGCACAACGCAAATCAGTAACTCCCCCCTCTCTGAAGTCCTCTTCTCTTCCCCCGCACGGGACCAAGAGCTCTGGCCTGTGCGCCACGGCGCGCCCTTGTAACGCCATCTCAAAAGCGAGGGCGAGGGCGAGGGCGCATCGCAGCGGGGACAATTTCCTCGCGAGGAGTTTCCTCGACACAAAAGGGCGACGTCCAGCGGGGTGGGGGCTGGGGCGGGGGCGGGGAAGGGCGCTGGCCGGCAAGACGAACGACGTGTCCCCGGCGGCGGCGGAGGACGGGGCGAGGACGCCTAATGGCGGATCCGTGTCCCGGCAGGTGGCCGCCGCCGCCGCCCACGCAGTCGCCAGTGGATTTACGAGTGGCGCCGCCGGACTCCCCGCGGCTCGTCTGCCCGCTGCGAAGCCCCGCCCCCCCCTCCCACTTTTCCGCCCTCGGTGCCGCCACAGCCACCGCCACCGCTTTACTCGGCGCATTCGGATTCCGACTGCAGCGCGGGGCATTCCGCCTCGTTACCGCGCCCGTTCCGCTTGTGGGTGGGCGCGGCGTCGCCAGGCTACGGGTTTTATCCGTCTCTAGGGTGTTTTAGTCGCCTTTAGTGTTAAATCTAGGGGGCGAACGGGAGTTTCACTTTTAGGGGGTTTTGTTACGAAGTTTACTCTAATACACTTTTAATAAAATATTTAATGTGTTTCATCAATAGAAAAAAATATCAACGAAGCTGAATAAATTAATAAAAGTTATACTGGGCTTTTCTTCTGGTGAGGTAGAGAGAGATAAAGGAACACATTGTTTAAAGTCAACTTTTCCTAGCAACCTATCACCTCTAACTTTTTAAAAAGAGAATCTTACAAATAAAATTCAAAACTTTACTTACTCTCTTAAAAAATTACGACGTAATTTAAATAATTAATTAGTCTTTTTTGGTGAAAATAAATTGATTAAATGAATATTTTGAAATACTGAGTGTAATTATAATTTACAATTTCAAAAAAAAAAATTAATGTAAAACAATTCATTTGGAGGATTCAATGGGTCAGAGTAATGGTCAAAGTTTATTAAACATACGAAATAAAATATATATTTTTTTATGAAAAATTGTTAATTTGGTTAGTTCGTTAAAAACAAATTATTCGGATTTCGTGGTGTTTTTGTGATTTATACAGCCCTTAGCAAAAGTACTTAAGTCCTCCTGACAACACTGGATGAACCACGTAGAAAAATCTACTTGCAGTGCATGCGCTAATATTTTGGCTGACTGCTTAAGACCTTCACATAAGCTCTCACTGGGTAACTTCCCCTCCATCGATCCAAAGTGATGGCGGCTCACTGTCGGTTCGATGACAGTCGAAGCTCAGGACCCCAATTACATGGCATCAGTCGATCTTTGCGTTGTTCCAAGGAACCACGCCCGGAGATCCACCCACGCTAAGAGGCATGGACGGTTTGGTTCCCCATCGCTTAGGAAGATAAACCTCAAGGTTGTTTTTGATGACCAACATCTATAGATAAGTTACTCGTTCTTGGTACAGACGTTTCTTTCTTGCACTGGAATAAATCAATAAAATTTTAAAAAATTGCACTATGATTCTGATCCATCATGTCACTCGATTTTGGAAAAAAAAATTATTACATATAAAAATTATATTTGAAGGGAAGTTCCCGTACCATAACTACAATTGTTCGCTTCCATGGTTCATTCTAAGTTTCTCTTTTATTTGCATACCCAACTCGCAATACTAACCATTACTACTTATTACTTAAAACTATCTAAATAGATTTACACTACACTGTCAGATACTTTGGCATTAATTTAATGAAATATACTTTAAAATTCATTTCTAAATCTTTATTAAATGTTAATTAATTATCATGAACGCACACTAAATTTAATGTACACATGTACATTAAAACGCAAGAGACAAAATTTTATGATCATATCTTGTAAGAATGAATGATCTTGATGGACTGGTGATTGTGAGTATAGGATATGGGTAAACAGAGGTAGAAGAAATGGAAGAACATCTACATTAAATCTGCATTGATCTTTACTTATGCATTAAATTTAATATACAAATATATTAAGCCCTCTTTATAATGTACGATTTTACATAAAGTTTCATATATAATGCATTAATCTACATTGAATTTAATTGCATGTACAATGTTATATTAAGTTTCATGTCAGTTAGGTTTCATGAGCAACAATCTACATTAAATTACATGAAATTACTGACAGTGTACTTGAACTCTGACAAATGCCGATGGCCACTGCTCCAGAGGGTTCGCCTGGTCATCGGTGTGGCCGCGGGGCCACTCGGGAGGGCGGGCTGATGGCGCTTGAAGGAGTGTGGGCCCGCCCCCTGCGCCGCGCCGCGCCGCCGCCGCCGCCGCCGCCGCCGCCGCCGCCGCCGCCGCCGCCGCCGCCGCCGCCGCCGCCGCCGCCGCCGCCGCCCTCCAAACCGCGAAATAGGGCATACGTTGAATGCGTCTGAAACGACTCGCCGAAGACCACCGAGGGACGGGGGCGTCGTAATGGATATTTTCTTTAGGGACTCTTTGGTCGTCGTAGATCCCGAAAAGGCCCGGCACCCTGAAGGTGGCAGAGTCGAAAAATGTCCAAGAGGCGTGTAGATGATTGGAAACCCAGCCTGCTCATTAGTGATTTTAAATTTTTTGGTGCTATCCACCAAACGCAATCTAGCGCCCGAAATGCAGATTATTATATTTAGCTGCGGTGTCCAACCTGCAAGGCCTCGAGGCCCACAACTAACATATTTAAAATGGTCGCGGGCCATATTTTCATCACACAGGCGATCCACACCTGACTCCCTCGCAATGTCAATCTCGTTGATCTCGGCAATTTGCCCGGTCGCTCTGAAATGGGGCGGAGGAATGGAAATGTACGTGATACTCGTATCAGGCCGTGTCATGCCTAATGCAGGGAAGCACATTGAGATGATTTTGAATTTCTGAATTTAATAGAAAACGTCTTAAATCTAAAGATCCTAATATTACTTTAGGAGGGCGTTGACCTCGACAGTGTGCGTGCGATAGACACGTAAAGTTCTCTCCCAAGATGCATGCTAGAAACTTTCACTTTTGACAAATAAAGTTTCGCGGGCCACAATAAACGGCACCGCGGGCCGGCAACGCCAGTTAGATCACCCTGGTATGTAGTATTGAATACTTGTCATAGCATTAAACGTGTTCTGTTTTCGTTGTCGTCGAGTTCATTTGCATGCCTTATAAATTACAAGATAAATTGTCGAGACGTAGACACTGCTGTGAGACGCATACACCCCCCCCCCGATGACCTCCCTTGTTAGATTTAATGCAAATTTTCAACTACGTTTATAAAATATTTTCAATGATTATTTTCCTTATTATTATATTATTTAGTAAATTTAATAAAAAGTCATATTTTTTACTAAAAGTACAAGATTATATAAATATTAAAGTTGGGTTTTTCCTCACGCAATTCTATTTAGTGCCAGAGTGGTTCATCATAGCACATCTTGGAATTATTTACGTCAAAAAATTTGACGAGGCTATCTAACTCTTTAATACGGCAGTAACAACTTCTAGTACACTGACCATTCATTAAGAGCATTAATTTGAACTATTAATAATGTCTCCCTATAGCACATTTAAGTTGATAGGTTTTGAGGTAAAAACCTAGTTAATTTTGAGAGATCAGGTAAATTACACATCTTTCACGATTCATCCATTTCCTTCCATACATACTTATCGTATTTGCATTCCTTATAAATTACAAGTATGAAATTTTGGAGGATTGTATAACGTAGATTTACTGCAGTGAGACGCATACCACCCCCCCGATGACATTCCTTGTTGTACATACTTATCTCTTTCTGCACCCTCCTCTCCATCGCCTTCCTTCCTCCCCATCTCTCTCTCTCTCTCTCTCTTTCTCTCTTTCTTTCTTTCTTTCTCTCTCTCTTTCTCTCTTTCTTTCTTTCTTTCTCTCTCTCTCTCTCTCTCTCTCTCTCTCTCTCTCTCTCTCAATAGGATGGAAGATGCGGTCAAAGTGACAAAAAGTAAATCGTGTCAAATATGAAAACGTCTATCTTGTTGGAGATAGGGTATCTGAAAACATATTCTCTCTAGTTGTCTGTGTTCAATATTTTTTTCAAGCATTACTTGCTAATAAGACCCAAGAAAAAAAAAGTTTTCAAGAATAACAAAAAAAGAATTGAAAAGTAGACTATTTGTTTACTTAAAGTGAAAAGAGTATGTAAACAGCAGACAGCAACCGAACTCAACTTTTAATTAAATTCATTTTAATTACATACATTTTCCTCTTTTATTTTTAATTGTAGATCCTTAGTGAAACATCATCCCGCGTGAAATCCCACGTGCAAATATCTCACGTCAAACAGATTATTAAAATGATTTTACACTCGTCCAAGAGCACACATTTCTCAAGGTTATTAAATCGAGATCAAAAAGAGGGAACCATTTTTGCTGGCAAACGTTCGCGCGTTTGCGCTGGAAATAAAAAGCCTGAAAGGGCTGCGAGCCGATCCGAGGGCGGGCTCGCCACGTGGAAAATTCTGCTCCGCCTGCCTCGCGTCGTCTTTGCCGTCTCCTCCAACCACACCCTCGCGTTGCCTCGCTGCGTCGCGCTCCGGAGCCCAATCCTCCCTGCTCACCGCGGCCCTCTCGCCGCCCGTTGCTGCCTTGCACCTCCCCCGCCCTTTGCCCCGCCCCGCTCCACGCCGCAGCGTGGTCTGGCACTCTCGCTACGCCCCTCACCCTCCTTCTCCCGCCGCGCTTCACACGACCTTTCTTGCGTGTTCCGCATCTCGCTCCACACCGTACTGTGTTCTAACACTCCCGCTACGCTTGCACATCTTGCTATCCCACCCTGCTTCATCCTACATTACCCGCTTTTGCCGCTTTGCTTCTTCCCACCTTACATTCCTTTTACGCACTCTGCTCTAAAGCGCACTGTCATGTAACGCTTCCGCTTTGCCCCGCCCATCTCGCCCTGCTTCATCCCACGTTACCCGCTTTTGTCGCCCTGTTACATCCCACCTTAAACGCCTTTCCTTCTTCCCACTCCGCTCCACAGCGCACTGTGTTCTAACCCTCCCGCTACATCCTGCCCATCTTGTTACTCCTACGTTGCTTCACCCTACCTTAGCCGCTTTTGCCGCTCTGCTTCCTTACACGCCTTTCTCGCATCCTTATCCACAGCGCATTTTCTAATACCACTCCCACGTTGCCCTGCCCATCTCGCCAGCTCTACCCTGCTTCACCCGCCTTAGGGCCCCTTCACACGTGCAGCGCGTGGCGCGCCACGCAGCAGCGGGCCGTGTAGCAGAGCATTGGTTTGAATGGACGCCTTCCCACGTGCAGCGGGTGGCGGCTGCTGCGGCAGCAGACGCCGAACTCCGGCTACCAGACGCGGAGAAGCGGCCACGCGCCACCGCTAGCAGAACACAGCTTTAAATGGGCGCGTTCACACTGTGCCGCCGGTCGCGGCGTTCTACCTGCTCGGGTCCCTTTGTTCGTCGTCGCCGGAGGGTCGGCGAAACCTACCCCTCCAGACCCCACCCCCTTCCACGGCCAAGTTGAAAGTAGAGTGCGCGGTCAGTGCTCTTCACAGGAAATAGTACGCTGCGGTTTCCTTATTTATAAAACCATGCTTTAAAATAATGTTTAAAATATTTTTCAATCAAAGATGTCTATGTTGGTAGTAAGTAAAAACATCATGTTAATTTAAATAAATTTCGAAATATATTTCCATTGTAATATGTTGGGAACATATTTATTTATTGCCTTATCGCATTGTTGAATTTGGGGAGAAGGGAGTGTATCGTTTAACTTCCCCTCCCCCCTTCGTGGATCCATCACTTGGTCCACGGTACTACAGTTTACTTGAGAACCGGCTCCTTGTAAAAATTGCATGTGCGGCGAATGTATTTTATATTTAAAATAATGGTAAAAATTAATGTACAATTACATCTGTAGAGGTATCACTTCCTTTCCGCCGCTACGAAATCATGTTAAGAGCATTTCGACGATGTACTGTGCTCAGATAATGCTTGTGTATACTAATTTCAAACACTATAATGAATTTTTATTATTGTTTTCTATTTTCCCTTACATATTTTGAAAAAAAAAAACTACATGTATAGATATAGATTTTACTTTTTTACTACAGTAAATTCTGTTTCCTAGCAATGAGATATAAAATATAACTTACGTAAAAGTTATACAACCCAATGCAACAAATACAAATTTATAGAGAGTGAAAGGAAAATTTGGCTGCGTGTCATGTATATTCATGTTTTACGAAAAAATTCTTAGGCGCGTGTGACGGCAATATCCAATGTGCATTATTGGAAATAAGGAGCGTTCCGCTCACAAATTATGTATCGGCAAAGATTTTATATACTGTGTGATAATTTATATAAGCCTTAAGAATATTTCATTAAACTTGATAGAAGAAAAAATTCGGTGGGGATAGTTGTATTTTCAAGTTTTATCAAGAGTTTTTGCACCTCGTCGCGTCACCGACGCAGCGGACGTCGTAATCCTCCCTCTTCCAAGCGCAGTGGCGGCGGCGGTGGCTGCGGCGGTGGCGTCGTCTGAAGAGCTCTGCTCCTTGAAGGAAGCGCGCTGCGGCCGCGCCGTGTGAAGCGGGCCTTACCCGCATCTCCCTCCACTCCGCACCGTGGTCTGTCACTCTCGCCATGCCCCGCCCACTTTCTCACACCACACCAGAGACGGCTTCTCCTTGAGAACTCCAGGACGGCGCTCTCCCTGTAAAAACCAATCACGGGGAAAGCTACAAAACGTATGAATCTTACATTAAATCGACTCGCTTAATTTATGTATACCGCCAGCGCAAGTTTTGCGGGAGCGCCTGCGTAAGCGAATTCGTTTTTTTAAAAAAGAAATTGAACTGCATAGCGTACTATCGCATCTCCGTCCGTAGACCTCTGCATGCTAGGAATTGGAGATACTGTGGAAGAGTGAGAAGTACTCTGCGCGTATTATCTAAGCTAAGAACATTGTCCCTTCCCTTTCACTGTATTTTATAAATTACCGATTTGTTTGCTGCAAATAATTTTTTTAAATCTCAATTTTTGTTATCACCGTTGCATCTTTCATTATCAATGTAAAGGTTGTCTTAGAGAAGGGTTACATTCCTGTTGATTTGATATTGGTGGTACATTATATGCTATAGTTTGCCTTCGTTTAAGACATGTTCTGAAGAGAAAATGTATCTGATTGTTCAGTCACCTATGCCGCCTCTCTTGATTCTAAGCCCCCCCCAGTCACCACTGCCATGGGCCAAACTCTGCCCCCCGACCCCCAATTTCCATGTACCACTGAACCACCCCTTAGATCATTCTGTTCCATCCGCTATATCGTACCGCCTCATTTTACATAGTATCACCTCACGACAACCTCCGTCGTGCTTCTCACAGTTCCAAGTTCACAAGGCCCACGCATCGCTTCCTTACACTTTGCGCAAGCTGAGTTGGCTCAATGCAACAACCCTTGATACGGCAGCGAATCTGTTCGGGAAGACCTATTCTTCGTGTCGCGATGGGGACGAATTGCTATATACCTAGGTAGAATTCAGCCTCGGTCTGGAAGAATATTCTAGCATACAGCTGCTCTAATCGGTAGTTTTTCCTGAATTTTTCAATCAATACAAGGCGAATACTAGTCGAATCCCGGAGAAGTATCTGACTGTTAACGTACCATATCGTACCGTTCTGATGAAATAAGAGTAGCAAAATTTTCGTGGTCAGACGCAAGAGCAAGCCTGATATCTTGTGCCTCGCCATTTAAAATAAGGCACCATTGAATCGTATGTGGAAATAATTAAGGGACGCAGGAGTACTTTTTCCCCGTGACGTATGTCTTCTCTGACTCTAATGTTGCTTCATTCCTCGCTTTCGTATTTACCTCTACCTGCGGCGCAGGGGGGGGGGGGGGTCGTGGGCCCGCCGTCCCCCCTCCCCCGCGCCGCCAGCGCCACCACGCGTCGCCGCTCGCAGCTCATCGCGCACCTGCGCCGCCGCTATTGTCGCGACCTCTTTTCTTCCGCCACCCCCCCTTGATGATTGCACGCATCCCTTCCCCCTTGTCCATCCACCCCGCAGCCTCTTGTCCCCACACAAAGCCTTTTGTTCACGTCTCGTCTTGGGAGTTGGGGGAATTTTGTTTACCGTTTCGGGAAATGTGTGAATTATGGGTAATTTTCAGTACCGTATGGAAAAAAAGGATTGAGAATATTTTTAAAGGAGTTTTTAAAATGTAAAATGATTTCTTGAATACTAAAATTTTAGTTTCAAGAAACTATTTCAATGTGGTTACCACAATCGTCTTTTTATCTTCGTGGTGGATTTCGGAGGTGGATTAATGCTAATAATTACGAAAGATTTTGCTAGCTTTATGAAGAATCAGAACTCTAAATCATATTTTTTAGTAACTACATATTTTAATCAAAGTTTGGGTATAGTAATGTTATTGTAACATTCTAGATTTTTCAATGCATTTCATCTCGATTGAATGGAGAGTAACCAAATGACAGCAATGAAATTAAAATGTCGAAAATGTGTTAATACGGAAACACATCAGTTTTGGGAAGATCCTTTAAAAATATAAGATTATGTAAAATGAATGACGATAGTTTTTGGTGAAATTTAATTGGCATGTGTAAAACAAAATAATGAGAAGGTGTTTTTAAAATGTTTTAAAATTATTGACTCGTTATCATCAACTCATTGGCAAAAAGTAAATTTACAGTCATCACCTGTTTTGTATTTCTTTTAGTAAACTCCTACTGTGTCATATCATGCGTCTCATGTCCTCATCGTACCCGACCCATCCTCACACAATCCTCCGGAAGTCCTGAAAATATTGAGATGTTTTTAACTCATTTACTGACATCGTAAATTTCCAGTTATCACCTTTTTTGTTTTTTACTGAACTCCCACTGTTTCAGATAGTCGTATCATGTGTCCCAGGTTTTCATCGTTCCCGCTCCCATCATCACCATAGTCTGCGTCCCCCTGAAAATTATTACAAGTTCAAAATCACTGACTCATAAATTGTAAACTTTGTTTACTGAAAATGAATGTCGATGTAAAATGAATGACGATAGATTTTGGTAAAATTTAATTGGCATGTGTAAAACAAAATAATGAGAAAGTGTTTTTAAAATGTTTTAAAATTATTTACTCATTATCATAAACACATTGGCAAATACTAAATTTACAGTCACCATCTGTTTTATATTTTTTTTACCAAAATCCTGCTGTGTCAAATCGTCATATCGTGCGTCCGGTGTTTTCATCTCTCCCTCTCCCATCCTCGCGCAGCCTGCCCGGCAGCCTCTTTGGCGCCCACCCCGTCCCACACACGCCGCCGCCCACCGTACGTCCCCCCCTCCTTCCCGGTGGAAGCCTCCACGAGTAAGCCCCGGAACTCCTCCGGCGCGCCGGCCTAAGTGTCGCATTTTGGCATTTCATTACTCACTTCTGTTCGCGGCATTTGCATTCGTAATTAGTCGCGCAGTCAGAAGTTTCCGGAGACGCGAGCATCTCGTCGGCGCGTCATCGTCACCGCACGCGTTGCGACGCACTCGGCGCACTTTCGCTCCCGACGAGCAACGGGACGGGACGGGACGGGACGAGACTTTGCGCCGAGTTTCCACCCGACGATTCTACTCCAAGGCGCGGGTTTCTTCGTGAATATTTCAGCTGTTGAACAGCGTCCCCTTTAAGCGAGAGCTCCATCTCGGCATTTACATTTTCGGCAAAAGTCCTGTGTTCTTTTCCGAAGCGCCCTCTGCGGCTGTGGAACGAGCTAAGTTTTGCAGGCGGCGGCGAGCGCCTGACCCTGCCCCCTGTGCTGGAAGTCGATCGTCGTCGAACTTAAATATTCTTTTCCGGCCGATGGTATCCCGAACAGAAAAGGAGGGGAAATTCCCACGTCGTTACATTTTATACGTGTGACGCGCGCCAGTTGCTGAAAGATACTGGGCGGCTTTTTTTGAGTGTGAAATGTCGTGCTTGATCGTCCAGTATGGCGCTGTTCAGCTTTAAGTATAACTCAACATTTGTAACCTTTCTTGTAAAATTTATGGGGAAATTTGATATTCGACATGAATAAATAATGAGAATTCGGAACTTTCAGTCAAGTACCTTTCGTATGAATTCATCACGGGTTCAAATGTCTCATCAAACTTTCCCATAAAGATTCCAGCTCAAATGTGAGGAAGTAAACTAGGAAATTCTGATAGAGGTAGTGGAATTTAATTTCCTACTCTTTTCTGAACTTACCTAAGATTTGTTGACATTTCCTCTAACGTAAATAGTTTATTTTCAGTCTTACAACCTCCGAAATTAATTTTTAATAGTAAAGAATCTAACAAGAAATATATTTTTCCAGTTACATATCGAAACATAAAAGAATTTGAATATTTTAACGCTCGACATAGAAATGAAAACTGTTTAAGGATATGAGAAAGACTTGTGAAAAATATCCTCCAGAATTCATCTGCTATAAATTTAGTTGTAACTATAACTCTTTGCTGTCATGACTAATTGATAAGATCGTTTTGGGGTTGAAATATATTTTTAACATTATCGTTTATTACATTTCCACAATTCCGAATTTACAATTTTAAGGAAAGTGGGTACCAGTGCAAACGTTTGGAGACGTTGAAATCAAGAAAACATACAAATCGCAGAGAGAAACTTTAAAGTAAATGCTCCATTATACAACAAAATAAAATAGAATGCGAAAATTGCCCATCAGATAATAAAGTGAACGATAATGACAAATTTTATTTCATTCTTGAATATGACAATATTTTCAATGTAAATTTTCTACATTTCATGTAAAAGGACATATTGCCAAATACAGTTTTATTTTCACTTCTGGCTTTGAGTAAGAAATCTAGAAAAATATAAAGCATAATTATATATCGTTTCATATGAATGAATAATTTAAAATTTCGTTTCATGTATTTCAAAAGTATCATAAGATAAATTATAATCAATATTTTGATCAAACTCTTATTTTTCGTCCGTATATTTTATTTGGATTCGTCTATACATTTCAGGTTCTTCGCTAGACTCAAATCACCATAATAATAATAATAATAATAATAATAATAATAATAATAATAATTTTGCATTAAACAAACTTATTAAAGCAAACCCTTTCCCAAAATGTTACATTCTGTATAAAATATTCGGCCTTAACTCGTCAGAAATTGCGTAACAGTTTACCCTTTCAATTTCCTTGATTATTAGTTTATCCAACCACTGCGTGACCAATCTGCTGCAGGCTTAGAGACTTGTGTCCCAAAGCGTCATTTTCGAATTCCACACTTCTGCCTGAGCTACCACGAGCCTCGTCGTATCGTTAACAACACGTTCAGAGCTAAATGTTTAGTTAAATGTAGAAGTTGGCCTTTCCACTCTGAAAAGGAGTGACAAGTCCGAGTTTCAGTAGCTCCGTGCTTCGGTCCTGCGGAGAGCAGCAACTAGCAGGATCCGCCGAGAGAGAAAACCTTTTCGTTTGGTCCCGAGTTCCAACTTAATTAAAACTAATCACTTATTCAGGAAAACCGAGGGGTTCGCGGGCAGCAACTCCTACAACTCCCCAACTAGCGATTACGGCAAACATTTAGACGGCATCGGGCTTCGTTATTCAAGCGCCGCATAAAATATAGACGCGTCCGAGCGTGTGGCGCTTGCCACGACTGAATCAGGCCGTGGCTTTGGGATAGGAACTGTCCCTCCTGGGTATAGCGGTGACGAAAGTGCCTCTTGTAATTCGGTCCAAAGGAGCAGCCCCGAAGTACAAAACCGTAACAAAAATCCAGTTGGTGTAAGTTTATTTAAATTATACAAAGACTTCAAAATACAGATTTTAAAGTTTTATCATAGGAAAATTTTGTAACTTTAGAGCTTAATATGTAGTATTATGAATCAATGTTTCTACTTTGGAATGTACGATTCAACTTTGAGTATTCTCAGTTGCACGAGCTCTCCGTAATAATTATTTTACAAATTGGAGAGTCGTAGAGTAAATTAGATAAAACTAAAAATATATAATATTTAAACAAATTAAACACATATGAGATATGTTTTCATGTTCTTTGTAAGAAAACAGCATTTTAACTCAGAAAAATTACAGCGTATCGACAAATAAATCGTGTTGCATATCATCTTTTCACGTTGAAATTTTTTTTAAAGGACACCAATTTTATAGTTAATTTTATAGTTTCAATTTGAATTTTTATTATACATAACAGAAAATGTTCGTGGCAATCTTTTGAATTTCAATTAAATTATTGATATTAAATGGGGCTTTTCTTTAAAGTGTTCGTTTGGCAGTCATATTATCTTTTAATAACTTTTTCTTACTCAAAATATGACAGAAAGAAAAGAATAAATATTTGAGTGTGTTTCCCCTTCATACAGATTACTTCAATGGAATAATATTTTCCAAAATCTAAAGAACTGTAATAGAGTTTTCAGTTTCATGTCTACCAATTCCACACATTTTTTTGAAAATGAGTGTACACTTTGCTTTGATTTTAAGGCATATTTGATTACAAATATAGTATATCAACGTCGTGTTTTCTCCCGTGTCTCACTTGTTTACCAGAAACGCTGCACTCTGTCTTCTAGTGAGCCCGCTCCACAGCAATCAGTTGATTACACCCATCTCATTATATCCATATCAGTCTTTTTGTGAGTGCCTGTTCCATACTACAGAAGCTGTTGTTACGTGCGAAATAGGGCAGTGTGTGCACGTTCAATAAGCGTATTCATAAGCTCTCCAAAGGGACGTACATAACCTTCGTGCTTCGCAGTGTTTTTTTACTTTACCGTGCTAAAAGAATACGGATATTGCAGTGAAGATGATTTCTTTCGATTTCTCAAAAATAATACTCGAATGTTACCTGATATCTTCCACAAATGGCATTAGATCACATGTAAAATATTTCGAAATAATAGAAGTCACATGTTCTTACTTGTGTAACACAATATCTTTAGCAATTGATATGCTTTTTAAAATGTATATACGTTTATCTCCATATAAAATTCGTGTAACTTACTTCATCCCTTTGTAAAGAGAATTTGAGGTAAGAACTTTTCTGAATATAGGTCTTCAATATATCCAGCAATTGACTTCGGTTGCACTTCGTAAATAAGACTGAATTAGTATTATTAGAACGAACGAACAATGTACATTTTTAAGTACAAGTATGTGAAGTGTTGCATTGCAATCCTGGAATGTAGTACATTGTTTCTCGGAGAAGGGCCAGTCTCTGCACACTTCTCTAAATTAGTTCTTTTCTCTAGAAATTCACAAGTTACAGTGGACTCGCGATTATCCGAGTGCCGGTTAACAGAAGTTCCTACTCATTAGAAAAACGGCAAAATAATCCATTGAAAGAAGGAGGACAAAAGCACAGCGTATAAATTATCTGCTGCAGTAATAGCGATCCAACACGTACGCAGAGCCATCCCGTCACTAATTCTAGGATTATTGAAAGTTTCACTAATTTCATAATCATCGGATTCGCTCGTATTAAAATGTATTTCTTGTTTATCACTGCCATTTGTTAGCTTTGGTTGGCTTAGTTTCTGCGGAGTTGGTGAAAGTAATCATAATGTTGTGTTCTATTATTTATATTTTGATTTTTTGAATGGATTTCGGATCATCCTCCTTTTTTTCGTATTCACGATTCCAATTCCCTCCGAACATAGCGAGGGTCTTGCTGTAGAATTCTCCCCCACATCACTTCATTTTTCCACGCGCAACGCATCCCTGTCGCTTGGCGGCTATTCCGAATGACGCTTCGTAATGGCCACGGCGCCCACATTGCAGGGCCACAAGCGCCATTTGGGGGTCATTCGCGTTGAACCTCAATTGCCGGGGGGGCCTCGCGGTCCCCTCGCGCCCGCTCCCCGCCGGAGGTCGCAGCGGTTAATTGCCCGCGGCACGTGGCGGCGCCTTGTCTGGACACGTGTCGGGTGCTGGCGGCGTTGATAGCGGCAACGGGGCGAGGAGGTGCGAATGGGGAGTTGCTGTTGGTGGAAGAGGTAATGGAGGTCTCGACAGTGGTAGGGTTGAGGACGAAGGTCGTGGCGGAGTCGGTGGCGGAGTCGGTGGCGGAGTCGGTGGCGGAGTCGGTGGCGGAGTCGGTGGCGGAGTCGGTGGCGGAGTCGGTGGCGGAGTCGGTGGCGGAGTCGGTGGCGGAGTCGGTGGCGGAGTCGGTGGCGGAGTCGGTGGCGGAGTCGGTGGCGGAGTCGGTGGCGGAGTCGGTGGCGGAGTCGGTGGCGGAGTCGATGGCGATGGCGATGGCGATGGCGATGGCGATGGCGATGGCGATGGCGATGGCGATGGCGATGGCGATGGCGATGGCGATGGCGGAGGTGGAGTCGGTGGCGATGGCGGAGGCGATGGCGTAGTCGAACGAGGTGAAATGCGTGAATGAAGTAATTGAGTTGCAATGTCACTTTTCTCTCCCAGTAGTTTAACTTAGGAGAAAGACAACTGCTCATAAGACGTATTGCAAGTCGGCAACCATTTTAACTAAAGTAAATCATTTTATAAAAACACATATTTTCAAGATTTCTCAGAAAATATTGACGATTCGTATTTTAATATCATTACTTAATATTTTGTGACCCCAGTACCTAGTCAGTGTCCTGGAATAACGCGAATACGGTGGCGGTGACGGTGGTCCAAATGGGGCCGCCCCTCGGTGCCCCGGCGGAGCATCCGAACGCAGGCCCGGGGTGGGCTGTTTACTCGAGACGCGCGCTAATTGAAGCGGCTGCTACGAAAACAACCGCTGGGTAAATACTTCGCGAGTGGCGTGTGACGTCATTGATTCGGGATGTTTAGCATCGATACGTTGTAATTGGTGCGCAATATTAGCTCGAGTGGTGTAGCCTTGAATGATGTTTTCAAATATCTGAATTGTTTATCTTCGCTGCCTGGAAGAGTTTGCAGAATAACCAACATGAAAAAACAACATGTGTCAATGTGTAGGTGCTTTTAGTATTGACATTTTTTACAGATGGGTGAAATTTACTATAGGAGTCGAGCTTTTCTCATCATAAATTCTTAATAGAATAATTTTCTAAAACAATTTTCAGGGAAGACTTGTATTGTGTAACAGTTACTCTTCGTTTTACAAATAGTATTCATCCGATATATTTTGTGTCCTCTAAATCATTTCTTGAGTTCAAACCAAAATCGTATTCTTTATAGAATCTCGGGTCTCAATTTCCGAAATTCTTACTGAAAATAAAGGAAATTTTAAAATTGAAAAAATCTTATATTTTAGCATGAAAGATATTCAATTCGTTCTACTATTTACTCTAATGATTTTTGGATGTAGGAATTAAAGGTAAATATAGGTATTTTTTGACGGGTTACCTCTAATATATTAGTAAATTACTGGAACATCTTTATTTATAATAAAATTCTTTTAAAACTGAGTAGTTAAAAATTATTTGCAATTAGTAAATAAATATAAATAATTGCTAAACCTCAAGTGTCTTTCATAAGAATTTGTTTATCTTTTCTATCAATACTCTGTCACTAAGATAGCAAATTATCATATGATAATGCTAAAATAAGAATAGTCAATATTGCTTTAACGAATCACGAAAGTAGATTTTTGATAAGATTATTTTATTGAGCGTCGATAGCACAATTAATTAAATAAGTCTTATCAACGGTTTCTCTGACACTGAAATGAAATTATTGCACAGAAAAAGATGACAATGCATCTGAATTACTTCATCCTCGCATTTCATCGACATTTTCCTTTTGAACGGCCTCTTTATAATATGAAGTTAACGTAGGTTGCTGAAATAAATGCTTTTGAGTATCCTACCTCGAATTTTGAGAAGTGAGAGAGTGGTAATAAGAGGTTTTACGAGAAAATGAGTACTGTGCTCTAAGAGAAATTGGCCAAGTACTTCTCGAGCAACCAGCAATTTGTGGTCGGTCGTGCTCAGCAGAATCGCTCAACATCTCAATAGCAGCTGCCGGCTCCAACCCTCTTTTTTTGGAACTAACCCTGTGGTTGCCGTAGCTATCGATTCTCTATTTCGTCGAAAAGAGCGTGTTTTAAGCACATTGATCACGACTCCGAAGGAAAAATTATGTTCGTTCACAAGTGCCAGTAACTTATTCCTTTCGATGGTTTGTGTAGCTCTTGTAACGGTGAAGTGAAAAAGAATTCGTTTTATATCTTTGTGGTTTCCGTTCAAGAGGACTTGTAAAGTAGTTTAAAAGATCAAAAGTTTGGATTTCCTCCACATAAAAAGTGATTTGGCAAGTTACAAAACAACATTACTTTGATATTAATACTATTATTATGTTTGCTGCTGACAACACTGGATTCAGAAAACTTAACTACTGAGTTCATTGATTCAGATTTTAGTGATATACGATCATCTAAGTGATATTATGATTTCGACTTACAAGCTTCGATTGCCAAAGTATTTTAACTAAATAAGATATCACAAAATATTTGCTTTATGATTATTAAAAAATGAAGTATGGATATTAAAGAAGAAATAATCTAACCTCAATAATTCAGTTTTAATATATATTATTACATTTAATACCCAAAGTTAACCTTCGAAAGTACATTTACCATCTTCACCGGGGCCTATAACAATACAAACCGAAATATAAATACATTAAGGAATTAAATTACAAAAATTATATAAAAATTAAAATATTGATATGATAAAGTAATGAGAGAAAGTAATTTAAGAAAATAACACTCTTCCTAACAACATTGATCAGACTAATAACACACAAAACAGAATGGAAGCAATAGATCGGTGGCCGCCATCTAATGAAGAATGAAAAGTGAATGCCAAAAAGGGGAATAGATGGAGCAGAAGTGTAAAAATTGTTTCTTCATTCATATCCATGGAATACCACAAAAACTCTGCTACTACCTCTGAACTTACATTCAAGTATATTTTATCATTATCTTTCTTTTATAGCAAAGATTCCTATTGTAGATAGTTTAATATGCTAGTTTCATTACGAGATAAGACTGCGGTTGAGACAGAGAAGCACGAACATAGTTCGAAATAAGATTTTTGTGATGACTAAATGTTATAATTCCATTTATACCTTTTCTTAATTAACAGATCAACAACGAACTAAGAAAATTTTATATGAATAATGGGGGTTTTCACTTCGTATACTTCCACTCCGAATTGTACTCGCAACCTACGACACAACCACGCAACTTTTGGGAGTTACGGTTTCCTACGTGGACCGTTTTTGCGTTTCTTTTCCACGCAGCGCGTGATCCAACTGTAGAAATGCCGTGGTGGGAGTGGAAGAACGTATCTTTAAGACGATGTGGCCACCACCGCCACCTCTGCCGCTGCAACCAACCTATTGTCACCACCACCATCACTACCACCGCCGTTAACTACCATCGCCGCTACTGCTTCCGCCGATGCGGGCGCCGCCCCGCTATCCCTACCACCCCTATCGCCATCACCCCTACCACTGTCCCCGCCACCGCCATAGCTATCCACAGCACTACCCACAACGTCACCGATTCCATTACGTCACCGTTACGTCACCGTTACGTCACCGTCACGTCACCGTCACGTCACCGTCACGTCACCGTCACGTCACCGTCACGTCACCGTCACGTCACCGTCACGTCACCGTCACGTCACCGTCACGTCACCGTCACGTCACCGTCACGTCACCGTCACGTCACCGTCACGTCACCGTCACGTCCCGTCACGTCACCGTCACGTCACCGTCACGTCACCGTCACGTCACCGTCACGTCACCGTCACGTCACCGTCACGTCACCGTCACGTCACCGTCACGTCACCGTCACGTCACCGTCACGTCACCGTCACGTCACCGTCACGTCACCGTCACGTCACCGTCACGTCACCGTCACGTCACCGTCACGTCACCGTCACGTCACCGCCACGTCACCGTCACGTCACCGTCACGTCACCGTCACGTCACCGTCACGTCACCGTCACGTCACCGTCACGTCACCGTCACGTCACCGTCACGTCACCGTCACGTCACCGTCACGTCACCGTCACCGTCACGTCACCGTCACGTCACCGTCACGTCACCGTCACGTCACCGTCACGTCACCGTCGACGGAGCACTATCCTAACAAACGGGCCATGGACCGCGCGCGATCTTTCCTACCTCTTCGTCGTCCTGTCCTCTCCCCTTATACGCACACTTCCACTAACACGCACTACACAAGCACAAATGCCGAGAGACCGGTCGGAATCTTAGTGCTTCTCCCGGCTGGGGCTGTGCATTGCTGGAGGGAGATACCAGCTGGGGAAAACCCCGCTAGCCGACGGTAGGTCGGCGCCGGATTCGCCATACAGCGAGAGAAAGACCGTCACCATCACCTTCATATTCCGACAAAACGTGCACTACACTTACGGGGCTAGTGACCCTGGTAGTTGAATCACTAAAACAGTCAGACACCACTGTCACGGATATCGTCGCCATTGCTGTTGCCATTGCCAACGCATCGTCGCCGCCACCGCCGCCAGTGTCGTCACGCCGTTCTCGCACCCGAAGACGAGAGGACAGGGACGCTGCATCCCCAAGCACCCCCGAGAGCCCCCGGCCCCTGCTCCCGCCATTCCTCTCGGCCGACCGCCCTTTCTCCTGCGGCCTCACTCTGAATATTCATCGCGGACGTAAACCGGAGGACCGTCAGCTGGGGCCTGCTTCTCAGAGCACCTTGACCGCGGAGCAGGGCCGCCACCCTGGCCGGCCTACGGAATACCAACCTAACAGCCACGAAGCCGCTACGACTGCTCTCGCCGCCGCCACCTCTGCTGGATATCGCCGGCGGCATACTAAAGGTGGGCGTGCAAATTCGGGCAGCGCGGCGGGCGATGCGGGGGCGAAGAGAACGTGCGAGAGAGGGCAAGGGAAAGGGTGCGGGGGGAATGGCCAGAGGGGGTAAAAGCGGACGGTGAGCCAGACCAGGCGCTATATAAACTTTGACCCCGAGCCGTCGGCGCGCCGCATGCTAAACAAGCGGCAAGAGGGGGGCCGAAGCGCGCGGACGCGGGCGAGCGCGGCCAGCGGTTGGCCACGACGGGCGGCGAGCGAGGGCAGCGCTGCGAATGCAATTCGCGAGACGATCGCGACTCCGCGTGACCTACTTTGCGGAGCTGCGGTGACAGGGGGATCCCCCGAGGAGGTGCCCTCTCTGACGTTGGTGAGGTGTCCTCATCCTTTTGCGAGGCTTACGAACTCAGTAATTTGACGAAACTGGAGAGAAAAATGGTTTGCTGTTGCGAATGTCAATCTATATTGCTTCACCTTCTGTGGCGTACGTTGCAGAAAATCTCGATTTTTGTTCGACAAAATTTTCTAATAGAAGTTTTCAAGAGCAGCGGTTTTATAAAGAAATGTTAAATCTAATATCTTGAAAATGTTTCTTGCATTTATGCTTATTGTAGAGAAGATTTAAATATTTCACAGTGCATATTACATATTCATGAGTTGAAACTAATTATGTGGGTGTTCTGAACATGTCTTTGTGGGTTAATTCCACTTTGTTTCTGTGTCATTATATCATGTCAAAATATACTGTATTAACGATCGCACATAAATCTTCATTTTTGATACTCTATTCTTTAGCTTGGAGTTTTCAACATTGTAATATACGTATTTTGAAATAGTATATCTGTTCTTAATTCAATTTTCCATTCCATGTTCTATTTGTTGTTCGTTGTTTGCGATATTCTTCGGTCGTTCATTCTTAAAAATAATATGCGTGGCATAAATATGCACATTTCTTGGAAAGCAGTACACAACAATATCGAAAATTGATTAACAGTATTTTACCTTGCGAATACTATATACTAATTCTCGATAACATGCATTCCTTTGTCGTGATTTTCCAAACATTATTTGATGCGTTCACAGTCAACTTAGGGTCAGTATTTATATCTGATTGTGAACTGCTGTCTGCGTTGTACCAAAATAGAAAACACCGACATATACTTACACCAGTGTTTAATAAATCTCTGTTAAAATTCATATATATTACAACATTCTTTGCTTCACTTGAACCCAATGATATTGTACCGTCCAAACACAGAACAGAAGCACACATTGCGTGCCTTCATTTAACGGCAATTCACCATACGAGTCATACTGTAATATTACAATAATCATACCCTAATATCTTCCTCTTATCATCTCCGCCCTTGCAGCGCCAAATTGAAAATAAATTGGTATTCATTACTACTTCCTCTGATTAGAATATACATCGACTAGTCATTATAATTTAATGAAGGATTTATTAAAATTCTTCCTGCCTCGGAGGCGGCGCGGCGCGGGGGCGGCGGCGGCGGCGACGGCGGCGGGGCAGCAATTAGTCGGGAGTTAGCAGTTCATCAAGCCGTGCGCCGGTATTGATGTTCCCATTTGCGCCCGCCGCCGCCGCCGCCGCCGCCGTTGCGCGCCCGTGAGCGTGCGCGTGCGTATTAATGCGTGCGCGGGGACGCGATGTACCTGATCGCTTCACAAAGGCGGTGCCGGACCTAATCCTGTCGCTTCCGAACTGCGTTGCCGTGCGCCCACCGAAGCCCCGCCCACCGATCGTGTGCTGTGAGGCTGTTCGAAAGGAGTATGTAGTGCGTCTGACCGGGAGGTCCAAGGGTTCGAGACCCGACAGTCATTGGCAGGAATTTTTACAGTAGCAATACGCAGCTAGGTCTAATTCAACCGCTGTCTGAAGGAGAATCGTAGCGACCGGCTACTCTGATCGATATGTTTTCGTGGTTTCTCCGATCAAACACCAGGCGAATTTCGGAGCAGTATCCTCAGGAACGGGCGCGCAATATATCCTTCCTCTTCATTGTCCTTTCCTCACCCCTTACACATACACACTTACCTGCACCAAACCACCTCATATCGGTAGACCAGTCGGGACCTTAGAGCTTCTCCCGGCTGGGGCGGTGCCACGCTGGTGGGAGATACCTGGTTGGGGAAATCCACACAAATCTGCGCCGGATCTCGCCATTCAGCTGGGAATGATCATCCCCACCTCTCACAATAAAAAAACACTACACTTAGAGAACTAATGGCCTTAACAGACACGCCCGGAATTATTAATCAATCAATCGAAAGGACTAATGCTGAGGATCGAGGATGAGGGTCGGGGCTGTGCACTTTTCGGACTACACGCTCAGATCCTGATCAATTGTTTATAAACATATTAACAAATTCAGTGGTGGTAGCAGATATCTTGAGGTACTCCAGACTATGGATTATTAAATAATCAAACCACAACTATAAAAGGTTTAATATTTATTAACATTTTAGTACCAAAAGTCAACTATCGGGAACCCTTTTCCCATCTTCAGAGAGTCTATAACAATGCAAAAGGAAATATAGAGGAAATATAAGAAATTTTTGTTAAGTCATTTTTTCTCTCTCATATTTTCTTAAATACTTCTTTATCCATAGTTTAATATTATCTCTTATATTTTCTTTTGCTTTATTAAGACCCACTGAAAATAGAAAAGTGTTCCTGAAAGCTGACTTTGTGTACTAAAATTTTAATACATATTAAAACTTATTGTTTGTGGTTCGATTATTTCTTAATAATATTAATGTGCCAACAAACAACGTGAATTATCTCCTCCCCTGCTTTTTCTTTTCCTACATCGTTATCAAAATGGTTCGTCACCAATATCGTTATCATCGTCATCGTCATCTTTGAAATAGTCTTCACGTAAATTCTATCAGAAATGTATTTTGAAACAATTATTACATTTACCTAATTTTCTTCCTGAATGAGCTTTTAACCACCAGCTACATGGAGTTTTCCACTCGAAACTCCAGCACGGACAGGAGCAAATGCCAGAAAGTACTTAAGAAGGTATCTAGGTTCTACGGCTCTATAGCCCAGCCGAATACATTGAAATAGATATAAAAGAGAAATAAAGCAACCTTTCTAGTAAACAAATATAATTACCCGCTGCAAAACATGTGTTTGAAAAAGTGTTCAGATTTTGATTATTATTTTATGTGCTCACAGAGTTTTCTGAGCGTTCATTCGTATCGTCTCGTATCTGCGTCGACAAGACGGTTCTGAGCAGCGTCCTAGTCCCTAGTAAGAACGCTGTGGGTTCGAGGCCTATGTGAGCATGAGTGTACGCATAGATATTTTGTTAGTACTGAGATTTGTAAGATTCTCAATTACAATCCATTTAGATAATTTACAATATCCTACAAAGAATGAAAGACAATAATTGCATGCTCAAAATTAAAAAAAATAGTTAGAAATTCAGTTTATTTATTTCGTAGTGAGATCAAAACAACCACAAACCGAAATCAGTCTCTAAAGCGAAACTATGCACATCCATCCATTTCTAAACTGAAGAGCCCCACATGCGCTTTTTAGGCCCAAACGCTCGTGACCCTTTCCTATTTGTTCGGGTCTGCAGCCTCTGAGTTCGCGCTATCTCTAGCACAGTGGTGGTGGTGGGGGGGGGGGGGTGCTCTCAATTGCGCGTGCTTGGCGTTATTCAATTTGCGAAGGGGCGTCCGGGTGAATAATAGATGGCGCGACCGGCACCGCGTGAGGAAAAGGTCCTCGAGGGAGCGGTGACTTGGACCGCAGGAGGGGAGGGGAGGGGGAGGGGAGGGGAGATTGCAGTCGCTCGGGTGGGCTGGACGCAGTCGCTGCCGACGAACGGGAAGAATACGTGGACGAGTTCAGAATGGTATGGCAGTAGCCCGAATTCTTCTTCGTGCCACAGGCCACTTTTTTTCTGTCAAGTCACGAAATTGTCAGATTTTTTAAACGTATTTTACCCTCGTACCATATCTGTAGTCTTTTTGGACTCCACGTTTATTAACTTATTAATATTTTTCTGAATATTTGCACGATAATTTCAGTCTTCTAGTTATGCCTCTGTGCACTTATTAAACTGGTACCAAACCATTTTCACATATTTTTCTAATTTTATTAGAATGTTATTAATTTTTTCGTGACATGGTACCGGTTTGATCTAAGATATAGTCTGTAATTTTTCTCATTCTCATTTGAAACATATCCATGTCCTGAACTTCGAAAAATGTGTCTGATACCTTTGATTTTTGTCTCATATTTAGTTTATGTCGCAGTACCTTTCACAAACACTTCTAATTATTTCTGAACCATTATGAATCAACAATGGAGGCTACATACGGGGAAGTCAGTAAAGATTGGGATCTTCAATTGTCAGTAAAGATCGGAGTCCAAACAGACTGCATGTAAACAAGCAGATGTGGTTGGAGGGTTAAGATCGCTTTTCAACTACTAAGGTCATGAAGCGACCACTGTAAGTAACAATGGGGGTAACGCTAACGGTGCACGGACCCACACAAACATCGATGCCCCGGGCGAAAATCGAACCCGCGACCCTTCAGCCTTAGTGACCTCGGCTGCTGTCAGTTTGTTCACTAGCCGATTACAAAACGTTAAGACGATTACAGCAATTACATGCCGATGAATCATGATGAATATAACGATGGTGCTTACACCTTACGTGTCCTGTGAGTCCTTCACAAAGCCATGAGCGTTTATTTCACCGAACACGGTTGGGAAGTTGTTCATAGTATGCCGATTAGAGTGTAGAAATAATGGAATATTTACTGTACAGTTGGATGAGCAAAACGACAGAGATAAGAAGTGGCTATATCTAGCAACAGAAAAAGATTTCCTTGTCAAAAAATATCACATCAAAAGTGATGAAATACCTAAAAGTGTACGCCGTTGTGTCGTTCTTTGAGACATGAGTACGCAGGAATGCAATCGATGCCGGAAGCAAAAGTGAGCAGTAAATATAACATCTGTGTTTAACACGGTCGGTGAGGAAGGAAGGACAGACATCTGTTGTAAGAGAAATGAAAATGACAGAGTTTTCTGATTTATTATAGATGAATATATTTCGAGGCAAAGATCAGGAAAAGACGGGACTTGTTCACGACTCTCGGAATATGGCGAAAACGGATAATTGAGTAAAGATATAGCATAAAATAGACAAGGGATAGTGGTGAAGAGGAAAATTCGAATGCAAATGGTTCTATGTTAAGTGGTCGCAAATTATGCTTTAATGAAGTATCAGGCTTTAATGAAGTTTCGACTCATTTTACGTGTCACCAAAAGAAAGGAGAGCATTCAAAAGGAACTGGTTTGAACGCCAGTAATAGTAGATGTCACAATTAGAGCATTGCCAGAAGCAATGTTGACTCGTAAAACTTTTTTCTCTTGGAGGCATAAATATGCCATTAAAACGAGTGTACGTTACAGAGTCAACATCACTATTGTTTTCAATGTTTCAAAAGAAGTGTCTTCTAATGCGGAAAAGGTAGCAGCAAAGCTATTAATGATTAATTTAAATATATCTTATGTCAGTTACGTCATTTATTCTACATTTGAAAAACAATGTAAGAATGAATGAAATTCGATATAATTGTGAAAAAGTCGTCGAATGTTGTATACAACGTGATCTTTGCAATTAAATCGCATGATGTATTATTTATATTTCTCAATGCAAGTGAATACATATTGTTTCATTACATTTTTTGATATATTTTAAACAGATATTATCAGAAAAGCATTATCATGACCATTTTGTAGAATGCAGAAAAACTTGGTTTGTATAAGTAATTATAATGAAGGATTTTGAAAAGATGATGTAAGAACGATAAAAGTTTATTTATTAAATTTTCATTAGAACATGATCGATTCGAATGTACGAAGAAGTTAGAATTCTAAATTCAAAACAAAATCTGGAGCAGGGGAGGCTTGAAATATTCTAACCCTTGTTCACTCTACGAAAAATACGTATAAAATTTGACACAACTTTCTGCTCTCCCCCGTTCACAAAGTCAGCGCACCCTCCACTGAATAATCAACAGCTCGTCCGCCCCCTCGGAGTCACTCGCCCAACTCTTCCGCTTTTCCGCCCTCACGACCTTTCCGCATCGCGTCGCCCTCTTCCCCGGGAGCCATCCTCCGCCCAGCCCTCCGCATGACCACGCCCCCTCCCACCTCGCGCACAACGCACTGACTCTCTCTCTCTCTCTCTCTCTCTCTCTCTCTCTCTCTCTCTCTCTCTCTCTCTCACTCACACACACACACACGCATACCTCGTCCTCGTATTCATATCCGTTCCCGCTCATACCCACCCAGCACCCCACATCCCGTAACACACACACACACACACACACACACCTCGTGTCAGCATTGTTTGTCCCCGCCCTCACCCCACCCTTGAACCGTCCTCACCGCCGCCTTCACCTCAATCCCCGCCATACCCTTCCTACAACCTTCCCCTCTCATAACCTTCCAACAGCCCTCGCACTTCTTCTGTCTCAGTCGGATCCCACCAGTCTCTTCGTCGTGTTGTCTACCCCTCCTCTCTACCTCACTCGCTCCTACATTGCCACCACCCCGCCCCCGCTTTGTCGCCGTCCCCACTGGAGCTCATTGAGCGTCTGGTGCCTCGGAGGCACGCGCCGCCCGCCCGCCCGCCCGCCCGCCCGCCCGCCCGCCCGGCCCGACGGCGGCGGCGGCGGCGGTGGCGGCGACCGCAGGCGGAGACACGGCTTTGCATAGGCGATGCGTGTTATTAACGGTCGCCTCGTCCCCGTTTTTGCATGCGCTCGCCCGCGTGACCTCATGCTGCCCGCGGAGGAGGCTCCCTTTTTGCGCCCGCCGCCCACGCAGCAAACCCGCTCCGCGCGACGCCGCACCGCCCCGCCCCGCCCCTACTGCCCCCACACCACCTACCACCGACAAACACTGCCTTAAAACACTACCACCGTCATCGTCATCACCATTGCTGCCATTCTGTACCGCCACCACCATCACCACACCAATAGCAACAACATCCACAACAAAAACAACCCGCAACCACTACCACCACCGTCGCCAGCACCATTGTTTCCTTTCTCCACCGCCACCACCATCATCTATTTGGCACCGTTTCTTCCAATTCTTGCACTCGTGTTGTTGACGATTTTACTGGCCTAGATTGTACGTAGTTATTTCCCCCAGTTTTCTTCTTTCGTCATTCTTCTCCGTGATTTTCACACTTTGCAATCTCTGGCTGACGCCTATTTCTTCGTCAAAATCTCTTTTCACCGTCCTCGTCCTCTGCGCGTCCTTCATTTGCACTCGCTGCTCTCGTTTGCCTTCTCTCATTGCCCTTCCGGTTCTCGTTATATTCCTCTGCCTTGTTGTTTTTGTTTCTCACTGATTTCTTGTCTTTCCTTTCCTACACTCTCTCTTTCTTACACATCCTTGAGCTTCTTGTTGTAGAAAAAAGTTTCTTGCATTCTCTGTCCTCTTCGTCTTGTTTGCCTTTACGTCGCTCATCATTAATCCCGTGTGTTTCTGACCGTACTCCCTTTTTTCTTCCCCCTCGCCATATGTCCTATTCTCGTTTTGTCGCTGTTCATCTCTCACCTTGATCACCCAGGTTTTGCGTGAGGGCCTCTCTTGAGCCCCACCTTACGCTTACTGTAATACGTCGCCTTGCCTCTCCTACTACACCAGTATATAGTAATTATACCGTGCTGGTGATGAATAATTATGCATCAAAAGTTCCAAAAACTGCACATACAAACTCGTTTGTTACTTCCCCTTCTGTCACTGCCATTCTCGACTATCTGTTTTTGTTGTTCTTCACATACCATACATTCCGTAACCTTGTGACTTCGTGTGGCACCCTTGATGAATCCTAACCCGCGTTCCTTCCTGTTTTGCCGTGGCGGTTTCCGTAGTGACTGTTTTTTGCTTTTGCCTTTCCGTTCTGCTTTCCATGTTCACCATGAACCCCTACATCCATCTTATCACCATCCACCACCCCTACATCTAAACATACTTTTTCATACTATCACTCTCATCAACCCTCATCATCATCACATTACCGATCCATTAAAATCACCACCACTAGGAGAGGTGACTCAGGACATCAACAGATGTCTCTGCAGTGCCTCTGACCTCGAGTTCCCAGGTTGGATGCATGGACATAATTTTGGACACCAGCATGTCATCTAGGTCGAATTCAGTCGCTTTTTCCAGAACAATTCTAGAGGCCGGCTACTCTTACCTGTAGTTTTCCGTGGTTTCTCCGAACAAACGCCTGGGGATTGCCGGAGTAGTACTCTAACAAATGGGTCACGAACCGCGCGCGATCTTCCCTTTCCATTCCTTGTCTTATGCTATCCCTTACTTACACAAACTTACTCTTATTTGCACTACAGTACCACATATGCCGGGATACCGTTCGGGAGCTTAGTGATTGTCCCGGCAGGGGCGGTGTCCCTCGGTTGGGAGATACCTCGTTGTGGGTAACCCCGTTAGCTAAGAATAGGTCGGCGCCGGAACTCACCACCCAGCGGAGGATGATCACCCCTAGCTCCCGCGATAAAACTTGCACTTTGCTTACGGGACTAATGGCCACAGCAGTTGACGCGATCGGAATCACTAATCAACCAACCAATCATCACCACCATCGGCCACTGCATCCTTCTCGACACACAATACCACTTACGTCATCGCACATCCCTCCTCACAATACATTATCCTAGCCTCACCCCATCACCGCCTCTTCCCGTAGCTTTGAGATGTCCTCATTCCACCGTTCCTCAGGCGCCTGCGGGCTCCTCGCCCTGTTTTTTAATATACAGCGGCGGCGGCGGCGGTGCATGGAGCGCAAGTTTTTACGATCCAAACTCTGTCTCTGTGTCTTTACGGCGGGCGAGCGCCGCGCAGCCGCTGTTCCCGCGGACAATTACAGCCCGCCATTAAAAATAAGTTTCCACCTATATATGTGTTACTTAATGGAAGAGTTACAGCGTTACCCAAAATATTCGTCGTTATGGTTAAGAAATGTGGCGCTATACTTCTTAAAAATTTAGAGTTGCTCTACTTTCGAACTCCCGAGGAGCAGGGTGGGTCTTCAGAGGCGTCCAAGTAGCTCACCGGGAGAGGGAAGCTTTGGGTTCCCTACCCTTGCTTACTTTTACTTCGTGTTTATGTGTATAAACTAGTTTAATTCTCTCACTTATTATATCTGTAGTACAGATGAGTTTCGCGGCTATCACTCACAACCAACCCGTATAAATAAGATCTCTGAAGAAATTTCATGGAGACGTGATGAATTGCACTGAAACTTTAAATATATGAATAATTTGAAGAAAAAATATGAATTTAAATATTCATGTGAAATGCAACCCGCAACACGTAGCCAACGTTGTTGAAATCTATATAGTTTTATTACTCCGAGATGAAACATTTTAGGGTATTAAACCCTGGAATATGAAGCCGAACGCCTCAACAAACGACCCTCACACCCCAATCTACAGGACAGGATTTTCTTGGACTTCTATTACATTTTTGCAGTTCGGCGCTTCTCGATGCTACCCCACCTGTTCAGAGATATGCGAAATTAAACTATTTGATGTGTGATTGAATTGCACGGGTGTACCTCTATGTTCGGTAATAAAGTTAAATAAGCATAATTTGTATTACCAAGGGTGTATTGTACGGTTACGTTGAAATACGATTGGTAGGTACAGTTACAATGAGACACACAACATGTGACCGAGGATCAAAGGATCTTAAAGAAAAAGCATATTGTGGTCTCAATATGCAAATGGAAGGGTAGAAGAGAGGGAGAGGTTTAACGCGCGAGAGTTCTTCCACAGGTACGCTAGTCTATACAAATTCTTACTGAAATTTTCAACAAACTACTGCAACTTTTTTCAACAAATCTGTACTCTAGGTACTTTTGAAAAAGACCCCAACTAGGGTCGTATTTGCAAATAAACAAATCACTGAAAATTTTAGTGTCTGTTTTAATAAGGTCAGAAAACTATTACAATTCCTACTGAGATGTTTCGAATTTCTTTTACTATTTCAGATGCGTTGTACAGATCCCTAATATTTCATAGAGACAATTAAGGAAGTTAAATTGAATTTTAAATAATATATGAATTAGATACAAGAAGCTTGTAAATAATAATAATAATAATATTGAAACATTACATTGACACGCGCCATGTATATTCTATTTTATGAATACAAATGTTAAAGGTTAATGAAAATTGCCATTGAACCATAAGACCATTAAACAAACTTGAATGAAGAGAGATACAAATTTTAACCTATATTAGTAATTGATACATTTAAAATAAGTAGAAGAGAACACTAATAATGAAACGTTTCAAAATTGAAGTGTAGTAAAATTTGAATATAAGGATGAGAAATATTCTAATTTAATGGGAGCTATCATGCTTATTTCATTCGTATATTGTAACCACCGCCTCCCCGATTACCTGCTTCCTTCGGCGATTCAGCTTTGCCCGGCTGGTTCGTCGGCAGACTCCCTAGAGGGAGGCATGCATGATTGCCTAACTACTGGAGAAAAAGACTCCAGCATTTTCATAAAGAACTTTAATCACTTAGTATAGTGTGTGGGTGATGCCCAGTGACATGAATAAACTTAAAACTAACTTAAATCTAATCTTAACTTATTAACGGCCGGTATGGCTAGAGTTCATTTCAGCTCCGTTGTCTTTGTCCTCCCGGGCGGTCGTGATCCAGCTCACAGGTGTAGCGCTCGGGCGTTCCAACGCTCAGCGGGTCTGGCGGCGGGCGTCGACGGTCAGCTTGCCCCAGGTCCCTTTGTAGCGGCCCCTTGGCAGTCACGGCGTTGCTCCGGATTAGGCCAGCGGCAGGCGGCGGCCGGCGGCTTGGTGCGGGCGGCGGGGGAACGCGCCCGGGCGATGACGGGTCGCTTCGCGATATAGTTTGTCACGTCCCCGGTTCGCACTTACATGACACTCTCGGTCAGGCACTCAGTAGTAGTGTCCCGTCCCATCGGCCGGCTGTCGTCTCACGAGTCGACGCCGGCTGCGATGTGGCGAGGCGGCGTGGCATTCGGGCAGTCAGGCACCAATTAAGTGGCCTCGCTACTGCCTCAGAAACAAGTCTCCTCCTCTCTACCTCCGATTCAAGTGATTGGCTCGCTACTTTCGACACAAGTCTCCTCCTCGCTACCTCCGATGCAAGTCTCCTCCTCGCTACCTCCGATGCAAGTGATCGAGCTGGACCGCGGCGGTCCCACAGGAAGACTCGCGTACCACGTGGTTCCTCCCCCGCATTGTCTATTTCTATTGGATGACGCGCCACCTGTAAGCTTTCCGCCTATCGCGGCGCCAGCGGCAATGTCGCCTCCAGCAACCTCCCCCGCAGTAATATTCGTCACCGAAATTCCCGGAAATAGGCGCGGGTAATTCCGTTGCTCGGTGAAGGGGTTGTGGGCGGAGTATTTCCCCACACGTCATAAGGGGTGCGCCCGCCTTTCTCGGCTGAACAAAGGAGGTGCATCTTCGTCCTGTCCCCCGGCGCGCTAAGCGGCTTTTACACAGGTACAGCGGAAACGGCATTCCCGGCTGCTCCTTACGGCGGCGCGGCTCTTAACTAAATAAAATAAATATATGGCTCGTGTCGTCATCCGCGATGTGCGACCGTCCCATTACAATATATAAATTAATAAGCAAATATACCTGTATATGAATAACAATATATGTTGGTTTTATATTCAGTATTTCATATTGCAAACTAACTAGTATAGAAAATATTATTTGTAACTGATATAATTTGATTTTTACGAGTAAAAAATCCTTTAACTAGTTTGTTACTTGAGAATTAGAGATTACTACTCATTGTGTGCTACATTAGCCTTTAGTACTTTTCTGCACTCGCCCTTACGGTACTCAATGTACTTGCAACATGTTTGCATATCACCATCAAAATTATTCTATTATCAGGAATGTTGACGGACAGAGACCTTTCTTCACCAGTTTTGTTTTGTCTTCTCGTCAAGCAAAGAAAGAGAAGAAGTATATTTTATTTTTATAAAACCACGCTTTATACGATTTTTCTGTTTTTTGTTGTTCTTTGTTCTTTTGTTTTGTTTTTTAGATCTTGCCATAGGGCAGCGATACTGTTCAGTAAACGTATAAGAGTATCCACCACCGAATAAATCCGAACGCGACCATTGTTATAAATTAACGAACTAAAGGGAAAGACGGCAATGGTAATTTAAATTAAATTAAACGATTGCTGGGTCAGAAATTTATGGAAAACGTTGGACATCCACTATAAAGGAGTTCCGAAAAGGTTTGCGGCCACGATTATGCCACGAAGGGTATATTCGCGTTTACACCTCTGTCACTCACTTGCACGGCCCGAGTCCCCCTTGGTTGGGTTTATGGCGACGAAGGGGTGCCGGAGATGGCCGTCGGGACTGCTTGGGGTCCCGACCGCCAAGTTGCGTTACTGTCACTTACCGTTCATTTGACCTTATATGAGCCCCTCCTGCCCTGCCCAGTGCTATGAAGAGGCTACAAGACGCGAGAAAAAATACACTGGAAAAGCGTACATGTTATTAAAACGCGTTCAAGTTATTAAAAGTGTACATATATAATTCAACAAAGTCATTAACGCACAAACAAATTAGGTATAAATTTTATACTACTGCTCCTTTATTTACCAGTAATTAATGGATAGGCTACTAGTCTCTAGTTATTAATCTCACATTCTCCTGTGATTTAACTAAGTCAACTATCACAAATACTTTTTATTGTTTTTAATGATAAGAGTAATGTTTGCATAATTTAAATAATTGTTCCTTATTCTTTAATATATTTTGCCTATTTTGCAAATGAATAATTTTAGTAATATTATTCTAGGTGACATCTAGCAAAACGTTCTATTTCAACATAACTATCTCAATAATCTTGAGTCTCTTGCGCGTTCCGCAATTGAAATATTAAGAGCCACAACAAACAGAGCAAGAACGTACGCGCATTCTTACAGACTTTGCCGAGTTCACGTGCTTACTCTTTCATACTCACAAACACGCTAACACACACACACACACACACACACACAAAATTGGAAATATTAAAACAAAATTAGTTTCACGCGATTTATTGATACCCCAAAATATAAATGAAATTCTATAATTAGGTTTGTAGCAAATTATACTATTTTTTAATTATAAACATATTTAAAACATGTTATAATCACATGACAATTATTACTTGAAAGAAAAAATAATGATAATGGAAATAACGTCTTAACTTACAATGGCCCTTCAGAAAGTATAGTTTGTCTATTTATGTACCGTTTACATGTTATAGAGTATTTGTCTTTTATACAATTGTTTGGATTTTATGGGGATGAAATAAATAATTAAATATGTAGATTTCCATATGTATTGAAAATAAACAAAAATGGAAATTGATTGCTGGTCAGTGATGTTGTTTGAACATATAGAAAAATATTTACTTTTATTTTTCAAACATTAACGCAGCCCTTTTTCAGAATGCATTACAGAAAACAAAGAACGTTATATCAGCAAATATCTTTAACCACGCATTTCCCGCAAATAAATTTAATTTAAACTTGCAAAAGAAGGAATCATTTTTATCGGAGTATCTCATCATTATCGCCTGTCTACCTGTTTGCACGCCATCAATATTTGTCCTGTTCCATCTCCCCTCCCAAAAAACATTAAATTCGCCCCAGAACGTAATGATACATCCCGTTAAATTTAGTCGAGTAAATAGAATAAAGTTTGCACATTCTGATCCCGATGCTTCTGGCATTATCTTTCCTCAACAGCATAATTCTCGCGAACGCTCCACTCTCCTCCCTTTTCTCGTTGCTCGTTATTCTCGCGGAACAAAGTGACAAATGCAGCAAAAAGTTTCCTCATTTAAAGACTCGCGTTCGTTTTAACGGCGCAGTAAATACGTAGTTTATAATAGCATTAAACGCACGTAAGAGTATTAAGTGTCCGTTTGAGCCGCACATTGATCGGGTAGCGCTCGGTTGCTTCTGGCACGTGGTCCGCCTCCTTCGTGTTGCATTCAAATGCGCGAGCGACAGTTGCCTGCGCGTTGCCTGCGCTCGTTGCAGTCGAGCACAGCAGTGGCTAAGCCAATTCACACAGGCGAGTTACGGTCGGGAGAATTGCGTAAGAATTTCGCTAATGCGATCTAATAGAAAAATTGATTACGTTTATTTGCAGATTATTGTTTCTTTGCGGAAGGAAACAATCAAATTACTTTCAATAGTAATCTTCTATAATATGTCTTACGTTTTGTAAGTACACACGTGGGACGTTTCACTCAACGGAAAGTGAATGTGTGTTTAGTAATTGGCCTAATTTCATTAAGCTACTCAGCAAGTTACGATGTGTTCAAATTAACTATAGAATACTCCTTTTATACTGAATATAATTAATATACCTAGTTATGGTCGCAAAATTTGCAGGTAGATTTCACTAAAACATTTTTCTCAGAAAATGTATTCGTTGATTTATATTGTAACTTCATGAAATAAGGTATTTTTTCATCAATTTACTTCCTGTTTGATATTAATGTTTCAATGTTTTGATTGACACATTACATTGATTAATTGAAGTTTCTCAGTGTGTCAGCTGCTATGTTGTAGATTTACTGTATTCAGAATTTTAAAAAAGAAAAAAAAACTGCTCCGTTCATTATTCCCGTATGTGTAGTGCATACTCGTATTATATATCGGGAAATGTCCGAGTTTATCCTCCGCTGGATGGTGAGATCCGGCATTGACTGCACATCGGCTTGCAATTCCCTTTCAAATATCTCCCCTGGCAGAGAACCGCCTACGCCGGTACAGCCTCTAAAATCCCGAATGGCCTCGTGACTTGTGTAGTAGTGTAAGTGTAAGTTTGTGTAAATAAGGGATGAGAAAAACGTCAAGGAAGAGAAAGAAAAGATCGCGTGCGGTCCGTGGCCCGTTTGTTACGATAGTGCTCCGGCGTTCGCCTGGCGTTGATCGGAGAAACCACAGGAAACTATCTACTAGAGCAGCCGACCGCTAGAATTTCTTCCAGTCAGCGGCTGAATTGTAATACAGTTTACATTTGTTTGGAAAGTCGCAGAATCTCTCAAACACGATCTGATGGTGAAAGTTCCTGTTCCTTGCTGATTTTTTGAAGCATCGTATAAGTAAAATAATGAAAGCAGCGCATGAACATTTCACATCAGATTTTAAATACACACGTCGCATCGTGTAGTCTGCACTGCACAAAACTGTTTCTATAATAATTGAAATGGCGAGATGTTTTTGTTACTAAAATATTTTTTACACTTAACAATACTATCGCATGTTACTTAAGTGCACGGTTACCTAAATTAAACAATTATTTGAAAAATACATTATAAGTGATCGGCTCCTTATAATCCTGTCTCATTTCGACAAAAATAAGATAATTCTGTTAACGTATCAAATATTACATTATGAGCGAATATTTGATACTCGGTGCAGCAAATGACGCTGTACCGAGGAACATTTCTGCTTTACTCGATTGCAAGAACGTCGGCTTGAAATCTTTATCTTCTTATATATCAGAATGGACTCGACGCAGCGTAGAGTTATCTAGACCCAACTATTCCATTTATGTATTAAATCTCTCCACATGTTCAGGTGCTGCTCTATGAGCAAAATTTTCCTCATAATAATTATTATGTGTTAATATTGCTATTGTGTATAATATTTTTTCTGTCGTATTCTAGATTTCGTTTTTAAAAAATATTTAATTACAGCAATTGATGATTGTTGAAATGCTTTTCGATTTATTTTTCTCAAAATGTCTTTTTACATTTCACAGTTTACTTGATCATATCGTACCTCCAATTATTTCTTGTGGCAATTAATTTATAAACGATTCCTTACCCTTTATTTGTGTGTGCAGGAAATGATATTGTATTTTACTATGTATTGTTGAAATCGTATTTTTCCACACATGAAGGTATCTGAGTGTAATTACTGAGGAACCGTAAAATTAAATCTGTTATGAGCTGGGATAACGTCGGTATTCGCGGGTGAACTGCGTTTCTACTACAGCTTTCATTTATTAAATTTTTTACACATCGTGAAATATTTTGAGTTGCATTATAAATAATCTGCTGGAATATGCGAAATAATCACTTTGTATATAGGTAAACATGACAGCCATGTAATCTAGCATAACAATCGATAATTTTGTATTACTTTTTACTACTAAGGGAGTAGAGGAATGTGGGCAGAATTATTGTTATTGATGGCTTAAAGCGGAGGAGACAGAAGTCCATAATGCTCTATATGATAACTAAACAGAACAATATTTCTTCCCAATCATTCTACCAGTCATAGTATTTATTACTATTACATTTTCCATTACTGATGGTATTTGAGTTTGTTAATCTCTGCCTACTATTATTTCCACACATTTCCCATCAATTTTGAAATTAAAACACAAACTTGTTTTGTCTCTTTATCTTAGTAGAATATAATTTAAATATGTTAACGTAATTTATAATTCCGAACAATTGAACGAAGTTGTTTGTTCATTAATAAATTTTAAAAAAATCTTGTTTATCATTATTAATTAATCGGCCAAGGGAAATCCCAGTTCATGATTAATTAGAGTTCGTATATTTTTTTATTTCTTGAAACAAACAACATTTTTTTAGAATTTGCAAAGTAGACTACGTGGACTTTGAAAATAATGTGTTTATGTGTACATTTAATTTTCCGTTTAATCCGTTATTATCAGTATTTCTCTTTCACTATGATTCTCCTGTTTCTTGCACACACACTAATTTTCCTCTTTAAAACGTACAAATCCTCCTACAAAACTTTAAAAATAAGGAAACTAACAATTAAGGTAAAAAAGGAGGAAATACAAGTTTACTAATTTCGTGATTAACAAATACAAGCCAATTTTGGTCGTCTCTCACTTACGAAATTGAGGTCACAAACTTTTCATAATATTGTAGTTATAATATCGTGTTCACGCAACCCAAAAGCCATCGTTCGATGTCCGTTAAGAATTGGCATTCTGCCGTCCGTTAAAAATAATCGAAACAAATGAGTCCTAGGTAGAGTTGGCGTATGAGTACTCCAAGAAATGATATATATTTATAAGAATTCTTGAAAGAAGAATGATATTAAGAAAAGTATTGAACGACAAACCGCCGAAAACCCAAATAACAGACTGAGTTAGTTATAAACGTCAACTTTCGCCTCATTTTACAAACTTCAATCACATCTCTTATTTGTTGTTTATCGGTCCATGACTTTATATAATCAGGGTAATCAAAAACTCCCTAACTTCAGGCAACCATATTGTACAAGAGAGAAAAATATCGTTATCTCTCTGTGATTATAGGTATTATCTAATAACCTATTTATTGTGTAAATATTTATCCCTTACTTATCTCTTATTTCTTATTTACTTATCTCTTAATTACTTCAAAATTTTAATTTTGTACTTAAATGGACGTTAAAAATTGGATTTAATATTCACCAAACATTTCCATCAGAAATTGAAGTTCGTGGGTTTTTGTCTCCGCGTTTCAATTATTATGACATACTTTTGCACAATACTGTTTTTTCTTCACCCTTCTTCTGTCCTCCCTCGTCAGCTCAACCACCAGGACCTTCCTTGCGTCCTCCCTTCGCTCTACTGCCGCGACCCCACGTCCTCTCCCCCCTCCACCTCTTCTCCCCACCCCCGGCGCCAGGCGCGTGCGGCGGAATAAAGCAAGCTGCTTTGCGACTGATACACGCGCGCGGCGCCACGTATCTCACGCAGCGGCTGCAGTCGCTCGGTTTACTGTCCGCACCGCCAGCGCGCCGGACCGCCCCGCGTCGATGTGCCGCGTCCTCGGCGCCCTCGCCGCCCTCGCCGCCCTCGCCGCCCTCGCCGCCCTCGCCGCCCTCGCCGCCCTCGCCGCCCTCGCCGCCCTCGCCGCCCTCGCCGCCCTCGCCGCCCTCGCCGCCCTCGCCGCCCTCGCCGCCCTCGCCGCCCTCGCCGCCCTCGCCGCCCTCGCCGCCCTCGCCGCCCTCGCCGCCCTCGCCGCCCTCGTCGCCGCCACTTTATCTGCCGACACGTCGTGCTGGGCTTAACGCGGATGCGCGGCTTTCATGCCGAGCTTCCTGCCGTGTGGAGCACTCGGAAGAATGAACGCGGGAATTTGATTGCGGCTGAATTTGCGCCATTTGGATACAATGGTAGAATACTGTACAATAAAGTTTTTTTTGCGGGGAAAGTGAATGCACGAGATTGGAATTGGAAATGAAGAGTTTTGATCATCCTGCGCAACGAAAATGTAATTTTACCAACAATTTTTTTTACGCCAGGTTTGAATGTATTTAGAGATTCGCTGTTAATTTTGTTGTTTCATTCCGTATTTTGTGATAAAAACAACGCTTATTCGTTATTGTTATTTCATATACATTCATATCTTGACAGTGTTTTGGAGAATATTAGTGCGAAGCGAACGAAACTGGTTATCCGTAGATTTGATAAATAAATACCCTTGACACGTCGCATAATCAGATTTTCCCATCGTCATTATTCTGAAAATGAATTTATTGGATATAAAATTCATTAGACTATTATATTCTTTACTTCTGATGTCATTCTATTCTAGATGAGATGCCATCATAAGATCTTATCAGTTCATCCGCAACTAAAGTTATCTTTGTTATCATGATTTTACTAATTTTCACGAAATAACGAACCATTATGACCCATCCTTTCTCTTGGAACTCTTATTATAACATAACTTTAATAAGATTCAGCATTTCATTTAATGATTGCAACGACAATTCAAGGTCCGTCACTATCACCCTTATCATTATTTTCCCTTTCACATACAATTCTATTGAAACTATCATCAAAAGGATGACTCAGCAACTACTATTGACCGATTACCGTATCCACACAAAAGACTAGCGCAGATTTTAGTCTCCCAACCAAAGATACTAATCAACTTTTACTGAGAGTCTGCTCATTTTTCTGACGCTGTAGAGCCGAGCTGGTGATTCTGCACGCCCCTTGACTTTTAATTACAAATGTCTCCTTCGCCTGTAATAATTGTCCTGTGAGGCCGCATCCCACATTCTCTCCCTCATCGACTTCTCCCTTCGGCCAACCCCGGTGCTCAGAGGGTCGTCGCCGTTCTCATGTTGTCCCTGCTGCAACCTCGCTCTCATGTCGACGCGTGGTTCTTCCCGATTGTCAGCTATTCGTGCGGAGTGACTGTTGACTGGAAGTCTCAGTGCGATCCGGTTTCTGCTCGAATGATCTTATGAGAATCTCTGAGTAATTTCTCCTCCTATAGGCCTTGCATTCTAACAAGGGGGAAAACAGCTCGTTAAAAGCTTTAATGAGATAACAAACCATTTGATTTCAGTTCGTGTACATTTTCTAATTCCACATACGTCAATTCACAGTCATGGATATATCACTTGTCATAGTAGATAGTAAATTTCTAAAAGTTTGAAAGTTTTATCATATCCTATATATTTGACACATTAAAGCGATGGAGTACAATGTTATTTTCTTCTGCGCGTGCATTTAATATTTTATATTTACTAGTTTACACCCATACACTGAGATCAGATGAACCATATGATTTCTAACCCGTCAAAATGAAATTTTTCATTTGATTTGAAGAATTGATTTTAAAATGTAAAACTATGTGTGTTTAGAATAGTTTCTGAAATTGTTTTATAAATAGAATTCGTTTCTTTACAGCATAAAATTATGATAAACAAACTGCAGTTTGGAAATGGCAAAAAAACATATGTAATTTGTGAGTTTTACAGAGAGAAAATTGATAAACACAATTCATTCATTATTTTACATTCAGAATAAAAATTTGTACATGACAGAAGAGTATCCTGAATCAATCCTCAATGAATCGTAGCTGGGAGACATTTTGAACTCTGGTGACTAGTGTGTAATATTAACTGCACGACGCTGCCACAAACAAAATTACAGGAAAATTGGTGTGGACAGTAATCTCTAATTTCGAATCGTACATGCTACCAACGTAGATCCAACAGCCACAAATCGATCGCACTGTGAGCAATATCTGGAATTTCGCTGTACGGTCAATCAAAATACGTCGAATCCTATGAATCAACTTATCAACGACCTGATCACTCCCTCCTAAATCAAACCGCAGACAATTTGAAAGGGAAATCTAATTCATCAATTTGAAATATTTACAAACAACTCTTGTCTGACATCTGTCCACTGTTTCCTCATACAGAATTGTATTCCGGTGATTCGTGAGGCGAGCATTTATTTAATCTAATTTAACAGTTGATAAATAAGTATAACAGATACAATAGATGAGGTACATGTTTCAGAATAGAAATGAAAATACAAATATTATATTAGTAACGTAAGCAAAACTCTCCAATACTATTTTGTCGGAACAACGGTTTTCACACAAAATAACTGAAAACGTAATATCAAATAACGTGTGATTCTGTAAACGTGATTCGACGTCATTCAAAGCAATACAAAGAACAAATGAAAACCGAAAAATGGAAAGGGAGGCATTGGAAGAGAAAAAACAAATCAGCAGTGAAAGAGGCAGAATTAAGGAATACTGAAAGGCAAATATGATTTAAATGGAACATTCCATTCTTCACAAAGTGCAGAGCGTAACACAATTTATGTTCCCTTGTTTTCCAAGTGTCTCCCCTATTGAGTATTTGTATAAAACAAAAGGTAGGTACCTGTAACAATTGAAATTTTTTTTTGTTACTGAAATTCCATTTATTTATTGTTTTGAAAATGTTATTAATACATCAAACATTTTAATGCCACATTTTAATTCTTTGTGTGTGTTGATTGAAATACACAAATATAATTTTATCATTCCGTTGATTTCGAAATAAATATAATAATTTAATGACGTTTCTTTTTGAAACACTACGTCTTTCAGAGAGTGAAGGCGATTTACTACCTCATCAGGCGTTGCCAGACGTATTTAACGCAGACGCTACTGAGATGTTGAGCTCGAGAAGCCTCAAATATTTCATTCCTACTTTGGTTTTAATTACGTCTCCTAGAGACTTCCATTCTTCTGCCCGCGGACAAGATCAGTAAATCACGAGTTGAGGTCGCGATTGCAGCAGCAGTGGGTGAGCCCTGCGGCGAGGACCAGCGCCTGGAACGTTGTCGGCGCGTAGGCACGGTGGGCCAACCCTTAAACCTGCTTTCGAATCCCGCGCGGGGCATGGAGATTTTTTGGAATACAGTACGCGAGCTTTTCTTCCGTTACCTTCAAAGTTCAAAAACCAATGGTTATTATAGTGCTAATTGGTTGGTATAGTTGTTAGTGGTTACAGCTGTATGAAAAGTAAAGAGTGATTTAAATAAATAAAGAAAGCTGCTCGATAATTTAAATAAAGTTGTTTATATGTGAATCATCCTTTATTTCGTTGCTCTTCTTCGTCTTTCGGGGCAACCTCAACAAATATTGTTAATTCTAAGAAATTTAATAACGTTAGGAATTTATCTCTGAGTTTGCATTTTATTAATTATTTTTGTCCTCTGAAAAATAGAACAACTTCTGTTAAAACACTAGCACCAAATTAAGCTAACAACGTCTTATATATAAAAACTCAATTATTTTAAAATTTATTTTCTATTCTAAATTTCTTATCGTTGAAATACTTTAGTGGTGTTTATTTTGATGAATACGTTTTGTAAAACACGATTAGTTTTCTCTTATGTTCCTGCCTAACCGCTAAGCTTCGATGTGCAGTATAATAAGAGAAATATTGCTAGAAGTAATCTATTACATTGTCGATTTGAATTGTAAAAATTGGCAACGTAAATACTTACCTACTGCTATGATGGGTACTTCCTTAATTTTAACCTCTGAAATGGTTAACATTTGAAAACGTGTGTTAGCCAACAACTGAAATAAAGATGTAAGTGTGATATGTACCTCGATAGAAAAGTAGAATTTGTACCTTCACTGGAAAATAATGCCGGGAAAAGGTACTTAATAATTACTATTTAATATTTTCAGTTATCATACTTATATTTCACTGCTTTTAAAATGTATGTAAATCCTATGGTTTCTACAAAATAATGCTCTACGTCTTCTACAAAATAATCTTTCTCGAACAATGAAATATGTGTTGACGAGTTTATTTTAGTACAAAGGTAAACTTTCATATTTAATTCAATCTTTCCAGCTTTTGTTTACCTAGTAGTAGTGAAGAAAATATGGGTTCACACGAAAGTAAATACATTTTAAGCTCCTTTGGCATACATCACCGTTGCTTGGTTAAACACTCTTACTCGCAAATCAAATCTTATTTCACTCTCTTGTAACGTAAGCTATTATTTTGTGGTTATTGAAAAATTACTGATATTACGAACAACCACGCCTGCGTAAAATTAGCCCCATTTAAGGAATCCTTTTAAGGACTCTTAAAACGCAATGCCACTATGCTGAAAAACAAACAAAAAAGTATGTAAATAAACAATTTTGCACGATTAAGACAAATAAAGGGGTCTCTCTATTATAAGATCGTAGAAAAAAATGTTTATATTTGGAAACCAAAATGGTTGTTTAATGGATTGACGTCAATTGTACACACACTAGTTAAATACATTCTGTTGAAATAAAAAAAAAATATTTATTAGGTGTTTCATTTCCGAATATAGATTTTTTCTAATATCTTCGTTTTCTTGAGTACTTCTGAAAATGTTCCCAATCTTCTAAATCCAATTCGATTTAACACATTTTGATTATTATATATTTTAAGCATAATTAAGTTATTTTTATAGTAAAATGTTAATACTGATAACTGATACTGTTAGTCATTTCATAAGTAATTTCACCAATTGTTTGACAGTTATCGATGAGTTCGTCAGCCGCGTAGAGACAAGTGGACTTAACCGAGAAGTTTCAACCGACCAATGGAATTCGGTTAGAGTATTTCACAAATAAAAGTAATAAACGATTTTTAATGGAAAGTTTAGGAATAGAAAGTTAAAATAGCGAAAAATATTTCTTGGCGTGTTATATAGATTACAGTACTTTTGTTGATTATTATTTGTTTACCGAAACATTTCAACATCTGCGGTAAGATAATAATATCCACATGTAATCTTATCGACTTTAGATAATTGAGACTAATTGATTGAGACTAATAACTCCCGAGAGGAGTCGTGAAGGCGAGTGCCCGCGAAGTTTCATGCAGTGTCCTCACTGGCCCCACGAAGCAGGCGGCGGGCGTAGCGGGCGAGCAGACGCCGCACCCGGAGATTTGCTCATCAGTCTTGCGGCGGCAAGAAGCATGGCGGAGATGGTGTAGGGCGTAACCCCGCGCCCAGCCCCTGCCTTCGCCCCCGCGCCCCCGGCGCTCTTGCCACCGCCGCTGCTTGAGCGCGTCTCTGACATTGCTACCGCCACCTTGATCACTTCCGCCACCGTCTCCACGCAGGCGCTGCTTCTCCTTCAGCCTTCCCACGCGCCATGGCCACCCCTGCTCTCCCGCCGCCACTTGCTTGTTAGACTGTTCCCATATTCTGTCTCCACCTCCTGCTTTATACCCCATTCTCCTCCGTCATACCTCTCTCCTCTCTAATTTATCTCTCTCTCTTCCCTTCCCTTCCCTTCCCTTACTTTCTCAGTCTTCTCTTCACTCTCTCTTCCATTCTCTCTCCCTCTCCTTTCCTTTCTCCCACCCTCCCCCTTCCCTACTTTCTCCCTTCTCTCTCTCTCCCTCCTGCTTTCTTCTCCCTTCCCTTCCTCTCTCCTTTCCGGGTACTTCTCCTCCGCCGCTCTCTTCTTCTGCGCCTCTTTCCCGACCACCTGCTCTTTCTCATCTTTCTCCTTCTACTCCCCCCGCCACGCGCCTCCCGCCGGCTTCTTGCGGCCGCCGCGCCGCGCCGCACGGCCCGCCGCGGCTTATTCTAATGAAAGGCCCGCCGGGGGACGTGGGGCGGGGCGGGGCGGGGCGGGGCGGGGCGGGGCGGGGCGGGGCGGGGGCGGGGGCGGCACTGAGGCGCGTCGCTGCCGCGAGGCGTTTGTCCGCGCCGACTCCCGCCCAGACACTTGACGAGCGCCGAGCGCCCGACCGCACCAATTGCCCGTGCCGCTCCTGCCGCGCCAGTGTGCATGCTCAGAAGCACGGAAATCCGCCTTGACAATAGCCACAATAACCACAGTTCGCCTTTAATAATGTTTTTAACATTCTTGGCACATTTCGTATGGTTTCAAGGGAAGAAAAATTATGACCGAGTCCCTTGGTCCCAGGGATCTTTCATACCTCTTACTAATATATGTAAGCACATTTCTGGTCAACTTGTATTTGCATCTTTTGCACTAATTTGCAAATTTTATTTGGCATACTAAGTGAAACCTTTAAGAAAGCTTTTTTTTAAATTCTTGATTGCTAGCTGTCGATTTAGCTGAGATTGTTAAGACATAGTACACTTCGGGTCAGGGCGTAGACTTGCGTTGGTTCGAATCTTCGTCTAAAACCGTGTGTAGCTGCTGTATGCCTGTGTCAGCCTTCACAGTTGCCACAATAACCATAGTTCACCTTCATAAATTTGTTGTTGTGTTTTGTTTTAACATTCTTTCCAGATTTCGCATGGTTTTAAGTCAAGAAAATTATATCCAAGATATAGATATTTTGTACTTTCCAAGTAGTTGCTTGAATTTTTAAAAATATATTAACGTAATTTGTAGTTCAAATAGTGCTTGAAAGAAGCTTGACTCTCACTTTTTAATTTATACTGCGCCATCTCCTGACGAAGAAAATATTTTATAATCATTAATTGTTTTCAATAAATTTCGAAACACGATCGGAGTTTTTATGAGCAAGTCAGAAATCTGTTTTGTGTATATTCATATTTTTATAAGATAAATTGACTTGTACTTACCTTTTCTATTGCGTTTCATTGACATTGATTATAGTTTTTGCTTAAACATATCTTCATGCCCAGTTTCTTAACTCCTTTCATTTCCGTTCCTTCCCTATCTGTATGTTGCCAGGGTAGAGGAAGGTGAACTTCCGTGAAACATCAGCACCTATCGTGCAATTTCCTTCGTCCTACCCTGCGCCACCTGAATTGCACCACTCGAGATAACCAACGAGCTAACGCAAACTCAAAAGCCCAAAGCGGCGTACTTCACCGCTTTAGCCACTTGACTTCTGATGAGTGAGTAAATCGCCGCCAGCGCTGCTACGTCATTCAGGAAAGGTAGAGAACCAAGTTCGCCCCCTGAGGAGAACGTCAAAGTCAGCACAGTGCAAATGTCTAAGTCGCTATTCATAACAATTCCGAAACTAATAATAATAATAATAATAATAATAATAATAATAGTAATAATAATAATAATATTAGTAATAATAATAATAATATTAGTAATAATAATAATATTAGTAATAATAATAATCATAATAATGTCGATTTATTACTGAAAATGAGCGTAAACTATGGGATTTCGGCTAACAGAAGAATAAATAAAAATTAAAAGAAACAATACATAAAAATATTTAAAAAACGTTTAATACAAATGAACATGAGAAATGAGAAATCTCTTAAGGATCGGTAGTATTCGTTTATTTAAAATATCGTTACTTACATTTATCGTATATTATTAATTTACAAATGAAAAGTAAGAAAAAATGTAACTAAATATCAACAAAGTAAGTATAAATGTAATGATTGTAAGAACTCATGAATTATTTCTTCCAACTCTACAGCATAAATACGTCATTTATTAAACGTGTGATCTAGTTTTTAATTTCAAATATTTTCTACTAAAAGTCTATCTATTTTAAAATTTAAAATAGTTTTTACCGTGTTAAATGCAATACTCAGTATGTTATAAACCTATTCTAAAAAATAATTTTACAGAGATAAAGGTGCACAGTTTTAGAAATTCGAATCACAGTTGCAGTTTACGTACATATGACACTTTAATCCGATATTTTCTTTCACAGAGGTGGTTAGGAATGTGCAAGTTCAATATAAAAAAGTTCAGAGTATTTCGCCATTTACGTTTACCCGACATTTTACTGTCTGTTCCTCCACTGCTTAGTTCTAGAAGCACCACTTCCTTCAGAGTGCCGCAGCTGACTCGGGGGCCACATCCCGACCCCAGGCGACTGTTCACAAACACGCCCACAGCCGCAGGGCACCCCCCCACCACACCCCCGCCCACGTCCTCGCCCCGGCTCCGACCGCATGCGGCCCTAGATTCTCCAGAATCCCAGACGCCCGCCTTCCGCCGTCGCCAAACGCCACGCCTCGCCTCGCCCGCCACCCTCCCCCTCGAAATCCCTCGACACCCCTCGACTTTATCCTCTGACAAACTGGCATCAGAAGCCGCGAGCGACCGCTTTGAATGTGGCTCAGAGGCCCGCCCAACCGCCATCCCTCCCACCCCACCCCACCGCCCGCCCGCTCAAGCGACTGAGCGAGCAAACGAACGACCGACCGACGAATCTTGTAACGAAGCGACGAGGGACCAACCGAGTATCGACTGTCTTATGGACCGATTGTCCGACGGATCGGGTACCAAGGATCAGAACCGACTGACTAACGGACCGATGTACTGAGTGACCAATAAACCGAGTACTGACTGACCGACTGAGTTACCGACTGAGCGAGCGAGCGACTGAGTGATCGAACGAGTAAGTGACCGACCGACTGACTCACCGTCTGACTGAGCGACGGACCGGCTGAATGACGGACCGACTGAGTGACGGAGAGACTGAGTGCCTGACCGAATGAATGGCAACCCGACTGAGTAGCGGTGCGACTGAGCGATCTACCTGCTTAGTAACTGACTAAATCACCGACCGACTGATCGACCTGCTTGCCTACGACTGTCCCATCCAATTGCATCCCAATTCCAATCGCTTCTCTCCTAGCATCTCCTTCCATGCGGTTGTCGACGTAGCACATTCTCGAACCACCTCTACTCCTGAAAAGGTATTCGTAACTCCTGAATTGCTTATTCAAACCACATGGACTTCTGTACTCTTCGTTTTACTCCGTCACGCATATCCCACTTCGGCTGCATTTGCCCCATAGCAAACTTGCGTAGTCAGCCACGGTTGATTTGCCTTATTTACGTCCCGTGGTATTTACCTTACATCTTACTTTCCCGAACAACCATTACTATATACGCTCCATGCATTTTCTACCACCCTCTTCACACTATAAATCAACTACTTCAAAACTACACTCATCAATCATCACACTCTTCAATCATTACTGCCTTCATACATCACTCATTCAAGTAATTCCATCGCCTTTCCCGATTGTCCTCCCCTATCAGTCCTACCTGTTATTACTTACATTTCGATCCCCTCATTTGCTTCTTGTTTGTGGGATATAATTTGCCTGTAAGTTCAACAGAAGCCATATTTTTCTTTTTTTTTTTACTCTACGATTCAAATCATCCTCTCAAACACACACATCCCGTCCTCTTGTACGATCTTCCCTTGCCTAATTATCTTTTTCCCTTACTCGCGTATTCGCTCTCCGCTTGCGATCTGCATATTTCAAGGCTGTTATTTTGGGGGCGTGCAGTTTATTTACAGTCTGGGGATCAGCTCATCCAGCCGCGTGTCGGCGCCCCTTTCCACCCAATCAGAGGGCGCTGTATGCATAGCAGGTATCGCTCTGGCAATTTGGCGGCTGCGCCGGTTTCATTTTCGCATTTCACTCGGCCGTGCCGCGCCGCTCTGCGCGCGTCCGGCGGCGGGAGGCGGAAGCGGGAGGCGGAAGCGGGAGGCGGAAGCGGGAGGCGGGAGGCGGGAGGCGGGAGGCGGGAGGCGGGAGGCGGGAGGCGGGAGGCGCCAGGTGGGACGGAGACAGAGGGCGGAGGTGTGGGCGACCAGAGTAAAGCGGCGAGCGGGCGGTTGTAGGCTGGCGGGGGGGGGGAGCACGCAGTAGGTGGAGCGAGAGATCGTGACGTGGCATGGCGTGCAGTGTTACGGGATGTTGCATGGGGGGAGCTGGCATGATGTAGTTCGGCGTGGCGTGGTGTTACGGGGCGTAGTGTGGCATCACGGGGCAACGCGCGTCGTGGCGTGGCGTGGTGTAGAGTAGCGAGGCGTTGCGTGGCGTGGTGTGGTGTGACGTGTCAGGTCACTGCATGGCGTGGCGTGGCGGGTCGTGGCGGGGCGGGGCGTGGCGGGGCGGGGCGGGGCGGGGCGGGGCGGGGCGTGGCGCGTGGCATGGCGTGGCGTGGCGTGCCGTGGAGTGGAGTGGAGTGGAGTGGCGGAGCGGGGCGGTGCGTAGCGTGACGGAGTAGTGGGGAGAGGAGGGACGGGGCGGGGAGTAACGTGGCGGGGCGCAACGCGGCGTGGCGCTGCGTGGCGCTGCGTGGTGCGGCGTGGCGCGGGGTGGCGCGGGGTGGCGCGGGGTGGCGCGGGGTGGCGCGGGGTGGCGCGGGGTGGCGCGGGGTGGCGCGGGGTGGCGCGGGGTGGAGTGGCGTGCTGCGACGAGGCTTGGTGACGTGAAGAGGCGAAGCGGAATTGGGCGTGGCGGGGCATGAGTGGCGCAGAGAAGAAGGTCAATTCTTGCAGCCGGCTGTTCTTAACGTTGGTTTTCGGTTTTCCTGATCAACACGAGCAGTACCCTACCAAACGGACCGGGCCTTCTCCTTCCACCTCCTTATCCTATCCTCATTCCTTACACACACCCACACAATCACTATACTAGCACACTTATCTGGAGTTATGCTGGAAGCTTAAAGCTTGTCCAGGCTGGGGCGTTGCCCCGCTGGTGGGAGACATCTCTTCGAAGGAAATCCCCCAATCTGACGTAGGTCGGTCCCGGATCTCGCCAGCCAGCAGGCTATGAAAACCTCTCGCTATGAAAACGTGCACTACAGTTACGAGCCAGTTACAGTATATTGTGTAATACGTGTTACTTAAAATAATTTTAAATGTATACTGGTTAATGTTTTGTTGAATTATGATGTTTTGAAATCTGTGGAATGATAAAAGGTATTATTATTAAATGTTTTAGCGTAGGTATGGAACATAAAAAATCGCAATTTTTAAATATTCAAAGACAAACGTGCTGAGAATTGTTGCTTAGATATTTTACCGAATTCAAATGCACGATTATGAGAGTTGGATGCTAATAGAGAATCATTGGATAAATTGTGTTTTTGTGCATTTTTAACATGTATTGATTCTCCATTAGTAGTGAAATTGTCGTCATATATGATTTGATACAATTGATCTATCGATACACGTTATTTTTACAAAATATTACCTTGAATAAAGTACTCCTGAATATAGTGCGAGCCGCCGAAACGTGTGTCGCATCCACTGTGAAATGCAGATGGGGAGGGAGGCGGCAGGGGCTGGAGTGTGGGGAGCTGAGCGAGGCAGTCGGGTGGGCGAACGGTGCAATTTACGGATGACGCGCTACACGTGTGGTTTATGTGTTGACGATTTCGTTAATTGCCAATTAATATGTTAACGTAGAGCGGCGCTGCGCGGCGCGGCTGCCGGGATCCGCGAGAAAGATGGCGGCCGCGAAGCACCCGCAGTGCCGCCAGACAGATGTTGCGAGAGAAGGCAAATTGCGTGCGAGGGGAAACAGAAGAGAGTCCAAAATTGGCGGATCGAGTTGGTCGGAAAACGGCGAGAAAGCGGAATCGCTGAACAGGGCGGGAGTCCTTGATAAAACAACGCGAGATATTGTGAGATGAGAAAGCACTAGTTAAAATGTAACGTAGGAAGGTAAGAGAAAATGGTGCAAGCTATGGAAATGTGGAAGAAACTTAAAAAACTAGGCAAATTCGTCTGAAGACGGTAGGAGGAACAACTGAAGGAATGAAAATGTGAGATGGGAAAACTCGGAAAGAAAAAATATGTGAAGAAATGTGAGAACCGAAATGAGGATTCTCAAACTACTGAAACAATAAACGTAGAGTAGAAAATTGAGACGAAATATAATACTTGTGATGGGACGAAGCAAAGCATCAGATCTGCTTAATCCTGCTTCTTTAAATTTTCATTTAAATGTTTGTATTTTATGGCAACTAACAGTTCAAATAAAGCAGTATAAGCCTCAGTAAATTAAAAACTGTGTAAAAAGCAAATTAATATAGACAATCGTTGCATGTATAGGAACAGTGAATTCGTATTTTCTGTACCTGAAAAAATGTTCTTTGTGTAGGTTAATGTATTTTATCTTAACCATATTTATAAAATACAGGAAGATCAGGGAAAAGAGAGACCAAACATGCGAGTAGGAGATGAACAATAAGAGGCACACGAAAACGAGTTATGCGGAGATGAGTTCAAAGACCGGCACGACGAAGTATTCTTCCACTCCGTTCAGAACGCAACCCGTGTTTTGTGTGTGTGTGTGTGTGTGTGTGTGTGTGTGTGGAGGGGGGAAGTGATGTGACCTTGACCTGGTGTTGATGACTGATGACTCCTTGACATATGCACGCGTGCGAAGAGTCATGTGCCCCTGCGTTGGCAGAGCAACACTGGTTAATGGGACATTCGACAGATTCAAGCCTGAGAGCCTTCTTAGCTCACTGATCTTCAAGTTTGGTCCTAAAGTTTGGTTCCATCCTGTAGTGTGAATATACATGGACGTGTAGAATACACTCTTTCGAACACTTTTTTCCAGTTTCATGAATATTCTTTACACTATAGTATTAATTAATTAAACAAATTACAGAGTATTTATGAATTTCGAAACTGAGGACAATGAAAACTCTAAAAGTGGGGCAATAGATCAAACTCAGCCGTTACAAGTATTGGAGGAAGTACATGCGGTTACCATTAGTTAAAGTTCGGACACTTAAATTAATTCTGCACAATAATTAATACTATTTGAAACATTATATTAAATAATCATGCAATTTTGAACGTCAAAATTAAGTGAATTTATCATCCAATGAGAAAATAGTTTTAGAATAAATTTCTGACATTTTATGTCAATAGATTGGCCTTTAGAAGGTAATGTGGGTAAGATAATGTAAACTCTCTTTGTGTGCAGCAGAGTAGACCTCAACAGAAGCTGTGTAGACTGAAAGGAATTTGCATCAAGCCCCATCGAAGAGGGATTTTCGACATCATTTAAATCTGAAAAGAATCCGACTGTTGTTATTGGAAAATTTCGTGCTAATGTCGGAGCAACGGAGATCTTTAACAACGACACATGGACTGCGCGCTATCCTCCCTTCACATCCTTTTCCCACTCACACCGTTACAACAGTAGGTGCAATTCTATCCGCATACTGCCTGTTTCCTGTCTCTTAGGGAGTCTCCTACTGGCGTCAGAGTGAAGGAATGCACTGGCAAGAAATAAATTATATATTCTCTTGCAGATGATTTTCTTCGTCTAAGCTATCGTCATCGGCCAAATAGTTCCTTCGCCCAGAAATGTGCGTCCACTTGGTGGCATTCTGTTGTTATTTATGTCTCTTCTCATAGCATTTTCGCAGTTGTGCCCTTATCTTAATTTCAAATTATTTCAATAACATGCATATATCCATATTTTAGCATACATAAAAGTGCATTGTCCGTTGGTTTTTGTAACCTATGTAGCAGAAGTTTAATGCTTTTATCACGTCACAAGCAGAAATGCAGATCACATTTTCCCCTCATGAAGGAGTGACCAACGTGGAAATGCCTGAAAATTATTTAGCAAAACCAGAGATGAACTCATTATAAAAATCCTAGAATTGTTTTTATTCTGTCCTAAACTTCAGCGAAAATTGTTCTCAACAATTTAATCTGAAAATTATTTCCTTAATATTATTTATTATAAACCTGCCATAAATATTGTAACATAAATAAAATAAATTAATAGTTGTCGCTCTTAAAGAAATAGTATGCAAATGTATTGGATGAAAATTACGTTGAGCGTTTCAAATAAATATTGATTATTTATTTCTCTCTTCATCGCATCTGAATGATATTTATAGGTGTGTTGCAACTGAGCCCCTTTTGCTATAATTACATTTCATTCATCTTCATTGCCAAATACACAGCCATAGTATCTACCATTGCCTTACACATGTCCTATATTCTTTTCGAAAGATAAAAGACATGACACTTCGAAATATGTGACTCCAGAAGCCGACCGTAACATTGCGAAACACTTGTGACAAAAGCTAAACAGCTGAGCGTGCGTCTCCGAGTAACTGGATGACTCTTTGCCCCCCCTCCCCCTGCTGGCGACCGTAGGCGGCTCTTCTTCAATTACGCGAACTCGACGCTATGACGCTAACGCAAGGTGTTAGTCCCCGCGGCCACCGCCAGATGGGCCGCTAGTTATTAAGTGCGCCGTCTAGCGGAGTCAACTCGGATTTAGGAGCCTCGCCGGAGGTCGTTAGTCTCTCGATTGGCTGTGGCGGACGCGTTATACGGCAGGCGCTCGGCAGACGGGAAGGGGCCGGCGAACCGGGCTTAAGTAGATGCCGTGTCCCGAAGCGCAAATAAGACATCTTGAGTTCCCTTCCTCCGCAACAAGATTCAATTAACTGTAAATTCAGCCTCAAATTTGTGTAGACAGTTGTATGGTATGTTAACGTTTGAAATATTGACTTATGATAAAAGATAATGAACGTTTGAACCCTATTTACCTGTAATATTAAATTTTATAAAGCCGAATCAAGATAGTTTAAAGTGTCAAAAAAATCCAATATATTTAAAAATAATATTGTTTTTGACAAGTACGATCTCTCTATGGCACGAGTGAGCGTGAGATTCAGACCTTACGTGAATATGTGAAAGAAACATTAGAAATCTAATGGGCCGTGGGATGATCAATAATAAGCTACACCAAGAGAAATGCAGTTAATATCACGAAAAAAACAACTAATAGCAAATACTCGAATAGGTTGCAATTAAATAATAGCAAATACTCGGAAGTGGGTGGGTGAGGTAGAGTTGGTAGATCGACAGCAGTCAAGTAAAGTCGTTGAGAGCGGCTGGGGAAGCGAGTTTCGACCATATGTAATTTCACACACACACACGTCAGGATTAACGTTTAATACTGTTGTTATAGATATGGTTAAGATTAGTTCAAATGGAGAGGAGATGTATGAGATTTTATACCCTAGGGTTTTCGCTAAAGAACCAATATTAAAATAATTTGTGATGGCACACCTTTGAAGAAGGAAATGAAAATGGATTTATTATGTTTTATCCATATAATTAATGGCTCTTTTAGATGTCCTTTTTGAATTTATTCCTTTGTTTAGAATAAATACCAAGGAGCGTTTATTGCTCGAGGGAAAAATTTATTTTTATAGTTTCAAGATTTTTTAAAATATTTGTTTTATCTGTCATGTTTTTAATATTTGTTTAGCTTCCTTAGAGGAAAGCATAATATAAAGAAGTATGAATTATATATTAAAAGATTATCACTGTGTTAATAGATATTGCTGAATGTTTGTTTGAATTAGAATAATTTTAACGTTGTATACCCGCCTTTGTCTGATCCTCCCATGATACCCGTCTATTTGAAATATGTAACAGGACTTGAAATTGGAACCTATAGGATGTCCGTGTAGTTTATAGTCAGTGGTGACATCGGATTTATACGTCTTAATGTAAATACTGAGACATACCCAGATAGATCATGGGAATTATTTAGTAGAATAATTTGGAAATGTGACTCATTTCGAAGTTTTGGTAGCTGGAAGCGAAAGTAAAAGAGTAAAGCGAGTATTTTACAAAGAAGACATTGGGTAGCCATGTTGGACATTGAAATGTTAGATGCGACTATCATGAAGTAAATATTAGTTCTTAGATATGTAAGACGCCGAAAAAATAATAACGATAGAACATTGTAGATTACTAAAACAAAATAAGCATAGTGATTTGGGACGTGGACATTTATAGAATATACATTTTTATTTTGGAAGTGTCACGTAACAAAATACAAGAAAGATGAATAGCCAATTGTGAGAAATTTGAATAAATGTATTGGCGTCGAGTCACGATAATTGACTATCGCGAAACGAGTTTTATCTAACAGAAAAAGTACCTACAGAAATTTGGTAAACAAACTGAAACCAAGGTGATATGTTGCATCAAAACCGTAATTCAGTCAAGTTGCCGTACCAGAAGATATTTAGTCGCTTTCAAGTGCACATGAGTTAAATAGCTGGTCGAGGTGATGAAGTTCACTGACATGTTAGGATGGTACGATAGGGTACGATACCACTAAGTGACTTGTTCAAATGAAACACACAAGTGATATTACAAGTTTAATTTACAAGAGATTTGCCAAGAGATGTGAACTCTTTTGCTGCCGAGCGATCTAATGCTTCTCGGCAGTCGTTCTCTTTAGATTATATAGTTTCAAAGACATGTTTTAAACTGTGGACGTTTCCAGTAATTTCTTACAAATATATTCTAAAATTTCTTATTATATATTACGAAATAAGCTCTCGCACGTTTTCAAAAACAACCCATTGATTAGGAGTATTTGGAGTATTTGGAGTTAGCAATCGTGAATAATATGTAGATAGGGACAACTTGTAGAGAATATAATTTCGGAGTTATCAATCGGTTGGCCAATGCGGATGCGGTGTCGGAGGCGCCGTCCAGAGGTCGTGGAGGGCAGAGTGTCTGGACCTCTTCGACTGGGTGACATAACTCCGCTGGTCATACGAACAGTTCAACTTAGTTGTTGTAAATGAAAGCAGTCTCCAGTAGAAATGTCTATCTGAGGCATTCGCGAGTAACTATTTTACGTGAACGGTATAAATTGTTGAATATTAGATTTTTGACATTAACGTGAACATAACTTCGTCTGGAAAGGACCCCAGATGATGACTGGTGACCCAAGGTGTTCTTCGAGGATGATTCTTGACTTCGGCAGCGCGGGCTACGAGGAGAACATCGATTTCACAAAGAGTAAGTGCCACGAGAAACATCTCGCAGGATAGCTAAATCATTCTTTCCAATAAAATTATTAGAAAATTTGTTTATTAAAGTAAAGGTCTTTAATAAACAAAATTCATATTCAATTTGATAGCTTACCGAAAAGTGTATAAAGTAAAGTACTGTAAATAATACAAGCAAATATCAGCAAAAAATAATGTAATTGTGTTATCGAAAAATGAAGGCTGATTTTTATTAATAGTCAGACTCCGCAGATCAAACATCTTGTATTCTTCTTCTTACAAGAATAAATTTTCAATCTTTAGTCCGTAGTGGATGGGACATGGGCCGACATAAGTAATATTTAATTGTACAGAACGTGTTATTCGGGCATCAATAAATAACGAAGATGAGCAGTTTCAAGCACTTATAAGTTCAGAATTGCAAACCCATTTCGGATTGGTTTGCACAAAGTCGGGCAAATTATGTTAATAAACTCGTGAGGGTGTAAAATTCGTTACGATATTTTGATAATCAATTATATTACGAGTCGCTTATGAGTTTATAGCTGAGCTATCTGCGAGAGGCAATTTCAAAGACGGTAAATTCAGGAGACCGGAAACGGAAATATTGATTACTGAGAGTGTGCGGTAGTCTTGCGTTGCTCTTCTAGATTTGGATGTTGAAATTAATTCTTTATTTTTGATTTGCACTTTAAATTACGGTTATTTCAAAATTATTTCGCTGGGTATAAAAGGAAATATAATTACTCATTTTGTGGAGAAAAACACCTTTGTATCGAAAGTTTTTTAATTAATAACAAGGCATAAGTATGTTTTAATTACAATGCATAATCCAGAGTACAACTTCATTTTATTTCCAAAACTATGGTAATAAACAAAAAAAAATAGTAAAATTACTAACATAATGAGGTTTCATAGGTAAAGGTCTCCAGAACTTCACCATCAAAGGAGAGCTTGCAAATTACGTAATTGCAACGAAGTGGAGGCTAGCAATCCCTCAAGGGTGAACACGGAATTGAAATTTCGCGCCGTTCGCGGGAACACATTTTTTCCTGAAGGCCAGTAATCATAGTTGCGTGAGGCGAGTAATATTTCTCCTCTCGGAGCCCGCGTCTCCCGGTAGGGCCAATGTTTTTGATAAGCTCGCCCGTTCGCAATAATTACTCAGCTTGGGTTGATTTGATATTTTCATACGATGTTTCGCTTGTGTGTGCGTTGAAAGGCTCTAATTAAAAGCATATTTATATGTGTCAAGAGAGTTAACATCGAATGAAAAGTTTGTTATGAAAACTCTTTCTTCTGTTCTAAAATTCCATGAATAGAAAAGTTTGTTTTTAGGAGGCAAGAATTGCGCGTGTAACTTTTTGTAGACTTCTTGCTGAGATAGGTTTACTGCGAAAGGAAAAAATAACAGTTGAAGTTTGAAATACGTTCTATAAGTGCTAATACACTAATTGCTCTCTAATATTCTTCTAATACCAGATATTGAAATGGTTTTATATAATTTTATTTAAAAATAGTGTTATCGCACGAACGCACAAACAAGATACTTTATTGTAGAGTTTGCTAAAGATAGTCTCAATATCATCCAGATCTTGCATTTATTGAAATCACAAACAAATGGACACGAATAGATAAACTATAGACGACACAATAGGAAGTAAATTGTTTCAGAACCATTCGTCCACCCACGTGATTGTGCAAGCACTCATTTTTTGCATTCATTCTCACATTCATATTGAACCTCCAAATGATGAATAAACCTCCTTTGTGTTTTGTATTTGTGTCAGCATCATGTGACGATTTACATTCAAGTGCCATTGTGACGTTGACAAGCATTGTAATAATTTTCATGAAAACGCTCGGAAAGTTCGCTTCATCGCTGTTATTTCTCTCAGCTTGACGTTTTCTATCCCTTCTCTAAATCTGTTTAGTTATTTTTCAATTTATGTTTTTATTATTATTATTATTATTATTATTATTATTATTATTATTATTATTATTCGTACTATAAAAAAACCCTTCACAATGATGAAACTCGATGGTATTATTCTATTCATTATTATTTAAAGATGTAGTTCTTTTTCTGTTCTCAATTTACATTAATGAACTGTAATTTGATGTTTGTAAATGATCATCCGGGCAGGATGTCGCAAAAATTCTTTGAAGCTGGCGGAGTCAAATTTGTCGGCCTGCTCTCATTATTGGTTTCAGGGGTACTTCAATTTCTTCCATACATAAGGCAAAACCACCCCCTGTGCACGGAGCCAACGACGGCAGGATATCCTACCTTCCTGTCCATGTCGTTCCCTCTACTTGAGACTAATGCTGTTAAGAGATAAAGTGCCCAGAATCACATTTAAAGAAATCAGATTAAATAATCACATTACAATGATACAAGCTAATAAATTATAATGAGTAATCGTAATCGTACAAACTGCAATGGGTATTCTTGTTTTCTGAAGAAATAATAATCACATCACTTGATTCCTTTTCATACTACAACAATCGGTTTTTAACAATATGCATCAAAGTTACTCCGCTGCCTTTATAGGATATGTATTACCATGAGAACAAATCTCATTCTGAGGGGCAACTGTTATTACTAACCTCCCATCAGCAATTCCGCATTTGGGAACTGATTTAGTTCAATGCGTTTGATAACGTCACAATTTGCAGTTGATAACGCCACATTTACAATTCTTGTTTCGTATATTATAACAATACTATTTTTTAACCCTTATACTAATTGCTTTCTCCTCGAAGGGCAAACCATTGAAATTATCTGAACTATTCTACCTGCAATTACACTAATGTGTATTGCAATTATTCTCCAAAGTTGCTCCACCCTATACAAAAACAAATGTTCGAATATTTCAACTCATAATTTTTCCTGAGAGGTAAATAAGCAATTACGCACTGGAGATGATTTTTTCTCCTCCAGTAGAACATTTTTATCGATAATTTTTTGATTATTTATGCGAACGTCTCCCGCGCTCTGCCAGCGGCCCTCGCAAGGCGCACCTTTCGCGCGCGCGCTCGCATCCCTGCGGTGCGCCGCGAACGAGGACGCTTCTGAAGGGGCCACCCAATTAACGGGCAGCTGTCCACGGCGCCGAGGAGCGGCCCTTCCCCGCCCCCGCCCTCTCTGCCAACTCCCCAACAACTCGAGGGCAGGGCGACCGCAAGCACTGACCTGGCCGACCCCCGCAGCGCCCCCGCCGCCCTACCCAGCCCCTGGCGTCGCCCGCTCAAGCCGTCGTGCTCTCCCCGACGTCCATGCAACCCGTCCGTATTCGTCATCTACACCACCCTCACAGCCCAAGACTAATAGTCGGATTGACGTCTTGTTTGCACCATTGAATTTCTCGTCGAGAGTTTTACTTGTATACGTGATTTCAGATAGATTCTACAAAATTAGGTTCTTTCCCATTTTTTGCCCCAATTTCGCGTTTTGGGCTTCATTTGTTTTCAAGCGTTTAATTTCGAAACTAATAGTCGGATTGACGTCTGGTTTGCACCATTGAATTTCATGTCGAGAGTTGTACTTGTATACGTGATTTCAGATAGATTCTACAAAATTAGGTTCTTTCCCATTTTTTGCCCCAATTTCGCGTTTTGGGCTTCATTTGTTTTCAAGCGTTTAATTTCGAAACTAATAGTCGGATTGACGTCTGGTTTGCACCATTGAATTTCATGTCGAGAGTTGTACTTGTATACGTGATTTCAGATAGATTCTACGAAATTAGTTTTTTTCCCATTTTTTGCCCCAATTTCGTGTTTTGGGCTTCGTTTGTTTTCAAGCGTTTAATTTCGCCACACCGCCCACTCGCCCTCAATTCACAGCCAGGCCCGCATTGGCCACAATGTGCCCTTGATACTCGCGTCATCTACGCTTACGCCGCCCTCACAGCTCGCGCTGCCCACACCGCCTTTTGAAGTTCTTGCTACTGTGTTTTATCGCCCCTATTCTCCTTTCCCTATCCTATATCCACACTAACACCCGCCATCGGCCCCGCCCCCATGCCCGCCCACGTCGTCACGTCCCTCGCTCACGTCCCACACCAATGCCCCGCTCCCACGACTCGCGCCCATGTTCCGCGGCCACGTCTCACGTGCCCACGTACCCTGCTAAATCTTATTTTTCCTTATAGCTCACGTCCACCCGGCACCTTCTCTATTTTTTTCTATGCCACCCTCGTCCTTTCCGTTTTTTTTCTCACAATCTACACACGTCCTTCTTGTACTCTCTGCTACTTAGAACCCAAAATATTCTCTCTTTCTCTCTCTCTCTCTGTCTCTCTCTCTCTCTCTCTCTCTCTCTCTCTCTCTCTATGTCTATCTCTATCTCGTCAAACCCGCCTTCTTGCTATCGTCACTCACCGCTGCGGTATTGCCACCACCCTTTGCCTTATTCCACCATTCACCTCGCGTTCTTTTCATTGCATTAGTCCTTCGGATCTCTTGGAATTCTATTCTCTCCATTCCCGCTTCAATTGAAGTGAGCTCTCTTGTAATCAACTAGTCCGCTTCCTATTTCTAAGAGAATCCACACTCTGATTAATCTCACAAATAGTTTCTTCTGTTCTGTGATCAACGGCAAGGGGTGTATTTCTCCGTTCGTCAGTAAATTCCTTTCTCGTAATATCAAATGCGGAAATAAATATTGAAACTTTGATTTAGCTGATGAACCCATGCAAAACATTCCGCACATTAAAAATAATTATTTTGAATGTAAAAATTTCTTTATACTGGATCACAACTTTGTACTTCCAGCGCCTGAACTCTATATTGAAACATTATATGAGCGTCATGACGTCATACCTCGATTTCCACTTGCCCTACGCAATTTTCCAAATATTATCAACTTACGGAGGAGAATATTTGAGAGGATAAATGAAACAAAGTCCTGAAAAGCTAGAGTATCTAGAAACGCAGAGACATCAAAAATATAATGACCCTGCATATTTATAAAACCACATTAAAACTATCACTAAAATATGTCTGTCCAGTTGGGGCGGTGCTGCACAAACCTAAAATTAACTCAATTATTTCAAAATAAAATCCCCCGAACAGCGGTTAATGATCAGTGGTATATATCCAATATACAGCTTCACAGAGAATTAAACATAGATTCCATTACTGAGCACATTTCATCATTAACAAAAAAAATTTTCATCAACCTAAACTTGGTTTCCGCTGCCAGACTCTACAACCTAGGAAAATCCAGTAATGGTCCTACTAGAATGAAATCACGCCTTCCCAAAGATCAATTGAGACCTCCGTAACCATCAGAAACACGAAATACTAACCCCACTCCCCTCCCCCTTTCCCACTCCCCTCCCCCTTTCCCACTCCCACACACCTCTGCCCTGAGTATGCAATTCATATAAATGACGTTCCCAGAGAGGATTCGCTTTTACATATAAAATTAGGTTAAGTTCGTTTAATTGCAAATACCCCGGTGCTTTTGAGTTAATTTTGTATATCTTGTTTTAGCGTTGTGCCATATTTCAAACCTGTAAAGTGGTTTATCCACTACTCGGGTTCAATAATTTAAAAAAAAATTGTTGGTGTCTCCACAACACGCCCACTCCGTATTTAAATGTACATTAGCAATTTATATGAAAAAGAAATATTTTTGGATATTGACCAAATATCGTCAAAAAGTCCAAATATCAAAATCTGTAAATTACATCATCCCTAGGTCATTGCCCAAATCTTGGAAGTTCAGAAGTATGAATTTACGAAAACTCGTCACTTGAGCAACGAACTCAAACTCCGTCCGCGGACTATCGCATTGCTTGTGTTACTTCCACTTCCCCGTCCGTCTCTCATTCCGCCCCTTGGTGGGAGTGGAAGTTTTGCAAACACGCGGTGCAGGCACCCCCTCGGAACCGAGTCTCACCCTCACCCCCACCCCAACGTCTAAGCTCTTCAAGTGGCTGCCAACTCGACAGCCCCGGCCTCGTAGGAACGCCTGTTCTGCTTTCTCGAGTCCAGTCACCGGCGTGGAAGCCACTCATCATTTTGGTCACGACGCATCCCTTCTTCTGCCAAGAGCGAAGACTCATTTCGACTCTTATTAATATGGCTAAATTGCTGAATGAAATAAATAACTACTCGTATAAAAGCTTCGGAGTTATGAAAAAGACCTATCAACATAATAATCAGAATTTATTTTCACCCTGGTGTTAATAGAGGATAAACCTTAATAGTTTTTTTTCTGTTTTCCTATTTACCAGTTTGAGTTTGAACGAAATTTTAAAAATTTCATATTTTATTCAGCTTTTTCTGCCACACTTCTGTATATTGTTTTCCTAGTAGTGCTTAATAAAATTCATCAGGTAAATTGTTCACTCTAATTCTTAAAATTATGTTCTCAATTCTTTACTTAAATAAAATCACAAACTTGCGTCTAGGTACACTGTCATATCTTCAGAAACTAATCATGTGGTTACAGAATGTACGATTGTAAATAACTGAAACATTATTCCTAATTTAATGCATAAATGTCATCAAATGATTCTTTATTCATGCCTCGTATTTTCTCTTTATAGTCCCTTATACACTCTTGACCTATCTGTGCTGGCGTTATCTCAATTTTTCCGGATGTGGTATGTGTGCGCTCTAGCGCAACCGCGTGCGAAAATGTGTATTCGCTCCAGATAACTGCCATCCTTTCTCTTTTCTCCTTAATCACTGCAGTCATCTCACTCCTCACGTCCATTTTCTTCCTGAACCCCTCTCCCTCTCTCTCTCTTTCTCTCTCCCCCTCCCTCTCTTTCCTTCTCCCCCTCTCTCTCTTTCCTTTTCCCACACCCCGACATTCACCCTCATTGTCTCCACTAGCGCGCCGCGATCTTCTCGTCCCAAGGGCATTTACTGGAACCCATACGGGAACTCCCGTCACATCGCCCCTTACCCCCGTTCACTCCGCTAGACCGTCCTGCTGACACCGCTAGAATTTCTGTAACGGGCGGGGCGGGGCGGGGCGGGGTGAGGTGGCGGCGGCGACATCCGCGTAACTTCCAGGGATTATTGCCCCGCTCCCGCACCCCGCGCGCCTTCGGGCTCCGCCGCAGAGCGCGCGCTTAACGTGCCGACACAACCACCGCAGCCCCGGCTTCGATTACCGCGCCGGCAAGGGTCTGCTCTTAGTTTCCGTGATCGCCCAAGTTCCCGTGTCGCTTAATGAGCAAATGGCTGCGCGCCGCCTAACTTATGGCCAACAGTTTCGGTAGAAATCGATGGCGTAGGAGCTGGCGAAGTAGATTTCTCATCGGGGCGGCGGTTTGCTTCGTCATCAGAAATAGCTTCCGCTTTATTTCGCACTACCATGAATATGGTATTAACAAATGTAAAATAATCATTTGTATAATATATAAAGCGCTTTTTACCATTTTATTCGGGTTGGATATATTTTAACTCGTCTAAAAGTGAAATGGTATTATTACATTAATAATGTGAATTTTAAATCTTGGAATTCTGTCGTAAAAGAAAACTTAAACAGTGAGCAGCATCCATTACGTATACATTTTATTTTTATGGACTGAATTAAAGAAAAAAATATATTTATTTGTAATGTGATAAACTCTTATTTTCATTTAGCTATTAATAAAAAATGTGTAGATAAATCATGCGTTTCGCTTCAGTTATAACTTTCTATGCTCTGATATGAACAGTGTATAGTGAAAACTATATTTAAGAGATTATTTGAAAATGTATCACACACTAAATAATACGACTTCTTCACGTAATTTTGACGAATACATCTTCAATGTAATTAGGATAATTGTTATTCGACATATTTGGTTCTCCTAAGTCAAATTTTACAAAATTGAGATTATTTTGTTGTTAGGTATTTGGGCACAAGTGTAATAATCCATATCCCTTTATGTACATACCAACATCATTTCTTCACATTTTCAGAATGAATATGCAAATTTACATTAAAACTATTTTTCAGTAAAATGTTTACAGTATGGATAAAATATTTTTTCACTTTTCGTAATATATTATGAAACTTCTGTTGTAAGAACTATTAATAATTATAATAATACAATAATTTTCTTTTAAATTCATCCTACGAAAAAAAGTAGAATGTTGTTGATAGTTGAAAGATGTTGATAGTAATAAATAGATCATGGATAAACACTTATGTTCTTATAATACTTATTACGAAACAGATTGTGGTTGTTAATAAATAGTAAAACGTCTATTGGAACAGTATTGATCCAACTTATGGAAATTATCTTCAGTTTCGTTAATTTTTACTTTAATTACAATTGATGATGCTTATATATGATACGAATCGTAGAAGTGACATTTTATTTTGCTAGTAAGAATGATTGCGGCACGAGGCCGATAGGCTGAGGAGCGCAGTTCTAAGAGCAAAATAAAATCCCTCTTTCCATAGACTCGTACACTATTTTTTTACTGGATAGTGACTTTTTTTTATTATTTTCAATTCTGCTAATTTACAATCTGTTCACTTGGAACAATTAGTAAATGGTATACATGATATAAGTTGTTATGAAGAGAATCTAAAGGGTAAGTCTAGAATATGTTCACGCTTTAGCCTATACACATGTTCACTATTGTCCAACATGTTCACTGAGTGTTGATTCGGGTGGCTTTCCAGTCTCTTCTGATGCCTCTTGCTTCTCTCCGAGATAGTCTCTGACATTGTTGAGATGTTCAAATCTTTGTATAAATTATTGTTGGTGACGAACCATGGGGCGTTGCATATATATCTCAATGTTTTTGTTTCGAATCTTCTCAGGATCTCCAGGTTTGACTTGCTGGCAGTTCCCCAGAGTTCGATTCCATAAGTCCATATTCGCTTGATTATTGTCTTGTACACTAAAATTTTGTTGTATAAAGAGAGCTTAGACCTTCGGTTAAGTAGCCATGATAATTTGCTTAATTTCAGTTGTGATTCTTTCCTCTTTTTCAAGATGTGAGGTTTCCAGGTTAGGTGACTGTCTAGATGTAAGCCAAGATACCTCACAACAGTTGTTACTGAGAGTTCTGATGAGTTTAATTTCATTTTGGGACACTCTTCTTTTCGAAGTGAGAAGGTAATCTGTTGTGATTTTGCTGTGTTTATATTTACTCTCCATTGATTCGTCCATTCTTCTATCTTGTCCAGATGCTCTTGCAGGTGTTGCGATGCTCGAGTTGAGTCCTCATCAACAGCTAAAATAGCTGTGTCATCAGCAAATGTAGCCATCATTGTGTGTTCTGTTGTTGGTAAGTCAGAAGTATAGATTACATACAGAATTGGTCCTAGGATACTTCCTTGAGGGACACCTGCTGTCTGTGGTTTAAATCCAGAGAAAACGTCTTGGTATTTAATTTGAAAAAATCGGCTGGATAGATACGTTTTAAAAAATGAATAGAATGAGTGCGGGAGTAATTGTTTGATTTTGAATAGCAGGCCTGCATGCCAGACCCTATCAAATGCTTGCTGTACGTCCAAGAAAGCAGCTGAGCAATATTTCTTTTCTTCTAGGCTTTGAGATATCTTGTTTACTATTCGGTGTGTCTGATCTATAGTTGAGTGACCTTCACGAAACCCATATTGAAAGTCTGGTATTATATTATTGGTTATTGGTTTTAGTCGTTGTAAAAGTAGTTTTTCAAATACCTTGGATAAAACTGGGAGAAGACTTATTGGTCTGTATGATGCAACGTCTGTAGCAGGTTTACCAGGTTTCGCTATGGCTATCACTTGTGCATACTTCCAGAGAGTCGGATAGTGGCTCTCGCTTATAATGGCATTAAAGATGGATGTGACAAATGATAGCGCTTCCTTGGGTAATTCTTGTAATATTATACCAGTTATGAGATCATGTCCTGGGCTTTTAGTAGGATTTATGTGCTTTTTAATGGTTTCTTCTATTTCGCATAAATTGAACGCCTTGATGGGTGCCGACTGTTGGAGAGGAGCCTGTAAACTTTCTATTACCTCATTTTCCGTAATACTTCGTTTTGCTATTGGTTGGAATACTGTGGAAAAGTGTATTGCAAGACATTCGGCCTTTTCTTCAGGACTTCGTGCCCAAGTGCCATCTTGTCTTCTAATAGGCGAGATGTGTTGTTGTGGCTGATTGGTTTTTTTTGTTGCTTTCCATAGTGAGTAATTGGTTATAGCTGTTGGTGTCAAGGAGTTTACATAATTGGAAAATTTGATGTTTTGGTACTCCTTTAGTTCTCTTTTTAGTTGTTGAGCTGATGCGTTAAATTTCTTTTTGTCTTCAGGCTGTCTGGTGTACATATAGATTCTACGAAGTCGGCGTTTTTCAGTTATTTTTTGTCTAATTTCTTTGGGATACGGTAAGTTCTTGATTATTTCAGATTTTGGTGTTGCTCTCCAGGCAGCGTTTCGTATAACCTCTGTTAGATGTAAAACTGCAGTATCTATATCATTACTTGATTTTAGAGACATATTTATGCTTAACGAGTTGTTAACGTATATTCTAAATTTCTCCCAGTTAGTAAACTTACTACAAAGTTTAGGTGGTGATCTGCGCTCAATAACGGATGAACAGATGGTCATCTCTACTGGCGTATGATCGGAGCTAAGGTCATAGTTAGTTTTAATCTTGATTGTTGCAGGTATTATTCCTTTTGCTAAGAAAAGGTCTAGAAGATCAGGCGTTTTGTTCATATCAGTGGGCCAGTATGAAGGTTCTCCTGTTGATAGTGTCATAACATTCAGTTTGTTTATTGCCTTAAGTAGATTCTTCCCCCTTAGGGTATTGAGACGTGAGCCCCATTGTTGATGTTTGGCGTTGTAGTCTCCGCCGGCTATGAATCTCCGTCCAAGCGTTTTTAGAAACGTAGTAAATTGATCTTCCGTTATTTTGTGTTTCGGAGGACAATAAACTGCTGTTAGGGTTAGTGGTCTTCCGTTTTCTGTAATCATTACGGAGGTGGTCTGAATTTCTTCTGTTTTGTATTCGGTAAGCTCATGATGCTTGATCGTTTTACGAGTGATAACGGCCGTTCCGCCGTGCGCAGTTCCGTCCGGATGTTCAGTAGTGTAGATTTCATATCCCGGAATTTGAAGATAGCTTTTATCTGTGAAGTGTGTTTCAGATATAAGCATGATATCTATGGCTTGTTCGGTGAGAATTGCTATTACCTCTCGGCGATGCTGGAGTATACCATTAGCGTTCCAGAGAAGGAGTTTTATTTTTCCCGCCATTTAACGCATTTTGGATATCAGTGTAGTGATTAAATTAAGAAGGGTATTAATTTGCGCGGATTGCTGTTTCAAAATGTTTTCGAATCTCTGAAAGGCTTTATCAAGGATTTGACTGAGGTCTTCTTGGTCGTTTGTAGTTCCATGAATAGAGTAATTTCTTATATTCCATACTGGTTTAGGATTTGGATAATAGGTTGAATTATCATGTTTCCTTACGGATTGTGGGTTGGGATTGGAAGTGCTATTTTGGAGGGAGTGAATGGGTAATGGAGGGAAATCTGAGGCGTTTGGTACTGTTTGCTTCTCTTTAGGATTTAAAATAGGATTTTGGAATGTGGATTTTTTATATTGAATTCTGCTTTTCATATATTTCTGGTATTCTGGGCATCCTTTGTAGTTGGCAGGGTGATTATCAGAACATAAAGCGCATATGGCTGGTGCATTTCTATCCTTCTTGCAGTCTTCAGTGAAGTGATCTTCACCACATTTTACGCATTTAGGGGTTTCTCTGCAGTAAGACCTTGTGTGTCCGTACTCTTGATATCTGTGACACTGTACGGCTGTTTTCTTTTTGTAGGGAGGTTCAAATTTTATGATGGCATTGACGAGTTTCTCTATTTTGTAGATGTCTTTATTATTTGGGCTTGGTTCAAGATCTACGAAGAAAAGTGAGAGTGGGCGTTTAGTTAGTCTATGCCGCACGTTATGTAAGTTACGAACTGTATGTCCGAGGGTTTTTAATTCTCTTACAACTTCGTCTTTATCAATAGTGGGATGTAGGTATCGGAGTACAACTCTAAAAGCTCTGTCTTGTTTGAGTTGATAAGTATGATATGCGGCTTTCTTTTCGTTGAGGAGCTTTATTAGCAATCGGAACGCGTCCACTGTGCGTGGCATTAGTTTTATTTCGTTATTGTACATTTTGTATGTAAAGTCTTGTTTTACTTTTTGCTTTAGGATTTCAATCAATTTTGGTACATTTGTAATGCCAGGTATAAATATGGGTGGGATAGAAAAATGTGATTCTTTCCCCGCCGCTTCATTTTGAAATTGATTTTCGTTCATTAGAGGGGTGAACTTATTTTGTAGAGGAATCACTTGTTCTTTTAATGTCGGTAGGTTAGTATTTAATTGATTACCATCACTTCGTCGTCTACGTTTACGTATGTTTAGTTGCCATTCTTCATTACTTTCTTCTCCGTGGTTATAAGTTGTACACATTTCAAGGTCACCTTTATCTTTTCCTTGTAGCCAGGACTGGTGCTGTGCTTGTGAAGGGTGCCATGAAGGCTGCTGCCCTGGCGTACTTACTACTAAGATGTTGTCGGGTGTTAATGATGCCGTGCAGCCATTCTGCGATGGTTGAGGCCAGGGGTGTGGCTGCATTTGTTGATGGGGTTGCCATTGAAGCTGTTGTTCTGGCGTAAGCTGCGGTGGATCGGTTGACTGCATTGCAACGGATGTTGTTCCGTTGTAAGTTAGTATTGCTTCACGGATGCTCTGGCCGAGGCCAGCAGTTTCATTTTGTGTTTCACTAATTGTTAAATATTGTTAAATAACCTAGGTGTTATCACAGCGAACACTTTATCACAGCGAACACTTTATCACAAGGAGCGACCCAAAACACAATATGTGGATGCACAACAATAACTATAATTAAACGCACAACTTGGAAGTCACGAGACACCGCGTAGTAGCGGACACGCTTTGCCAACTCCACCGTTCACGAGAACTCGTCCTATCAATCAGTCACTATAGTGACTGTCATTTTATTTCAATTCAAATATATAAATTACTTAATGTTATATTGTCAGTATTATTTGATGTGTTCAGACAAAAGTATTTTGTTTTCTTGGTTGCATTCACAAATTTGTGTGAACACTTGAACATCGTCTCACTTTTTGCACTCGTGCTAAAAATTGACGTTTTATCATTAGGTAATCAGCATGGTATACGTGCCCTGAAAGAAATTATTTTACTTGTGGTTGTTTAAAAAATATTGCATCAAAAAATTAGGTGATTATTTTACCCAACGTAGAACAGTAATTCAGCTAAACAATAACCATTTGATCTATCCGCAAATATAAAAACGAGCATACTCTTTAATTTAACGTAATGAAATATAATTAGTATTTTCCAATTTTTACTGTGATTTAAGTATTTGCATCCCTATCCTCAGAAAAGAGTTAAAACCCTGTATGTGATACACAAACGTTCTTCACAGATTTTGCTCACGGTTTTGTGAAATTGCAGTTTAAAAGAGCTTTTGAAACGTATTTTGAATATAACAAGTGAACTTGAACAATATGTGTTTCAGACACGAAGCTTTCCCCATCAAAACGTGCTACGGCTTCTAGATGAATTACGTCCGATTAATTGGGACCGTTTCGCATTCATTCTCCGAAGCGAAACCGCGCGCGTTTAGAATTACACCCAGTTGCCCAATATATCATAACACTAATTGAGGGTAATTCCGAAATTCGTCTGTGTGGAGCCCCGCCCCAACAGTGTTCAAGGGAAACGCGAAGCCTGTTAAGGTTCGCGGCGGAGAGGGGGCGGGAAAAGGGAAAGGGAAAGGGAAAGAGATCTCGCGTGATACGACTGCGGTTCTCTGCCTTCTGTGACAGTCGGGGAACGTGTTAACTTCCAGCCGCGTTATAAAACAGCATCTGACTCGGTCATGTTTCCTGATTAACTGGCAGCATTTCCTTCGCGAAATTTTTCAGACAAAGTATTTCTTCTTATTATTATTATTATTATTATTATTTATTTATTTCTTCTTTTCTTTCTTTCTCTTTCTTATTTATTATTATTATTATTATTATTATTATTATTATTATTATTATTATTATTATTCTTTAGCTCTACAACCTATTGTGAGCCTTGGATCCCGAACAACAGCATCCCCACTTTTTCTGTCTTTCGCTATCATCTTCCAGTTTTTCACATTTTTGATGTACAGGTTTTGACACACATCATCTTTACATTTATTCTTTGGCCGGCCTCTCCTATGTTTTGAGAAGAGACTACTCTCCAATATCTCTCCAATCACTTTTGATTTCAGAATCTTTTCTGTGTGTCCCAACCATCTAATCCTTTGCGATTTAGTGAATCTTACAATGTCTTTCCCTTCCTATTGTGACATACCCGAATGTCACACAGGTGTAATAGAATCATTTCTAGCGTACACGGAATATTGACGAATGAAAAACGTTAGAATCCAAGTAATTTGCATGCGCACATAGCAACGAACTAATAAATATACAGGCGTGCCGTGCTGGATGTAAGAAACACGCGTATGGAATTGTCAAGGAACGGCACGGCCTGGTAGCATTAACATGGGATTGATAAGGGGAGGGCGTTGAAAATTTAGGTCAGGTGAGAAGAAACAAATTCTCGTTCTCACGGAAGCAGCCAAGCCATTCAGATGGTAATGAACATTTCGACATTGTGATTTTGCCATAGTAAACTTGTGTTGTGGGTGAATGTTTGTTTGAATAGTTCATAATAGTATAGGCTAAGCAGTATTGTTTATTTGGATTGAAGAGAGTAAATGTTTGCATTTTTAATGCTAGATAACATTTGTTGTAGTGTGGGAATTTTTCGTCTTAAATGTGTTGACCTCGTCTTTGTGAGTGTCGATAAGGATAATTCCGTACTGAGGAATCATAAATAGTTAATTAAAAAGGAAATGGTAGCCGCTATTAGGGGAGACACCCGAAATACAGTCAGGGAAAGTCGCGCCGCGATGACATTAAAGCAGACTTAGCAATTTCCGAATAGCGGACTGAATAATTAGAAACTGTCGGGAAATATTTAAAATTTACACGGACAATATACTCATACTATACACCAGAGGAAAACACAGAACATACCCTTCTGTGGAAGACGGCGGCATCAAATCCATCGAGAAGACATTCCGTAAGCTTACGGACTTTATCAAAGCTGTACACTTTAATAATGAGCTCAAAAATATGACATAAGAATGATGTAGTAATTGTTAATTGTTATTTGAAAATAAAAGCTGAAATTTCATTGATTTGCCATCAATTCGATAATAAGTAAATTCAATAGAATTTTGAAGAATCATGATTTTTGTAGAGAATCATATCTACGTGCAACAGGTAAGGCGACATATGCAGTACGTCATGCACCATCTTAAAAAAAACAGAGCTAGCCAAATTATAAGTCATTGGAACAATAATTTACGAGCTTATCAGGGCATTGAAATAAACGATATAACGAAATAATTGGAGAATAAAGTAATTATAGGAAGATAAATAATTGAGACTTATAAATGTTACAAATGGTATGATAGATTAAGTAATTAATTAGTGGAAATTTGTCTGATTAAGATAGTGAAATCATAAAAGCATTACACAATATATGGCACGATTATGATTTATCATTAATTGGCAACATTTCCTTGACGAAATTTTTCAGGTATATTATGCACTTAGAAAAAAATTTTAGACATTTTATAAATTAAAATATTTTTTGTTAAGGCAACAAAATTCACAACAAAGTTCTTCGAAATTTCTTCTACTGTTTTAAAAATGTTAACTCATTGATCTTAAAAATATTATAGTTTTTAGAAGGAAATATTATTTGTGTTTAAAAAACAAGTTTCATTCAATTTTTATAGCTCTTCCTTTTATGCGATGTAATCGGAAGGCTTCAGATACAAGTATTATACAATATATATCTAGTGTCATTTCATTACGACTAAAGAGCAGTGTTTTATTCTTTGTACAGACAGCATTTTACCTCCGGACAAATCAATTCTTTTTTTCATTCTTTTCTCACTCATTCTTTTCATCCTCTTAAAATTAAAAAAAAAATACATAAACGTGAAAGAAGAAAGTGAACGAGAATATCGAATATTACATTCGCATACCTTAAATTTCATATCTTTTCATGTCCAACTTAGTCAATATTAATTTCCAATCGAGAATCGGCTGCGAGCACTTTTTTTAGTCTTTGTGTAAAAGGCTTGCGTTGGCAGAGAAGGCGACACAGAATTCTATTAGTGATGTGCGATTAATCTCTTCGAGGCCGTTGAAACGGTCTGTTTGTTATTTTGAATTTGATCCTTTTAAATTAAATTCCCTGCGCATGACCTTTTCTCCACACGTTTTTTGCAAGGAGAATACTTTGTAGATTAAACATCGAACTGCGGTTGATTTAAAAATTCAGTATTTTCATCTTACGTGCGTATTCCATTTACAGTATCTCTGATTACAAGTCACAGAATCATGAAATGTTAAAGCGAAGCGATTTTCTATTTTTAGTACCAGTTTTACTATTTATATCAGTGAGTCAGTAAAATGAAATAATTAAGTGATAACAGAAAGTAGTAGTAAATTTTAACCAAAATGTCAAACCGTACTATTCGTAAAAGTAATGATTGAGAAAACTAATTTCTGTGAATGTCGCTAATAACCTTGTAGTTGATGTGACATAAAATTAATAAATAAACAAAAAAAACAATGATTGAGAAAAAAATTGCCATTTAATTCACGAAATGATATTTCTTCTACGCAGAGCTCTGCTGTAGACAGTTATGATAGAATAATTTTTGTTCAAAAAATAAATGTATCTCGTATTACAATATATGTTCTTGTTTTCGTTGATTTTTTTGTAAAGCAACAAAAAAGAACAATTATGAACTATTTTTCTTACATGTGTACTGTAGGCTACGTACGCCTTGTCTCCTTTCTCACATTTTTCAACTTTTCATGTTTTCTTTGCGTTGCCGGAGATTTTCTCGGGTTTATCTCCTTTTCCTGCCGTGCGATGCGGAGCTGAGGAAGGCAGAGTCATAAATTTTCATAATCACGCGCTGTCCGTTGTTTCTGACAATGTTGCTCCTGCCGGTAATTTGAAGTGAATGGACGACCTAGCGAGGGGTAGATATCTTTCTCAACGTACGTTAGGGCTTCGGCAAAGCGTCTTTCCCGCTCTATTAGCAGCGTTTGGGGAGCATTCATCACGGGAAGTAATAGGGGAGTGAGATCATAATTTCGTGTGGCTGACGTAAAATTTGATACGGAACGCTTTCTTCGTAATGCAGTGGATGTGAAGAATGCGTTCGTTGTATGTTCGCGCTAGGCTGCAGTCATGCAATATGACCGGAAGCTATCATTTCTAGCCGAAAAGTGTTGGTTTGCAGAGGGATGGATTTTACTGGCATTGCTGCGCTTCATGGAGTTAAATAGAAAATTGCAATAGAGGCAGGACATTCTCTTTGAAATATTTAACAAATATTATTATTACGTATGTGATAATAATTTATGTTACATTTTTATTGTTTCTGAATAAAAAATAATCCTTCTCAATCAAGAATTAGACATGTTTTCCTCGAAATATCAATGGAGAGATGTAATATGAGGCATATCTCGAAATTGAAGAGTGTGTCCGAGTGAAACTTCTATTTATTCCTCTTTTTTGTTCTCTTTCGTGCCTTTTACATTTACTAGGCTATCGTCGGGATGTGTTAATAGCGGCTTTCTTTTAATAATTCTTGGGGAAGCACACACTCGCGCTCAATTTATAACAATAAAATTTATGTTTTGGAGAATTATGTGCTATAAATGTACGTTCAAGAGAGTTAAATTATTCATGTAATCCAGCCAAAAGGGTTTTGGACACTAATTCCAATAATTTTTGAGGAAGGCGCGAAGTGAAATTGTACGAGGTAGAAACTACGTGTGTATATGCAACCCGCTCCACATCTGTGTGTTCTGTGAAAAAAGGGTTGCATTGGTGATACAAAACATTGTAGACACCAGCCCTAAAATATAGAGTATAAATAGTGAAGGGAAATGTTTTTATTTTTATTTTCTGTGGTGTTTTTAATTTTAAATCAGGCTTTTATTTTAACCTGCGCAGCGCTCGTAACGCGGCCAGGGGATTAAATAACTACTGGCTCTCTTCACAATGCACAACTGGATGGATCGTGGAAACGACTTAAGCATGCCAAGGATAAACGATTCGGTATTACGGAACGACTATAACTAGCTACCTGGAATGTCAGAGGGATAAGTAATAAAGAAGAAGAACTAGATAGCAAACTAAACGAAAAAGGAATAGATATAGCTGTCATAACGGATACCAAAAAAAAGCTAAAAGGTACAAAAGATTTGAAACATTATACGATGATCTACTGTGGAGTAACTCAAAATAGACGGGCAAGTAGTGGGGTAGCAATTATGGTTAACAAGAGGTGGAAAAATAGGATAGTGGAGTATTCCTTTGTAAATGAGCGAATTGTGACGTGCAAATTCAAAATAGAGAGGGGCCACTTAATACTTATAGGCGTGTATGCCCCAGAAGAAGGAAGGAAAGAAGACACACGGACGTTTTATGACGATCTTCAAAAACATATAAGCAAAATAAACAAAAGTAATCATGTCCTCGTCTGTGGCGACCTAAACGCCAGGGTTGGTAACATTCCGATTCCGGGAGTTGTCGGGGTATTTGGAGAACAGCACTTAAATAAAAACGGAGAAGAACTTAGACAGTTTGCAGCCTTCAATAAGTTGAAAATTGCTAATACCTTTTTCAGGAAAAAAGAAATACACAAGTTCACCTGGAGTGCCAGAGGCCTCAGATCACTGATAGATTATGTAATCGCAAATGATAAAATTAGTAACCAAATAGAGAATGTACAAGTACACCGAGGATGTGATATATATTCAGACCACTACCTAGTGATTGCAACAATAGCAATAGTAGCAAAATGGAAGAAAATTAGACCAAGGAAAGAGACAAGTCAGGAAATTTTCAAAGTGTACTTACTTGAACAAGAAAGCATAAAAAGACTATATCAAATTCGATTACAACAATTTCTGTCAAGTGTTCCAACTGTTGATGATGTGGATAAGGAATGGCAGAATATAAAGGAATGCATAGAGAGGGCAGCATATGAAACTTTAGGAAAGAAAAAAAAGCATAAGAAAAGAAAGGGACTGAGAGTATGGAATGATTGTATAGCGAAAGCCATAAAAGATAAAGATATAGCATATAAAAAATTCCTTCAAAAAAAAACCCAAGAAGCTAAAGAAGAATATAAAGAAAAAAGGAATAACGCAAAACAAATAATAAGATCTGCACATAATGACTCATGGGATAGATTTATAAGTACCATCGAACATGATGTACATGGAAGACAAATGTTTGCGTACAAAGCGTTAAGACATTTAAATCAGACGGAGAAAGATGTTGCAGATATACGCATAATCAATGAAGAACAATGGAAGGAACACTATATAAACCTTTGGTGTACTGGAACTGTTGAACCTAAAGAGGAAGAGCTTCGCTACAACAATACTGTGGATTCCATCTCCTTGGATGAATTAAAGCAAGCCTTGAACAGTATAAAAAACAGGAAGGCATGTGGTCCTGATGGAGTTAACATGGAACTCATAAAATATGCAGGCCCCCTAAGTGAATTTAGACTGCTTCATCTGTTCAACGAATGCTGGAAATCTTATAAGATACCCAATAGCTGGAAAATAACAGAGGTCATATCTGTCTTTAAAAAAGGTAAAGGAAATGAATGTGGAAACTACAGGGGTATCAGCCTCATGAATGCCGCTTATAAAATATTTGCAAAAATTATCAACGCTCGATTGAAAATTATAGCAGAGGCTAAATTACAAGAAGAACAATCGGGATTTCGGAAAGGACGCTCTTGTAACGACAATATTTTTAGTCTTAAAAGAATATTAGAAAAACGACGAGAAGTAAATAAGGAAACCCATATAGCCTTTATTGACTTCGAGAAAGCTTTTGATAGCGTGGACAGACACAAGCTATGGAAAATAATGCACGAAAGTGGCTATCCTGAACACCTCATAAAAACCATCAAAAATATGTATAACGAGACCAAAATTATAATAAACACTGGCATAAAGAAGACTGAAGAAATATTAATAAATAGGGGACTTAAACAAGGATGTAGTTTATCTCCAACGCTATTCAATATATATATTGATGATCTTATTAAAAAATGGAGATGCATAGCTTGTTCTGGAATACAGTTGAAGCAGAATAAACACCTAAATGTTCTACTTTATGCAGATGACGTAACAATACTGCAAGAAAGTGAAGATGATCTGCAAAAAGCTGTATACACACTACATCAACTGTGAAGAAATGAGTATAATCTCCGAATTTCTAAAACGAAGACTAAAGTTATGGCCCATTGCGGTAAATACCCCATACGCTCAAAAATAGTTATTGACAATACAGTGATCGACCAGACTTCAAATTTTAATTACCTTGGTTGTGACATAAGTTATGACACAGATAAAGACATAGAAAATAAAATTAATAAATTTCAATCAATATGTGGAATAATAAACAGAACACTACAGAACAAAGCAAGGAAAGACACAAAAATTAAGTTCTATAAGACAATGGCTGCTCCAGTTCTCCTGTATGGAAGTGAATCGTGGATAATGAAAAAAAGAGACCAAAGTAAGCTACAAGCAGCAGAAATGAGATTTCTTAGGAAAGTTAAAGGCTGCATTAAACAAGACCAAATAAGAAATGAGGATATCCGTAAAGAACTAGATATATACAACATAAATGAAAGGATCTTAGAAAACAGGAAAGAATGGCGGCGCCATATCGAAAGAATGGAGGAAGATCGTATTCCACAACTAGTGATGAACTACCAACCGAAGGGAAGAAGAGATATCGGCCGACCCAGAAAGAGATGGTCCTAAAGTGCAAGGTGAAGACGGAACAGGCATTCCTGCCTAATCCTTGGAATGGAGAAGAAGAAGAGAAGCTTTTATTTTATTTGAATTCTATTTATACATATTTTTCGATTTTATTATTATTACTATTATTATAGGGTATTCAACAAAATTAGCTTAGTTTGTATTCATGTTAAAATTATAGTAAACGAAATGTATTCATTTGTGTGAGAGAATTATTCATTTATCTTAATTATTCATCAACTCCTAATTCAAGAATATTACTCAGATTTACATATCAAATCTTACGAATCCCGCAAATTCGTAAATATTTTCCAGAAGTTCTTGAAAACTTTAGTTTTGTACCTTAGTAGGCTCACTGGTCCAAAGCTGTTTTATTGTTGAAATATTTAGTAAGTTTTAGAAATGTATGCACTGTACTTTGTTGATTAATTCATACGAGAATTTTATAATTGCAATGCAATAGCGTCAAAACGACACTTTTGGAGGAAAATGATAATGAAAAATTGTCAAAAATGTTTTATTGATTTATGGCAATGATTTAATCATTTGATTTAAATCGACCTTACATCAATGTGAAAGCTACTCTTTTTTAACATTTCTTCTGTCAGTTTCTAGACGACAATTCATGATAGATCACCAATAGACTGTATTTCAATTGTATTGTTCAATTTGACTGCCAATTTATCATGAACATCAATGGAAATTATATTATGAAACGAAAACATATCTTACAGTTAATTGTAACCAATGAGTTGTCCCGCTTCTGTTTAGATCTCCAACTAATCTGACATTTTCATTTATAAAAACGTAATTCTCACTGGTCGACGCCAAAGTATCATACAGGTATCAGTTTTTGGTACAATATTAATATGGTTTCGTTTCCGGATTCCAAGGTCTTTATACACATGTTTTCTGTCGCGTGTTTCAGTAATCCTTTACACGTCTTCTGTGTGTCATTTAACTACCCCGATTTAAGCTGTCACAGGAACTTCTCTTTCCCTGGAATCCTCTACCATTTCGTGTCCATGTACCTTGTTATCTGTCCGATTCTAATGACTACATTCGTCTGCTTCTCTTCCTTCAACGTTACCATGCCGCTAACCCTGTGCATTGCTGAAGTCATTGTCCTGTGCCCGCTGAAGTGATGGCATGCTAATGATCTTTCTACCTCACTGCCAGCAAAATAGTTGCCGCTATCACCACCACCGTCACTACCACCATCACCACCACCACCACCTCCACCAACATCTCCACCACCACAACCAACACTACCGCTACCACTACCACTGCCATTGCCACTGCCACTACCACTACCACTACCACTACCGCTACCGCTACCACTACCACTACCACCACCACTACCACCACCACCACCACCACTACCGCCACCGCCACCACCACCGCCACCGCTACCGCTACCACCACCACCACCACCACTACCACTACCACTACCACTACCACTACCACTACTACTACCACTACCACTACCACTACCGCTACCACTACCGCTACCACTACCGCTACCACTACCGCTACCGCTACCGCTACCGCTACCGCCACCGCTACCGCCACCGCTACCGCTACCGCTACCACCACAACCACCACTGTTGTTTAACTGATATACCTTTCAATACCGCCAACATCCCTAATATCATAATTTGCACGAGCAGACGTTACCTCCTTCCCCAGCAGATGTCTCCTTCACGGACACTATAATTGTTATCCTCCCATCGTCACACCAACAATGCCCCTTCCTTTTCGCTTCCTCCGCCCATCACCATCACCGTCGATGCCGCCGTCCCCAGGCTGTCGTGCCTCCCGCGCCTTCAGCTCCGCCGACCTATCTCGGCGGCGGCTAATGCAGATTTATCGGCCGGCGCGACGCGACGGCCCGAGGAAAGGGGCAGAGAGGCCGCCGCTGCCGCCGCCTCTGATTACCGGCGCTGCACGCGAGGCGAGCTCCGCCGCCCGGCGCTGCGCAACTGTCTTCCCCGGGCGGGGCTTCCCCGACACTTCCCACGGATCCGCTCACTTCTCGTGAATTAATATTCTAAGGATTCCCATCTTAAGTGCGAATTAATGATCACGCACTCGTTATAATCTGGTAGGATCACGGAAAGTACGCCCACATTGATTAGTTTCTGACTAAATTTCAGATCAACTTTTTTGTGTAAAAGATATTCGGATTCACTGAAATGGTTTTACCGGTAACTTAATATATGAAAGTAAATATTATTTTCCGCTGCATCAACATAATACTAACAATTAGATAAGAAGTTCCAAAATTACTCTTTACGCTAATTTATTTTATCATAATCATTGACGTGACTCCTTGATGTAACCGAAAGTTAATTTCAGTTCCAGCGATTGCTAATAAATAATTCAGTTGCAAATTTTCGATAGTAGTTTGATATATCTATCAAACTACTATGGTACAGTGGTACAGTAATGAAAAGTAATTATTTTATCTTCAAGTGTTAACCATTCTGATCTGTAGTACAAATTAACTATCGTTGTTTTAAAAAAATCATAACAAGTACATCAAAAGCTTACCTAGAAGAATTTAATTTATTTAATGGATTACGTTTTATTTACTTATTTTTAATCGCTCAGTCACCCAGATCTACAAAACTGAGGTATTTTCGTTGCTTGCTTATTTCGATTTTCGGGCGTATCAACTGCTGTGGTCATTACTTTCAGAACTGAATTCCCACGGGAGGTTACAATATTATTATATCGCTCAATGGTGAGATTCGGCGTCGACATGCACGTCGGCTTCCAGGTTTTTCTCACCCAAATCCTGCTGCCGTCAGAACTCGAAATCTAATGCCTCCCGGTCAGATCAGTTGATCCCCTGAGCCACTTCGGTCGGCAGAGGTTTTTTATCTGAAGTTAAAAATAATTGGTTTGTAAGTCAAATGTGCATATCAGTATTCTGAATTACTAAAATTCCTTAAAATATCAATGACACTTTAGAACAATTTGGTTATCGGACATTATTATTACATGCAATACTGAACATTTAAAATTTTTCTCCTTTTACATTACAGAACATTTGACGTTGAACATATTGAATATGGATGTCGTTTGTGCCATGTCGGTTATTGTTAACAATTTAAAAATGTAGAAAGTAACATGGAGAGAACCTAGAACTATTGATCACAATCTATGATGAGCTTGGAAAAATTATATTTAACGATAAAATTGAAATTAAAGATTCTCCTTTGATTTACCCCGATAAACCAGTGTTGAAGTTTCATAAACTTCCAAATTTATGCCAACGTCTCCGAGGAGTCTTTCCGGGCGGGGAGCTATTTCAGCAGCTTCTTCTCCTCCTCCGTATGCATGCATTCCTCATTGCTATGCGATCGCCGCAAGTCCTCCCCCCCCCCTCGGAGGTCGCTGCACTGGCGCGGGACGGCCCACAGACCCCGTTCGCCAACTCCGGCAATCTTGAGCGCACTCCGCGCGCCCCCGGGGAGGCGGCCGGGCCGGGCCGGTAGTTTATTCGCGCGGTTATTACCCTCGTCGGAGAGGCCTCCGGGGCCGCGAAGAGGGCTCATTCACAACTACTCGGGTCACGCGACCGCCCCTCCCCGTCCCGCCCCGCCGCTCTCGGCCGGCGTCTCGCGCCCTTCACCGCCCCCGCCGCCGGCCCAGGGCCTTCCTGTTCCGGCCCCTGCCCACCACCGCCCCGGAGCCACTCACTCCACGGCTCAACACCCTGCCCGAGATCCTCGCCTTCTCTCCTCGCCACAGGCCCCCGCCTTGCGCTTCGACTGGGTTCCCGGTCTGTAACTCTTCCTCTGTTCGCTGTCCCACAACCCGCTTCGGAAAATCGCCACTGTCGTCCTCCCACCGTCCCCGCCATGTTCCCCGCCACCGACTCTCGCCTCCGACCCGTCCACCACCAATCCACACTACTGACCCATCCACCCACCCCCCATCCATTCCACCACAATTGACCCCTCCTCAACGATCACCTCCACCAGCAACTACTCCTCCACACACCCCCGCCACTGACACAATACTCCCTCCACAATCCACCGCTCCACCACCGTCACCCGCCACCGACACCCGCCACCGACCCGTCCACCACCAATCCTCACTACTGACCTATCCATCCCACCACAACGATCCCCTCCACCATAAACCCCTGCCACCGACACAACCACCCTCCCCTCCACAACCCACCGCTCCACCCCCGTCTCGCGTTCACTCACCTTACACCACCCACCCCTCCATCCCCTACTCCTCTACCCCCTGCACCTCGTGTGCACCCCCTCACCAACCTCTCCACCTCTTCACTGACTCCGATCGCCTGCTACTGACCCTCCTATCAGCCCCGCCACTGGCGTCCATCTCACACCCTCAGCCGGCAACCTACTGCTATGTCTGACAGCCGTCATGGATCCTGTCCAAGATTCTTTCTCTAAATCCTCGCTCTGCCCTTCGTTTTCCCTCCAACCTCCCACTCCACCTTCTTCCCTCTCGCTGCCCGCTTTCTTTTTATTATAACCTTGATTCACGACCCACTCCCCGCCACAGCCCCTAAATTTTCGTTCTTACGTCCTGCTGCCCCTCCTGGCCTCCGCTTCTTCTACCCGTTTCCCGCTCTTCTGTTCCCCGTCTCTTCTTCGGATCCATTCTTTTGGCTGCTTGTTGTTCATTCTGGATCCCGAGCCCCGCCGTTAACCGCCTTCCCTCTCCGTCCTCTCCTCCACCACCTCCTCCGCCCCCCTCCTCCGCCCCCTCCTCCGCCCCCTCCTCCGCCCCCTCCTCCGCACCCTCCTCCGCACCCTCCTCCGCACCCTCCTCCGCACCCTCCTTCGCTCCCTCCTCCGCCCCTCCTCCGCCCCCTCCTCCGCCCCTCCTCCGCACCCTCCTCCGCACCCTCCTCCGCACCCTCCTCCGCACCCTCCTTCGCTCCCTCCTCCGCCCCCTCCTCCGCCCCCTCCTCCGCCCCCTCCTCCGCCCCCTCCTCCGCCCCTCCTCCGCCCCCTCCTCCGCCCCCTCCTCCGCCCCCTCCTCCGCCCCCTCCTCCGCCCCCTCCTCCGCCCCCTCCTCCGCCCCCTCCTCCGCCCCCTCCTCCGCCCCCTCCACCGCCCCCACTCCCCGCCACTAGCTCCGTCCGACTCTTCCATTCTGCACTCGACCGCCGCCCAACTTTCCCCGTTTTCCCCCCGGTCCGTTATTAATTATACTTAGAGCCGGCAGAGCACAGGCCGATACGGAGGCTTAATTTAAAATCTAACTATAGATTCTTTCCAATTGCTTCCCCGGGAACGACTTAAAATACCACACTTTCCAATTACCCGGGGGTATTAGCTAGCGGGAAATCCTTGGTTCGATTCCAGCCAGTTTTTGTATTAGCGTGGGATACGGGGCCGGCTTTCGGCGACCGCTGCGCTGAAACCGCGGTTAAAGTGCCTCAATCCGCTACGCCACAAATCCATTAGCCCATTCTCCGCTGAATGTTTACGCGAAGGGTTTATTTTCGGAAAATGCTGTGTTTCAAATTACTGGCATGCTCCAGATAAGTATATTGTACTCGTTTAATATAGGACTCAGTTCATGGTAAATTATCCTTTGCAAGTGTACCTTTTCTTATTAAAAGGACTACGAGAAAAATTATATGAAATGGTATAAAGTTGTTTACAAGAGTAAATTCTTTCTTTCATCACCTCAATTCCAACGTGCCTTTTCCAAATGAAATTATTTGTATTTTAAAAATAACTGAAAGCGCTATGAAGTGTCATCCCACCATTCCCAGTCATATAAGAGGTTATATTGTTTTTTTTCTAAAAGAAACTCCTTGTGTGTTCACATTCTCCAAACTCACCGTCTCGCTTCAAACATGCGCACTCGACATCTTTCCAGCCTGTCGCATACATTCTGGTCATCCCAGCACTGGCCGCTACTCTTGCAGCTCCTGGTTTTTACCTCCTTCGTCTTACATTGCCCTTACTTCCACACAGACTCAGTGATCATGACCATGCAAGGACGATTGCTGTCTAGCAAACGAACACTCAAAAACTTGATGCCGGGTCATAGGCTATCAGAGACGTTGACTGCGACGTTGACTTATCGTGACAACTTTTAAAAATAGTATACAAAGATTGTTCAGTAATTTTTAGATTTTATTTAACTTTTTATATATTTTTAAACACTGTAACCATGGTACTCTACCGTCACAAAACAAATAATCGTCAAATGGTACTTCCGTAAATCGAGACAACCATTTCCCACTATCTTATTTTTCCCACTCATCAATTCTTCTTCAATGAACATCGTTCGACGCAGGCCAATACAGCCCCATATTTATTTTGACCTCCATCTCAAACCTCCCCAGCCGTCCCAACATGGTCTACAGCAACCACTTCGCATCACATTATCGCATTTCGTCATTCTACTGTGCCGTTATTCTCACAGCATTTCATGTCCTCTTCCACCGCTTCACACATATCATCTTCGATCCAAAGCGATCTTCACTTATCAACACATAAACAACCTTCCACCAACTCTGTACCCTTTCATCATTCACCACACTACGTTCTACCTGCCACACGCATCCTTTCATCTTCTGTCGTAAACCGCCACTCGATGACTTGCGCACAAGCGCCGACCTACGTGCCGCTCCAGCAGTTCACACCCCACACTGGCTCACACTAACCACACCACGTGCACCGCCTCCCAGCACCTCGCATCGCCTTCAACCATCTCCGAGGTCTCGTCTCCGCTTCGCCCAGGCCGAGATTTTCCGTCGTGCTCCGCCTGGGCTGCGTCGCCCGCGGCGCCTCGCTTGTTTCTCGCCAAATTTCTCCAGTGCCGCTCTGCTTCTCACCCGGCCCGGCCCTGAGCGGCCGCCCCGGCTCCCAGCGCGGCGCGCCGTGGCTGCGACGTTGACTTATCGTGACAGCGGCGACGGTGGCGGGCGAGCCAGCCAGCCACCCAGCCAGCGAGGGGGCGGGCTCGAGCGGGGCACTTGATTGGCGTAGATTGCCGCGGGGGCGTCTAGGGCGCGCGCGAGGGACTGCAATTTCTCCAGCGGCCCGTCCGTCGTACTCGTGGTCCCCGCCCCGCCCTCCCCCGACCCCGTGCCCTCCCACGCCGCCCTCCCGGCGCGTCGCCCACGCCTCTCCGCCCCCTTGCGGTGTAGCTATTCAAACGGAGACACGCCCCCTCCGGCGCCGCCCCGCCCCGCGCCGCCCCGCGCCGCGCCGCGTCGCTGCCACTGCATTTGATTCGCCCATTATTGTCGGAAGCGAGCGCCCATTGTTTCTCCTAACAACACGGCGGCGCCCGGCCGGCTTTGATCGCCTTTTGTCTCGACCTCACGCATTTGTCAACATCGATTGTACACTCGAGCTCACCCGTTCCGCAGCCGCCGTCTCAACAGCCTCTCCCCCCTCCCCCTCCTCCCCGGCGGGACCCTCCCTTCGCCCGTGGAGAGGCCCTACACTCTGCACGCGCCCTTCGGGCCCTTCTCGGCTCCTCCGCCTCATTTGCATTTCTCCCTGCGCGGGCCCCGCCAGCGCGCTTGGTCACGGCGGAATCTTGGGGGAAGCCAATCACAGAAGCGTATTCAAATTGGGAAGGACTTGGCACCTCCTTGTAGTTAGTTCGTCCGCCTTAAGCGGCATTCACTAGGCGTTATTATGAGAGATTCATGCGAGGCGAGAACCTCGTGCTGCTCCCTGTTCTTGTCGGCTGTTCTCCATACTTCGCGAAGTTCGTATGCCTTCGTTCGTCTATTAGCATAAATTCACACCTCTATGAGCACGTCCGCCATGATTGTTGGCATAATGACAGAGGTTTCATTTCTGCGTCCGAGACGTAGCGCGCATGCCGGAGATCTTGAGAGACATGTCGGTGTTGGCATAAATGTCGAGTAGGCTAGTGGCGTGTCATGAAATGACTAGTTGACATTCCACCTCGATACAGTCATCAAGGTGACGTAGACGTAGCTAGTCTAGATAGCACGAACGTTTACTGCATATTCAACATCACATCAATACGTATCTAATTCAAGGGCACTTTTGTGCGTGTGTGCAATGCGTTGTAGCATAGGTACACATAGTGAAATGTAAGCAAAACAGTTTCAAACTCATATTTGTTTTTTAAAATCTTAATTTTCACTAACGGTATGCAAATTGTGCGGTAAAGCTGTATTTCATTTTTAATAATCCTTCAGCAAAAAGCCTTCAGCATCAAACATCTCACTCCCCAACAATCCCTATTAACACACTTAGATAATTTTTTTTCTATTACCCACCACTAGTTTGTTTACGTTTTTGTCATTGTAATTCCTTTCTTTCCGAGTTTCTTTCTTTCTTAAATATCCATAATGACTGAAGAAATGGAACTAACCTAATTGAATTCTTACATTATGTGATTACACTTAAAGTAGTAAAATTTGGTATAGGCGTTCTGCAGTACGGCTTACTTGCTCAATCAAGACGTTTCGATCCGGGTGTACGACCGTCAGAGGCGCTAGCAGCTGCTGCATCTAATAAACCGGCACTTTATTGGATTAAAAGCGAGTTCCGCGGAGTCGTAAATGAATGTACACAATTTAATCTCATTACCTTATTTATGGAATCGAATTACGAAATTACTTCGGCGCGGCTATTCACAACTCCCCCTGCCCCTGCCCCCGCGCCGACGCAGCGGCGCGCAAATCGCTTAATTTCTTTCTCGATGCCCCGTTCCGCCTGCCACGCGAGCTGCTCGCCGCTGTATGCTCTTTGAAAGGAGGAAGTTCTTTGATTTAAAAGAAGCCCGCGCGTAAAGTTTACGCATCTTGGATTCGTGTACATATAACGGACTGTGAATGGAAAGGATGTGGTCTTTGTCCAATAATATATTTTTTCAGCAAAAAATGTTTTTTTTAATGAATGAACTGACGTTTAACAAACCTATATTTATTTCTCTACAGCAAGAACGTCCCGACGGGCTGAGGAAGGACTACCCAAGGGTCGTTGAAACGTCGAAGGGAGTTAATGGTAATCGAAGGGACCGATTTGGGGTATATGGATAAATTTGCAGAGACACTAATCATGTAATCAAGATCAAGATTCCCTTGATTGCATATGTTTTAATAATTTGATTATGAGAACACCTGAAATTTAATGATTTAATTTTTATAACACCTGAAGTTATAATTCTTTTCTGACATAAACGTAAAAGCACTTAATATCATTTTTTAATTCCTTTTATTATTTATCACATCATTCAATCAAAGAAAACCATGTTTTGTGTAATTAGAATTCGTAATTTAGTTTCTGAAAACTTGTAAAATTAAAAATAGTAACATTAGAAACAATAATAATACATAAATTTAATAAACCTTTTTTTTCAAAACTGGTTCATATTAGTATTTGATGTTTTTAAATAATTTATATGCCATTATTTGTGATATGATTAACACGTGCTGAATGTTATAAAGAAAATAATTTGGAAACCCTGCTCTAAAGACTCCTCCGCGTTCCGATTGTAACAGGAAAGAATGGGGCGTGCTCCTCCACGGAGCTCCAGTGCGGGTTGGTCACTGCACTCGCTCTGACCGGACTGTCCTAGGTTCGAGCCCCGACGGTGACAGGATTTTCGGCACAAGCTTGTCAGCTAGGTCGAATTCAGCCGCTGTCTGCAAAAAAATTCTAGCGGCCGGCTGTACCCTAAAAATAGGCCACGGTCCTACTTATTGCTTGTTCTATCCTCACCCCTTACACCACACTTACACTAATATGCACTACACTACCACACATGCCGGGAGACCGGTCGGGAACTTAGAGCTTGTCCCGGCTGGGGCGGTGCCCCGTTGGTGCGAGATACCTGGTTGGGATACCCCTCTAGCCCGCTAACCGACGGTAGGTCGGTGCCGGATCACGCCATACAGTGGGAGAATATCATCGCCACCTCCCAAGCAAAAATCTGCACTACACTTACGTGACCAATGAACTTAATATTTTATTGCGGGGATTCACTATCAATCAATCAATCAATCAATCCAACGCTGGTTGATGGGCATGGATGGGAAACGAATCGGAAAGGAATAACATGCGCGGCCCCATTGTATTAGGACCTGCTCGGGCTCATGTCCGGAAGAAAAACGGGAACCACCGTATCATCGTATCATCCTACGTAATCTCGTAATCGTAATTTCGTATCATCCTACGAAATCTGTCCCAACAGGTGCCATAAACGTGATATTTGGCGCATCAAGAATATTTCTTACACCTGCTTCTCCGATCATCGGAAATTACCTTCAGACACGTAGCTATCAATTCTAATGCAACTGGTTTTATTGTATATTGGAATTTGTAACTATATATTGTTTTTGTTCAACCAACACGCTGCTTTTTTTATCTATCCATATTTCCATACAAATACGTTTTTGTCATAAAGTTCACAAGTGAATTGATTTTGCATATATTTCATTGAAATTGTTTCCATATACTAATATTTGCTTCGCATTTTGCAGGTGAATAGCTGTTGTGCTGCCTTGCCGTGATTTTCTATTTTTGTGCTCTACAACAAATGGTGAGTTTATTGCTTGCATTTCATTCATTCCAGTCTTGAATCTTTGGTCTACTTTCTCACAATAGCGAAATTAATAAATTTTGCTTACTTTATTTCAATTTAATAAATCAACACCTGTGGCTTTAAAACTGAAGATTACTGCAGACATTCTGATCAGTAGTCCCTGATGACTATAGATGTAATACAAAACAAGCAAAATTAACATTAATTAGTAAACACGAATTCTGAAAACAAGGAAATTATTATTTTAAATAGCCTTTGTTAGATATTTTTTTATTTCATACGAAGAAGGTACATATACTGAGAGAATTTACTTCGTACTCATAGTAATGTTCTAAGTATGCTGCCTGTCAAAGCGCATGCTGCGAAATATTTATTGATATTAGAGACGTTACATTATTTTGAGTGAACTTCGTAGATATTTTAAAATGATGATAAAATACTTCAATTTTTTGTTTCTTTGAAAGGAACAAAAATGAAGAATAACATTGTCTGTAAATCTATAATCCTGATGAATGAGTATTCCGATAAGTGGAAAGTATACGGTGTTTTGAGTAACCAATTAATTATTAAAACTTACACTGCAAAGATGTAATTCAATCGGAAAACATGCACTTACACAATATTCGGTATTTTAACCCAAGGACACGAGATATATTACAATTTGTGTAAGTAAATTTTAACTACTAGTAGTTGTACGGTACTTCAGAGATAGTAAATAACATCAAGTTTTAGAAATATTATTGGAAATTGAAAGCACAATTTTCGCAAACAGATTTACTGTGTCCAACTGTGTGTAACAGGTCTTTTCTGCCATCCCAACGTCTTTTCTTTTCGTTTTCTCCTTTCACTGTGCATCTGAGAACCAACATTTTTCAAAAGCACAACAGCGCAGTGGGAGTAGATTTTCTTGCCACGGCTCCCTCGCAAAGAACATACTCTAATTCTTGGTAAAACATAACTTCTCCTGAAGACAGAATTCTTTCTCGTGAAATGTCCGCGAGCAGGCACTGGAGAGTTCGGTTTATTTTTCCTCCGGGGAGGCTGCGCGATACCGGGGTAAGAAAAAAAGTGTTTACAGTTAGATTACGGGGCGTCGCGGGAGAGGGCGGTCGGAGTCAGGGGGCGACGCCAGCCGCTGTAATTCCTGCCCTCGCTCGCTCGCCCCTGCGCGCTGTGTGCTAAAGATAGTCCGAGACATTCAACCCTCGCAGGTCGGGAGTCTGAAGATTTGTTCAGGGAAGGATTAGAGAGCGCCTCGGCGAATCCCCGGAGACGCCGCGTCTCGCCCTCCGCCCTCGCTCTCACCCTGGCTCCACCGTCTTTGTCCCCGCCCTCTCCCCACTTCTCCTCTCGCTTTCACCAGCCCCAATGCCCTGGCCCCGCCTGCTCTGCTCTTCCCGCCCCGCTCTTCATCTCTCGCTCTCATCTCTCAGCCGTTCTCTCCTAAGCCCCTGCCCTCGTGCCGCCTGATCCTGCTCGTATCTCCCCTCCGCACGGCCCCGTTCACCCTTGCTCTCCCCTCCCTCTCCCTCCGTCCATCCCTCTCCGCATCCTTCCCCCAGCGCTTATGGCATCCTTACCTCCGTTTTCTCCCAAGCCACTGGTCTCGTGCCACCTGAATCGGCGATCCCGCTCCTATCTCCCCTCCGCACCCCCGATCTACAAGTCTTCTCTCCCTCTCTCCTCTGTCCATCCATCTCCCCGCCCAATTTTCCCCCAGCTCTTCTCCCCCCGCCGCGCTCTCATCTCTCGTCCTCACCTCCCGGTCTCAGGGGAGGTGAGGTCCTCTCCGTGGGCTTTCTGACCCAGAGATCCTATTCCTTTCTCCTCCCGTCTTCCGATAATTTTCCCTCCGCTTTCATCTCTGTTCTTCTCCCGTCCCGTCCTCTCTCCACTCTTATATTTCCCCCAGCTCTTTCTCCCTCGCCACGCTCTCGTCGGCCTGACCTCTCGGCCTGACCCCCGCCGTCTCCCACGCCGCTGCTCTTGCGCAGCGTTCCTAACTCCCCTTCCTAAGCCTTCCCACTCACCTTCTTCTCCTCCTCTCCCTTCTCCACACGTTCTCGCACCCTCAATCTCCCCCATTATTCCCTGGTTCTACTCCGCTCCCCCTCCAATTTCCCCCGTTTTTTTCACCTCCTGACCTGCTCTCCCCCGCCACACTCTCCCCTTACCCTGCTAGGATCACCTTTCCTTACCTCCTGGCATCATACTCGTACTATCTTCCCCCTCCCACCTCTTGTTCTTCCTATGCTCTCACCTCCGCTCACCTGGCCTCTCGTCCTCCCGCCCTGCTCTCTGCCTCCCCCAGCTCTTGCCCCCTCTTCGTTCTCATCTCCAATCCTCACACCCGCCTCACCTCCGTCCTCTCCCATGCCCGCGCGCCGCCTGACCCGGAGGTCCCGCTCGTATCTCACCCCTCGCCGCTCCTGACAGCGGCCGACCAGGCGCAGTGTCCAGAAATGTGGGTCTGAAAGAGCGAATCCACACACCTCTATGCGCGCACGCACACACAGACACACGGATTCACTAGTACATTTCGCATTATAATGCTAGTATTATTATTTAAAGAATGTGTCTAATCTGCTCGATTGAAGAAACCAGATTTTCAAGAAATTTAGGTTGATTAGGTATGTGCTTATTTATTGTAGACTCCAAGCAGTTAAATATCTCGTCTTCAATTGCTTATGAACTGCAACAGAATACATTTTTTAAATATGGAATGGATCTAATTTTCAATAAAGCCCCTACATTTTTGGATCTTGTAAATCTTTATTTTTTAGGTCCTTTTCTAAAATTACATAATTTTAGTTAGACAATATTTTCGTAATGAATTCTAGTTTTCAGAATTAGATTTTTAAAGGTCGCGAAGTACAGTGTTTTCAAAACGTTTACAAACAAAGATAATTTTTTTAAATTCTGAGAGACAATGTTCCAAAAATACATAATAGATATTCAAACAAGTATTATAACTAATGAAAAATTGTAAAAACAATAATGTAATGGAAACTGATAAATTTGAAACTCAATAACTTTTAATAATAATAATAATAATAATAATAATAATAAGAAGAAGAAGAAGAAGAAGAAGAAGAAGAAGGAGGAGGAGGAGGAGGAGGAGGAGGAGGAGGAGGAGGAGGAGGAGGAGGAGGAGGAGGAGGAGAAGGAGAAGATAAACTTGTACTAATACTGGAAACGTTTTCTAAATTCTAAAATGTAAATATACAAGGTAAATTAAAAGTTATATCTCGATAATAAATTTTCTCAAACAACGCTTCACTTTTTAAAAAATGTTGTGCTCACGTATAGCAAGGCGCAATTATAAATATAATTTACGTCAAGATTTATTTAAAATCTTTGAAATTGCGAAATTACATAAGCTTTTTTGTTTTGATGTTTATTGAGATCTAATATATTTAGCTACCGCATAATATAAAGCATATCAGGGTTAAAGGCGTGCCAAGCTAGGCCAGGTTTGGCGAACTTGTGGCCATAATTGGCTGGCAATAACTTTTTCTAGTAAATTCATAAATTCAAAATAATTCCAATGTTTTTCATTGCGTTAGGAATGGTACTGTCTGATATCATGCGTGGTCCCATTCCTCCCCTGTTTCAGAGCACTCAGGCAAACTGATTCGTTCAACAGTACTAGGTAACGAGGGTTCTAAGCGTAACAAGAAGTAAATATAGCCCCAAACACGTTAAAGGTTTTAGTTGTGACCTTTGAGGCCTTGCAACTAAACCACCCCTAAAATAGGCGCGCACTTTCAAATCCCAGCACATCGAAGTTTTTTTGAGGATAGAAAACATTCGTATAGGCGTGTGTTAGTGTATTGCGATGATCCCCAAATGAAGTAACTCATCTTAACCGCGTACGCTATCAAGTTCAAATATTTGAAATTTTTGCAGTGGCTTAGTTAGTATTATAATATTTTGAGCCTTTTACAAATAGCAGCTGAAGATAGGTTCGGTTTTAGCACCATTCGTTTTACTTCAGCCTAAATCACAAACAAAATGCATATTTCTAGTAGTCTGAAGCAATATTCAGATGAAGTATAATTATAATTGCGCCAAATATTTTATATTTTTGTGCACTAGTCATTGTCTTTTTAAATGGTCGTTGAAGAGCTCTTTAATAAAACTAATTTTCGTAAATGTTTTAGTTTCAAAACGTATTTTTCGGCAAGACATTAGCATATATTTGCGCTAAATCATGAAATTTCAGAGTGAAAGTTGTGGCCATCTACAGAAACCTGTAGGAGCACTGTTCTGCTGCACACTTTGTTTCCTTGCTGCGCCGCCTTCGCCAGGCTCAGACACCAACGGTGGCGATGGAGGCGGCGGCGGCGGCAGCGGCGTTCGGAAAGCCTATGTGTTTCCAAGAGAAAAGGCCGCCTTCCAGCTCAAGGGATTTGTGGTCAGGAAGATTAAGTTTTCGGCAGAGCGGCCCGAAGCGTAACTGATATAAATATTGGCCCTCTTTTATTCCTTGTATTGAACTTCCAAGCTCCGTTCAAAGAGATTCGACGGACTAAGACCTCCCTTTCTCTCGCCTCGCCTGTTCGCGTAAGTGTTAAAAGCTCTTCGTTGGATTACGGTCCAGGAAATGTAAATTGTGAAGTTGTAACATGTTCCAGCCAGGGATTATAAAGTTCGGAAGTAGTTTTATAGAAAGAAGAAGAGATGTGAGGGTAGCTATTCCCTTGATCCCAAGGTTCTTTTCGTTCGTAGATTGAAATATCTGCTGAACGTGCTTCCCTGCAGATAGCCTTGGTTCAGGTTTGGTTTAAAATATAACGCGTCACTTATTAGATTATCAAGATGGGAAAGCGATCTTTGTGAATGTATACATAAGAAAATTGCAAGAACGCAATCTGCAATACCAATTTCTGACAAAAGTAGTTGGAGTCTGTTAATCTTCACAATTCCAGATTTTCTTAAAAGTCATCATTTCTTTTTTTTAATCATTCATTACTTCTCGTGATACTTGGCATTTCGGTTCCTCTATTAATTTTTTGTTTATTTATAGGCAAGGCTTTCGTAATACAAATTCATGAAAAGACTTTGGAAACACCCAAATATTTCGAAAATACATAATTTTTTTTAATTATATAAGGCACCTCGGATGATAATAATATGTATTATACTAGAAGGAACTACAGTAAACCCTCGTTAACACGAATTCCAAGGAAATAATCCGTGTTCTTGTTATAAAAATTCTTTTTACCTGATTTTTTCATATATACTCAATACTACGTTTCTTTGGCGGGACCCACATTGCCTTTGTTTTATGCCGAATCTCGTATTTAGCGAGTTCATGCTAACGAGGGTTTGTTGTATAACATACATTGTCTTGTTTATTGTGTAACATAAAATGTTTTTAACTTTACTTTGTGATCATTCAAACAAAACAACTAATAATTCAAAAAATACTGAAGAGGTTGAATATTATGGATCAGGAGTGATCAAGTAAATGCCCGGGCATGTAAAAGCTACGTTACTGCCAACAGACGAGGAGAAAACACCGAAACATCGGAGGAAACGATTCTCTCAGATTCGTCCGTCTAATAGTCCGTGCAACGTAATATTGAATCGCCGCAAATTTAAACATGGTCAAAACATTTTAAAAGTAGCAGTCACGTATGATTGGCAACATATAATTATCATTACTAATGGTTTGTGTAGAAATTAATAATAGCTAATAAAAAGTTTAAAAAAAACTGCTCGTTATGTCAAAAAACAGAAGAATAAAAAAATTGCTTCGATGTCTACGAGTTTATTTGTCATTTATTGAAGAAAAAATCCTCCTTTCGTAAAGAAGTGCCAGGAGTGCATCGTGGAGTTCTTTCACAGTAAGTGCCTCTATACCAATCAACGCAGACGGGAGCGGGGTCAACCGCAACAAAAGGTTATGAGTTCGAACTGCATAAGCACCGATATTTCCACCTTGTGATTACGGCACGGAAGGTAAATACAAATTACCTCGTATCCAATAAAATTATCGATACTATCATTTACATTTACGTAGCGAAGTAGAGCGTGCAAAGAGTCGTGATGCGGGAGAGGACAACATTCTACTGCAAATGTCTCACGACTACAGAGCGGGCTCTTATGAAATTACATTGTTTTGCTTTTCTACTTTCAGTTCTTAAAGTTATGCTCTTGGCGAATCAGGGTAATCCTAATCCAATATTTATTTTCTTTTGTTACATATTTTTACATGTTTTGAACTAATATATTACGTATATTAGATTTTTTGTGATTTTTTATTACTCCACCAATTGTCTTAAAATTTATATTACAAAAATATTTAATTATTTCTCAAAATTACTTTTACTTCAAAAATCGATAATAACTCGAACACACTTTTAGAATTGATAACGCGAGGTAACAAAAGTGAAGCTGTGATCAGATACACGCGGTCTGTGCCTGATTTCTGTGGGTTAACCTCTATCTCAGCTGCAACGATGTTGCGAGAAGAGCGCCTGAGGATTGAGAATATTATTAATCTTGCGATGTGGAAAATATCAGTGATGTCATGTTTCTTTATTCTAATAAATTTACGAGCGATATTGGTTGTCGCAGACTTGTAACACTACGTTGATAATGCAACAGTCATTGTTTGCTCGTAATTCAGTTCCCTCATTTGTACGATGACTATCACTGCACTCGAAGATAAAAACTATTCTCTTGAAAAATACGAGTAATTCGGTAGAACAAGAAATATTTCAATTTCAATTTGGTTTTATACATATTTTATTGATGTAATTTCATATTGTGTAAATTTATGTTGTTTGTGAATGTTCTATAAATATTAACATATATTGAAATTACTTATTTTAGAACTTTCTAAAAATTTGTGACATATTCTAATCCTTTTTGTTCATATTTATGAGCGTATTTCTCCGTTTCATACTAAATTCTTTTGGCCACTACTCATTACGAGGGAAGGAGTTCCATTCGGGGCCACTGTGCTCAGGCGGCTACGGAGGCACCCGCGGTGCGAACGTTCTCCGTCATGATTGATGGCGCAGGGGTGGCACCGCGGTTGCGCGGACCTCGTTTCCTCCCCCACCCCCCGCCCCCACGAGTCTACGCCCCGAGATCCCCTCCCCTCCCCTCCCCACCCCTTCCCTCGCGCCCACGCCCGCGGCCGCGCCGCCTCCCCGGAGACATCGTCAGTCAATTTTGCCTCGCACCCACAAAGGTTGTTTTCACAGGCGGCGGATGGGGGGCGCGCAAACCTTGCGCTTACTAATGTACTAGACGCCTCGGAAGGCGGGATCGCGCTAGAAATCTCTGTGGAAAACGTCTGATTTTTCTGGGGCACGCGCTATTGTGTTTGATTCACACTGGAAATGTTGGCCCTTTGAGCCTTACGTTTTTGTGGCTGACTCTTCTCTTTAATATTTTTAGTGGACACTAAACCGTGAAAAAAAACAAAGAAATAGTTTCATGTGCGTGCTATGTATGCATCTATTGTGCCTTAGTCTCCTTCAAATGACCTTAAGATATGAATTGTATAAATGAGGCAGTTTTTCTATTAAAATTCAGACTGTTCAAAGATCTTATGACAAAATAATTACGTAAATAAATAATATTTTCCCCCAATTTTTAACAATTTTTTTGATGGTTGCAAGAAATAGATGTATATTAAATTATTTGCATACAACGTTTTGAGAAATTGTCTTCATCATCAGGCACTTTGTTATTGTGTTTTAAATTACTATTTAAAATACATAACATGTAAACGTACGTAAATTGGTACAAATAAAACAACCATAGCTCGTCCTCTTATTTAGCTGCGAAGAACGTTTTTAATTTGTGACTTTATGTTTACAAGTTTGTTTATAGTTTACATATTTCCATCCAAAATCATCTCTGATTATTTTAAAATTGAAAAAATGAAAATTATTGAAATGACAATATTTTAAGTACTTAAAAACAGCAAAGGAACTCTTAAGTAAATGATTGAATGAAATAAATGAATGTATTTAAATTTAGAAATTCTTTCAATGTTTTATTGATTGTTTTTAATCATTCTACAAAATACCTTTTATCGCATTTTAAATTTCAAGAAAGACATTTCTGCTTAAAAGCTCAGTTATCATTCGTGACTTTTCTTTCTTTGCAGCGTGAAGAAAGAAAATAACGTATGAAAAGATAGCATATACGTTCATAAAGTCATAAATCGGATTTGAAATACTCTCGCGTGTTCAATGCATATTCAGCTGGGATGATGTTGATCATCCCTCAAAGTGACGTCTCTTATAAAATATACTGTGACTATTTCAGGTTTGATTCTCATCGATAATTCTCTGGAAAGAGAATTCCTATTTTAGTAATACAGTCCAAATTCTTTCGTTAACTTATTGAACATTTCATACGTCAGTGTCAATGATGAAATCAAGAGACAGAAGGAAAAAAAGCAAACGTTTGTCCACAATACCTCATTATTCAGTTTTTTTATTATTCCACCAATTAAAAAAATATTTCGCATAAAATATTATGACTTCACAAAAATATTTTTACTTCAATAATCGACAGTTATTCTTACATATTTTCATAATTGCATGATGGCGACTCATGGTGGGGACACAAATAGAAATATTATACAAATATCTTCATGTGCGTTCAAACTACTTATGTGCTTAAAAAGCATGCTATTCGAGTATTTAACATTTATTTTCGCTTCGATGTGACACATTTTACCTTTCGACTTGCCTCATGACACAGACAGTTGTTTCGTCAGAAAACGAAAAGTTCGTTTTCAGATTTCCCAGAAGTGTACGACATTCACATACGGTGTATAAGGTTCAGTGGATGTGAACGCGAGCATTTAGCATGCTGTTACTACTTCTTGCGCATCCTACACAAGCATTCTGTTCCCCTCCCCTCCCGAACTCGTCTTCGCGCCGCCGGCGCCAACCGCACGCCGCTGCCCAGGCGACGCGCTCGATTTATTATTTAGGGGCCGAGGCATTCATTCCACCGCCGGCCGAGCCGACCCGAGCCGCGCCGCCCCGCGCTCCAGGGGGGGGGGGGGGGGAGGGCCACTGTCAAAACGGCGCAGGGCGGCGCTGCGCTGGGGAGCCACCAATCGATGCGCTCCGGTTGGACCCCGGCGATGAAAGGCCGCGCTTTCTGCCCCCAGGCCACCCCTTCACGCGCCCACCGCGCGCCCCCAGTGGCCCGGCATCTCCCCGCCCACGTACCCCGTCCACTCGCTCGCCCACGCTCCGCCCGCGCTCAGTCCGCGGCCCGGCAACGCTTACGTCCCCCGTCCACCCACGCCGCGCACGCCAGCGCCTCTGCTTCTCTCCGCGCCCTGCCCCACCCCACGCCTACCCCCCACACCCACGCCCTACCCACCTCCTGCGCCCTACCCCCACCTCCGTGGTCTACCGACACCCCGCGCCCTGCCCTCCTGCATCCGCACGCGCGCCGCTTACCCTCTCAGGCACTCCATCCGTTGCCTGCCCATCAACCCACCCACACGCCCGTCCACACGCCCGTCCACACGCCCGTCCACACGTCCGTCCACACGTCCGTCCACACGCACGTCCACACGCACGTCCACACGCCCGTCCACACGTCCGTCCACACGCCCGGCCACACGCCCGTCCACACGCTCGTCCACACGCCCGGCCACACGCCCGTCCACACGTCCGTCCACACGCCCGTCCACACACCCGTTCACACGCCCGTCCTCACGCCCGTCCACACGCCCGTCCACACGCCCGTCCACACGTCCGTCCACACGCCCGTCCACACGTCCGTCCACACGCCCGTCCACACGCTCGTCCACACGCCCGGCCACACGCCCGTCCACACGTCCGTCCACACGCCCGTCCACACACCCGTTCACACGCCCGTTCACACGCCCGTCCACACGCCCGTCCACACGCCCGTCCACACGCCCGTCCACACGCCCATCCATACGTTAATACACCTACCAATCCACCCGCCCGCCCGCCCGCCCACCCACCCACCCACCCACCCACCCACCCTCCCTCCCTCCCTCCCTCCGCCGCCCTTCCGTCCGCGGCCCAACCCGGCCTGTCCCCGCTGCATATCTGCCCCCAGTCCGTTTCTAATGTCTTCCCTCACCGCCCTCATCTCACTGGCAACCTGCCCCTTCACCCCCCCCCAGCTCCACGCCCTCGCCGCCTCCGTCGCCCCGCCCCTTGATCCCACTTCTTGTTATTCTTCTTCTCAACTTTCGATTGGAGCCTCCAGCTGACGCCCTTCATGGCACCACACACGCCCTCCGCCGACGCCCCTCCATTATTTCAAACGCGTCGCCTCCTCGCCCCTCTCTGCCTCGCGTTTATCGAAGGAAATTTAATTTCGATAAAGGCTTAATCCATATTTATTGCGCGCAATCTCCGCCGGAAAAATATCTCCTATTCATCTTTTTTTCCGTCACCGTCTAGAATTAATTATTGAAGAAGAAACAATTTATCTACCGGGTGGTGATGTATAGTCTTTCTTAGAACTTGAATACCTATTATGAACGACTATTTAATAGATACATCAACCTAACACAGAAATGTATGTGAAACACAAAAACAAGAGTACTTAAAACAATGGCGAAACACACCCTATTCCAATTTTCCTATCAAAGAATTCATTTGAATATCATTTTCTATGTTTTTTTTATATTAGATTCTCTTCTAATTTCTCATATCTTCAGAGCCTGAATATCTGATTTAATGAATATGACCGACCCTAACAATATTTTGCAAAATTTGCTTCTTTCAAACTTATTTTTGTATACTCGAAGTATTTTCCCATAACAATAGCCCGGAAATATGTCCAAGTATATTCTTAATTTTACAATTGAAGACTTTTAACCATACGAATCACATAATTGTGTTTCTAAAATTCTTTTATATGTTTTAATTTTACCTATTTTAGCTTCCGCACTCTATTCGTAGTAATTCAACTTAATTTTAACTTTTTCCTCACTTTCCATCGTTATTTACCCTTTTCTCGTAACATCGATATGAATCAAGATGCCCACTTATATACAAGATGGTAATGTTGCGTTTTGTCCTCTGCAAGTGGAGGCATAGTCTCAGATAGAACGTGTTTAACTCAAGCTAAGAGTCAGAAAGTGTTGAATATCTAGAAAAAAGCAATACAACATTCTCGATTTTTTAAAATTTTCATTAGCTATGCTAATTGACATACATTGTTCGGCCGTAATGAATCCATCCCATTCTTGATAATGGCCCGTAACTATTTTTTCGGAAATATTTGGCGAACTCTTAATGATAAAACACGCAGAGATACTCTAATGAGGATATATAAAGTAATGGCTGTCCCGTCTCTGTTTTTCGTAAGGTAATGCTGGACTGTGAGGGAGAAAGATAAACTGGCGTTACTATCTGCTGAAATGAAATTCTTGAGATCTATAAAAAATGTACCAGACTAGATACACTCAGAAATGAGGAAATTCGAAAAGAATTAAACGTCCAAGCAATCAATAACACGATACAATGTTACAGACAGGAATGGTTACAACATGTGGAAAGAATGGAAGAGACTCGCATTCCAAAGCAGGTGTTTATGTATAGGCCTCAAGACAGAGAAGATTCAGGAAGACTCCTAAAAAGGTGGAATTCTTAGAAGCCGGAAAAGGTCATAGACCTATCCTTGAAGTGGAGAAGAAGAAGACTATTTTTGAGTTCAGAGCTCCCTGTTTATTATACACAATACAATTATACGATGACATTGTACTTAATCGTAATGTATGTAACTAGCATTTTATTTCACTTGATTTATTTTCATAAAAAACGTAAAAAAATATATGTGATGTATTTTGTAGAGATATAAATATGCACACGTTTTCTTGAGCTACAGGATCCCTTCCCCACTGTTTTACTATACTCAGTTGATGATTAAAGTACTAACATAGCGAGGTTAGTCACATTTGAAAATTATAAATTTTCGCTCCCGAATTATGGGAAATGAAGTTAAATCGGTAAACGAACTACAATTTTGATTTTATTGTATTGCTGTCAAATAGAAACCCACAATCCCATCTCTACTATTATCACTACTACCAAAAGGACAGATGCACAAAACGTGCACACAGTGAAGCTACATTTATATCCTAAAGCAAACAAGGGGTCATATCCGCATTTGCTCAATGGATCAGAGAAAATGGACGAAACACATGAAGATGGGAACATTGACCCCGAAGGTGAAGTACATTATTTGTTGAGACATGATTAATATTTTAAAAGTTGACACTATATTCTCTAATGTGTTCTGCCATTAGGGTGCAAAAACACTGCAGGCAGAAATAGATCTGTTAAGTTTAACACTACTACACAGTTTTCACACATGCAATTCTAGAATTCAAAAGAAACCAATCTAGCATTAAACAGTATTGCGACTGAAACAAATTCGTAGTCATCACACCAAAGTGTGATGTGCCACTAAGTTTAAAAGTAATTTTCAATAGTGAAAGATATTCATTCTGACAGAGGAGAATTTGAAAAACTTTGGCTATGTGTAATCAAGGTGACATAGACAAATGATCCTTCCATGTAAGTGCTCATGAAAATTTGAATATTAGTATGAAATTTAAATAATTTCAATAGAGACTATTTTTATCTAATAATCTCATACTTCACATGGTTTTAGCTTCCTAATCGACAAAATAAATGCATCCTTGCCTGCCTTATTTACACAAAATAAATGCCACCGTCCAGGTACTATCCATAACTCTTTGAAGTTCATACCGTGCTCGTTAAGGTAGGTATCACGTATGGTTTATGAAGCGACACGCCTGATAGATTTTACGACTTAATCACACGTATGGTGTCGCAGGAAATGTTTGTGTTAATAAAAGAGAATTAATACTGCGACAGTTTATGCTATTTATGCTACGGTTGCAATTGTGATATTATTGCTTCATAGTTCAGCAACTGATCTGTTTGTGTGTGATCTCTAAAGAGCAATGTTATGACAGTGATTTGTTGATGATGACCCGCTACAATCAACATGAAATGTCATTAGCATGTTACGATGGCTTTAAAGTTTTACTGTCTGAAAATTTAATTAATCGTGAATCCTACTCGTCTCTACGTTCATAGAGGTTGAATTTTCGTAATGATCCTGCAGTTTGGTACGATGCGATATTTGTCTACTGCAGGAGAATCCATCTTTTCCAATTGCAAACTACCGACTTAGTTGGCTCGTGGCATCAAGTGATGTCACTGTGGAACCTCTGACTGGGAGGTGGTCCGGGGGACCGGTCCCAGGGTTTGAGTTCCGACGATGTTCGATTTCCGACACTAGCTAGATAACTAGATTGAGTTCAGCCGCTGTCTGGAGGAGAATTCTGGCAGCCAGCTGCTCTGATCAGTAGTTTTCTCTGGTTTCTCCGATCAACACCACACAAATGTCGGATCAGTGCCATAACAAACGGACCATGAAGCACGCGCGATCTTTCCTTCCTCTTCCTTGTCCTATCCTCTCTCTCTCCTTACCTAAACACACATGTACTACACTACCACACATGTCAGGAGACCAGTCGGGAGCTTAGAACTTGTCCAGGCTGGGGCTGTGTCACGCTGGTGGGAGATACCTGGTTGGGAAAAAGCCGCTAACCGCCGTGTAGGACGGCGCCGGATATCGTCATTAGGTCACCTCTTGCGATAAAACCACCTCTTGCGATAAAAATGAACTTTATTTATGGGACTAATGACCTTAGTAGTTGAACCGAAACATCAATCATTCCCTTTGAAAACTGTTATCGCTCATATACACAAAACCTAAAGACATCACGATGTTGTCGCGAACGTTCATTTACGGTCGCGAACGGACATTTACGATGTTGTCGCGAACGGTGTTTACCTAGTGAAACACACTCGATTTTACAATATTTCCAGACAGAATAATTGTCGGTGGGTTCCAAATCTTGCTTTTACTTCCTAAGAACTGAAACGTTGATCGTGGGGGCGCCAAACAGCCGCAAATGTGCCGGAGGTTTTAATTGGAGCCCTTGCCTCGGGGCGTCGTGGGGTGCCGTTAATTGGGCGCTGAGCGCTGTCGAGGGGCGCGGCGCGCCGCGGGCCGCATCTGCTGGCGCGCGGGCGGCGTTTGCAAATCCGAACAGCGCCGGGCTCGAGCCGAAGCGACGTTCGCGCGCCGGCCGGCGACAGCGGCCGCCTTCGGGCGCTGGGCCCCGCGCGGCGCCTGACGCAGCGCAGTGGTCCCGAACGGACTCGTTCGACGAAGGGGCGAATCGTGGTGTAGGGATCCTTAGCGTAGTCGTTCTTAGCCCTTTGCAATACTTAGAAAGTGTTGCAACCCTTGGCACTTAGCGTTGAGACCTATAGTGCAGGGACTCTGAGCGTGGCGCCTTTTTTGGGTAGCGACCTTTAGCACAACGACCCTCAGCGTGTCAACCGTTAGCGTCGCTATCCTTCGCATAGCAACCTTAGCGTAGCTCCCCCCTAGCACAGTGACCCTCAGCGTGATGACTCTTAGCGTAGCGACCGTTAGCAAAGCGATCCTTAGCGTAGGGAACCCTTAGCACAGCGACTCTTAGCATAGCGACCCTCAGCGTGTCAACCTTTGGCGTCGCTATCCTTCGCATAGCAACCTTAGCGAAGCGCCCCCCTAGCACAGTGACCCTCAGCGTGGTGACTCTTAGCGTAGCGACCGTTAGTAAAGCGATCCTTAGCATAGGGAACCCTTAGCACAGCGACTCTTAGCATAGCGACCCTCAGCGTATCAACCGTTAGCGTCGCTATCCTTCGCATAGCAACCTTAGCGTAGCGCCCCCCTAGCACAGTGACCCTCAGCGTGGTGACTCTTAGCGTAGCGACCGTTAGCAAAGCGATCCTTAGCGTAGGGAACCCTTAGCACAGCGACTCTTAGCATAGCGACCCTCAGCGTATCAACCGTTGGCGACGCTATCCTTCGCATAGCGACCTTAGCATAGCGCCCCTTAGCATAATGACCCTTAGCGTGGTGACTCTTAGCATTGCAACTGCTAGCAAAGCGATCCTTAGCGTAGGGAAGCCTTAGCACAGCGACTCTTAGCATAGCGACCCTCAGCGTGTCAACCGTTGGCGTCGCTATCCTTCGCATAGCGACCTTAGCATAGCGCCCCTTTGCATAGTGACCCTCAGCGTAGCGACTAACTCTAAGCGTAGCGACCGTTAGCATAGCAGTTCTTAGCAAAGCGATCCTCAGAATAGGGACCCTTAGCGTAGTAACTCTTATCATAGTGACCCTTAGAATAGGGACCCTTAGTATAGCGGTTCTTTGCGTAGGGACACGGTAGCGTGGTGACGCGTAGTGTGGCTATCCGTAGCGTAACTACCGTTTCAAGCGCACTCAATTTCCTGTAGGAATAAATACTAATATTAACCACCAGCAAGGGTATTCAAAACCAGATAGCATCAAACACTGACACCGGTTCACCAGATAGATCTCTATATATTTTACAAACAATGTTTAGATACCATATTCGTTTAAAGTCAGAAAATATTGATAAGCACACCTTATGGTTGATGAGACGCTTGACATCACGACTATTTTAATGTTTTAAATAGGGTAATTTTTAACAATTTATAAATTGTTATTTTATCTAATGAGACTCTTTAAATGTGTAAAAATAATCCAAATTCTTTAGAAAATAATTAAAAATTATATAGCAAGCATGTGTGAAACCTTTCGCTCTTTATAAAGGAGGTAATTACAATAAGTGTCATTTCTTCATGCCAAACAATCAAAAATAAATTTGAAAATAAACAGAACTGTTTAAGAAAGGTATTAAAAAATACGCATTTCACGGGTGTATTTTTTACGCTCGTATTCAATTATTTTGCTGTATGTCGTTTCAAAATATTCGCAAGGAAATCACTGAAAATAAACCATGGCTGCTTTTGATACCGTTTGGGCTCACTGTTCTTGGTCGCCCAACGTTTTGCAACGGTCGCTTCAGCAACTTGTGTGTGTATTGAAGCCTGTACGTGACTATAGCAAGCAAGTTCAACTAAAGCGTTCCTATTCGACAGCCCAAGGATGATTTCGGGATGGCGTAGGTCTGCCTTCAGGAGGTTTAATGTTTATGCAATGTACACTAAATGATTGTCATCAATTACTTTAAGTATTAAACTCGGGCTTTTTATATTCTAAAAAATGAATTTCGGTATTTCAATCAATATTTCAGTTTGTTTCAAGTATTAAAAAAAGTTCATTTTGGAAATACTCTTTTAAATTATTTTAGATATTCATAAAAAATAATATTAAGACGCCTTTGTTACTATTATTATTGACATACCTGACTTTATTGTGTTAACTGATAACTATTCATTAATGTTTCTAATATTATCCTGAATAATAAACTACGAATATATGTCCTTCTTGAGTAAACCGTCTCTTGTGTTTCTTTGAAATTTCCCTGAATGCTGGAAAAGTAGTAGCTCTATAACACATATAACAGACATTTTGGCAATTTCCTTTCATTTCTAAGACAGCGCTTCGAGTATCATCTGCCCACCAAAAACAGGACTCGCGCACAAATTCAGATTAAATTTTCAAAAAAGGGGCTTGAGATTCTTACAAGAAGTGTGCGTATTTTTAGTCCTATACCAAAAATTAGATATTTTTATAAATTGAAATTTAATACACAAAACAAAGCACAGCAGAGATATTTTCCGTGTACGAACAGAATTAATTAAAACCTAAAAGTCTCAAGCGCGAAAACTATGCAAAATTTCATGAGGTATCAGGTTATCCGTCATACGAACCTTTCAAATAAAGTCTCAGGTATGTTTAAAAAGTTCAGAGATGTTGCACGTAAATCTCTAAGCTTACCGTTTGCACGAATGTTCAATTTTATTTACTTTATTAAAGGTAACATGTATTAAATTTTCTACCGAAATCGTCCATGATTGACAAATGGAAAGTTTTTAATGAAATCCTTGCAATTAAAGTTGCTACCAGCCAATATTGAATGTAGTAATCTGGTGACCCCTCGTGTCTCGAGTGTCGATTATCCAAGCGTACATTTTTGGGGCAAGTAATTCGACGCGGCTGATTTCATTGGGGGGGGGGGGGATGATTATTTTCTCCGAATCCTTCCAGATCATTCTATAACTATTATCAAAAACGTGTTTTGCGAAGATTTTTACTCATAATATGCTATCGGGGAAGTGAAAGGTGTCTACAGAGATGATCAATATCCATTCGGTCCTGTCAACGAGACTAATCAATTCACCTTCTTTAGTAAAAAAAGTTATTAAATACTGTATTGCCTCTCCAGGGAACATGAACCCTTACGATTTGATTAATTAGATTAACGATAGTAATTAAAATTTTTAATTATGCGAAAAAAAATCATATCTTCCGATTCTTTTTCGTCTAACTTTCTATGACCAAAATTGACAACGGCAGACAATTATACAGTTCAAATTAAATTTCAGTATTAAAATATCAGGCAAAAATGGTAAAAATCCTTGCAAACAGCCACCAGAGGTGCCACCCTTAGCTAGTATGAAATATTGTATTAACTCAGTGAAACGATCAAACATAAGTGTAAAGATTTCCGCGAGCTTTAGAGATTTCTGATAACGTTTTTTGTGGTTTGCGCTGCCTTCGAATATATACTATTGTACTAGAGAGTAACAGTTCCATTTATTATTTTTTTGTTTCTAATTATTTGTTTAGTTTGTCTTTTCTGAGTAACTATAAGTGTACAATAAGGGACAAAATAAGGTTCAATCAATTAACAAAACTGATAAAAACTTAACTAGAACAATTAAAAATTAACTTATAATAAGTTAATATAAATAATTAATTACAAAAGCACCAAAACATTGAAAACTTGGTGCGAATTAACTCGATATTGGTTAAATTTTCAAATAGGTTTTTACATTTATAGGGTTAACATATTTTCAGAAATAAAGGTAAATTCAAATTTCTATTCAGAAAGAATAAACGGTAACATTTTTTAACTAAATATTTCTAGTACATCGAAAATCTTTTGGTATGCACGTCAATGCAATGGTTCATAAGTATGATATCAATCATAAAAATATCACACAACCGCGGAAGTGGTAGTTCTAAACCCCACTGCTACGATAAATCTCGATTCATCCTTAATACGTGCTCGAAAGCACTTTTTATACCTACGATGCAGCGCAGAATGTTATAGAAACGCAGCGCAGAATGTTCTGACAGATATCATACAGATTTGATCTTTATAGCTAGTAGAAGTAATAAAATCATTTTACGATTTCGTAGATGAAAGAAATTTCTTCTCTGCACCGTACCCTTATCACGCCTAACGTCCCCTTTATTCTCCAACTTATCTTTTATAGCGTATTTACGATTAGTATAATCATAGGTTATTTGAATCATACATAATGTGAAGAATTGGATCACTGGAAAAATCATTTTGCTACCTTTCACTGCTAACGTTTCTAACTATTTAGACACCTATAGTAAAGACATTTTAAGCGTTCACATGTTTCAATTTGGCACCAACTCAACAATTCACAATTATACTACCTCCTTGGACCAAATAGAATTTAGGCTCGTTCATTTTTTATTTTACCGCCGCCTCCTATTTTTCCGCAAAATCCCAGAATTGACCTGAAGAATACAGGTTAACCAAGCCAGGTTTCCTAGACCAGAAGAGCTTCGTCGCTCTGCTCCCAGGGTGCAGCACACGGAAGGGGCCAGACACTATGTCAAGGAGTATTTTCTTCAAAATAATTAGTCGTCGGCTATATTGATTATCAATTGATTGATATAGAAACTACATTGATAATCAAAAATAAAAATAATGTTTTTAACAAAACAATTATATATAATGCATTTTAAATTCGTACTATTTTAATTCACATTTTAATTGTGTATTTTTTAAAATACTTAATATCCCTGCAACAAGAAATGTACTTTAGCTTCCAGATCAATGGACTCCATCTCGATTCAGGTATTCCTCGTATTCAGCAAAGGCTGAGATGGCCTCTTGTTTTGCTTCTGGACATAAATGAAGCTTCACTCTGCGTGTTTTGTTGAGCTTTCCTTTTGCTTGTAGTGGTAGGAGTAGAGCTTGGGGTGAGTTATTAAATTATTACCAATGCAAATAAATCAAATCTGCAATTGGCGATGCAAATAATTTTCCTATTTTTAAGGAATGAAATGTCTAGGTTTTCAAATGTTGCTTATATTTTTTTTAAATTTATTATTATTTATTTTGATTGTTTTATTTTTAAAATTTTTATTCATTCTGGGAAAGGATTCTGGAGCTCAAGAAAACGTTCGCAGATGATCTCCTTAATACATACAGTTTCTTTACTGTTTTTGATTAAAGAAATGAAATCCAATTCCTGATATTCTGTGCGTTGTTTATCCATGTCATTGTTACCTAGAAGAAAACTAAAGGTCGTAGTGATCTTGGCCGGAGACGTTTCGCCTGGAGTAAAGTTTTTTGTCACCCGCCACCATGTATAAAATTCGGTGAAATTATTATTGAACGCCTGAGCCTTGTAATATTTAGGGGAAACTGTCGTACCTAAAGACAGATGTGCTTAGGAACAAAGCATATTTTCGAGGAGTCTATGAGAGAAATTTCGTATTGTTATTTTCGGTACACTGACATTGCCATTTGCGTTTATTCAAATGAACGATGTTGTAATGTGAGCTGTTTCAGTGATTTTATGAGAATTTATGGATTTGACGAGTGTAAAGTAAAAATTTCTGCATTTCTCATTCATCAATATTGTAAATCCTACAATTACTTTTGTTTAATAAATATTAGCTTCATATTTTCTCCATGAAGAAACAATGCACAGTTGAGTTTTTTCACTTTCCCTACATTGTTCCCAGGTACATCAGTACGATGTATCTAGAGACACATTGAATACAAACAAATTATCTCAAAAAACATCAAGACGTGTAGCATTCCAAAAAGATGAACATCAATTTCAATAAAAAAACAAGAGAGAAAATAATTAAATACGAAAAGTGTCCCTAGCTAAGACAGATTCCCGAACGCTCCTTGAATCTGTTAACCGCGCGGAAAAACAGCGACACCCGGCCAAGCCCAGCTGCACCTCTGCCTTGTGAACGTGAGTAGAAATTACTAATGGCCTAGGTGACACTTATGCTTATTCTTGATGTACTTAGTGCTTATGTAAATATTTTAACGCTTCCATTTTCCTCATTCCATTCGCGAAAGTCGAGTCTTCAATTTCTTCATGAGGTTACAACGCTATCAAAACACGGTCAACTCTCCGAACCATTCTTTTTACATTGATGCTCTCTCGAAACTTCCAGAAAAATGTTTCGAAGCCTTAACACCAACCATTTTTAGCGTTAAAGTTGTCACGCAGATTTTTGAGAATAAATTCCCGTTCATTCTACATATCAACCTCATTTTCCCACTGAAATAACTCTCATGTAGGGACTAACCAGTTTGATAAGTTGACTTTTATCCCACTTTCTCTTTAGGGAAATCGGTTTATGCGATCATACCTTTCTGTCCATCTGCTTGTCATATTGTTCTTTTTCTGAACAAATGGATCAATATTGACACTGTTTCTAGTTATCAGCAACGTGAGAGACATTTATCACCGAAAAGTAATCTAACGCAGAGAGTTACGGGAACGAAGAGGAAAACATAGGAAAGAGGAAAACGTTGGATTTTCACTCGACATAAAATTTTGTAAAGTAAATATAATTATTTTGTCGTGCCGTGTCATTATATTTTTTAAAAGTTTTAAACGGCACTGTTTTTGGCTTCCATTTTAAGTGTTTTAATTCTAATTAAAAATCTTTAATGTTGCCACGCTTTCACCTTGTTAATAAATTACATCATAAATATGTTCTGTGCAACACATTTTTCCCAAGTTACGCCCTTGTTACTTTACATAAGTTTTTATCAATCTTAATCATTATATTAAGTTGTGACCAAATAACAAGGACACAACATGAAATACATTTGCTGCAAAATATGTTTACGATGTAATTGCCATTCCCATTAACAGGATGGTTACAATAGAGTACCATATCTTTATATCGTACAATAAAACTACCCATAACCCGTTCCAAGCACAGATCGTCTCAAAAGCTCCGAGATTAGAGCTCCTGGGTGATACCAGGTAACTGACCTGGGGTTGATTCTCCGTCAACGTGACCGTTGCTTTGAACATTTTTATAAAAATATTGCAAATTTGTTTTCACACCAACTCTTACGCCTTTTAATGTCAATTTTGTAAACTTATATCCAAAATAAACTTCTGCAGAAAAATATTGTTAAACAAAGTTCACCAGAAAGAGATGAAACTTCAATAATCTTGAAAGCATTTTGATAAAATACGGATACCCAATTGTTTGTTATTTGTTTACATAACGCCATGAACTGTTTGTTTCTTCAAATTATTAACTCTCTAATTTTTAAACGTGAGATTTTTTTATAAATTTTGGATCTATTATTTGAAGTACGTAATCTCATCACCTATTATATCATCCTTGATATTAAATAGTTTTTTCACAGCCATGAGTGTAATGGTTCATCTTTTAGGAGTGTGACAGTATAATCTATCCAAAGTGGTTAAAAACAAGGCTTATGGGAATGATATCACCATAAGCACCACACAGCACCGAACGCCGTTGAAGCTCGATTCGACTGTTCTGTGCGTTCAGCAAACATTTTACAGTCACGACAAAAAAGTAAACACGATCGGAATAAAGGAGGACGTGGGTATCATTGTATTACATAGAGCGCAGGGTATCTAAATTTTCAAACGTGTGATGTTGAGCACGTGTCCACGTGGAGTGACATTCGGAGCCACTGCGCGTGCGCCATCGAAGTGTCACCAGTGTAACTGTGCCCGGAAACGCCGCCCGTTGACACCCGATAGCCTTATTCGGCCGTGGGGCGGTTTAAAATTCAAAGCCACCGGGAAGAGGCGAGGGTTGTGGAGCCGGTGGGGACTACCGGGGTCGCGGGTGGGGGCGAAGCAGTGCCTCTAACGGCGGGCGCCGGGGGGCGGACGGGACAGTGGGGGCGGCTAGGTCACCGGAGTGTCAGGAGGAAGAGGGTGTGTCGGAACGGGGAGTAGGGCGAGGGCGGCGAGAGCACGTGGATCGACAGGAGTAGTGGGACACAGTATTAAGGGATGATCGGAACGATGGGAACGGATGAAGTGACGGGATGAGGGGAGGTGGGAGCGGCTAAATGGATGAAGGGCTGCTGGTTTGACACTGCAGCCAGGGGGTGGGCAATGGTGAGATGTGTTTAGGGTGGCGTGTACGTGACGTAGGGACGACCGGAGCAGAGGGAATGGGTGAAATGACGGAAGGAAGGGAAAGCGGGAACGGCTTAGTCAGTGGAAGTGGCTAAACCTTTGGTTTGACTGAGCTGGAGGGGTATGGAGAGTGTTCGGCGTTGGGGAAGTGGTGATGCAGCGGGGGCGGCGTAGTAGGGAGACGGAGGGAATGAAACGATGAGAAGGAATGAACAGACGGCAGGAAAGGGAGGTGGAAACAGCTGGAAGAGCGTTAAACCTGAAGCGAAGAGGCCTGTAGAGTAGTGGAGTGGAGAGCGACGTGTGTGGTAGACATGGTGGGCGCAGTAGTCGGGCGAAGTCGGACTAGCGCGGGTGGCGGCGCTGCGGTGACGGGGGCGGGGACGGGGATGCCAGCAAGGGCGGACCCTGGGGCGGGGAAGGGACAGGGACGGGAGTGGGGATGACGGCGGAGGAGGGGGTGAGGGCGGGGTCGGGGACGGGGGTGAGGGACGGGACGGGAGTGAGGACGGAGACGGGTGCGGGAATGAGAGGGCGGGGTGGGGACGAGGGTGATGGCGGAGACGGGAGCGGGACCGACGATGAGAGCAGGGCGGGGGATGGGGCGGAGCCGCGGGTGAGGATGATACCGGTGACACACGGCACGCGCGGGTCGGCGGCCTCTGCTTTTTCCACGGACCCCTCCCCCTCGTGTTCACAGCGGCTGCTAAATATTTCAAGCGGCGCGGCGCGGGGCATCGACGCCGATTGTCACGCGATTGTTATCCTCTCGCGGAAACGCGATCGGAACGACCCCCCCCCCCTGCTGTGATTCTCCCCCACCTCTGTGTTAATACTGGCGCCACTGGTTTATCCATTACTGCTGCCACGCTCCTGCTGCCTTCGCGATCTGCCGGAAATTTATGTAGAACCGATCACAATACTCTGCACCACTCTTAAATTGCTTATCTTTTGACTATATGATTTATTATTTGTGTTGGTAGTTTCTTTATCGTAGGCGAATTATTACTTCGTCTGTTATTTTGAGTTTTTATTAACGGATTATTCCTCTGCATTTTATTGCTTAGTGCTGTTCTTGTCATGGATTCATTTGTTCTGCAATCCATATTGATACTTGCGATCTTCATTTCTGTTTTCTCTTATCTTTCCTTGTGCATTGCTTTCTCCCTTGTAATTCTCCTTTACTAATTCTGATTTTTGACGCGATACAATGCGAAATTCGCTTTCTCCTCTTCTTTCCCTTCGTTATGTGGTTGTTTACTATTATTAGTGATTGCAGCAGCAAACATTCTGTGGTCGAATTTGTGGAAAGTAGGGTTCTGCAGCAGTAAAAGTTGGCTATTGTCAAACTGTACGCGTGAACTCTGAAGCTTCTGTCTTTCTCGTTGTAAGATGTCGGCAGCAACACGCTGAGTTAGATGTCGGCAGCAACACGCTATATTCATAACATCAGATAAGAGAAATTGAGAATTAATATAAAATATTTACCCTTTCCAGTCAAAATCGAAACTGTTACATTGAATATTTTTTATTTTTTTTATTTTTTCGGTCTTCCTGGATACTTAAGGGAACTATTGATGTCTCATACACGACTAGAGGCCGATTACTTTACTATTAATAAATGTGTTTATTCGGAATTAGTTATATAGATGTTTTTTCTTCGACTACTTCGACAGGACTTCCATGCAGTACTTACAGCTTATCCATTTTTATTTTATCGCTACCGTTTACTTAGTAGAGAGAAATTTATGTGCTGCTACGCGAAAAAAGGCGAATTCTTGACAGAAAAACTCTTAATACAAGGCCCTGAAATCAAAATATAGATAAATTCAGTTGCTAAATTAAAAACAAAATACCCTCTTACACATGGTGTTGCCTGAGTTCATGTTTTGTTTGTTTTTGATTACGAAAAATCGAATGACGTCTAAACGTCTTTCTGGCTGTCCGTCAGATTTCTGCAAAATTGATATTCTGCAATCGATCAGGCTGATGCCACGACTCCTTGAATTTGAAACCGATATTTTAATTTTTGGGGAACTTTACATGAAGCACCTGGATTAGTTTCAAAATTTTCAAAAAAGTTCTCCATCGTTTTTGATTAAATTTTGATGTGTGATTGTCTGAAGTACGTTTAAGACAACGGTGCAAGTCTCATTTTCGTTGAAAGCTGATTTTTCGAAAATTGCAAAAAATCAATTTTTTTTGTCGTCTTCCTACAACTACAATTATCAAGATAGAGATTATTTTCCTTAATGAAATATGTTACTTAAAGATAGCTTGTAAAATAAGGATATGTACAGGTTTTCGAAAATTTGAGAAATTTTCGCCTAATATTGCGTGAAAGTACGGCCGAGAAAGCACGTGCTGTTTTCGCACCATTAGCTTAATTTCTACTTAACCTTATCGGTTCACACGTCACCCACGAACCATTTTCTCCTTTTCCAATGGTCCTTCCTTTTCACTCGGCGCTCTCACCGTCCTCTTTGCCCCCAGACACATCCCATCCCATCCCGCTCGCGCGTTCGAGGTCGTGTTTTCGGGATTCCCATTAAAAATTTCGTTAAGCTGCGCTTCAGTGCACAGACAGCGTACACGCGAGCGTTATGAAAAATGGGCATTACAAGTGGGCCATTGTGATCCGGTCGGCGCAACTGCAGGCGCGTGTTTGCGCGTGGATTTACACGGCATTAAAAGAGAGCCCCGCCACGCGCGGCTTAATGAAAGCGCGGCCAGTCGGCGCCCCCCGGAGACACGCACGTGGAAGAGTCACGCAAAATGGCTTTTCGATTCCCTATGGGAATTCACGGAAGGAAATCAAAGCTACTTGCGTTTGATGATTTTTGTACTTCTCTATGTTTAATGAGTTGGTAAAATGAAAGAGCTTTAGTAATTTGACCGTTGCTTTTACTCTAAAAGGTGTGGGTTTTTCTCTCTCTGCAAAATATGTTGATAAGAATTGTATTGCTGCAAACTTGTTTCAGTTTCTAAATACGAGTAAGTTGATAATACGAGTAAGTAATCTCAATGTTTCTGTACGTTATACTAATTTCTTTCATGTAGTGATAAATGAGGCTTTGCATCAGGAAAAAATCACCAATGAAATATTATACTGTCCAAACAATAGAAACATCTCAGAAGCTTCTCTTTTATAACACGAGAAAATGGAAGGGGCTAAGGAAAGATGATAGTTATATGTAGTTTATAAGATGCCATCAACAATATACTTCAAATGTGTAACTGGTGGATATATAATAACCTTCTAAGGGAGCTTTAAACAAATTTTAGACGAAAAATGTACAGTTTTGAATATAGAGCTATGAAGCCGTATATAACGTGGTAGCAAAACGTTATGTCCATCAATAACTCGAAAATGATGCGTCGACCTGCTGAGTCCTTAAAAACTGTTTTCCAAGCTTTTTTGATGTTGCTTAGTATGCAATCGTGAAATTAAACCTTATTGGCGTCCATTATTTTTTTGAAGGTTTAGCTCTTCAATCTTTCCCACTTCACAGGAGGTAAGAAACGTGCAAATTGTTGATATCTATGTAAATTTATATTGTCTATTTGATAATCTCTGCAATGTAATTTCACTGCTCTATTTTCTTAATAATACATTCTTATCAGTATTAGAATGTTTACTCACACACAATATGGGACTTGTGTGATGTAATTCCAGGGTTCAGGACCTGGTCATTGCAAGTTGGGTTCTTGTATGAAGCGAATTTCACTTTTGTAATAATTATTTACAAAGTGTAAATGTTTCGCCGGGGTCAATCCCGCTCTAAATGTATTATCAAATACCTTAGTAGTATTTGAGAAGTAACTTATCTTTACGATTCAATTGGAACATTCAATGCCATCAACGTACGTCAATATACAGTAAAACCTACACTTCTTTCCCCATTTTTGTGGGAACGCATATTTTCTTCCACATTATATAAAATCAGAAGTTCTATTCGCTTTCGCTAAGTTAAGAGACACTCTGTGAAGAGCCTATCAACATTTTACCTACACTCTCCTGCGATGCGTCACCTGGTTGATAGCAACCTATTACCGTTTATGAGCAATAACGAATTTTGAGAGCCAGCTCCGTAGCGATAGCGAGAGAGTGAGTTGGCTCGCCCATGCACACGCGTGTTGACGCGCACGCACGCTGTCGCATCGCCCCGGCGAGGTTCGTCGGTCGAAATTTCGTTTATCGCCCCGTCGAGTGCGGTGTTCCGGGATGTACGAAATTGCTCGGTGACCTGGATCAATTGGGCGGACAACGATGATACTAAAAGTGGCCTGTGTTCTGTTTTTGGAGGCCCTCGTGCGATTTTCCTGCTTCCGACTGTCTCGTTCGGGAAATTTCCACCTCTAGTTGCTGCAGGTGAACAGGTGCAGAAGTTGGCCATTCTCATCGCTTTGAAATGCCGCAAATATAGGCGAGCATTCCAACTCGTTTCGTGTTTTAAGTGTATCAGTTTCGATTCGCCCTTGTTTGCGGTGCGGACACTTGTAATTTGCTGAAATACATTTCCCAAACCAACTCTTTATATTGCTTTGTGTTCAGCACAACAAAACATTGCGTGGAAATTAGATCTCAGTATGGAACGAAAACTTTAAAACCATACCTTCAATAGAATTATTCGCACGATGAAAGTTATTTGTGGTTATCCCACATGCTCTATACTATTGACGTATGTGGGAAAAACGTCTAAATGAGTTTGAACGCCATTTTGTTATGATGATAAAGAAACGATTTGTTATGATGATAATATTTTGTTCGTTCGAATATTTCACGTAATAGATGTTTCCCTTAAAACCTAAGAACATTTTTTTTAAATATTGGGTCAAATTTAGTTTAAAATAATAACAGTAAAATATTTTATTCAGATAATCGTATTAATTCCCTATTTGCTTCGTTACCGTTTCCAGACCGGTTCTCCCGTGCTCTCAATAGCCTGCTGAGAGTGCTTTCCATGAATTCATTTTTCCACGAATCCCTGCAATATACGCGCGTTGCACTCCTTCAATATTACGCCACATCGAACATTAGACTCATGCCCATTTTTACAATTTCAGTTCCCGTTATCTCAACCTAACTTCACGTGAGCTTTCAAAATGTTTCCAAAGAAAGGCGTCGGTAGCCGATTTGCTTAACTACATTCCGTGAAGACATGGAGGTTAAGGAAGTCGAGACACCACGTATTTCTGGATGGGTGACGGTTTGTGAATCCCAGGGTTTGAATGGTGCTGAATCCCTGGCCGAAGGAATAAAAGGTGACTACAACTGACGATGTCTTCGGAAGTAACAGAGTATTACGTTGGTACAGAGGTAACAGAGGAGCGAACGTTGCCACTTTAAAAAAGTAACCTATTTTTAATCAATCCAGACTCTTCTACATCTTTCTAAATTGAACTGACACGCATGCGAAAGAAACTGAATTCATGGAAGCAAACGACGGGGACAACATTCAAAACCATACGAAACATATACATCCATGACTAGGGTTACCAGACATCTTGATTTATCAGGACAAGTCCTAATTTTTGGACTCTGTCCGGAGTGTCCTGATTGTTTTCAGAAGTCCTGATTTTTAAATATGTATCTTCTATTTGCTGTTTAATTTAATTTTAACGCTTTCAGTATAAAATATACAAAAAATAAAATTGTGAGAGAAAAAAGTGACATTAGAAGTAAAACTCAAGAGATTCTAACTATACGAACAGTACGTTTGAAATAGTACGACGAACAGTAATTCGACGAACTATAATACGAACAGTAAGGTCTTCTGTTTGTACGGAGAATCTTGAAACAGACATAAGGAAGAATCTTTAACAGTAAAGCTGCCTTAGTGTTATAATTTAACGTTAAGGGCAGTAATCATAAATAAATTGATCTCTCCTCTGTAGGAGCATAATAACTTTATGCATGTATGCCATTACAAAACATGTCCTGCATTTTTCTGTGATGTTCTGATTTTTTGATCCAATGATCCTCGTTTTTTCAACTACGTCTCTCGTAACCTATACATGACTCCGAATGGAACTGACATTGGAGAGGCGGCCGGGCGAATCAAAGTCCGCCCTTTTTCCGTTTTTAGACGTGTATTAGCATTTGATCCCGTACTTCTTTCACAATCTCGCAAAAACCCTCCAAGAAGTAAAATTATATTCAAAACTCAACGTTCACTCTTTACAACTACGCGCGCTAGTTAAAATAACTTCAAACATTCTAAATAGAGCAAATACGTCGAAACATGGACAGTTGGCAAGAGCACGTCAGGCAATCCCTTCAAAGGTGAATTGTGATTCATCAGCGACCAATCGCCCGCACTCAATGCCACCTTTGACCGTTATTGGCGCGTGCAGCTGCCCCTGCTTTGCGCTATCCATCCTCGCTGGCGGCACTTCACTTGTTTTCTGAGAAACTGCTGCGCTCGTGTTTGTCCGACAAAGGGAGGTTTGTCCGACACCGTTATCACTGTTTCCAGGGATTATATCCTGAGCCCCAACGCCGCGCAGCAAGTACAGCGTGAGAGGTGTGACAATTAACGCGCAGATAGTCTTCGATTTCAAAGACTTACCGACGCATTTTAGTGAACAGTTAATCAGTCGGGTAATTTGTCATTATTGAACAATGAAATAAGAGATTACCGGAGAATTTTGCGCAATAATTCAAGGTAAATTCTTACCTAATACACAGATTAGATCGTCCAAAACAGTTAATGCAGCAGGTTTCTTAATATAAATTGTAATGCATCTTTTTCTAAATAAATGCTGTTGTTAAAAGGATCACTTTGATTCTCCATGTAAACAACTTCCGTATAGAAAATCTTTTGTGTGTAATTGTCTATCCCGCACCAAAAAATTAAATTGAATTAAATGGAAAGGAAAACAATATGAGTCAGAGATCAAATTAATTTGTAATTTTTGTGTCGCAGAGAAAACCACCCTCTAAAACACTTTTTTCTTTTTAACTATTATTCGAAATCTTTTGGATAAGAAGAGTTTTTGTGTCGCAAATTCACCGTTTTCCGGTGAACGATTACAATACTTTCTCTTCTTACATTATTAAGTGCAAGAAAGTAAAAAAGTTGAAATTATTTGTGGATAAATCAAAATTTTGGTTAAATGCTTTGACGCCTTGTCACATTAAGTCGCGCTACATTTGTAAATAAGGTTGCGTTTCTCATGTCTTTTCGGCATCATCTATATTTTCAAGAAAATTAGTAATAAAATAAAATAAAATATATTATGTCTAATGGTTGTGAATATACAAGTTTTGTGTCAAAGTGTTATCTTGACGCTTGAAATGACGTAAAATATAAACGCCCAATGTTCTTTATCGACACTGCTACGAACATTTCATCAGCGAAAATCAATATTAAGTGTTCACGTTTGAAGTAAACATTTAGTTAGTGAAATTTCTGAGAAATTTTAGGAGCACACGTGCCAACACCATTTGCATCCGGCTATCGCTCACCAGCCACAAGCCCGCTTCGCAGAATCTCGCGAAGTTAATCCGGCCCTCGACGAGAACCCTTCCTCACCGAGACGCCGCCCGCAAAACGTCGCCCGCTTTGTGCAATTTAGGGCAGAGGACCCCGCAACCAGAGCGGCGTAATTCCAAAAGGGATCTCCCGAGGGGGCACGCCCGCGCCGGGCCCCGAAAACCGAAACGAGCCAATAATTTCACTCCGCCGCGCCCCGCCCTGCGCGCTCTCGGCGTATCGGGATATCCTCCAAGGGATCGCGAGCGCTAAGATGCGACCCTCTCGCCCGCATCCCTCGGCCCCTGCCGGCGCTCCCGCTCGTATCTCGGACCTCGTCGTCGTCGTCGTCGTCGTCCTCGTCGGTGCCGTCCCGCGAGCCCAGCTGCAGGGCGCGGAGGGCGGCTAAGGGAGAAAGGGCCAAGGGGGGGGGGAGGAGAAGACGGCGCGGTGCACACTGGTTTCAACTCACCAAAACCCTGGCCATAATTCAAAAAATCGAACTTTATGCTGAGAGGTTGATTTCATCAAATCGTGTGCAGATGCCGTCGATGCATCCTATTCCAGCGTGGCAGAGAAATTCTAACCGTATTTGACAGTGAAGGTGGTAGTATCTGAACGTTGAAAAATACGCTACACTGTGAAGCAAAGTTTCACACAAAATTAGTAAAAACGGCGTGTTAAAATTTTTGCTTCAATTTTTCTGTTTTGCCGAATGGATAATCATCTAAAAGATTTAATTTTCTATATATTTTGATGAATAAGGCGTGTATATCGTAACATTTTCCATGTATATTTCTTGTTTTACATATTGAAGTCTACAACTTTTGTACCACTTAGTACCTTGAAATTTAACTTGTCTAAATGGCAATATCAGTATGCCAAATTGTAACTGCATATATTTGCCCATTTTTGTTTTTATCATCATTTAACTACTGGAGTGCGTAACCGACCTGTCTCGATACCATTTGCCACAACCCGGGCCGCCCGGCCGCGGCCGGCTACGTGTTTTCGTTTACCTTTGATAGCGGAAAACGAACATTTGTATTAATCATTATGTTCAAAGAATAAACATTACCATTTACATTGAATGTTTGCATCAAATTTGTGCATTGAAAATCTTACTACATATTTTCAGACGAAACCACATAATTTTCAGATATTCCCTCCATCATATTTGATCTGGGATTTTGAATTTTCCAATTTTAACATCAGATTCGTAATCAGCGACCCCACAAACCGAAATATATACTCGTTTTTGTCCGGTTTTCTACGTAGCTTCTAATTATGGCCCAGTTTTTGGTCTCTTGGAACCAGTGTGCGGCGCCGCCTCGGGGGCGACGAGGGGCGAGGTGGGGCAAAGAGGCGGTCGGTGGTCCGCAGCATTCCTCCGTACAATTAGCTGGAGTGGCGCTGGGGCGGGGAGGGCGGACAAGGGCGGGGCTGGGCAGGGCGGGGAGGGTGGGACCAGGTGGGGCCGGGCGGGACGGGCCGGGCGTGGCGAGGCGAGCGGGCGGGGAGAGCGGGGCGAGGCGAGCGGGGCGTGGCGAGCGGGGCGGGGCGGGCGGGGCGGGCGGGGCGGGACGTGAGTACGATGGCAAGGGCCGGGGGCGGGCCGTCCGACCGCGGCTGCGGTCTTGGGTGCGGGTGTAGACGGCGCGGCTCGAGGCGAGCGGCTCCATCGCAGATCAATGAAACGCAGCCCTGGCCCGCGCGGCGCCCCGGGCTCGCCCTCTGCTTCCGTTTCCGGAACACTTGCTGCTCCCTTCGCCGAAGAAGCGGCTCGCGGTGGGCGTCACTTTTACTTCGCCACTCGCACCCTCCCTCCGCCCCTCTCTGCCCTCTTTTCGTCAGAAGTTCGTCTCCAATACGCCGCTTTCATTTCCGCCTCTGGAGCAATCCATTCGGTTCTTGATGCAGATGCCTCTATTCCCTCCGTCACGGCATCACTATTTGTCCGAGTCGACCGTAAGTCAATATGATGCTACCTTGGCACGCATCCCACTTTCGTCGCTACACTCCATTTGTCGTTTACTCCAATGAATCTCCCTCGTATTTCCACAAAATGCTGTTTGTGTCATTAATGTGTGTAGCATGCTCATTATGTCGCCCTTTTGCTGCTTTCTTTCTCCTCCTCGTATGTTCATAATTTTTCCAATTTTTCTCTCAGTTGTGTATAGTTATTTAAGCCATATTGTCCTACACATTGCCTCTTTATATTCCAAAATTCTACTATTTTGACATTCATTCACTTAAACTGATTCTTCCTCTTCCTTTATCATGGACTTTTTTCCTTTTTGTATTTTCTTCTATTTTTACAACTTCCCTCGAGCTTTCACTTTTTCCTCCACCAACTGTTCTATTGACATCTCTTCCAACTCGCTAGCCGTTTCCCACCCTTCAGCGGCGCCTCCGCCCGAGTCCATAGCTCTCGGCTGAGCCCCCCCCCCTTTGTATTTATGCTCCGCGCCCGGCTGAGGCAGCGCAGGCGCGGAATTAGTACTCGAAGTCCGAGGCATCGGAAGCGCGAGCGCCGCTCGCCGGGAACTTCCGGCGGCTGCAGCGGTCCACTCGCTTTTGTTTATGCACCGCCCCCCCCCCACCGCTCGGCTAATAGGCTGGCAGCCAACTCGGCATTCCGCGAAAAGATGGTGGCATTGTGATCGGTGGAGGCTGGGCTGAGCCTTGTTAAACCACATACTCTTCCCAAATCTCCCCTTCCCCTCTCCCCCCTCTCTCTCTCTCAAACTGCCACCGACTTGCTCCCTCTCTCTCTCCCTCTCTCTCTCCCTCTCTCTCTCCCTCTCTCTCCCTCTCTCTCTCCCTCTCTCCCCTCCTCTCTCTCCCCCTCTCTCTCCCTCTCTCTCCCCCTCTCTCTCCCTCTCTCTCTCCCTCTCTCTCTCCCTCTCTCTCGCTCTTATCTTTTATTTTTGCTTTAGATTCATAAGACAGAGTTTAAGCGTAGTTGAGTATTTATGAATATAAAAATTATTCATTAAAATCTAAATTGAAACAAAGCGTCTTTAAGTAAATTCATGCACCGAATTATGAAACACAAAATAAGAAATACACGCGAAAATTATATTGAATATTGATAGTGATGTAAGTTAAAAAACAGATATTTGGGGGAAATGTTTCAAAAAATTTTAATTTTGTACTGCTGACTTTCAGACAGATATATAATTTAAAATGCACTACGTCTCATCAATAAACAATAATTTACTCATAAGCACCCAGAAATTGAAAATAAAAACACTATTATGATTTTACTGCATTACAATGATTTTAACTACACTATTTGACATCATTAAAATATTTTATTACAAAAACCATTCATTAAAAGTTAGGTTGCTTTGAGAAGTGAACAAAAATAAATAAAAGCTCGCTCTAGAATAATCGTGACAATTATACATGAATTCCTTTCAAAATTGGTAATTCAAGGATCTGCGAACAGAACAATCACACTTCCTCTATTATAAAATGATTTCTGGTTATGATTATCTCTGGATGATTCTCAGATAAATAAAATTTGGAAAACTATCAAATTACTAGCTCTATATAGAAATGATATTCATTGCTTATAATTCTATGAGCTTGTAATTGGATGCTCATACAATTGTTGTAATAAAAAATTATTTATAAAATACTCTCCCGCAGATCCATTTAATAAACCATTATTTCAATAATCAATACATTCAAAATACACTTTGTTGTGAACTATATGTTTGCTTTATTTGCCACATTATTAGTAAACATCCAGCAACAAATTTCTCCATTCGGTTTCAAGGATATTCTAAAATTTATTATCAAAAGGAAGATTCATTGTTTCAGGTTTTTTTTTACTTTCTCGCTCTTTGTAAGGTACTTCTTAAGTAGAGGAAGTTATGTAATCATGCAGCGGAAAACGACGATTTTCTTTACCAAAATGACATGGAACTAATATTCTTGAGTTATGTTCTACAAAATGTATTTTTATTTCTCTTTGTTGTGAACAAAATCCATCAGCGTATGGCATTTCTTTAATAAACGACTACTTACTTCTTATCTTCCCAGTACTTCATCATGATTTCCAACGTCTACACATTATTTCATTAAAAAACAATGAAACGAATACGCTAAATTTGGTATTCGCGAATAATTATGTATACATTTTCGTGAGGAGGTTCGCGTTCAATTCATAAACCATACGTCACACGGTAAAACACATTTCCCTTCTTGCGAGATGCGGTGTTGGCGCTTAACGCCATCGTACAGCGCGCCGCGCGAGCGCAACGTGGACCAAGCGGAAGAACAACGTCGCGGCTGGGGTAGCTACGATCCAAACCCGGTGAGCTGTAGCCCGTATCGTAGCCTTCGTCGCTGCGTTGCGCGGGCACCCTAGGAAAATGGCCGTCGCGAAGCAACAAGCCGACGAGGAACGGCCCCGCGCGCTTATCGAGGCACCTCTTCCGCCTCGTTCCTTTTCTGGCTCCGCCCCTCCCGCCCCGCCCCGCTGCGCACCTCCCTGCCATCCCCTCCTCCTCCCGCCGCCCCGACCCGCCCCGACCCAACCCGACCGTCCCAACCCGACCGACCCAACCTTACCCGACCCTCTCCGTCGCACTGCCCCGACCCGACTCGACGAGCTCCACTCCGTTCCGCCCCGCCCCGCTCCGCTCCACCCTGCCCCGCTCGGCTCCGCGCTGCCCGTCCCCGCCGTGCCCCGCCTCTCCCCCCACCCCTTCCCGCTTTTCTTGGCTTCCCCGCAGTGCGCCAATCCGTGAACAAAATGGTGTTTTGTTCCCCCACGTCCCCTTTTCGCACCTATCCCCTAGGAGGCCCCGACGTTCCAAGATTGATTGATTTCTTCTGCTTCCGGGCGCGACAGCTTCTAAAGTCATTAGTCCCATAAGTGAAGTCCATGTTTTTTGCTCAGAGAGTGGCGGTGATCTTGTCCCGCTGGATGGCGAGATCCGGTGCTGACCTACCGTCGGTTAGCGGGATTTTCCCCAACCAGGATCTCGCACCAGCGGGACAAACGCTAAGCTCCCGATCGGTCCCCCGGCATGTGTGGTAATGTAGTTCATGTAAGTGTGTGTATGAAAGGGTGGGATAAGACTAGGAATGAGAAGGAAAGATCGCGCGCGATACGAGGCCGGTTTGTTAGGATCCGCTTGCTCTGGCATTCAACTGGTGTTGATCGGACAAACCACAAAAAACCACCGATCAGAGCAGCCGGCCCCAACAGAAGTCTCCTTCAGACAGCGACTTATCTGGCTAGTGTCAAAAGTTCAGCCACCGTCGGGACTCGAACCCCAGGACCTGCCGGTCGGAGGCACTGCTGTGACATCAGTTGATGCCCTGAGCCCCTCTTCTGAACCGGCGTTTCAAATATTTTTCAGTCACCAAATAAAACATTAATACGTGTAAGACATATTATTTCAATACGAGATTGGATAATTATCAAAGAAGGATGTTAGGTCGAGTTTAATAATCAATGGAGTGTTACAATAAGATATTACGATAACGAGATGCCTCCAGTAACTAGAGGCCGGATGTGGGCCGGATTAGCGATAGTTTATTATAGTTGATTGTCGGGGGCAGGAATGATTATTAGGTCTCTTGTATCAACACGTGCGAGTACCTTCGTCCAACTCATCAATCAAATTTAGAACAAGTACCTACCAATTCTATCCGAATTAATCTCACAAAAATGTGAAACTTATATTTTCTCCTTCCAACAGGTCAAGCACTCCGAACTTCAATTTTGGCCAAAACCGTGGTGGTCAAAATTTGTAGCTGTGGTGATTCGTTTCATTGGTATGTGATTTGCGTTTTTTGACCTATGGGTCACTAGAGATTTTAGGTGCCAAAGAACAAAGATTAAACATTAAGCACAGACGTAATATATTTGGGCTGGATTCTCAGCGATATTTAGTCTGGAAAGGTCTGCAGTAGTTTTTCCAGTAAAATTAAATGTGTCCTAAACATTGAACACTTAGTGTTGAATGTTTAAATTACAAGACTTGTAAAACTAACCTGACATCAGAAAAAAAACTCGAAACCTCGATCGAAAAATGATTGCATTATGGCGGTGTCAAGAAACGAGTTATTGCAGGGTACTTACTACCAGCTACAGAGGTGTAATGAAATTGTGCGTATGAAATTTAAACCTGTATTACTTAAGGCAAAATAAAGAGATTTAGTACAGAAAGTCTGAAACACGCTTAATTTTTTCCAGACAAAAAGTGTTTTGTTATGGCAGAAATGCTTTTTTTAAATTTATTTTATTTGAAGTCGCACATAATCATAGCCACTTTGTTCACTGTGAAGAACGCTAGCAGCTAAACCGTTTAGCCGATTTTCTCTAAAATTGATACACCTCAATCGATTTTGCTAATGTCGCAGACCCTTAAATCATAAATCGATATTTTAATTTTGGGGGGTACTACACATTAAGCCTCTGAGACATTTTCCAAACTAAAAAAAAGGCTCCATCGGATTTTGATAAAATATTGTTTTTAACGGACCGACGGATAGACGTTTTGCCGTCATTCGATATTTTGGTATCAAGAACCCACAAAACATGTATTCTCTCTACACCACGTGTTAGAGAATTTTTGTTTAATTTAGCAACTGTATTCATCCACTTTTTTTTATTAGGGGCCTGTAAAACGAGTTTTTCTGCGAAAATTCACAGTTTTTCTCTACTTCGTAAGCCGTAGCAAGAAAGTAAAAATGAGTCTACTCACGCAAGACTATCTGTTTTGAAAATACTCATTTCGCTAAGTATGCTCAAATTTGCGGGTTTTTGGGCCGTCTCACTAGATAGTTACTGCAGTTCAATAGGAAATGAGACAGAGAAAAGCAAAGTGAAGGTTAAATAAATACTAACATTGGAAGAAATATATATTTTAGGTGGCTTTGTGTTTGTTTCTGTTGCGATGTTCACAGTCCTCCGGCGTTCTGCTGAAATGTTGAAATAATACTCTTCGCTTCCTCTTCTACTATTTTCACTACGTGTCGCTTCCGGCGATTAAGATAGAAAAACCATACATTGACCCGGGGTTTCGTTCGTGTAGCCCTGCACATCCGGCCAGCGCACAGCTCCATCCCCCCCCCCCGCCCCCGCCTGTCGAGGCGACTTCTCACTGCCAGAGGCAGGCGCCGAGGGCGGCGGCGTGGGTGGGCGCGGTCGTATCTGCTTTCCGCTCGACGGACCGCGCGGGACACGAACCGCGGTCTATCGTCTGCTGCGATGCGCCGCTGTTTATTTACGTTTTATCCCCAGCGGCGCTGGCGTAGGAGGGGGGAGGATGGGAGAAAAGAAGGACACTCGGAAGGCTGTCATAGAAACGGGGTAGCAGACGCGAGTAGAATGGGGAAACAGAACAGTGATGACGGTGGTAATAGAACAGTGCTGTGCTTAAAATTCAGGCCTGACATACCATCAAAATCGAGTCATGGACCCTCTCGTGAATAATGCACGAGAGAATATATATTTCGAATCCAGAAGGAAATAAAATTTAAAAAATATTTACTACCTACCCTGGTCCGTTTGATTGTTTGTTGCAACTAAAAGTTGCATAGAAATGATAAGACAAACAGATCGTAACAATACAAATTCATTTAAAAATTTCACCTAAGGGGTTACTAGTATTCAGCAATTTTGACCGACAATGTCTATATTGTAATATTTCCTCTCTGATTTATCGGAAAACTAAAAATGAATGTTAATACCTTTCAATATTTATCAACCATACTATTAAGTTATGGTCTCTCCTAGTGGGTCAAAATTAAAAATAGGGTTTCTTAAATTGCTTAAACATAAGAAAAAGTTGTAAAACTTTCTTAGAAATATTACATATTAATCGTATCTTAAACCAAAGGAACCTAATATGTGAGATTTTGAGAGCACATCGGTTTTGGACTGACAACAACACAGTTTCGACTGATGTGTCGAATTCGCATGATGCCTTTCATGAATACTCAGTAGTTGACGTTATGACAATACTGAGAACGCTTCAATTATCGCTTTCTGGTTTATAACCCTGTTAGCAGCGATGCCCGGAGAACGTGTACGTTGATTCGGAAGAGAGTGGCAGTGTTGTCGGGCGTTCGGCCGGTCAGTGGGTGGACGCAAACAGATGAGCAAAGAACGTCGAGCGGCGATAGAGATTGACGAGGCGCAGTGGGGCGTGATGGGCAGCGGGCAGCAACAGCGGCAGCGGGCGTCAACAGTGGCGCTGAACATGAAGTGCCTGGGGGGGAGGGATGTTTAAATGAATGCACGCATTCTATTTCACTGATCATATTGGGCAGGAATTTTGGGGAGAAAATTTTAATTTTTGACATGCTGTGCGCGAAACGCGTTTTTTCGTGCTTGTTTTTCGTTTGCGAAACAGCTATTTTTTTCGGTGTGCGAAACAGCCACGCGTGTGCTACTACGCTTGAACGACAAACTCGACTCGTGCGTGAATCACCTGTTTCGCACCCTTGTCACGTAAACGTCTATTCTGGTCAACTAATACCTGTCTGTGCTTGCCGCGACAGCCCGCGAACGTGTCAGGGCCTACCAGCAGCTTCCCAGCCTCGTGACCATGGGTTTAATGGGTACGTGTGGTTAGCACGTGGTTGTATTCTGGTCTTCTCAGCCTGAGAAGTAAGTTTTGTCAATGTCACACAGTAACATATACTGGGACATTGCAAGGAAAACGCACACTCTTACGTGACCGAGAACCGAACCCGTCATGGAATGCGAGCACGCCGACCAATGAGGGCGGTCAACTAATATAGTCAGGGGTATTTCGAGAACAGCTGTGGAAAATATTTTTTAAATTCCACCTTGAAGTATCGAGTTTCTCGAGTGAAAAGTTCTCATCACTGCTTAGAGACTTGACCTTTCACCTTCCTTGATTATGAAAGTTGGCGGGAGGACGCATTGCCAATGGAGGATACTGAGTCGAAAAACGGAGTAGAGAGAATTCATTTTCTAGAGAGGATTTTGAGGAATTTTCGGTAGGCGGTCTTGAGATTCTCAAATGAGAAAAAGTTATTTTCCTGCATAACGCGTTTCCTATCAGACATTTCTTGTTACTTTGGTAGAAGTAGTAGTAGTAGTAGACAAACATGAATTAGAAGACAATAGGGAATGGGCAACGGAGAAGAATAGTGACTTTTCAAACTGCGGTGTAGAATTATATGAAGAGAGAGAGAAAGAGAGAGAGAGAGAGAGAGAGAGAGAGAGAGAGAGAGAGTGAGAACGAGGAAAAGGGTGAACGAGAGAAACAGAGAATGAGGAAGAGACTAGAGACAGAAAAAGCGAGACAATAGCAGTGAGAGGGAGAGCAGAAACAAGAGAGAGAAAGCTGTCAATTCCTAACATATTGCAGCCATATGAGCTGAATCCGTGCGAAAATTTCTCACTTTTGACCTTATTTAAATACATTGATTAGACCTGAGATGGACTGCTTTACTTGGGGATATACTCTTAGACTCAACATGCGATTCCTCTGCGAGTGTCTCCAACCAGCAAAAAGTTTTTTTTTCTGATATTGCATTTGAACTTGAGCATGTGAGTTTTCACGATCAATGTGGTCACCTCACCAACATCACTGTCGCAAGTTCAGATCTGCAGTGTTTGAAAAATATAGTCTTCCTCATTCTGCTAACTGTACTTGAGAATGAGAAAGAATGTTTTTGGCAGAATTTGAACATGCGTGTATTTCCTAGATACCTTTCAGGTGCTCGGGAACAAATATTCATATGCCATCTGATGCTAAAAATCAGTTATAAGGCAAAATGTGAATATAGCATAAACTATGAGGAATTTATTGCCACAATTACTGTATTAGTCTGTGGTCAGTAAGTATTTAGCACTATTTACGGGGACACAAATTTTCAGGGAAAGTTTGCAGGCAGCATAATTGAATACATGAGTAATTCACTTTTTGCCAAAATGTACAATAGATATTTTTGATATCATGTCCTTTAGCCATACTTTCTTGCTTTCACTTGAATCATGTAAATAAGTTATGGCTAATGTTTGTTGATGTCTTGGCAAGAAATGTATAATTCTCAGTTCCTACTATTTAGTTGAGTAGTGAACTTTAAATTACTATTAACATTAACTATACATTTTTTGGGTTTTAGTACTTTTATGTTAGTATATAAATTAATTATAATTAATAATTATAGTATATGTAATAATATATTATAAGAAATAATTATTTATCACTGACTCTTGATGTGTATTTTAGTTTAATGAAAAAAAATGTGTTGTATGTGCAGAGTTCTTGTTACAATAAAAATTAAGTAATCACAGGCACTGCCATTAACTCGAATAAATATAGAGGAATAAAGCATTCATTAATGCACGGACATTGGTATTTTTATGGCTATTTTAATTTATTTTTTCGTAGATTGATCACTAATGGACACTCTCGAGCAGTCTACGGACAGTTGTCTGTTGTAAAGCATTGCCTGTCAATATCAACTCCCATTTCCTTCAATGTTTTCTATGTTATTTATTTATTGTAATTCCAAATTAAGCATTTAATGGGAACTGTAGTCTTAAATTTCAATAGCAAATCAGTAGGTTTAATCGTAATTCTTGATATTAATGTGGATGGGTTTTTTTCACATCAGTACTTCACATTCAGAATTGATACTTTTTCATCCCTGCATCATTGTACAAACCTGTCGCATTAATATTTCTTAGTAAAAGAACAGAGACTACCTTTATCTGTAGTTATCTAACGGTACCCCAGGTGCTTCAAGGGAATAAAAAACAGAAGTGCGTGGCTTGAAGACCAAGAGAAAAATGTCTATTAAAAAAATATGGTTCTATTTCACCAGGCAACATACACATGATCTTTAAACTTACAGGATCCACATCCTCGTTTGTTGAAGCCAAAATTGCTCTTTCATAAGGCCAATTAGATTGAAAAATTATTTCAACACTAGAAAAAACATTTTAACAGATCGTATACAGTTTCCACAATAATTGTACAAAAACATGTGCAAATGAGATTCTGTTTTCAATGTAATCGCTGCCCAACAAACACAAAACACATCCAAATTATTGCATTTGAGGTATATTCGAACTACAGAATGCCGAACTTCATATTACACAGTAATGAAATTTGTGACACTTTTTCCTTCATATTAATGTACATTTTAACTATACCTTAATATGTTTTATCCGTTTCCAATGCTGGAGTCAATATAGCTAGTCTCAGAGCAAATTGTCAAAAATCACTTTGTTAGGTAAGCAATTTAGAATTAAGTCGCCACTTCAGTTTTTTCTTAACTTGACTTCCGCCTAAACAATACTGACGTAAAAATAGTTTAACATTTATAGCTTAAATTATATATTGCATTCATAATAATCTATTACTTCTCGAAAACCAAGGTTATTCACTTCCACTTTTAATGTTAATCTCATGTTTTCTTCACTTTTCATGTTTTGATGTGCCAGCCATTGGCACGGTACCAAAGGCACTTTTGTACTCCGTGTCTTACTCTATCGCGCTTTTCGAATGTTATTTAGTCGGCATTAAACTACAAATATATAAAAATATGATGTTGGAACAGAAACGTGATTCATTTTATTATCTACATGTTAAATAAATTAAATTACAAAACTGGGGGTGGGGTAAAAGGAGGCATAGTCAGCAAAGCAAGTGCAACACGAAATAACGAGGAGAAAGAAAGTAGCATGAGGTGCACGGACGAAGGATGTTGAAATAAGAGAAAAATCCATCCTGAATTTCTGGCAGAAACCATCCCTAATATTAAACTATTAGGCTAATGTATTCGACATTCAATTTACGATCTGGATCGTAAAGCGTGCATCGGCGAAAGAGAGCAGCAGACGTAGGTGGGGGCGGGGCGGGAGAGCGCGAGTGGCGTGCTGGGGGGGGGGGGGGGATGTGCTGTGTGTCGAAGAGTGAGGGAAGAGCTGACGGCCGCGCGGGCAGCCCTTGTGCGTCACGAAGCGACGGCGCTCCCTTTGCGTGCGCAGCGGCCGACGCAGCGCCGCTTTTGTTGTTGTTTGTGACGTATGCACGGCCATTGTGTGGACTCCGGCCATCTATTGGCGTTTCGGGTATTCCGTTGGAGAGTCGCTGCCTGTGCGGAGAACGGCCCGGCCATGTGGAATATCTACATTTTGTACGCTGGGATGCGATTATCTTCGCGGATGGCAGTATTAGACTTCATGTGGGATACCGTACTTTCAGTAGAGGCTGGGAGTGCAATGTGTGTGTTTTTTATGTAGAGTTTTTTGTAAAAATTTGATATTCCTTTGATGTCTCTGCTTACATATCTGTTCTGAAAAATTCTGGTTGAATACATAAAGTTTCAGTAGGTATAAAATATTTATCGTACTGGAGAGAGTCGATAGCTTCCCGAATGTGAAGATCCAACGTCGAGTTGTCTACTCGTGATTGAAGGCATATTTATTCTAAAATACCCTCATGAAATTATTTTATAGAGTCATATTATATCCGGCAATTTTGTATTTAATATGTTATGATTTCCAAATACGAGATTTTCTAAACAAATTAATTTTGACTTACAAACGTTTGTTACAAAACTGTCATTTTTCTTGAACTTTGAATTATCCTCATTTATCTACTATATAAAATATTAATTTTATTTAAAATGCATATTAACCCACCTAAAAATATTTCTACTGTCAGAATATCGGTATAAGAAACGCACATATTAATATTTTGTTGTAGGCAATTTGCAATAAAAGTGTGAATTATTCAGCTTTAAACCTAAAGAAATCCATTGTACCAAATGTACGTTTGTAATTTCGCGCGTACTATTTATATAGCAGCGAGAGTGTATTGTAATGCGTGGCAGAAAACTGCGACTTTTCGACAGAGGAATCCATATTGTGGGATCATGATACCGAAAAATTGATAATTCTTCTTTCATAATGTGTTAATCTTGCTTTAATATCCAAAGACATGAAAAAGGTAAGAGTCCAGGGTATGCCTTGAAAATTAATTTCAGGACACACGTGTGCCCGTTTCTTTTTATTCTCCCGAGCCATCGAACTATGGTGATGCATGTATCTCGTCAGGTGCATAGTTATGTCAGACTACAAACATCATTAATCCTGGGCATGAATATGTATTGTTGAAGCGCAACCTCTGTGTATGTACGGCCAAATTTGCGTACTTTGTACAGTTCACATGCTGATGATGCAGCTCATGGATAGTTTAGAATCACGTGGCAACCTACCATTAGGGGGAAGTTGTGTTTTGAAGCACCGCGTTCATCCAAGCGGAGAGCGATTTCATTGAATTTGACAATTTTGGGCTGTTTCGCCGGGTGAACGGCCCGGCTCAGACAAGCGATTTACATTGCTCCATAAGGGGTGAAAAGATAACCGAAGCAACATAGATCAAAAGAGGAAAATCTGATGACTCAAAATGTACCATTGTAAGGTGAGTTTGCAAGTGTTAAATATACGCAATAAAGGGCAATCGTTTATGATCATTTGTAACTGTTTTGTTAAATAAAAATGTATCGTATGTCAAATAATAAATTAAAATTATATATACTGCAGACATTTCTCTTGAAGTAAGCAATCACGTGAACTTTTCAACCTTAAAACAGTAGATTTTAATTTTTTTTCTGCTTTGGAAATAGTGTAAGTAAAAACGGATATGTAATGGACAGAGCGTAAATAACACGATTTTGTTAATGGATTTCCAGTTATATCCTTAAAAGTATGACGAATGAATCACAGCTAACCCGACATACCGTACGCAATTTTGTCGTGTCAGGAAGCTACGCATGGATGTACGTGAAGATGCAATTATCTCCTTCATTGTGTCGCTTCATGAGAATGTTTCCACACATTATTTTCTTTTTTTAATTGTTGCGTCTTTTTGGCAACAGCCCTTTTAGCAACATCCATCAAAGGTTCATCAACACGCCTTTGCCCTTTTCGGGCATTGACCGTATCTGGAGTAATTCTCCGCTTAGTTTTTCCCTTTTTGTTTCGACGCTCAATGATTTTTTTCCGTCGGCCCGGGGATGGGCGCTATTCGTAACTGGGGTTCCCAGACGGTCACCCATTCAGGATCTCCGGTGTCTCGAGTTGTTGAACTTCCGTGACTTCACGGAGCGTAGTTAAGCAATTCGGCAAACGACTCCGGCTTTCGACCTATTTCGGTGCAATGGATCGATGGTCTATGACGCTGCAGTTTGGACGCTCCGTTCGTTGTTACGCGCTAGTCGGCGTCCAGCGCCCAGCAACTCCCAGAACTTCCCCCGCGAGCCGATCTCGTGCAATCGGTGCCACGAGCCATTTGCCGCCTGAGAACGAGGCATGGTGGGGATGAAGGGCGGGTGATACATGCATAACGGAGAGGCGAGTACGCGACGGCGCGATGTGACGGGCTCGAAGGGAGAGGGAAGGGAAAGGCGGGGAAGGGGCATTTGCATAAATACGGAGGCACTCCATTACATCGACTGGGTTCGCAACGTCATCAGGGAGAAAAAGCGAGGCTGACCCGTGTGCGCAGCTAATCTGACAGGGTCCCACCGGGCCATGAACGGGGCTGCGGCGGCGTTTTTTAGACATCAGCGGTTCGCGTACCGCCCCCGTCGCCCCCGCCTTCGTTCGCTCGCGCTCCGCGTTCGTCCAGTTTGCCCTCTGCAAATCTGCTCGTCTTGCCGACGCTCTATTTTTTATTAGCCAACTGCACGTTTCATTAAAGGAAAGGGCCTCCTGATTGCGCAGGGAATTATTAATCCTCCTTTAATGAAGTGATAGGATGATGGTGAAGGCTGAAGGGACGATCATAAATACATCAATGCCAGGCAAGATTCATCCTCTGAACCGAAATCGTAACGACACAGTTTCCTTAATGTTCGCGGCTATCCAGACCGACTGCAGACGCTCTATACTTCAATTTAAATAGAGTTGGTCTCAAAGGTCACGTGTTGGACGGAGAGGGGACACTGTCATCGAATCGAAAATTGCGTTTCGACTGAATTGTTTGCTATTCGAGTTCCCAATTGGATAACAGTGTTCTCCTCTTCCGCCTTGTGACCTTAAAATGTCACTATATTTAAATTGGATTCGACCTCGATGATAACCTCGCCGTTAACTCTGACGACAGGTCTGGAGGCGGTGATGTTCAGGTCGGCTATCCCGACTTGAACGGAGACTTCTGACCTTTTGCCCGAGTTCGTTTTCTGATCTCGTGTAATCTAGTTTATGGCTATTGTTTTGAGACGTTCTTCGATGAAGCAAAGGTTGATGTACCTTGGCACATTGTTGTGCTAAATTCCATTCAAACTCCATTTTGAGTAACCATGTACATTCTTCATCCCCATAAACCTCATTTTAATAATTTCCTTTCATCACTCTCACTCCTTTACTATAAATCTCTGAGTAATTCGTGTTTGTCTTGCACTCCCTCACACTTCCACTCCCTCTCTTTACAATCTCAACTATTTTCTCTTTTATTTACATTTTTTATTCTACATTTTATTTACATTCTTTCTCTTTTAACTTTCTGTTTCTCAATGTTTTTTTCAACACGCTTTTATCATGTTAAAGATATTTATTTACCCTCTCTTATACACTCATACTCGTATATTCTCTCTCTTCTCTCTCCTCCTTTCCTCTCCTCCCCCTTTTTGTTCTCTCTCCTCCTCTCTCTTCGCCCCTCCGTGCCTTTCCCTTCCTCTATCTTCCTTCCACTCTCTCTCTCTCTCTCTCTCTCTCTCTCTCTCTCTCTCTCTCTCATACAGACCCTCAAATCGCGAGGTCCTGGGTTCGAGTCCCGACTGTGGCAGGAATTTTGACACTAGCTTGTAAGCTAGGACAAATTCAATCGCAGTCTAGAGGATAATTCTAGCGGCCAGCTCCTGTGATCGGTAGTTTTCAGTGGTTTCTCCGATCAACACCAGGTGAATTCCGGAGCACTACCGTAACAAACAGGCCACATACCGTACGCGATCTTTCCTTCCTCCTCCTTGTCTTATCGTAACACCTTACACACAATTACACTATCATCCACTACACTACCACACATGCCAGGAGACCAGTCGGGAGCTTGGAGCTTGTCCCAGCTGCGGCAGGGCCCCGCTGGTGGGAGATATCTGGGTGGGAAAAAACTCACTAGCCGATCTCGCCATACAGCGGGGGAAGACCACCGTCACATCCCAAACAAAAACATGCAATACACTTTCGGGACCAATGACACTTGTAGTTGATGCGCTCAGAATCACAAAGTCTCTCTCTCTCTCTCGCTCGCTCGCTCTCTCAGACACACACAAATACACACACGCGTGGAAAAGTGACCTTCCTCATGTTTGTGTTTGACGTTTTCGCTTGCCGCAGCCGCCGTCGTGCTCTCTCACTCTTTCCCCTCAGGCTCGTTCCCTTTCGTATGACCTCTCCGATTCACTTTCTCCATATGCATGCGCCATTTCACTCGCACTGCAACACCCTCGCTCTCGTTTGGCTTCATCAGACGCCATCCGCGTCGAAGCTGCTGCCAGTGCGACGCGCTCTCTTTCGCTCTCCTCCCTCTCGTCGTGCGAGAGCCGCTCTCTCTTCGCCCGCGGGATCTGCCCCGCGCCTCGACCTTTGCTTCGCTGCCCCGAGTCCCCGTCACCTCTCCGTTCGATAAGGCTTCCATTCAAATAAAATTTAACGCCGCGGAACAGCCTTTATGATTTTCTGAAAAAAAATACGGCTCTGCCTGACGCGGCGCACGCACATCTGAAAAAGGGTAGTACGTCCAAAAAAAAAGAAGAAAAAATGAATCGGGCTGCATGCCGCGGCGGGAGGGTGGCATTTGAGGGACGAGCTTTTTCGTCGCCCATTCGCGACAGCATTTTTTCTCGGTGACTCGTTTAGATTCATGAATACTTTTTTCGGAAGGGGACTTCGCGGTAATATATCCTTTGACACAAACCGAAAAGCAGATTTTGAAAATGACTCGTATCGCAGAGTTTATTGTGATCACTTGCCTTCGAAGTCAAACATTTGCAAGTCGGAGGGTCGAGTTAAAAAGGATCTAAAACGTTTGGAGATGAATTAATTTAGAAGAGTTCTTTTTGTTGAAATAATATGAAACCGAAGTGTAATTCTTACAGTGATTCTGCTAATTATTTACTTTTCCTATTCTCACAATGTGGACTTTATGGAATTCAAGAATCCACATGTTTTGAAAATTGACTATCTATTCCCTTTGGGTTTAATTTGTAATTTTACTATGTTGAATATGAAATATTGAAACCATAATGAATTATGGTTCCTCATATAATTACATTAAAACACTTGATACGGCAAAAAAGTATTTACAAATAATATTATTCTCATTTTTCATCCGTTTTTGACTGACATTAGATGGTAATTAAAATTGAAATCGGAATTCCAGAAAAATCCCAATCCATTAACAAATGTTCTGAGAGTCAAACTAGAGCTAAGCTTTTCTACTTTTGAATGTTTTCTAAAAGCAGAAATTGGTCAATCAGTCACTGTTCCTTCCGGATGTTTATATGTTCCCGGAAATGAAATGGTGCTGAAGAATTGAACGTTTGCTTGTACCCTATGACGCATATAAGCTTATTATGGTTCCATTAAATGATCAACAGTGACATCGTTGTTTCCTGATGTTAGCCAGGAATCGATTTGATTGCTCGGAACACAACGGAGAGCTTGTTACTGAGGCCTTAGAATAAATAGTAACAGTGATGATGACGGTGGCGTTGATTTAGGGCGTTTGCACAGCATGACGAGGTCAGAGACAATTTTGTTGTCGGTTCTGAAGGAGAGGAAACCAAAGGTCAATTTAGCTTTGTAGTCGCCAATGGGATTTTGTAAATACTAGATTAACATTAAATCCGAGGCCAGGCGTTATGTAGCGCAATGTTGAAACACTTCGTTTGAGTGGTTACGAGCCCACAACTCCCCCAAAGTAAACGTTGCTTAAACGCCGGTTTGGATTTTCAGCAGTTAGTGATCCTCGTGTTTGGGGCGTGTGCATTGGAATTCGTTTTCGGGAAATGTAGTGTCGTTAATTCACCAAGCGTACGAGTGTTTCATGAATAACTCCGCATGATTATCAAAGTCGGAGTGCATCCATATCACAAAACGTAATTATTCTTCACTTCGTTGGAATTGAAATAATTGAATCAAATTGTGGTGGCGTATGCAACGTTTCATAATACAATATTTTTAGCTGTTAATGTATGTATATTATTTTTGTGCGTGGTAACCATTCTTGTTCATGCAAAACCGGATGTAAAGTGATTGCGGTAGAGTGCTGTACGTTTGAAAATCAAAGTTACAATTCATTGTTTAAAATGCTTGTACGTTATATGGGTGGAATATATTTTGTGTTGATCTGTTTGAAATACATAACTTCATATCTCATCACTTGAAGCTTTAATTTAATTTCATTATAATTTGCACGCTGCAAGTATGATTTGAGTTTTAACATTCTACATAATAGAATAGTCTTGGGAATATCCTTGAATAACATTGTATATTACAAATATATGTGAAATAATGTAATCCATTGAAGCACAAATGTATTGCTATATATACCGTTCATGTCTCAAATGTGCTTGACTCCCCGTTTTATAAAGGTCAAAGAATTGAAAAGAAAAGCATCGCCCACATTACTTACGTGACAGTCTATGTTTCTTGAAATCCTTGTTGAATGCCTCAAATATTTGACTTGCCAGAACTGCAGCATATTGAGTAACATAGGCTCTCTGGGATGAGCCGCGTCTCTGGCGTTGTGGCTGACGTTTCGTCAAATATATTATTATAAAAAACCTCAGAGCGTACTGCTGTAGTGAGGTGCACTGCAGTTTGCATACATTGTGCTTGAAATTAACGTAATTTATAAAGGGAATTTTTTTTCAAAAACCGTTGCAATTTTTCTTACTGATAAAAGCAGGAATGCTTAAAAGAATGGCGCGGGTCATACTTTCGTGGAACTCTCTTTACGAAAATTGCAAATTTAGAAACAATGTTCGAAAGTATGTACTATTATAGCTCCACTAATTTTGTTTAGTTAGAAAAGTGGTGATATGAATAAAAATGAGCTATTACTTTTTTCTTGAGTTTTCAAAGCAATTGCTTCAAACACTATGAATAAAAAACGTTTGTAATTGCTTATATTTTGAGCAATTTTTCCATTGGTGAGTAACTGCTCGGTCGAGGAGCAATTGCTTACTTTTTGTATGAATAAAATCGAGAAATTGATTCTAGTGTGAAGCATTTACTTCCAATTTTCGGAGCAACTTCAGTAGGTGACTCAAATCGTAATAAATGGTTAGAACATAGGTTATACACAACTGTTGTGTGCTGTTTGTGAAGTTTTAGGTAGTGAGTGAATGAATGGAGAAAGACGTCCGACAATTTTGCAAACAATCAACTGTTCCACTAAACCCGTAACATGGTCGAGCACCAAGCAGGCTACGCGTGGTAACGCAGACAAAAAAAACACAAACGAAAATCGTAACATCAGCTAGCGAACTCATGATGACAGACGTAAATGCTCCAAGTTTCACGAAAATTTTCATCGGTATGAAAAGAAGCAATTGCTTATGAGAAGCAGTAGTTTCTACTTGTACTCAACAACTGCTCTGGAATACTTACTCGTTTTTATTCATATCACCCTAGGTATTAGTACAAGCCATTGCTCTAATATTTGAAGTGACTTTGATGGAAGACCAGAGTAAAAAGAATGATCTTAGAAGAGTGGAAATTGTGTGTTGATTGTAATTCGGCAGGAGACAGATTCACTCGAATGACACGGCATTTAACACAGAAATATGTCACTTAATTTTGAAATGAATCTGCATAAAACATTAATGAATTACAATTCCACACACACTCTATTCGGTTATATGTAGTAAATGTAGAAATAATTAAAGTAACTTTAATTTAAAAAGTTCCTCTTGAACTTTCTTACGTAGTTCTCCAACGCCTTTGCACATGTTACCCATTCCTTCTACGAGAGGCGAAGCGAAGCTATCAGGGTAATTCCCCTGATCTATGAATCAGCCCGCCACGAGCGACGAGGAACGCTCGTGCAATGACGAAACGCTCGAGCGAGCAAGTGGAACACCATGCCGCACTCTAGTGTCGATAAGAAATAAAGAAAAGTATATTAAACAACCGGGAGAAATATGTGTTGACTTCTTCTTCTTAGGACTTTTATCCCGCCGACTGCCGGATATCCTTTACGTCCCGATGGGACGCATATCCGAACATAAACTAGACACTAACGCACTGGCGAGCTACTCGGATCTGGGGTCGGTAGAACGCGAGGACCTCCCCGACAACACGTGAGAGACAAGGGACGAACAACCATGTCCCAGGCGGGACTCGAAGCTGCGAGCCTTTGGGCCGAAACACTGAGGCGGTACACGTTTTTAGCCACCTTAGTCCTCCAGGTCGGCCGAGGACTAGGAGAAATAGTGTTATGATAAAAGGGGGTATCAGTAGCTAACCAACACAGAGAGATAGCAAGTCTGGTGATGGAGTTTGTGGCACGTCAGCGCTCTTGATGTCATGGAAGCACCTCAATGTAAAGTGAACGCCCAATATTCGCGTCGCCATGGAAACGCTACAGCCTCCACTGCCAATCTCCGTAATGCAGTGTAAAGGGTTATGTATATTCCATGCAGGAGCCTTGGAGAGGTTTGCGAACACACGAGGGAGGTTGTGTTTTGGGAGGGTAGAGATGAACATCAACGTAGATCGAAAGTTCGATTTTTAATTTTTTTATTAACAGTGAAGTTTGCAAGAAAGCAAAAGAACTGCTTTTGGAATTAAATTGAAATTAATATTTAGTGTTTACACATTTTTAATTCGTAAATAGTTTTTTTTTAAATGTAGAGTTTAAATAAAACGTTTAACGAGATATTATACACCTCTATACATAATTTAGATTTCAAAACGCAACGTAAAGGGTAACAATAAGAAATAGGAACTATCAAACAATAAAACGTATAGAACATTTTTAAACGATCTGATGAGACAGTTTTTATTTCTCAAAAAAATTGATTAAAATAAATAGTATTCGACAGTGAGAGAAGAAACACAAATTTATTTCTGTAGAATGATTATCGTGTCTTATGTGATGCTAGGTACTTGAAAATGAATTTTGTTTTCTAAGATATGAGATTAGTCATTTATGACTATCTAAGTGAATCCGTGCAGTCTGTAAAATATTCAGTTTTTACACCCAAAAGAACAATAAAAATGGCAAAAAAACACGAATGGGACAGAAAAATGAGTTGACATCGATAAAATAAATAAAGAGACGTGTAGAGGCAATTACGAGTGTAATAAAAGAATTATTCAGTATTTTGGCAAAGTGAAAACACGCGGTGAGTGTTTTCCGTCTTCTAAGAAGAAAAAGTGTAAAACAAAATTAGTTATTGTTCAGAAACAATTTATTTGTGACGCTAAATACAAATCCAATGGAAATGCATAGAGGATGGAACAAGGCAATATATCTGCTCAGATACACTTTTGTGAATCGTCTGGGTAAGCAAATAGATAATTAAAGGTAAATGAGTTAGTGGTACACGAGAGAGAATAGTATGACGAACCGACGTGTTCGTGGATTTCGGAAAGTTGTGCTTGGAAGCAGGGAGGACGCAGTTTGACGGTGCGAGTATTTTGCTGATCAAGATCAAACTATATAAATAGAATATCCACATTTTTCGTTGATAAAGAGAGCAGACCAGTACAAAAGTCAGAAAAGTGCAAAGAATTTATTCTAAATTGGTAGGAAGAAGTTGTGTATTGTAAACGTAACGTAGAATATAAATTAAGAAAGAAAAGAAATGAGTATAAAATATGGCCGAACATGGTATAACAGATGATGTATAAAATGTGTAACAGGTATGAATGAAAGTGAATTTTAGCTTTAAAATGGTATTTATTTTTTATGTTTGATTAATTGTATTTATTTTGATAGTATTAGCGTAGATCAAAGGAAGTCTAATGTGTGGTAAAATTTGAGTGTTAGAATAATATCGAGAGCAAGGAGACCCACGTGTAAGATTTGTAATGAAGATGAATATTGAGTAATTAAGAATCTTCTTGAAAAAGAAGTCAGTGTTATTATTTTGGCAAAGAATTAATATTTACAATATTTCACAGGAACACTCGCAAGTAATTCTCATTCTGATTTCCCGTAGGAAGACTCTATCGACTCATATTATAAATTTTCTCGGGTCAAATAATATTTACTTTTAATACAGAAATGTCCACTAGAAATTAATGAGAGACGTAGAGCAAGACACTGAGAAGGTATGTTTTTACGATTAATAATATTTTTTTGTACAAGGGAAGTGCAGCATTAGGTCTCACATATTATATTTAATCTATTTAACAACAATATAGTTGTTGTTATTTCACCACACGCATGGAAACCACTATTTCTGTTTGCTGATTACTTATTTAAAAGCAGCAATTGGCCATACGTGTGCTACAAACTAAGGAAACATTCGAACGACGTGAATAAGCACGGCTGCTATTAGCTCCCAAGGGTATATACTTGAAAATTTCCATAATTTCCCACCAAAAATAATGTACGCAATTTTACGAATGTGTCTTTGTCATACTCATTTCAACATTTTGGATTCTGCTACTATTGACACTTAGTTCGGAAACATTCCTTTGTACGCCAAAGTACCACGTTGGTTACTAGTTACATATATAACTATTGTGGTCATTAGATTGCCTGGAGGAGTGATATACTACACCAATATGCCTGGCCTTCCCTAATAAATTATGTATCAATATTAAAACCAGCAGCACCGGATATTTAAGACCGGGAGAGATTTCTCAGGGCGTCAACTGATGCCACTGCAATGCCTCTGACTGGGAGGTTCTAGATTCGAGTCCCAACAGTGGCAGGGTTTTCGACACTAGCTAGAAAGCTAGGTCGAGTTTTGTCGCTGTTCTGATCCGTTGTTTCCGTGGTTTCTCTTATCAATACCAGGCGAATGCCGGAGCAGTACCCTCACAAATGGGTCACGGATCTTGCGCGGCTTTTCCTTCCCATTCCTTGTCCTATCATCACCCCTTACTTACACACACACTTACATGCACTACACTGCCACATAGGGCGGGAGACCGGTCGGGAGCTTAGAGCTTTCTCTGGCTGGGGCGGTGTCAGTTGGTAGGAGATACCTCGTCGGGGAAAAACCCGTCAGCCAACGTTAGGTCGCCGCTGGATCTCACCATCCTGCAGGAGAAGATCACCGCCACCTCCCGAGCAAAAATGCACTAGATTCACGTGACTAATGACCTTACAATTTCACTCGCCCGGAATCACTAATCAATGGAAATCAATCAGATATTCAACAGTTGGTGCAACGTATTTTAATTATTCTCAAGAACAAAACTAATTTCAATCTTTTGGTTGTACGTTTTGTGGAAATTTCGAATCTGTACTTCACAATATTAAATGATATCTTCCGCGGGCAGAGTCGCAGCCTGGGCAGCCCAGATCATCACTTCGCAATATTTCAACTATTCGCAATAGGAAAACTCGGTAACGTGCGCAATTTCCGACGCAATTTTTTTCTTTCTCGATCTCTCTTCCTTTCCTCTGCTCCTCTCTTTCTCGCCCTTTTCATCTCCCGCCCACGCACGCACACGCTCTCCCGCGACGTCCTGCGTCAAACGCTCCGCTCTCGTCGCCAGTGCGTCGCTTCCCACCGGGGAGAGCGGGAGAGAACAAAACGCCTGGCCGGGCGCTGCGGGAATGTGGGAGCGTAGCGAGGGAAGAGACTCAAATGTGGGTAAATAGCAGCGGCGTGAATGGCCGTAATTGAAGCCTTCTTTCTCCCTGCCGCGCGGAGCTTTGCTACTATGCTTTAATTAAGAGTTCACACAATGGCGGCGCGACGGTGCGCCGCTGTGCACGTGCGCGAGCTTGGCAAGCAGCGCGCCCGGTGGCCACGGGCAGAAATTCCCTCTCGACATTGAGTTATCTGCTGGGATAAATACAATACAACGGCTGGGATGGGTCACGGTATCAACTGTTACCCACTGCAGTGTCTCTGACTGAGAAGTGTAAAAAATTCAAGTCCCGATTGAGTTGTGTTTACAACACTAGCTAGATGGCTAGGTCGAACTTGGCCGCTATCTGGAGGACAATTCTATGGTATGGCTGTTCTGATAGGCAGTTTTCTGTTGTTTGTTCTATCAATACAAGGCGAATGTCGAGGTCGTACCTTCATAAACGGGCCACGGACCGCGTGCGATCTTTCCTTCCTTTCTCTTCCATTAGCCACACACATTCTTACATGCTCTACATTACCCACCAGGACTACACGCAATATTTCTATCCCTTTTCTCATACTATCTTACCCCTCACAGACACTCGCATACATGCAAAATGTCTTACACTACCATACATGTCGGGACACGAATCCGAGCTTAGAGCATGTCCTGGCTGGACCGGTGTCTCGCTGGCGGAGATACCTGGAGAGGGAAACCCCGCAAGCCTACGTGTAGGGCGGCGTCCACACTCGCGTTCCAGTGGGAGAGTAACACCGTCATCATCTGGGATATAACACACGCGGAATTAATGACCTTGGCACTTGACGAACCAGGAAACTCAGAATAATACAAAATCAGTATGTCATGCGTCTGCTGTGATGCCCGCCAAAGTGAGATAATATGTATCCAAAATGCTGTTAATTAGTCGTCGTTCAATATTTAATAGTTTAGTGCAAATATTTTTTTATATTTTAATGCAATCTGATTCCCCGGTGTTGATCAGATATTGGTTTTCCACACCTCCTTCCCCTCTTTGTCGTCCACCCTGTGCACCACATCTGCATCCCCCCTCCTCCGGTGGCCCCGTCCCGCCCCGCTCCGCCCTTCCCCGTCCTGCCCTGTCCCGTCCCGCCCCTCCCCGCCTGGCAAGATTGTCGCCTAGTTGCATTGCTCATTGCATTAACAATAATTTGTACAAATCACAGTTTGGGTAACTTTTTGAATTACAACACTACCTTAGATCTAGCTTCTCAAAATTATTCATGCTCAACATTTTCAAGAGCCATATCGTCTGTGGTTGAAAATTATTTGTGGAAAATACACACATGCGTGAATACGTTTATATAACATATGTTTTGAACACTAGAAGGTTCATGCGAATATTTCGCATAGGTTCAATATATTTCTAATACCCATAGAGCTTGTGCTCACAAATTTTACTGACTAACAATGAATTTTTCGAATTGTTCACTTCCTCAAGAATGGAAATTAATGGACAACATAATTCTTTCTAGCTCTCCAGTTCTTCTTTGTGAGCAGGATTGCCAGAATGCTATGTTTTCGCTCTTCGTCTTCATTTGCAAATAATGTTATTAGGGCCATGTAATAACAAAAATGTATAAAAATTGCGGGAATAGGGAATTCTCGCCCAGCTTTTAAACGACGATATTATGATATCACTATGCAATACTCTAGTTCTCCAAATAGAGTATTTACAATTTGGATGAGTGGGTGGGTCGTTATATTATCATACAATACAATTTATACATAACGTGATATTGATGTTAAATGAAGTGGTGGTGAAACGTGATGGTGAAGTCGAAGAACGAAACATTAAGCACTCGAAAAAGAAATGCTTTAATATGATTGGCATAGAATATAGTATTTCGTATAGTGAATATTCCGCTTTGTTACAATGTTAACATTATTATATTACGGCTGACATGATTACACAACAACTGCAGAAGTCATCATTATGATTAGTCAGAGTCAAGTTTCCTGTCCTATTTACGTTTGCATAAATTTGAAACCTTTTGGGAACATAAGTAGAGGGGAATATTCATTTTATTCATTAAGAATGTTTTACTGATGTAGGTGCTCAATGAAATATATTTCAGTATCAATTGGTATCTCGTTAACTCATACTTTTTAGAATTGAAGTTCGTTCATTAAAGTATTAGTAAATATTACATCGTGATTTGAGATGTAGAAACATCAATGCAGCTTGCAATTGCAGCTTTCTGAAAACCAAGGTAACAATCATGTCATTTTTCAGTTATGAAATAATGCGAAGATAAATACAACTTACTCAATTTTATAAATAAACAAAAATATTCCGAACAAAGGTGAGAAAATAGAAGAACTTAGTATTACAATATTAACACATTAGTAAATACAGAAAATGAGGTAGAAATGAAAAAATAAAATTCCCCATTAAATTATATTTCTTCAGAGCTATCAACATTTAATTTTCCACCTTCTTTCAAATTATTTATTCTTATGTGGATTCCTCTAGAGACAATCTAAATACAACTGATGTGTTTCTACCACAAATGCCATAGAGAATATCGACCGCAACATATTTATTCTTCGCTAATGTTCACTCCACAGTGAAGTCTTTGTCCCTTTGTCCGCCGTCGTTTGCAATTACTGCCTCGTTCCTGTCCAGTGGTCCTCTGAATTGCCGGCAGCAGAGACCGAGTTAGGGGACGATTCGCCGCTCGAGATCGTCACAGCCGTCTGGTTGTGCATTGGCTACTCTGGTCAAACAGCAGTTGCGAAGCACAGCGAAGCAAAGCGAAGCGTGTTCCAGGGATAAGGAGCGCCGTGCAGTTGGAATGGATCCATATTGTTTGTCACTCATCCGACGGTGCTACCATTGCTTTCCTCCCTCCGTCCTTTTCACCTCCCCTCTCACCCCCCTCAGCAACCACCGACTGCTCACCCCCAGCTTTCCTTCTCTATTGCCTACTACAGTGAGCCAGGAAGGTTCCCCGCAGTGCTACCTTGCTGGTGAGAGTACTAGCAACGGGAGGATTATAAGGACATTTGTTTATATTATTTGTACAGTTGTGTGTGAGGGACATTAACCTAGATTTTAAATCTATGCTTATATTAATCTTTCAATCTACTATTTACAGTTTTACGCTAATTATGTTGATATCACGAGTTACAGTTTGTAAAACTTAATTTGTGTACTCACCACTATCATAACAGATGCTGGAAGTGTTGCCCTCTTCACTTGTCCCTTGTTTTCCAATGATCTGGTTTCTAGCAAAGTGAATGTAATTTTTAATACAAAGCCCTGACTCAACTCGGTGCGGAGAGACTTTCCTAGCGCGCGTTATTATATCAGCCTCCTACTCTCCGACACACCCCTTTCGTCCCTGCTTGCCCCTAAATCCCATCCTCAACCCTGCATCCACCACCCCTTCCCGTTTCCACACCACCACTTCGCGCTCACCCTCCTGCCCAACCGCCATCTTCATAGCTATCTTATTCTAGCATCTTCATGCTTCCCTTCATAGACCACTGTCCATCATCCGGCCGCCTACCAGACTTGCAGTCTTCTGTCCATTCGTTTCTGCTGCCTTCGCTCCCCATCGCTCCCAAGCCCCCGCCTTTCACGTCTTACATTTCACCTTCATTTCGCTTGTCTGCTCGAACTCAATCGGCAGCTATCAGTCATCCCAACGCATCCCATCTCTCAGCTCGCCTCTCGCCCCTTTTCAAACGACTTTCCACCTGGCGCTCACGAGACCGCCTGCTCATTAAACTATCACATCCTCCTGCCCTCCACGACACCCCACCCCCACCCATTCACCCAAACGCCTGTGGCACATTTCATTATTTCTGTTCAAATTCATAGGATTGAATGAATGTTAGTGACTTAACTATAGAGTCGTGTTAGAGGTTACACCAGTATATTCGTATCGTGATTTTAAAATATTATTATAAGAATAATCAGTCATGTATGTTAATTCTCTAACAGAGAGAGGTGGTTCGGGACATCAACGGACGTAACAGCAGTGCCTCTGACCGGACGGTTCTAGGTTCGAGTCCCGAAGGGGGCAGGATCTTCGAAACTAGCTAGAGAACTATAACGAATTCAGCCGCTGTCTGGAGGAGAATTCTAGAGTGTGGTCGGAAGTATTTCGTGATTTTTCCGATCAACACCAGACGAATGCCACAGTACTTTAACAAACGGGCCACGAACCACGCGTGAATTTTCCTTTCTCTTCCTTGTCCTATCCTCGTTCCTTTCTTATGCACACACACAAACATGCACTACACTAGCACACATCGAGACCAGGCGGGAGCTAAGAGCTTGTCCCGGCTGGGGCATTACGGGGAAGATAACTAGTTGGGGAAAACGCTGCTAGCAGACGGTAGGTCGGCACCGGATCTCGCCATCCAGTGGGGGAAGATCACCGCCCCCTCTCGAGGAGAAAACAGGTACTACACTACCAATGAGTCAATGATCATTCCCGGTCATCCATCGCCTGGAACGCCCTCATCTTTCGCCATCCTCCCAGCGTCAGCACGCCCTCCCTACCCACCGCCTCCTTCCCCTCCTCTCGTCACAACCCCACCCCGCCTCGCCCCCCGCGTTTCCCGCTCCCTTCGCACCGCGCGCCCCTCGCGCGTGCTCTGCAGCCGGGGGTGGGGGGTGAGTCGGCGGGCTCCGTCCGCCTGGCTGCCACCTCGCAGCCTGCGGCCGTGGACGCTCCGTCGCAAGGCGCAAGGCGCGGGCGGCTGTGGTCCGAGTGCGCGGAGGCGGAAGCGGGCGGACGATACAAGTGGGCGCGCTGCGCGGGATTTGCTTCTCGAAGCAGCGAGCGGATCGCGGCAGCGGCTGGTTTAATGAGGCGTTTCCTTTCCTCGCTGTTTGTCCTGTTCTGCACCGTTCTTCGTGTTTGGCACTGGAATGGACTACTCTCAGAATTAATTCGTGCGTTTCCTTTAATTCAATTCTCTTCTCAGAATATGCAGACCGTTAATTGTGTATCGATAATATCATCTGTGTCTTAAATTTCAGGTTCTAACTCCCAGGTATAAAATATACACTACTAAGGAGGGAACCTCCGCGGATCGTCGTTTAATTTAGCAGCTCTCTGCAGGGGAAATGTAGCAGCCAACTGCTCGGATAGGTAGTTTTCCGTGGTTTCTCCGATCAATACCAGGCGAATGTCGACCTAGTAACCTACCAAACGGGTCACGGACCGCGCTCGATCTATACTTTCTCTTCCTTGCCCTACTCTTACCTTTACTTACATACGTTTGGTAAGTAAGTGAAGGATAAGAGCAGCAATAAAACTTACAATACTGCAAATGTAATACAAAAACACTACAAAAAAATCCAAAACTTAGCCTTAATGTTTAGTTTTCGAGCTAATAGTCCAGATTTTTTTTATTCACAACAAAAGACGCTGGAATAATTAAAATTACAATCAATGCTTCCGATAAATTGCTTCATATTTTGATCTGAAAGCATTTCATCAACAATATCAATGACTTCCAGGTTCACAGAACATTGTTACCTACAAGAAACTAACAAAAATCATCAGTCGACCTCAGTAAACCCTTCCCCTTACTAGGATTATATATTATTATGCAATATTTGAATTCTTTGATTTGTGAATATTGCCATGCCTTTTACTCATAAAATAGAAGCATTACATTTTTTCATAATATAAAACAAAACTGTTGAAAGGTATTTTTTTTATTTTGTATAAACTAGTACTGAAAACTGTTTTTATTGTTTATAATGATTCTAATAACTGTAGTAAAGAAGTGAGATAACGAAATGCTAAGTTGCTATATGTATTTCGATTACAACTTCCTCCACAAAATATACATTCTACATAAAGATTGCCGTACCACGGGAGAAAAGAACGGAAATATGCAAAGAAGGAAACAAATGAACAAACATTTATTTTAAGCTGTCGCATGAATTCTCCCTATATGGTGAAAGAGGATAAAATAATTGCCAAATAACCTAGAAATTTCCATTGTGTCTCGTTATATTTTAAACTAATATGAGATTGCATAAAGCGTATCCCGGTCAACATCCCTCAAGTTCATCCAAGTAACTACTTCATTTCATTATTTAAATGTTCATTTACATCGCTAATCTTCATTACATAAAAATAACGTGATATTGCAGGGCAGTTTGCAAAGTACGTTATTACAGTAGCGTAGACATGTATGTTTAATTTATGACTTCCCACATGAACATGCATTTAAAACTGTATTTTGTGAGCTTTACCTTCTATGATGATCCAAAATGTATATTCATTTGGAAGGGTAGATATAAACAAGATAGAAACCTAATACTATCTGATTAATTTCACTTCATAAACAAGGAAGGAAAATTTTTGATAGCTTATTAAACTGAATAATTAAAAATTTTAGTGAAAGAAGCGTAATAATATATTTTTAATCTTAACTAAAAATTTAAGTTTTATTATATCATTCTCTATCTATAAACTACATTATACACTATTTCGGGAAATTGCTGCTGACATAATAGATTTGTAGGACTTAAAAGCATCGTTTTTTAAGTTATCGTCTTATGAGGAAGAATAGATATTTAAATGCGGATTAAGTTTTCAAAGATTTTTTAAAGTAATCAAACCCCAATCCGTCAAAAGAATTCAATCTGAAACTTACGTGCAAACTAAATGCTTTTGGTTGTCGGATATTTATCTTTGATATATGTTTCCTTCTACAGTATGCAATTTATGTATTAAAAACAATAACTTTATGAAGAAAAAGGTACATTTGTTTTGGTAGAGACTGTTATAACTAAGAAAGCTTTTTTATTTTTGAAAATACACCACTTCATCAAATCTGCTATCCACTTACTGTTGAGTGGGCCATGGAAGTAGGTAGTAACTGGAAAAGTTTGAAAGAGACGATTCATAAAATCGTTGAATCCTAAGCAGGTATATATCAGTGCGTACTAAAAAATGTACAAAGGGTTTAAAATATGTGAGTAAATCAGGAAGTGGAAGAAATATGGAAACGCCTTCTTTTGTAGCTGTAAATTGGTTAAAGAGACATTTTGATTGTGTATTGTCACACTAAAAGCTAAAGATTTCCTATTGTTATTTGATATTTGGAATATCTGTATAACTGCTTACTGTATTACTGAGCTCGCATAAATTGAAAGAATACTATGCAACCCCCGGTCATGGGAAAAATGTCCACCATTTCGTTAAATACCTAGGAACCGGGTATAAATTTGACAACATTGGAACAGTTTCGAATTTTACAAAAATATACAAATATTTGATTGTGTTTATTCTGCCTGTTCTGATAGTGCGCCTACTGATTGGAGTCCCGTACTCAGTGCGTCGCTGCTTACGCTCCTGCTGACGTCAAGCTACAGCAAAGTTTAAAGGAAGATGCCGCCCGCCATTAAATCTTTGCTGCTTACGAACGAACTCTTTTGATATTCTTAGTGGCTAAAGAGCTGTTCTACTGACTAAATGCTCTATTATTTCAGTATACCAGACGTTTATTTTATATAAATATAAAAGTATATTATTTGTTGTTCTTGATCAGTGTATAAATTGCTTTTTGGAAAATTATTTTTTGTGATTTTGCTCAGCAGCATTTTTGCAGGAGCACGCGACTCGTAATAAACAATTTCCTGCAGAGTTTCTAAAGTTAAACGAAAAAGGCTTCCCTATTTGCCCCAGTTTCCTCTATCCCTGCAACCTGAACATAAGCGCATTTCCGTGAAAACACTCCACGCGCAGTCGCGCATTCTGCGTGGCTCAGAGAGCGGCGTGCCGCTGGTGAGCGGGGAAAGGCGGGGTCGAGTTCGTTGCGACAACGCGGGGCGGAGCGGGCTGGAGCGGGGAGGAGCTGTCCTGGGCGGGGTAAGAAGAGGAGGGACGGAGCGGAGTGGGGTGGAGCAGGCCGAGGCGGGGTAGGAAGAGGAGGGGCGGAGCGGAGCGGGGCGGGGCGGAGCGGAGCAAGTCGGGGCGGGGTAAGAAGAGCAGGGACGGAGCAGGGAGGGGTAAGAAGGGGAGGGACGGAGCGGGGCGGGGCGGGGCGGAGCGGAGCGGGCTGGAGCGGAGCATGTCGGGGCGGGGTAAGAAGAGGAGGGACGGAGCGTAGCAGGTCGGAGCGGGGCGGAGCGGTGCGTGGCGCGGCGGGGCGGAGCGGGATGGAGCGGGACGGTGCGGGCAGGAGCAGGACAGGACGAAGGCGGGATGGGGCGGGGCGGAGTGGAGCGGCCGGCGGCTCGCAGTCAATTAGCGCGCGCGGCGGCGGGGGCGGCGCGGGCGACGCGGGCAGTGTGGGCGGTGTAGGCGGCGGGGGCGGCGGCGTTCGCCTGTCTCCGCGCGGCCACCCGCACTGCGCCGCTGCCGTGTAATCAGCGCGCGCCCTCAAAGGAAACGCGCGCTGCGCTTGCCTGGCGGCCGGCCCGGGCTGCAGGTGTCAGGGGACGCGGGCAAGGCGGAGCCGCTGGGGGGAGGGCGATGTGAGTGGCGGAGGAGGAGGTGGGGGGGGATGGCGTGGCAGTGGGTTCGGCTGTGAGGCCAGAAGCGTGGGAGGCTGCAGATGTCGGAGAGCAGTTAGAGCGAAAGAAGGAAGGCTGCAGAGGCAGGGCAGAGGACGCGGTGGAGGCGATGGGGACACAACTGGGAGAGGGGAATCAGGGCATCAACTGTCACTGCATTTCCTTTTAGAGGGAGCTCTTAGGTTCGAATCCCGATGGTGGCAGGACTTTGGACACTAGCTTGTCCACTACGTTGAATTCAGTAGCTGCCTGGAGGAGAATTCTAGCGGCTGCTCTGATCGGTTCTTTTCCAGGTTTCCCCGGCTGGAGCGATGCCCCGCTGGTGAGAGATACCTGGTTGGGGGTACTCCTGGTAGCCGATGGTTCCATCTCCTGTGGGAAAACGTGTATCACACTTACGGGACTAATGACCCTATCAGTTGACGTGCCCCGTAATCACTTACAACCAATCAGCGATGGGGTCATCGTGACGTTGGAGGCTGCAGGTGTTACGAGGCAGCGACGGTGAGAGAGCTGGAAGTGCATGGCAGTGAGGTGAAGAGGGGCTGGGTGGAGAGCGGGGCAGGCGAGGCGACAGTGGTTCAGGAGCGGCGGGTTCGACCGTGTTGCTAGAAGCGTCAGGCGTTGGCGGCGAGAGTAGCAGCAAAAGCGAGGAAGGGGGGGGGGGCAGTGACGGCCGCGGGTCTCCTCAATAGCGTTGGCCGGAACGCCAGCGACAGCAGGAGTGACGAGTTAGTGAGGGCATCTAGGGTTGACGCACGGGCGGGCGTGGCGCTGTGGGGGGCAGATGCGGCAGCGCAGAAGACGAGTGTGGCGCGCGGTGCGTGCGCGTGGAGCGTGGCGTCGGCCGTGCGTAGCGAGTAGCGCTGCGCTCGCCGGCGACAACCAGGAAGCGGAGCATTCCGAGGGGGGGGGGGGGGGGGCGAATGATAGCCCCGGAGGCGGCGAGGAAGAACCGGAGAGCGCGACGCGAGCGACGTACTGCGGACGGACTCGGAACTATTGCGGCTGCTGTGATTCTCGAAGCGTGGAGGACGTGGTACGACAAGGTACTGTAGCGCTGAGGGCATTTGACGGGCAAGGTTACCTAGAAGTAGTAGCGGCTGAAGAGGGAGGGTCACGCGGTCCACGTCCCTTATCCAAGTCAACTTTTTTTTTGATAATTTTATTAAAATAATTATCATATGATGGTCTCATCACATCCGAAAGTATTCTTATTAATATATCTTTTTAACAAAACTATTTATGTGGGGTCTGCACTGAAAAATCGCCTCTTCCCAATATACTTTCTGAATCCGTCTTAACCATGAAGTATAGGTACAGAACCTCAAAAGAAAATAGAGTCGTACGCTCTGTTACGAAGACGCGACGGTAACTCAGGGGCAAGCGAAAAACAGCGATCCGCGCCGGTGTGAACGAATGTCTGTGGCAGTATAGGCCGAGGCCAAATGAAAGAAAAACAGAGGGGGTAAGAAGCTCACATTAAACCTAGTGTTCGAAGCAACGTGACCGTCTAGATGAAAGGGGGAGTTGTGGAAAGGAAGAAGGCGAATCGAGCCGTCTGGTGCGATCACAAAGCTGCACCCAGACACCGCCGTCAGTCGGGGCACGCGGCACCGCTGGCGAGTGCCAGCGTGCTCTATGGCAAAGGGCGCGCCGTGGGCTGGCGTCGGTGTCAGGAGATGCCGCAGCGAAGGCCCGGCACCGGAGCTGCGACGCCCACGCGGCGGCGGCGGCGGCGGCCGCGGGCCGTGTAATTGGGTGGCGCTGCCGGCAGAGCGCGACGCGCGGCCTCCGCAATCGGACGCCCGGGGCAGGGGAGGGGAAGGGGGCGGGGAAAGGGGTGGGGTGGGGAACAGAGGGGCAAAAGGGCGTCGCCTGGTCGCGAGGCCGCGCATTTCGCTTCCTGGTGTCTCCCCCGTCTCTCGCTCTCTTCGCTTTCGAGTCGTCGTGCTGCGACTCTGGTGTCGTGAGGCGGTGGTATGGTCCTTCTCTGAAAAAGGGATGCCATTTGGTGTTTTTCTACCGGTATACAATTTGTGATTGATGAAATACTTCTGAGGGTTCGTTTTATGTTTTTTTTGGTTTTGAGTTTTGTCTTAATTGCTTGGATGTGCACGTGATAACTGATATACAATAGTTGACGGCAAGCATTTATATTTACATCTCATGCTTTGGTGATTGTTTTCCGAATATTGATTACCTAATTTTCTTTTTCATTTCTGGTAACAATCAAACTTATTTTCGTGTTCGCATAGCGTACATATACAGCATTTACATCCCCCCCCCCCAGATTGGTGGTTCTTTCTGCATTGTGTATAATAAAAATTCGAATTATTTTCACATGTATACTACACCTTTGACTTGTTCATTTTGAATTTGAATGTTTCGTATGTCGGCATTGAAAACAAAGTTAATTGCAATCAATTAGGATGTGCCCAAAACGTTCATTAACAGACCCTCGGGTTTCATTTACCTCTGTAAATGTAAATAACGAAACACTCTAAACGGTAATTAAAGTTTCTGATTCAACTTCTACAACGGTTAATGAATTAATAATGGTATGAATATCGGAAACTAAATACAGTAGAAACTAAATACAAATCTAAATAAAGTATTAAAAGCTTAAACCAAATTTTTACTTCAACTGAATTTTTGTTTTTGGGTGTTCATTATATTAAACACTATATTTAAGGAAAATAATACATACTTGTTTATTCCTATGAAAAATTAGCAGAGTGAACAACATATTTTTTTAAATTTTAAATTATTATTTTTAAATTATGAAATAATTTCTTCCGTCAAAATGTGTTACTAATGCATTTTTTTCGGTGAGTACATATTTTATCGTAGTGAAAGGAATTGCTAATTCACGAAACCTCTAGTGTTGTTTTCGGAAACCGATAGGAGTACTCTTGGGAACTTGGCTGCTGGTTTAATTAGTGAGAATGATTGCACAACAAGCCCGAAACAATCAGCGCTCACTTAAGCGCGTCATTATAACAACACTGTTTTCCACGCTTCAAAACGATGGTGCGCTGAGTAGGCACTCGTTTTATTTGATGCTGTTTTACACGAACTCAAATAAAATAGTATTGCCATGTTGTTTGACGCGTGCATTTATGGTTTGGAACCTGCAATAATAGTCTGCCACAAAAATAAATTTAATGTGGTAATTTTGAAATTTTTATCACATTAAAGTATGTTTCTATTTTCACGTTTAATGCCGTTCTACTCGAGAATGTGTAATATTAAATTAAATTATATTCTTCGGAAACTTATATTATAAATGCAACGTAATATACTATATTTTATTTTTCCTTTCCAATTATTCCTCCTGTTTCTTTTAAATATGTATGAAACGTATAACATTGCAGTCCATTTTCATTGTCCCTTTCTACAGTTTGTGATCAGTGTGGCTACCGTATTGTGTTGTCAGTGTGTTTTTCGTTTAACCCAGCCACCATTATTGCTTTCTCTCCGTTGGAATAAATCTGGTTGGTTCTGTCATCTTGCTTTCTCTCCGTTGGAATAAATCTGAGGCAGATTATATAAAGTTTCTGGACTAATTTCTGAATCTTATGAATCCGAATTATTCTTAGTAACTAGGTATTGTAGCTTTGAGATAAAGTCCATGTCTCTATATTCAGTGACTTCCATTCAACCTCATACGCACTTATACCATCGATAACCCTGAAATTTGTACTATCGATTATTGACTTCCAACTGATAATGTTCTCGAGTGTAGTAGCGTAGGAAAATTACCTCAAAACCGACTCAAAATTTGTTCTTTAAATTTGTGTCATGCCAAGAGGAAAATGGGCTTATAAGTATGGATATATAGTTCATTTCTGTTACAATCTGAAATTTCGTAAATTGGAAAAGAAAATCTTTCACATTTCACCTACATCTTTATCGAAGCTAAAGTGCGATTTTTTCCTCAATATTAGCACTTTAAATAATTTCATGTACAAGATTTTTGAAAATAGAAGTCGTTTTAGCATAATTTCAATTCTGATAAAGACTTTTCAAGGATACATAAATAAGATTTTCTCAAAAACAGCTTATTGGTTTCTTTAAATTGTATGAATAAAGCACAATTCAGGATATTACAATGCTTAAGCACTATTTTTATTAAAACTTTCGAATCAACTCGGCTGCTGCTGCTGCTGATGCTGAAATCTTGTGGAAATTCACATGCATGGGTAAATAGAAATCATCTTCTATTTTTTTATAGTGGGATGTTATTTTTATTAACCCATTTATAAAACTTTTGAGTTTTAAAAAGTAGTCGTTATTAGGATTTTGATTTAGGCTGATAACCCTACGTGGGAATACTCCCCCTTGGTAAAAGTATCCCAGCTTTAGATTATAAGATTGGTAATGTTTGCCTCTGCAGCATTATTGACTGGGAAGTCCTAGGATTCGAGGCTCGACGGGGGCGGGTTTTGCGACACTAGTTACTTAGCTGGGTAACTCGGACTCAGCCACTGCCTGAAGATGAAGTCTAGCTACCGGCTGCTGAAATCGGTAGTTTTGGAAGTTTCTGGAGCAGTACTCTAACAAACGGAACAGATATCATTCGCGATATTTCCTTCCTCATCCTTGTCTCTTCCTCTCTCCTTACACAGACAGCTAGTCACAGTGGAATGATGTACTTGGGGAAGATACCTGGATGGGAGAAAAACCCACAAGCCGACGTGATCGACATCGGAACTCACATTTGCAATGGGAGAGGAACACCGCCACCTCCCGTGATAAAACATGCTCTACTTACGGGACTAATTACCTAAGTAGTTGTCCTCGTAATGATTACTGATTCCCTAAAGATTAGAAAAGACACACGAAATATATATGAATAGTAATATTAAAAAACCTTGTCTTCAAGAATAATAAACCAATGAAAAAGGCTGCGATTGAAGTGTTATATTGTGTAACTATTACAAGTAAAATACGAGAATGTATTTGCTGCAGTATCAATCTTATTTTCTTGCATAACTTAGATCATTGTAGTTTGCAAATAACTTTCAATATCTACTACTTATTAATGTTCAATGTAAACATACATATATCCGAAAGACATGGAACCAATATTAATTTTGTTAATATTAATTTATTACCTTTTAAATGTAATTAATATCTATATGTTTCTCTACTCCACATTTTCTACAAAGAATTACGTTTTTGAAAAAATAATCTACATTTCCACTGGTTGAATATTGCAACATCATTGTCAACATTCTTACTTCGTAGAACACATGTGAAAGTGTATCTGCATTTCATAAACACGTTTCCTACATCCAATCCAATTCCATGAAGTTACTCTGAGTTTATGGGCAATGTGTATCGACTTATTTGTGGAACTTTCTAGCCTCGTGTTTGCCGGCATGTGTTACCAATAACACACTTTCCGAGCGCGTTGGTTCAATTTAAATGTCGTCGCATAGTTCAGACTCAGAAACCCGAAACACTCCGTCCCCCCGCCCGGCGAGGGCTAAACGCGGGATTATACGAAGCGAAGTTCAGGAATCCCATATAAACCAATCATACGGTGCTTGAAACGCTCTTCTGCGAGTCCTGTGCGGATGCAACACGCAAATTTAACATGTGATTTTAAACTTAGAGCATATGCTATTTGGTTGTCTAAATATTTCAAGTGCTTATCCCAGATTTGCCCTTGGAATGCAATGTAATATACTCCTTCACTTCATTAAATAGGTTGAATTAAAAATGTGTGCGTGTGTGCGTTTTCTGTGATTCTCTATCGGAGTTGTTTTGTTCTGGACTGCTATCGTTATAAGCAATTATTTCTCTGGGTGTATTTTCAAGCCTTAATGGATGATAAATGTTATTTTTGGTTTAAAATTCATTTCTGCATTTGTATAAATAAAATAAACCATTACTAAATCATATTATTCTTACTATCAAAAAGGACGGATATCATACTCAATTATTCCATTATTTTCTATTGATGAGATTTATAATTATTCATATCATACAAAAGTTCAAGTACTCTTATAATACAACTATGATTGTTAGGAGGGAAATATTACGTTAATTGAAATTATATTTTTTCGTTTTCGCAAATCCTGTTTCTACTAATAACAGAATAGGTACCACAAACACTCTGCAACAATAGAAATATGGATATAGTCAGTCAGACTGACAACGGATTAGATACTGGGGATGGTTAATAATTACCGTGTAGGTTTCGCGTTCGAAAAGTAAAATAGAGACTTCATATTTGAGCAGAAATACTAGGCAGTGTGCGTAAAGTAACACTAGAAAATATGTGACAGTAAAATGAGTAAATGAGAACATAAGTAACCGTAATAAAATAACAAAGAATCTATCCATCCAAATTCCCTTTCACGGAATCCGAACGGGAATAAATCACTTCGATTAATAGAGACTTCACGTTATATGGCATCAGTGCATAGTATTTTGTGCTAACAAAATACAAGATCAACGAAATCGAATTTCCCCATATTGCATTACATCTAAATTTCCAAGTAATGTGAAATATTGAATGAAATTTACGCAAATTTTGCAATTTAGTTTTGTAATTTTTCCAGTCCAAGCTTGTTACCAGTATTTAGGTTTGTAATTTTTGCAGTCGAAGCCGGTTACCCGTATTTAATTTTGTAATTTTGCCACACCAATCCGGTTACTTGTATTTAGTTTTCGTCATTCGAAACCGGTTACCCGTAGTCTCCGAGGGAAAGCATGATTCTTCGGGCACACTCTAATCATTAACACACATGAATCTCATCGGCTGTGAAGACAATATCTACCTCACTAGGATTTATTCATATCTTCAAATTAGTGAGCAATAAAATTCGACCAATTTCATTATTGTTATTATTATTATATTATTATTATCATCATCATAATCATCAAAGTTTTGTCATTGGAGGAGCCTACTTCTTTTGCAATATTAATGAATCACAAAATCATCACTAATAATTCCACCCTTTTCCCCGCGCGTCGATTCGATTTAAATGTCGTCGCGTAGTCGAGACTCAGCGGGCCGTAACGCCGAGCACGAGCGCGCTCTACTGCAAGTGCTCAGCTCTGGATTATACGAGAGCCAAGTTCACGAAGCCTACATAAACCAATCATACGGTGGCTAAAGCGGCGCTGCTCTCAGCGCTCTCGCCAACTCCGTGGGAGGAGATACAGCGGCAAGACTAGCAGTAACCCAAAGCTGGCAAACACGAGGGCACTTGCCGCGACGCCGCAGCGCCGTGCGGTTTAGCCTGCACTTCCACTCGTCCGCCAGGCGGCGCCGCCGAGTGCTCAAAGACCGGGGAGACAGCGCGGCGGCCGTGCTACTTGCTCCGGGCGGCTACTTGCTCCGGGCGGCTACTCATATTAGGGGTTTCACGCGCGGAATTACGCTCCGGGGGTAGAACCGTTTCAGTGCGGGCTGCGTGTGTGGCTGGCGCTGCTGAAGTCGTAATATACTGCGTCTGGAAGATCTAATGCACCAATCGTTGCTAGAGTTCGGTTATTCAGTGAATTAATGAGTAGAAAGTTGCATCAGTGAACTTCCACGAAGTTGACATTTCACATAGTTTTAATTTATTTTCTAGACAGCAACTAGTAAAAACTGCTCCTTTAAAGTATAAACAGCGCAGTAAAAGTACAATTTTTAGCACTTGTGCAGAATGTGGTATGAAGCACAAATGTTCAGACCAAACAGTGTGACTGCAACAAAGAAAACAAACTATTTTCGTTCGACGACTACTGAACGTAACGTAATATAGGACACAGTTAAATGATTTGTGTACTTGAGCCACAAAAATATTAATGTCATAATGCTATCTGAAAGCAGTGTATCACACACGCGATAAAAGTGATTTATTTATCTCGCAGTTTCGGCCTATTGGACTAGTGACTTAACCTTTCCTACCCGTGAAATAAAATACCACTTTGACCACACCGTGTCATAAATAACTATTTTACGACTTAGAAAATACACAATACGTTCTTTACAATACGTTCCTCATTTGTTCAATAAATGTATGAATTGTATTTGCCAAAGTACTGTGTTATTTTCATCCGTTTAGAGAGAATATAAGATGGTCTTCAACAGTCTTATATTAATTGAGAAATATCTGTGGCAAATCTGTCGACGGTTTGACTGTTTAGTTTAGTCTTAGTTGATGAATTATTATATTTTCAAGGATGTTATTAATAAAGTCTGAATTTTTTTAATTTTTACATATTTTTTCAATTTAGAGTTTTCTGAATACAATTTTATATGTATCGTTGTTAAATTTACTCTTTTATATATTTGTTGTTATTTCGTGCCTTCGACTATATGTCTAAATGACTGATATTTTATTTACGAGTGTATAATTATTTTGTTGGGTCATTTGATGGGATCCATCTAGAAGTCTGACTTTCAACTGTGTGTTAGAAGAAAGTTCATTCTTTAATGTGGCGTGTTCTGTAAAGTTTTTTCTTCTAAGACTATTGACTACTATACATTGAAGTAGTGTTTTGTTTGGTACTTTGACGATTTGACTGGTTCGTCTGTAGTGTGAAAAAGGACCATTGATTACCCAAAAATTCAATTTCGTAGCGCATTTGCTATATAATCTCCTAAATAAAATATTCTCATTTTTAAGAAGATAAATAGAGTAGTAATAAACATATGCAAAAAAATTAGAGCAAAGTGTTTCTTAAATTAAAATAAAATATATTGTTCATAAAACTAATTATCTGTAAAAAATATTAATGATCAAGCTTTTTCAAATAAGTGTTCTGTAATATTCTGAAAGATCCGTACTTTACAATGAGAAGTATATGTACGGAAATACGGATTATAATAAGAGTAATACCGAAATACACTGAGGCGTTAAGGACCACCTCAAAGAGCCTTCCAACCACATGTGATCAAATTCGTGAAACACTAATTTTGACAAGACCAAGTTCCATCCATTGACAAGACCATCCATTCTTGTCATTAGCTCGTATCACTCACAATTTAAGATAGCCGATAAGTATTGAGTGTGACCAAAGAAGAGAGGACGTTTTTAGACAAAAATATTTTTCAGACCAATACTAAATCAAGCAACGAATATTTAAGCAAGACCTGCAATTCTTTTTGATAAAGTTTCCAAGATTATTAAAATGTAATGCAACATTTACGTTAGAGTTTAATTTATGAATTGCGATCAAAGTGAATTAAGTACGTTCCTTTTGCGGGCAACTATCGATTATGTTAAATGGTCCTGAAGCGTCGGTCATCGTCGTTGTCGTTGCGTTCCCACTAGAACAGTGAAGACCGTTAGGAACATCGGTAAGTTTCACCCCGGAAAGAAGTTACAAGTATTAATTTTAACAAATATATAGTTTGAACGCAGGAAAAAAATAATCATGATAAATGAATCACTCATACTTTTTTCATCTCTCCTCAAACCGATGGGGGAGAAATTTGAATTACTAGCTTATTGTGGGACAAATACGTCTTTTGGTACCCCATTGCTTCTTACAACCGGCGTAGCATCAGGACCGAAGTCGGCAAGCAACTGTGATTCCCTAAACGAATTCACCGGATATATGAGAATATATTCGCCAAACTTCTTGAGTCGAGAGAGACGCGACCGAACGACCGAGATAGCAACCGGGTCGAACGTAAGGTCGCGTCGCCCGCCCGTTTGCTGGCAGTTTTCGCAAACCGAGGCGCGATATCCGCAGCTCCTTTCGCGCGTTACGGGCGCCGCCTTCGCGAAGCATCGCCGCGTCGCGTCGCCGACGCCATGAAAAGGAAATTGCCCAGATTTCGTTTCTCCGCGACACCCTGCCCCGCTTCACCCCGCTTCACCCCGCTTCACCACGCTCTACCCTGCTTCTCCGCTCCACCACGCTCTACTCCGCTCCACCCCGCTCCACCCCGCTCCACCCCGCTCCAGCCCGCTCCACCCCGATTCACCCCGATTCACCCCGCTCCACCCCGCTTCACCCCGCTCTACCCCGCTCCACCCCGCTCCACCCCGCTCCAACCCGCTCCACCCGCTCCACCCCGCTCCACCCCGCTCCACCCCGCTCCACCCCCGCTCCACCCCGCTCCACCCCGAGTCACCCCGATTCACCCCGCTCCACCCCGCTCCACCACGCTCTACCTTGCTTCTCCGCTCCACCACGCTCTACTCCGCTCCACCCCGCTCCACCCTGCTCCACCCTGCTCTACCCCGCTCCACCCCGCTCCACCACGCTTTACCCTGCTTCTCCGCTCCACCACGCTCTACCCCTCTTCTCCGCTCCACCCCGCTCCACCCCGCTCCAGCCCGCTCCACCCCGCTCCAGCCCGCTCCACCCCGCTCCACCCCGCTCCATCCTGCTCCACCCCGCTCCATCCTGCTTCACCCTGCTCTACCCCGCTCCACCCCGCTCCACCCCGCTCCACCCTGCTCTACCCTGCTTCCCCGGGTTTTTCTCCGCTCTTCCTTGCTCCCCCGCAGACCACCTCGCTCCATCCCGCACCACTCCACTACACCGCACTCCACCCCGCTACACTTCGCTCCACCTGCACCATCCCGTTCAGTCTCGCTCCTCCACTCCACCGGATCCATCCAGCTTCACCCCGCTCCATCTGGCCTCACCTCGCTGTACTCCCCCCATCCTCTTCTCAACGATTCACCCTGCTCCACTTCCCTCCACCTCCCTCCGACCCCTCCATCTCGCCTTCACGCTACCCCATCTCGCTTCAGTCCGCTCCACCCAATATCTCTCCGTTCTACCCCGCTCCACGTCGCTTCACTCTGCTTCACCCTTGTCCACCCTGCTCCACGCTCCTCCATCTTGCTTCACCGCACTCCATCTCGGTGCTCCTCCCCGCCCACTTGCCTCCATCCGTCTGCGTCAGAGGCCGTCCCACGCCGCCGCTTCACTTCGGCCCTTCGAGTCGCCGTAAAGTAACGCCCACGCGAATGTTTTCCTTTCGATTCCGCCCCACGCAGCGGCCTCGGCCTGCGCGAGCTCTGAATGGTTGCATTACAAACTTACCGGTCTTGAAAGCGCTCTTGAAAGGGAGAGTAGTCGCTAGTGAGCCGTGCCAATACGAAATTGCTTTAGCTAATTTACGTTGGCAGCATTTACTATTCAGATTGCCAGATCTTTATAATTCCCCTCTCCGGACGGTGAGTTTTCTGTAAATATGCTATACATAATATACTTTTACGCGGCATGTCACTTATTTGTATTGAATATTATTTTTGAGAATACTTCTTTTTTAAGGAAAAAATGCGGGAGAAAGATATAAAAATCATGTAATGATTTTAAAGTGAAATATTAAACGAATTTTAATGTATTATGAATTAGAGTTTCAAATAAATTCTGATTTAAAGTAATCTCAAATGTACAACATCTTAAGTTACTTAGGAAAACATTATAATCAGGAAAACAATTATGTCAAATGCGAAGTCAGTAGAGCCAAAACTATTCGCACATTAAGTTCTCTCTTGAAATTGATTTTTTATACTTACCGTAAGTTTTTTCATTACAATAATGTGGTTAAAAAAGTATCACAAAAGAACAGAATAACCTGAAAGACTGTGTAAGGGTGTGTTATCCTACCGCTACATCTATCTTCCACGTGCACGTTTTGTGTGAGATGCCTTGGAAGGAAGATGTCCGAAAGCACGTGTACGAGCCGCAGTGTCCTCCGGGAAACGTGACCCAACTAGAGGCTGTCATTTCAGATTCTCTCTCTTCCTCGAATGCTGCCTTCGTCACGGTACACCTCCATCGTTCTCTCCTGATGAGCCCATCGCCTCCGCTGCCCCGCCCCGCCGCGCCGGTCCTGTCGATTCGGGAGCCTCCGTCATTCTGCCAATTTCGCTGCCCACTCGTTTCCGGGCTCTCGCCGCCCGAACTGTCCCGCTGACCACAGCACCACGCTTCTCCGCCGCCTTCGCTTCGACCTCGCCGTTCTCCCGCTCGTCCTGTCGCCTACATTTCCCCGTCTCATCCCCCGTTCTCAGCCTCTGTCCGTTCTCATCGCCGTCTTCGTCGCGTCTACACTTCCCGGCCTTAGAGCTCCATTGTTACCCTCGCTGTCATAGGCATCCCCTTTGCCCTCACAAGCCACATCATCCTCACATCCCTCCCTAAAGCACAGCAACTCTGATCGCCCTCGCACATCGTACCACCCTGCACACCGTGTACAGACTGAGATAGGTGGCTCAAGCCATCAACTGATGTCATTGCATCTGTCCTGGAGGTCCTAGGTGCGAATCCCGACGGTAGCAGGATTTTCGACACTAGCTAGATAGCTACGCCTCCTCCAGTCGCTATCTGGAGGATAATTCTAGCGATCGGCTGCCCTGATCTGCGGTTTCCCCGATCACTTCCAGACGAATGCCGGAGCAGTACCCTAACAAACGGGTCACGAACCACGCGCCATTTTTACTTCCTCTTCCTTTTATTCTCCTTACTCCTTATCCACACATACACTTACATGCACTACACTACCACATGCCGGGAGAGCTAAGAGTTTGTCCCGGCTGGGGCGGTGGCCCGTTAATACGAGATACCTGTTAGGGAAAACCAGTTAGCTGAAATGTAGGGCGGCGCCGAACTCACAATCCAGCAGGGAGAAGTTCACCGCTGCCTCCAGAGGGGAAAACATGCACTACACTTAAAGGACACGCGATCTTTGCCGTTGACGCGCTCGGAATCACTAATCCTTCGATCAAATCCGTGTACAGCTGAAAAAAATCACCCTTTCTATCACATCCAACCCTCCACCGATCACGTGGTTCCCTCTGAACCATTTCCTTCTTCCCGTCCCGAGGGTCGCTCCAACCCATCTGCCTGCCCCTATGCCGGTGCTGGCGACCTTTGAGCCCCTCATTCCCCTACCGCTTTTCCTCCTCACGGCGGTCCTCCATCGCTGTCCCGCCTCCCCTACAACCCAGCATGCCCATCCCGTCGCCTTTGTTGTCCTCTAGCGCCGCCAACGCAGCTGCTACTGCTCGCCCGCCGCCATCGCCCCCGCTCTCTGACCCGGTTTTAGGGCTTCATCTGGGGGCGCAATAAAAGGACGCACTGTGGCCGCTGCGCCCCGCGCCCATACAGCGACGCGCTTGCTAGAGCGCCCTCCCCTCCCACTCTGCCCATCGGGGCTGCTGTCTCGCCGGTGGAACGGGCGTTGTGGAATATATTACTTTCCCTTAACGCTTCTCTAACATTTCGTTAATTGATTGATTGATGTGTCCTGGCCCTTTATCTACTATTGTCATTAGTCCCGTAAGAGAAGTGAGTGTTGTATTCCGAAAGGTGGTGATAACCCTGACAGCAACTTAAAAATGTTGTACTTGAATCCTTTGGTTGAAGGATGAGGAGATCATATAATTTCAGAACGCAAAAGAGGGATGTGTGCCTGCAAATCTAAAATTGCAGTTACGTAATATTTCAATGTACGAAACAATAATATTTTATTGGTTATTGTAGACAGTAGTTACTTGGGGAGGTAAACTTATTTCCGTTGGAGCGTGCATTTTCTTACAATTTTCGTTTTATGTTACTGTCAGTAAATATTGTCAATGATTACTTGAACTGAAAAATGGATCTAATAATGCTGGCAAAAGTATTATTTACTTTCCCAACTAGTTTACAATGCATTGAAGTGATATGATTGCTATGAATGTTAGGATCGTAACATTATCTGATCACTTGATTTAATTCTTTTCCATTACATGTTTAAGCCAATTGTTTTAATATAAGTTTTAAATTGTCGCCAAGCACCACTACAAGCCACTATTTTTAATAAATACAGACGTAAATATTAAAAATGATTTATTACACTTTTATTTCACTGGTCGGTTAATTGTTATTTATGATGTGAGGAGTAAAAGTGACGTTTTCTTTTGCGAGTGCTAAAGGTTGCGGCACGAGCCACGATAGACAGAGCGGTGCAGTTCTACGGGGGAAAATACAATCACTGTTACCACGTTTATCATTCCCTATTTTGTAGACCACCTTATTGACTTCCATTTTATTTTATTTTATTGTGAGTCCACAGATCACTTAATTAAGTACTAGTATATTTCAATAATATCAGTAGCAGCTGGTGCGGTCAAACGAAAGTATATTGTTTCTTTGCTGTATTCACAGATTTATCTAAACACTTGGGCATAATCTCTCTTTTATCACTAGCGAAAAAAATGAACGTTTTGCACGCTCTTCGCACGTTTTGCACGTTTTGAACGTTTTGCACGCTCTTCGTGTTCTGCAAGAAACGCTTTTACTAGTGGCTGTCTAATAAAAATATTCTAGTGAACGTAGTTTTATTATTTTAAAACTATAGGCGCGCTTTTTCATAAAATACTTGATAAATAAGTTGTGATAAGAATGTTTTTCACACTATGCACTTCCTGATTCATTACTGTTTATAGTGACATTTTCTCAGTTGTACTACATGTATCAAGTTTCACAAAATAAGGAATAGAAAACTATTCATTTTCAAAATATTACTTCATCTATGAATGCATTACTTAGTTGCGCCACTCTTCATCAAATAAAAAATTCCAGAGTCGGACTTCACATTTGCGCGATGGTACAACGAAGTCCCCATGCAATATGGAGCATAGTTCCATTACATTTCACCACACTGTATCAGAGAATAGGGATTCAATACCGGTACATTTCATAAATGTTATACACGAATAACCGAACGCGCAAATGGGAATATCGGAATTCCTATTATTTGCTAACGCAGTTCGATTGCAATGATCGCCCACAGCTCTGAGCCTTGTGCAGTCACTTCCTTTTCCGATACAAATTTAGTAGCACTGTGAGCCACCAAAAATCTCTTATGTAACTGATGATAGCAGCTACTACATAGCTGTACCTTTTGTGCAGAACATTTTTAGCATTTGATTAAAGCAATATATCCTCAAATAAAAAACGTGTAGAATGTAAATACTTCATTAAAGAACGCGTTCTTACTTTTAAATGAATTTTTGTACTCCATGAGATGATCTTCTTTGTATAAAACTGGCAATAATACGACAGTTTCGGTTCATCTCGAAGAATTTTTCACTTCAGAATGAAATTAAATTCTAAAAAAATAAGTTGTCCGATATATCCGTTTCACGTGATATTCAATGTAAGCATTTCCTTTTACCCTAATTTTACATTCGGTTTCTTTCAGTACTTCTACATTTTCCACCTCCCCAGCAGCCACAAATTTGATTCCTTAGCATTTCAAAAACAGTATTCTTTCGGGAATCGTGCTTATGTTTGGCGCATATTATTCAAATATTATTTTCCATTTCTTTAGTTAATTTAACTCAATCTATACATTGTTCCTTACTTTTTATCTTTTAACTTGTAATATCTCCACACTCTGTTCAAGTTGAATGTTCATATACCTTACTCAAAAAATACTTAAATATGGAACCTACTACACAATGCAGATCTTACAATACATATAAATCACTGTACAAAGTTATATAAGGTTTGCAGAATCTCAAATAATAGTATGAGTACATTAAAACATTTTTCTGTGCATGTTACGGCCCATTTTCAATAGTTTGTCGTGTTTTTATCTTTTTCGTTCATTACCAAAAAATATTTGTATGTTTATTACGAAAAAATTAATTTAAACATCAAGACATTCCTCATTACTATTTTCCGTTATTTCAGTCGCGCCCTCTCTTGTGTTCTACATTTGCCTCCTTCCTTCGTCTGATCTCTCGCGGTTTCCTCTCTCCTGGCCGTCCACATTCTGCCGCCGTCGCCTTCGCAAATCCTTCTGCTTTCCCCAGGAAAACGCCCGCACCTTAATCCCACTCCTGAGAACAATTTAAATTTCCATTCAGATGACAGCAGCGGCTGGCGTCGGCGCCCGGCGTTTGTTTCCACGAGGGACCTTTGGGATGTCGGGGCCTTCTCAAAATGGCTCCGGCCGAAATTGCCGCTGTCACTGCCGAGGCTCTACCTACTGTCGACGATTCTACGTATCCTAAACCTTCCTCATTTTGTGTTATGATTCTTTCACGGAATTGCCGGGATGGATGCATTGTTTTATATATTTCAGGGTAGAGATCACGTTTTGTTACGCGTCCTGGTTAGTAACGTAGCTCCAGTCTTTGATCTAGGTGATTAACATAAAACATTTCTGAGTCTGTCCAACACATAATTTTCAACACATTTTACGCCAACGTACTTTTTCTTCGAACAGTTCGTTAGGACAGAGAAATGAAGCGTTCTGAAAAAGATATTAAGGCATAAAATGCTAAAGAAGTTTGGATCACTTCGTGGTGTCACGTGCTGATAAGCTATCAAATGCCTCCAAAATCTTAGAATTTCACCCTGCACTCTCAGTTTTCATTGGTTTGAGTTATGGCTCCACAATAATGTTTGACTGTGATTTATTCACAGTGATTTCTTTATACTTGTACCACTATTGTTGTATTAATATTCTCTTAATAGCTCCATTTTTTGTACCTTTATTTTATATCGTATGATTCCTGGAGAAGACATTTCGGGAATTTTTAATGCAATGGGTTAATGCAATCAATCAGAGTGGCTACATTGGTTTAACGAAAAATGATTTTAAATCCACAGATACATTGTATGTGCTGCACGAAGGATACACTTGCTATTTTTGTTTTTATATAATAATAATAATAATAATAATAATAATAATAATAATAATAATAATAATAATAATAATAATAATACAAATGTTTTATATGTATAATGTACCTTAGCAATATAAATTCAACCATTATGTTTTTTATATTAAAATATATTCCCCAAGACTCCATTGCTTATTAGCGATTAGAGTTTTCAAGCCTCATTTGGTATTCTTGGTGATTCTCTGAAACATTTTATTTCGTTTTGCTTAATAGAGACTACTTGAAAAATAGCTTTTTATTTGAGGAGTGGAATATGCATTAAGTTCTCTGTTGGCTTTTGTGTTCTTGACAAACTTTGCGGAATCAAGACGGTAGCAATTATGAAAAAATGAAATTCACGTCTGATTCTTCAAGCTAATTACAATAAGTGAAATTAAATTCAACCAGTGGAAAGCTTATACAGAAAAAGGAAATTAAGTTCATCTCATTTTCATAAAATCGCTCTTTATATCTGAAGAAGTGGGACTGAAAAAGACGAGAAGCTTAATGTAGACTGTAATCATTTTCAATCACAACATTTGTTGAATTGGGAAACAGTTCTCAACGAAGCTCATGCTTAATTATAGGATATTTCTTCGTCTCCATCACGCTTCATCATACTCCCAACTAGAGTAAAAATAAAGAAAATTATAAATAGTGAGATGAATAAATCTAATAACATAAACTAACAAAAAACATGCTTTGAATCGACGATTATTTCAAAACATTAGCATGGATATTACATGTTATTCATTTATTTGTTATATTGTCGATATTGCTACCATAAACAAGAAATATCAATTACTTATTTAGTAATATTTGTGATGCCAGATAACGTTTTATAAGATAACTTCCCACGCTATCCTACCCAAAACACGCAGCATCATGCCATAATAATCTTTCGCGTACTATCCCTTCTCACAGACACCCTTCCCCCACTACCCCTTTTTTAATTTGTTGCTTCTCTGTAAACGTCTCTTAGCACTTCTTGGGCATTGAGCGTATCTGTAGAAATCCTTTCTTAAGTTTTTTGACTTTTTGCCTCATCGCGTCTCCACAAGTAAGTGCCTTTCATCCCCTTGGCCTGAAACTCGGCGCCTTTAGTAACTGGGGTTTCCAGATAGTCACCCGTCCAGGAATTCATGGCGTCACGAATTTATTCACTTGCGCGATTTCAGGAAACGTAGTTAAGCAGTTCTGCAAGCGACCATGGCTAGACCCTTCATACACCATCCCACGCCACCACACCTCGCCCAACGACACTCTACCTACACTTATCAGCAACACAACACCTTTTTCGCAACCCTTCCCCCCACCACCACGCCGCACACTACCCTTCCCTTGCCACCCCTTCCCACACTACCTCGCCCGTTGATACCCTTCCCTTACCTCCATGCCCCACGACAGAGTATCCCGGACTGCCTGGCGCCGCGCCGTGGCGAATGCTTTAACAAGAAAACCAAACCACGAACCAGTGGCGGATTTCCGGGGGCGGGTGGGCGGAGTCGACAGCGCTCAACGCACCCTTTCTCCCTGCAACAACTTTCTGATTTTCTGACGAAGGGCACTGCTAGGAACCTCTTGCAAAAAATGGATTGCTGGGAACATTGCGAAGTAAAATATTGATGTTTCTAGCACGTTTATCCATTGTTCGAGAATATGTTACCTATAAATACATCATTATATCAACAGTCAGAAGAAAGCGATCATCAATACTTAATTATATTTACAGTAAACTTTTACAAAATAATTATTTTTTTAAATTAATTTTTTTTACTCCAGTCCTTAATTCTAACCTAGTAAAGTAGGAATAAAACAGTGATTTTCGAAGCTTGAGAATCTTTGATATAATTGCTATGAATGATCCTTTTCCTTTTCGCGTACTACTTACGTAGTACAGAGAAAGTTACGTAATGCTGCTGGTGATATTTCGGTAGAAAAAGTCGTAGGTATTGTAAGTTCCTGTTAGCTAAAAAGTGGATAATACTTGTTTCTACAAGTAGCACGTTACATCCTCTAAAATATTGTGTCATCAGAGTTCACGTCTTATGGGTCCTATAAGCTGAAATATTGGTTTATAGAAAAACGTCTGTCAGTCAGTTCGTCCATCTCACTGTCTATGAACAATCTAAATAGTGAGCATGGTTATCACCAAAATTAATTTTCCCCGACCGTTCTAGCCGATTTCGCAGCCCCTAGAATTTGAAACAGATATTTTGATCTTTAGGGGTTACGTGGATTAACGTGGTATTTTTAGTTTTCTTGGAAGTGGCGCGTAAAGATTTCCTATTTTTTTACGGATAGAAGAAAGTGGGCTTTTATAAATTTCCGGGTTCGATTTTTGTTGAATTTTCAGAATTTTTGAAAAGTCTTAATGTTTACATATTATTTTTGACATCTTAGAACTACAATATTGAAGAAAGTAACTTTTTCTTAACGTAATATTTTCTTCAGAATTATATCTTTAGTAGTGACATGTGTAATTTTGAAATATATGTTAATCTTTACATAATTTTGGTTGAAATAATAGCAATTTTAGGAACAAGATTTTCTTAAAAATACCTCAAACGTTTTCTTTCAAGTTTTTGAATGGTTAGAGCTATTCAATAACATAATATAAATTTTATTTTATGTCACCTTTTAATTTTTAAGTTACACAAAGTTTTAAAAGTTACACAAATGATTGTTCACGTCGTGTTATAATATTACGAAAGCATTATCAATAATGCGAGAAATTACGTGCTGTTGTTGCACCACTAGTTCTAAGTCAGCTCACTGAGTCTGGTTTCAATTCGCTTGGTGGAGTTCTTATTTCAAACTTGTTGGATGATTCTGAGGAGCATTTTCACCTCAGAGCAAGTAAAGAATCACATTAGAGTGCAATCACTTTAATCATTTTATGAAAAAGCTGGTGACAGTAAGCATACTCAAGATGAGGAGATGAGTAATTTTATAGAAAAAAAAGACACGTAGCCATTCGTGGAGTGAAATTACTTAATTAATAAATATCTTGATGGTAATTTGAGATAATTGATTAACATCTTATAAATAGAGTTAACTGTTTATTTTTCTTGAATATTTTTTCAAATAATCACAGAGGAGCAAGATAAGCTGCTCCTGAAAATTTGGGATTTTGTGAGTTATCACCGTCCCCCAAGAACCAAATATGTTATATAAATGTGTTTATCTAAATGCAGTATTTCTCCACGTTTCAATACAATTTCTTCATAGAAATATTTGAAATATTAGGATATTTATTTCATTATTGGAATGTGTTTAGAGCATTTGACGCCATTGACCAGAGCAGAGCAGTGCCAAGAGTAGAAATACGTACTGCCATGGAAGAACATTATTTACTCTTTTTTCCTATTCTCTGCGAATAGAGCCCGGAGTCTTACTGTTTTAATCATCAGCGCAGTCCTCCTTCTTTAATATGCAAACGATATGCCTTCGATCATTAGAAGCGGAACAGGTCTTTTTTCCGATGACACAAATTTTCTTGGCCACCAAGAAACAAATTCAGATGTTTTAAATTAGTTGTTTGAACCTGTTAATTTCTTAAGGATAGCTCAAAGCAATCGGTTTATACTTTTGCAGGAAACTTTATTTTGTTAGTTGTGCATCTGAAAATTTGTGAATTTGTGCATTTTGAAACTCTTTGAAAAATATAGCGTACGTGCGTGTTGGTACGGTGTAGATGAACAACATATTAAAGAAAAACTGTTTCAATGCAGTTTTGCATTTCAAACAGCAATTGCACGCGCCATTGAAAATGAATAATATGCAATTAACTGAAGTTAAGATAACAAAATTTCCGGGGATCTCAAACCTCAAATGAAATGTAAATGAATTGAACTCGCGTAAATGAATTGACCGCTAAATTGAGATCATTATTTACGCATTCAGAATTATTTCAAATTCAGTCAACTCTCATGCAGCTCGTTGCGTGTTTTGACGAGAATACATTCTCGCCTGAGACATTTGTATAGCATAATATTTGGTCTAAAGGCATTAGATTTATAGATTACAGAAAAAATTGTTAAAGTAATAAGCAAATATTAATAATTTGATTTACGCAAGTCTTTCTTCGTTGAGGTTAACTCTGCTTTGGCTATTCATTTTCGAATTAGTCTTATCGAAAGTGGGCCGACGTGGATGGCCCAGGTGGCTAAGAACATGTGCCGACTCGGCGCTTCGGTATGAAGGGTCGCAGGATCGAGCCCCACATGCTTGCTTGTCCCTTGTCTGTCACTGTGTACAAGAGACAATCTTCGTCTTATCGCGGAGGGCCTCGCTATCTGCTGACTACAGACCGGAGGAGCCCGCAAGTGTGTTGGTGTCTAGTGTATGGTAGAATTCACATTCCATCGGGACGTAAAGGGTAGCCGGCAGTCGGCTGGATAAAAGCCCTAGGGAAACAAATATCGGAAGTGACTTACTTAAAAGTAGGAACATATTTTCATGCAATACAGGTACCTAATGCACGTGGTACAAATCATGTTCAGCAGGTAGCAACAGCTCATTACAAGAAATCCACATGCATACAATATTTTACGTCATATTATAATACCAGATGCCATTAGGCTATTAAGTCTTTGAACATGCACAAACACCAACGAGTAGTGGAACCCCACCAGAATTAGCGAGTGTTATAATGCCACTTGGGTCAAATAGTGATCACGTTATATGGAATTCGTTCGCAACTGTGGGGGCAGAGCCAATAACTCTCCATTCCCATGAGGCAACATCACGTTGGCGTCATTAATTTTCAATCATGTAATTATCTGTATTTTTAATAATAATAATAATAATAATAACAATAATAATAATAACAATAACAATAATAATAATATATAATCTAAGTGTTAATTTTCAATGCGGACGGAAATTGAAAGAAAACTATGCAGGCTACAGTCATATGATGAGAGGTGTCTCAGGTTTCATTCCATGTCCAGAAACACCGAAAAATCCTAAAACAATGAACCGGTTTGGATTTTGACTGAAAAACTGCAAATACTTGGTAGTTTCCTCCTACTCTTATTCTGCGTACTTCTGTACAAGCGTATCGTCAGAATTCCCATATTCTGTGCGTCATTGCTTACGACGAAGCTGAATTCATTCGACAACAAGGCTGCAAGGAAGAGGCCAACCGCCATTTAATATTTTTATTCACGTTTCGCGTTCTGGCTCAGGAACCTCTTAGAAACATGGTAGGTAAAGAACTTTGGTACTGTATGTATTCTACACTATATTCTTGCAGTATTCATGAAGGCTCGTTTTCTTAAAATATGTTACTCGTATTTATTGCTGATTTATACGTGACTATTTTATTTGTCGTTCTTAAGCAGTGTACGTGCTCCTTTTTGCTGTTCTGTGCAAAAACCATTTTCAGTGTTCTGTGCAAAGGTATTTTTGCTGATGCAAGCCTTTAGTAATGAAATAACTATTCAATAATATAATTGTACAGGTGCTGACCCAACGACTTGACAAATGTTCCTCTATGTATGTCCACGCGCTGAATCCGAAACAGAACCCAGAATTGCCCCACTACCTTCCGTTTTTTTAAACCGCGAAAACCCCCCGTGAAATTCACAATTTATAGTATCACGGTGTTTTTTCAAGATTAAAAAACTGGAGAGTGATGGTGCAATTCTGGCCTCACATTTGAATTTGGGTCGTCGACATACGCAAAGAAACATGTGTGAAGACTTTGGATCTGACAACTTGTATGTGTGGATGTGTGTGGGTCTGTGTTATCAATCCAGATCAGTGGTTACTGGGCAGCTCTAATAAAACAAATGCGAATGAAGAATATACAATGTAATGAGAATAGTTCACACACTATCGCCACAATTTAAAACTAACATTTACTAGAACGAAACATTATGCAATCACTCTTTTTGCACTTCACAATCTACCATCCACATGGTTGCGTAAGACCGTTTCACGCTACGCTAGGCAAAAAGCCTCTAATAATTGGGTTGGATGACTAAGGAGGAGAGAGAAAGCATAGTGTTGTGTCTCCGGTTGGAAGCAAATTCTGCCAGGGAGGCATGTTGCTGTCAAGGGAGAGCAACCGGTGTTGATGCCTCCCCCACTTCCGGGGCCGGAGCTGCCTTCCGACAGCCGGCAATATCCGCGGGAGGGGGCGGGGGCGGTGGGGGCGGTGGGGGCGGGAGGGGAGGAGAGGGGCAGCTCTGGCACTTGTTGGAACAATTCCCAGCTTTCCTCGCGGGCCCGACGTGTACCCCAGGCGGAAATTAACTCGGATTTTCTGCGAGAATAGCGTAAACCTTACGCGTCTACGGAATGCTTCTGCGAATGGCTGGCCCGTGCGTTCGCTTATTAAAATGCGGATGAAGTATCGTCTTGAGAAATATTCCCTCGTGTTTGTTTTCAGGAAGAGGAAATACGCGCTGGCTGTTAAAGCCGGCATTTAGAGCAAAATCTCATTTTTAATGAGAATTTGCGGTGGTTTAGACTATATATGTCAAACATGTTGGAGAAGTTATTTTACTTATACACCATGTTGCAAATAAATATTTACTCGTTGAGAAATTTATCTTCAAGTATTTTCCACATGAGTGTGTAAATATGTTACAGTATTAATACATCAGCATTTACATTAATTACGAATTACTTTATACTAATATATTTCTAATTTCGTTTGAGATTTAAACCCCAATCGTAATTTCTTCTCTGGTGAAGAATGCCAAATTCACTGGACGCTGTTTATGAAGAGTTACAGTTAGGCAGATCGAAATATTTTTTTTCTTATTTAAGTTTACATTAAATTCAACCTGTTCTCGAAACTAAAGAGCAAAAAGTGTTTGAATTTAGTTTAATTTCTCATTAAATATTTGATGAAGTTAACATTATTTTTTTTGCTCGCAATTATTTAAAAATTATCCTCCAATTCATAATTATTCAATGAATAAAAAATCACTTTGTGTCCTGAAATCTGATGCTGCTAATATAAAGCCAAGAGAATCATTCAAAATTAAAGTTTTTTCTCGTAATGATAATACGCAAGTGATAGCAATTTAATAACATTAGAGTATATAATTTATTGCACAAAAGCAAATCTGTATTTGTCTACTCTAATCCACGGGTGAGAGGAGGGTTCTCATCACCCTCGCTGGCGTTCCTTATCACCCAGCCGTTCGCCGCGGGGCCGTGCAGAATTCTCCTGGTGTTGTGCTTCCTTCAGTCTGACGCCCCGTGGCTTTCTCGTCGGCTGCGCCCGACAAATTGGAGTTGGCCGCGGAATGTTGGCATCAGCTTGCCTTTCCTCCGCCCCGCCCCTCCACGCCCCGCCCCGCCCCGCCACCGCCGCCTCAGCGCCAACTGCTTCCCGCTGTCGAGACCTCTACCCTAAGACGAGGCATCCCGGTGTCCTGCCAGCTCTCCGCCGAAAACCTTAGAGTCTCCCGACTCCGCTCCGCACGCTTCGGCCAACCCCTGTCAGCGTTGGATTAGCTTCCCGCATCAGTCTGGAGCTTCATCTCAACCCCTCCCCACACATACGCACGCCAACCCCACTCCCCCAAGCCGCTCTCGTCGCGCTCGGTGCCGACCCCACCTGGTCGCCGCGCCTCTCCCAGGTGGCGCGCTCATTCCCCTCGCGGTTCCCCTCCCAATCTTGCTTCCGGTTGGGAGTTCAATTCCACTTCCTCCAGATTTCGGAGTTTGCTTCTTATTTCGCTTCCAATTCAACTCCATTTCCTCTTCCAATCCCGCTCCCGTTTGCGACTTCGATACCTCTCCCGATCATGCTCCCTCCTCAATTCCATTGCCTATTCCGCTACGGATACTCCTCCCTGCCCCATCTGCCATCTTTCCACCGTCATTTCGCAACCACACGCAGATCGGCTGCTTTTCACCTGGAGAGATGGCTCAGGGCATCAACTGATGTCACTGCAGTCCCTCTGATCGCGTGGTCCTAGGTTCGAGTACCGATAGTGGGACAATTTTCGACACTAGCGTGTCAGTTAGGTTGAATTTAGTCGCTGTCTGGAGGAGAATTCTAGCGGATCGTTGCTCTGATGAGTGGTTTTCTGTGGTTTCTTCGATCCGCATCGGGCGAATGTCGGGGCAGTACTATATGAAACTGATCACAAACAGATCTTTCCTACCTCCTTCTTGTCCTATCGTCACCCCTTACACACACTCGCACTAACATGCACTACACTACCACACATTTCGGGAGACCAGTCGGAGCTTAGCGCTTGTCCCACTGGTGTCCCAGGGCGGTGTCCCACTGCTGGGAAAGAGCTGGTAAGAGAAAACCAGATATGAGACGGTTGGTCGGCGTCGGACTGCGCGGGAAGACCACCACCACCACCACCACCACCACCACGACGACGCGAAGAAAACATGCACTACACTTACGGAACTAATTACTTTGTTAGTTGACGCACTTGGAATCACTAACAATCAATCACTTAATCGGCTGCTTGTCAATCAATCTCCGGCAGCTCGTGTTATATTCACGATCTCCGCTTATATACCAACCAGCCAATGCCGTCCTCAATGACAGCAATGAGCCTCTGACTAAGCTCTCGTCATTCTCTAGAAGTGATAATGCTCCATGACGTGCTTAAGATACTCCATCTCTGTCTCCTATGTTGCACGTGATCCCTATCCCATTTCTGCATCTCACGCCCTAACCCCGATTCTAGTTATCTCTTGTTGCTGCCCCTCGCCAGCTCAGCATTCTCCCCAACATTCCCGAGCCCCAAATTGTCTTCATCCCTTGACTCAACTGCTGTCAGTCCCACCTTTAACGGCGACTTCGCCATTTCCAACAGCACTTATGCATCCACCACAGCCTGCTCGTCGCCATCGCCGTATCCGCCACCATCCCCGTTCTCTCCATCACCACATCCGTCTCCGCAATCGCCTTCTCCACAAGACTCCTGCCGCGTTAGTTGCTTTTGCAGCCGCCGCCCCCATCTCCGCGTGGGCGACCCCAGGGTTTCCGAGAGCGCCTCGCGAGCGCCTCCAATTTCTGCGATGGCGTCACAATTTTTCAGCCGCTGACGCATCGTTTCCATGGCACTCGTCACCCGCTGCGAGGACCTGCGTAGGTAGCGCTTCCTGCGTAGGTAGCGCTTCCATCGCGCAGCGCTGCGCCCGGAACGGAGGACCCACGTGCCACCGCTGAATCATCAAATAAATTCGATTGATTTATTAGAGAGTTTGTGCACCCTCCAAAGTTAAAACACTGTAAATTTTCTGCGCATGCGCATTTCACGTTTCGCATCATTTTAGTGCATCTGCGCATGAGCGAAAGATCGATAGTGCTGTCTCCTACGGCGTGCATAAACTCCCTATGATTTCGTGTTTCTGGTATCATTAACTGATATGGTCATGTGTATGTTAGTGCAGTGTACATTTCTTATAACGGATTGTGACCATCCCCCGCTGGATGGTGAAATCCACTCGACGTCTTGCAGGGTTTTCCCCAATCAGGTATCTCCCTCCAGCAGAACACCGCCTTAGCCGGGACCATCTCTAAGCTTCCGACTGACATACATCTGTGACATCTGTGGTAGTATAGGGCACGTAATTGTGTAAGGAGAGAGGACAGGTCCAGGAAGAGGGAGGACATGTCTCACGCAGTCCGTGGCCCGTTGATTGGATTCTGCATTCACCTGATTACCACCATGTTATTCAGAGAAACCGTGAAAAAATACCGAACAGAGCAGCCGGCCGCTGGAATTCTTCTCCAGACAGCGTCTGACTTGGATCGACCTATCTAGCTAGTGTGGAGTGTCCTGCCTCCATCTGGTCTCGAAATCTAAACCTCAGACGCTAAAAATCGTATGAATTCGAGGAAAATGTTTTATTTATACATGAAGGGAACGTGCGAAACGGTTGTAATGGTGACATTAATACTGAGTCAAAGTTATTTTATTTTTGTATTGTAAAAAAACTAAATTCAATATCTTTAGTTAATACACATTAATGTAGTACATATTTCCAGTTTTGTACCCAAAGTCCCAAAATTAAAGAAAAATGTACTGCACCCCCTAAGTCTCAGAAACCAACTTTTAATACTCGAAACTAAACGAAACATTTTAGTCATGCACAATTGCTGTTTAAACCACCGCGTGTATTGCGGATTGCGTTTTCCTATGCTGAAATTATTTCAAGGGTTTTTTAAACAAACGAATTTCGAGATGAAAATATTTTGTTGAACTATTCGAAGTGAAAATGTATCAGCTTAGAACGTTTCGCAGAAATTGGATTATCAGTTGAAAGGATTTTTTCTATTAGACATTTATATCAATGCTTATAGATGCATATTAGCATCTTTCAAAGCTTTGCCATCGACTTCGGATCTGTCATTTGGAAGCCAGATTTTGAATGGCAGTCCGACTTTCCAAACGGTAAATCTAAAGTCGATTACTTAGCGATTGAAAGCTATTAATTGTGTACATAAAAATTCTAGTCGATATCGCATAATTGCTATTCGTTTCCTTCTCCTCAACCTGGTAATGATGTTCTCAGTAAGCCATTGAAAGCTGGTTATACATTAAATACAGAATTCTTAACGAGGAAATCATTCACCAGTAGATAAATAATATAATAATTGAGCATAAGTATGGAATACGACCACGCGTGACACGCGGGAGGGTCTTGTGAGGGCTGGGGGCGGGCGTGCTCGGGGTCGTGTGTAGGCGAGGCGGGGGCGATGTCGCGCGTGGGCGTAGGCAGGATCGTGTGTGAGCGGGGCTGGACGTGGTCGGGTATAGAGTGGAGTGATAGAGTGGTCGGGTATAGAGTGGGCGGGGATTCGGATGTGGACGTGGATGTGGCGTGCGGGAACGTATGGGGTATCGAGTGTGGGTAGGATCGCGCGTGGGCGTGGATGGGCGTGGATGGGTGGTCGTAGGCGGACATGGAGTCGCTTGCGATTGTGGGTGGGGGTCAGATGTAGGCAGTGACGAGCGCGGGCATGGACAGTATCGCTCGTGTGCGTTGTCGGGTGAGGTCGTGGGTGTGCGTGGCAGGGCGTGGGGTGGAGTGTGGGCTGGGGGTGGTGGGCGGGCAAGGGCGGTGTCACGCGTGGGCATGATGGTGCGTTGGTGGTTTTGAGCGCAGGGCTAGGATGGGGTCGGATGTGGGCGGTGACGTGCGTGGGCATGAGCAGTATCGCACGTGCGCGGTGTCGGGCGAGGTTGCAAGTGAGCGTGGGAGGGCGTGCGGTGGTGTGTGGGTGGTGCGCGGGCAAGGGCCGTGTCACGCGTGGGCAGGATCGCGCGTTGGTGGTTTTGAGCGCAGGGCTAGGATGGGGTCGGATGTGGGCGGTGACGTGCGTGGGCATGAGCAGTATCGCACGTGCGCGGTGTCGGGCGAGGTCGCAGGTGAGCGTGGGAGGGCGTGCGGTGGTGTGTGGGTGGTGCGCGGGCAAGGGCCGTGTCACGCGTGGGCAGAATCGCGCGTGCGCGGTGTCGAGCGCGGGCCTGGGATAGAGCGTGACGGGGTCGGATGTGGGCGTGAGCATGACCGCGCGTGGGCGTGGGCGTGCCCGTCTCCCACAGGAACAGCCAGCTGCTGCGAAGAGCGCGCGCCGCTCCAGATCTGTCATCTGCCCGCGCGCCTTCCCTCGCCCGCTCTCTGTGTGATAAATGGTGATTCTGCTGCCGGCTGCTCGTCCGTCCTCCGCGCCGCGTTACTTCACTTCCGCAGCGATCCTCTCCCTGTTCGCACGCTCCTCGCGACCCGCTCGCACAGCAGCGACATGCAAATTTTATCCTGCATTCGAACGCTCATCTGGCAAGTAACGCGAGTCCGATTGTACCGGTTGCTCGTCTGCGGGAGACTATTTTCTGAGAACTTTACTTTGAACTCAGCAACATGATTTCAAAAGTGGTTTTTATTTAATACGTTTCCTATACGAGAACAATAATGCTTTTCGCAAAAAACAAAACTCTCTATACTATTATTCTCATGGTTTTGTCTTTATTAAAGGTAGAAAACTATATTATTTATATGATCCATTTTGTACTTTAATATCCTTCTTGTTTCCCGGTATTCTGCCTCAAAAATTATGCTTACGAAAGGGCCTCGATTCACACTGAAAAACGTATATATTTCAACAGATTTTTTGTTACATTTTTTGTTTGGCATCTGCTCTTCATGCAATGTAAGAAAATATGAAACATTGTTAACTCTATCGAATTCATGAGAGTAGTGTATGCTGCATGGTTATCACAAGGAGACGAAAGGTCATGCCTTCCAGGCCTATCTGCAAAATTCTCCAGTTTCCCCTCGCTCTTTCCCGTTCGCCTCTGCCTTCCTCCGAAATAATAATAATAATAATAATAATAATAATAATAATAATAATAATAATAATAATAATAATAATAATAATAATAATAATAGTTATTTGGCGAGATTCGGGCCATCAGGCCCGCTCTTCCTTCTAACCACGTAATACATAAACGTGATGATAAATATAATAATAATAATAATTATTATTATTATTATTATTATTATTATTATTATTATTTTTCTGTTAATGAGCTTTCTCTCGGTAAAACTAAGGAGTATGTCTAAGAAGACCTAACATACACAGTTATTTGGCATCACACGCAATTCTCTAGGCGTTTGCGGAAGCAACGCACACTGGAGGGAAAAGTCGCCAGTACTGCAGCAGGTAAATTGTTCCAGTGAGTTATTGTCCGGTTGGCAAAAGAGTATTTACCTACGTGGGTTTTTTGATTCCTATATTTGATTTTGTATGGATGATCTCCTCTTCCGAAATATTGAGGGTGCCCTATCCTAGTTCAAATGTCATTTAACGCTTTACATCCAGTGTACGCTTTGAGAAGGTTTACTAGTCTAGCGATCTTTCGAAGTTTGCCTGAGGATTCCCACATCTGAGTTTGATCAATGTTTTTTCCAACAAGTTTTATTGCTCTATTTTGAATACGGTCTAACAAATTTATCTGCCCAGCCCTATACGGGTCCCGACACGCGGAGCTATATTCCATTACCGGACGCACAAGGGAAGTACACGCTAAGCGCTTTGTGTTCGCGTTTCCATTCCTCAATATCCGCATTACAAAATGGAGTGATTTCCAAGCTTTGCGCGCAACGTGATTGATGTGGTCGGACCAGTTCAAGTCGCTACGAATAATTACCCCCAGATACTTAAAGCTACTAACTTCAGGCACAAGTTGATCTGCAAGTGTGTATCTTAGTGAAATTTTGTCGCGTTTCCTACGGAAGGTTACCGCTTTGCATTTCTTAGGATTAATTTTCACTTCATTTTCTTCCGCCCATTTCATAATTTTATCGAGATCCTTTTGCAAAATCTGCCGATCTCGGGCGTCATGTATTCTCCGGTATAGTAAGCAATCATCTGCGAAGAGCCTAATTGTTGAATTAATAGAATCGGAAATGTCATTAACGTATGCTAGGAATAGAAGGGGACCTAGCACGCTACCCTGCGCAACTCCTGACGTCACTTGAATTTCATCAGAAAGATAATCGTCTATCTTAACTCTTTGAGAGCGACTGTGAAGGAACGATTCGATCCAAGTGATTACTCTTGTATCAATTCCTGTATTTCGAAGTTTATTAAGTAATCGCTCACACGGCACTAATTCGAATGCTTTTGTAAAATCTATGACTACCGCGTCTGTTGTTTCCCCTGCGTCTAAAGATTCGGAAATGTCTTGGCAAACTGTTTGGATGGGGTGAGTCGAGCGAGTGGACTAGTTGTGAAATAATGAGGCTTCGACTCCTCCCAAACATTCCTACCATAGCCCAAATTAATTAATTGATTGAGTTCGAAGGACCACCCAGACGCCTGTAATGAGAAAAACAACAGATTATGACCATCATTGCAGGTCTGGGGCTGCAAGGATGGAGGTTGGATGGAGAGTACTTGTTACCATAAAAAAGGAGCTGTGAATCAGATCATGTAAAACATATATTCTATTCAAAACAAAACAAAGTACATCTTAAGCTATGAGGGGGAGAAGGAACAAAAGGGGTTGCAGCACATAAAATCACAATGTAAAGATACGATTATGCCCATGACATGGGATCGTATTTGGTGCGGTAGCACAGAACTTGTTTCTCTTGCATCTTGCTGAGGTTGGTGTGATTGCGGGCGGGCAGCTAACCCAGGCCCGTTAAAGGCAGATGTAGTTCAGGAGATTGTTTGTGCCGTAAGTGAGCACCAGCGAGAACACGAAGCACCAGTTAGACACATGATGTCGGCGATGCAGCTTGTAAAATAATTAATTACACATGCCACATAAACGTGAACACAAAATGTAATTGAACACGTGGCAAGCAATAGAGTTTGTAGAATAATTAATCACAGGCGCCACATAAAGCGTGAACATAAAATTAGTTGAACACGTGGCGAGTAATACAGTTTGTAGAATAATTAATTACAGGCGCCACATAAAAGCGTGAACATAAAATTAGTTGAACACGTGGCGAGTAATACAGGCGCAATAGTCACCAGTAGCAGCATTGAATGCAGATAGCAGGAACAGCCGCAGACTTGAACGGCGAGACAACATGTCCACGAGCCATGTTAAGATGAAGAGAATGCTCAGCACAAGGAGCAATTATTAGAGGCAGCACCATGCGTAGCGTGGAGGCCAGGTGACGACTCCGGTAGTGAAGTCATGTAAGGAGCAGTGTAACGAGTCTGCTCGGCTCAGACTTCAGGCGAAGATTGCCCAGACACGTCGGGAGGCGGCGCGGAGACCCGTCCGCACTGCTGCGAGCTCAGACGAGTACTGACTGGTCGTTGCGACGCGAGCGCGGCGTTTCCAACGGATGTCGTTGTTGCGCCATATGGTGCAACTGGAAATTTCTGGGAATGCCAAGACCGCAGCTGCGCGAGGCGGTTGCTGCAAGAGTCGGTTGGCATCGTTGTTGCGTGAGCGGATTTCCAAGAAGCGAAGCGTTGCCGCACGTGGCGTATCTGAAAGCTTGTTTGGAAATGTAATTCTGAGAAGTGGGCCGCTATGGGCGTGCAGGAGCCTCAAAGATGTGCGTCTTTGAATAAAATAAAAATATAATTATGAAATAAAACAGCTTGCTCTGACACTGTTAAAAGTTGGCTTTCGCATGAGTGACATTGCCTGAACCCATGTTGCCCTGCGTACAACCATCCGCTGTTTTCCCAAACCGTTCTCATGTATTCTGCAATGATTTTTTCCATTTGTTTACCTACTACCGAAGTTAGACTAATCGGGTTGTAGTTTTCGACATCAGAGCATCAAATTGAACAGGACATTTAGTAAACAAAGAAAAATATAACTTAGATATGACTTGCCTTAGATATCACCCATTCTCACCTTCTGTCATCCTTTTTCTCTCTTTTTTACGTACTCTCCTCTGCCCTTTATTGTCATCCCATGCCATCACATCCCAACCCATCCCATTCCATCCCAACCCAAACCAAGTCATTCCATTCCCTCTTTTTCCCATACCATCAGATTCAATCTCATAGCATCAGATTCAATCTCATAGCATTAGATTCAATCTCATCCCATCCCATTCAATTCCAACCCATCCTATTCCATCTCATTCCATCATATTCCATCCCAACCTATCCCATCCGAACCCAACCCATTCCATCCCGTCCCATTTCATCCCATCCGATTCCACACCACACCATCCCATCCCATCCCACCCCATCCCTTCGCCTTTCCCCTGCACATCCTCACTGAACGTCTTTCGACCTCTCACTTTCTCTCTCTCTCTCTCTCGCTTTCTCCGTCACCCCGTCCTCCCCCCCCCCACCCACCGGATGGCCCGTGCTGCCTGCTCCGCGCCCTCTGTCGCCGCCGCGTTTCCCAGAAGCGCCGGCCGAGCTCCTTTCAGCCGCCGTCGTTTGAGCCGAATGTGGCTGAAAGCAGCTTTTCACCGAGAAATGTGCGCACGGGCGCAACTGGTGTAAACTCCTCTACACCTGACCTCTCTTTTCGTTCTATGTTTCAGGTTGTAAATGTGTTCTCTAAGAGTCTTACTGATAATTTTAGTACTGATATTTATATATATTTAATATTCTGTTCCAATTAATTCATCGAATTTGATTAGGGTAATGAAACATGAGTGAAAGTATTGTCGTCGTTGACAAGCTGTTGTACAGAAAATTAGATACAAAATGTAACAAAAATTGAAACATAAATTCATGTAAGTTCAGATTTTTATGAGTTTATTAATCTCTGAATACTTTATCGCATTTCAATGCCACTTGAAGCCAAAGTGTGTGAAGTGTGCAAATGTGTCTGAAGAGAATGGCACCATTTACAATTTTACAGGTACTTAAAAATCGTCCCTGGACGCTATTTAATGCCGTAAAAATTCAATTTGAAGGCAACCTCTGACATTCATTGCAACTCTAAGGACACAAACCTTTTGGGACAAAACAAACCATCAGCTCCGGAGGGTTCTTAAATATTTCACAGCCTTCTCTTCTCCCCCGCTGCTAATTCTTTCTTTTCGCGATGCAAACTCTCACTGAAGCCGCAACTCCATCGCCCGGCGAACTCGAAGTCTTATCGATCTACTGTCCAACTTGTCATGCTTATCGATCTACTGTCTGCTTGGGGTTACACTTGCTCATCGTCACATCGCATCACCGATGCTCCAATACCTAATACTTCCATGCCATTGCATTAGCTTCATTCTTCAATGGCGACGCTAAGAATGGAAATCAGAAATCACACATGTTTACAGTTCGTAAATACTTTGCATATACTTGTCCTAAAAGATAATTATGCAAATATGGTATTTTGTATATTGATATAAAGTCAAAATACTTTGTGTAAGAAATTAGGAAAAAATCGTAAAATATTTTCTTTATTTGACTGCCTATAAATATATAGAGGACCATATTTGTTTAATTATATTATTAATAAATCGGCAGTCATAGCGTAAGAAATCATACTAAAAGACAAAACTATTTTCCTCATCCCCTGCCTTCTCTGCCTTTGTGTTCCCTCTTTTACCTCCTGTGTATAAACAGAGACAATCGGCGGTGAAGGCAATTGTGTTGCGTACAGGCATATGAAGAAATAGGCTGTTGTTATCTGTCAGTATAAGGCAAGGGATTTTACACCAGAGGGTTGTGGGGTGGTTTTCTTCTCCTATACCTGTCCGAACATTATCACATCCAAAATGATATTTTATGCCCTTAGAATAACCTTACCATCCTGCCTAAATACCTGAGGAAGGCAAAACCAAACCACCATTATAATCACCAGTACAAGAAAGGGGAGATAAAAACATAAGCTTCTTTCCACGTCTACTCCCATAGCCAGTTAATAACTATTCCCAAGTCATCCGATAGTCTCCGCCATTGTCAATGACTTTTCTGCCTTTATCGATCACCCACGCTTCTCCCTCCAGGTTTCCTCCAACGAAGACCAAACTCCTCCCTAGCATTCTCTTTCCCTCTTCACGATCTACTCTCTATTCCTCTTTCTTTTCCCCACCTTCCCTCATGGTGCCCTCCTCCTCATCACCATTTCTTCTTCATCCTCTTTCCCTCTTGAAACTCTTTCTACCTGTGGTCTTTCTTCCTTTTCCTCCCTTTTTCATTCATGCCCAAAACACCTGTCTCTTCCAATTTCGTTCGTTTTCTCCCTCTCATTCACCTTATCACCCTCTGTTCCACCTCCCCATCTCAATCTCTTCCTCTCATCCCTCATCTCCAACGCTCAATGTCACTTCTTCTCCATCGTACCTTCTTCTACTTCATTCCTTCTTGTTCCATCGCCCTTTCCTCCCGCCTCGTTCTTCGTCTCCACCTCCGCTCTTCCTCTCCACTCACCCCTTCCTCCTTCCCGCCCTTTCCTTCCACCCATTCTTTCTGAAAATTCGCCTATTCTCCCAGCTCACTCCTCCCCCACACTTCGCCCTTTCCTCCCACTTCGACCTATCCTCTCGCCTCGCCCTTTTGTGCCACCCCCCTTTGTTCCCACCCTCATCCACCTGTGCGTGCACCGCTCCTCCCGTGCCAAAGCTACGTGATTTAACATTCTCAGACGTCTCGGAAAAAGTTGGCAACTTCCCGAGAATATTGAAATATTCCGGAGCGTGCCGTCCGAATCGTTTGAATCGACGTCCCCAAAGGCTTCGTTGGTTGCCCTTGCTGTGCCTCCGCCATACTGCGGAGTTTTTGAAACTGCACGAAACAGCGCGATCATTATGCAGAGCTTCCTACATTAAACATGTTCATGTGTCTGGGTATTTGAGGAGGTCGTAGCGGAGGATGTACAGAAAACGATTCAATGTTTCAAGTTTCATTCACATTTATGTGAAATGCTGCCTTTCGATCGATTGTGAAGTGTGTCTGAGACGTATTTTCATAGCAATATCTTTATATTTAAAACGCTAAGGATTTGTGGGAATTGTGAAAGATATAGTGAAAGCAGTTGACGTTTAGTCATCAAACCATCATTGGACACCAGGATGACTTTGGCATACTTCACTACAACATGTTAGGAGTGAGTAAATTTAAAACATTTCAATTACATTGTTAGAAAGATTTATAAGTCAAAGTTCACTGTTAATAATGATTGTATTTTTCAAAAATTGGAAACCTTCTCCATGTCATTGGTCTTCGAAAATAAGTACTGAGTGTCCTGAAACAAAGTTTTAGATTTTCTTTAAAGAGTATACGTAGAAATTATCTAACACTTTTACAGATGCTTCTTTAGTATGATTTGATCGCGAGGGTTTAGCTTGTCCTAAAAATATTCATTAATTTCTTTTATAAATATTATACCTAATTTTTCGAGGTCCTGTTTATTCATCAACCAAATAGCTATTCCCAAATAAACGGATAAAAGTTTATATTGTTTCACGTTCATTCTCATTTATTTAATATGTTCTTCGGAATATTACATTATGCTATTATATTAACATCGTGTTCCGCACGACAATACTTCATTCTGTAGTTAATCCACTGTGCTAATCCACAGTACAGATATGAAAATATGTTGTGTAATATTCTCAAATGTTGATGTAAAATACAGATATAAATATTCATTTTTATATATACCTTTTTCGTTGAGTTTTTATTTTCTCAAACGGAGAACACTTCTTTGAACTAAAAAATGTTCATAAATAGAAACTGTATCTTAGGACTATATTAAAATTTAAGAGAATATTTTATCGTTATTTACGTCTCAGAAGGTCAGTATGTCATAAATCTCATCTCAACAAGAACGTTTTATTTTAAATGTTTTAATTCAGTTGTCTGTTCACAAAAATAAACTTCTGTACAAACACAAAATGATATATAGCATTTTTCTAGCAACTTCATCATATTAATCAGGCTTCTAAATTGAGAACCTACGTTTGAAAATAATAACTTGAAAACATGTATCTTTTATCTTCCTCAAATTACAAAATAGCTCCCTGAGAAACATTACGGGCAGTCATAATGTCCTAGCCGCGTTTTGTGGCAAGACGAATGTCCCGAATAACGACAACAGTGCGCTTGCTTGTTTAATGTGCATCGCAAGCCTCTCTTCCTTCCTCCATCTCCTCCCCTCCCCTCCCCTCCCAGCTCCACTTCATCCACCTCATCGTCCTCTCTTTTTCTTCCACATCTCATCGTGCTCAACTCTCTCTGATGCGTCATCTGCCATTTTCCGCATCTCACCTCGACTTCGCACTTTGTGATCTACTCTTCCCCTCTTCCTCTCGCTTGCATCTTCCCCTCTCGCCTCATTCACCCCTCGCCTCCCTTTGGCCACTCGCTCCTTCCTCCTCCTCTTCGGCCCGTCCTCTCCTTCTCCTCGCCCCGTCCTTCTCGACCTCTTCCTCCACCCTCCTCCTCTTTGTCCCCTCCTCCTCGCCCCCTTCTCATCCTCACCCCCTCCTCCTCCTCGCCCCCTCTTACTCCCCCCTCCTCCTCGCCCACTCCTACTCCTCCCCTCCTCCTCGCCCACTCCTACTCCCCCCCCCTCCTCCTCGCCCACTCCTTCTTGTCTCTCCTCCCCTCACCCCTCCTCCTCGCCCATTCCTCCTCTTCACCCCTATTTCTCACCTTCCTCCTCCTCCCCGCCTCTTCTTACCTCCTCTCCCTTCACCAATCCTTGTCCACCTCCTCTTCCCTAATCCATCTTCTTGTTCTCTTTTTCTTTCTCTTTCGCTGTTCCTCGTCCTCTCTCTTTTACCCTCTTCCATTTTTTCTACCGTCCAGTTTTTGCAAACGACCGCCACCAAGATCGAGGGCCTTCTTCCTTAAAGCTCCCCCCAATTTCAGTGCGAAGCGTTTGTTGGCAGGCCTACCAGAGCACGCTGCGAGCGAACTGACGTAGAATTCCCCTCAAATTTCCAGACCATGTAAATATGTCTTACGGAAAACAGTAAAATGGTTTACTAGGGTCTCGTATTTTACCAGAACGATATTACGTTGACACTCGCAGTATTTTATTGCGACGTAGAACACGAAATGCTGGTTTTGGTGCTGTATTTCACGGCGAGCAATGAGATCTGTGGTCAGATTTAACATAATACAGTATGGGCATTTCGGGAATTTTGGAATTTCTTAATAAAAGATGTATGATTGTTTTGTTTGGCAATAACTATAAATATTGTGAAGATATAATTTGGGAAGGCCATTGCAAAACCAATTGAAATAAAAAATACACGATTTCCATATAAATTTAGTAGATGTAATAATGGCTTTGTGGAGTTGAAATATTTTATATTGAACACACGCGGCACAGGCTCTCGTTCAAAATATTGGCTTTATTCACCGGCTACGATCCGATCGGCAGTAATTAATAAAACGTTTTATTACAATGTGAAATATTCAGCGACTCTAGCAGCTTCTATTAGGAATGTTAAAGGGGAAAATAATAGCAACCCATCTACACGAAATTTAAAAAAAAAGTTCTTAGTATTTTCATAATGTTCTAAAATAATTTAGAATCTTTTTTCTGAAATGTTTTTCTATTTGTGTAATTTTATTCGTTTCTTATTTGTTTTATATTGTAAATGTTAATATATTGTATTGATTTTGTATTTAGAAAATGTTTCTAATATGTTTTTATATTTTGTATTTTTAATATATTGCAAACGGAACTCGGAGTTCAGTTTTTTTCACGCAGTTCAGATTTTTTCAGTTGTTCAGTTTTTTTCACGCAGTCACAGTTTTTTGCCACTAGTTGAAAAAAGTTGAGATCAAGATATTGATAAGAAAATTGAATTATTAATTAAATATTACGATATTTTAGTGAACTACATTTTACATACGAGTGATAAAAGCCACCCTTGACAGAGTCCAGAGTTAAACATTTTGGTATTCCAAAAGTACTCTTGTTTTTTATTAATCAAATAGTACTAGTAGTTCTTAGTACTCTGAATAATGCACCATTCTCTTTTTCAAAAATGGGAGTGGAGGTAATTGTGAAGCATAATTACAAATATGTCTCTGTACCCGCTCAATATATTTGTCTCAATAATACTATTTATTTAATTTCCACATAATCTTTACAAAATCCGGTAGCATATTGAATGGAGATATTCTCGACGTGCCTGAGAGATTGAACATGAAATATAGTGTCCTATCTATTTCAGTGCCGCACTCAATTTGAAACATTAAATTAGAGCCAGGCAATTGATATACGACATCGACATGGCATTTATAAAATACCAGTCTAACTCTAATTTTTTGAAAAATCGGTTATCAAAATGCTAATTGTCCTCATAAATTTTAGATATTAATCAAATTCTCATAAATATTACGTGACCGACCTCTCCCAATAAATCAAGATCTTGCAGTATTCATACAGAAAATGTTGCATTGTTCATGGCGGATTCGAAATCCATTTTTTTCTAATAACATGGCAAATTCACTGTCTTGAATTATATTAAACAATTAGTTTATGATGTGAGTTTAGAAATGGTTTAAAGCATGCTGACTTAATATCTCATGCTATTTTTTCACCTTTTCCTAATGTTTGTAGAATTCAAGAACATTTTATTCCATGCTCTTCGAAGGTGTGAGAGTGACATTTTACCGCATTGATGTAAAATCTGTTCCCTGCACATCCTGAATGTATTACTTCTAAATTGTTACCCAAGATTTTGGAGTCTACGAGTTTTTCTGTTTTCGTTATTCTCCACTGTGACACTATGGTTTCCATACTTGTGCTAGAGAGGTTTACTTTAACTGCAGTTGAGAAATGTAAACACAACACAAAGCAGCCTCGTTTAGATCCGAGTGTTTGCCGTCATAACAGTTTCCTGTAGCTATGAAGCAAAAACTAACAAGACCCATACTTTTGATGGTCAACGCTGCCTATGCCAAATTGTGCTCTCTAAAAAAACAGAAAAGGGATTATGAAATTCCTAATTGCTTCTGTTTTTTTTATTATTTTTTTTATTTCGACCATTTTGATAGTTAATATGTGTTATTGTATTGAATATTGCTTGTGAAAGAATATATTTTATAAAAAAACTATGTTCATGAAGTGTAGCAATTTCGTAATACAATGCAGTGGTAGACGAGACACATGCAAGAATTTCGAAATCAAAAAATCATAAAGCAAAAATGAAGGTTGATGTCAGAGAAACCAAATTAGCGCCTTAATGTCTTCACTGATATCTGCAACGTTTCGAAACCATCACTTCTAGAATCGCCACCATTTGTTGTATAAAAGTAGTGATACAAAATGAATTATAAATAACGTGTGTTGAAAATTACCATTTATCTGAAATCTTGTCCACAAATTCGGAAAATGTCTACATTCATTTACATTGAAATTCCATTTCTCGTGATCACATCTCATTGTAACAATACATTTCGCGTAAATACTCTTATTATAATAATAATTTTAATGGTAACGACACCCTCACAATTTTTTCCCGAGTGAATCTCTACCGCTGCCGTGCCGAGGATCATTTCTACCGCCATCGATCCTGTCATTTCGTGAATGAGGCCAGCCCGGCCGCCCGCCGCCTCCGGCGTCGCGCAGCGCTCCTTCACTTTCTCGCTCCTCCTTTCGCTCTTCCGTCTCCCCTCTCGCTCGGCGCGCCGCTCCCCGTCGCGCTTCTTTTTCACGAGTCGCTGCGTTTTACTTATGGAGCGGCTCCTCAGGCGGACAGAAGCCGATACGGGGAAGACTGCGACCGTAATAACACGTCCTTCCCTTCACGGGCTCCTTCCCACTTCGCCCTCCTCCCCCGGCCGCCCCTCTCTTTTCCCAGCTCCGCTCTCCTCCGCTGTGTCCATCTACCTTTCTTGTGTCTATTCCGTCGCGCTCCGCTACGCCTCACCCCGCCCCTTACCACTCAACCCCTCCGCACCTCCACTTGCCCTGCCTAGCCTCGCCCGCCCAGCCTCGGCCCTCCAGACTCGTGTCACCCCGCCCTGCCAGCACCGCCCCGCCCAGCCCAGCTTCGGTTTGCATAACCCAGCCACGCCCCGCCCAGCCTCACCCCGCCCAGTTTCGCCCCGCGCAGCCACGCTCCGCCCAGTCTCTTCCCATCCATCCTCACCTAGCCTCGCCTCGCCCCGCTCAGCCGCGCCCCGCCCAGCCTCTCCCCGCCCAGCCTCACCTCGTCCAGACTTCCCCCGCCCAGTCTTGCCCGTCCACCCTCTTTCAGCCCATCGTCACCCCGCCCTGCCTCGCCCGCCTAACCTCTCCCCGCCCAACCTCTCCCCGCCCAACCTCTCCCCGCCCGGCCTCGCCGCGCCCTTCCGAGCCTAACTCCCCTCCTTTCCTCCGTCTCTCTACTCCATTATTCGTTACGTCTTGTCTCGGCGTGTCCCGTTCTAATCGATCTTGGTTCTCCTTTACCCTTTCTGAGCACCTACGACCGTACCAAATTATCTCGACATTTTATCTGTTCCACATTACTCTCAGGTTCTTCGTACTTGGCTCTTCCTCCAACTTCTTGTCTCTGTTCCTTTCGCTTGTTCTCTCCTACTCGTTTCTCTTCACCCTCTCTCCCTTCCCTCATTTTGCCTCGTCTCTCATAGTCTATCCTCGCTTCGTACCACATTCATATTCCCCTGCCCTTTTAAAGCTCAATTCCCGATATCCCGAATCGACTATCCTTTCTTATCCACACTTTTCTCTCGCACGTGCACTCGCGCTCTTTCTCGCCTAGCCCTCCTTCATTACATGCCTTGCCCATCCCGCCACACCACTAGCCTTCTCGCGCCGCGCCACGCCACGCCACCCCGGGCATCGATCGGGTGTTCCACAGGGGCGGCGAGGCGGTATGCGATACTGGGCGACTGAAGCGAGGGCTACATATGCACGCCCACGCCCCTCCCCCACCCCCACCTCTACCCGTCGCCGCGGAGCTGCGGCCGATTTTTTAACGACCCTCGCGCACAGTGGACGGAAATGAGGTTCTGGTAGGACGCTGACCCAGTTGGGACTGAACCACGCTTGTACAATCCGGAAACCAGAAATAGTTGTTGAATGTTACTTTTTGTATTTGATATGGAAAGTGGTTGTGAATATAAAGATATTTGGAGATAACCGGACTACCGTGCTTGCAGTGGAGGAAATGAAGTTCACGTGCTGAGAAAAATTTTTCGCCACCCAGAAAATCACCCCGTGAAGCAGAAGTTGTTCTGAGCTAAAACCTTGTACAAAATATGTTAAAGTTTCTCTCTATAATTTACAGAAGAAATATACATGGCCTACATAATTAAATATTTACAATCAATGATAAGAGTTATCAAATGATCAATGCTCAAACGAGCACAGATTATATATTCAACTTTTGTAGTTCATTAATTTTTGTTTAATTAACTTCTGCACTTGTTAAAAGTTAATATTGAAAACACAATTGGAAAAATTGTATAATTACATGTCAATCTTGTGGTTTGCAAATAAAATCATATTCTTTAATTTCGTTGTGTTTCGCTGTTAATTTTTTGTCAAACCGCGCACGCATTATTTTGAAAAAGTTTCAGAATTGATTAACACCAGCCATTCTACAAAAGAATCATATATTTTTATGTTTCTTTGATTACAAACAATTTTAGAGAGACAAATTGAAGGGTATTTTTGTTATTTTCATAAACAATATTCGTTCATTCCTGTTAAAGTCCATCGTAACCGGAAATGAGTAATTCTTTCATGTGACAGTAACCAAATCAGCTGCTTGAGAATATGAATAGTTGAACTTTTATATAGAAATCTTAAGAGACACTCTTGTCTGATTCCTTTGTCAAACCATATTATTAACGGCATAGATAATGAATTATTTCGATCATTGTGAGATGTAAATTAACGTTGCAATCGTACATTTCCGGACCGTTCACAGCAGAGGTGTATTGTTATCAGTTGCAATATCTTTGTGAGGAGATTCTATTAGTAAAAACCATTTTAGCAAGAGAGGAGAAGTATGGAAAATACTTAAGTAAAATTATTAAATCTGGTACACAATTAAAAAGGTAACCACATAGTAAATGTGTAGATGAACTAATTATTAGAAACTGTCATGTTTTGGATGGACTGTAGCGTCAAAAAGCATCATCTTTGTTCATCATTCTTAAAAACATACAGTGCTGAAAGACTAAAACAATTACATTAGACACATAGCCTCATCCAGCAATCAAACTTTAATGACACATAAGCGAATGTTTTCATGAACTTAGTTTAGCTTATCCTCAGTGTTTTGGTGGGACTGATGTGTATACAAATAGAAATTAATTCTGATTTGGCCTACCTTACAAGCCCTTTTAAAAATCGATAAGCCCTTTTAATGGTTGATACACTTTTATCTCAAAGTTGTATAAAAATGTTTATGGAGATGTGTGTTGACCCTTGCGTTCGTTCCTTGCCGAAGGCAACAAAAGGAAGTCCTGGACGTCAACACGATTCGTATTGCGTCCAGCACAATCTCTGGGACGCAGCCCAAATCAAACAACGCGGCTTGCAGACGGCCACGCAGCCAGTGATTAAAGAACACCATTCCGCGACTCGGAGTGTCCCTCGGTTGATCCACAATTCGTGTACTGTGCAGCAGCGTCGCCTCGGGGTCCGCCCAATTTTTAACGACCCGCCCCTCCGCGGCCAGCCCCGACCCACCACCACCACCATGACCATGGAGTCACCCAAAGCCCCAATCGTCCCAGCCAACCCGCTGCCGCCCCCGCCGCCCCGCCGCCCCCGCCGCCCCCGCCGCCCCGCCGCCCCCGCCGCCCCCGTCACCCCGTCGCCCCCGCCGCCCGTGCCACGCCCCCACCACCCTCGCCACGCCCCCTCCTCCGACCCCGCCGCCCCCGTCACCCCGTCGCCCCCGCCGCCCGTGCCACGCCCCCACCACCCTCGCCACGCCCCCCTCCTCCGACTCCGCCGCCCCGGACGTGGCGTCGCCCCGCGAGTCGGCCCGCCCTTGATGCATTGCGCTCCGCCCTCTGGGGGTGGCACACTTTGTTTTGATTTTCGCTGCGTTCGGAATAGCCGGCTTTTTTTTTTCTGCCTAGCGCTGCCTCCGCGTCGCGCCGGGCCGCTCCGCACCGCCGCGCTGCGAAATGGGATCCGCCGGCGCTGCACGCCGCCTGGGATTTGCAAGTGAGGTGCGCGCGCGGATGTTGCCGCTCTTCATACGTCAGAGATAACGGCTCGTTTGGGTCGCGCAGGAACGCCCTCATTCACGTGCGTCGCCTCTGCGCGCGGCGAAACTCTGTCGTTGCGTTGCCACCGTGCGCATACATAGGTGACGCTGCCGTATACGCTTCGCTCTTTCTTTTGCATAAAGTGAAATTTTATCTGTGTGCACACATTTATTGAATTAACCGTCGCATACCAATGCGAACCGAGCGTAGTTGCTCAGAGCGCAGCGCGCTCTCTTCGCAATCGGGAAGTCCGGGTTCGACCCCCGGGCCGGCCAACCTGGCCGGCGTTTTTCATGGTTTCCCCCGGTCATACGGCGAATGCTGGGGGAAGCGGGGTGGTTCAAAAAGACCACGGTTACATCTCGTCTCTCACCTCCCACCTCTCTCCTCACCTCACCTATTATCATACAATCACCTCATGCACCACACATCATCACTCTATCACTTCATTCAATATTCCCTACGAAAAGGCAGGAAGCCCTTGCCCTTAATGTTTCTCTGTGCCATTGTATGAATTTCTGAAACATTTTACAAATAAAATTCCGCTCCGCTGTCTCGTTCAGTTCAATAGATTTCACTGATTACGAGAAAATACAGAGGAATGACAAAAGATCAATTAACAATGCTTGAGAACAGAACAAAAATAAAAAGGCTTCTCGTGATGTTGTAAAAAAGTACTTGGTATGAAAAGTAAAAAGTGTACACATGTTGTTAGAACATGTGTTATATGTTTGTGGATTTTACTTGTGGCTGACGCAAAAATTTTAAAAATTCGTTAGTTTTATAAACAAAAACGCACATCCTAGAAGTTAATTTTGTAATATTACATTAATAGTAATACTTTTTATTTTTTACGAATTTCGACGTTATAAAGATATTGGACATTTAATGATAATGATAAAAATATTGGAAGTTTCATGATAATACATAATATATATTGTTTTAATGTATTGTTATATCAGTGGACGTCTCATTGCTGTTTAAGAAATTGCCATTTTTATGTTATTCCTCTTTATCGCGTAAATCCTAACAATAGTTATTTTGTATTCTGTGTTCTCTTTGAATGAATTGTAAGTTAACTTAATTTTCAATTAACTTATTTGAATGAGAAAGATATGTAATATTGTTTCACATTGTGTTGTGTAATTCATTATTTGAGTATTTCAAAAAATTATTATTTTACATCAGAATATAAAATTGATGTAACTTGAATGATATGAAAGAAAAGTTTAAGTTAATTAACTTTGTGAAGAAGAGAAACTTCGAGCGGTCATAAACGAAACCTGGAACCATAATATAAATAATAGTTCAATTTTTCGTTCAGCACAAGATAAAGACATTCAAACGAAGACTCATCCACACCTTTTATTTTCATTTCTTTAATCGAGTTTCGTGACGGGAACGTCGCAACTCTGAAGAAGAGGAGGAACGTAACGGCGCCATCACACACGGCGTGATTATCGCAAGGACGTTTATCGGTGCTTAATACTGTTCCTTAGTGCCACGTGACATCTGAATTCGCATTCCAGCCAAACGGTTTTAACGGATTCTGGTCTCGTACTTTACGCCGAGTTCGCTGGAAAGTTCAATTTCCAGGAGCGGCCTCTCGCAGTCGCCTCCCGCTCCGCCGCCCTCGCCGCCGCCTCCGCCTTTATTTCGTAATGAAATTCGCCAGCTCTCATCGATCGTGCAAGCTCTTTACGTTCGCCGTATATTTTCTACGAATGCCTTCTCTTTAGCGTCGTATTTTCGCGTCCGCGTCCGTTGTTACGGGAAAGTTCCCTAGTCCCCTTGCTCAGATCTGAATTCGCCAACATTAGACATTTGCTTTCGTGTTGCGACGTCCCCCGCATACGTACCGATCACTTCCGACTGCAGATCAGTTTTCTAGTTTTCCATTCTTCTTTCACGCTCTCCGTTTTCATTCCCTCCCTCTCGGTCTTGCCCTCTATTCATTTCTACGACTTCCCGGCTCCCGCCCCACCCGTCTATTGCCTTTTCGTTCTTTCCAATCTGGTCTTATTTTTCAATGGCCGAAGGCCCTCAACTTCATACGAAACGATTTCATGGCTTTCTTTATTACCCCGTAAGTTTTCCTCGTGTTTGAAGCGTTTTTTTTTTTCGCCCTGCGCTGCGACTCACCGTACCGCCTCCTTTAACGTTCGCGTCCCCCGTAAGTCCGACCCGTTCTTTGCAGTATCGATTCCAAACACGCTGGCGTCCTCGCGCGACTCTTTTATGTCCTTGTGCGCGTGGGGCCCGGTCCGTGTCGCACGCCGCAGTCGCGCAATTCAGTTGCAAACGCGACAGCCAGCGCGCCGACGGCTGCCGCCGCGAAACTCGATTCCGCCGGGGAGAGGGGGTCGGTTCGGGGGAGGGCACACACATCGCCCTGCAAACATGTGTGGGTGTTATAGGTACTAGAAATACATAAAAATTGCGAGGCGTAATATCGTGGTCAGATATATTTTACAAATCTTTCGAGCATTCCTTGTATTGGAGGTGTATTTTGTTTGAGGGCATTATGTGCTTGCATTATTCTTTTTGCAACTCAAAAATAGTGCACTTTTTCTCGCTGAGCGTTATTAACACATTATTGTACGAGATATTTAATTTTTTATATTGATACAGAAAAATAAGTCATTATAAATATATTGTTGATAATATAAATGTTAAAAAAATGAAAGCAACAGTGAATTCATGAAAACTCACAAGTATAAAATCATCGTTCATATTTCCTCTTTAAAGACTTCATGGAATAAATAAAAAATAAAAGTATAGTTTTCGTTTTACATTTAGTATATTTACTTTGAGTACTGAGGGTTTCTATTAGGGATGCGGCATTGATGTCGATGTTTTCAAAACATCGAAGTTTCTATAAAAATATCGACATTTTAAACGTCGATATATTGAAGCCGATGTTATTTGAACATCAATGATTTTGACTCAGTGTTTTCAAATTTTTTATGTTATGTGCCTTGATGAAAAGTGCCCATTATCACAATTTGTGTAAATGTGTTATCACAATAAGTGTAGCGAAGTGAAGTGTAGCGAAGTGAAGTGTAGCGAAGTGAAGTGTAGTGAAGTGAAGTGTATTTATTAGTTTAAAATTCCGTAAAAATTAGTTAAGAATGTAGAGGTAATGCTGTTATTAGTACTATTGTTATATTATTGTTATTACTGTTATATTATTGTTATTGTCTTAAAATTCTTTAAAATTAATTGTAGTACTATTCTTAGTTGAAATATGTAAATTGTAGTGTTCTGCCACCAGGTTGTATACCTACCTGCAGAAATAATAAATATATATATCTATCTAACCCTGTGGGCACTCCTCGCACTTGCCAGGCGCCCCCAGGTGCAGGCAATCGATCGAGCAGTTTCGCCAATCGATATCCCGCGGGAGGCAACTTTCCCGCAGCGATGGAAAATTTTGAGTAGCGAGAGTTTATTTATTTTCATACGAGGAAGTCCGCTGCGCGCTCCAGCCCCTCTCCGGACCAGAAGGTGGGCGCCGGCACTGAAGTTGATGGTATTTCGGTGTTATATTAAAAGCTAAGCGCGTTTTGAATCGTATTCCTGTCGATGTGGGTTATTAATGGACAAGTATAAACTAAGTTCTATAAAAAAAATATCTACGCGTGCTCGAAATTCAATTTTCAATACGTTATGTTACTGAACAGTTGTGTAATCGATCATAGTCTCCGGGGATTGTTATCGAGTTTCAGAAAGAATTAGAACAATGTTTACAATTTCTAATATTTCTACACGGCACCTATACACGTAAGACTGGCGCAAAATTTTTCATGCAATATCTCGGGACATCTGCCAGTTATGTTTAAAGAAATGAAATGCGTCATCATTGCGTTATTGGATATACAATGTATTTGGCATAAGGTCAGTTTTCATACATTTACTTGTTTAGTAACGCCATCAATGCACTTTGTTTTACTAGGTTCGTGTATCAGAAATACGCAGGCATAATGCGCAAAATCGTATCTGGATTGTCCCACAACAATGACCCAAAATGACATATTCACCGAAAATATGAACTCATTACCTGTGCACTAAATGAATTGTGACAGTGGATATTGAAGTAACAGGGGGAATTATGAAAATGGCCACGCCAGCAGCAATTTTTGTTCTCAATTTTTCTTCCGTCCCCAGATAATAATACCCTGTTTTCTCTCTTAATAATTTGCAGATTGAATTTCAAAATGGCGCACTGTTCGTGTGAATTTGAATACGCACACGCTCTAATCATGACAGAGATAATTTGGCCACATCAATACTACCGAAGTGATTTGAATTGCACATGTATTGTGTGCTGCTCCAACAAGTGGATCCGTATTTTAGTCGGGCGAATTTCGGCTCGTCGGTTTTGCATCATGTTTGGTTACATTTTACGTCCGTCGACTGTTAAAGCCAATATTGTTTGCCAATTTCCATACGTTTGGTGTAACGTCCGCCCCCGACGACAGAGCGCGCGGCAGACGGCACTGAGGTGCTCCGGGCGCGAATGATTACGCGTAGGAGTGCGGCGCAAAGTACCGGAAGCAATAAAGATTCTTAGCCGAGGCTTTTAATGTTACATTAAGCTTGATTGAGGAGGAGTTAAAAGTTTGCGCGCTTGGGAATGACGGAAATTTTCACGCTAAGAGAAAAGCAGTCGCCGCCGCCATGGGAGGTGGTGATGGGAAAGGGCGGGGGTCGCGAGGCGAGAGCGCCGGATGCGGACTCGCCGCGCCCTTTTATCCACCCCCCAGGGGATTTCCCCGCGGGCTGTGGGAGGGGGTTCTGCGGGGGAGATGAAGCGGAGACGGGAGCGCAGAGTCAAAGCAGAGACGTTTAAGGCGAGAGCAGGGCCATGTAAGCACCAGAACTGCAGAGGGAGAGTGGGGTTGAGGGAAAGGGAGAGTGAGAAGATAAAACATAGAGCAAGTTGGAAGTAGCACTTGGAGGAAATCGGTGAAGGGGAAGATGGTGGAGATGGTAGATGAAGTAGGATGTCATTGAGAAAGTGTGAGGAATAATCTTGAAAGGCTGAAAACTGGTGTTCTAAAAGAATTATGTGGCGGGTGTTAAAGAAAGTAGCTATGTGGCAGAAATTGTGGAGTAGAATCTGAGTCTTGACTAGGAAAGGGTGATAAGGTCTAAAACGAAATCAGTTTGATATTTTAAAAGAAATGATTGACAAATTATTGATATGGGAATTCTGACATGAAAATGTAGAATAAAAATTAAGTTGGTAATTTTGATTTATTTTAATAATTTGGTAATGCATAAAATAATTGTAAAAATTAAAAGAAACAGCTTGATTACAATTATAAGAATATATAACAGTATAAAACTATTTTTTGTTGTATCACAGTCTCTTGATTGTATGTTGTTACGAAATTATAAATGATCAACATGAAACTACAGCTGGAAGAACACCCCTATACAAAAAAAAAAAAAAAAAAAAAAAAAAAAAAAAAAAAAAACATCAGTTCAACCTGCAATTTGTAGAATATTGCATTTGTAGAATAAATTATACACACTTTTAACATTACAATATTGAATGGTGTTGTGGAATTTCAAATTCCTTCCCATCTTCCTAATACGTGTTTGGAACAATGCGTGAAATATAATAATAGTACTCCTTATTTTCATATTTGTAGTTTTATCTTCTAAATGTTCCCACTATTATACCATTCGTATTGTTTTTAATTTACGTTAGGGAATGTACTTAAATGAAATTACTAAAATTGTCCAACAAAAAGTTCCTTTTCATTTGTCAAAATATTAGCATGTGCCTCGCAGTAAGAAATGTATCTGCGAAGGGAGCTTTCCTCTCATTATTTCAGCCCTCGGTGAATCCCTCACGTTTGGACTCGGTTCCGCCGCTACCCCCCTCCGCCGCCATTGCCGCCCCCGCGGTCTTTGCCTTCGCCTCCGTCGCTGTCGCTTCCGCCTCCACCTCTGCCTTCTCTGCTACCGCCGCCACCCCCTCACCACTGTCGCCACCGCCGCCACTGTCTATATGTCCTTCACCACCTCCGCCACACCCCAACCACCACTGCCGCCTCCGCCCCCGCGTCTCTGCCTCCGTCGCCGCCGCCTACTCCTCCACCTCCGCCACCTCTTCTACCGCCGTCGCCACAGCCGTCCCCGCCACCCCCACCACTATCGCCGCCGCTGCCTCAGCCGCCGCCGCCTCAGCCGCCGCCGCCTCCGCCTCCGCCCCGGCCTCCGCCGCCGCCCCCGCCGCCGCCGCCGCCGCCGCTGCCTCCACCTGTGCCGTATGTATCAAGCGGAAGTTGAGGGCCTCCCACCCTCTCTTCCCGCGCTTTGCGGATAATAGCCTCCGCTTGTGCGCCAAAGTATATAGCAATGCCTCCTCCCCCAGCGCCCGCTGGCCGAAACATCTTTTTTTTTTTTTTTTGGTGGAGTTGAGTGTATGCTGCCGCAATGGACTCGACATCCACCATTCGCGCTTTAGCCTCCTTCTCCCCCGTCTCCTTCGCTCTCTACCACACTCACATCCATTGCCGAAACCCCACTCCCAATACGCCGCAATTTCGATTGCCTCCACCGCGATTCTCGTCTTCTCTACTCTGACGTTGCCATATCCCCGTCGTCCTCGTGTTTGCGGCTTCCTCCGATACCTGGCCCTTTCCCGCAGTTGTCGCAACCGCTTTCCAGTGATGCTGCCCCCGCCATTGAGCGTGCATTCCTAGCTCTCACCGTCTCTGTTCTCAATGTCCTCAATGCCCCTCATAGACTGCTTGGTGGTGGTTGTTAGGGATTACGGACGCGTCAACTACTCATTAATCCAATAAGAGTAGTGCATGTTTCATTTCCTCTCGTGGTGACGGTGATCCTCCACTGGACGGCAAGATTCAACCTACCGTCGGCTTGCTGGGTTTTAACGGATATCTCCAACCGTCGGAGTACCACCACTGCCGGGACACGCTTTAAGCTTCCGAACGGTCTCACGGTATGTGTTAGTGTAGTGTATGTTAGTGTGTGTGTGTGTGTGTGTGTGTAAGGGGTGAGGAAAGGACAAGTAAGAATGAACGAAAGATCGCGCGCGGTCCGTGGCCCGTTTTTTAGGGTACACTCCGACATTCGTCTGACGTTGATCGGGGAACCACGGAAAACTACCGATCAGAGCAGCCGGCCGCTAGAATTCTCCTCCAGACAGCGACTGAATTCGATCTAGCTGACAAGCTAGTGTCAAAAAACCTTTGGGAGTGGAACCCTAGGACCTCCCGGACAGAGGCACTGCAGGGACATCAGATGATGCACTGAGCCACCTCTCCTGGTGCACATCATAGATACCTTCCTTGTGGCCTCCTCGCCTATAGTTTTCTCGTGCTTGCCGTCTCCGCTCTCTCTGCCATCTCTTCCACCGTCTCCGCTATTATCGCCCCCCCCTCATCGCTACAGTCCTCGCGACTTCGCCATCGCCGTCCCCGCCCTCCTCGTCCTCGCTCTTCCGTTCGGTCTCCTATTACTCCTTCGCCGCTCACACCCCGCCGCCCCCTTAGCGCTCACGACCTCACCACCCTGCCTTCGCAGCCTAATTCTCTTCTCTACTGCCCTTCCCGCCTTCGCTGCTTTTGCCTTCGCCGCCATCTCTCAACCTCGCCAGATTTACCGTTACCGTCTCCCCCTTCCAGCTTCCATGATGGCTTTCACGGTCTCCCTAAACACTTTCCAACACCACTTCATCACCTTTATGGTACAGGCTTTATCACCCTCACTGATTTGACCACCTTTTTTGGTAAAATCCACTGCCCACGCCTACCTCTGCCATCATTTTTCCCACCCCTCCGCAGAAGCCACCAAGCACCGCACTACCTCCGTCCCCTCCACGTCCCCCGCCCTCGCGAGATCTTTGCCGGGCAGCGAGGGCCAGCGAACTGGCCGTTCGCGAGGCGCTTTATAACCGTGCCAATTTTACGCACAATTAAATAGCCACGCGGATCCACCTTTTTAACTGCCGCCGCGGCGCGGGCAGGCGGGGCCGGCGCGCCCGCCCCCACCCCGCGCTCGCAGAGCGGCGTTTGATGTGGCGACCGCCCGCCAGACTGCGTTCGTGCGCCTCACAAAGATACACTTCCTTCCCTCCCGCTCTTTCTGCTGGTTCCCGCTATCTTCCTTCCCCTCGCGTTCGTGCCGCGAGCCCCTCGGGCGTTTAAGAATGTTACGCACAGTTACCCGGGATGTTTCTATGCACGGGGAAGTTTCCACCCACGCGCTTCTCTCTCTTGCTTGTTCGTGTTTTCTTTCTTTGCGGTTCGTGACGGCGTTCGCTTTTTGTTGTCTTGGAGGAGGAATATTTCGTTTGATGCGGCGGGGAGAGATGTTTCTTTGTCCGTGCGGTTAGTTTGCAGAGAAGTGGGGCGTATTAATGGGACGCGATCGGGCGCGAGACGAACAGCCGAAGCGGATGATGCTGTAAGCGATCAAAGCGATGTGTGTTGACCTCTGTTCTATTGGAACGTAGCTTTGGAATGTAAATTTACAGGAATTCATAACAGAAACTTCTCAGTGACGTTTAAGTTGTTTTAGTCTACATCTCTCATATATTTGGAAGGAAAATAAGCAAACTCCAATATTTTCTGTTTGTGGAAGAGTTTATATCACTCACAATAGGTCACGAAAATTACCCAGAGATCCACATATACGCAAAAATTGGTCTTCTGGAAAACATTTGGCCAATGAAACCTAGAAAGGTGACGAAGAATTGATGGGCTGCGGGGGGGGGGGGGGTGAGGACTGCGATGCTGTAATTGGTGAGGGTGTCACAGCAAACCACACCAGCCACGGCAAGCGTCCCGCGATTAGTATCTCGATTGTAGTCGATGTATGTCTCGTCTTGCTACTGCTCAAAGTCCGTCATGAATATGAACATGCTTTCTTTGTTTACAAGAAGTTGGTTCGTATTTCATCTATAAGTATCAACGTTAAGACATGCCGGTCCGTACGTCCTAGATCGCTAAGAAGTAGGGTCGTATCAATGTCGGTCCGAAGGATCGCGGGTTCGAGTCCCGCCTCGTACATAGTTGTATTCGTGTGTCCCCTACCTTCATCATATCATGCCATCCTCACAGTTACCATACCGTTAAACGCAATAGTGGTCTCTAATGACCTAGAAGTTGATGCGACTTTAAATAACAAAAAAACTTTTTATATATATTGCAGCTTACAATATATTTCATAATTTTCTAATGATAAACTCTACGTTTGTCGCGATCAAGCTTATTGATCATTTTGTGTGTCAATAGTGTTAGTTGCGTGAAGGTAATATATTTGGTGGCCACGTTTTGTAAAGTCAAACAAACCACAAGTAAATTATTCAGGTAACATATTGCATGTGTTTGACAGATTAATGATTTACGTATGTTTTCACGCAGAATGCGACACAAAGTGCGGCCTTTCCATCAACGATCTGCCTGGATTATGCTAGTGACACATACTCTTGATAAAATATACGTTCTGTTTACCTCTCCCCCTGATTCATTCGACTTCCAATTATGTAGGGTACACTTTTAATACCATACGAAAAAAAGAATATGTTAAAAAAGTGAGAGGAAATACGTGTTTACCACAAATGTTCATATATGACTAAAAAGGAAAAGTCAAATACATAGATGAACATACATTTATTGAAGATTTGCATTTATTGAAAACGTGGTTTGCTTAATCATAAATCTTTTTAAATATGTATTTGTATAATAAATTAATACTTGTAGTCATTAGGACTTTTTAGTCTATTTCAAAAACTTGAAAAATGAATTCGTAAAAAAAACACATTGTGGCCATATTTATCAAAATGTACTGAAAGGACGGGTATTGTCATAATTGTGTGTCTGTTATTTCCTTTTACAAGATCCTATTTATTTAAAATACCAATCCGTGGAAAAATTGTTCTTTAAAAAACCTTTAAATTTTTTTTAAAAAATATGACAATTTATATCCTTGGGGAAATAATCGCAAGTACATAAGTCTTAAAAAATATTTAAGCTATTACCATAGTTCAGAAACTGCAAATTTGTATAAAACGATTGTCTTTTATTGCGAAATGAATATCGACTTTTTTAATTTATAAACTTTCCTTCGAGTATCTTGCAATTTACTTTGAGGCCCGTCGTTGTCCCAACCCCCGCTGGTATTTTACATTTCTAAATTTCGAGATTTTGTTGACCTAACATTTCTTAAATGGAACAGAGAAATTGAATTTAATATTCGATGGAATTTTACCATCATTCTAAAATTTTGGAACAGACAAATACGATGTAAGTATTGTTAGAACTCGGTAAGGAACTGAAGAAAAATATGTGCTACAAGTGTGTAATAGTATTCAAATCACCTTCATTTAGCGTGGAAGAATTACAAATTAACATAATAAAATATTTGCATTTTTCGATCAAAATCGAATTTTTTTCATTGCTTTTGTATTTTTTCAGGCTTCCTGGGTATCTATAACAGCATATTAGACTCACCTTATTATACAAAATTAGTATTGTCGATTATTGTTGTCTCAACGCGTAGTGCTGGCGCCGTGCTCTACATGCCCGTGTTTATCGTGCTTGCAGGTGTATGGCGGAGCGGCTCCGAGCGTCATATGACACCTCTCATATATTCAAAATGAGTAATTAATAATGAGATTATTGTTATCTCAACGCTTGGCGAAGGCGCCGTGCAATACACGACCGTGTTTATCGTGCTTGCAGGTGTATGGCGGAGCGGCTCCGCGCGTCATGACACCTCTCATATATTCAAAATGAGTAATTAGTAATGTAGATTATTGTTGTCTCAACGCTTGGCGAAGGCGCCGTGTACATGCCCTGTTTACCGTGCTTGCAGGTGTATGGCGGAGCGGCTCCGCGCGTCATATGGCACTCTCATATATTTTATTTTATTATTTATTTTATTTAATAGGTAATTATTACAAACAAATTGGCTTACTTGATCCTATGTGGCTAGGCCGAAGGCCTTTAAGCCATTACAATACCTACAACCTTTCGCGTTCTAATCTTTCGAATTCTGGTATTCACCCCAAATGGTCTCTCCATCGCATCAAAGCCGCGGAAAAGAGACCATAAGGTACGGCTCAGGAAAAACCCCCTGAAGGGGGAAAAACCTGCCGTCAGAAGCCGAATACATACTAATCTATCCGACGTTTATTTTAACTATTTATTTTCTGGCGTGGGCGTCCCGCCGTCTTCTTCCAGTGCTTGGCCTCCTCAGCACCTGAAATCAGACAGCGCCACAGAAGATCGTCCGCACCGGCGCCTCTGCCCTTATATTTTCGATATTCATATATTCAAATATATTCAATTCTCATATATTCAAAATGAGTAATTAGTAATGTAGATTATTGTTATCTCAACGCTTGGCGAAGACGCCGTGACTTCATGGCCGTGTTTATTGTGCTTGCAGGTGTATGGCGGAGCGGCTCCGCGCGCATCGCCGCGAATCGCTTCAGCGCCATCCGCCAGCAGCAGCAGTAGCAGGAGCAGCGTCGCGCCGTAGCAGCAGAGGCCCGCGGCGCCAGCATGCTCTCTGACAGCAGAGGCCCCACGCCGAGCTCCCCGTCCTCTCCCCCCTACCCCGAGTACCACCACCACCATCACCACCACCACCACCACCCGGGCGGCGCGGCGGCCGCCGCCGCAGCCGCCTACCAGCAGCACCCGTACAAGCACTCGTCGCCGCCGTCGTCGCCGTCGTCCGCGTCGTCGACGGCGCGCTGCTGTAGCCTGCGCGGGGGCGGCGGGGGCCGCGGGGGCGGCGGGTGCTGCGCCGGGCCGCCCCCGGGCCGCGGGCGGCGGCGCGGCGCCGCGTGGTGCTGCTGCTGCTACTGCCCCGCCTCCGTCGCCTCCTCCGCCTTCTCCAGCCTGGGCGTGTGTTTGCTCGTGCTCGTCTACACGCTGCTAGGTGAGGCTGGCGTCGCATGCGGGCTATCCGGCGTCAGCCGATGAGCTTCATCCACCAGTTTGCTACGCAGTATTAGCGGGAATTTAAAGTGCAGCCTGAGAACTAAATTATCACCTCGTTACAAGGGATTGAAACATAAATGAAGTATTTTTTTAAATATTGGATTTTTTATTTCAACTACACCTTTATTGTGTTATTTTTGGTTGATCGCCAATGAAAATTTTCAGGCTTTAGGCTTCGTTGCAAGGAATGGATGTACTTCTCCGTCACACTTTTTTTCCACTTTTGCACAAACCACGTAACCACAACCGGTCCCTTCGATTGAAAAATCAAGCCAGTGCAACATTTAAAAAAAATGTCTCGTGTATCTGTTTCAATGACTTATAACAAGGTAACACTGATTTTTTGGTATCTAGTTACATTGAAAATTCCCGCAAATTTTGTGACGTAAACTGGGGCATGAAGCTGAAGACTGAAGGACAACACATTCATGTCCGTGCAAAATGCTTACGTTGTATAGCATTGGAAATGTCTGTGGAGTTGAATTACACGGAGGGAATTTGGTACTGATGACAAGAGAAATGAGAATACTAGTATCACACTCACAGTGAAAGGGATGTCATCGTGATAACCCGTTATCCCGCTAGGCTTGGTCACCGCTGGTCGGTGAAGGCCCATTGCGGACTGTCGAGCCAGAGGGAAGGACAGAATCACACTCGAGTATTAGCAGTTAGGCAACATTAGAGTATTACTAATGTAAGAGGCATGGAGTTGGGTAGTTTACACGCTACACACCTTTCGTTTCACTCTGATCGTCGAGATTTGCAGCGTAGTCACAATATCATTTCTCATGTGGTCAGTGAAGGCAAAATAGATCAAAGACTTATTGAGTCGGAGGTATAATTGGGGCTCTATTTATTCTGAGACAATGTATGTCATCATTCACAAATCTACGTTTCATTTCATGTCCGTTTTCCTCGCTTGGCAGCTGTACATACTAATGTAGCTTCCACCATTACCTGTTCGCGGTATTTGCAATGTGTTTATTGATCCTCTTCGTTATATTTGAAAAGGTACACTTGTGGGGGAAGCCCTCTTTGTACCCGGTAGTTGTTAATATCCTGCTAAAGTAGAAGAAGTAGCAGCAAAAATTTTAAGTTTAAAACAGAGGCTTCAGGTGACCTAAAATCGAGACATGATCTTAGGACTTTCTTGAAACAAATATAAATGAAATTTTCAATTTTCAGTGCATAGAGAAAAAAATATACTGACAAATTATTAAAATAACGACAGCGGGTTTGGAATAGTAAAAGGTTAAAGAATTACTCAAATGTGTTAGCAGTGACCTGTTTCTTTTTGAATCAAAACAAGATTCATTACGAGCATATGTCATCTTAAAAACAGCCTTGTACCCATAGAGAAAATAATGAAAAAATTCTTCCACAATCGTGAAATCTTATTCCCTTCGCATATATTCTATCTTACTTCGATGTCTCACATGCTACATAAAACATTTATCCAAAACTCAGGATTGTCATTCCTAGTGAAAAAATACCAACTCGTAACATTGAAAATACCTTTTGACTCTTAAGATTGTTTCATATTATACCAGTAGAGGCGACGAAAAACTTAGGCATTGAGCCATCATGTATTCGCATCTCATTGCTTCTGAGATCCAAATTCCTCCTCGATGGATTATCGAATGTTAATGTGACTTCACCACCATTTAGGGTATCTTCCAAAATGGAATTATTCATTATGTGAAGAGCTGTTGAGTTTCAGAACTGTTTAGTGGGCGGTTTTGGCGGCTTGACAAGGCAGCATGCTAACAGAAAACGCAATGCCCTGAAGGGATTGTGAGCAATGCATTATAATCATCTGCGTCTGGAAACGCGTTTCCTATCCCAATGCCTTGCAACTCGCCACTATTGAGAAACTGCTGTCAGCGGTCCCTGATGAGTCTTGGGAACAATTTAGCCGTTGGAAGCCGTTTAGCCTCGCAACCTCCTCCTCTCGTAAATCTTGACCTAATAGCCGAAGGTAACCTTTTGAATTTGCAAATTATTGTTTCCAACCCGTTTACTAGTCAACACTTCAATTCTAAAATTTTTGCGTCATCGACGTTACCTGTCCTGCTAGTGAACTTGCATCAAAATGCGGGTGTTATACCGAGGGCGTTGCACGTATTGATGGCAAGTTTATTTACCACTAGTGAGACGTCTTGGCACCAGAGGCCAAATGAAAACTCATCCTCACCCAGTGGAAACTGGACGTGACTACACGCACCGACCGAACCACTGCACGTGACTGGAATTTCCGCGTGAGGCAAGATTAGGTAAGGTTAGACAACTCAATACAGGCGCGTTTGTGATTGTTATGTTTCTTAACATTTTTACTTTTATTTTTCTGTTAATTTTATTTTTCATTTTACTTTAAATTTCTTATTTTATACGACCAAAACTTTTGAATGGTTTGACAAACAGGCTCCTATATATTTGGACAATGCAATCGCTACAGAAGAACCGAGTGCTTGTACTATCGATCGATACTTTCGACGTCACGGATTGTGGTGATAAGCTCGTGGTATGCCAGGGTGATCCGAGACGATTTAACAGTTGCCTATCAATGCCATTCCAGTGCAAACAGTTGCATCTCAGTGCCATTCCAGTGCAAACAGTTGCATATCAGTACCTGGAGGAAACGTAAGGGAGGAGCCGACCTCAGAATAAATTGCAGTATAATTAAAGCAACATTTTATGTATTTAAGAACTAATGTTACATGAATTTAAAAATATATTACTGTCATTTTCTGCAAGTTTCTGTTAAAATATTTTCAGTTTTTGAGCTATAGCAAGGTTATAGGTACTTTGAAAATTTTCTATTGTTACGGTTCTTTCCGTAGAAACCTAGACGGCTAATTCCTTTTCTGAATAACTATTTCAACATTCACTATATTGCTCCGATTGTATAACTGTAATCTATATCGACATAAACTGAAACAAGATTGTTTCATGTCTGAGCAGTCCTGGCTGTAAGACAACGCTGGCGTTTCCATCAAATTTCCACGTTTCCAGGAAGCGATTAAGCATTACAACAATTTTGATTTTTTTTAACATCCGATATGCGTTGAAATAAAAAACTATCTCTTGTGTTAAGGTTAGATCGTATAATAAAATCCCTAAGCGATGAAACAGTAACTCCTTGCCTAAAAAAAAGTACAGGAAAAAATTACGCTAGAGACGCGCCGAGAATTATTAAAACAAAAGTACGCCGCACCGAGAAAAATTCCAAACTCTCAATGACATTGGCATAGAAGGAGTGAACAGGTTTGTAAAAAAAAGAGGAAAATGTCTAATTAAACTAAAGTTTGATGAAATGAATCGAGTGTGCAGTTACGTAATAAATGTTCACAATCTTTCAGCAATCTGCACCCCATTTGAGCCATTTTTTTCACAGACTACCGTCATGCAATAAATAGGAATATATACTTGGATTTAAACATAACTGCACTTGATGTAAATCAGCTGTTACGGTGTCATCCAATCGGGAGGTTCAATGTCACCATAGTGACGTCACTGTAATGACGTGTAATCTCCCGTTTGGATGACATCGTAACAGCTGATTTAGGTCAAGTGCAGCTCTAAATAAATCTGAGTACAATAGAACCTCACTAATCCAAACCCGCTGATCCGAAATTTTGGATAATCCGAACCAAATTCGGGATGGAGGAAAAATAATCAAAATAAATAAAATGCTTATTTCTAGTGTAAAGAAAAGAATTTTATAATTACTGTAGAACTGAACCGTTAATTATTGAAACACAAACACATGTTGTCGAAATGAAATGTTTATTGCACTGGCAATCACGATGTATATCACATGTGTACCAGGCAGTAATGTTCAGTTAGCGTAATTTGCAAAATCGGTAATTTTATTTTGCCGTAAGGAACTGAATCTGCTTGATGATGCGATGTTGCGATGGCTACCCACGTTGCCATTTTCTCTCATCGCACGTTTGACTTGTAAACCTACAGACGTGTTTGTATATGTGTACCCTCTTCACGTAACCGACCACACTCCCAATTAGTTCGGGTTACCGGGGTTCTCCTGTATATTGCCTTGCTCAGTGCGTGAAATGGGTTGCGCAGGCGCGGTGATCTTCAAGGCGCTGGAGGACGGGGAGCCGGCCAAGCCCGAGGGGGCGGTGGTGCTGGGCGCCGACATCCGCTCGCGCACCGTCGAGGAGCTCTGGAGCATCACCGAGAACCTCAACATCCTCTACAAGGAGAACTGGACGCGGCTGGCGGCGCAGGAGGTGCTCAAGTTCCAGGACGCGCTGGTGCACAGCATCCGCGGCCACGGAGCCGGCGCGGCGCTCGTCCGCAAGGGCGGCAACGCCGCGGCCGGCGGCGCCAAGGGCGGCAACGCTGTCGGCACCGCGGCGGCCGCCGGCGACGCGGGCGCGCCCGGTGGCGCCGTCTACTACTCGCACCTGCACCACCGCTGGTCCTTCTCGTCTTCGTTCCTGTATTCGCTGACTCTCATCACCACCATCGGTGAGTGCACCAACACTACTGCTCGTTTCGTAAAATGTGTGGTCAACGGTTGCAACATGAAATTTTTATAGTACGGTGTTTGGAGGTATTAAAGTCTATCTTAAGGTTTGACGTTCTTTTCAGGCGACTTGACTCTGCAAGAATTTGTTTATTAACTTTTAATATAATGTACTTAATTTAAGATCGACAGAGACGAGAAAATCCGCGTACTTACCGATGCGGTTGTAAAAACCGTTTTCCATCAGCAGGTGACTTGATCGTGTTCAGTCATTCACACGTATCAACGTGTGTTGGACGCGCGGACTATTTTTCATTTATCTTCTGAAAATGAAAATTTGTATCCTTATAATTAAAAATAAATTTAGAGAGAAGTTAGCAAAGGCAGAATTTATTAATAAAACAATTTATTTCATATTGTTAATTGTTAAATAAGTTGTGAATAGGGAAACAAATTTAAGTCTCAGCTTCTCTCGTAGCCAGTAAGAACGAGTTAACTCTCACGAGGTATTTGTCAACTCCTTAAAAAAATAAAACAGAAACAAAACAAGAGAGACACAACACAAAGTAATATATGCGCACAATACAATAAATATGTAATCCGTTCTGTCAAAATACGCCTAAATATGAAACGAGATAAATAAAACTATACATAATTTTAGACAAGAAACAAAAAAATACAGAAGCAGATAAGTTTTTTCCTGTTTTGTAAACGTATGGATGAAAATAAATAGAGCACCACTATTAATACGGCGATAAGGTTTCACTGAGCATTATCAATTATCACCATGTTAGTATTGTTTGTAGACTTGGGTTACGTCAGATTTTTACGGCGTCTATTCTTCTACCAGATTAAAACTACAATCAACAAAATATTTTCTCTGGTCCAAGAGGGAATTATGGCACTGCGACAGAATACATCCGATCCCTTCGCAAAACATCATCTGCTGAACATGTAATAATTCTGAGGACAGTTTTAGTTATCACCACTGCTTTATAATCAACGTGAACTTACACGTTTTCTGCTAGAACGTCGGAAGCTGTAGTTATTATTTTGAAGATCCTAGTTATAACTACGGACCTTGTAGTTAAGGTAACACCGCATTTTGGGCGAGTGCAGAGTTACCATAAATTGTTTCATTAAAATCAAATAAACCAATAGTTGCTGATGCTCGCACGGAATAACAAGATTCCCAAGCCACATTGTAAAACTAAAACGAGGACATTATTGCGCATACGGGAAAGAAACAAAATAAAATGCACTTCTGTCAGTTTCATTAAAAAGTAAATAAACAGTTTTTATACCATCACCGGGAAGTAATAACACACAAAAAATTGCCTTGGACCATCCAACAAACCGAACGGGTACTGAACTATTAAAATGACAAAATTTCGAAGCAAAAACTACAATTAGAAGTCAATCAAAGTCAGTAGGAACGGACAGGCGTAGTATTTTTCAAATAGACGTAGAGGGCAAAGGATGTTTTTTCGGTAGACAACTTGACAGAAACTTAGGCAAACAACTTAGCAGAAATGCCGGTAATAGCCAGGTGAACCTTATTAAACTTCCCGTTGTCATTAGAAAAATGTCTAAGCAACATTTAAAATCAATTCGTGCAAAACTCGTTTCTTCCCGATTCTACATTAAAAACTAAAGCAATAATCATTAAAGAATAAAAATTATTAGTTTTTATTAACCAAAACATCGGTATTTACCGACAGAGACATCTGGCAACAATAGTTCTCCAAAGAGACTCACAAAACGATCAATATGTAAATGCTGATGTCTACGGCAAACAAAAATTATTGTAAAGTAAGGACATGGTACTCGTATGAGCGTTATTAACTTATTACTTCCGGTCTCAACCTTATTGCCTTTAACGTTTTTGATAAAATTTATAATTAATTTTTATGTTCGTGATTGTTAATAAGTTTGCTCAAATTATAAATTTAGTTACTGAAAAAATTGGATTTTTATTTTCTTCAAAGACAGAGTTTCATTGAAAACTGTTTCTATACAATTAGAGACTATACTGATCATCAAAAAGAAAAGTAATGTTTATTTTAACAAAACAGTGATGTATAATGAATTAGTTTACATTTGTATTGTATATTTTAAAAAAGAGATTTAATATGGTTGTAAAAAATAACGTACTACAGCTTCCAGATCAATGACCCCTATCTCAATCAAATTTTTGTTGTTTCTCTGATACATTGAGCAAATGCTGAAATGGCTCCTTGTTTTGCTTCTGGACGTAAATATAGCTTCACTATGCGCATGTTTTGTTGAAATCTCCTTTTGCTTGTAGTGCTAGGAGTAGAGTTAAGTGCGAGTTACTATTTTGTTAGCAATGCAGAAAATAAAATCTGCAGTTCGTATAACGTTGCAAATACGTTTTCTATAACTCGGGGACAAGAATGTCAAATTTTTCATATGTTGCTATTCTCGCGTTTTTTTTAATTTCATATTTATTTATTTATCTTTAACTTTTACCCATCTTTCAACTATTGATAGCTAAAATGATGACAAGGGATTCTGGAACTCAATAAAACGTGCGCAGATAATCTTCTCCCCCATACGTCAATACAGTTTTGACTGTTTTTTGACTAAATAAATCTAAAAAGGCATTTCTTTTGAAAATAAACAATTGGACCTTTTCAACTTCAATCAGAATATCAACGCCGACGTGTTCCCTGATTGTGCTGTCTCCTTCCCGTGTGCGCAACCGAGCTCGTCCCGCCTCGCACAGCGTCACAAGGCAAAGTGCGTAATCTGCGTAATGGCGCCGCTGAGGAGGGGCCCAGACGCGTGCTTGCTTTTCATCGCAACGTATCGCTGTTGGGGTTCGTGGAATATTGCTATTGTGTTCGTACTCTGTTTGATGGTAAACAACGCACTTGTGTGCGATGCGTTGCTGTTTAGTACCTTTTCAAAATCTTCGAATTGGCGCGATCAAAGAGAAGACGTTTCAAAAATGTTAATAGATTTATATCAGTGCCTCGTACTAGAGAATTTAATGAGTTGTCTTCTTTGTTATTCGTGTTGAGTAGTCCTTCCCTCTCACAATGACTGCAAGGGAAAGTACTACGCTTTTGAATGTTTCCTGTTTGCTTCAATTAATGTAATGCCAGCGAGCACTTTAAAAATCTTTTTTATGATGTAAGTCGTACATTTAGTTTCAAAGAACTAATATCATTCACCAGAGGTAATTTACAGTCCAAAACGTTTCGCTCTTAATATTACAACCAGCAAACGTGGTTTTGTATTCGTTTGTTTTCCGCAGGGAAATAATATAAATTATATTATTGTATAGTATCAAGTTAGTGAACCTATTGAAAATAATATTTATTTCCATCTTGATTTAAAATAAATTAAATAAATTTCCATTCGTTGGAATTATTATCTTTAACCAGCTTCGATTATCATCAATGCTTAAAGATTTCATTTTCTGGCCTACTTATAAGCTGTTTTTATACGTATCCCATGAATAAGAAACAGAGTAGTGCAAATTTTTCTTTACTCTTCAAGCCTAAAATTTTTAAATACCTGCTTGCCAATGTACCACATGAATTTATCATATATTTGTGAATAAAAATGTTGCAATAATCAAGAGAGATAATAGTAAATTGTAAATTAAGAAGTAAAATCGAAATCCTAAAAACATTTTCATACAACACACACCTAGTCCGTGAGTTGTTTCCAAATCTCTTCTTCTTGCTCCCCCTCCACATGCCATTTCGCACTTGCCTACTTCCCCGCTCTCTATATCTCCCCCCCCCCCATCCAGCTGTCCACGTCATCCTTCCCCTTCCGCCGGATTTCAGGCTCCAAACTCTCCGCCATCCTGACCCCGCCAGCCCCTCCATCCCGCTTGTCTCCAAATTCCCCGATTTCAACCGGGTCTAACGCGGACGATCGCCTCGCCACCGCTACTCCATCGTCTGCCCGCAGTCCTCCGCCCCCCCCGCCGCCGCCGCTCAAAGCCCCCAATAAATCTCGCGCGCTTATCTGCGTTCGGATTTCAGTGCACCTCGCCACTCGCCTCCTCGGCCTCGTGCCCTTAATCTCTGGCGCCCATTGACAAGCGCCTGACGGAGATCGAGTGCCGGCCCCGCCTCCCGGCGCCCACCCCACCGCCCCGCCCCGCCCCGCCCCGCCCCGCATTGTCCCGCCCCACCTCCGCCCACACCACTCCCCCGTTTCCGCCACGCCACGCCACGCCACGCTTCGCCCCGCCCCGCCCCGCCCCTGCCCGACTCCGCCCCGCCCCCGCCCGCCCCGCCCCCTCCCCGCATCCTCCGCACCCCTCCCCGCCCCAGCCCCGCGTCCGCCACACCCCGTCCCGTCCCGCCCCCACCCCTCCCCGCCACGCCACACCGCGCCCCGCCCCCGCCATTGCTCCGCCCCGCCCCGCCCCGTTTCGTCCCGCCCCGGTCCCGCTTCCGCCCGCGCCCCGTCCCGCCAACACCTCGCCCCGCCACCACCCGGTTGAAATAATGGATTATGCGCCAGTCGCGCACTTAGCGATATGCACCGCTCCGGCGCGGGGCTGCGAGGGGGCGGGAGGGGAGGAGGCGTAACGCAGCAAATCGCCTGGAGCGAGCAGCAGAAGACGCGGAACGTTGTCGGGGGTTGTGCGAGATGCAGCGCTCGGTGGGAATCAGGAGAAACGCAATGCAAGGGGGAAGTGTTCAATGAGAACGGGGAAGGAAAGTGGAGTCGAGAACGGTTTCTTTGTGAAGTGATATCTGAGGATGTGGAGAACAATTAATGACACTGGTGATGGTCTCCCTGACAAAAGTATCTTTAATATGATTGTTAATATTATGTTTTTGAAAAACCTGTTTGAAATTTTTTTAAAACAAATTTAACGGTCCATTCATTGTCATCAATCTCTAAATAAAATTAAAAAGGTGACCTAAAAATATTAATAAAACATCACTCTCTAGTGTAACGGAATGATACAATAGTTTCATAAACTACATTTGTCCCTACATTTGGAAACACCATTTCAGAATTCTATAAATTACTCCCGCGTGAGCAAATCATTTGTTCAAAAAGAAAAAGTTTCAAATCACGAAAGTGCAAGATATAAATTCAAAATCATATGATCATACAGAACTCAGTTTTACGGAGCTTCAGAGTTGGAGCAAAAAATGTTTTTAACACATTATTGTTTGCAAACATTTCGGAAATGTATTTCCATCATCAGGTAGAGACCACCAGGAATGTACACACACTACACGACTACTAATGGTAGAATAATCAGAGTGCATTCTACCATCAGTAGTCATTGAGTGTGTTTGTATGGTGAAGGTGTTTGTTTGTTCCTTACTTCACGTGAGGTGTCGAATCGTAAAGAATATGTAGGGGTTTGTGTGTGTACTCTGCTGGTGATTGCAAGCCCTGATGATGGAAATACATTTTCCAAAACGTAGGCAAAAATGTTGGCTGTGTTAAAAATGGTTTGAAGGTTTTCGTTTAGCTCAAATAATTTTCACACTCTGATGTAATTTACATAATTCTGAAATAGTGATTTCCAAATGTAGGGAATAAAAAAAAAGAAATTTAAGATACAGGCAAGGTTCAAAGAATTGTTGCCAATACCTAATTAGGTTGCTTTTATTTAACTACATATCGTTACATGACGGGAGGTGATCTTCATAGGTTGGTTTTTGTCAATCGGTCGCAGATAAATCTAGAGCAAGACTCCTTTTTTTGACAATTTAATAAAGTGATTGTCAAAATTTCTCTCAGTATCATACCTGTATGTTAAATTACTAAAGGAATCAAAAGCCATACTGTATCTTACAAAATATATCAAAAATAATAATAAATCAAAGGGATAGATAAATAATATTTTTGGTTGTTAAGAGTTCTCCACATCTGATCACATAAAACTGAACAGTGGATCTTCGGAAACATGATAAGAGCGCAACGTCACTCGCGTGTTCCCTACTTGGCTGGTCCTGCGCGGAGCGGCGCGTTGTTCCGCCCTCTCCTTCAGCGAGCACCCGCGGAGCCGCTCGCGGGGGTGAATGAACCTCTGGACCACAACCGGCGGCGGCGGCGACAGCGAAGGACCGTGCGGCGTGCCACGCCCAGACGCGCCCCCACTCCTCCTCCCCCTCCCCCCTCCGCCCCCTGGCGCGGGTGGCGCGGTGCCGGCCGGTCGCGCATCGATCCGCTCCACCCCCAGCCCCTGCCCCGCCCCCGCCCCCGCCCCGCCCCCGCCCCGGCTCCTCGGCTCCTCCTCTGCTGGCCACGCTGCGCGCTCGTAGGCGAGCCGGAGCGGATTGGAATTCCAAGGTCGATTTTCCTTCTTTGCGGCAGATATATCACGGTTTTAGAATTTTAAACGAGAGATGCTATAGTTCGATTTATTTGTAGTAGCACGTGACGTAAGAGGGCTGTTATGCTGTCATCGGTTCTATAATAAACTAAACAGGCTAGAAAACTGGCTAATGCGGCCGTTTAGTATAATCTACGCCATTTATTATAGTTCGATTTATTAATAATGATACTTCACGTTCAATCATCTATACAGTGTTATCCAATTGGGAGCTTGAACGTCACCATAGTGACGAGAGTGTAGTGACGTTCAAGCTCCCGATTCGATAAAACCGTAATATATGATTAAATGTCAAGTACCATTATTAATAAATCGAACTATAAGAAGTGGCACAGATTTTATTAAACGGATGCACTAGTCAGTTTTCTAGCCTGTTTAGTTTATGGTAGTTTTTCGGTATTGCCCCACCTTCCAAGCTGATACCTATCGCGTACTGACATAAAAATTAATTTGAGACAGATTTTGATATACTCATTAGCAAAAATCTTCGAGCAGAAAATAGAAAAGTGGGGCACAAAATTTCCAGTACACTTATAAACGCGAAAAATGTATGATTTTGTGACTTTAATATGGTATTAATTTTAGAGAGGGCCGGAAAAGTAGGATAAATAATTCAGGCTGCTATTATTTTTCCTTCAGGTTAATGCGTTGTTTAGTTTTTGCATAAGAGCTTAGGGAAACCATGTACAATCACGTTACTGTATCTTCTCTGTATCTTCAAGATAATATATTCCAAATATCCAGACTTAGATTCTTTATTTTGAGGTGCTATAAAGTTGAGGGACAAGCTCTAAGTTCCCGTCTGGTCTCTCAACATGTGTTGTATGTAGTGGTTGTAAGTGTAAGGATGTGTAAGTAAGGGTTGAGGAAAGGCCGAGGAAGAGGAAGGAAAGATCGTGCGCTGTTCGTGGATTGTTAGTCAGGGCAGTGCTTCAGCACTCGCCTGGTTGTGATCGGAGAAATGATGTAAAACTACCGAGCTGCCGGCCGCTAGAATTGTCTTCTAGAAAGCGCTTGTGGTCGACCTAGCTATATAGCTAGTGTCGAAAATCCCCCATATTCGGGATTCAAACGCTAGGATGTCCCATTCAGAGTCGCTGCAGAGACAATGACAAAACTGGCTCTTAGCTTACTCTTCCGGAATAATTTTTTTTAAAAAAATTATCATTTCTACAAATGTTATCGTAGGAGAACGTTTAGTCGGTATGAGGTGTACGATATATAAAATGGAGAACCTCTACTCTAGATTACCACTGATTGTACGCGTTAATCCTAAGAAGAGAATTATATTTTAATTTTCAAGGAGTTATTTTCTCTGTATTTTCTGATAAATAAATTTATTTACTCTTCTCAATGAATAGTTGAGCTAAGTCGTCTCATGTTTTATTCTTCAGAGATATGAATATGTATCGTGTATGATAACAATAGGAAGAAATGTAGATTATCTTTTACCGGACATGTTGCATGTTTTGAGGAATCGATGATTTTCTCTGTATGAACCGAAAAAATTCCTTTAGGTCATTTAGATTTGAAATCAATCTTAATTTTCCATAACAAAATAATATTTCACTTCTTTTCGCAATATTTATTTTTCCTTTCATTAATTGTTAGTGTGTAAGAAAACGAAATAAAGAACTTGAATAATAGAGATTTTCCCTTATGCCTTTGACCGTGATGTACAATCAAAGTCTTCCGTGATGTGAATGCGTTATCATTCGCAATGTAACAATCACGTTGTCCTAGAGAAATTTTCAGATGAAAGTATCACAAAAGGAGAATGTGTCTTTATGTTATTCAAATATTTTCAGTTTTTGCCTATTGAATTGCACCAGGAGTTATCGTTTCTATACAATTCATTGTTATTCATTTATACATTATAAGAGAAACTTTTGTTCCTGGAGCGGGTAGTTGTTTTCAAACAATCGAAAGATTTGCAAACAGAAACAACTGGGAATACATAGATTGCGTAGCTTGTTAGCCACATAGTTTGTTCGGCAATCGCTTAGATTCAAACCCACGATACCTCATTTGTTATTTTAAAGCATGTAAGCGCATGTGCAAGGGCATTCCACCTCGTTAGCAGAGAAGAAGAAGAAGAAGAAGAAGAGATTTCATACTTTTCCTGACTCTTTCTGAACCTCAAATGAACTACGTATCTAAATTCTATCCATCAGAACATTTGCACTTGTGGAGAACGAGCAACATATCTCTAGCTGAATTACTGGTACTTATTTGCTTCGTTGTCAGTGTTTTTCGTACAGTCCTCAATATTTGATCATGTGCGTTATTCAGACCTTACGCTTGGCTACCCAATCTCCGGTAGCATTTCACCGGAGATAACCGTGCGAAATATCAAAACGGTTAAAAACGCAGTTGGACAGTTTCGCTTTCCGCTGCCGTTTGCTTCCTGTCTCGAAGCCACTTGGCTGACCACCGCCGCTGGCAGCTCGCACACCGGGTGGGTCGCCCCGGGCGTTTTCGACACCTCCCGCCCCCCTCTGCCGCCCTTCGACCCCTTCCCCCACGCGCCCTTCTGGCGGCCCATTGCCCTTCTGGCCAGCTGCGCTTAATCGCCGCGCGCGGTCGCCATCGCGCCCAGCTGCACGGCCAAGCACGACAGTTTTCTCCATGTGAGCGAACGAGCGCGCCGCCAGCCGAGAATTGCCCTTGGGTTTCGCGTCCGCCGCAGCCGCCGGGAAATGAGACAGACTTGTCAACTTGCAGGTAGCAAGCAGAAGGGCTGACGATGTGCAATTAAATTGTACGATTGCTTGGGGGGAAATGAGCTTGAAACTATGACGCCAGTTGGTGCGGTGGTTGCGAGAAATGGCTGAGGATTTATTGGTTGTTCTTTCTTTTATGTTTTATTATCCTAAAATATAAGCTTCTTTTCACCACATACTATCTGTATGGGTATTGAACAATTCGAATTTTACAATATACTTATTTAAATACTTCTAAATAGTCTTATTTTGTTATTAAGATATTTTGACTTCGATATTTCATTGGAATAAACGTCGATTTTAAACGTTGTTCGTAATTTTTAAAACTTATTGTGGTACATATGTGAAGGCTTGATGACTAACGCTGTGATGGCTTTTCAGCCTTTTGTAATTTATTGCCTAAAACTAAAATCAACAATGTTAAAATAATTGTTTTTATCTTAAACAATTATTGTGTTTTATGTTCCCAGTTATCCGAATTACATAAATTACCTTATTTTATATCTTCAATTCCATTTAATTTGTAATCAGCATTGGACTATATACATTATTAATATGAGTGTTCTTCCTTTCATAATACATGAAAGCGACCTAAAAGAAATGTTGACATTATATAATGAATGTTTGCCAGTTAGATGTGTGTTCTTTTCGGTCTGGTGCTCCCGATCCACTCCATTGAATCACACTTCTTTTCATCCGCGCCGGTTTGCTGCTTTCCAACCCACAGAATCCCCTCCCACTACTCCATTTTGTCGCTGTCCTCTCCCATTGCTTCACTCCCAATCTCTCCACTTCACACGCCCACGGTTCAGCACCCACGCTCCCCCTTCCACGTCGCCTCGTTCCACTAGGTATCCACATGGCATGCCACAGCACACCACACCACACCACACTATACCGCACCACACCAAACCACACACCACACCATATCTTCCCACACCTTACCTTCCCACACCACACTACACCACATCTTCCTACACCACACTACACCATACTACACCACACCTTCCTACACCACACTACACCATACCTTCCTACACCACACAATGCCAAGCCATCTCATACCATACCATGCCACACCATTCCATATCATGTTATGCCTCACTACACCATGCCTTACCATCTCACGTCATACCATGCCACACCACACATCATCATGCCATGCTTCACCAAACCATGCCATTCCTCACCACTCCTTGCCATACCACACCATGCCACACCGTGCCATATCATGCTCACAAAGCCAAGCGATGCCAAACCACTCCATTTCATGCCACACTTTCATATCACACCACTCACGTGTTACCACACCACACCAGAAAGCAACAGAGCACAACTTAACACAATACAGCATACGCACCACACCATCATTCCATGCCACACCAAACTACATCATACCAAATCACACTATGCCACGCCACACTGTACTACACTACACAACACTATACCACAGCACGCTATACCACATCACACCATGCAACACCACACCATGCAACACCACACCATGATATATCACGCCACAGCATGCCATACCACTCCGCACCTCTCCATGATCTGTTATACGACTCCCCTCCACATCCTCCTAAGTGACCTTCAGCTATGATTACACTTCTCATTCTACGCCACTAACTACGTATTTTTCCGCCACGGACCTGGTAATACCACACGCCGATCTATTACGTACTTCGCTTTCCCCAAACAATTGCATCTCAACACCATTCCCGGTGCGTCTTCAATGTATATCACCTCATCCATCCCCTTCATCTCATTCCACAGCATATCGTAAACCAAATCACCCACCCCCCAACACATTCCTTACACTCCACTACTCACAGCATATTGCCCACACATAGAACCTTGTTTGTCAAACTCTCCACACCAAACACTGTACCCCACATAAACGCATCCAACATACTCTCAAACACAACAAACCACGCATGACAGCCCATCACACGCCACATCACACCGGAACTACATCACAAGCAATACATCTCATCAACAACCACACCTCGTAACGCCCATCACACACCGCATTGAACAACTCCTCACCTCTCCACCGAAGAACCCAACTTCACACGTCTTCACGCATGGCCTCCCCCTCCACCTTCCCCTACCGCCCTGTAACTCCTCGCCGACTTGGCCTTGCGCGCGCCGCCTCTCCCTCACCGGAGGCTGCGGGGGGGGGAGGGGGGGAGAAGGCGGCGCCGCTTGCGCAAAGTGCCTCACCTGAGAAGCAATCACGGGGACTCACAACTTGTTACGAGGCGGGAGGGGCATGGGCGGAGCGGGGCGCGGGCGGGGCGCGGGCGGGGCGCGGGCGGGGCGCGGGCGGGGCGCGGGCGGGGCGCGGGCGGGGCGCGGGCGGGGCGCGGGCGGGGCGCGGGCGGGGCGCGGGCGGGGCGCGGGCGGGGCGCGGGCGGGGGTGATGATGGATCGAGATGGGAATCAAGCAAGCAAGCGCAGAGAGCAGCGTTGGTGGCGAGAGCGGCAGCTCGGCGAGGTTGCACATACGCGGCGCTGAGCGATGGTGACACGCGACACGCTTGTAAATAACGCCCTCTAATAGCGTAGATGAAATCATTTGCAGAAACAAACAGTAATAAAACGAACAGATCGTTAGCTTCGTAGAATATTGCGGCTGTGTTGTACCCGCCGCCAGATACCGGAGCTGATGAAGAAGGTCGCTAAACGAAGGATAGCGTTGTCAGCCAGTAATGGTTGAACTAACTAACTGTCCGTGGATTTAAATTCTTTGATATGATATCGTAATATTTGGTTGTGAATTTATAATTTATTTTCGCAACTAGAAGAAAACAATATGGGTCAGCGGAACTTTTCGAGGTTTCTCCAATCACGACCCGACGAATGCCGGAGCAGTACCCTAACAAACGGGCCACGGACCGCGCGCGATATCTCCTTCCTCTTCCATGACCTATCCTCACCCCTTACACACACTTAAACAAGCCGGGAGACCGGTCGGGAGCTTAGAACTTGTCCCCACTGGTGCGGTGACCCGTTGATGAGAGATACCTGGTTGAAGAAAACCTCGCTCTCCGACGGCAGGCCGGCGCCGAATCTTGCCATCCAGCGGGGGAACACCATCGCCACCCCCCGAGGAAATCAACATGCACTACAGTTTCGGAACTAATGCCCTTAGCAGTCGCGCCCGGAATTATAATTAATCAATCAACAATAGTAATGTTTATTGTAGGAGGCCCTCCCAGAAATACTGTAGACTAGCTTACGAGAAGGCAATTGGGAAGGTGAATAGAGAAGAACTGAGGCCTAGCGCCCACTACCTCGGGATAGCACGGAAGGACGGTACGTACGGGATTTTTTAAAAGTTAACTACATTTTTCCCATAAAGTTGCGGGCACTCGGCTGTCACGGTCGGAAAGGGACGATCCGTACCCTGTGCCGTTTAGGAGAAAAAACTGAAAGAAACGTTTTTGAGCATTTCGACGTGCCGTCCTGTGCGTATACGTGTCGTCATTGGCTTAAGGAGGTTACGGAACCCTTTATGATCTCATTGGACGAAAGAACATATATCATGTACATTAAAACCACGGCACAGAAAAACTGAATGCCCATAGACAATGGAAAGCGTAAAATATGAGAAAAGAGAATCGTGGAAGTATTCATGAACGGAGATCTCTCAGAGAACCAGAATCACACGCACGTGGTGGCCTGTGGAACGGGAAATTCAGTATAGCGGGAGGAGTGACCCCGAGCAGAGAGCTTATAGGGATGTCAAAGGGGGGCAGATGCGTGGGCGCTCGCACAGAAGAACAAGTTGACGACCGCACTTTGCGCCACGAGCACGCCGCGCCGGGTTCATCGCAGAAACTGCGTCCGAAAACAATTAGGCGCTCATATCCTGCAGTCGGCGTTTGGAGACGGGCGCTGCTTCGTGGCTGCAGGCGTCTCCCGTCTCGATTACCGAACTCGGTCACGCCCGCCCACTCAACCGCTTCCTTGGCCATCGGCTCACCCGGCCGCTCAACTGTCTGCTCACCCGTCCGCTCAATTGTAAGGTTACCCGTCCGCTCTCCCGCCTGCTCACCCGCCCCCTCTCCCGGCCTCTCGCTCACTCGCCCGCTCACTCGCCCGCTCACTCGCCCGCTCACTCGCCCGCTCACTCGCCCGCTCGCTCGCCCGCTCGCTCGCCCGCTCGCTCGCCCGCTCGCTCGTCCGCTCGCTCGCCCGCTCACTCGCCCGCTCACTCGCCCGCTCGCTCGCCCGCTCGCTCGCCCGCTCACTCGCCCGCTCGCTCGCCCGCTCGCTCGCCCGCTCGCTCGCCCGCTCGCCCGCTCGCTCGCCCGCTCGCTCGCCCGCTCGCTCGCCCGCTCACTCGCCCGCTCGCTCGCCCGCTCGCTCGCCCGCTCGCTCGCCCGCTCGCTCGCCCACTCACTCGCCCCCTCACTCGCCCCCCTCACTCGCCCCCTCACTCGCCCCCTCACTCGCCTCCTCACTCGCCCCCTCACCCGCCCCCTCACTCGCCCCTCACTCGCCCCCTCACTCGCCCCCTCATTCGCCTCCTCACTCGCCCCCTCACTCGCCCCCTCACTCGCCCCCTCACTCGCCCCCTCACTCGCCCCCTCACTCGCCCCCTCACTCGCCCGCTCACCCGCTCGCTCACCCGCTCGCTCATCCGCTCGCTCATCCACTCGCTCACCCGTCCAATCACACGCTGGCTCACCCGGCCGCTGACAATCTTGTTTTCCTACCGTCCAGCCCATCAGTCAGCCCTCCGATTACCTCCGTCGCTTTCGCTTCTGCCCGCACGCGTACCCACACATTCCCTCTGACACGCACGTCTGCTCTTTCGCGCGCTCATCTAATCACACGTTCTATCTCACCCTCACGCACGTCGATCGGCAATCCCCATCATTCTCTTGTTTGTAATCACTCGCCCACGTGTTGACTTACCCGCTTTCATTCGCCAGTGAGCGAGTCAATCCATTCTTCTTCGAATATTCGCCTCACAAACTACTTCGAAACGACTATTTTTTCAAACATCAAAACAATTAACTTTGCTTCTCTTTAGTTCAACCTGCTGGGGACCCATTGGTCAAAACAAATCTTCTTCTCACACGTAAAAATTGACACATGTTTATTGGAAAATGTCCTTTCCGAATGATAATCAACATTCGGAACAACACTTTCACTTCGAACCGAAAAGAGTTGAAATATCGAGTTCGTTTCTACCAAACTCATTATCGTATTAAACAATTTATTTAAAATGTTCAATATTATATGATATAGCTTCATAATTTTCATGTTCATTTGGATTATTAATTACTGGATTTGATTTCTCTCTCTCTCTCTCTCTCTCTCTCTCTCTCTCTCTCTCTCTCTCTCTCTCTCTCTCTCTCTCTCTCTCTCTCTCTCTCTGTATGGCGAGCAATATTGGATGTCAATTCGTCGCACATTTTGTGATCTACAATATTTAGTATTTGAATTCACTAATACGGACCCACTTTCCTGGAAAGCTCGTCTGTTGGTTACATGTTCGTGTATCATGGAAAACAAGATATTTCCATTTGTTTCAAAAGCCACAACCATAAATTTATTAATTTCGCCACATTCCCTGGCCAGCAACATGTTCACATATACCTAAATGTTTCAAGCCGTTAGAAGAGGTCCAGCTTGAAAGCAGAACATGGTTTGGTAATTTCGACAAAAAATCAGTTTTAATGAATCGTGGAGACCTCCCTTTTCATTCGATCTCGTGCTGATCTCTACTATACTAGTTGGCTGGTTTTGAAACTACATTTTTTAAGTGTGGACACGTAATGATTTTTCAAAAACGTAGTGCTTTCTTTATCACTATTACTTTTATTGTTCTTTCATCATATGGAAAAAGTATGAAATTCAGATGTTTTACGTATAAGAGGTGTTCTTAAATTTTAATATTTCTAAGTCATTTTATATCATATTCAGGTGAAAGTGAAAACAGAAACATTTAGTCCATCTCTGCTCTTTTCATGCGAATAAATATCAGCATTTTATTTAAAGTTTAAGAAGAATTGCCAACAATTCTATTTTCGAGAGAACATGGTTTGGCAATTTATTTTATGACACCAAACGTAATTTTCACTCACTGCGTCAGAATTACTGGCGAAATTGCTGCAGGTCTCGTATTCCATGAAACTAAGTTGAAAACGACGCAAGCACTAGGGGGCAGAACGTTGGCAGAATTTTTAAAACGGAGCCTATCACGCCACTGCAGGCGTGAAATTATGTGTATGCAGGACTGAAAATATCTATTTTTGCTTGTTTCAAGGTAAACATGAGTGAATATGCAGACTTCATTCCGTTATCACAACTTTCTAGCACCATTTGTTTCGTTAGTGGCTGATTTCCACGGCCGAAAACAACTACAAAATATTTCTGTATCCCGATATTAAAAACTAAACCACGTTTGTTAATTGTCAACGACATTTTCATAATGTAAATTCTGTCCTCCACTTCGAACGACATTTTGCCAATGTTGCATGTGTTTTGATTGCTGCGAGTAATATTTCAATCAGAATAGGTTGAAAAAGTAAGTTCATTTAATTATCCTAAAAAGCAATTCATATATTGTAGTAAAGAATAAAAATGTGGGTAAACTTTATTAAAATCTTTGGGGTAACAAGAAGTATTATCGAGTGAGGGAGCAAATTACCCTGTAGAGTTGGCAAACAACGTTATCTTTTTCAGTGTCTATTAAACGATCCACTTTTGTTTGAAAAATTTAGTATAATTTAAAGATATTTTAAAATAATTCTCAGTTAAATTAACATATATATGTGATAGTAGTATGAGCTTTTAGGTTGGAATTAATTGACGTGGATACAAAATTAATTAATGCTGCGGATTGTAGCCAGTAGTGGCCGTCAGTAGAGTGACAAATCCGGCAAATTAAAGTATATTTTTGCTTGGGTTATAAGCAAATACAACTAAATTAATGCTAAAATAACTAACTGTAGACAGTAAAATATACTATTATATTTATACAATAAAGTATAATATATATATATATATTGATCAATGAATATATAAATATTCATTGATCGTATTGCAGACGTTAAGCAGTGAATAGTAGCTTGTAATACGTGGATTGTAAAAACCGATCCGAGATGTCCCGGATATTTCCTTTGATATAATATTCAAAAAATGTTTTCGTCGTGTAAAATAATACTTGTATTATTTCACGTGCCTGCTTACCAATTTCATTTTAAACGATGTCACTGTACTTTCAAGCAACTAAAATAAATAAATCTCTAAATATTTGTTATTTTTCATTCTTAATTAATGAACTTTCTGCAAGATTTTCATGCGTTACATCAATCGTTTGGTGCTAATTTTATTTCCCATTCACAAAGATAATTTTATAGAGAATTTCTGGTTGGTTGATTTTTGCAATGGCATCATTTCGCATTGCAGCGTTCACATTTGTTAAATTTTTTGACGAAAGAAAATCTTAATAGAAAATCGTTCATAAAAATTGTTAAATATCGTTAAAAATACGTTTTTTGGAAGATTTATAAAGACTTTTTGACTTCTGGATTGTTTCTACATTTATATTCTTAATACTGTTGCTACATGAAAAAATGTAGTATTTTTTAAAAATATAAACGCATATTTGTCAAATCAGTTCTGCATTTATTAATGAATTCAGTTGATATCATTTCTATACACAGGAATTTTTTTTATTTTCTCACAATTCAGAAATCTCACGTCGTTGCGTCCACTTCTGCCCTGTAAAGTTAAAGTAAAGCGAGCTCGCGTGCTCTCCCCCTACTGCACGCTCGGCGCTGCGCTAGTGTGTATGGGAGAGCGGGCGGCGCGTTCGCTTATCACGGCCAAACCGGCTGAACACGCAGAACGCGCCAGTGTAATCACCATCTTTTCAGTTAACCCGCTCCCCGTGGGGACAGGTACGAGGCGCGCGGAAGCCGGGCCCGCCGCGCGGAGGGGAGATAGCGGCAAACAGATTCCAGGAAAAGAGGGTGCGGAAAGCTACGGGACGTATTATAAGGGATTGGAGATTACCGTAAAAAGTACGAGGCCTAGCGGGTGGCTCATCCCATCTGCTGGGGATATCAGCCGACGGAGGGCACAGGCTGCATATTCCTTTCCACCGCGCAGCGCGCGTCGTCTGGGCAGGTGGCTGGTTGGTGCCGCTTCGGGGCAGAGCGACCGGCAGCTATTCCACGGGGAGTTCGCGTGTCGCCGGAAGGCTCTCTCGTTCTCGGCACTTCCGCCGGATGCACGAGTTCGAATTCGCGGCGCCGGGACCCGTCTACATCCCCGCTTGGCCTTTCCCCGCCGCTTCAGCTTCTCACCCGAATCCTCCCCGACACTTCTCGTTCTGTCTCTGCCTGTACCATCCCACCCCACGATCTCCCTCCAGCGCTTGCCAGTCACCACCCACTGCACCTGTCTGACCCACTTCGACCAACCCGTCTCATTGAACTCGTCTCGACCGGCCTTCCTCGACCAACACACCTCGACCAACCGACTTCGACCAACCGACTTCGACCAACCGACTTCGACCAACAGACTTCGACCAACAGACTTCGACCAACAGACTTCGACCGACAGACTTCGACCGACAGACTTCGACCGACAGACTTCGACCGACAGACTTCGACCGACAGACTTCGACCGACAGACTTCGACCGACAGACTTCGACCGACAGACTTCGACCGACAGACTTCGACCGACAGACTTCGACCGACAGACTTCGACCGACAGACTTCGACCGACAGACTTCGACCGACAGACTTCGACCGACAGACTTCGACCGACAGACTTCGACCGACAGACTTCGACCGACAGACTTCGACCGACAGACTTCGACCGACAGACTTCGACCGACAGACTTCGACCGACAGACTTCGACCGACAGACTTCGACCGACAGACTTCGACCGACAGACTTCGACCGACAGACTTCGACCGACAGACTTCGACCGACAGACTTCGACCGACAGACTTCGACCGACAGACTTCGACCGACAGACTTCGACCGACAGACTTCGACCAACAGACTTCGACCGACCCACCTCGACCGACCCACCTCGACCGACCCATCTCGAACAACCCACCTGACCCGATCTGTGTCGACCTCCCCTTCCACATTTCCTGCCTTGCCCTTCCCTCGACCCACCATCTCGTGATAAGAATATATCCTAGCCACCCGACAATTTCCGTGTTTTTGCTTGGTTCTGAATCTGGATGATGTTGGCTTTTATGATTCTGGCTGAATATTTAATTATTGGTCGTCCTCGCTTGCCTGGTATATTTTTTGTGCAAAAATATGTTTTAATTACTACAGTAATTGAAGTTGGGATTATTATTTGATTTCATGACTTTCTCACTGACTAACGTTGATCAAAATAGTCGGCTGTCTTTTAAATTTCGCTTGTAATGTATATAAGAGTCACATTTCAAAGCCTAATTTTGTTCATATAAAATATTGTCATTCAGTTCATTCAATATTGAATTTTTTATATTATACCACAGACATATGCTATGATACGCTTATTAATTTTATATGTATTCCACATATTTATTATTTTACTTATAAATTTAGAAAGTATCATGTGTGTATTTTTTCCATTTTCTACTGCAGATAATTGATACACTATCTTCGCTTTATATTTATACCACATGTTTATTATTTTTCTTCTAAATTTAAAACGCACGATCTGTGTATTAAAAACATTTGGAATAAATTTATGTAATTCTCCCCCAATTAAAGTTTAATAAAAACGACGATATTGAAAAATAAAGTATGTACTTCTCTCAGTCGTTTTGGCAGTCACAGAAGTCAACCCTTTTACACGAAAACTCTGAAGACACGAGCATTATCACTTACAAAATAAAATAACAAATCTGCTTTTTATTGACAATGAAAATATCCTTTTCGTTTCATTTAAAAAACATGATTTATCTAATGTAAAAGTATTTGCCTTTAGTTCCACAAAGAGAACATTTTAAAAAGAGTTCGGCTTTTCACTGTCGCTGTGACAACAGCCCACTTTTGGGGGTATTGAAAAAGAACCCAGTCTGAAAATTGCGGAGTTCTCCTCGTCCGCCGTTCAGATTTTCAAGAAGCGTAAATTCATTAATTGAAAACGTTGGTTCTGTCAGTCACCGGGAAAGCTGCTCGATCCATAGCTAGCGGACCGAAAAATAAAATTACGAACCTTGCGCAAGAAACGTCAACAGCAGGCGGCAGCGACAAAGCCAGAAGCGAAAAAGAGACATATTCACAAACGTGCCAGAAATGTAACTGGTTTGGCGAAATGGAGACAAATTGCAATCCTAATTTTATTTCGGCAATTACGGGGCGCGCGCGGCGACAAACGCGCGGCGCCGGGTGACTGACGCCCTCAAAGGCGCGCGCGGACACGGCGGGCGGGCGGGAGGGCCAACGAAAGAGCGGGCGAGAGAGAGGGCGAGAGGGCGGGCGGGCGGGTGAGCGGGAGGAATGGTGGGTGGACGGGCGAGAGGGTGGGCAGGTGAGAAGGCGGGCGAGAGGGCCAGCGAAAGAGCGAGCGAGTGAACGGGCGATAGGCCGGGCGGGAGGAAGGGTGGGCGGGAGGAAGGGTGGGCGGGAGGAAGGGTGGGCGGGCGGGCGAGAGGGTGGGCGGGCGGGCGAGAGGGCAGCTGAAAGGGTGGGTGAGAGGGTGGGCGAGAGGGCTAGCGAAAGACCGGGCGAGATAGCGGGCGGGCGGGAGAGTGAGTGAGCGAATGGGCGAGCGAGCAAGCGGATGGGCGAACTGGCGGGCGGACCGGTGGCGGAAGGGCTGGCGAGCGGGAGAGAGGGCGAGCGGGAGAGCGGGCGGGCGGGTGGGCGGGCACTCCACCCTGGCCACCAGCACTAGACCCAGCGTTCGCACCCAATTTGCCTGACTGTCCACCCACTGCTCCGCGAACAGGATTGGTGCCATGGCCTCCTGTCGGGGTCCCAAATATAAAAGGCTTGGCGAACAATTGCCATCTCCTGCTCGGGTTTTTAGAGATCCGGTGATTGGTTATTTTGTGTTTCCGGGTGCGTCAGCAGTTCGTGTTATTAGTCCCGTATGCATAGTGAATTTTATATCCCGGGAGGTGGCGGGGTTTCTCCTTTGTTGTAGCGTGATATCCGGTATTCACCTACACTTTAGTTTTTAGGTATTCTCTCCTTCAGGTATTTTCGCCAATTTTTCACCGCAAACTCAACAGCCTAGCGTTCGAATGTACGCGCACTCGCCTCCCTCACCAACTCAGTCTTTCTTGCCACATGTGTTCATCTGTGGCTCTACTCGCAAACTCGTGTAATCGCGCCTGCCAGCTTTCCTTTTCGGAGACAGTCATCCTACAGTAAGCCACAATCACTCAGACCTTGAATACACACCACACAAACACTCTCGCCCGCCTACCCACGCCCTCAGTTTATCCACTTCCCGCTAGCTAGATCTTCCAGCCAACTTTTCACATGCCGCACTGTTGATCGCATCAACATGTCCGTCGGTGGTCCTTGTCGAACACGTCTTCCTATTGTCGATCATACCCTCTAGTGTATTCTTGGCTATCCGGGATGAGCCGCGTCTCAGTTGGACTGACGTTTTGGCCATCTTGCTGTGGCCTTCTTCAGAGCTATACTGCTCTGAAGTAGCAGCAGTATAGCTCTGAAGAAGGCCACAGCAAGATGGCCGAAACATCAGTCCTATCAACTGAGACGCGGCTCATCCCGGATAGCCAAGAATACATTGACTCCGGCCACCGAAGCCTACGAACCCATACCCTCTAGTGTTCACATCCGTAGACAAACATTCTCCCACTTGCCTATCCTTTCAGCTGTTCCACGTTCTGCTAGTTAAGTCGTCCGCCCAATTTTCCAATTCCTCCGCCAGGCCCAACCCTCATGTTCTTATCAGCACGTCCGTCAGCGTTTCTGCTCTGATACCGACTTCCAACAGGTAAATATTCCTCCAGTGTCCGCGTTCGTCTCCAAGCTTTTTCCCATCCTCTACACTTGTCCACCTTCAGCTAACTAGTTCTTCTGCTCTTCATTTTTCACCCCACAGCCAACGCCAAATCCCCTCTAATGAGCGGATGTGGATCTGTTCACCTAATCACCAGCGCCTCGAAACGCTCTGTTGGGCTCGTGGAGAGATCGCAGTCTTTCACTCTGACCACGCACACACCGTAAGTCTTCTTTGAACCAATGACTCGACCACACCAACAGGACTTGCAACTACCAATTCTCTTACTTGCAACCACGAATTCGCGACAACCAAAAGGTCTGTGCGGCCAAACAATCACTTACCTGCTTACTTTCTCATGCTATCCCTATCCTACCAGGTGTTTTTTACCCACAATTCCTCTCCTATATTTCAAAGGCCAGCAGCAGGAACGCACGCCTATCTTTCCACTCCCTTAGGCGTAAATCCGTCTACTTACTCACATCCAGAACTTTTCCCCAGCGGTAAATCCTAAAAGTACAATTGCGTTTGGCTCTTTACCACTCGGCATGATCGCCACATCCCACCCACTCACTATTCCTCGCCCAAAGCCCGAGTTCAAATACCCTCCAAGACGTTCACTTCCTCACGTGTAGTATTCCCATATACTTTCTCCCCAGATGACCTGCTATTGTGTCTTCCCACTGAGAGTGGTTCAGCGAACAAACGCTTTTTGTTTTATAGATGTATAATAGAGGTTATCAGATCACAATGAATAATTTTCATTGTGGCTTGATAGCTTCTTTCATACATCTAGTACGAATTATCACAAAATCTCTGCTGAAACCACGAAGAAAAGTTGCTTTTTAAATTATTTTCAGGTGCCAATAACCTCAACCGCTCGCCAACCTCACCCTGACTCTGTGCCATGAGTGCTTCGAACACAGCCACCTACTTTTCGTCTTTCAATTAAAGATTGTGACTAAATAATTTCTTTTTCGTTTCACATAACCATGTCCTTTTGATTTCAACACACCTTCATCTCCATTGCCGAAAGCCAATCCTTCTTTATTTTCTGTACGCCGATGTGATAGAAAGCTAACATTCTTCTCTATTTTTAATTTCTGCTTTTAATAAATTGCTAAATGTTTCTTCAATTTTGAATTAGATTTTCAATGCGTAATTGTATGTTGTGTTTTTCATTCTAGTAACATGTATATTCGATAGATTAGTGGTGTGATGCACATTTAATGTTTATCTTCAAATGAAATCAACAGAGTGTGCAAATAGTTTATTCACATTCTCATTCCGAATGAGTGACGTGAGATTAAATTTACAATTCGCCCTTTTCTGTGCATGCTTTTTACTGCTGCATTCCAAAGTGTCACGAGGGAATTACATCGTTTATATTTGAAAGCAACGTGTACATCCGAGAAAGTTATTTTTCCATTGGGTAAATGTGAACAAAGTGTTTGATTTATTGGTAGAAGTGTCATTTTGTTCACCAACTGTCACACGCCAGCCACAATGTACCCAGGATTAAACCGTTAAACGAGAAAAGATACGGAAGCTTACTAGAATGATTCACAAATAAATTAAATATTTTTTTCATTATTACTTCAACGTTATAGCAGCAATCAAGTAAGATTTGTAAACATAAGACGTGCTTATATCAAATTAAATGTAAGATTGATTAATTATTTGGTCTCTCTGTGCGTATCTAATACTGTGATTATACGCATTAGTCTTTAAGTGTAGTGCATGTTATATTCCGGGAGGTGGCGGTGTACTTCCCCCGATGGAAAGTGAGACCCGGATCCAAACTCCACGTAGACTTGCTGGGTTTCCCCCCCCCCCCCCAGATATCGATCGTAGTTCGTTACCGCCCCATCCAGGCCAAACTGGAAGCTCTCGTCTGGTCTCCCAACATGTGTGGTGGCGTAGTGCATGTGTGTGTGTGTGTGTGTGTGTGTGTGTGTGTGTGTGTGTGCATGTATGTAGGTCAAGAAGAGAAGACAAGGCTGAGGAAGTTCGTGCGAGGTCCATTCCCCGTTTTCTATTGTACTTCTTCAAAATTCCTCTGTTATTCATCAAAGAAACTTCAGAAAACTTCTCATCATACCAGTCGTCCGCAACCATTCTCCTGCTCAGTGAACGAAAGTGAAAAGTGTTTGTGACTAAAAAATAAATCTTTTGGTGTGACCTACTATATTTCACATACGAACCAAGACTAATTAATTTTTCGTTTACGCTACGTTACGTTAAATTAATTATATTAGCATTAATGCTTGAAAACACACATTTACAAGACATCTTGACCTATTATCTCTAAGCAGGAGTGTAAGAAGTCTTAATTTTACATGTTGTGACATTATTACCCAACAACAAATTTTATTTCATCTGTTACTATCAGCCATTTACTTGAATTCAAGCTTAATTTTACCCTCATAATGGATGATGTTGAACTTCTTAAAAGCCCTGTCTACAGTACCACATCTAACTTTCATTCTCATATTTTTGAAAAAAAAAATCAAGAGCAAACGTCACAAAAATCCTCACAATTCGCTCCGCCCCGGCTCGATATAGAATAAAAGCCGAATCGATGACTCTTTCCACTCGGCAAAAGACGCACATCCAGAATAATAAAAATCAAAAGACCAACGCGCAAATCGGCTCTGGCTCTACCAACACGGCGACTACGCGCGGGGCTATTAACCGCAGCCCGCCGCGCTGGCGCTGCCCGCCTCGCGCCGCCACAAAGCCAGGGGAATGGCTCGCCCGCGGTATGGCCATTGACGCTTGAGTGATATATATAAATTTTTTTTGCGGTTCCATCAGTCCCTATTCATCACGGCTATTGAAGAGGCGGCGCGGCGCGGCGTGGTCGTAGGCGGCGCGAATCGCGGCGTGCGCGCCATTGTTTAACGCGCGCGTTTGTGCGTGAGCGTGGGATTGTGCGTGTGTGATTGCGCGTGCGACGCGCCGGACGTGATTCTGGCTATGGTGCTGGGTTCGCCGAAGGCTCGTCCGGGGTTCGTGCCGTGGTGTCGCCAAAGCTGCTCCTGCAGACGCCGTCGCCGCTGCGTCACATGAAGCCGCCTTGTGGTACACCTACCGGCCCTGCGTCTGGCTCGAGCTTTAGCGCACGTTTCTTCATCTGTACGCTCCCCAGAATATAAATTATTTGTTCATAATATCCTGTACCGGATTCTTCATTCTATCCAGAGCAATTATTTGATGAAAAATGATATTAAAAAAGGGTTTGCTGTGATTAGGCAAAGATAAAGTGATAGAGTGGGGACTTTGAGGAAACCTGTCGCGAATCCAATTTCTTCCACACAAATTGTAGGTCCTGTTGAATTATGAATCCGGAGTATCCTCAATTAGAAAGATCGGAATTATTGGCGAATACATAATCTGGTTGAATAAAAGGCGACAAGACGGAGCAAGAGAGTGGCCTCTTACTAGAACGCTTAAATTGTAGAATGTATTTCTAAAGTGCGTGAAAAATAAATTTGATTCATTTTATAACCAATTCAGTTGCTTTTTCATTCTTGATTGTAATGGCCTAATAATTGGTGTGGTCAGGATTAGAAACCAGCTGTCAAAAAAAATTGGAAACATGGTCACTGGTTCGTCGGTGTCATTTGCTTCGGAGTTTGCCATCTGCGTCCGATCAATAGGCATCATAGTCAAAGGGATGTATGTAACCGTCAGTTCTCGCAATTGAACCGAATCCGCTCATGTTAATGTACAGGGTTTTGTCAGAGCCGCTCAAATGCCATTGGAAACGAGCACAAAGCGCTAGTAGAAATGTCTACTACCATCATATTTTCTGTTTACAACACTGTCAGACGAAATTCCATTATATTTATGGTTTCCATTTTATTTTTAAACGGGATATTGTGGTGTAGTCATTCCGCTCACATTCCACCTCCTAGTAACACGTCAAATCACGTTACCCACTGTGATCGACAAAGCGAATTCGCAGCAGGTTTCTCGATTGTTCTTTTTTCTCCTTTCGTTCTCCTTTTCCCCCTTTGCCTCATTTTGCCATTACTCCATCATTCAAATTATATCATCTCTGTCTCCAAAACCATTCATTCCATGTGTGATTCAAAATACTGAAGATTGAAGATCATAATAATAAATAATGGAAATTTATCTTTTCCAATTTTTAATCAGTATGTGGTCATCTCTTTTCTTCACCCCAATAAATAATATTCCACAGCAAAGTACTTTCTTTTATTTGGATGCAACTTAACTAAACTTTGTACGTTTTGTTCACTGGTTTCAATATATGAAAATTATTTTTAATGTGAATATAGGAAAGGAAATAAAGCCAATATAGAAAAAAAACTACGCGTCGTCACCGCTGCGCGTCAATGGTTTATTTCCGCTGTTTCGTCTATCGCCGCGCCGGATGACGTGTATCGGTCTGGGGATTTTTGGCGCACAGCTCAGCATTTGCCTGGGCCGTAAAGAGGCTTTGGCAAATCGCGTTGCAGCGACAGAGATCGGGCGGCGGCGCGGTCCCTCGCCGGATGGGCAATCTGCGCCCCTCCCCCCACTCTCTTCTTCTCCACTTTCCTTCCTCTTGCTCCGCGTTATTAGATTCCATTTCCCCCCTTTTTGCGTTCACATTGTCACTTTATTGCCGGTTATCATTTCTTTTATCTTGATTTCTTTTTCATTGTACCGTCTTCATCTTCATTTTATGTTCCGTGCATCTCGGTACTTCATGAAGGCGCGCAGATAACGGCTGTAGAACCAGATGGGTTAGGGGGAATATAGACCCCATTCTCTCTCAATCTCACTTTCCTACGTTTAGATGCTCAAACGAGCTCTTTCCTGTCATTCCTATCGTCTTCATCTTCCTCTTTTCTTATTTTTTCCTTTCTCCCTACGTCCTGTTCTCCTTTGTTGTTGTTTTTTCGTTCGCCGTTACAGCCTCTGACGCTACGGGAGACTCCGGTTGCATTAACGGCCATTGGGGATGGAGGCTAGGCTGCTTGGGCGCTACTCTGGCATATAAGGCTTGGGAATAACTTCATAAAGAATGGATACTGCGCCAGCAGCTGCGATTTTCAAGCAGCAGTGCATCCCTTGCGCGAGGCAGAGCTGCTACTAAATGTTATATTACTAAACGATGAGATGGAAGGGTACACTGTTGAGACCATTTCTTGTCTGGAATGTTTTGAAAAATAAACGAATGCTTTTTCGCACAAGGTTCCCCTTAAAATGTTGTTTGAAGTAAATATCAGTTTAACTTTATTTAGCATCCTAAACTTTGCAACCTTGAAACCACCACTTTGAGAATGCAAAAAGGCTTTAAATAAGAAAATTATTTTAAGTTGTGTATTTTTTCTCGTTAGCTTCTCAGTTCTCCTTTCGAAATTAAACTGAACATCTTAATCATAAGCAACACGTATATAGAATATTGTATATATTTTGATACAATATATTTACGTCAACTTCGAGCGAAGCGCTGAATCGGTACACGCCCTTAGCCCCCTCGGCCATTCAGACCGGCTGGAATCGATTTTAATAATTCTATATAACAAAATGCTTCTAAGTAAAAGAAAGAGGATAAGATTTTTTTTTCAAATTAACTCCTGTTTTTAGATATCAGTATTACCTTGCGTGGTATAGTTGTCTATCAAAACAATAGTTCACCAAAACACTTCATTTTACTTCAATGCTTGTACTGTTGTTTTTTTTCAGAGAAAAGTGCAATATGCTTGATCGTAATGATATTTCTTTTTTGAGAATTGAAAGAAAAACTAATAGACATACCGTGAAATACACCGAAGAGAAAATTCAATTGTTTTTAATATAGCATACGTTTGTTGAAGTTGCAATAAATTATTTCTTAGCAATGGTCCCTGGGAAACACATGATTGAGTCAATACTAAATACATAAAAATATCATCTAACAAAATGCTAGTCATGATTGCTAAAATCGAAAATATGTGAGATCATTACAAACCTATTATGGATGTTGGCATATATGATGAGAATTCTGAGAGAAAAGCCATTTAGCTGCGTATTGTACCGTATTGAATGTTCAGTCCATCCTGTACTGCATTCTCGACACCATTACTTGCATTAGAAATGAAAAAAAGCCTTTGTTAGAATTCCATCGAACGCGCATTATTTCATTGTGTGGCAGCATTGGCAGATTATTGAGAACATCCCTTCCACTTTTCGAATGGATTATTAGCAGAGATGCTGCTTGGTTCCTTCATTTCAAGTCATCTGTCAAACCGTAAAGCCATTGATTCATTCCCTAATTGTATTCTTGCAAGTCTATACATTTACTATTTTATCGATTATGTTTATTATTATTATTATTATTATTATTATTATTATTATTATTATTATTATTATTATTATTATTATTTACATTATTCACAGTATCTACTGGTCGATATGTCAAACACACACAGGAATGATGACCAGGTGTGTGGTTGCTTTACTGAAGGTTATTATTATTATTATTATTATTATTATTATTATTATTATTATTATTATTATTATTATTATTTGTGTAGCGCGTATCGTGTGAATGCTGCCATTTAGGACTGTGTTCGGCTGGAGGTGGCGCGGAAGCACGACTGCGCTGCTGGTGACGAGAGTTGCAACGCGACTACGTCACTCGTGTGAATACCTCCATTTAAACCACACAGACAAGATGCCAGACGACTGTTAAGACATTCACTACTAGATCTTACATTTAGATTCAGTTGAGTTGCCACTGGGCAACATCCATGTTATAATTGTAAATTAATGTTTTTTGCATGTAATGTAGTATTAAAATTCACTAAACGTTCCTGTAGAACTAATTGTGAATAAAGCAGAATTAGAAAAAAATTAAACCAATGCGTTGGCAGTGAACTCTCTAGTTGGAAGCACGGCTAAATGGATCCGATCTCTAACTTTAGAATCAGTGGAGGATATCACAAAAGTTAATAACATTTTTGTTGAACTTAAAACAATTTTTCTATCCAAATAGTATAATATAGCTCATGCGTAATCTTCCTCGTCATGGTTTAGACCTGTCACATTATGAAGATTCTTACATGCATTGTTTTGGTGCTTTAATATATGTAGAAAGAAATAGAAAACACAGTAATGTATAACAATCATGTATAACTTAACATTTTGTTACGTTACAAACGGACACAGTAGTGTATAATATTTAAAGTACGGTTCATCTTGAAGTTTTAGAAAGTATTAAATTATGAATACGTTCAAACATAATGATAGCGTAACAATGTTAATTAGGTCTCAAGACCTTGGTTTGCGGCGCAGTCATTTTGACAGCCGCAAAAAGACCTCGGACGGCGCGGCGCGCCCTGCCGCCGGGCAGCGTCTCGGGACAGATGTTTTTCCGCGCGCGCGGGTTTGTTTCTGTCACTCAGGGTCAGCTGCCGGCGGCGGCGAGGGCCCGCAGCTCTTAGCGCGAGAAAAAGCACCGCACGCGGACGAGCCGCCAGATTCCCTGCTGCCCCGCTGCCACACCACACTATGAGCTCACTCCCCGCAACACCACGTCATTTTCACCACTCTCCACCCACCGCCCTACCACCCGGTCGTCCCTTCACTTCTCGCTCAACCACCGCCCTCAACCTTCACCTCTCAACCACCACACCACTCCACCGCCACTAAACGGGGGAGGTGGCTCAGGGCATTACTGATATCACTCAAGTCTCTCTGACTGGGAGGTCCTAGTCATCCGCAACTCCGCATCATTTCTCAGTCACTACGTAACCACTCCCCACCCACCGCCCTACCACCCGGTCGTCCCTTCACTTTACCTCTCAACCACCACACCACTCCACCGCCACTAAACGGGAGAGGTGGCTCAGGGCATTACTGATATCACTCAAGTCTCTCTGACTGAGTGGTCCTAGTCATCCGCAACACCGCATCATTTCTCAGTCACTACGTAACCACTCCCCACCCACCGCCCTACCACCTGGTCGTCCCTTCACTTTACCTCTCAACCACCACACCACTCCACCGCCACTAAACGGGGGAGGTGGCTCAGGGCTTGACTGATATCAAGTCCCTCTGACTGGGAGGTCCTAGTCATCCGCAACACCGCATCATTTCTCAGTCACTACGTAACCACTCCCCACCCACCACCCTACCACCCGGTCGTCCCTTCACTTTACCTCTCAACCATCACACCACTCCACCGCCACAAAACGGGAGAGGTGGCTCAGGGCGTTACTAATATCACTCAAGTCCCTCTGACTGGGAGGTCCTAGTTCGTTGTCTGGAGGGGAATTCGAGTGATCGGCTGCTCTGATCGGTAGCTTTCCGTAGTTTCTTCCATCAATACCAGGTGAAAGCCGGAGCTGAACCCTATTAAACGAGCGACGGACCGAGTTTAATCTCTCCTTCCTCCGTCTTGTCCTATTTTCAACTCTTCGTTACACACACTTACACTTACATGCACTACACTTCCATACATGACGGGAGCTTAGAGCTTGTCCCCGCTGGGGCGGTGACCTGCTGGTGGGAGATACTTTGTTGAGGAAAATATCCGCAATCCGACGATGGTTGGTGCTCGATCTTGCCATATAGCGGTATACGACTGCCTCTTTACAAGCAAAAACATGCACAGCACCTATGGGACTAATTTCGTTAGTTGTACGCGCGCTCGAAATCACTAACAGTCAATCAATCGACCGCCTCATGACATCACTAACTCATTGACTCAACCCGTCTCCAAAACGACACTGCGACCTCGGGACCCTCTCTACCCCACGCGTCATGTCACTAGAGTAGTACATCATTCTTCCAAGTTTCTATATTACTGCCACATTACTATATCTACCTTCATCACGTTCTTAGCCACGCAGCCCCGCCGCCAGAATTCTACAAAACCGCTGCTTGTAAAAATCTATAACACACGTCCGTCGACGCACACTCAATGACTTTGCTTTTTTCTGCAAGGCCCTTTCTACCTCAAATTGCTCCGTCTCCTTCGCCCACATAACGTAAATACATAATTGTTTTTGTCGTTTAACCTTTAAATTCAGCAATTTTGAACGGTTAATCGCCCATAAATTGAAGTTTCTTGAACAAAATCTGTAAAAACTGGCCTCTTTACGGAAATAGTTCGGAACGCAGCAAATGCGGATGCAAATCGGAACGCAGTAATCAGAACACTATTTAATTCTTTAACACATTATTTCATGGTGACTAATTAACATGACAATAATGGTTATGAAGCTGCTAACATTAACATGGAGTAACAAAAACGAAAATAATGCATGTCAATAGCAATAAAGTTCGGGTAAACGCTTTATTACCCTACAGAAATTGTTTCTTTTAGGTTACTAAAGTGAAGATAATTGTATTGTATGGACCGAGCTGGAAATGTGAATGCGTTCTGTGCTCAGACATTGGCCATCCTCCGCTTAAGTACGCGAGACGTTGCAGTTGCTACACATGTCCAAAAACTTTCAGATTTCGGGCATGATCCATTAACTTTTTCATGAAGTTAAAAATAATTAGTACTTTTTTAATAAACGTTTTTGAGATGACATAAAACCGCAAATAAGAAATAGAAAGATGCAACAGCCAGACTTAAACAATTCGTTTTTAGCCTTTTCTCGACGAATTTGCGGCACAATGAGTTGGTGTAAATTTCAAATTACATACGAGGCACGAAGACTGTGATCGAACATTGATATTGAAATTAAAAATATTTTAATTGTTACAAATTTTATACAAATGTCTTATATTTTACTTATATATTTTAGTTATATATTTTTGTCTTATATTTTAGTTGCTAGTCTGAATGTTTTGTAATGATTGAAAATTATGAGAATGGATGTTACCAAATTTTAATCTGGCACTAAATCAATATGGTAGATTTGCGAAATATGCTAAGAACATAACTAAATAAAACTATCATTTTCCTCTCTGGGTTCTTGCCTAGCAGCTTCAGTATGTTTTAAATAAATTATCAAAATATGAATGTACTTTTATTTTTATATATAATATGATGTTTGTTGATGAGTAATTCGCCTTTGTTGTCTGGATACTGTATTACTGCAGAAAATGATTTTTGGGAGATTAATTTTTGCGAACGAATTTTAAAATGGTCTTTCAACCCAATATGAAGTACCAGCATAGAATTTTGTCTCATATATTGCCTAGAGTAATTTGTGATCATTAATGGCAAATGTCTTATAGAATTTGATTATCTATTGAAAAAGAACTTACGTAACTATTTGCCCAAATTATGTTTTATGAAAATTAATCGTGTTATCCAGAGTTAAATAAATGCTCATGACAAAAAAAGTGGCAACAAAACGACCGCACAAATGCGTTTCCGAGATGGGATTTTCTCTAAGGTTTAGTGATAAAATCTTAGTTCCCATCCTTACAAACCCTCTCAGAGATTGAAATCCAGTCTTTCCAAACACGAATTAGATCCCTTTTCACTAATCCGGCTCTCTGTCCGACACGCAGCGTCCCCCAACTTTTCCGTGTCTCCCCGAAGATATGTCCTTTTGTGTTGAGCGTGCTTCCGCCATGGCTCAGCGCTCGGCGGAGAGCAGGACTTTTCCGCGAACTCCATGAAACTTCTTTAATCGCCTCGACGAAATTTAATCTCCACCTTTTTACAGTCCGAAGCTCGTAACCGGCTGCCTGGGCGGGACTTCAGGCGCCCGCGGGGCGTTTTCGGTCCCCGGGCCGCCACTTTAGTACCGATTACTGTTGCAAGAGGGCTGGCGCGCCGCGCGTTCCCCGAACCGCTCCGCCGCCCCCGCCCCCGCCCCCGCCCCCGCCCCCGCCCCCTGGCCCCGCTTCTGTGGCCGCGCTTTCAGCGCCGCGACGCTCTGGATCCGCGCCCGCCGCCGCCGCCTCGACCCAGACGCTCTAGACGTCCTCGCCACCCCCACCACTCTCGCGACGTTCGCCTTGCTACCCTCCCCCCTACCGCCGCCGCCGCCGCCGCAGCCAGCGCCACTCTGTGCATCCGTTCAGTCGATCCCCTCACCTCCCTCCGCTCTTTCCGCCTTCGCCGGCCTGTCCAACCCCACCGGCCCCGACGCTGAACTGCCGCTCGATGCCCCTGTATTCCGACCTCGCCCCTGCCGCTTTAGAGGGAAACACCTCTTTGAACTTACTACAGACACACATGCCACGCTCCTGTCTAATCCTGCCATTCCCACTGCCCCCACGTCCCCAACAACCTTTCATCACTACCGTCTCCACTGCCCCCCGATCCCCGCCCCCCACACAGTGCCCGCCGCCCCACGTCCCCACCATCCATTCAGTCCCCACCACCCATTTAGTCCCCGCTGCCTATTAGACCCCTTTCCTGTCCGCCGCTCCCTCTCTCCTCGCTTCCCCTGTTGCTTCATTGCCTCCCCACATCTTTCCTTCACTGACACAATCCAGGCTTCCGTATCATACGCCACTTCTCCCATTGCTCCTGATGTATCCTCTCCCATCGCTATTCCTTGTGTTACCCCTTCCGCAACTGGCGCCGCTAATTCTCCCTGCTGCATTCCCCCATCCGCACCACCCCTACCTCCCTTCCTCCTTCATCGATCGAACAGTCCCTGCCTCACCGGTCCCAGCCCTCGGCCATTACTTTGCTTCCCCATACCTTCATCAACTCTCGTCTCAGCCCTCCATCCTCTGCCCCTTCTCTCTCTCTCTCTCTCTCTCTCTCTCTCTCTCTCTCTCCGTCTCCCTTTCTCTCTCACTCACGCACACACACACACACACACCACCCCTCGTAGCCGCGCTGCTCCGTTCAGGACGCCACAATCCCTGTTGCAGCCACCACCACCTCCCCGGAGCTTCCAAATTTAAGGGTTATGATAATGGTGGTAAATTCAAATAAATATATGCAGATTCCCATTTGCGTCAGGACCAAACCTATGTGGATTCAGGGCCGCCCCGCTTTTTTCGGGCTGTCGTGCCAATATTTATCATTTGCTGGTCCACCCTTCAGCAAAAACACGCGCCGATCGTCGACGGGGAGGGCGAGGGCGAGGGCGAGGGCGAGGGCGGGGGCGGGGGCGGGGAGCCGCTTGGGAGGCAGTGGCAGCGGGAGCAGCGGTCGCGCTGCCTGTGACGTGCTCCCTGATTGGTTTACGTGACTCTTTGCTCTTCTGAAGGTTTTGTAATAGCAGGACGCGATCGTTCTGCCGCTGTTGGGCAATGCAAAGCTAACGTGAGTTCAATCCAAGATTATAGATGACCAGAATGTCCTTAAGACCAAATTAAAGACTCGTGGAGCTCTATAGAATTTGTATGAAGCTGTTATAACTTGGCACCATTTTCACATTCTAACGAAAATTGAAGAACGTGATAGAGATTTTTTATTATTCCCGCAAACTTTGTTGTTAAAGAAGCTTAATACGTAAACTCAGGTTTAATTTTTAAGGTTCTTTGCAAACCCTTGTATCATCTATAATTATTTAATCAATGAATCAACGTCAAGAAAATAAATATAAAGCAATCGCACCATAATGCAAATGCATTATATACGTAAATGGTTGAATAGCAATTTTTGAAGTAACTTTTATTCTCTGGGTGCTTTGTAATGAACTTCGTCTTAGAATATAACTACATGAAAGTATCTGAACACTGGGAGAATAAACTTCGAGCCTAATTACACTTTTATTATTGGTGATTTTAATACCAATGTATTGATGCATTTGTGTTAAAAAATGAAATCCTCCTAAAGTACTTGTAATTTTGTTTTCATTGCTTAATAATCCGTTTTACACAAAAAATGCCCCGAATAAAATGAATATGATGTACTTAATGTGTCATTATCAAAGTGGTGTTGGAATGTTGAACGCTACGGACACGTGTTAGGCATTTTGATGTGAAATTCTTTAAACGTAAGCCTACTGCAACGAGAAATATTAAACTTTAACTCAGACTCTTAAGAGTATGTAATCTCAGATCTTAATAATTTTCCCTTTATCGAAAATGTAGCATTCTGAATATTAAATTATTTTTGTTACTCTAGCACATTAGTGTACGTGCGTAATGGAATTATTTGTTTAGGTTCTTGTTCTTGGCAAATCGAGGATATTTTTGGAATGCCTCTGATACCTTAGTAAGAAAAAAAATATAAAATGACGACTCATAATATAGTTTTTTTCAAAAACGTAAATAGGAGATCTATTTAGGAAAGTTTACAGTAATTGCCTTGTAAAAACTGAAACGCTCAAATTTTGTCTGTTAAATCACTCAAATTTAGTTGATTTTGCAAACATCCCCCAATTATCTAGCATCATAGGCTTTCACGGCCGGGTCAATAGCAGAGAGAGTTTCTGGGCTGGTAGGCTGTGGTCCAGTTGACATTAAAATGCGAAACGTTTTGTCCACGACGTCACTGAAGATATCCACCGGAGTCGCGGACGAAATGTTTGGCGTTTTAAAGCCAACAGGATCACAGCCTACTAACCAGGAAACTCTCTGTTATTATCCCCCTATTGTATTTATTTTACTCTGAGACCCTTATTTCACTCGTAATGAAAGCAACTAGATTTACGGAATCGCTAGTAGAAGCATCACCTGCGCAAGCCGTCGCCTGCACTCGTCGCCTCGCACGTCTCGTAATGAAGCGAACTTAGGAGCGTTTCACTACAGCCGGAAGGCAATAACCCAGTAAACTAAATTTAATTCGCAATCGATGGCTCAGGAGTTCGGAGCGCGCTCTCTCGGTGCACCGACCCCTCCCCTCGTCGCTCACCCCCCTCACCCCAGCGCATGCGGCAACGCGCCCGTAGTCTCTATTCGTCTGCGTAGCATTCAGCAGCCAACACATCGTCCATTCTCCGACAGCCTCAGTCAGGCCCGGCGGATAATGTGGGTATGGTGGGTAGCTATACCTACAAGAAAAACCCCGAGTGAGGTAAAATATCCACTCGGGTTTTGGATGGAGAGAATTATTCTATAAACGTCATATTCCAGAAAGGAACGCATTTCTCGGTTGGTTGCTAGTGATTCCGGGCGCGTCAACTACTGAGGTCATTAGTCCCGTACGTGTAGTGCATGTTTTTCCTAATTACGTGTCGGTGATCTTCGTTTGCTGGATGGCGAGATCGGCAGTTTCGGCGATGGCGAGGCTAGTGGGCAGTTTCTCGGTATTGTGTAGACTCGGAAGGTATATGCGATCAACAATGTTCTACGTTCGGCTCGACAATATTGCGATTTCGCATGTAATAGCGACATGACCGAGAAAATGGATTTCCAAAAACTGTTACATGTGTTTGCTTCAAAAACCGCAACGGGCAACGCTGTTTTTGCGTTGCATAAATGAACTCTACAGAAGTTACATAAAATAAATGTGATAACAATTTGATGACAATTTAATGATAAAATTCACAATTTCAAAAAATATGTTTTGTATTTTCCCCTTCATACACATTTTCGGTATTGATGGATATTGAGGGTATTGAGGGAGTTCGGGTATTGAGGGAGAGTGGTCACCCCTCCCAATCAACTAGCCCCTCGGACTTCACACCAATAGCCGTCTCTGGCCGCAACAACTTGCAGGGCATCATCTCTCGCTCGCTGCACTCCACAAACCACTCTTCAAATTACCTGCTTCTCCTAGCCCGTTAACCCATCATGCTCTCCATTCTATCAATTTGCTCACAACGCTCTAACTCTCGATGTTTCTCTTGAACAAGCTCTCTAACAGTAGACCTCCACCTACAGTTCTCCGCACGTTATTTTCAAATAACGTCCTTCTTCAAATAGCTCTCCACACACTCACAAACACACAAACACACACACATACACGTACACATACGTACAAACAACTTCATCATCGCATGCTGTCCTTGGTATTAATCACCTTATATAAACTGCTCTGGACGTTTTACTTGCCATACACTGTCCCCAACATACCATCCATAGTTCTTCTCGCGGGTATTTACCATTTCTCTCAGAAATACAGAATCTGACGCGATTATTTACCTGTTTCGTATGCTTTTCATTATTTTTCCTCCAATCCATGTTCAAACACGATATCATTTTCGACGTGTTTTGTCTTTACGTCAATTTCTTTCATCTTATCACACGATATAAACACCTTTTTGCTTGTGTTTCTACACTCTTCTTGTCTCAGTTCTCATCAGTTCCTTTAAAATTGTCTTTATTCATTTAATCTTGGGTTTTTCCGCACAATTCTGTAACTCCTTTCCTCATCCTTTTAACCACTTGAATTGTTCTCCCATTTCGTAGGTGATATTTCTATACATCACTATACGCCATCGCCTACACAATACACAACTCGTAAATTGATTAAAGATTTTGAACGCGTCAACCAAGTTCATTAGTCGCTTAAGTGTAATGCATGTTTTATAACGGGAGGTGTAGTGGAGTGTATGTTAGGGTAAATGTGAAGATAGTATAGGGAAGACGAAGAAAAAACCGCTCGCTGTCCGTGGACCGTGTGTTCGGGTACTGTACTATCGTTCCGAGCTGCTGGCTACAATAATTCTCATCCAGACAGCGACTGAATTTGACCTAGCTATGTACTAGCTAGTGTCGAAAATCCTACCAAGGTCGGCACTCGAACCTAGAACCTCCCGGCCTGAAGTACTGCAGTGACGTCAGTTGATGCTCTGAGTTCGTCGTCATGACGTCATTCAGCCCCTAGTTCCTTCTCCACTTGTGCCCTCTCGTGCCTTTCCTAAATCGCCTGTGGTCGCCCCATCAGCCCCTGGCTGCAGCGAAGTCGATCCGCCCAAGAGTTGTGTTGCTAAGCGGCGGGGATGGATTCGGCGCGGGCAGCGAGCGCTCGTAAACATCATTTTAAATGTCCGCCTCAACTCGACATTTTTTCAGGATTGCAGCGCGCCCTCCCCCTCCAGGGGTGGGGGGCTAGGGCCCCAGGCGCAGGTCCGAGGGCGGAGGGTGAAGAGCGAAAAGGGCTGCGAGTACAAAGGTGGTGATTGTAACGAGGGCGCGTCTATAGGCGCAACCCCCTCCCTCGTTTCCAGAACGCAATCGCTTTAACGCGACGAACGGCCGCATCGCGGCGCTACCAGTACGGGTGTGTCGGTGGTTGGCAGATTTCAATGGCAAGAACGCTAGTGGCGGTGGTTGAGGGAACGAATGGAATATGAATTGTGAAGTGCGAGAAGTGGGCTGGTATTTTTATTGGTGTGTATTGCTTGTGTGTTTTGTGGGATTCGTTAAAAGGAGGGGTGTGTGAGACAATATTTGCATATCGCAAAACACGTGTAAGCAGGTTGTGCACGTGTAACATAGAAAGTCCTAAAATATAATGAATCGCAGAAATTTTATAGTTTAATAAAAGTAAATTCATCTTCTTCCACAAATATAGCCATCGCATTACGTCTCATAAAAGGTCTTATTTAAGGAATGCAAGATTTATTTTTACTTTGATATTATTCTGGAAAACAATATTAATGAATAAACAAATCTATTTCTACTCACCAAACTACGTAGTTTCCCAAGAAAAACCATGTTTTACACCTGAAATTATCATTAAATGTATTTTCTTTATCACCTGAAATTAACACATATTCTATTTCAATGGTTACTTTACAATGTTATTATTTATAAATACGTTACTTGTGTTATTTGCTGTTCTGACACAAAAACTCATACATACGAATAATAATCTTCTGAACATCGAAAAATTACCCTTTCGCTTCATTAAGGCACTTTAGTATCTAGTCCAGTCGAGTCCCGTAAAAAAGTGTTCCTATGTTTTTTTCCCTAGAGACTTACTAAATGACTTTTTACTTTCTCGTATGTTTCCTTTTTGAATGTCTCCATTACAAACTTTTAGATTGCTTAGTAGTTTATCTTGATGGAGAAGTTCCACCTGAAAGCTTTATGTGATTTCTAGTCAGCTATTTCCATCCTCGAGATAAAAGCGCTGATAAATTGTGAAATTGTAGACATTATTTTCACTCTTCAATAAAAAGTACTCAGCAGAGTAGATGCCACTGCTAGCGTTATGTTATGGAATGATTTTGTTTACTTGTAATTAATTGTTCGATTATACTAACCCCGGTCAGTCTAAATGTTCGACTCTTGTTTGTATCCTTTCTGATTCAGATTTGAGATATCAAAATTCCACACTGTTCTGAAAATGAAACTAATACTTTAAAGCATTTCAGGAAGTGATGATCGCATGATCGTTGATTGGTTACATTTTGCATTACAAATTTTAAGTAGGTTGTGAGTAGATTCTTCATATATATAAAAAAAAGTAAATCAATAGTAAATCACGGCAATACATAAACACAACATAATTGTGTATATTTTTCTCTAAAAACCATGTAGTTATTCAAAATAATGACTTACACAAAAAAGCAATGAACATTACAGTGGGGTGTATCCAGAATGTTATAAATTCTATCTTTAAACCCCCTGAAAACATGTATGCTGAGGAGGAAAAAATACAATTAAAATAAATTATTTCTTGTAAAAGTGATTATATGAAGTTAAAGGTCTGAGAAAAATAAAGTTTTTTCTTTTTGTAATTGTCATTTAAACAAGTAAGAAACATCATGTTGTGTAAATAAATTCTTCGGTCTCGGTTGGTGATAAACTCTTAAGCCTAGCGCTGTGCCCACTCGTCGCCGGGCACGCGGTGTGCGCCGCCGCTGATGCCAACGCAGGCCAGGCTCGCGGGCGCGGGCCGTCTACGTGGTGGCGCTTTGCGACCGCGTCGCCAGGGACAAAAACTCTGCCCCGCGCATTCGCGGCACTGCTACATTGACATATGTCCTTGCACTCGTGTCCTCCAGCTGCAATAATTCACGTTATTTGATTCATCTGACAGCCACGGACCGCCCGCTCCGCCCTGCACCATGCGCGTGCAACGGCCCTCGCTTTCCCTACTCCCGCCAGCCTTCTCGCCCTCCCTTTGGCCTACTCGCCTGCCCGCTCGACCGCCCGCTCGCCCACCCACTCGCTCTCCCTTTGGCTTCCATGCCCGCGCGCCCGCCCTCCCTCTCGCCATCCCTTTGGCCTACTCGCCTGCCCGCTCGCTCTCCCACTCGCTCTCCCACTCGCCCTCCCACTCGCTCTCCCTTTCGCCTGCTCGCCTGCGCACCCGCCCTCCCTCTCGCTCTCCCTTTGACCTACTCGCCTGCTCGCTCGTTCGCCCGCTCGCCCTCCCACTCGCTCTCCCTTTGGCCTGCATGCCCGCCCGCCCGCCCGCCCTCCCTCTCGCCATCCCTTTGACCTACTCGCCTGCCCGCTCGCTCTCCCACTCGCTCTCCCACTCGCCCTCCCACTCGCTCTCCCTTTCGCCTGCTCGCCTGCGCACCCGCCCTCCCTCTCGCTCTCCCTTTGGCCTACTCTTCTGCCCGCTCGCCCTCCCACTCGCTCTCCCTTTCGCCTGCTCGCCTGCGCACCCGCCCTCCCTCTCGCTCTCCCTTTGGCCTACTCGCCTGCCCGCTCGTTCGCCCGCTCGCCCTCCCACTCGCTCTCCCTTTGGCCTGCATGCCCGCCCGCCCGCCCTCCCTCTCGCCATCCCTTTGGCCTACTCGCCTGCCCGCTCGCTCTCCCACTCGCCCTCCCACTTGCTCTCCCTTTCGCCTGCTCGCCTGCGCACCCGCCCTCCCTCTCGCTCTCCCTTTGGCCTACTCTTCTGCCCGCTCGCCCTCCCACTCGCTCTCCCTTTCGCCTGCTCGCCTGCGCACCCGCCCTCCCTCTCGCTCTCCCTTTGGCCTACTCGCCTGCCCGCTCGTCCGCCCGCTCGCCCTCCCACTCGCTCTCCCTTTGGCCTGCAGGCCCGCCCACCCGCCGGTTGTTCCGTCTCTCCATCCCATTGTACCGGTCACGCCCGCGTGCTTGCGGACCGCTGCCAACCGTTCCCGCCCATAACATGCGCCTGGCCTGCCTCGCGTTCCGACGTCCTCCCGCTCGCTCCCAATCGCCCTACTGGCAAAGGTGGGTCAGAGCATCAACTGATGTACCGGCAAAGATGACTCCCTAGGGCCAATAGGTCCTGGGGTGCGAGACCCGACGCTAGCAGGCTTTTCTGCACTAACTAGATAGCTAGATCAAAGTCACCCACGTTCGTTGCAAGATAATTCTAGCGGCCGGCTACTCTGATCAGTTGTTTCCCGTGTTTTTCGTATCAACACCACGCGAATGCCGGAACAGCAGGTTTACAATCCCCGCAAGCCTATGTAGGTCGGCGCCGGATCTCGCTAGCAGCGGGAAAAGATCACCGCCACCTCCCGTAGGTAAATCACATACCCTACTTTTACGGGAATAATGACATCAGTCGTTGACGAGCCCGGAATCACTAATTAATCAATCAATTAATAACGTTCTGTTGTTGTTTTTTGCTACCTCACTTGCTTTATCACAATCCCTGTCTTATAGTCGAATGACCTTGTCCGATAACTGTTCCTGAATGAATGATTCGTATAATGGCGGTGATAGCTGATCCTCTATCACCCTGTCGTGCCTCATACATCATCTTTTCTACTCTACCTTGTTTTTACTTGTGTTCCCTCGTCCGCATTCATCTTCTCTTGTCAACACTTATCTTCTCTCCTCAACACTCCTCTTTCTTCGTCCATCCTCGTCTATCCTACCTTTCATCGTACTCTCTATCTTCTCTTGTCAACCCTCATCCTCATTCACCCACCCATATTCGCTTTCGCCCACCCTCGTTATCCCTCATCTGCCCTCGTACAACCTCACTTGTCATCCGTCGTTTACCCTCTCACTCCACCCTCACCCTCCAATTTCCACAACCACTTTCACCACACGCTCTCCCTCATCGCTCAGCTGGGGCCAGAGGTGTGAAGCACCACCAATGCTGTTAGCGCCGAAGATAAACCACTAACAGCGTCGAATCAGTCGTCGTTTGTTCGGATTGAATGCGGGAGGGCGGGGCGTTGGCGGTCGTGGCGGGGCAGTGGAGCAGAGGGGGAGGGTGACGGGTCGTAACGAGGGAGGGCAGAGGGAAGGACTGCCCAAGGGGTGCGACATCCTGGATGTCCACAACAGGTGCAAGGGCAGACGCTAAAAGATTATGGGAGGAGAAGAAACTCTTAAATCCGTCAACTCAGCAGCAATACTTGATAAATGAAAGTACTCTCATAGCGAGACACAGTATATAGTCCGTTGCATCGTCGGAAATGAAAATTGTTGATATTTTCAGGATTCCTGTTGATCGCCTTTATATAAGAGAACTGCAAACAGCTAATTACAATTTACTTCCACAAACAAATTTAGTCTAAATCAGAAATATTTAATATAGCTACGCTAAAAGATAGCAACAACAGTGCTAATTTAGGCTGAATAGGTTTATCCTGTCTATTATTTTACTATGATATGGCATCAGAATGACTTAAAAAAATCATTTTACCTTTACATGTGTAAAACGCTTCACTCTGATAATCATCTGATATTGAAGTTAGTCACACTCTTAATTGGTAGTCTATAAATAAGATAAGATAAATTTATTTAAACTGCAAATGGGTATAACCCAGTGCCCGCTAATTACGTAAATAAGATAAAATAGCTAACATGCAAATTATATAATAATAATAATAATAATAATAATAATAATAATAATAATAATAATAATAATAATAACTGGCTGATTCATAAATCATGAAAATACCTTAATAAATATAAACTTCCATTATAATACCGAATGTTTCTTCAATTAGACTACACTGCACTGGCACTTCACTTCACTTCACTTCACTTCACTTCACTTCACTTCACTTACCTTCACTTTCCTTCACTATGACCGTTTCATCGCTTCCTTCATTATTTCTCTGCTCTACCCTTCACGATACCTCACTTCACAATATATTACTTACACATTGCTCTATAACCTACAATTCTCAGTTAAGTCCCTTATTTACTTAGTAATACCCCAAATTAATTTCCCAAACTGTTGAACACTTTGTGAAAAGGGTTCAAAGGTTTTTGCAGGCAATCTATTCCTGTATGTTATCGTTCGATTTATGAAAGAAATATCCCGACATCTGTTCTCTGCGGTATTAAATTTATTTTGTGCCTGTTGTGCCCCCTACTGATGCATGTAGGAATACTTAACCGCCGATTAATTTCCTTGCAAGCTTGATTACCACTACAAGCTTTATACAGACGCAGTCTTGTTACTGATCGCCTGTTTTCGAGTAAAGCCCGTCCTGAAATGTTCGTGTTCCTGAACGTAAATCTAGCTGCCCTACGCTGAGTAGCTGCGCGGCGCTGAACTATCAAAGGCTCACATACGATATTTACTGCCTGGCTGGTGCGATAGTGAAATGATTCCCACAACTTTCCAGAAAGAATTGCGGTGCATTGAGAGAGAAAGACAGAGAGAGAGGGGGGAGGGGGAGAGAGGGACCCACATATGGTGGTCGTGGAGCAAAAAATCTATAGTAACAGTTATATACCAAAAGTCGAATGAATTTGAATATTACTAATAAATATTTTCTTCTAGATATTAAAATGACCAATATAATACTTAAGTATGATGAGGTTGTTGTTTTTAAATATTTGTCACAAAATTTTAATTTTTTTATTTTTAAAGCATTTTTCATTCAGCAATTTGTCTCTACAATTTACAAAAAACTGTTCATTTAAATCATGAACAAAGCAACCATAAACTTTATGGGTTGAACCTCAGGAAACTCAATATTGCGCCAATAAGCCAGTTCATAATTACACTTTTGATCTCATCACGAATCGTCGTTTTATTTACATAAAATGTTAACACGATTATGAAAGCGATAGGCCGGAACACGTTAAAACCCACCACTTGATTACACTCTAATCCTACCCATTTCCCCTCCACGGAGAAACGAAACACGGCGGACCGTTAGCAGCCTTTTCCTGTCAGACTCGATGTCGTCCGACGGGCCATCTTAGCCGATCCGACGCTCCTTAATCTCGTAATCTGATCTCGCTAATAGGATAATTATGTTCGCGTTTGTTGATTAGAACGTAATGAGTGAGCGTTGGCGCCGAGCGCTGTTATTGTAGCGACGCTGTGGAGAGGCCATCTGCGCGTTATTTCCTGGACTAAATGCGGGTAATTCCTCCACTCCGGTGACGTCTCTCGCCTGCGCGACAGCAGCGCTCCTGGCGGCGAAAGGGCGCGCTAATCCTCGCGCGGCGAAGGTCGGCCGCCTCCCGTATGGCCGCACTCCGCGCGTATTTCGTGAAATCGTGACCGTTAAGGCCCATTCACAATGCAAACGTAAACATAAGCATGGCGTTAACATAAAAGTTAGGACTTCGTCCATAAGCGGACTCATTCACAATGCGTTCGCATAAGCATAACACGTAAGACGTTAACTTGAAAGCTTGCAAGATTCAAGCTTCTGTGCTTATGCTAACGGAAGACATAAGAAATGAACCAATCACAGAACGGTAACTCAAAATCGAGAATTGAAATTGGAGCGAAGTCGATAGAAGAACTAACGCCATATGGGACATAGAGTTGATATCTTGAAATCGATTCTCACATCCAACCAGAAACTCTCACGGTCAATAGAAACTTATTTTGCTTACGTTTATGATAGGCATTGTGAATACTTCAGTCTATCGCTTATGTTAATATGTATGTCTGTGCGCTATGCTTATGTTTACGTTTGCATTGTGAAGGAGCCTTTACAGTCGGATCAAGGTACTGTTGGGGTCCACAAGAATAAAATCGTGTTGAAGGACTCTCCCCGGGAAAAAATCCTTCAGGTTTACAAAAAAAAACATAAATAGAATAACTGTGTACAAATACAAATATAAATGTATTTAATATTTTACATGTAAAAGCATATTTTATTATTTTCCCAATGTTGTAATTATCATTTTTCGTGCCCCCCCCCCAATGGATAGAAATCCCTACGCAACATGGTATTGTGTGTGTAGGTATATCCCACCCAGTTAGCAATGTATTAACATTTATCTTGCGTCTATAAGCGACCTGGAAGTTTATAAGATACCAAAATGAAGCACATAATAGTGGGACGTGGTAGGCAAGTTATGTATTTGAAGGAGGGGGCCGCGGGAGATGGATTGGATGCCTGGGTGCCAGGTCCGAGTAACGCAGGACGTCACAATGATCTTACATTCTAATCACAAAAAATGATAGTTTATGAGATCTACGAGAAGGAGTGGGTTGAGATGACGATTGAACGTTGTCTATTATTTATTGAAACGGAATGGCAAGTCAAATGATGCGCCCCAGATGTATGAAGATGCAACTGCTATCTCGTTGTGATGGATATTGAACCTGTTGATTGTTGTTACTACTTATTTGCCAACCTTCTTTAATTGTTGATATTTCCAGACCCTGAAGGAGTGTTGGGTCACAAAGGGCTCTTGCGAAAAAACTTTCCCTCGCCGTGTCTTCGTCTCGCTACTCTTGTCGCCCCGTCTCGAACATCACAAACTCCACCCAGTGTCACTTGATCCCACAGTTTCTCTCATTGGGATTCATATATTTTATCTCTTTCTCTTGCACCTTCGTCGTTTATTATTTAAAGGAAGCTATTTCCCTCTGCATACTTTTCAATTAGCTTCAGAACCACTTCGGGCGATTTTAATCCTAAAATCTGTGATCAGTCGCTACTCACTGGGCAAAAATCGCTAACAAACATATATCAACCCCCGCCCAGATTCTAGAGATGATTTTCGTATTTAATAGTTTGTGTACATGGTTTGCCTTTATCGGTGTCGTCACAAAATTAACTCTCAATCATTTGAGGCTGGCGGCATACTCTTCCCTCAAAGAAAACCTGTCTGCATTTAATAACAAATTCCTAGAGTCTGTACTACTTTCGTTTTCAACGTCGTATCTAGAAAGAGTTGTAGCATTGGGTCACATTAAACTTTTTTAAAAAGTAAGAGAATATCTTTTGTGGTTGAAGAATTACTTATGAGTTTTTCTGCAAGGCTTCCCCGTATTTAACCATTGTAGAAAAGTAACCAAGCCTGTATAACTCATTAATTTTTAAAAGTATAATTAGAACAAAACGTTGTAAGTGGTCAGTTTGTTGTACAATTGTGTGGTCTTAACAGACTTAATAATGTAACAAAAAAGGTATGGTCCAATCATCTTATATTGGCATTCACCTTATTCTTTATAATTAGCTACATATCGTAACGTTTCCGATATGTACTTTCTCCATCTTCAGGCACTGAAATTGGACAATTAACAATCAACATAATGTAAACCAAACATTACGAGCTTCATTCTAAAAAATGTTACTGGTACATACTTAATACAGTTTTATTTACATCTAACCAGCAGACACGCCACCAGTCATATTGAATTGTAAACCAGCGTTTACTCTGTGTCTTTATTTCAGCGTCTGAAAATGGAGAAAGTACATATCCAAAACGTTAAGATATGTATCTAATTATAGGGAATAAGGTGATTGTCAACAAAAAAATCATTGGACCTTACCTTTTTTGTTATATAATTGAATAATTTCATGACGATCTATACCTTAATCAATTAAACAATACTTAATAGACTTAAAGATAATCATTATAGGTATTTCCGGAGCAGACGTACGAAATTTCGCGGTATATCGCTGCCCCGCTGGGGTCACATCCTTTGCGAACCACAGCGTTGCCGCCTCCGCCACTCCGTCCACCGGCGTTGGCAGCCGCCCTCTCGCTCCCGTCCCGTCGCCTTCGCCGCCGCTCCTCCCCGCCCCCTCTCTCCCGCCCTCATCGCCCTTAATGTCCGCGCCGGCCACAGATGTCGCTCGCGCGCCCGCCCGCCCGTCCTCCCGCTCGTCCGTCCGCCTGCTTATGACGGCCGTCCGTGATGGATCCCTAAGTGCGCGACATGTGTCTGGCCCCGCCCCGACCGCGCCGCCGCCGCCGCCGCAGTCACGGTCGCCGCCGGTCACCGTCGTTCCATTGGATATCGATTCCGCGGAGTCATCTGCGAATTGTCGCTTCGCCAGGCGCCGGAGTTTCCGGTCCCCTCCCACCCCATAAATTAACCGGAATATTATTCGTCCGAAATTATATCACGTAAGGCGCACAAAGCCCGTACTCATTCATCAAGCGAGATCTGCCCGCCGCTGCTTCTTGCTCCAATTATGGCTCACGAGGGGCCTTTCCCCTTTTCGCGAGGAGCCTTCCTTGAGCTCATTAACAGAGCTGCTCCAGTCACCCAGTTGTCGGTTGCGTTTCAAATTACTGTCTTCATACCGCTGAATAAGAATTATTACGCCTGCGGATTAAAGATGTGAAAGTAATGGAGATGTTAAGAAGTAACGTCTTGCTTGGTACTACTGAATGTGAATTAAGTTCATCCGGAAGTTTATTTAGTGAGATTTGTGTAACATGTGAAATTTAATGGCACAGTTGGGCTGAATTAAACAGTTCATTGGATTATACTGTAGTATAGGATACTAATGTAAGGTTGCACATTTCGTTCAAATAGTGTATTTTATAAAAGTTGTTTATCACTTATCTACTGATAACAGTAAAGCATTTTTAGTAGGAAAATTAATTTTAAGATTTCGTTTCTTTACAGAGGAATCTCGAATTTTTCTATCAAATGTAACAATCCCGTACTACTTCAGTTCTTGAATATTTAGTTTTACTATATCGTAGTGTGGCACATGCATAGATTTGAAGTATAATCATGTTTTTAATTTAAATGTTTTGAAATGTAGAAGTTCTAGATATTTACATAAAAACAAACATTTTAAATGTTATTCTCTATTCTAAACCTGACACTTACAGTGAAATTCATACTCTATGATATCGGAGGATCACAGAAACAAAAATGTATTTTGTTGCGAAGAATGATTTCTTTTCATTGGGAAATCTTCTCGGTTATGATAAAATATTATATAACATTTTCTCGAAACTCAGAAAATCTACTGGTGCCGTTACGTTGAAAAACAGGTACCGTTCAGGAAAGGTGAAGAAAGAGTAGAAGAATATTGCTCTCCATTTAGAAAATCTCCTGACACGGAAAGAAAAATGTCAATGAGTTACGAAAGCTGTCAAAGAGGAAGAGATGGTTCTGAATTGTAGTTTATTTGTTCCAGTACTGATGAGAGACACTTTACTCACGTTCTAACTGCAAAAAATCATCACATCGCTAGAAAACACATTGGAACTGTTAGTTTTGATAATAGTAATGGGAAGTAATGTAAGACGTGTGAGAATACTAGCAGCAAAGTTAAAAAAGTTTTAAAGGGCGAGAGAGAGAAACGAAGATACACACGTAATACTCTTCCGTCTTCTTAAAGTGACTTGAAGTGGAATAAAACAATACCACAAACCAATATGACGTGTACTTTTTTCAATCCACTAGTCACAGAAGATTGAATCGTTGCAAGAATATCAATTTTCTTTCAACAACTATATGTGGATTCCTTTAAATTATCTATTTCAGTGGACCATTCCGCGGATAGGCTCTCATGTTCTATCGCAATAGGGCTCACATCTTCAAGAAACGCTGCCTCCGCCCGAACATAACTCCTTCCCTCGAGACAACTGTTTTGGCACAGTATATGCATTTAGTATTTAGGTTACATGCGTATACTGTGGTTGCGATGTTAGTGTGTACTCTAAAAGAAATAACACGGAGAAATTCAGAGTAATCAATCAACTGGTAAGGTAACTTGGTGATTGTTTATGGATGATAGAAACGTAGTGATTCAGGATATTACGAAAGAAGACAGAGATTATACATTTCTATAATTATTACACTGTCCAAATTAAAAACTTTCAAATAAAAAAGCTACTTTTATTAATTAATATTAATGGCAAAGAACCTTGTTTCTATTATTATATTATTTTATATCATTATTTTTTATTATATATTATTTTTTATTATTTCTATATAATTTGATTGCAAATGTGGACATCTACGCTACATAATGTAATTCTAATAAAATAATCTGGCAAATCTTATGCCAGATTTATTGAATATCTTCAACAAACAATTATCAAATGAAATATACCAAAAATCAACAGAAATACATGAAATTTCGGTGGTTGACGATGCTTATGTAGAAATTAAAACCTCGAGGAGCGTAGAGATAATGTTTCGGAATGTAACGGAAGCCACACCTAAAAACTAAATACCAGTTATCAACTACTTCTTTTTCCATTTTTGATGTTACATTAGTACCACAAATATTAGTACCACCTAACTTGAACATTGAGTATGTGCACGTTTTGGGAAGAAAATTCCAACATGGGTGTGACATTTCGTCTGTTAGTGCAAGGTGGTAACAGCTAACAACTGAATTTAAGTATTTATTGTACATCATTAATATTATGTTCAACCTCATATTGTATATGAAGTGGTTATTCTAATTTATATCCCTAAACGTTCGCACGTTGACTGATTTTTTTGAAGCACCCTGTAAAGGCAGGCTGACACGTCTGTTCCGTTGACAGACATGTCACGGGATAAGACGTATTACGCAGCGGGGCATGTCGAGTGTCGAGCGAGGGAAGTAGCGCGAGAGAAACTGCAACTTGAAAGCAACGGCGCCGGGGGGGGGTGCGTGGCGGGGGGAGGCGTGCTGAGACGAGGAACGTGGCGGGGCGGCCGCCAGCGCCAGCATCGTATCAATCACACCCCCAGCGGCGGTGCCCGGCCATCAATCTCCTAACGGCAGACGCATAACCGCCGGCTTATTACCCGCCCGTGATGAACACGCGTTCTAAGTATTAATTAATTATTGTGCAAAATCCATACGTAGTTCCGGTAGGGCGCGCGCCACGACAGCTCAGCGCCCGTCAACCCACCCCTTTCCCCCTTGACTCCAGCAGTCGTGCGACGAGCACTCGGCGAGGGGAATACGCTAGAGAAAATGGCGGCGGTTCGTCTCGGCCTTAGGATACGCAAAGCAATCTTGATTGGAAGTGTTAATGTCATATTTTCTCAACGCTAATTTTATGGGTGTCGTTAAATTCTTTGAGCATAAAATGCTTAATGTTATTCAATGTAGTGGAGGATTTATATCAATGAATATATCTTATTTCTTCTAAATTAATATTTCTTCTATTTAATATTTATAATAACTTAGTTTATCTTCACAGTGTTTTTAAGTGAAACAACCTGAAAATCGTTGCTACCCACCAGATAATGACATTAATGTTATTTGCTACGATGTGCAAATAGCAAAGATGACCTTGAGAATGCTAAGCCAAAGGAGCATTCTGCGTAACGTTTACAACTATTCTCAATATAAACGAGGGGTTATATAAGAGTACATTTTTCTACTCTTGGAAAAGGTTATATAAAATAATATTGGAAGTTCCATTCTATTAACAATTCATCCGCCGCTTGTAAAAGCCAAACGAAACGCGAGAGATTCTAAAAAAATATCTTTCTTCAATTTATTTGAGAATTAAAAATTTAAAACTCAAATGGTTTTTGACATTGAATTCAGTGTTTTGTGCTCTTTTCATGCAAAATTGGAACAAAAATATTTTCCCCTACGAAGATATAAACTCGAGCCGTTTTTGTTACGAGCAAATGTATTTCCTCCATATAAGGATTTTGTTATGATCACTGTGTTTCAAATTCTGTGATTGCTATTAATCCAGCAGTTATTCTATTGCAATGTCAGAATATATCTCAAAATTATACGAAAAATATTTTTTAAATAAATATACATAAAATGATTTGAAAACTTAGAATAAATGTTGTGGAATAGATGTCAGGAAATAAATGTCTTTATTCATTTTGTTTTGTTATTTGAGGTCGCATTAACATCTAGGTCATTAGCCACCACTATTGTATTTAACGTTATGGTAACTGTTAAGTTGACATATGGGATGATAGGGTGTGAAAGGACGAACACTAATACAACCGTGTCCAAGACAGGACTGAATCCTTCGGTTCGAGATCGCTACGGCACTACTGCCTTAACAATTTATTTATTTGACCAACAAAATATTAAACCAAAAGAATACGTTTCAAAGCGCAATTAAAATAAGCCAGCTTTGGTCCAGTTTTATATGTATGATACAAAACTACAGAACCCGTGAAAACGCAACTCAAAAAGCTCGGCAAAAAATCAGGCGACTGCAAACAAAGTGGACGAAAGAAATCGACCCTACGAAACGTGAAAAAATTTGCAACGTACGCACTCTCCCCTGCGCTCGCTTTATCAATTACCTTCCGCGAATTTTTTACTGTTACGTTCCGGGCATCCAATCGCCCCGCCGGGTGCTCGTTGCGAGCGCAGGCCCGCCCTCCGCTGGACACAAATGAAAGGCTCCCGAAACCGTTCAAAAATATGGGTCATTCCCGCGGGCGTATAAACCATACTTAGAGCGCGTGTTGGCCTGTGTGTGCAGACAGATATTACGTGTACTATTGCCGGCAATATCAGTTAACGTTTGGCGAGAAATCCAAATTTAGCGGGGCCGCGGGCGTTTCTCTTTCCGGCGGCGAGGGCGGCGGCCGCGTGGGCAGCGGGGCGATGGAGGCGGCGTGGGCGGCGGGACGGGAGGGCAGTGATGGCGACGGGGGCGGCGGACGCGGCGGAGTGGTGTGGCGGCGAGGGCGGCGGGGGCGGTTATTGCCAGACTCCGCGACGAACCAACACGCCCCGTGATTGCTGTGCGGATTGCGGGCCATTGTCGCAGCTGGATGGAGGGGGCGTGGCCGGAGATGCCACAGGAAGGAGGCGATAGCCTGCAGATAAGGCGATATACGGTGGCTGTGATGATGTTTACGGATCGTATGGACCGTGAAGTGCAGGTCCCTTGAAGCTGCTGTCGTGTTTCATGCAGCGAACGAATGCTACCAGAGAAAGTAGTGTAGACAGCCGGGTTCAACCGGTTAATGCATCAGGGTTGAAATATATTATTCAATGTTCAATTTGTTTTTTGTTTGATGTTTAATTCGTATTTTGTTGTTAGTTTGACAGTTTCCCAGTCGCTCAGTGCGTTCTTACTTATTATTATTATTTACCACACAACAGAAGTACAAAGGCAGGAAAACATTCAAATTAATCTGCGTTTTCCAGTAAAAATTATACAATCCTGTTCGAACGCTGAACCCAGGTTCAGAGGGTCTGATTACCTGGCTTCTGCGTTTTATCTATCCCAGATTCCGGTAGCTAAAATGAAGTTGATAACTAATCAAGCACTAACTATCTTATGCAGATGAACTTTATATAAGTTAGAGACGCAGCGTCGGTGTTGAGAGCGGGAAAATGGCTGGCTCTCATTATTCTTTGGTGTGAGTAGTTCTCGGCCCGGAAGCGATGAACGATGAAGGGTGTGACAGCGGTCGACGGAAACGACGAACCTGACATGAGCTGTAAAACGGTGCACGGGGCGAGTTCAGCGGTCAAAGAGTAAGCTGATGTGCGGGGAAGTGTCGTCGATCGTTCTTGAACTCGCAGTCTCAGCGCAGAGAAGCTGCCTCGGCCGTCGCCGGCAAACGTCACCGTTTCTACTTTTCCTTTTTCTAGTGCTACGCCTCTTTGTGGGTTTTGGAAATACGTGTTCCAAGTAATACAGCAGACTTCTTTAAATCGTGCTGATGGCGGCTGGGGATAAGTGTATAGCTCGGCCCAGAGAATGTAAGCAGAGACAGGATGGGAACGAAAGTTCGCAATCGGTTCTTGGCCCATTATTTAAGGTTCTATCACGGCATCCGCTGGGAAAAAATAATTAGACGACGGATCAGAGCCTCCGCTCTCTAGGACAATCAACCAGCCAGTAGTCGGCGTCGACCCTTTCTCTTAGTAAGCGTCGAAAAACGGAACTTTCCGGACTCGCACACAGTATCTCTCCGTCAATGAACTTCCAATTACAGTCCCTATCGCAATTGATTGATTATTTCGTGACTCGATGGTCATTCGTCACGTAAGTGCAGTGCATTCTTTCTGTGAAGGTAAGTGGTGGTAATCTTCCTCCGATGGATGTTGAAATTGAGGGCCGACCTCTAAGTGGACCGCTGGGTTTTTCCAAACAGGTATCTACCACCAGAAGGCCAGAAGGGTACCTGCCCACCCCACACACGCTCCAAGCCCCCGATAGGTCTCCCGACGGGTCGTAGGGCAGGGCATGTAAGTGAAAAAGTCTGTAAGTAAGGGGTGAGTTTAGAACAACGAAGAGGAGAAAACGCGCGCGGTCCGTGATCCGTTTGTTAGTGTTCTGCTCCGGCAATGATTTGGTGTATATGAGAGAAACCACGAAAAACTACCCATCAGAGTAGCCGACCTCTACAATACTCCTCCAGACAGCGTCTTACTTCGACTTCTATCTAGCTAATACCGAAAGGCTGGTCACCGTCGTCGCTATTATCATCAGTCAAACGACACTTCTTCATTCTTACAAATTATTTACACCCACAACACACACAGACACACACACACTTATGGTTCTAGCCAAACACATCCACAACGACATCTCCGAAGTCCCACAACACCGCTGCCAGCTCGCGTTATCGGACGCAAATGAACTTAGGCCGCGAGGACCCCCTTTGGAATAGCAGAGCAAACAGCGCGGGCCCCCAAGAAGAGGCTCCTTGGCGCGGCCTGGTTTGCATGCGAAAGGAAAAATTAGACGCGGGGCGTCCGCATTGAGGAGGGCGCTAATTGGTCGCTTAAGCCGAGGCCTTTGTCTTTGACGCGCCGTCGCCCTTAATTGGAAAGGGTTTTCGCGCCTGCGCGCTGCCGCACAAAGACTTGCTGTGGGGCAAGCCGCCGGAAATAGCAAGTTCGATTTTTATGTCGTTTTCGACTATGTTTATTACAGAAAATTACTTAAATCGAGGCCGAAGTTTCGCCTCGAGACTTTTCACTTGTTACTAGGTTAGGATGTATATGTAGGGAAGGATAATGTCAGAAGTAAATATGTTATTTCAACATGTCGATGAGAATATATTTTAATCGTGCATATGAAGAAATTCAACAAAGTTTATGAACAAACGTTTTGGAGTACAATAAATTGTTCAGTGCTCTATCTTCCTTCTGTCTGTAATACTTGTGAAATGTTGAGAAGTATTTTTTTACAGATCTTTTGACTCATATTCTGAGCTCATTTTAATGTCTGTAGTTGTAATGGTGTATTTACCAATAAATATGTCAGTTATTCTACGAATCAATGGTACGAAACTTTCAAATTAAATGACGAATTCTTAAAAAGTAGTATATATATTTACAAAAATTAATTTTGCTACTTCGTTTTACTAACGTAAAATGTAAAATGTTTCACTAAGTAATTGTCTTTATCCTTAAATAAATACATACTTTCTTCTACTGTAGTTGTATGTAGTAGTTGTAATTATCTTATTAGATGACTCCACCTCTTTTCATAACGATACCCGCAGTTGTGTCTTCTGGTACAGTTTCATCAATAATGACTCATCGCCAATGATGATAAAAATGTATAAATTTAAAACTGTATCTCACGGGCGGGGTACTTCATTATATTTACACATAGGTGTTAATTAAATTACTTCAGAGTTGTTACATTCCCTTCACAGTTCATTTTTAGATAATCCAACGAAGTTTTAAATGTAATTTATTTGAGTGTCGTAAAGATGATATTCTCGCCTCTACTTCCAGAAAATACCGCCTTCTTGAAAATCCTTGACGTCGTTAACAACACCCCGAGTTCTCACTGTCCATGCAGTGAAAACGTCTTTCGAACACAACTACAGACAGTCTTCTTTTTTTTCAATGTCGTATAATGCGCACGAAGCTTTAAAGTCGCAAAAAATCCCCTTTAATCTTCTTGGCGCTCTTTGATTTGTCAAATAAACTTCCTGTGACACTGCCCGGTGTGCCAAAGTTTGTTTGATATAACTGAAAACGACAATGCGACGTATTTTGGACTCGAAGTCACATAAGTAGATTTCCTTTTTGCTCCTTCTGACTCAAAAACTCCGTTCTGAGAGAAATAAAATATCTTCGGAAGCTTCCTTTCAACTGACTTATTTTGCTTTTTATTTCTTTGAATATTTTCTCTTCCACTTTCCAAGAATCATAATTAGTACAAAACCAACACACTAATGAAAATACTGAAACATGCAAACTATCACATGTAATTATTGTTTGCGGAAAAGAAACAAAGTCACTTAATTTTTGAAAACGTCAACACTGAGTATATCTGGGATTTCCTTCTTACAATTTTTTATATATACCACCTCTTATTTATTTTTAAGTAAGGACGGAAAATTAAATTACTAAAAACGTTTTGCTACTAAATAGTATATATTTCCTATAGTAACAAAAATATTTTCAAATACAGGATCTATCACATTTCTATGTTTTACAACCCCAGAAGAAGTAATATGCAGTATTTATAGTAATTAACTATATTTTCCCCTTAAACCAATTCATATTGTGTAGTCCAATCCATCCTTCGTAATAACAACCTGCGGTATTTTGTTGTCTATAAATAAAGAAGTGTGGAAGAGTTGGAACGCCGTGCATCGGCGGTGGAGACATAATTCCACTATAAAGTTTTCAAACGCCGCGACGTGACGGGCGTATATACAGAACGCCGTTCCCGCCAGCTCTCGCGTCGCCGCGGCGCGCGGTGGCCGACTGGCGCGCCGAATAAATAGGTGTGTCCGATCGTATTTCTCCTGGAAAGGACGTCTCGCGAATGTTTTGGCGTCCCCGCTCATACATAACGCAGCGGTGGGTCTCATCCTCACCGCCGTCTCTGTCCTCACTCCCGTCCTCACCCCCATCCCTTTCGCCCTCAGCTCCCGTTGTCACTCCGTGCCCTCGCCACCATCCTCACTGCTCATGCTCCCGGCCGCCCTCACCGTCGCCTCCCCGAGGCGCGCGCGGGCGCTGATCCTCGCTGCACAGCCTCCGCCGCTTCCTGTGACACTTGCTCGGCCGGCGCGCCGCCGCTGCGCCTGAAGGATTCGCCGCCTCAGGCCGCCTGGATTCTGAGACCCGCGTCTTCTCCCCCCCCTCCCACGCCCTTCTTGCGCCACAGCTCAGGCTCAGAGTCGGGCTTTTTGGTACTTTTCTTACGGATATATAACGATTTGGTTTCCTCGTTTCTCGTGACTAATATCATTCAGAATAAGAACGTGTTGGGTTTAAATATTAAACATACATAAATTATTTTAATATAAGCGCGTTGTCATTAATATATATATATATATATATATATATATATATATATATATATATATTGCAACACAGAATGTGTTCCCTTACACTAATTAAAACATTAGTGTAAGTAATCAATATATATTTTGGACTGCGCGGTACATACGCCAAGCGCTGCGAACAACGACGGGAGCTAGCAACGGTCGCTACCGCCACCGGTGCCACCGCCGGGAGGCCAGCGTGAGAATGTCAGTTACAAACTGGGCAGCGAGCACGTGCGGGCAGTCGTTAGGAGAATTGCGAAGAAGACAGACGTTAGCGGAGCGGCGAAGAGTTCGGACGTGTGGCGAAAAGCTCGCCGTTAGCGCATAGACAAAAGGGAACATGCGATGTGTTCGTAAAGCAATAGTAATTGTGAAGCAGTAAATAAGTGAAGTAGACAATGAGATTATCATTAGAATAAAAGATTCGTGTTGATAGAACAATCGATCGCGCTTGTAGTAATTAGTGTAGTGGAAACTTTACCGAAACTGTGTGGTACGGAACTGGGACCAGCACGCGTGATAGGCGCGGGTAGAGTAATTGAATCCATCGACGGAAGGTGATTCGAGAGAGGTGCAACGCCGTGGTATCAAGATCCGAGTCGGGGAGGAGTCACAAGGTCACCAGCCCAGGACGACCGCCACGCCATCAGCCGCCGACAGCCCACAGCTGCTGTAGAGGTCGGCAACCCTGTCGATACGAGCTGTTCTACGATCATCGAAGGTATTTGGTCGGGGCCCCGAAGGTATGATAAATGCATATTACACCTAATCTTGGTACCAAGGCAGAGTGATAAATGTTGTCAGATCATGTCATTAACCAATTTGATTTGCAAATAAATCTTATTCATGATTGTATCTCCATTTCTAATTAACTTTCCCAATGTTATACCAACTTATCCAGGGACCCATTCACGGAAAAGATACCCTCCTTTAGTGTTATATTGCAGTGAAATACCCGGCATCACCAGGTACGTCACAATATATATATATATATATATATATATATATATATATATATTAAAATATCTCCAGCTTGCCACCTGCTTCCTAAGCAGCAGATCTGGGGAGACTCGGTGCCTCTACAATACTTTACGTAAAATGAGGAATAATCCAAATAAAGCAATGTCTTGCTCTTCCCAGTCTTTTAAATGACCTAGGAGTTTGGCCACGTTCTTACACAAATTTTGCGAAACAAATCCCAGAGCTCCCAAAGCTATCGGGACGACCTGCGCTTTCACACCTGACATTCGGTTGATCTCGATTTTTGAACTCTTGCATTTAAAATGTGTCTCTGCCTCCTTAGCTGCGACGTTTTGACCGCACGGCACAGCCAAATGTATAAGAATACACTTTTTTCTCCACATTCCGGATAACAATATTCGGTTTGTTTGCCGCTATTTGCCGTGCGATTAGTTTAAATTTGCTGGTCGTACAGTGTGGTTCACATTCCAACAGGCTTCACTGGTTTTATTATTATTATTATTATTATTATTATTATTATTATTATTATTATTATTATTATTATTATTGTAGTTATTGTTGTAAAGATAAAAATGGCAGAATACGGATTTTCATATCAATAAAAATACGAAAATATATTGATGAATAAAGACAGTTAATTTGAAAAACACTTTTCTTTATTTTTTTTTGTGGAATGAAAGAAGAAATTTTATAGAGAAGAATTTTCAGAATACCAAGATTTGAATATGAGAGCACTGGTTGAACTAGGATACCCGGCAGAATATAGATGTCGAGGAATCAAATGTATAAGCAAGCTTTCCTTCAAAATACTCATTTATGTCCGAGTGAAAAAATTAATAGGCAGGGGTTTTTATCTCTGGGAATAGGAATCAAGTCACCTACACCATTCAAAAATCTTGAACCAACCTGAGAACAATCCCTCAACGAATCGCTATCGACCAGAATCATCCTTTACGAGGCATTTCGTATTTTTGAAAAACGTATATTGCAAATACAAAATTAAGTGATCAGATGCAATAGTTTTCCGGTCGATAATTCAATTAATTTCTTTATTTAATAAGTTCATCCTAATATTACTGCAATTATAACAATATACTTGATTGATATTAATAAAATAAAAATAAAAATTAGCATACATTTCGTATGCATTAATTTCGTTTCTTCTTATTGTTATTGTTCCATCTCAACAGTGAATATAATGGTGACGAGGTGGAGAACTTAGAGTTAGGAACAAAAACATGTACTAGCATGCCTGACCCAGTATTTCGAACACATTTTACATTACAGGATATCAAAAGACCTCTCTGGCTTACTTAACTCATGCTGCGCATTCCGCCTGTTGAGGGCATCCCTCCGCTCGCTCACATCTCCCTGCGTTCTCCGCTGCATCCACTACCACTGTTGCCTCCACAAACGCCTCCGCCGCCGCCTCCACGGCCGTTGCCGCCGCTGCCACCGCCGACGCCACCGCCACCGCCACCGCCACCGCCACCGCCACCGCCACCGCCACCGCCACCGCCACCGCCACCGCCACCGCCACCGCCACCGCCACCGCCAGCCCTGCCGCCGTCGCCGCCTCCGTCGCCGCCCCCGCGCCGCGTCGTGCGTCTGACTGGCTCGCTGAAGCAGAGCAGAGCGCAGCAGAAGCAGCGGCACCCAGCGAGCGAGCAAGCGTGTGGGTGGGCGGGCGGCGCGGCGCGGCAGCACAACCACCGGAGCTTTTGACAGCCCTGCCAGGCGCAGATGCCGCGCCGCGCCGCGTCCTGCCCCGCCCCACCCTTCCCCGCCCCGTCATGCTCCGCCCCCGTGCCTCCGCGTCGCGCGCCTCTGCTCCACGCCCCCGTGCTCGCACAGTAGTCGCGAACGCCGCAGCACGCGGAGAGCACGCCCTGTTCTTGATCTTTCTTGGATAGGGAGAGGTGGCTCAAGGCATCATCTGATGTCACTGTAGTGTATCGGTCCGGGAGGTTGCAGGTTCAGTTCCCATGGTACCAGATTTTTTAACTCTAGCTGTATAGCTAGGTCGAATTCAGCCGCTGTCTGGAGGAGAATTCTGGCGGCCGGCTGCTCTGGTCGGGAGTTATCCGTGTTTTTTCCGACCAACATCAGGCGAATGCAGAAGCAGTATCATTTCTCTTCCTTGTCCAATCCTCACCCCTTATTTACACACGCTTACGCTAACATGCACTACACAATATTCGTAAAAATACAACAAATGAATGTAGTTATAAACATCATTCTGATCTTCATTGTAGGACCTACAATTACCTCAACATAAAATTATTCTAAGTTTCGAAGATTCAAATAGTAACAGTCTTTCCAATTTCAAACTCAATTTCTCAGATCTATATAACCATGCTGATAAAATTTCATCATTTTCATTATGTTTACAACCTACAAATCTCGCGTTTTCTCACGATTTATTTAAAAATAAAATAATATGTTTTACACTTAAGTACTATTACTGTATCATTTATCCTACTATATATCGTCATTGTTCGAACTAAACGAAAAGATTATGTAATTTGTGGAGAAATTGTGGGCCACTCTCTGGTGGAAAAGCTTTCTTCTGAGAAAAAGTCAACTCAAAAACTTTCAATCAAAGAGTTTTTTTTCGAAAATGACAGTATTAAGAAGAAACGCAAATAACCTGGAAGGGAATGTATTCTCATTCAACATTGTGGTACACTATTGAATTCGATGATTTTCAGATATCGTTTGACATTGAAAAAATAAAACATAAGTCTTACGAATATTGATACAATAAACTAGAAAACAAACGGAAATTGATATATGTCACTTTCGAATAAAGCTCTTCATTTGGGTTTGGGGAATTAAGTAGATATTAATTTTGAAAATTGAAATGAAATGACTATTAATTAAAGAATTGTAGTTATTCACGAGCATGTGATTTCCAGAGCAGTTCGTGTATTTAATTTACTATAAAAACATTTATATATAATGTATTTTTATGTTTACTATAATGTATTTGTATTTTTCTAATGAATATTCGTATTACGGAATAGACTAAAGAATATATTTAGTTAATAACTATTATTTTTAAAGTTCATTACAAACCGTAATAATGAAATGGAGATTGGGGATACGATACACTCACAGGCCTGAATTTGAGAAAAAGCAAAGTTCTAACTTTTGTGTTTTCCATCACATTTATTTTGTGCTTACAGTCAAACAAAATAAAAATACAACAATATATGGTTTGAATCAGTTGCTTAGTAACAGCATAATCATTCTTACAATATTTTATTACAATCTGTGCGCTTTACCCTTTTAATAACTATGCGCATTTTCAACTAATATATTTGTTTTTCTCTTTCTATCTCTCTGTTTTTCTAACTGTTTCACTGTTTTTGTCTCTGTCTGTCTGTCTGTCTGTCTCTCCCTGTCTCTCTCCCTCTCTCTCCCCCTCCCCCTCTCTCTCCCTCTTTTTTCTCTCTATCTCCCTCCTTATCTCTATGGTTATTTCGTTTACTTCCTTCCTTGACTACTCATTTTGTCTCGCATAATGAACTGTTCTCACATAATGAACATGTATATATACTTACTACAATGCTAATGTTCCTAAATTGTCTTTGCTTCACTACACGATGCAAAACCAATGTTCCGCAATACACGAGTGGCCGACGGGTTGCATCTGCACCCTCACCGACAGAGCTGTCTCCAAACTAACACTTGCCATATATTCGATTGTACACATATATCCCTCACGCGTGTTCTTTCCTGGGAATTTACCTGCGTTCTTAACAACTTTAATTATAAATTTACTCGATACAACCTTTTATTTGCATGTTCAAAAAGGCATCGTGTTGATTTTGCGGGCCAGAAGCAGTGGAGCGCTGAGAGCGCATCTCAAAAGAATGTCCCCTTTCGCCTCCCAGCGCGCCTGCCGCTGCTCCTGCCTTTTCCCCAAATCAGAATAAGACGTCCTCGCCGAAAGCGGATTTCGGACGTCTCGTAAGAAATATGGAAACGTCAGGCGCGCGCTCCGCAGAGGCTCTCGCAATATTAAACGCCAAGGCCGACCGGAGATCAGCCGCAAGGCGCGCGCGGAATTGGATTTCAATTGTTTCAAATGTCTCTTCCTTGCTGTCACTTCTTATTGACTCGCGTCTTAATATCGATGTCGTCGCTTCGGAAGGAATTATTGTCATCTATCATTCTCGGAATAGTGGTCGGGGTTCTGTTTCTTGAGAATTAATGGTGCATGTGATGAACTCACAGACATTTTCCCCCAAGTTGAATCATTTTACTTTCTAGCATAATGTAATTTTGCAGCGATTTTGTTACAGAAAAAATCAATTGTAACTCTCTGATACCAAAAAACGAATAATTATTATGCTTATATGTTGTAAATTACATTCTTTATCACTTTGTGTTGTTAGTATTCACTGGTAAACATGTCGGAAAATTATTTTACAGCAAAACGTGTCTCTCTCCGTTCACCTGTGAACAACGCTAACGTCTAAATCGTTCAGATGATTTTCAGAATTTTTTTTCTTGAAATATCCTCCGATCGATCCTGTTGTTTCGCTACTCCTTGAATACAAAAGGATATTTTGATTTTTGCGAATTGTTTAAATAAAGCCTTAGCACTTTAAAATAATTCTCAAAAAGGCTCAAAATTTTTTGCTTATTTTTTCGCCAGATGAAGCAAAAGATGCTAACAAAAATGATGTAGATCCCTTTTTCGTTGAACTACTTGAATTTTTAAAAGAAAATAGCAAACATTACAAATAATGCGGGAAAGAGTGTGCTGTTGTAGTACCACCAGTTAGTTTTTTAAGCAATTATCAAACAACAGAAGTTTAGAACAATGCATTATTCATTACAATTTTACGATTCCTTTCTATTCACAGTCAAGAACCTTTTATTTGTTCTTGCAATTTTTCTTTTCTCAATAATATTTTTAAAGACCATTTTTTTTGTATTGTGGTATCAAATGTGTTTTAAAAATAATTTTGGACACCAGACATAACGAATTATTTTTAGTGAAAAGTTGTAAATATCAATAATAATAAAAGTAAAATTTATGATTAAATAAACAATTGTGGGGGTAAGAATAGAAATTTAAAAATTCAGTAATCCCGTTACCACTATTCAGAGACTTTTGTTTTTCGTTCCACTTTTGTGGCGACGACACGAGCTCACAGACAAATCTTTATATCTGAAGAAACGGCCTCGCGACGTGTCGAAGACCAACAGAAAAGTTTTCCGCGAAGTGTGAGTTTAAACTCGCACCCGGCCGTCCGATGGCGCGGGTACTTGGCTTCGCCGGGGACTCCCATCTCGACATGTCTGCAGAGGGTCGCTCGCTCCGCCCATCCGCCCCGCCCCGCCCCGCCCCGCCCCGCCCCGCCTTCCGACCAACGGTCTTTCCGTCCGTCTGTCGACGCCTACGCGCCCTCCACTCTGGCCACTTTCGTAAGAAAATAAACTTTTCTTTTTATTTTCGGCGCGCCCGCCAGCTCGCCGTTGAAGTTGCCCACCGCTGCAGTCGCTGACATCGCCATCACTGCGGCACTTCTGTCACCGCTCCCAAAATCACCATCCCCCACAACGCATACGGCGTTATAATCGCAATTGCCAATAATGCCGATAATATCGTGTTAGTGTTATTGTGGATACTGACACTGACAACAATAACAATAACAACAGTAACAGCATCGCAATAATAACTCTCTCGCCTCCTTTACCATCATCTTTATCACCTTACAATATTAAAAACATAACCTTTGAGATAGATATAATTACATTCTAGCGTTTGTTAATTTGTTTTAATTTGAAACCACCCATGATTATTAGATCTACCATCAGCTAAATGATCGAAAGTGTATATGCTGTGCCAACTGTCAAGTATCGAATGAGAAAAAGCCAGAGTCTCGTCATCGTGATTTCACGGTCGCATCAGAGTCAAAACGTATAAAGATTTAGCAAGTATTTTACCATTTTCAAAAGGTCTAAATTCTAGCTATTGAATATGATGATTAAAACTATCATGTTATTGATATGTTAGAATCAATTAATCGAGAATCCTGAAAAGCAAGCATTCCATACTTTATAGTCGAAACGACATATTTGAAACGTTTTGCTCATTTATTTTACAATCACTGGAAAAAAGTAATACTCAAATTTATTTAGATGATCCATATCAATTAGTAAACCGTCATATTTACTTTCAGATTCTGACCACTCGTCCTAGTACACTTGCTCGACCTAGTGCGTACTTTCATCTGTGGCTCCCCACCACGCAAGGCGGCTTTCTCCCCAGAGATTCCCTTTTCCCCTCCAACCCCTCGCCCTTCGAGAGCACTCTTGTGGGCAGACGCTCCCGCCCACGCGCCCTTCCGTCCACGCCCCGCCCACCCCTTTTTGCCCTTCTGACGCTTCTCGCGCTCAAACAAAAGGGGCCTGGTGTGGCAGAAATTTGGCAACATCGCGGCGCGCAGACTCCCGCCCTCGCAGTGGCGCGCCCACCCGCGCCCCGGCAGCTTGAACTTTTGGCTCCTCGCGAACTTGCGGGAGTTTCGAAGACATTTCCCTCGCAGAGGAAAGTTTTTTGGGCCCTGTCTGGGGGGGGGGGGCGAGTGTGAACGTGGAGGGCTGAGGGGACCGCGACTGTGTGGCTGCCGCGCAAGTCGGAAGTGGCGTTGTTATAAACAGGGTCTCCTTGCTAAAGATCAGGACAGCCCTGCTGAGGAAAGTGAATTAAAAGAGGTGAATTATCTCAAAAATTGCAACAATGCGCCATCAAAGAGTGATGTAGCTAAATACTTAAACGCATTTAGTTGTAAATCATATGTTATATTATTTTCTAAATTAACGCTTCCATAAAGAGTATCATTCTTATAGTTTTTTATTGGTGCCACATTTGCTACTTCATTTCTCGCAGTTTAAAAGTTACTAAATAAAATCAGAAGATAAAAGATTCAATTTTCGTAAGAAATTTAATAAAAAAAGTGAATACTTGCATGACACCATTCTGTCAGCATTTATGAATTAAAATAACGAAATCACTTCTATTTAAAAAATTAAAATTAATATGCTTCACTTGCAGATATATTTGACATTTTTAATTGATATTATCAACACATTATTAAGAATATTTATTGTACTAAGTAGTTAAAAATGTCGAAATTTCTAAAACTCTTTCTACGCTTATATGTCGTGATTTATAACCATCTTTACCTGTTCTTGCAGGCAGGAGTGTTCAACGTCGTTAGTAATATTTTGTTTATTACAATCTCATTCAAAATTTTATCTGAATCGCATGAATTAGTTAGGCTTTACATTTATATTCTCAAAAACTAACTCGCAGCACCTGCACGTGATGTAACAATTCTTGTCGGATGCTGATACTGGTCAGTTATATTCTACGGCCTTGTTTTCATAGCTAACTTACTGTACTTTAAAATCATTAAGTATATTAACACAGAAAAATAGCATTCTGTTTAATACTTCTTTTAGTTCGCACTGTTTTCGAATTATAAGCTCATCCTGACGCCAACTGTTGCTCCGTGGAAATGATTGATCGCAGCTGCACCTTTCTTGAGACCTCATCTCCGGATTCAGGAGTTTCCTCTTATCTGGAAAGAGATAAGGTGAGTAGGTGATAGGAATATTATAGAATAGCCAACAACGTCAACAAACCCGAACAGCCCAGAAACCACAAACCTGCTCCCAAACGCATCAACACAAGTCCGACGTCAATCCGTTAATGACCAGACGCCGAACCGACCCCGTACTGACGCCGACTCGGAACCGTCCCGACGCCGAATCGACGTCGTCCAAACGCCGAACCGACGTCAAACCGTCGTCAAACCGATGTCGAACCGACGCCGATCCGGCCCTGACCCGACACCGACCCGGCACAGACCCAACGCCGACCCGACGCTGACTCGGCCCCACACCGACGCCAAACCGCCTCCGAACCGCCTCCGAACCGCCTCCGAACCGACTCCGAACCGACTCCGAACCGACTCCGAACCGACGCCGAACCGACGCCGAACCGACGCCGAACCGACGCCGAACCGACGCCGAACCGACGCCGAACCGACGCCGAACCGACGCCGAACCGACGCCGAACCGACGCCGAACCAACGCCGAACCGATGCGAAACTACAATACATAATTGGCTCGCATGAGAACCTTTATTGATATGAACCTATCATTGAGCGGATACCGATCGGACATCGACCTCCTTCCACTGCCGAACCGCCTCCAACCTGCTATCTCTCGAACATACCGTGGTGGCGGTTGTAGAATCCCACTGGTGAGTTTGGAACGACGAGGGCAGCGGTGGCAGAGGCGGTGCGGCGTCGGTCGCGCGTGCAGTTAATGCCGGGGTGATGAGAGCAGTTATCCGCGATAATGAAGGCTCCGCGCCCGGCGCCAAAGAGAGCAGGTGCAGTCCTCGGCAGCGCCCGCGAGTGTTGTTCCGGGCTGTTAACTCCAAGTGGAATCGCGCCCGGTGTTTTTTTTATTTTTGTTCCCCGGCTTAGCACCGCCTCCGCAAACCTCTTTATCTGCTGATGAATGCGCAGAGATTGTTTGATGTCCGCTTCGTCTCCCAAGGTACTTTTTTAAATTTTGTTCCCATTTAAGATCTCACATTATACTTCATTACTGTATAAACATGTTATCAAGTATTTGTTTATATAATAAACAGATAACGTGCTTATTCGATCAATGTATTATATTGATTGAAATTAGATCTGTGTATCAAAAATTTACAATTCATTCTGTTTCTCTGGAGATAAAGTGAATATAGTCAGTACAATATATCGTATTATTGAAGGAACAGTGTTGCCTGGTCTATTTCAAATACATTTTGTTTCAATTTCTAAACACGTTTACGTCCCCTTGAAATGGAATTTGGACTATGTAATAATATGTAGTCTCTAAACGCTTTTGCATAAATGAGAAATGAGATGAGAATCATATAGAAACGTATAGTCTGCGTGGTTTTAAAATAACCCAAAGTGAATGTCGGATTGTTATTTGATGAATGTTTCTCAGCTAATGGACACAATTTCTTGCGATCATTTCTATCGCGAACAGCCTTTAAAGTTTTTTTTTTCTCTAAGACGTGCTCCCAGTTTCCTTTGGAGCGCTGGCAAGAAAAGAAAAACCTTCGTCGCAGCTTTGTCCTAGATGTGGCGCTGCGGTCCCTGAGGTTTGCTCTCGTGCTGCAGATGCGCCGCAGGGCCAACACTGGTTGCCTTCTCTTTTAAGCGAAACGGCCATTACGGCAACTCTCGCTTCCCTGCGCTCGGAACTTGAGGCAGTTAAGAAGCCCCCTAAGCTGCAAGTCTTTGCTTTTCAGCTCCCGAACCCAGACATAAGCCTTTATCTGCTAACCACAGAACTCTCTCCATCCTGATTAGCTTGGCCTTCTAAGTGCACGTTCAAAAGACGCGACCCTGATCCATTCTTAGCGCCCGAAATGAGTTGATGTGTATAATCTGATCTCCCTTATAATTACATTTATTCTCCCTCCGCTCTCTCCTCCAGAGTTTCCTTCCCCCACCCCCGCACACATAAATTCTTTCTCCTCCCGCGCCCCTTCACAATTCTCTTACGTTCAATATTCAACGACGTTGATAGCAGCTCACAAAAAGCCAATCAGAATTGCATCAATCACAATTCCGAGGAGAGCACCAAATGAAATTGGTGCGCTGGTGACGTCACGGACAAAAGACGAGTCGTGGTGGGGGTGGCTGGGATCGCTCCGTGCCAAGGAGTGCCGCGTGGATGAACTCGACGGAAGAAGCAACCTTGAATATCCCCCCCCCCCAATAATGGAACCGAAGTCGCCACCAATCTTTTACGTGTTTTAATGCCATTAAAATCCCATCTTCATCGGAACATGAATATTTATCGAAATCTTAATTGGAATATATATCGCCTACGAATCGAAATGATGACCTGCTTTCCGGGCAAGGCGCTGTCCGCGCGGGGGGGGGGGGGAGGCGCTAGGAAATTACAAGCTAACCCAATTTGCGGAGAGGTCGTAATCCGCTGCGCGTTTGCCTCCCTGCTCACTCGCGATCCGCGCGGAAAGGCTGGCTTTTGCGTTTTATGGGGCCCCTGAGCCCTGTCTCGAGCCGCGATTGATTAAGATGATTGCTCACTTTTACGACGACACCCCGGCAGAATCATAATGTCTGTCTCGAGCGTCACTTGTTGGCGCTGTCGTCTAGAGGAGCCCTACGTCAGGCGGTGAAGCATGTTTATTTAAGGTTTTGGGATGTTAACATTGTACTTGAGGAATTGAGTCTTTACGAATGATTGTTATTAGAATATTTATTCTGATTAAGAGGAGACTGTACCATGTAACTGGGTATGTTAAATTTGTCGTTTTTAAGTCTTTTCAAGAAAAATGGAAAATTATAAAATGTTGATATTTTGAACCATTAAATAGATACAGCCTTTTTTATCTTCTTGACATTTTTTGTTTTGATTAAAAATATTTGAATTTTTGCGCACTTTTTCCATAATTGTCGCGCAAAAGTTTTTAACTTTTTTTTGTTATTAAAGGATATATCCATAAACTTATGACGGTCCATTTACACTACTATAAAAATGTAATCTGTAAATTTTATTTAGTAGTGAAAAGTAGTTTCTAAGAAAAAGTATATTAATCATAAAATAATATTTTCGGAAAATGACCAATGCAAATTGTGTAGTTGCCACTGCTGCATTAGAAAACTCTTCTTAACAAATACTCTCAGATGAGTACGACGCCATATTATCAGATAAAGTGGAAAAACACTAGTACTACCTATTTCTGAACAGCGTGTTTCAACAACTTAAAATAAACAATAAGATGCTAAATTACAATAACAAGACGCCATTATTGTTTCCAGTGCCAAAAATGTTGAGGCCTTGTTTGAGCATACTACGACATTAACGAGAATTAACACTAACACAACTATTTTTGAATTTTAGTCAAAATAAGTAAGTAAATAATTTTAGTCAAAATAAGTAATAAAGTAATTCGTTGTTTTTCTCGAGTTTCTGATTTTCTAACCCATAGATCCCTCTCACATGGCCGGGGGCTGCATACGTTTCTTTCGATTTCTGCACGCTTTGGAAATTACTCATATATAGATTTCCATTAGAATAATCATATGTATTTTTTTTAAATTGTGAAACACAACATCGTCATGGATACTTTCATTAGATTCATGTATTGTGTTATATTTCTTAAAAGATAACTAAAGGAGTCCCTTTAACGAATTTTATCTCGGACATTAAATATTTCTCGACTTTTGTGAAGTATATATTTTGTCAAGGGTCAAAGAATTCTGAATCGTCTTTTCTCTGAAAAAATTAATTGATTACCTTTTTTGAAAATATTCAGGAATGATATCATTAATGTTACCACGATATTATTATACGGAACGAAAAGTCTTTCAAAATAAAAACGTCTTTGGGGGAAGCATAAATAAGAGACGATTCGCTTACACGCTGTTCGCAGAGGTCGAAAAAACACGCGCTTCCCTTGAGCAATTTCGACTTAACAAGACCTAAAATAACAGAAGGCCGAGCTAACTAGAAGGCGGTGCCTCCACCAGACAGCGGGGCCTGAGAAAAGACCTGTTCCGAGAGAGTGGCGCTCCATCCCACACGGTGTCCCAAACTGAAACTAAAGTGGGCTAAACTGAAGCGCTCAGAATAATAATGGCAGATCTCAACCGAAGTTCGTTCCGAGATCCATGACTTTTTCTGTTTTCGTTTACGTTCACTTTCACTACGGACAAATTTTGAAGGTGGAAGTTGAGGGTTTTGCCATGTCCCAATTCATTTGATACTCGTATTTCAACATATGATAGTGTAGGCCTTTACCGTCCTACTTCTAACTGAAAGGTCGGTTGGGATCTGCCGTTATTATTCTGAGCGCTTCAATTGTAACATCATTTCATCGTTTTCTTCAGCGGTTTTGTTATCGGTTAAAGTCGTGGAGTTTCAAAGCTTTGTAGCGGAGTTTTTAAAATAATGTCTTGATTTCTCGAAGCCATTGCTCGTAAGATAATTGAAGATGGAACCACTGAAGTGGTTTCTTTTGAGCAGATTCCAGTTAATATCGACGATGAGATGCGATGCATAGGAATTTGTTTCTCTTCTTATATCCACTCCGAATTCGACTCTTCGACTTATCATCAATGTCTAAAATCCCAGCGGCTGATATGCTTCAAAGTCAGCATTACCGTTATCGCTACAGCGCCACAGTCCAGTAGAAGTTCGTGTTCGAGACCCATTGGTGGCGGCTTTTCGAATATCTTCTTTGCTGGGCCGAATTTAATCACTGACAGGAAGAGAATTCCAGCGTCCGGCTGGTCTGATTGGTACTTTTCCACTATTTCTGCTATCAATATCAGGGAAATGCCGGAATAGGTACCTTAACAAACGGGACACGGACGGCGCGCAATATTTCCTCCTGTACATCCCTTACACATACAAGTACACACACACTTACCCATACATGCTCTACAATGCCCTATATGTTTGTAGACTTGTCGAAAGCTCGGAGCTTGTTCCGTCTCGCGTGGTGCCTCGCGGCTGGAGATACCTAGAGAGGGAAGACACCGCAAGTCAATTGTAAATCGCGCCCGATTTCATGTTCTAGCCGGAGAACAAATCCCCCACCCCCAATAGGCAGCATCTACTACACTTACGTAACTAATTACATTAGTAGATGACGCTACCGGAAACATTTAATAATCAATTATTCAAATCAGAAATTTGGAAATTGTTGTCTCAGTCTCAGTGTCTCAGTTCTAATAAATGCCATGATACCTTCATTTGTAACACATCAAATAAAAATTATCACACATTCATAAAACTGCTTTACGCTTTCTAAAGCTTCTTACACGTTTCTCGTTTTTACATTTTCTGATTCTCAGAAGTATTTTTTGTATTTTCACTTATTGCAACAAATGTTATTCACAATTCTTCCCATCTACACGCTAATGCAAGCCAAAAATAAATATAATGCACAGAAATTTCATTCTCAACTACGCCAGTGCTTCTTAGCAAGACGATTTACCTTTTGTACAAAGCCACACATAACAACAATGGTATACATTTTTAGTATCACGTGACATTCATTGGAAAGTTTATAGACTCGGTTATTAGACGCATTTTCTGTTGTTTATGTGAACGAGAAAAGGAAAAATTCGGGTTATCTATTAAATCGACTTAGCGAATTTAGTAATCGAGCATCCTGTTTACATGAAAGGAGAGCTATTAAAAAATTCGAAATATCGAGGAATTCGAGTTATCGACATGCACAGCCCTTTGTAGTTGAAACGTTCCTCGCTCGCGCACACTGTAAGAGCAGAGGCGGGTCGTGGGCGGGAGCGAAGCCGGAGAGAGGGGGGGGAGGGGAGGAGGGCTGGCGAATGGGCCTTGTTGTTGCTCCGTGGCTCGCGCGCTCTGATCGGCGATGACCGTCGGCTATCGACTATCGGAAAATCGATATATGACGGGCCGAGCCAGCCCAGCCCCCGTCGTCGCGCCCGCCGCGCGCTCTCGGCCGGCGGACGGTGCCGCCGCCGGCCCCGCTCGTTGTGTGGAGAGCGCCTCGTTCCGGGAGCCGCCCCCCCTCCACCCCTCCACCCGCCTCGGCCCCCGGGGCCTCCCTCGCCCGATAACCCCTTAACTGGCCCGGCCCGCTCCGCCCGCTGCCACTTACCCAATCTGCATGTAAATTTTCCGTAACGTAAGATGTTTGAAGAGGAGAGTGCTCTTTAAAAGACTCCCGTAATATAATAATGCAATGATTTCCTGGAGATGGAGGAGCAAACGAGAGGAGGACGGCCGGCGCCGAGAGGTAAATATGGGGCGGAGGATGATTATACGAAACCGCTGCTCGACATTACATAGTTTTCATTGCTGTCGTCTGGAAATTCGGTAGCTATATGCTGGTTTGGGTTTGCCAACTATTTCTTAATTCAAGATAGAGATATTTTAATATTATTTACAATATTTGTCAAACTTAATTTGGTCTTTTATTTTAAAGACAGGAAATGGTTTTAGGGTAACCTGAAACAAAAATAACTGTTTACTCCTTCTGCTCCAGGAAACCATTGCATTGTTATCCGAAAAAACAAGTTTCTGTCTGTAAAATAAAATATCAAATACTGTCTGACAAAGTTTGAAAACTCTATAGACAGAAAACTAAATAATTATTTTAATGCTTATAATAATTCATGTGATATAATTTTGCTTTCTTTAAGTATTCTCTTTCATGTTCTATAAATCCATGTCTTGAAGCTTCTTTCTCCTAATATACCTTATCCTATTTCTTTCCCTTTTTTTTTGCTTCCTACATTAACTTTGCTCCTTCACTCTTTGAACTTTTCGTTACTCTGGTAATTTAAACCTCATCCTTCACCGCATCCCAAACTTTCTAAATATTTTTCTTCTGCTCTCGCGTTTTCCTGTTTTCTACTCCATGAAGTACCGAATTCCGAATGAAGAACTTTGCGAAGTATTTTAGGAGTTTGACATTAAGTATATTCTTTCCTTTTATTTTCACCAAAGCTTCTTTTCCATTTTTTGTGCTAAAGGTTTTTGGTCAATATCGAAATATCGTCTCTAGTGATGCATGATACACAATACATGTTTCGAAGATCAGAAGATGCAAGACAGAAACACTTTCTATTATACATTGAATTTTCAAGACTTAAATCCTGGTGCGATGGTAAATATTTCTTGGAATGTTGTATCAAAATACAACTCGCTTTTCAAGTTCTCTAAACTTCGTCAAATTACATCAAATTGTGGCGCACAAACATTAGCATCTTCCTTCTATTTCTTATTTCTGTTTGAAATGAACTTCTTTTCATTACATCTTAACATATAAAACGTGTTTGGCGTGTATTAAATCAGTATTTATAAATCTGTTCAATGTACCTCTTGAAATAGAATCAAAAAATAAAATACTCAGACTATTACTGAAAGAAGATATTTGTTTAAATATTTATTTCATCGAGAATTGATGTATATATTATTTGGCTTTTTAAGAACATTCATTTCTCTGAACGTCTGACATTGGACTGAACGTCTTACAGGGAGTGACATGGCGCAAACATTATTAGGTATTGTGAGTTCTCTAGTTTGAAAGTTTACTTGATAAATACATTTTTAAATTTAGCTCCTATTTTAGGATACGCCTTCACGACTTCGATAACACACAAAGTATTGCAACACATTCTTCTCGAACGACGTGTGCATCTTGTTTTACTCGTCAATCGACCAGCGTCCTTTGCCTGAGATTGGAGTGATTCATTATCTATCAAGAGTGTAATGAAGACGATTTAATGCCATCGTGACGATATCAGACGCTTCGTCATTCTTCGACGGAAGCAACTTGCAGCCTCTCCTCCTCTTTCTCTCTCGCTCCCCCTCTCCGCGCGTCTGCCACTTCGCCTCTCCTGCGTGACGCGCGGCAACACTCGCTGTATCCACCGGAGGGGATTAGTGCCCCAAATTACCGCAGAAAACTGCTAGTAAACACGGCTAATGGCGGTAATGATGGATGGGGCGCGTCTGTAAGGGGATCTCCGGCGGCAGAGAGGGGCGGAGGCGCGGGAGGGGAGGGCCCGGCCCGCGCGGGGCTGATTTATGCCCAGGGGCCTCGGATGCCCCCCACCCCCACCTCAACCACCCGGTGCCCCTTCGAGCCCCTGCCGCCCCGCAACCCGCCGTGTCCCAGCGCGCGGCGCGGGCTGTCCTTCGGGTGTCCGGGTGCCCCGGCCAATTAAAGGCCTCGCGTGGCGCGGCAATGGAGCGGGAGAGGTTTAAGGGTCGTGAGCACGTCAGTGGATTCCTGGAAACACTGTCACACAGAACCCTTCTTGTGTCTCCGTTTTTTTTCTTCTGATGATGATTAACAGCTACAGTATACCCCGCTAATCCAAACCTTAAAAATCCGAAATTTCCGATAGTCCGAACAAAATTTGGAATGGAAGAAAATAAATAAAATAAATAAAATGCTTATTTTGATTTAAATTTAGAATTAGATTTATTCAGTCAAAAAAAGTAAAACCTCTATGTTACGTAGGGGGAAGATTATTATTTGTAGTCTAAAGAAAGGATTTGTAAAACTGAACAACTACTTATCGAAACAAGTTGTCGAAATGAAACTTTTATTGCACTGATAACGACGGTGTATATCACATGTTTATGTAGCAGTAATTTTCACTCAGAGGAATTTGCAAAATCAGTAATCTTATTTTGAGGAGAACTGAATCTGCTTGATGATACAATCGGTGAGCTACGTTGCCATTTTTTCACATCGCACATTACAATGCATTGTGTTTGGTAATCATATTGATGTATTTGTATATGTACGGTACATTTTTTCAGATAATCAGTATATTTCAGAATTCGAACAGGCAACACCACCAATTAGTTCGGAATGTAAGGCGTTCTACTGTATAGTTTATTTCCTATTTTCTTTTCCTAAAATTATATTAAAATATATAAAACTTGCATTTCATTGGTAGAACTAGATAGACATCTTTCCTCAAGTAAGGTAATCATTTTTTTTTTGCGTCGATAGTTTCTTCTTCTGAATGTTCATTTCTACTCATTGCTACGACCCGTCTATCCATTTTTATAAGATACTTTCTACATAAATCATACCACCTGAATGCAATCCATTATAAAAGTAGCAAACCAGAAAAGTACAGACTTGCAATATTTTTTTCACACAGTGGAAAAGTAATTTCTGATTTAACTTCATTTTTTCAAATTTATTACATTCAACTCTCGGAATATTTATTTTATCTTCTTTGTTGCTTGCGAGTGGAGATGCTCATCAAATTTAAGAAATATCTACGGTAAACAATGCATTTAAAGATGATAGCAAAAATGTTTGAAAGTTGTTCAATGCAGATATAGCTTAGAAAGCAATGCAGTTTTTTCTTTCTTAATTTTAATTTTTGTATATCTTTTTCACATCTAATACGTTTTCACACATCCAATACGTTTTCACATATCAACTCTATTGTATTGAAATTTAATCCCACGTATAATCAATGCTTTGCAACTAAGCACACTTTGGGAATCAGTTTTCTCCTGGCCCGTGAAGCCACTCATTGCGAGCGCATCTGCCTATGATTTCTAATTCTAGGGCCGACCCTCGCCAGCGGGTCCCTTCTGAAAATTCAGCCCGAACTGCGTCTGATTCTCAGGTGGCAGCGATCTGAGGCGCGCGGGGGCGGCGCGAAGGGAGAAATTGTGTATTCAGGCAGCGTTGATTTCAAGGGAAGGAGCTGGGCGGGGGCGGGGGAGGGGGAGGGGCGAGGGCAGGGGAGCGGAAACGTAAAAAGGCAGCGACCACGGGAATGGAAAATTTGTGTAATCTCTTCAGCGCGCCGGCGTCTTTTTCTTCCTCTCTGCGGCGCGGCTTCCACCCCTTTCCTGACGTCACCATTACCCATCACCACCCACTGCCCGCCGCCTGCTGCCACCACTGCCCATCAAACCGGCTCTGCTGCTTAGAGGCCACGTCGCTCCATTCCGACTCCTCGTCTCTACGCCTAACGTCTCTCCGCCTATCTGTCGCGCCGTCTATCTGTCTCTCCGTTTATCAATACCTCCGTTTATCTGTCTCTCCCTCTGTCTCGCCGTCTATCTGTCTCTCCGTCTATCAATATCTCCGTTTATCTGTCTCTCCCTCTGTCTCGCCGTCTATCTGTCTCTCCGTCTATCAATATCTCCGTTCATCTGTCTCTCCCTCTGTCTCTCCATCTATCTGTCTTTCCGTCTATATCTCTCGGTCTCTGCGTCTCTCTGTCTCTCCATCTCCCCGTTTCTCGACTCCGCACCTCCCTTCATCCCTGTCTCCCCGTCACTGGGCATCTTGTCACTCTGACCCCCTGTAACCATCCAAACCGCCACCCACGGCTCTGTGCCGTCCACACTGCATCCATCCCAACGCTCTTAAATCCACTCCTCCATGCAGCATCTGCCTTCAGCTTCTTTATCCATTCGTACGCTCCCAGCACCCATCGCCTATTCTTCCGCCATTTCCATCGCTTCGGTACTCTCATCTCGTCTACACTTACCCACTCTCGTTCGACCGCCTTCTCCTCTCCCTAATGCCATCACCACCTCCCACTTGTAGCTGTTGTCTCATCCTCAACGCCCTGCTCCATCTATAAATCTGCCTCATCAACACCTCTACACAACAGCTTCGTCTACCTTCCTTAGCCATTAGCTAGTTTCCCGCTTACTTCCAAGTCCATCCGCTCCCCCACAGCCTCGCATCAGCATGCACGAGGTATCTCTTTTCCCTACTACCAGCCATTTCATCGCCTTCTCGATTCGAACTACCTCGCCTTCCCACGCCGGTACGCACCGCCCTTTCCTTCCTCCCTCCCTTTCCGCTTGGCGCGGCGAAGAGGCGATGGCCGAGGGGCGGACGGGCGGACGGGCGGACGGGCGAGCGCGCACGAACGCACGTGGGCTTCTTGGGAGACCCGCGCGTCGCATTTGTCACGCACGATGCGGGCACGTATGCGCACGCGACCGCGCCCGAGCATCTGCCGCCCCGCCCCGCCCCGCCCCGCCCCGCCCCGCCCCGCCCGCCCAAGAACCGCCACGCGCGAGGCGAAGGGAATTCAGGGGAGCGCCAGAGAGAGAGAGAGAGAAAGGCAAAAGGGAGAGAAGTGATATCTATCCATTTGTCAGGGTGCGCTATGCGCCCACTCCAGCAAGAATATGTTTGCCTGCATACGTGCGCCACGCTGTGACATCAAATGGATAGAGCAGAGTAGTGTGTGACGTTTGAAATATTAAGAAATTATTAAAACTAGTTTCTGCTTTTCGCGGAAATTGGGATCAGAGAAATGAATTATCCCATCCCTAATGTCTGTACTTAAGTTTTTTAATCACTTAATATAACTGTATAAAGAAAAATAAAAGCTGTTATATAATTAGTCATTGGGTTTTTGGTGTAATGGACGAGCAATTCAATAATCATTCAGTATTGATGCTTGAAGCAGTCAAATTGTTTGAAGCAGTTTCAAATTACGTCTTCAAGACACTTTTATCTGAGTTATAAATTCTCCATAATACTGATGTGAGTAAATAAGCCGTCTGTTTTCATGTCTTAACTATTTCCCATGACTTAAAACTACGTCATATTCAAGCACGTGTCAAAAGAAAAACTCCTTCACGTCGAAGTCATCCCTTTCATACAATATGAAATCTCATGTAGACCAATATTTCGATTGCATTACTAAATACATAATTAATGTTCAAATATCCGTTACAGAAAAGTAATTCAGACGTTTGGTTCAGAAGAAGTTCTCATGCACGAAATAGCAGTTTTAGTGAAACAATGTGCATTTATAATAAAATCAATACAAATCAGTATAAATCAGTATATTATCATATATATAATTGTATTATAATGCTTATAAATTTTCCAAATGAACTTGTATTACAGTCTTGCTTTTCTTATTCGTGACATTTAAATTTGCATTCGTGACAAGGATGAACTCGTCCAAACTGCCCCTTCCTCCGCCCCCACCTGTCACTACACGCGTCGCCGTGCTTGGCCGCGCGGTACCCGACGCCCCCTATTACCCCCCATTTCCGCACCCGCCCCACCTGGTCACCCCCCACTTCCCACCAATCTCCCTTGACACGCCCACCCTCTGCCAGCGGCCCCATCCCCTCCCCTGCCCGCCCCGTGCTACCTCGCCCCGCGCCCGCGTGATCTCCCCTGGCGACCCAACACAATTTACTTCCCTTCCCCCTGGTATCACGCCGTGTACGCACACAGGGAACCACGTGCCGCACTGGTTTTCCACGAGTGGCTCGAGATATTGCTTTCTCGTATTAATAATCGCTCATTGTTTTTTAGATAGCGTAAGTTGTTGAATCTGAAAAAGATCGAATATAACTTGGCAGTGACTGACATATATGAGGACGCTTAATTATTTAGTATTTGAAAAATTCTTGAGATTATGACAAAATTTCAATCACGTTTTAAATCGATAACGTTCGACTATTTTTGGCTTTAATCAGGACAAGTTTTGTAGAGGTACCATAAGTAATACCATTCTCGTGAGCTACAAAAATGTCTTTATTAAAGCTTAAAAGGTAAAATTGTTATTTTATATAAGTTGTTCAAATTTTGAAATAAATTGAACAATTTTCTCAATACAAACCAATAAATGAAGTAGAAAGATGGCATGATGAAGTTTATTATTATTATTATTATTATTATTATTATTATTATTATTATTATTATTATTATTATTATTATTATTTCCCATTTTTCTCTCCATATCGATACTGATGTCGGGATTCCCAAAATCCCCTAGGCAACAGTGGTTTGCACTTAAACTGTTTCTAGATAATTACAATTTACTCATTTATCAAGGTGAACAAAGTAATTTTATTCAGAAAATATTAGTGAATAACAATTAAAAATCAATATGATAGCTCCTTGTCTTCATCCGCACACTTTCAACTGCATCCATTTTTACCCGCGTTCACCACCTTTCAAGTTCCGATTCTTTTTTCCCATCCAAATTACCTCATAACACTTTACCCCGCCTCTCCTCTCTTTGGTTTTGTTTTTCCCCGTCTGACTCTTACCTCCCTCTTTACTGCTAAAATTACCTTCTTGGAATATGCTCGCCTTGCTCTCGCTATCACAACATCCCCGTGTCCGTTTCGCCCGTTCTTCCACACTACCTGATCCGTGCCCTGGCGGGCCTGGCAGCACGGCCCGGCGCCCCAGCTGTGAGCGCCTGTGACGTCACGCGGGCGATTGAGAGGCTATCGAGCGCGGTTTTGCCCTCGCGCGGCGCGGCGCGCAGTCAATCCAGAGGCGCAGATTCCCGGCGCAGACGCTTGCTGATTTTGCCTCAGCTGAGATACTCAGCCTTGCGTCCGATCGACCTTTTGTTCGGTTGGCCGTTGGATGATTGGTCGTTTGGTTGGTTGGTTGATTCGTTCGTTTGTTCGTTCGTCTGGTCGTCTGTCCGTCCGTCCGTCCGTCCGTCCGTCCGTCCGTCCGTCTCCTCGTTCGTCCTGTCGTCACTCTACAATGTGATTATACCCTCCATCCCTATGTCTAACTGCGAACTAAATATATAAAGAAATATTATCCTACGTAATTTATGTTATGTGATCATGAAATAAAATAACATTTTTTTTATATTTGCCTTACATGTAATGACAAAAAACTGAGACAATTAGCATTATTTTTAATATTTACAGCACAATCAATTCATGAAAGTATAAATTTTTAATCAAGTAATTTTGGACAGGCATCTAAAAAGAAGATAGATGGTGAACTCTCTGAAACGTCATGTGAAAAACAATGCATTTATAAATACAAATATAAATTTTAGTTACATCAAAGGAAAGTACCACTACAGAACAAAGATTGCAAACTTGTAGAAAAAACAAACCAATTTCTTGAACACGATGAAATATTATCGTCCAAATCCTGTAGGGTATTTGACTTGTTCATACATATTCTTTGACGCTACATTTCTCGACTAAATTGGATAATTTACAAAGAATATTAATAGTTCGTTGTACATCGGTGTTTGTGCTTCTTTGTGTGGTCATATTTAACTATGGAAATGATCATTGGAGATGAATGTTCCGGTCGTTCGATGATTTATTATTCATTAGTATCATGTTTTGCAAACACATTCAGAAATCACGCTTGACCTGTTTTGGGGAATATATATTATGATTCAACATATGGCCTTGTTCACTATCTCCATTATTAGTGCTACACAAAACCAAAATGTCATATTATGCCATAAATTTTTACATATCTTCTAATATTAATTTAAATTTAATATTAACAAATATCAAATCTAGTGCAAAGTTATTAGATATTTTATTTGAATAAATACATATAGTTGGTATAATAAATATATTTATTACACATACATATTGAAAATACTTATATTTAATAATTTATAGAGAGGGCCTTCCTACATTTATAAAATAATGTCACCGCCATACCTTCATAATTAATTTCCAATGCCTGCAGGAAACTCTGAAGCTTCCTATCATGTGAGAGTACATTTTTTCGTTATATACTGGGAACGCGGGAAAAATCCAAAACCAATGAAAGAGTTTCGATTTTGACTGAAAAATGCAAATATTTCAATGTGTTATTCAGCTTGTTCCCAGAACTTGAGTACAGATTTCTCGTACTCAGTGCATCCCTGCTTACCACATAGCTGACGCCATGCGATAGGAAGCGCGTAAGGTAGAAGCCGCTCACCATTAAATATTTGCGTGCATTAAATATTTTTCATGTGCGTTATGTAATAGCATGTTTATATACTTAGTATATAAAGAACTATTGTACTAATTCTACTAAGTATTCTTACGTGTCATTGCAGTATTTGTAAAGACTGTTTCCGTTAAAATATATCGTTTATTGCGGTGTCATATAGTAGTATTTTATTTGTTTTCCTTCTGCAGTGTGCGTTCAACTTTTGGAATAAGTTTTGTTCATTGTATTTTGCTTCTCTTGACCCCACGTATAAAACTCATTTCAATAATTTCAACATACATAATTAACATGATGATTTAGTTATTCTACCTTCTTGTTTGGATATGAGGTTTAACTAAGTTTTCTGGTAGAGATTATTATAAGACATTTTTTCCGTTAAAAATTGCGAATGCATTACGTAGTAAACGCGTTTATGTAATAGAAATTCGCCAGTTATTTTCGATGAAGAATTATGAAATTCTTTCTTTTAGAAAGAACTTGCACAAATCAAAAACTCAAAACGATCGCGATTTTCAAATTTTCAAGATATTTTTCACTAGTAGTATCCTATAGTTCTGTACTCATTTTTGAGACATTTTGTGCAGTTGCTTGTCTCAACTCGTAAGGTCTATTCTCTCTATTTTTTTCCTTTTATTTATTTCGGTATTATAATCCTCTCAACAAAGCGAACTTTTATCTGGCTGAGTAACATGAAACATTCATTGGAATATTGAGAATCTCTTTATATTTCTCATCATATAGTGTTAGATTTCCATATATTTCCGATTTCATGCGAACCGCCATTTCCTCTGCATAACTCAGTCCACCAGTACGCGAACGCGTAGAGGCACTTCTACATAAATGTGATACAGAATACAACTTCTCTCCCGTACGTAGCAGGCGCCTTACACCACCCAACCGCACCTCTTTCCTCTTATCTCCGCCCAATATTTCGCCGATCCACGCCACTGAGAGTTCGCCTTCTCGAGACTTCGATTTTCTGCGAGTGGTTTGGAACCTGTCTCCCATTTCTGAGCGAACATATCGAGCCCTGATCGCGCAAGCGCTCTCTTCGACATAATCCCCCTCTTTAGCCCCCCACCTTCCCCTCCCACGCCCTCGCACCCCCGCCTACGCCCTACGCCGTCTTGACGCCAGCGTCGCGAACAAACCCATGGACAGCTTTTTACCTCGAACCATAGCGTTGATTTCTTTTTCGATTTTCCATTCTCGCGGGTCACGCGAGGGGAAGGCGATGTGTGGAAGGAATCGTGAGCGCGGAAAGCGAAATCCAACCTCGTCGCGCCGCTGCTGTCACGATAAAGGCACGGGCGGGTGTGCGGCGGAGCCGGCCGGCTGGCGGGGCGAGAGCAGGCCTCGGGACGAAGGTGAAGGCAGGGGACGAGGTTGTGTGGCGAGGATTAAGGGGACGGGGGCGAGGGCGAGAGCAGGTGTAGGTTCGAAGGCAAAGGCAGGGGACAATGTTGTGTGGCGAGGATTAAGGGGACGGGGGCGGGGGCGAGAGCAGGTGTAGGTTCGAAGGCAAAGGCAAGGGACGAGATTATACGTGGCGAGGATGGTGGAAGCGCGTGCGAGGACGGGGTCGAAAGTAGGAAAGTAGGAGTAAGAACGAATGGAGAGGACGAAGTTATGTGTGGCGAGGAATGGGTGGGCGCGTCGAGGGTGGGGGTGAAAGCAGGCAGAGAGACGAAAGCGGTGGGCGGTGTCGACGGCATTGGTGGGGGGCGTGTTTGCGAGGGAGGCTGGTGGTGAACATGGGCGGGGCGGGGCATTAGCATGCGAGGGAGGAGAGCAAACGAGGGGACGGGGGTTGTGTGGCGAGAATGGTGAGAGCGGAAAGGAAAGCAGGCGATGGACGAGGGCAAAGGCAAGGAATGTACCAAGGCAAGGACCAGGATGGCGGGGAGGGGACAAGAGCAAGAGAGGGGCGAAAGGTGGGCGGGGTCGAGGGCATGGGCCGGAAAAGAGTGTGCGAGGGGGCGGGCGGAACGGGGACGAGGTCGGGGCGAGAGCAGACGAAGGGATGAAGTCAAGGCCGGGGGTGGAGACGGCAGCAAGTGCAGGGGTCCGTTATGCGTGGCGATCAGGGCGGGGCCGCGGGGCCAGCAGGTGAAAGGAAAGAGGTCGGAGACACAGGCGGTTCGGGGACATGGGCGGGTAGGGGATATGAGTGGAGTGGAAACCAGCGAGGGAGGAGAACAAAACCAGGGGGGATGGTGCGTGGCGAGGATGGTGGGAATGGGGACTATGGCAAAGGCAGAGAACGGGGTCATGTGTGGCAAAGACAGTGGGGTGGGACGAGAGCAGGGACGAACGCTAGGGCGGGGCGGGGACGAGGACAGAGACAAAAGCAGGCATGGGGTGGAGGAAGGGGCCTGGGACGGAGACGGCAGCAGGTGCAGGGTGCGGAGTTACGCGTGGTGTGGGCGGGACCGCGGGGCGAGAGCAGGGGAAGGGACGAAGGCGGGGGCCCGGTTGAGGGGGCATGCGCAGGGAGTGGGGGGAGCGGGGGCTGGGGTGGGGAGCGGACATGCGAGGGCGCGAGAGCAGCGTTTCGGAAATTGCGTAAGTTTTGATGTCGCCGTAAATGCGGTGGCGGCGCGCATTCCAAGTACTTCTGCCACGAGTAAACATCTCTTCTGCATTTCAAAGGGCGCGGCTGACATTAACGGCCATGTGACGTACATTGTGTCTCCGAGATAACTCGTGGTCACGACAGTCACGCAAAGTGATGTTTATAATTGAGGTTCTCTAAGAAAAAGTAAGAGCTACGATTTGTAGTTATATTGGAGGTACATAATACACGTCGATCTCTGGTCTTGTCGCTTCTGGATTATAAAATATAAACTAATACATTTCCTACGCAAATAAACATTAGTTATACATAATTTCTTCTTCACTTTACAAGAAAATAATGATTTATCTTTTCTGCCACGCTTTTTATGACAGGTTTATTGTGCATACGCGGTCCTTTGCAGACACAGTCCTCCGTATGCCTGTTGCTGCTACATACCCTAGGGACAACACGTCTTTCTTCCTCCCCCTTTCAACTCTAATAACATTACATATTGCAATGTATTTGCTCCCAATTATCTGCCCTTTGTTGTTTTACACTTTGCAGAATTTTCCCTCTCATTACATTAAGTTAAATTTGTATTGTCTTGTCGATCATTATGCCCAGTGTTTGGTAAATTCACTCCATTTTGCGCAATAGTGAAAGAGATAGTAAAACCTACAAAACCTTTCAGATCTCTTACAGTGACCACAACTTCATTCTCGATAAAAGTTGTTTTGTTGTAATCCCCTCTCGTTCAAATAAGTAATTAAATAACTCCATTTAAATGAATTAAGTGTCTAAAAGCAAGTCAATTAAAAGATTAAATTCTTTTACAAACATGATTCGAGAAATTATTCACCATTCCAGATTAATAATGTTAAGTGTATTACATTGTGTTTATTTATGGGAAAGTAAGTCTTCAGATTTATTCAAAGACGTAATGTGCCACATTATACAGATATTACATACTTGTAGATTGATTAATTGATATTTCGTGTTTCTGTGGCGTGAACTCCTATAATTATTATTCTCTTAAGTGCAATGCATTTTTATCACGGTAGTAGGTGGTATTCTTGTACCGCTGGATAACGAGAACCGGCGCTGAAGTATACGTTGACTTGCGGGGTTTTCCCATCCAAGTATCTCCCACCTGCAGGGCATCGACCTAGGCGATGAAAGTGCTAAGCCCCCGACGGGTCACCCGATATGTGTGATATTGTAGTGCATGTGTGTATATACATATATACATATATATTTAATTAAAGCGTGAGGATAGGACTAAGAAGAAGAAAAGATTGCGCGTAATATTTTGCCCGATTTTTACAGTACTGATGCTGCTTTCGTGTGATATTGTTCGGAGAAGCCACGGATAACTACCAATGACATAAGCCGTCCGCTAGAATTCTGCTCCAGATATTGTGTGAATCCGACCTACCTATCTAGTGTGAAAAGTCCTGCCATAGTCGAGGCTCGAGTCCAAGAGACTCCAGGTCAGAGGCAAGGCAGCGGCATCAGATGGCACACTGAGCCACCTCAGCGGGTATATTTACTCGTAGAAATTTGCTGGGCAGGACCCGAGGTGGAAAGCTTGCCTGTCCAGGCGTGCGCAGCGCTGCGATCGCCGCTCGCGCAGTAGGCTTGTGAATACAGCCCTAAGCCGCGTGCGCCGCCCGTGTCTGCTCCGCGCGTGGAATTCCGCAAACAGCGGAGTAATTTCCAAAGCGGCTCGCGCCTGGAAGTTGCGGATTGCGAGGCGGCGACGGGGGCGGTTGCGGTGGCGGAGGAGGCGGCGGCAAGGGTAGCCTGGCGGTCGGTGCGGTGACGGCGGCGACGGCAGCGATGCAGTCGTGTCTTCGATGAAATAGCGGCAGCAAAGGTAAAAGGTCGACGTTGGAACGGTCATGAAGTCGACGGTAGGAACGGGAGACATCGCATCAACTGATGTCACTGCAGTCCCTCTGACCGGAAGGTTCTAGGATCGATTCCGAAAGGAGGCAGGATTTTCTACACTAGCTTGTCAGCTAGGTCGAATTCAGTCGCTGTCTGAACGAGAGTTCTAGCGGCCTCTGGGTGCTCTGATGGGTAGTTTTCTATGGTTTCTCTTATCAACACCAGGCGAATGCCGGAGCAGTACCCTAACAAACGGGCCACGGACCGCGCACGGTCTTCCCTACCACTTCCTTATCGTATCCTAACCCCATACACACACACACTCACACTCTAATATTCACTACACTGCCGCACATGCCGGGAGACCGGTAGAGAGCTTAGAGCTTCTCCCGGCTGGAGTGGCCCCGTGCTGTTTGGAGATTGTGGTTGTGGAAACCCCCTCTCGTTGACGGTAGGATGCCATAGAGCGGATCTCGTTATACAGGTGGGGAAGACCACCGCCACCTCCCGAGCAAAAACGTGGACTACACTTATGGGACTACTGACCAAAGTGGAAGCAGCGACATTTCAAAACTTACGCACATGCGGTAACGCCAACGCAAGATTCGCCGAATATTTTGTTATTGTCCTCCGTGCATTCAGTTAGAACAATACCATCGTGATTACAATAATCAATAAATCAATCTCTGTCCAGCAGAAGATTGTTTCGAAATCGGAGAACGCACGTGTTCCATTTCTTAGTCTGTTGAATCTCAAGATGCTATTTTTGTCAAGTATTATATCGATTATATATGGTTCGTTAGCTATCACGTACCCTTGATATATCTCCGTACAAACACCGAATTATATTCGACAGACCGGAGTACGAGAGTACGCTAGCTGTATGTATTTCCGGTAACAAGGCCAGTAATCACGAAGTCAGCGCCGCCCCGTCCCCGCGCGTCCCCTCCCCCACCCAGCCCCGCCTATCCCCGCCCCGTCCCCGTCCCGTCCACGTCCTGTCCACGTCCCCGCCCCGCCCCCGTCCCGTCCCGTCCACGTCCCGTCCACGTCCACGTCCCCGCCTCGTCCCCGTCCCTGTCCGCGTCCCGTCCCCGTTCCCGCCCCGTCCCTGCCCAGTCCCCGCCCCCACCCCCACCCCGTCCCCGCCCCGTCACGTCCCGTCTCCGTCCCCGCCCCGTCCCCGCCCTGCCCCGTCCCCGTCCCGTCCCCGCCCCGTCCACGCCCCGACCCTGCCCCGTCCCTGCCCCGTCCCCGCCCCCTTCCCTGCCCCTTCCCCGTCCCGTCCCCCCTCCCCGCCTTGTCCCCTCCCCGCCACGTCCACGGCCCGCATCGTCTCGCCCCGCACTCCCTTCTCTCGACCCTCCCCGCCCCGCCCCCTCTCCGCTCCCCTCAACCCAGCGCTGCGCAGCCTGAAGCGAGGCCAGCGGTGCAGCCAACGAGGCGCCCAGCGACGCCGGCGACTCGCAATTTCGGGGCGTCCGCGACAGTTTCGCACTGTTTCGCGCCGAGGGCTGCGACGGTGGCAGTGGCCCGCGTGTTTACCGCGGGGCGTGGGCGCGGGCGAGGGCGGGGGCGGGGCGGGGGCGGGCGCAGGGCGATGCTCGCACTCGGTTTAATATCGTGGGCCCGCGCCCGAGCCCCTGTCCTGTCCCGTTTTGAATAAATCCATATTCAAGAGGCGACACACCGGGGGACGGCGGAGGACGCGCGGCGTACCGTGTCCTTTCGCCCGCCGCCTCCGCCGCCCCCGGCGCCGCCCCGCGCGTGGCCGCCCCCGCTCGCTTCGCTACTGTCTTCGTGTTGCCGCCGCACGTACACCACTGGCGTGACACTCCGTTTCCAGCTTTTAATGGCTGCGATGGCTCAGTGGCATAGCCGTTTTCTCTGCAGCGTCCTTGAGAGGAGGGCCTGGAATTCGAGTTCCCACTACGGCCGATTTTTCAACCTTCATGGATGGGCACTCTACATACCTAAGATGAGTTCAACCGCTGTCTGAAGGAAAGTTATAAATGCCAGCTGCTCTTATCAGTGGTTCTCCGTGGTGTCACTGATCCATACCACGCGAATGCTGGAGCAGTACCGTATCAAACGGGCTGTAGGCGGCGCGCGATCTTCTCTTCCATCTCCTTGCCATCTTCTCTGCCCTTACACACACACACACACACACACACACATATCCACTTGCATTTACTACGCTAGCACTCTGCCTGATCAGTCCACGCCATGGAGTTCGTCCCGCCTCAAGAGGTGCCTCGCTGGAGGTGAAAATGTCTTAAGCTGACCTGTCCACTGGCGATGGATCTCAAATTCGACCGCGGGCGGAACACCGCTACTTCGTGGGATTTTTACATGCACTACACTGAGTAGTTGAGATATTTTTCAAATTTGCTCACTTGTTTAGTGTTTTCAGTCCTCTATTCTGTTGGTTTTTATCTCCGACCCAATTGTATTTGCCTGCCATCCCGCAGTTTTTCTAAGTTTTCATACTGGCTCAAATTCTGTCGTACTTTTTGGGATCACATCATGTACGCATACTCTACTCTACATCTTAGTTGTATACTCTGACAGATATATTTTACGGTCCATCATTGCCGAACATCGAAGAGGAATCGTATTGTTCGCTTTCCCCTCTGATTGTTAAATAAGGCAGGCTACCCACGGACGTACTCGCTACCTCATTCCGCATCTACAGGTAAACAATGATATAATGTATTGAAGAATGTGGAACCTTCTGCATTTCACTTCCAGACCACATTTCAGAAGATCACTAGTTATCAGAAAGCCTTCAACGCATTGACGATAATTCTCTTTCTCCTCGATGATCTAACTCCAGTAAAATTCATATCGCCAACAAATATAAATCATATCGCCAACGATAATTCGATTTACACAGAAATCAGCACAAATAAATGTCGAAGAATTGACGAAATTGTATCGTTAAAGATATAAGGCCACTAGATCTGGTCAGTACATCGAAGTTAATAAAATTTTTCCTCATTGACATTTTCCTCAATGACCAACCTGCAGTTGCCATCATCAACAACCATGCGCACAACACGGTTTCCCACCCCGCTCCGTCCCGCCCTGTCCTGCCCCGTTCCGCCCCGTTCCGCCCCGTCCCGTCCCGCCCCGTCCCGTCCCGACCCGACCCGTTCCGCCCCGTCCCGACCCGTCCCGACCCGTTCCGCCCTGTCCCGACCCGCCCCGACTCGCCCCGACCCGCACCGACCCGTCCCGACCCGTCCCGACGCCCCGTCCCCGCCCCTGTCCCGCCCCGTTCCGCCCCGTTCCGCCCCCGTTCCGCCCCGTTCCGCCCGTTCCGCCCCGTTCCGCCCCGTCCGCCCCGTCCCTCCCCTCCCCGCCTCGCCCCTCCCCACCCCCGCCCCGCCCCGCCCCGTCCCAACCCGTCCCGCCCCGTACCCCCCCCCCGTTCCACCCCGTTCTAACCCCGTTCCGCCCCGTCCCGCCCAGTCCAGTCCCGTCCAGTCCCGTACCGCTCCATTCCGCCCCCCTCCCCTACCCTTCCCGTCTCCTCCGTCCCACACGTTGCCCCTGTCCCGCCCTCCGCTCTTCACGTGGCCCTGCTCCGATGGTGATGTCGCGTGCGGGCCGCGGGATGCGCCGCCGCGCCCCCAGCTTTGTGCGCGACGTGTTCCCCCTTGTCTCGCTGACGTATCTGCGCCGCCACGAGCACTTCCCAGCAGCGCGGAATGGCGCGCGCCTGTCGCCCCCTTCCACCCCGCACGGCCCCGCCTGGCCCTGCCGGCCTAAGTACATTTCAGGACTTACACACGAGGAATTTGTGTGAAGAAAGGGGCGTATATCGTCCGTAAAATTGTCCTTGGCTAAAAACGTTTTCAACTGACTATACAAGCACCAACTTAAGAAACGATTATTGAAGAAAAGCAAATTTATTGTGTTTTGAGTTCCATTAATAGTTTATTTTTTTGAGTCGAAATGACCTTTATTTTCAGATATGAAAATTATTTTTTTATTTCCTTTTTAAATACTGTTAAATTGCCTCTGATTTTCTTCAACTTCGTTGTTTCAGCTCTAAGCTTACATCTACCAAAATCAGAAATAACAAATAAAACATTGCTAGAAGTCAACAGCTGCACTGTCGTCTCGAGTTGTAGCTTTCTGCGACACTAAACTGTGACATTTCACTCCACATATTAGAAATTGAATATTTCTGTTACCTACGCATAATTTTGGCATATATTAACTTATGCATACCTTTTTCTTAAAATTCAAATAGAATTCTTAAATAGACGTCAGTAGTTCAAAAGTTGATGCTCTCAATGATAAAAATTATTTTCGTTCTCTCTCTTTTTGTCGCCGGAGAGGAATCTACGGGTAATCCTGAAATATAGATATCAGAAATCCTAAAGAAACGTTATTACTTTTGAACCTTAATACTTAAATAGCAATATGTACTTGTTAATTATATACAGTTAAATTTGTAAGATGTGTACAATCTAAATTGGTTATTTATAATACTAGACACTACCTATTTGATTTTCAATATATTTTTTCATATAGATCTGTTATTTTCTTAATTTATTGCATTAATTTGAAGGGACACGAAGTTTCTTATGAAATTGTTTTGCTGTGCTCTTCTGTAAAACTCAGGTGTACTGTCTTAGAAAAACGTGCCCTTTGCACGAACATTTTTTTCATATTGATAGTAATGTTAGTAAAAATATGAAGCTATAGTTGCACGTGAACATTTATATTCGCTTATGTCGATATTAAAAATAATCATTTTCTGCGAAATTGGCGAGACGTCTTACCTAATGCGTTAAAAAGAAGTGTTTGTTTTCTACTTTTAAAACTCATCTATAAAATGTGACAATGTATTTTCCTTCGTGTTTTACTCCAACATATGTCTCGTGGTCTCGTTCAACCAACGTTATACAAAATTGTATTATATTCGCGAGTTTTCCTTTTATTACCTATCTCATTGCCCATTTATTTTCAGTAACGCATCTCATATCATAGTAGACTGAATTGTCTGCTACTTCAATTTGACACTTCATTCTCCTCGCCCCTAAAATTCATTCGTGCCAACAAACTACATCTACCTCGAATGACGACTATACAATTGTTCCATTCCGATGGTGCGCGTTTACTGTTACACGACGTCATTTCATTTAGAAAACTATTATCTCATTTTTCCGTAAACTGAATATAGATTACAAATTTAATTTCGACAATTACATGAAATCAATTACGTAAACAAATCATCCATTTCTTAGCCTCCTCTAAAAATTCTTAAACAAAACGTAATCATCAGCATCTTTAACATTTTGTAATATTTTTCAATGGACTATCAGCTTTATGTATCATATTGTAAAATCCAAGCATCTAGTTGCCTCTTTCAAGTTAAAAGAATCTCAATATCTCCTGTCACTTCCATCAGGACTCACTTTTACTCAATTTTACAGTTGTTTTTTTTATTTCTCCTTTTCTCTTCAGCTGCTCTCCATCAAGGAAGTCCTTTTCCGTCATCGTTCTCTCCATCATATTATCCTCGCCCAATGTATCGCTTTCGTGCGTTGGCTTCATCCCCTTGCGCATTCTGCTTCTCCCTTAATGCGCCCCGGGCGCTGGGTCCCCGCCATCTAACGTCGCACACGTCTGCTCCAGCGTATCACTGCACGACCTCCACTCAAACCCTGACACCCTCTCGCCCACGTACGCCGCCACCGCCGCCAGCGCCAGCTCCACTTCGCTGCTTCCTTCGACGTCATCGACGTCGCCAGCGGTTCCGCCCACGCTGCTTCCACCGCCGCCGCCGCCACTCCGCCAACGCCCCACAGCCCTTGCCTCTGCCAGGGAATCGCCCGACTGCATCCCTCGGTCAGTCTCCCTTCACACACCAGCTTCCCTACTAATCCCCTTTCACCTTTCGTTACCTGAGAATGCATAAAGCGACTGGGGTATCGCCCGACTGTTTCCCACGGTCAGTTTCCCTTCACACTACCTTTCCTGCTAATCCCTTTTCATCTTTCGTTACCTGAGAAGGCACCTGAGAATGCATAAAGCGACTGGGGTATCGCCCGACTGCATCCCACGGTCAGTTTCCCTTCACACTACCTTTCCTGCTAATCCCTTTTCATCTTTCGTTACCTGAGAAGGCACCTGAGAATGCATAAAGCGACGGGGGTATCACCCGACTGCATCCCACGGTCAGTTTCCCTTCACACTACCTTCCCTACTAAGCCCCTTTCACCTTTCGTTACCCGAGAAGGCATAGGGCGACTGGGGAATCGCCCGACTGCATCCCACGGTCAATTTCCTCTCACACTACCTTCCCTGCTAATCCCCTTTCAATTTTCGTCACCAGAGAAACATAGCCCGGATTCCATCCCTTATCGTTATCCGGTGTTCGGAAAGAATAAATTTTTTTGTTAAGTTTGTATTCATAAGCAGCATATACAAAGGTATACTCAGACCAGTAAGAAGAAAATGGAACGCAGATAAACATGGCAGAATCTTCGGAATGGGAAATGCCGAGTCAGCGAGGTAAGACAATGCCCGGGACAGGTGGTTTCCTGTATTATTTTTCACAAACTTTTAAGTGGAGGTTTTCAACGTTGTCAGTGCTCTAAAAGGACATCAAATGTTTCTTGAAAACTGAAATAGATAAATTATAATCGATCAATATAATTCTTAGCAGACCTTTGTAAAAGTAGAAATCAATCCCCAAACTATGTAGAATGGAATAGAGTCGGGCTAAGTCTTTTGGGGTAAGGCTTAGGAACGTTGATCGCGAGATGCAATCGGTATACACTCCTCCGCCAACACCCCTCCCTCTGCCACCGCCATCGCCATCATATCCGCCCCCGCCCCCATCACCTCCGCATAGCCGTCACCCTAACTTTCGTTATCTCCCCCCCCTGTCCGTGTCCATCGCCGTCCGCTGTGTCGCTCTCTTTCCGCCGCGCCGCCAGCTCGGGCTCCCGCGTCACCTCTCGCCCTGCGCCCTTCCGTCCTCCTCCTTCTCCACCCCCGCCTGCGCAGCTTCCTCCGCCGCGCCTGGCGCCTCCGCCGTCGCCTCCGCATCCATTTCCGACGCCGCCGTAGCCTTGGCCTGGCGCCCCCTCGTTCTCCTCGGGGATCAATCTCATTACCCCGCCCCGGCCCCTCCAACCCTCAGCCTCCGCCGCCGCCGCCGCCGTTGCCGCTCCTCCGGCGCAGAGGACGGGCGGACGAGCGAGCGAGCGAGCGGGCGGGCGGGCGCGCGCCTCGCCGAGGCCGTTAGCGATAACAGGTGCGGCAAAACACAGCGGAGGAGACTGCGCGAGCCGGGAGCTCGGGGATTCGGGGGGGACGCAACGAGATTTGATGGATGCGCGCGCCGACTTCTTTTCGCAATTTCTGCAGGCGGCGCGCGGCGCGGAGCGGGGGGCGGGGCAGGGCGCGTGGGGATGCAGGCGACGGCGCGGCGTGGTGGGACGCTCGGGGAAGACGGGACACGAAGTTGCTGCGCGCGGCTGGGGACGGACGAGGAGACGGCTGCGGGGGTAGGGCGACACGGGACGACGAGGGAAGACTCTGGGGGAAGAGACCTGCGAGGTGGGGAGAAAGGGCGGAGGACACGCAAGGAGAGGCCATCAGGTGGCGAAATGGATCGGAAGGAATATGACCGGCATGTGAGCTGAAGGGCGTCGTGGTGAGACAGAGCAACGCAAGACGCGAGTTCGTTACTTGGTGCGGATCGATGTGAAGGAAGGGAGTGTGCGCAGGACAGGAAGTGGCGTGGGATAATTCGTGATGAGTCTGGGAGGGGTGAGGAAGAAACAACGTGACACGAAATTCCCGTAGCATTTACAGGCAAAATTGGATGGAAAGAATATGAGCAGTCTCGAAGCAGAAGGGTGACGTGAGCGAGGCGAACCGACGCTAGACGCGAGGCAGAGTTGCTGATCCGCGAAGGAGATGGATAGGGAGAGGGCGGGAGGGAGAAGCTCCGTGAGGACTGAAGCGACTCAAGGCGATGAGGGATAAGGCTGCGAGTGTTTTGCCGAGATGGGAAGAAACAGCGGGGGGCGTGTGGGATCAGGAAGGAGCAAGGTGACGCGGAAAAAAGTGCAGTATCGCATGAAGAAATGAGCCGGAAAGAATATGAATAGCGCGGAGGCAGTGGCGCGACTTGCGCGAGACAAGACGGAACACGGCGCAACGAGGAAAACACGCGAGACGATACACTGAACTAAGAGAGGGGGTTCTTCAGGGCAAAGAGCAAAATGCACACAGTTCATTTCTACAGAAACTTTTTTTTCCCTTGTTGGGCAAGCGCCGTCAATGTATCAAATGGTGTTACTCACTCCGTCGGAATTTAACACTTCTATGATACTCTGGGGTTGATTTTCAAATTTTGGATTTTCGTATGTGAAATAAGCGGAAGCTTCCACTGTTGGAATCTAATAAAATAATATTTAAAAATGATAAATGCACTTATTTTATAACTTTTAAAAAAATGAATAAAACACATGGTAACATAGAAATAAAACATGTATTAAATAAATGCTTTAAAAAAGTATGTAATCAATGAAGATTTTACTGCTTATGCTTCAAACGTGTGTAGACCATCGATCAGGCAGTGTGTAGACCATCGATCTCAGGCAATGACGTCGAATCCTTATTTTTTATTAAATTTACTACGTAGCAATGTAAAAATAACACGATATCGTCTAATGAGACGAAGTATTTTCAAGAATAAGCTGATATTTGTAGTGATGACATAATATTCCTAGTATTTCCTTTTATTTTGTCCTATCATTTTTTTACATCTACACTGCCACCACGGTAATATGTTTCTGCGGCCTTAATCTTCATTTTTTTCTATACATTACATCTCAACTACATACACCATCTCTCACACATTGTTTTACATCCTTCAATGCGGCATTCTACGAATCTTCCACCCTTTCAGCATCATCACTTTCAGTGTCACGAACTCCAACACCTGCGTACGTCACGCCCGCACCGCCACTTTCCCCCACTCCGCTACCTCTCCTCCTCTCCCCCCGCCCCAGCGCTCTGCCGTGTAGCGCTCGAGCCTGCCGTCATCTCAGAGCCGCCCAACAAGTGTTTACTGCAGCCGCGGCGTTGTTCGAAATTTGCTGGTGCACATTAGCGTTGTTAATGCGTCGTAAACGCGTGCTTTGTGCGGCCCCCGACGGGGGCGGTGGCAGGCAGTACAAGTTGCCCTTTCGACCTAGGCCACCCTGCAGGAACTTCCCCATCGACCTTCCAAGAATACTTGCTCTTCTTTCATGTTTGATAAATGAATGGATGAAAACCAGAACGGTAGAAGTGACATTTTATACATTCTGAGAAAACGTTGATTAATTTCAATGTCACTGTAAATTCGGAGTGCTTTGGGTCTTCATTAAAACCACGGCATTTCAATTGTTCACGGAAACAACAAAATTAAATTGGCACTAAAATGTGGCCTAATATAAACACGTGTTTCTCAGAATTTATAAAATGTCACGTATACCGTTATGAATTTCAACCATTCAAATATGAAATTTATCAATCTTATTAAACTTAAACCACACAATTGTTATTTTGTAAAGGAAAAGGGTAAATGAAGTGAGAAAATGTCCTGCACAAAAGTTTTAAATATTGTTCAGTCGTTTCAATAGATATTGATTAGTTCTGCGAAATGTATTGCCAATCGAAATTATTAAAACCATTGTGTGACAGGAGTCTTGCAGTACAAGTTTATTACAATACATATTGTTTTATACAATATACATTGCGTATATGGCAAAATGAATTTTCTTATCCGCTTTTTGGATCACTTGCTCTTTTTGCGGCTCCTTTTTTAACATTTTCTTAGACTCGATATTAAAACAATAAGGCTGATCATTCAAGAGCACAATAAATTGACAAGCCCTCAGGAAGTTCTACGCATCAGTCGAAAGTGAAAAAATTTCAGCCTGCGAGTTTCATCAAGCCAAATATAAGTAGCTCTTTTCCTTCATCAATGAAACGTGTGTTCGAAAATACGACTTTCGAGAGATTTTCAGTATTCAATTATAATATTAATTTCGATGTCATATTCAGTTTTAGTAAAATTCTAAATTTATCTTTCTAATCTCATTTGTTCTAACCTTAATAATGCGAAAAAATCGATAAAGACATTTAAAATTAGCAAATAAAATTTTATAATATAAGAATGACTTTTTAAAAGTGTTTTTGAGTTGTAAAACATATTAATTCATTATATTCCACGAATCGTGATTCGATTATCCCATTCCCCCACCTCTGCCTCTTCAAATGCATTCAAGGTCATCAAGGTCTTCTGACCTGGATAACCACATCCCGCGTCGAGCTATTACCAGTCGGCGTACGATATCGACATTTGACAGCTTCAGCGATTCGAATCAGAGCCAATCACATGCTCCCACTTACAATTTTCTGACGCAGCTGATGGGCATCTCGTTACAAGCAATTTGCACCACTACCCCACTACCGATTAGCGGCAATCCTGTGGTTTGGTCTGATGGGCGAGGATGCGTAGGGAATATGCTCAGAACACATTGCCTTCTCAATCAGTAAAACGGGAAATAATAAGCAGGTTTCCGTAATAAATACTGAAGTATAGTGTTACATCTTTCGTTGTATTCCTGATTCATTTTTTTAAAAATAATGATTACAATCAACTTTTATGTTAATTTGGGGAGTATATGGAATTCGAATGAGGAACTTCATACATGACGTCATGTGTGCAATGTACCACTACGATTCCGAAGAGATTTACTTAGTTACGTTTACGTGGTACTCGATAATTTACTTTGTGGGATTGATTAAATATCTAGATGAGTTTGTGCACACTGCACGAATATTACCGCTCAACGACACTTTCACAACCTGTAATTCCTTTGTATCTTCAAAAATACACTGCAGTTGCGACCACGAGAAAGCCTTTCGAACTTTTTTCCTCCAGTGTCATTCACTGATACAATATTGAATTTTATTAGTAAAATCACATTTAAAATTAAGTAAAATATTCTGCTTAAACAAATTGATATACAGAATATCAAATAAAAATAAGGGAACAATGCAATTGATGTTTCAAAGAAATGTTTAATAAATGTTTATTCAGTATTATAGATAGATGTAACAATTCACAATACTTCCTTAAAAACATTTGAAGTAATTATATAATCATCCTTGACCGTTTCTCGCATTCCTTGGTAATAACATAAATATTACAAAAGCGTTTCACTCTCGAGGAAGCTACGTTAAGTTGTCCCTGTGAAAATACAGGATGGGGCAAATGCAACCCCACTCTTTGAAATATTATTTCACTTTATTACCGAATAAGTAATTAAATTAATTCCATATAAAGAGTTGCAGATTCTGCACGTCTCTGAACTGGTGGAGTAGAATTGAGAAGTACCGGACCAGCCAAAATTTAATAGAATGTCAAAGAAGATCTCACTCTGTAGATTACGATGTAAGGAACGTTTCTTTGAAGCTTTTAGTCTCAGAATTCCAGGTTTCAGGCCCTATAACGCTTCGTTTAAGAGTCTCCCTACTCTTTACAGATTTTAACAATTGCATTGAAATGTTGCAGGTTGCATTTGCCATGCATATTTACTAAATGCGTTTTTTTAACAAATCCTTCATATTCTTAAAGTCAACGTACAATTAATCACATCTCCGTGAAATGCTCTTTCTTTAAAGACCTCATTTATAATGATTGGTTGCGTATAAGAGCAGCAAAACTCATATATACTATTGAAATAATATAGGAGACGATTGCTTCATTTTGATTTCTTCTAACTTTTACTATCAAGGAGCATTAAACATCTCAATGCATGGCAGTCCGTCTGTGAACAATACTAGCGCCTAAAATATTCGTAGGTTTTTGTCCAAAACGAACAATTCCCAATCGATCTGACCAGACATATTATCCTGCGATTTTGAAAAAGGTTTTTTAAATTGTAGGGGTACTTTACATGAAGGCTCTGGGTAATTTTCAAAATTGTCTCAAAAATATATCAACATTTGTTTCTTTACATTTCTTGATATACACTAATAAAAATGGAATAGGCCCAATTATTCCTGTTAATTCCGAATATTTAAAAATTTCAAAAATTTGGATTTTTTGGTCTCCCTAAAACTACAATATTAAATATAGCGCTTTTTTACCAATAAAATTGGTTTTTCATAATAAGTACTTTAATTGTTTGTGCAGATGTGCAATTTAGAGAAAATTTTGAAACGTTCTTGAGGTTTCGTGAACAGTTTCTCCCCAAATCAAATTATCCTTTTAAGACACGCGTTCGTTCAGATCGATCAGAAAATGTCAATATTAGATAACGTCGTCTGATCGGATTAGGGGCTAGTGTTGATCACGGACAGACCGTGCACTGTTTCATTACTAGCGTGCGGCATTAGAGTTTTCTGTTGGAAAATCTCCGATTTCTGACGCTTACAATACGCGAGAAAATAAAATGTATACCCTTACACAAAAATGTAAGTTTTGTACCGGTCATGGATTAACTTTGTAAGTATATGATGTATTTATGGCAGCTGAAACCTTCTGTATGGTCATGTTTCTTGTCCTTTTAGTATTTAATGATTCGTTTAACTTTTGGTTTTTGTTTTGCGAGTCTGTTCAGAAGAAACTTTTTGAGAAAATAAGAGCATGGTGATAAGAATGTTGATTTCTTATTTTCGATATATTCATCTAATCCCATAATCCGCCAGTGAGTAATTTAATTCATTTTTAATTTTATAATTGTTTAACTCCGTAATCCAATTCAACTTTCGTCTCTTTACAACCGCCACATTTTGTAGCATCTTCGTGATTATATAAATCTCTCTCGGAAATGCTCCTCTTCCAATTCATCCAACGCAAGCAGAGACAAATTTAATAATTGCATTTTCGTCTGTTTATTCACAACCTTTTGCAAAACTTTCTAGGGAGTGAATATCTGGAGTTTGTTTCGAAAAGTTAGTGTACCTGATGAAAGGTAAAGGATGAAGACTGTAGAGGACGTGACTGAATTAGTTATCAATGATAGAAGTTTAATTCCAAAAAGTTGTTGAGAAACCTTAAACATCATCAGTAGACAGATTCGTTGAATTTGATGAAATGGGCTTTCTTCCCTCTTTAACCCGTTTCCAGTTACAGATGCAATTTTCATTCGAAACTTTAAACAATTTACACGAATGAAATTCATATGCTAGTATATTTTGTCGTGCCGTTAATAAGAGATCGTGTAGTGTACATCGTAACGCCAATTATTCCCCAAACGTACGTAAAATGGCAGTGGATTTTATTCTTCTTAGCGCATTTGACATACAGCCTCTCACTTTAATATTGAGTCACGCTAATAAATCGTAATATTGATGTGAAATAGTTTATTAACTACAAAACATTAAAACGCGAAACATAACTTTATACCACTCCAAGTGGAATATTTTAGAATAGAATGTTTAGAGCGTGAAAGAAATTTTTTGTGTTAACAAGTTTACTTAAAATGTCCATACGTTTTTGGGGGCATCAATTGTTATTTTTTTACCTTTCCATCATGTGAATTCAATAAAAAATTTCAAGTTGATAGTGTTACTGAATATTAAAGTTGGCGACTCTATTTTAAATTAACGATTTTTAGTGAAATTGATGGCGTATGTCATCACAAATTAAGAATATACGTGTATTAAAACATATGAAGTGAAGACATTAGAAATCTAAATTCTGATTATTAATTCGTAAAATAAGAATCAGTGATACTTGACGTCATAAATCTGATTAATTAAGACGTTATTACACATTCAAGTTGTTTCTATTACTTCTCTAAATACTCGCAAGTACCGTCCAAGACGCATTCTGCGTGGTTATTCGTTGCTTTATCAGTGCCTGCGAAAAAAAAGTCTTCTGAGCGGACCGTAGGGGGACTGCTAGGAGATCGGAGCTGAGTGAGGCGGGGAGGGGAGGTGGGCGGTGGAGGGGAAGGGAGGGGTGAAGAGGGCGTGGCGGTGACGTGCCGGTGGAGAAGTGAGCTCTCCTTTCAGGTCTCAAGGGCGGGGCGGGGGGCGGGGCGGGCAAACAGAGAGCAGAGACTCCCGAGTCCTCACCATCGGCGGCCAACTTCTCCCTGCCTCGAGGTTCCCACGCTGCGTCTGCTGCTGAAACGTGCTTGGTAGGTCCCTGCGCCCTTCGACCGCCATCTCGTGGATTAACCTGCGTCGTAAACTCTTTTTGAACCTCTGATTTACCGTCTCGTAATATTTCTATTTATAAAATATACAATTGACGTCACCCATTGATGGGTTGATGTGTAATTTTCCAAGAAAATTTATCTTGTACATGAAGTATTGAAGTAAATATTTTTTTGTATACCAGTATTATACCTTTTCTGTTGCAAGAAATCGTTGATAATCATGCATTTTATCATGCCGTATTAGCATTTTTTTTATTTAATAGGTAATTATTACAAACAAATTATCTTACTTGATCCTATGTGGCTAGGCCGAAGGCCTTTAAGCCATTACAACACCTACATCCTTTCGCGTTCTAATCTTTCGAATTCTGGTATTCACCCCAAATGGTCTCTCCATCGCATCAAAGCCGCGGAAAAGAGACCATAAGGTACGGCTCAGGAAAAAAACCCTGAAGGGGGAAAAACCTGCCGTCAGAAGCCGAATACATGCTAATCTATCCGACGTTTATTTTAACTATTTATTTTCTGGCGTGGGCGTCCCGCCGTCTCCTTCAAGTGCTTGGCCTCCTCAGCACCTGAAATCAAACAGCGCCACAGAAGATTGTCCGCACCAGCGCCTCTGCCCTTATATTTTCGATCCGCATTCGATTAGCATTTTACTGCCCGCATGATTGAGTTATTACACATCCACCCAATCGCAGCCAGAGAATTGCAAGACAAAAGCCCACCGTTTTCTAGCACAAATGTCAAATACCTAATACGTCACAAGTCGTATGGAAGTAGAGAAGAAGTAGACATAACCAAGAGACTTAGAGATGGAATGATATTAAAACATGGTTCAATAAGAGGAAAAAAGAATAAGAAAGTGAAAATATTGCCCAAGTCGGTAAGAAGACATGTAGTAACAAGAGCAACTACGCGAGCAAAGGACTCTACGCAACGGGATGATGATGAAGAGAGAGGAGACGAGATTAGATAAAACAGGCGAGATGGGAGAGCCAAGTAAATTGAGCTGCCAAGATACAGTTGGGACGAGAAGATACGAAACCAGCCGATAACTAGTGAAAGGAAGGCAAGGAGACGTGTCGGAGAGGCGTGACGAGATGAAACGAAACTGGGAGGGGGGGGGGGGTGACGCGGGCATAATGGCTGGTTTTTAGTACTAGCAATGACGGGGATGCGGGGAATGCCGTGGCAAAATGAGACGGAGCGTGGCGTGACGTGACGGGGTGTGGCGCGGCGCGACGCGACGTCACGTGACGTGACGTGGCGTGGCGTGGCGTGGCGGGCTATGGTGGGGTGGGGTGTGGCGTGGCGCGGCGCTGCGTGACGTGACGTGATGTGGCGTGGCGGGGCGAGGCGTGGCAGGGCGTGACGGGGCTGGGAGGGGAGGGTAGCCTGGCGGGGCGGGGAGGAGAGGAGCGTGGCGATGTGGGGCGGGTCGAGCGCGGCACAACGTGACGTGGCGGGCCATGGTGTGGTGTGGCGGGGCGCGGCGCTGCGTGACGTGACGTGACGTGGCGTGGCAGGGCGTGACGGGGCTGGGAGGGCAGGGTAGTATGTGGGGGCGTGAAGGGGCGTGGCGTAGTAAGGTGAGACGTAGCCTGGCGGGGCGGGGCGGGGAGGAGAAGAGCGTGGCGATGCGGGGCGGGGCGGGGCGGGGAGGAGAGGAGCGTGGCGATGCGGGGCGGGGCGGGGAGGAGAGGAGCGTGGCGATGCGGGGCGGGGCGGGGAGGAGAGGAGCGTGGCGATGCGGGGCGGGGGCGGGGGCGGAGAGGAGCGGGGCGAGCGCGGCGCGGGAAACTCTCAGCGCGAGGCCCTCGTCTGGGGGCGCGGCGTGCCGCTCGACTCCCAACTTCCTGAAAATGCAAAGTAGGAGCGGCTGCGTAATTGCTTGGCGCTGCGACGGGCAGCGGGCGACGAACGGCCGCTCCCGGCCCAGCCCATTTGCAGCGCCCCCGCCCTCGGAAACCGCCGCGGGAGGTACGGCCCGAAAGATGCCGCCTGCGGAGGCGCCAAGAGGAGCTGCCGTGGACGGCGACGTGCATCCGCGAACGCGAAAACTCCCAGCGCACTCCGTGTTCGTGAAATCGCGTTGCAGGAAGGAAAATGCACTCAAGTGGGGTTAGGAAATTATATTCCTTCATTAGTTAATATTGTTTCATTAATGGCGTGTTCAGAATAATCCTTTTTTTTTTCAATTTCTAATTCTCGGTAATTTATCTTTAGACTTTTATATTCAGTAAAATATTTTTACTAAAATGCATTCACTTATTTCACTAATTGTCATTCTTCTTCTTCTTCTTCTTCTTCTTCTTCTTCTTCTTCTTCTTCTTCTTCTTCTTCAGCTTTTCCCTTTTAGTGGTAAGGGGTCGCTGTTCCTTACTCTTCTCCTCCACTCAATCCTGTCCAACACATCTTCCTCGATTAACTCTTTCTCTCGCAGGTCTTCCACGACACAGTCCTTCCACCTTCTCTTTGGTCTCCTTCTCCTTCTTTTCCCCTCCAGTTGCATACTACTCACTTTCCTTCCCACATATTCCTCTTCCCTTCTCATGACATGTCCAAACCACTGCAATCTTCGTTCCTGAATCTTCTTTGAAACCTCGATCACTCCTCCCATCTTCCGTATTACTTCATTCCGGATCCTGTCTTTCCGGGTCTTTCCCATTGACCATCTCAGCATTCTCATCTCTACCACTTCCAACTTCTTTTCCTGAGCCTTCTTCACCGGCCAGGTTTCACTACCATATATCATTGCCGGCCTCACAACAGCTTTGAAGACCTTTCCCTTCATTTTCCTCTGAATCCTTCTGTCGCACAGCACCCCTGTCATTCTCTTCCAATTTATCCAGGCAGCTTGTATCCTGTGGTTAACTTCCCTGTCTAGCTCCCCCTTTCTCGTTGACATAGGAGCCGAGGTATTTGAACTCTCCCGTTCTAGTCAGTAATTGCCCCTGTACTCTCTTTCCATTTTTCTTTGGATTTGGCAAAAGTTTTACGGCCGGATGCCCTTCCTGCCGCCAACCCTCACCATTTATCCGGGCTTGGGACCGGCACCAAGTTGAGCTGGCTTGCTCCCCCGGTGGCTGGTTTGATGTAGTAGTAATGACAATTTCACTAATTGTCATTACTACTAGTAAAAGCCAGACATGTATTTATCATGATGACACACATGTATTTTATGCTCCATTCATTCAAATTTTAAATGTATTGGTTATTTGCATTATATTTCGGTTTAATTTTTTAATTATATATAGTATATAATAGTATTTAATAATATAATATATATAGTATATAATAGTATTAGTATATAATAGTATATAATAAGTATTAATTTTGTATTTTCAATTCAAATACAATTAGCAATTTTTATTTTTGTTTGATTTAATGAGAGAAATTTCAGTGTCTTCGTAGGTAGCATGAATATAGCTCTGATACTTTACGAGGTCGTCTTCCGGAGATGAAATTTCTGCAGGAGAGCCGAAGGATGAAAATTGAGCAGTCACGTTTATATGCCGTGGTAAATTATGAAATGGAGGAACGAGAGAATGTATGAATGGATGAATTAAGTACGTCAGAGAATGTCATTTATTGAGCGTTGCAGAAAAGGTATTGGTATGGAACGGAATATCTCTGAGAAACATTCACTTGAACCCATATTCTCTGAAACAAAGTCTGCTTAAATTGATTGGATTCGACCTATGCTGCCAGTCGTAAAAAATTATTTTCCATGTAATATAATCAGATTTTTATCGTACGTTTTTGGAAAATTAATACGAATGGCTTAAGTAATAAACAACATTTTTAACACATTATTTTATACATTACATTTTATTGTATTCTTCATTAACAACTAAGATGATAGTTCAGAGTTTTGAAGAAAACGTTTAGAACTTTTTTCCCTCTGTGAAAAACATAACCACGTCATCTTTGAAATCTCAGCGATAGTTTTTTAATGTCCTCCTTAAACTTGTGTTCTTTGCTTTAATCTCAATCACACTGTACTTAAAATTACAGCTTTTAATTTAGTGTATAGATTTCTAGAGAAAATATTCAACACGGAGATTTCAACTCTATAAAATATTTTGTTTCAAAAATATTTTAGAAATGTCAATATTTTGGAATGTACGATAGAATAATTTTATAAAGCTCTGTCCCTTTATTTTTAATTAGTGTGTCAATGTTTTCTGCTACCTAAATCTTGCCTCTGATCATATATTCTTATAGTGTACTAAATAGATTATTATTATATACTTGACGAATTTCATTCATTATATAGTCTACCCATTGTTATATTTGACAGAAAACATTTCTTAAAGTATTGTTACATTTTCAAAGTATTGTTGTTTTTGTTTATTATTATTATTATTATTATTATTATTATTATTAGCGTATAGGCCATATTGACCACACTACACGATCAATGTGTGTAATTTTTCCGGGATCAGCTTTTCAGCTGTAATTCTCAGTACGACAAGATTGTTACGCCATGAATTGTGAATTATGAGATGATAGGATTATGATGATGATGATGATGATGATGATGATGAACAATCAGATGAAGGGACAATCAGAAATACGACCATATCTACGCAGGACTCAAACCTTCAGCCTCCTCGGCGCAGACGATAGCTGCCGCAACTATTATTACTATTATTATTATACAACTCCAATATTATTATTATTATTATTATTATTATTATTATTACTAGAATATTCGTCATTAATGTTCATGAACATGATATCACAGACTCAATCAAAACTTCATACATTCGGTACCTTATTACCTGATTTACTACTGTGATCGCTCTTTGTTATTATTTTTACCGTTTTATGACGTACTTTTAATAAAAATTTGAATAATTAAGAACAAAGCAAATTTCTTTGAGTGCAATCGTTTAAACACATTTAGAGATCATTCTGAGATGAGTGTGAACAGTATCAATGGATGAGCCAAGTTTGTTGTTTTCAGAACAAAAGAGGTCACGAACACTTCCCGGCTGCGAGTCACCCGCTATCTGACCGTCTCGGGAGGCTGCCGGTATGGAGAGTAGTGCCTCCTTTTGTGTAGCGCTACCCTTTGTCTGAAGTTGGCCAATATCTGGCTATCTTGCTGTGTCGGATTTAATCTCGTTCTCGCTAAGGGGTCGCAGGGCGTTTAACCATTCCCTTTCCACACCACTACTTCCCATTCGCAGCCGACGATATCAACATCTCTTTTCTTTATTTCTTGCTGAAATTTAATGATGTGCCTTCTTTCTTTTCACTGCAGATGTTACTGAATGTCATATTTAGGATTACGCATGCTTTGTAACCATCACTCTCCAATTATTCTACACTTTAGCACTCTCAAAATAAAATAATTCTATCTTCTCCCATTTTCTTTACTTGACAGTTTTGTATAAATGTTTCCCGTTCACAACATTTCCCAATACGACATCGTTGTCGTTGCTACAATACGACCTCCCCTTCATCCTCTTTTGCTGGAATGTTTTAACAATCTCCCAACGATACTTTCACTATTCAGTTTTTTCTTACGTCCCTGCGGTACACCCTTCTTTTTCTTTCGCTCTCCTTACTATCGTACTGAGCAATATACACCTCTTACCCTACGTTTTCCACCAAGGTTACGATCTCATCCCGCCTCACAGCTATATTCCTCTCTCCCCACGTTTCCGCCTCCCACGGCGCCGAAACACGTGTAGCAGTTAGCGTAAAGCGGCCGGCAGCACCGCGCCCAGCCGCGTAATGAAAGCATAGCACTGCGGTTGCCTTCGCAGTTTAAATACCGCGCCAGGATTGCAAGGGTTTAAGGAGTCGTCTGCCGGCGGGCGCACGAAGCCTCGAGGGCCTGCGAGCGGACGCGCGGGGGAAGCAGCGGGCGGCGGGGGAATGAGCAGTGAGAGAGCCGTGGCGAGCTGGGCGGGCTCACCAAGGGCTACGGGCAGGGCCGGAGCTACACAATTTTGTACTCGGGACAATGCTGAACGTAGCCCCTCCCCTCCCCCCGCACAAAAAAGTGTGTTATCTCAAGAAACTGTATTAGTTTTTTTTTTCATTGATTTATAGTCGCATCGACTGCTGGGTCATTAGCGACTTAAGTTACATTTTTCTGTTACATATTTCATTTTTGTTTTGCATAGGTTACTTATATTTAGATAGTTTCGTCATATTGTTGTATGCAGTTTACTTATTGTATACAGTTTACATATTAAACTTCAAAAAGGATTTACTAGTATTTCTTATATAGAGTTATATCTTATATCCTACCTTATACGTAATGACTACAATTTACCATTTAAGGTAAAACATTAATTGAAAATTTTCTGAAATATCAGACTACCGTACCGCGATTTTCTCGAGTTCTCATTTCTTTTTCAATTTTTTTACTTATTTTTTTCCCATAATCGGCCCCCTTGACTTGCCAGGCCCGGGCGATCGCCCAGACGGTCTACGTCTAGCGCTGGCTTCGGCTCCAGTATTTGGGCAACTTGAAGGAGGGAGAGTGAGCTCGTAGGGTACTGAATATGTGGTAGGATGAGTAATTGTATGGGTGGAGAGTTCCTTGAGACACGAACGCGAGAGATTGTGATCGGGGAGGCCAGTAGGAGTTGAAAAAAATGTTTGTGTAGGAGGTGGAAAGTGGGCGGGGAATAGGTTGTAGCGTGAGTGGTCAACACACAGGTGAGCGTGCAGAAGATCTTGTGAGTGAGCTGAGCGGAACACGAGAAGAGTCAAGGACGCTGACTGGTTGATGGGATAATCAGGCTAATAGAAACACAGGCGAGAAAGAGAGAGAGAGAACGAGTGAAAGAGGGAGACAGAGTGGGAGAGAGGGAGACAGAGTGGGAGAGAGGGAGACAGAGTGGGAGAGAGGGAGACAGAGTGGGAGAGAGGGAGACAGAGTGGGAGAGAGCGGGTGAGAGGGGGAGAGAGGGAGACAGAGTGGGAGAGAGAGCGGGGGAGAGGGAGAGAGAGCGGGGGGAGAGGGGGGAGAGAGAGGGGGAGAGCGGGGTGGAGGGAGAGAGAGAGTAGTAACACAATCGTGCGAGTAGAAGAGCGAGCATCCGTCCGGGCAGAAAGGTGGTTAGACGAGCGAGAGGGCGAATGGCCAGGAGAGCGAGTGGTGGGCAGTGGCGGGCGAGTGGTTGGCGAGCGGGGACTCCGCCGGTCGGCTCGGCTCGAGAGCCCGGGCCCGCAGGAGCCGGCGGCTCGGCGCAGCAGCCGGGGCGAGCCCGTGCGGTCTTATCTTAACGACCGTCCCCGCCACCTGGCCCGCAAGCCCGTCCTGGAAACCCCGCCACTCGGAATAATTCCCCTATTACCCTCTCAGGGCGCTATCACCTCTCTGAAGGAGCGAGCGGCAGCAGTGCAAGAGGGGTTGGCCCCGGCAGAAGGCGCGCCCGTGGATACATCGTTTAGAATTTTCGGGGGCGCATCTGGGCGGAAGATGTAGGACGACGGTGAAACAAAGTTGCGGAGATAGGCGCAGGGAACCGGCATAAAGGATACGAACGAGAGCAGACGGAGAGGCTAATAAAATGTTGAAACAAGCCAATAGCTTCGGATTGATTGGTTGTTAGTGATTCCGGGCGCGTCAACTACTAAGGTCATTATTCCCGTAAGTTTCGTGCATGTTCTGGTCGGGTTTTAGTGCTGTAGTCGTACCACGCTGTATGGCGAGATCCGGCGCTGACCTACCGACCAGGATCACTAAGAAACCAATCAACTCAACCAGGTATCTCCCACAAGCGGGGCACCTCCCCAGCCGGGACAAGCTCTAAACTCTCGACCGCTCTCCCTTGATATGCGGTAGTGTAGTGCGTGTAAGTGTAAGTAACGGGTGAAGATAGTCCAAGGAAGAGGAAGGAAGATCGCGCGCGGTCAATGACCCTTTCGGTATGGTACCGTTCCGACATTCGCTTGGTGTTGAGAAACTGCCTATCAGAGCAGCCGACCGCTAGAATTCTCCTCCAGACAGCGACTGAATTCAACCTAGCTGACAAGCTAGTGTCGAAAATCCTGCCAGCATCAGGACTCAACCCCAGAACCTCCCGTTCAAGGAGACAGCAGTGACATCAGTCGATGCTCTCAGCCACCTCTCCCGGTCCAATAGCTTCGGAGGAGAGGGAGTCGATGATGAAGTGGGTAGAAAGCCCGTGCGGCTGGCAGAGTAGCCGTGCGGGTTCATCCTTCTTGGCGTTGGCGGCCGCCGGCGTCGTTAAGTGATTGTGGGGCGTAAGCCCCAGAGCCCACTAATAGCCCCGCGAGGTGCGGTTCGCACGTCTATAGCCCTTTTGTCGCCCGGTCACGCCGCCGCGCCGCCCCGGCCTCCGCCGCGCCGGTTCCTCCGTCGCCCCTGCGGCCATTTTCGCGCGCACCGCCACTAGAATGGTGTTCCCTTCGCCACCAGCACTATCGCCGTCACGTTCTTCTCCGACTGGTTATTGCAATCGTTTTCTACTGTTACTTGCATCTCGACGTTACACATTGTCTCTTACGACACTACGGCTATCACTGCACAATACACATTCCAGTGTTCTAAGTTTTAATGGATGGTAAATGATTAAAACTTTATTTATTTACGTCAAAAACAGTGTGTGACGTGCTATGGGGAGAAGTTAATTTAAAGTTACATTTATGTCCAGAAGCAAAGCAAGGGCTCATCTCAGCATTTTCTCGAGGATCAGGGAAACTCGACGAAAACCTGATCGAGATGAGGGTCATTGACCCAGAAGCTGAAGTACAATACTTGTTACTGGTTATTTACAATTATACAATCCAAATGGAATATAATACATTAAATTTCATTGTTAAAATTAATATTACTTTTCTTTTGGATGCTCGGTATAGTCTCCAATCGTATAGATAGAGTTGTGAAGCAGAAAAGATTTTACTTGGGACATAAACTTTTGTATCGAATTCAGCTGTTTAATGTCATCGCGCAAAGTGTTGTAAAATAATGTACATGTATTATGTATTACAAACCCTATTCATTTCTTCTTCCATATCAACTGCCGTTTCTATCGGTAGAAATACCGTCATAATTTTAACTGTTGTTAGATTTTATTATAAAAATATTGTTTACAATACTGATGAACTATAAAACAAATATAGCCGGGAATAATAAAGGTGTTCACAACCAAAACAGACCGAGACCGTACAGTATGACTGAGAATTTGATCTTCATAGCTTCCAGCAGATAATCAATTCCGGTGAAGTAATGAAATAAAAACAAACGCTTTGCGCCAATATGACAACTAAGAACTATATTCCCTATGGCTGGGATCAGAACTTGCTTTCCTCTACCATATAATCACATTATTGCAAGTTTCTTAGAAAGTGAACTTGGTCTGTTAGGGTAGTGAACCCCAAAATTTATTCACAATGTCACGAACATGTTCTGTCTTTCAAAGAATCTGTGATTTTCATCAATGAAATGTCCTTATCGGAGTCCTTTAGTAGAGTCTAGGCCACATAATGGAAACAACGAAATTGACATTAATTAACTTCTCTAACAATATTTTGGCATCTACTTCCATCTCATCCGTCATCCTTCATCACTTTCCGTTCACGAGCAGCGCCGAGACCGCTGACTCCCCTGCGAGGTCCCTCGCCTTTGCCCTCCGCGCCCTGCCGACCTCGCGCCCCTCGCCGCCGCCGCCGGAGCTAAAGGTCTTTAATTAACGGTGCCCCGTGCCAAGGTTTTTCTGCCGCTGCTGGCGGCGGATGAAGTGTGGGGCGCGGAGGTAGGGCGCGGCGCGGCGCGGCGCGGCGCGGCGCGGCGCGGCGCGGCGCTTCACGGGCGGGGTGGCGGGCAGAGAGCAGCACCGCGGCGATTTAGAGAGCGCTTTTTGCTGCCGCGCGCGGGTACGTTCATTTTTTGACGCTTTGCGCCGACCCGCCGCCTCCTCCCTTAAATCCGTTCACCCTCCCCCTTTCGACCCTTCCCTCGGTCGCTTTCCCCACCCCTTCCAACATTCCGCCCTTTCCCCTCCACCCTTCAGCCCATTTGCCTCCATCCTTCCGCCCCTCCCCCTCCTCCCTTCCGCCCCTCCCCCTCCTCCCTTCCGCCCCTCCCCCTCCACCCTTCCGCCCCTCTCACTCCACCCTTCCGCTCCTCCCACTCCACCCTTCCGCCCCTCCCTCTCCACCCTTCCGCCCCTCCCCTCCACCGTTCACCTCTCCCTCTCCACCCTTCCCCTCCTCCTCCTCTAAACCTTTCCCCTCCTCCTTCCGCCACTCCCTTTTCTCTCTCGACTCTGTACCCCCTTCCCCACTCAGCCCTATCTCCGCCATCCTCATCGGCGCTCCCCCCCCCTCACCACCATCGCCCTCACCGACACCCGCCTGCGTCACCCGGCACAAAAGTGGGAGCAATTGAATCGCGTCCGGTCGCGGGCGTCCGCGCTCGCCTCGGTCGCCTTCGGTGCGCGTTTCATTCGTGTGCGCTCGACAGCGGCTCTGGAGCGAGTGGAGGCCGAGGTAAAATGATGGAGAGGAGAGGGCAAATGTTAGGGAATTTCGAGGTAAAGTAAATTGAAAAAGATGTTTCCAAAATGCACCAAATTACCGTACTTAAAACTATCTTAATTGCTTTTTTAATTCGTTAAAATAATACTTAGAAGTATAATATATTATTTACTTTCCACGAATTATGTATCTTTCATTTTCTGCATTTTGATAACTTAAACATGATTTTGTTCCCTTAATCAGATTTTTTTGTTTTTAAATGAACTATTTTGGGAAGCATCTAAGATTTCAAGAAGACATCACGGAAATGACAAAAACAAGAAATCACACTTGATTTATAATAATTTTCTCGTAAAATGCTTATTCTTCTGCCAATATATTTTTTTTCAAATATGTACTTCAAGTAATACCATTTCAACGAGTCAGTCCTCCTCGGATTGTAAATATGTTTACGTCTATACTTGAAGACACTCTTATTTAGTACACTAGCTAAGAAGCCGGCGTTGCCTGGACTTTCTTCATTTCCAATCCTGATGAAAGAGGAAAAATATCAATTTTATATAAACCACGGTTTTAATGTATGGTTATTTATCTGTAAATACAATAATTTTCCTTCATGTTATTTTACAGTATATTGCTATTAATATTTTTAACCCTCAGTGTTATTGACCTCTAGTATATCTGTTAGGTATCAGTTCTGGCGGCACTGCTCCTGCCTCTGGCGGAATATATAGGAACCAATTTATTAGATACCAGTTCTGCCACACCACTATGGGCCTCTGACAGAACATATTTTCAACCAATCTGCCCTTAGCGTCAGGCGGAATATAATGGTCGTGATGAGTCTACCAATATATAATTTAAATTATTTATTTTCCGCATTTTGTTGTATTATTCTTTACCAAACTTTGAACACTGCGGCAATCCTGAAGAAGACCATGTAAAAGTTTATACACACAAAGTAGCATATTACTTTTTTGAAGAGTCGATGTCGGTCACATGTAGTTGAATTCGCTTTTATTAGTAGAGATTAATCTTCTTCAAATCACAGAATACATCATTCTGTTTGTTTTAATACTTTGGTTCCGAAACTCAATTTCCATCCCAGTTTTTACGATACTTGTCTACAGACGGTATATAAAATTCATAATTATCTTACATAATTCCAATTAATGCGTAGTGTGATTAAATACACGGGCACACACAAAAAAGTTGTCAAACTTAAAGACGTGACACATGTTTCTCTATGTATGTCGAAGCGCTGAATCATAATCTGAAGGCAGAATTGCGCCAACTGATTTTATGAGATAACGGAAACAAAATAAAAAAGTTGTCAGATCCAAAAACTTGACACATGGCTCTCTATGTATATCAACGCGCTGAATCCGAATCCGAAGCCAGAATTGCGCCACCACCCTTCAGTTTTTTCTAATCGTGAAAAACCACTGTGAAATTATATTTTTTTGTTTTCGGGGGTTGTTGTCAGATCCAAATATGACACTTTTTTTCTGTTTGTGTCGACGCGGTAAACCCGAATATAAAGTAAGAATTGGGTCATCATTCTCCAGTTTTTCGCGATTAAAAGAAACTGGAAGACGAGGCGCAGTTCTGGCTTCCGATTCAAATTCAGCGCGTCGACATACATAGAGAACCATGTGTCGTTTTGGATTTGACAACTTTTTTATTTTGTCTGTGATGTCACGAAATCAGTTCCTGTTTTAATGTATTTGTACTCGAAGTACACGGATCCGACCCTGTGTCATATTCCGAGTGCGTAATTTTGAAGGGCAATTTCGTGTCGCGTGTTGCAGGGTACGGCAGCGTGGCGCCCAAGACGCTGTGGGGCAAGGTGATCACCATTGTGTACGCGCTCGTCGGCATCCCGCTCATGCTGGTCTACCTGTCCACCGTGGGCGACGTGCTGGGCGCGCAACTTCCGGCGCCTGTACGCGCGCCTGTGCGGGGCGGGCGCCGCGGGCGGCGGCGGCGCGGGCGCGGCCGGCGGCGGGGGCGGCGCGTGCAGCGGCCGCGGGGGCAAGGCGGCCGCAGCCGCCGCCGCCTCCGCCAAGTCCAAGCTCTCCGCCTCCGCGGAGCGGTACCTCAGCACGGGCTACACGCCGGCCGCCGCCACCAAGGGACACAACAACATCCTCGCCGCCGACGGCTCCGCTGTGAAGGTACGTGCCACGGGAAACAGGAACGTCATACGTAGGGAGAGGAATATTATGCTCTATAAACCTTGAAATATGCTCTTAAAAATATGCATTTATGACGTAAAAATTCTCAAATGACTTCATGGTAGTTAGCAAACCTCGTAACTCCATATTCCCTCCTCAATTTTCTGTGTACTTCATGATAAAATTTAATTATGAAAGAAGAGTAATAAATAAAAGTAAGTCGAGCATCTTAAATAATTAAGTTCCCCAGTATTTATAATAAGAAGGGAAACTAAAATTATGCTTCCCGACTGTGTTTATTATTTTCATCGCGATGCTGTCCAATCTGGAGTTATGAGGTATGTTAATATGACGATATGCACTTTAATATGCAATTACAATTAACAATATTTCATTTCTTGCATTAACCTTTCTTGATATTCATATCTTGATTGAAATTCAATAGAAGCGTACATGGAATAAAAAGATATATTTTTGTGCAAACAGAATATAATCTACCTTACTTCGTGGGAGAAATACTTTAAGAAAATATTCACCTCAGTGAAGTACTTTGTCTTGTATTTTTCTGCCTGATTTTTAAAAAATCTATCATGAAATCTCCTACATTTGCACAAGTATTTTATCATTAAAAAAAAAGAGCAAACTGTGACAAGTTCTTCGTAATCGATGAAAGCTCACAAATAAATAGATAGTATGAAAAGTTGAAATGGTTTAGTGTCTATTTTAAGGAAATATGCGAAATATGTCCCTATAATTACGAGATAATATGTACCAACAGGAAAAAATGGCCAAATATGCACTAACATATTAATCGACATAGCATCCAATTCTAACCAAATGTCAAGAAATTTCACTATGCCCTGAAGCAATGGACACAAATACACAAAATCATAAAAATCCCCCTCCCTAGTCACAAGTGCTTTGGAAATTGTCTAAAACTCCCCGACTCGCGAAGCGAAGAGGGGATTTATCTACGAATTTCCAAAGCACGAATTGTAATTAATAAGACTATGCCATGAAAAACATTACGTCCAACAGAGTTTCAAAATATTGATTATAACTGAACGGTACGTTGAAATCAAAGAGATTATGTTACAGTACATACGCAATTTCTTGCACGTCAACACAGCGATCGATACATATTGCCTCTTAAGATGAGTCGCAACTTATTATTGGCCAGTGGGGAGAAGCTGTAAGAAAAATCGGGTAGAAAAAGCGATACATTTTTTGAGACACCTGTCATTTTATGTGCATAGTTTATCAGTGATGGTTTTTATTTTATGTGTAGAATAGCAACTCTGCAGTGACGTCATCGGAATGTCTCTGATTGGATAATGGAACCCCCTCTTTCTGAATTTGTCACCCTCTCAGCAAGGCTTGGGAAAGCTACCACGCTGTAGGAAAGAAGTGAACATCAATAATTGACAACGCTCCAATGTAACTGTGACGAAACAACACTTCGTGCATCTTTTATTTTCGTTGATCATTTATCTAAATATTCAAGTGTTTCTCTTAAATGTTTCGAACGTCATTCTAATCACGAATAGCCTTAAATTAAACTGCGTATCTGCTTTTCCTATTTGCATCCCGAGAGTAAATATATACATTTTACTACCTGAATCGAATTCCAGTAAACGGTAATGCAGACAAGATTGAAAATCAGAGATCACACACTAGAATTTGAAAATATATCACTGCCTTCATCGACATTCTTAATCGGCATTAAAAACACAATTCCTTTTAACTGCACTCAAAAAGGTGCATCAGGTGATATCTTCATGATTTTACAGTGGAACTGCGCCAAATTACATCATATAAGAATTGCATCTGAAAAGAGAACACTGCAAAGTTAAACGGTTCTAAACATTTTCTACAGTTAAACATCAAACAAGAAACTGGTTTTATAAAGATAAAAGCAGGTTCGAGGATTCTATAATTTTTAAGATCATACACCTTTTAGAGCTCTCGTTTTGAAGTCATAAAGTAATTGAGTGCAGTAATCTTGTCAAGCACGTGTCAAGACAAGCGCCTGTCTGCTTACGCCAGTGGTCTGTATTCTCTTGTCTCTCCACATAATCATCCTAAATTAGTAGAACGAACAGTGATAAAGTTATTCCGAATATATGTTCTCTGGAATATGAATTCATATAAAACCACGAAGTTGTAAAGAAAATTCCATATAAAGGCAAATAAATCGTCTTTCAAAATTGATAATACATACTTTATTTTGTTCGTGAAAGTTTTCTTCTCTTCCTTATTAACGTCTCTTATCGTGTATCGTTGTAACACACCGCATTTCTTCCGACCTTTCCCACAAATATCTTTATGATGTCGATATTTTGAAAATTAGATATTTGTTGAAAAGCCTTGCCTGAAATGTATCACCATCGGTGAGAAGGTAATTTAATACTGAATTACGTGATGTACTTACTCAAATAGCTTAAGATGTCTTGTAGGATAAAGTAAATGAAATTGCTTTGAGTCTGTTAATTAGCGTCGTCTTATGAAGGTCTTCATGTTTTACTCTTAAGAAGTTCCTCTTTGCTTCTCATTTTATCTGAAATCTGAATCGCTTCACTTTAATTAAATCTATTCCTTGAATGTACGTGAAACAGGATGAACTAACAATAAGTTTTAAATTCAAGTGCATAATAGTGAATTCCATACAGTTACCGACCGCCCCTAGGCGGATCATCTCCTCAGCTCGAAGAGACAGAGCATTGAAAGACAAGTTGACGCACATCGTGTTTGTCGGTGACGCAGTAAAAAACGGGAGAACATAAATTCCGCACTAACCTACACGTCGGTTGATTTGATTACTAGTGATTCCGGCCATGACAGTTTCTAAAATTATTATTCCCGTAAGTGTAATACATATTTTCGTCGGAATGTGGCGATAAACTGTCCCTGCTAGATGGCGAGATCCGGCGCCGACCTACCGTTGACTAGCGGAGATTTCCCCAAACAGATATCTCCCACCAGCGCGGCACCGCCCCAGCAGGGTCAAGTTCCAAGCTCTCGATCGGTCTCCCGGCATGTGTGATAGTGTAGTACATATAAGTGTGTGTGTAAGGGCTAGGATAGGACAAGGAATGGGAATGAAAGATCGCGCACAAACCATGGCCCGCTTTATAGGGTAGTGCTCTAGCATTCGCGTGGTATTGGTAGGAGAAACCACGGAAACTACTGCTCTGAACAGCCGGCCTCTGGAATTTTTCAGACAGCCCAGCGGCTGACTTCGACTCAGCTTCCTAGTTCGAAAATCCGCCCCGCCGGGACTCGAACCCTAGTACCTCCTGGTCAGGGACACTGCTGCGACCAAAGTTGTTGCTCTAGCTACCTCAGTCGGTCGCCGCCGGAGAGACGCAGCTGTCGAAGGTCCGTGTTGCGCGGAGGGCGCATCTGCTTCGGTCGACGTGCCGGCCGACGGCGTCTGCACCTCGGTTAATAGAGAGTTTTAGCGCCACGCGTAAGGTAGCGACGTTATGCACTAAGAGTCAGGTGACGGACCTTGAAGTCATAGCGTCTTACCTTAGGCCTTAGGTACAGCCTTATACCTTTACAAATATAGCACGTCTCTGGGAGTCTACGGTTACCTTACAAATGGAAAAATGGCCGCCTAAAAACGGAAAAAGTTGCATTTTTCCAACTCTGATAAACCTATTCTCGTATGTGAGGCAGTTACAATTATATCCTACCAACTCCACATCGCTAGCAAGAGTTAACGGGAATGTTGGAAAGATGACAGGCAAGAAATTCGCGAAAAAGGAGTTTAAATCATATCTTCGGGTTAGGTTATGTCTTATGCTAACAACGAACGCTGTTTTTTATTCTCCACATTCCCCAGAAAAACTAATTCAAAATTCCACATTGCATACTCATCGGTAAAATCTAAAAATCCTTGCACAATGTAGATTTATTATACTCTTGACTCGTAACGTGATTTAAATGTCTCACCACCACACTACACTCTGATATATTATGCAAATTCTTTGTTCAACGCTTTAAATGCTTCTTTTTTATAATCTAAAACGCAGTGACGTGATTACTAAAATTCTTCTGAACATTGTTCATTACGACCGTATAAACTCGTTAGTCAAATGATCAATAGAATTTAAGGATGTCTCCTTACGCATGGCGCTAAAACTCCCAATGTCGTTTCACACGGTCCGAAACGTCAGCCTCCCGACAATGTATAAAATAAAAAAACTAGCTGTGCACACTCGGGTTCAGTTTCTACAGAACAGCAAAAAACCGAAAAATACCAGTTAACTTTAAACCACTACATCTATCATTACTTTTTTGTATAAAGAAATTGGTTATGATCGCTTTAGTTGTGAATGAAGAAGGTGAAGACCAAAACCACCCTAATTGAAAATAAGTTATGAAGATTTTTTCCATGAAAAAGTATATAGCGCTTGTGAAGCCGTAGACTTCCGCGCGTAGATTCTTGCGAATGATCTTGGCTTTCCGAGTGACTTCACATCGAAGGGCTGGACTGTCCTGATGAAGTCCACGACAAGATGGTCGACACGTCGGGATGACAACCTCCGACGCGACATCATCCGGACAGCCAAAGGCACTCTATGTACCGCATCTTGTTCTAAAAATTAACTGCAATTGAGAAACGCCGCCGTCTCAGGGGATACGCCATGCCCTACACTTACAGGAATAATGGTCACAGCAGTTGTCGCGTCGGAAAACACAAATAACACAGGCATACAAAATAAAAACATTTGTCAGACCCTAAATCAGACCCTTGATACATGTTTCTCTATGTATGTCGACGCACTGAATCCGAATCTGAAGACGGAATTGTGCCACCACCCTCCAGTTTCTCTTTTAAATTGCAACAAACACATGTGAATACTAGGTTTTGGTGACTTGTATAATTATTCTTTCCAGAGGCCAAAGGTTTTCAGACCCAATATTTCACACATGTTGCTCTATGTATATCCACGCGCTAAATCCAAATCCGAACCAGAATTGCGCCACCGTCTTCCAGTTTATCGCGAAAAAAACTGGAGAGTGGTGGCGCAATTCTAGATTCAGATTCAGCGCGTCGACATACATAGAGAAACATGTTCAAGTTTTTGAGTCTGACAGCGTTTGTGCCAATGTAATCACTGAATGGAAGGTTGGCGTTGGGCGTGGCCTGCAAGTATGGTGTGGTGTTGCGTTGCAGGTGCACCACTACCACTCGCACGGGGGCGACGGTGGCGCGGCGGAGGACCTGAGCAAGCTGGGGCGCAGCGCGTCCATGGCGGTGCTGGACTGCGGCGGCGACGGCGTGGGCGCGTCCTCCACCTCGTCGCTGGACCCGTCGGCCAAGTTCCGCCGCCACGACGCCTCCACGCCCGGCTGCGGCGGCGCCGGCGGCGACCCCGTGCGCATCCCCATCTGGCTGTGCCTGCTCATCGTCGTGCTGTACATCTGCGGCGGCGCGCTGCTCTTCCACCGGCTGGAGAACTGGACGTTCCTCGAGGGCTCCTACTTCTGCTTCACCAGCCTCGGCACCATCGGCTTCGGAGACCTCATCCCCGGGCTGGCGCACAACGCCGCGCTGCCCGCGCCCGCCGCCGCCGTCGCCGAGCACCTCTCCGTCTTCGCCTCGTCCGCCTACATCCTGCTGGGCATGGCGCTCATCGCCATGTGCTTCAACCTGGTGCAGGACGAGGTGGTGGTGGTGCGTACTGCGACAGAACGTCATCAGCATGTGTGAAATGTAAATCCGTGTTCGCAGCCGCGTTTGGTTGGTTTTTATTGGAGATTACGCCTTCTTTGCTTCTTTTGCCGCTTCACCTTTTCACTTGTTTGTGGGTGCCTTTTTTTCATCAGTCGATTTTTTTATTTATTTTTTGTTTTCCTTATTTGTTTTTTTTGTGCATTTGCTTTTATAAACGCTTTTTACGATCGATTGCTTTCGATGTAAGATATTTTAAGCATAAATATTTTTTCCGGAAACGGATTTGATTAATTACACTAAGGAACAAAAATAACCTTCATACCTCCAGAATGAAAGTAAGTGACTTCAAAGGAACCAATCACGCTGATTTCGAAAATCATTATAAAAAGCCTGTATTACGCGAAGTTCAAAAAATATGACCATACTTAGTATTTGAAATAAACAAAATCCTATACTGATATCCGCATTGTCACCCTGGTTATATTACTACAAAAGTGTAGGAGCAAGCTTCATATGAAGTAAAAACAAGTTAAAAATGGAATATGTATATTCGTGCAATAATACGTTGACATTAAAATGGTTTGTTAGTACATTGGTAGAGTGAGTAATTTGAGTTTTCCATATAACCACAACCTAATGTTCGTTAGATGATACAACAATGGTGAGCAGATCACAGTCTGTCCCAATCACAAACACGACAGTCACAGTATAAAGAATACGCAAGTTATGTAATTTCATATATTTTGTTTCCTTTGAAGTTTGGGCGTAAATCTTCCTCAAACGTAATAGAAGTTATCGGGTTGATTCGCACATTTTTGATGTGAAAAGACGATTTGCATTTTTTCGAACCGATTCAATTCTACAGATTATGCGGCGAATTTCACTTTATTAAATCCATGAAACTGTAATGTATTAATGTATTTGAGGCCCACGCAAACCAGACACGAACTTCACGCGCAGTGCTGGTACAGTTCCGCATGACACCAACTCACTCAGAATCTGCCACCCCAAACGATGGATACTTGTATATTTCTGATAAGTAAGTAAATAAATGAATCATGGTATGAAAAGTAAAGTTGTGTTGTAAGGGAGGTAATTGAAGTGATGGAATAATTTGGCTGGTTGTTCGAGCTTGAAGATTTGTAAGGGGCAAAATAATTCATTTCGATGACGCGCAATACATAATACGAGGCTGCACGTGACTTGTTTCCACAGCATCCACCAAGACCTACGAAGCCCACTGGTCGAGCGCGACTACCCCACGCGAGTATCAAGATGGCGCTTTTCGAATGCAGAAGGTGAAAAAACAAAACACGAAAGCCTATTTTGGTTGATATCTCCTGAAAGTGGCATTGGTGAACTAAATAAATATTTTATTTTTAAATAGATTGTGTACTTATTGATATCGTGATGTATTAAAAGTGCAATTTAAATGTATTTGCATTAATAGCAAAATACGGTCTGATACGGTATAAAGAAACGGTATATTTAAAACCTGTGACGTGATATGAGAAGTATGTTGCGTACTCTACCTTCCTGGAGGTAAAAATCTTGTTCCCTAGTGTTATTATTTTTATCTTTGATTTTCGTTTTCTTTGCTTTTAACCACAATTAACTTCTAAGTCATTTTCTCGAGTTACTTCTGTCACCTTTTGCTGCACGTCCGATGGGTTTATTTATTTTACTTGGACAACTTAATCGATCTTTTTGCTTTTTGGTACGCTTAAATATAACTCCATTTTCTCATTTTCCCTTCGGCCGAGTTTAATTTGTTTTGTAACTTCTTTTCCATGCGGGGGAACGTTTTACTTTGTGCTTTGCGTCTTATTTCTTGTTGGAACATTTTTCGGGGCTTCGCATGTTTCTTCCTGGAAAGCTTGTTCCTTGATTCTTGTGAGTTTTCTGTATTTCATTTGAGTTTGCTTCGCGCCACTCTTCCTATGAGTCGGATTTCTTCTTTTTGATCTGCTACACTTGTTTTTCTTTTTGCCATTTCTCTTTTGGAAAGGGTTCCTTCATCTACTTTCCACCTTTCTAGTTTTGCCGCTAATTTTTGTTAATTTTGTTTTCCCCTTCTACAATAATCCCCCAGTACCCTTCTCTGAGGAAAACTCCTTGATGGCAATTTGCATTGTGAAAACAATAATTTTGTTTGCAAGAGAGATCTAACAACATTTCTCCAAAAATTCAAAGCTTTTCTCTACATTCCGAAGCGAAAATTTGCTTTATGTGTTAATGTATAAATGTTAAGCAAACAAAATTAATTTAAAATTAATTTGATTTTAATTTACTACAAAATAACACGTACAGTTCATTTCTTAAGTTTTATGCATGAATTATGTAGCGTTGAACATTATAGATTATGAAATAGAAAAATTAAGTCTCGTTTCGAAATTTATTCTTACGTGATATTTTTATTAAAAGTAAGAAGTTTTGTAGACAAAACATACGCAACATAAACATTGAAAAGAATGTAATATACTTTTGCAATTAGTTAGATGAAATGTGTATCTTTCACATTATGGAGACTTATTAATCCCTGCATACCACACAATTTTACAGATACATTTTTCTACGTCCGTAAGATATTAATTCCTGCCAAAATTTCCGCTCTTAAATCTGTTAATGGTGAATATATACTTCCTAAAACATCTAAGATTACTATGAAGATAGTAACACAAATAATCGTTCAAATAACGCACTATGAATATATTTCTATATATTTCTTGTCGTTCTTCAATGAACAGTATTTCAATTGTATCAAATTGGTATTATTTTATTTTCATTTAATTTATGTAGGAACTAACCTATTCTGTAAACTTTCTTATTTCGTGTTTCCAGTATAATGATTCTTCCATGCGTGCCAAAAAGCTTTACTCAAATAAAATACACACACCAAAATTCGACGTGAAAAAATAATGTCATTGTTTTGGTGTCAACAATCATCAGAATAAACTCTTGTTCGTTTGTAAAGTAATCGAATAATGTCTGTACGCGTTTTCCCTCAACATAAAATAGAATATCGTAATTCACTGCAAATACTTGAGCAAGTAGCCTGTTTGATCCTATTCCTGATGTCAGTGGAAACCTGGCAGGAATTAACGCATCCTTTTTCCCGTCCCCAGGGGCGTTTCTAAGGATGCGGTGCCGGGCGCCGGACGGGTCGGTCAGAAGGTCCCGTGGCAAGACACGTGCGAAATCTCGGAAAGGCCCGAATATTTCGTACCTCCCAGAGGTATTGCATGTTAATTAATTTTTCGCTTATTTGGTTTCGAAATTACTGCAGGTATTGCAATGAGTTCAGTTCTTAAGAACACTTTTTGTTTCTCTTGGTTTGTAGGAATTACAGAAATGTTCTGATGTATTATTGAGAACAAAACATTTGAAAAGTAGTATGTTAGCACATATCCAGCGTTCATTTATATTTAAGTTCAATAAATAATAATGAACTCTTCATTTTCTCAAAAGCGTTTCCTCAAATTCATAAGTCAAGTTATTATGTATTTTAACAGCATCTATAATTTCATAACACATTCATATTTCATCAAAACTTAAATCCCGGAATGTTCTGAAAATCTTGGAAACAACCCGCTCTTCCTTATCATCCTCCGCATGTGTATTTTTCTGATGTATCCATCAATCTTTGGCTTTTAGCTAAAAGTGTAAAAAGATAATTTTTTAAAAATTAACCCTTGGTATCTATAATATAGTTCACTTATGATCTCTGCAATGGAGTAAAATTCCTAGTTATTAACGTACCTCAATTAAAGAAAATCTTGTTCATGGAAAAGTATTAAATATGATGTTACCTGAATGTCTATTCTCTAAATTTTCTAAAAAACATAACTCTATTTTTCTCGCATATTTCAGGGACTACAGAATGAAATTATTGTGAGTCTTAAGTAAAGTTTTTTAATCAAGACATTCGCGATAAGTGCAATATAAGCATGTGATTTAAATCATACACCCAAATCAAATGGGTTTTTGGTTCAGAAAATTCTTCGTAATCACGAGGAAGAAATGAAGATTCGACTGAATTACTATTTTTCTTCACTATCTTTATCCATCCTTGACAACGTTCTAATATATTATTTTTCACGAAGTCTAATCACCTCGAGATACTATTAACTGATCTGGTTACAGGTTAATGTAAAATAAATATTTTGTGATAATACTTGTGAGTTATGTACATAAACACCCATTAGTTTTCAGGCTGGATCAGTTTTTCGAGTGCTGTTGGAACAAATGAAAAAACTCCTAAAGTTATGCATAACGAACGAAAAATAGTTCTCATGTGTGGCTTTTCCCTCTTCTACCGATGATCTAAAGCCATAAATGTTACTCTTCAGTGCACAGCTTGCTTACTTTTCTTTTGCTTCTTTTCATTTTTCATCGTCTTCTTTCTCATGCTCAAGGAAAGTTGCTCAGTCTCCTACATCATCTCCAGTACCTCATTTTAAAGTTTCAACCTCTGTGCCTGTTACACGATTCTAATAAAATTATGAATGCCACCACAGACATTACTCATAATGATAAATCACGTTGCTGAATATTGAAGAAAAATTGAGGGTCTGATGATGGCAAAAATAATCTATAAATGTGTGGGTCGCAATTTTGTATTAAAATATATGTATTTTCTTGAAAACTCTCATATTTATTCATAAATATTAGAATTGTAATTAACTATTAATTTTATTTCCTGTACCTTATTTCGAAGAGCAGTTTTGTTAAAGCTTCTGTTTCCTCTTTATCATCGCACTTGTAACTAGAGACTTTGTACGAAGTTAGTGGGTTTAATGCTTCCGACATATTTTTTCCACTTAATCATTGTTAATTTTGAAGATTATTTCTCTAATGAAGCTCTAATAAACAGTCGTATCAAATCTAGATATAGGACATTTGCTGCAAATATGCTGCAGATATTCAAAATGGTTCGATGAATCTTTACGATTTACATCAATGCAACGCTATTGTTTATTAACGACAAATATTTCAATAGAACGAAAGATAAATAAAATAGTTTAAATGCAGAAGTTCCAAAATCAATTAACAAAAATCGAAAAATCATTTTACGAGATAAATAATGGTTTGTTTGACGTTGTTGTTACTTAGTACCTTACTGAAATTCTTAGAAGAAGTAGTTATATAATTATAATGCATTGTTACACATTTTAGTTTTTATTTTGCTAAATTTCACACTTAAATATTATTTTATGTTTGCACATTATAAGAGGGGAAGACAACCTCTTATCCCATGGGTCACTTTTTTTTGTCATACTGGTACAGATTCTGCGACAAACGAGAGCAACTTTTCTTCGTTCATACTTCATGAATGGGATAGGACATTAGAATTAGAAAATTTAGTTCGTTGAAAGTGAAGAAAGGGATAAGTGAGTGAAGGGAAACCTTGCGAGAAAAGTGTGTACTGAAGTAAATTATTAATGTACGCCAGTACAAAAGACATGCAATGCAAAACGGTTTTCCGAATGAATTTGCAATAAATAATAATTATCTCCAGGGTCATTGAATTCATGCTTACTATTAATTTCTGAACGTAAATAAAATTCAAAAGTGCAAGACTTTACAAGCCTATTAACTGAAAAACCATAAATAGATTACAAGTACTTGCGTCATATCAAACTTAAATTGCAATGAACTAATGAATAAAAAAGCTGAATGAATTTAATTGCTTTTCAAAAAAAATAATTTGAATTCCCCTATTTGTAGTGTTTCTTATTTCCTTTGACGCATTTTTTTAAGATGACCCTCAGGTATTTCAATGCTCCATAGGTTGGCCACCCAAGCACACTATACCGTCGCGACCTTAGACCAGGAAGAATTTGACAGATTCAAGTTTGGAGGAGTTATATAAACTTTCAGAATTGTAATTCTAAAAAATCATGGATTTGAGAAAATGTAAAATATTAAACTATTGTATTTGCCAGCTTTAGATTGGATGAATTCGCATTAAAATTTAATTCATTAATGATTTAATGTATTTCAGCTTCTAGGACCCCACCTCGATCATATTTTTATTCAGTTTTCCTAATTCATTGACCGAATATTGAGATTGCACATTTTTTTTGCATCTGAACATAAATGTAGCTTCACTCTGCGCACGTTTAGTTGAACTCTCCTTTAGCTAGTTGTGATAGGAGTAGGGTCAGGGTATGTGTTACTAGTTTCTTATAAATACTAACAATTCTGAGTTTCGTATACTAATCCAAACAGTTTTCTGTAACTCGAGAGCGAAATTTATATTTTCAAATGTTACAAACCCTGCTTTATTATCATTCAGCTATTTGTGGTCACGAAAGGTTTCCAGAGATCAGGAAAACGTGCGCAGAGTGTACTCATACGCCACGTACAGTTTTTACTGTTCATTGCCCAACCAAATGAGAAGAAAATGCCGACCGCACGCCTCGTTTGCAGCTGGTGCGCAAGCTGGCGCAGTACTGCGGCGCGAACAGCGGCGGCGCGGGCGGCGTGGGCGGCGCGGGGGGCGGCGCGGGCCGCGGCGGCGGCGACGACGACGAGGACCTCATGCTGGACGTGCTGGACGGCGAGGGCATCGCCATGTCCGTCGTGTCCACCACGGGCGGCAGCTCGTCCTGACACCGGCCCGAGACGCGCCTTCGGCCCCTGGGCCCCCGGGCCCACGACCTGCATCTCGACCCCGCGCTCAACACCGGACCTCCCGCGCCGCCCGCGCTCGCGCCACCCGCCGCCCACGCCGCCCCCTCGCCCACCAAGGCGGCCCCGGCGCCGGCGCCGCCCGTGCCGCCCGTGCCGCCCGCGCCCGCCGCGCACAAGGGCGTGCTGAAGCCGTCGCTGCCGCCGCTGCCCGCCCTCGCGCACCACCACCACAGCCTGCCACGCCGCGCCAAGCCCGAGGTGAGTGCGCGCACGGAGCGGGTGGGTTATTATTTACTGTTCTGTCTGTGCTGTAATTAGCCAGACTGATATTGGCCCTCATTTTACAGACAGAAAATTATTATAATATAACCGGTTTATGTCAATATATTACATGTGAAACTTAATAGTAATAGCAAAATGTCGGAAAATAATTATTTCCATCTTCAGGCTTAATGTCAAAAGCATTATTTACATTTATTATATACTACTTATTTGCTTTTGACATTAAGCCTGAAGATGGAAATAGATATTTTCCGAAACGTTGCTGTTACTATTAAGGCCCATTCACAATGCAAACATAAACATTAACACGGCGTTCACATAAAAGTTAGGACTTGGTCCACAAGCGGACTCATTCACAATGCGTTCGCATAAGCATAACACGTAGGACGTTAACTTAAAAGCTTGCAAGCTTCAAGCTCCTGTGCCTATGCTTAAGTAAGGCATATGAAATGACCCTATCACAGAACTGTAACTCAAAATCGAGAATCGAAATTGGAGCGAAGTCGATAGAAGAACTAACGCCATATGGGACATAGAGTCGTTATCTTGAAATCGATTCTCACATCCAACGAATAGTAAAGCAGAATGGCACAATAGAAACTCTTATTTTGCTTACGTTTATGTTAGACATTGTGAATACTTCAGTCTTCATCACTTATGTTAATGTCTATGTGCTACGCTTATGTTTACGTTTGTATTGTGAACGGGCCTTTATGTTTCACACAAACTCTTATGTTTCCGGATTTCCGTCTACGTTTACGTCCAGGCATTGTGAATAGTCTCGCTTAATAACCCACTTCTAGGTTTTGCGGCTACATTATGTTACATTTCCGTTTGCATTGCGAATGAGGCCTTGGAAAGAGGTAAGCGCGGGGCGCTGTCGAGCGATTTCCCTCTGGGGTTCGGTCGCCCGCCCCTTTCGGAGGCGCCTTCAGCCAGGGGCGCATCCAGCCGTTCAGTCTGGAGGGGGGCAGCGAACATTTTTGATCCGTTATAAACGTGTTCGTTATTATATTGAATATCATTTATGTACTGTAGATACGATACTACACAACATTATTGTTTAAAAAAATTACGTAATTGAAATATAAATAAGCATTTAAGTTGAGTATGCCTAATAAAGGAAGGTATTACTTGCGCAACTTTTCTTGAACGATGACCTTGCTTCCCCCTCTCTAGCACAATAAACAGATGGCCAAAGGTCGCAGCAAGCACTGATGACAACATTCCAAACACATCTTCACTGGCGCGAAATAGAAACAATTTTCTTTTCAAGACGAGAACTTCTTTTCTCGATTTGAACTGATTTTCTCCAAAAATCTAAGGAAATGACCGAAACAGGTAAAGATCTATTACAGGAGATACCTCGAACACCTGATAAAGTTAGAACGCAAATTATTGAGAACTTTGTGAAGGCATGACTGATTCTCCAGAGATTGGCTTGCTAAAAAAAACTAGTGGCCGATTTCGTACCTAATACCCCCCTCTTCCCGCATTTCTTCGCTCCATCGTTCAAGAAACGCTGCGCGAGTAATAAGCTGCAACGCCTTGAGCGGGGTGCGTGCGTGGGCGCAGGTGCCGCTGCCGCTGGCGGGTGCGGGCGCGGGCAGTCTGTCGCGGCGCAGCGAGAGCCAGCGCCAGATCCGGCGGCCGGGCGTGCCCGCGGCGGCGCACGTGCCGGAGCCGTGCCTGGGCGGGTCGCCGCCGTCGGGCGCCGGCTCCTCCGACCACCTCGTCGAGTACTTCGTCCCGCGCAGCGTCAGCGAGTTCAACCTGGCCGGGGTGGTGGGCGACGTGGCGGTGGTGCCGCCCCCGCCGCGCGCCGCCGCCGCCCTGCTCGCCCCCGCGCCCGCCGCCGCCGCCGCCGCCGCCGCCCCCGCGCTGCGCCCGCCGGGCGGGCCGCGTGCCGACACCGGCCGCTCCCGGGAGAAGATGGTGACGTTCGAGGACGACCCCGGCCACGCCCCCTCGCGCAAGTCGCTGCCCGGCGGCGCGCTCGAGGACGTGTTCATGTGACGAAGTCCCGGGCGCGTCTAGCCGCCGCCCGCGCCGCCGCCGCTGCCGCCGCCCCCCGACGCGCTCGTGTTCTAGAGGCGGGCGGCGCCGGGGCGTGGGCGAGGGCGGGCGGGGGCGGGCGCGGGGGCGGGCGCGGGCGCGGGCGCCAGCCGGCCTACGCGGGGCAGCGGAAACGAACGCTTCCCGCGTACACGGTGCTGTCGGGGAAGGACTGGTATTCTCTGGGTGTGGAGAGGTTGGGCGGACCGGGCATGGAACGTTGAGTGAAATGACTGCTCGAGATCAGTCGTGTTTTCACGCTCTCAAAAAAAACAAACACATTGCCTTGTTTAGTGTTCGAGTGAATCTGTTTCAATAGATGATTTCGTTAAGTGAAAACACACAGAAACACCGCATTCCGAAAGTACAGTTGTATTCAGTTTCAATGAATGTTTTATCCAAAGTGCAACGTTAAATTCTCAAATTATTCATGATTTTATGTATAGATGTGCATCTCAGTAATATTTCTAACGTGTGTGAGTTAAAATCTCTAATATAACCAGCAATGAAAAAAAATCTATTGGTTCTTTGTAAATATTACAAGAGTATCTGTGATGAACAAATAATTGAAAGCAGATAGATGGCAAATTCTGAGAGAATTTCTTTTAGTCGTTCTGTTGCTAGGATAGATATCAGTCGATGAGTGCTATCAGGACTGTCGTCTTGTATCGGTAAAGTTTCGCTCGTAATTTTCAGCAGATGAAGAACTGTGCGCGAGTGAGACGGTGAGCGTGTGCTGCGACAATCCCATCTCCCCATAGAGGGCGCAAACTGAAGATGCTCCGGCTGCATGTAGAAGCGTTTTGGCCCGTTTCGTACGTGATGTGCACGAGAAGAATCAAGAATCGGTGAAAGAAAGCTACCCCGAAAGGACGAACAGGAAAAACGTACGGTCATTACCTATACCAAAGAATGAAAAGAATTAAACTGAAGTAGTGTTAAAGTGTGTGGAAGAGCTGGAAATATTGTTGTTTAACTTTTTTCCGACAGCAGTTTCAGAAGAAGTGGTGAGTTTAGAGACATGGTGAAAAAAGAAACATTTAAAATTCTTGTATATCAAAAGGAGAGCCATTTCCCTTATGCAGTGGCCGTACACATAATTTCATTTTTGTTCCTTTTTTTCTAAAAATTGCAAGACGGGTGAATTGCTGTTGGTGGGTTTCTTACATCTGTGAATGTTGCAGATGCGTGTTTCATAGTGTGGATTGGGATTTCATAGAGTGAGCGGTGATAGAGCTAAGGTCAGCGAGTTAGTGTAGATACTCGCTTTCCCTTGAAACACGTTTTCGCTTCGTGTTAGTGGGTTGATGTGTGATGGCAATGATCGTAGCTGTAGTAACATATCCATTTTTTTTTCAACTGATAGTCAGAGCATTTTTTGCGTCTTTTGTAAACCAATAACAGGGCCGAAGAGAGAAAATCCTGGCCCGTTATAAGGTCTGGGGACCTTTATAAAAATTATACAGAAATATGATTACACTCATATATTTAGGCAAGAATTATCTTCTTCTGTTCACAATGAATCTTAGTCCGCTTTCTCGAAATCTCTGAACGGGATAAAAAACACGGAGTCCTGCGAGTTTCGATTGTGAAAATGTAATTACTTGCATAACTGAAAAGGGTAAGGTACGATAAAAATTGAAAGAATTGAATTAGTGTTCTAATTATAATAAAACATTTGCGATGCATTGGGTTCCACTGCCCCCCCCAGCTCGGAGGGTCCCGGAACGACTCGACGTACCGGCTACTTCCCCCTCTCCTCGGGCCTGGCCAATCAACAATATTAGATTGTCTATGGCTGCTTTACGTGTTTCAGAAAGAGTGACCTCTTAAAGCCTCAATTTCTATCAACTGAATTCACTGCAAATACTTTCGAATATGTTCGTTGATCTTATTTAATGGACCATACCAAAAAATAATATTTTAAACTAATTCTTTCCTTGGTTTAATTAATATACATAAAAGAATGCTAATTTAATTTTAACGTTTTTATGAATGTGCAAATGGGTATTACTAATAGTGGGCCTAATTGTCTCGAAAAAGATATTGTCAACAATCAATGAATCATTCAGAATTATCAAGTTTTTCAAGAATGTTCAAATTACTTTCATTAAATTTTAAATACAAAAAACAGAAATTTGATAATCCTTTTCTGAGTCATGATCATAGACTGAGAGTGATAATTTGTTACCATCCTGAGTCATAGTCATCGACTGTGGACAGGAAATTAGAGTTTTACCAAGAAAAAAAATGTGTAATAAGTTTCATGAAGTAGAACAAACAACAAATTCTGTAAAGAAGAATGCCTTCAGATACTATAAAATAATAATAATAATAATAATAATAATAATAATAATAATAATAATAATAATAATAATAATAATAATAATAATAATAAATATTTTGTCAAAAGCATTAAAAAAGCAAATACAATTCTCATATTTGATGAAATCTTTTGGTTAAGAGTAGTAAAATTAAAAGATAGTACTACAGAAAGAGGCAGAGCTGAAAACATTCTTCCTCATTTTAGAAATTTTTCATTTATTTTGCTTTCAAACTACCCTCATTTTCTTTGAAATTCAATCTAGCACTCTCTTCTTCGATGTTTCTTCTTCTCTTTTTTTTTTCTTCTTCTTCATGTTTTTCTTTGTAATTTCTTTTTGTCTTCTGTCTAAACACTTCAACCAATTCTTGCTGCATTTTTCTTTCATTAATTATTCATTACAAATTTCATTTTGTTAATTGATGCATTTGGCTGTTCTAGATTGCTCTTTATGTAATGTGATCTTATGCATTCACAAAATTTACTGTCATTTGTATTTCAAATAATTTTGGATTTACAAACACGTTTTGTTTTGTTTATCTTTAATTATATCTTACTCTCATGGTTTGTTTCAGTTTTTCAATCTGTCATTTCTTTTCATACTCTTTGTGTGTTGATCTTTATGCCTCAGATACATGTGGAATGAGCACATCAGTTCTCCATTTTGACCACATATTATTACACCTATGATGACATTCTGTTTCTGGGGTAATAATTTTTTGATATTTAACTACTGCACTTTACAGTTTCACAAAATATGATCAAATGCTTGTGTTTTGACTATGTATATATTTATTTTATTTAATGAATTTACATTATCAGAATGTTTTTGAACTGATAAAAAAATTATAATCTCATTAAAGAGTTGTGTATTGAAGCAGTTAACACTAGAACTACGACTGAAATGTGAAAGACACCGCACATACCATCGCTTTTTGAAACATAAAAATAATGGAGGCAGGCGTCTCATCTAACATTGTGAGAACAACACTTGTATGTATGCATTCTTATGGGAGAACATCCTACCCACGCAAGGTACTCACCCCTTAATCATGAAAGACTGCTTTAATTCTTTAATTCTGTTCCTTGACAAATAAATAGCTAACCAGATTTACGAACCAGCATCTTGTATTTTTAAGTTTGCATACTTCTGTGTCACAGTAAAAGAATTACGAAACTTTATCTCATTCATTGATTCTTGAGACAAAACATTCAATGTGGCACTCGTAGAAAGGTACAATTGATCATTATTTCTTTGGGCTAGTATTCTGTCAGTCTTTGTCAATGACTTACACAAGACACATCTTAGGATACTAATCAGAATGTTAGAAAGTCTAGGGAGAAAAATAAAACAACCCACTTCTCAAAGCGACAGACGTATTTAGTATATTTGGAACTATCACCGCAAAGAGAACTGTTACCTGCAGAATCAAAATATATATGAATAATTTATAGACAAAACATAAATATTATTGTTATGATTATTATTTGAAATTTATTATAATGGAAGGAAAATTGCTATGCAGATAAATATATATATAAATATCTAAGAATCTTTAATCATTTCCATGTACAGTATATAAAGGCAAATTCTTTCATGTTGATATTGATTGTTTTATTCCCTAAAGTAATGGAAAAACATAAACAATTTTTGGTTTCAAATTTCTTTAGGGTTTAATCTGTCTCTTACATTGTTTCTTTCTTCTCTGCTCTCATTGGGTCAGCAAAGAATTTTCAAGAAAACTTTAACTTCCTGTAGAATCATTAGGTAAGTAATCCACCCAAAAAAGTAATATACCCAATTTAAGTATGTTTTTTGTGTGTGGTTTTTCAGTATAAATAAATCTGCACTATATGATTACTAGTATTTCTAATTACAGAATATGGAATAATTTTTCATGTCACCCATTTTCATGAAGGTATTTTTTAAGTAATTACCTCTAGAGCCTTTGTCAATTAACTCCTTAAAGATTAGTTTCAGCTGTTCATATGAAGTGAAAATAAAAAAAAGTTTTAATTCGATTATTAGAATTTCTTATAGATTAATGTTAGATTAATTCAGTCTATTAACTCATACACTAAGATTTTAAATATGATTTTATATATGTACTGATTTTATAAATTAGATAATCTCTCCTGAAAAACATTAGAATAAACAAAATACAATGCAAATGTTTAATGCAGAGAAAAATTAGAAAACAATTGTATGAGATATTTTAATTTACAGTTTTGTGCAAACAGTTCTAGATGGTACATGTTTCTCAACAAGTTATTGTTTAATTTGACATTAACTGAAAATCTCAATTTAAAATAAGAGACATTTTAAAAATATCACTTGTAAGGTTAACAATAGAATAATCTAGCAGAGGAATCTATTGTGTCCCACATATTGGCAGAATCTCTTTAAACTTATTTGTGGTCTAAGTAGTATTTTTTCATAGTGAAATATCATGGTAATGAAACAAGAAATGATAAAAGTTGGACATGAATATCACAATTAATTACCAAGAAAATTAGATTATAAATTAATATTGAAATTAGAAAAAAAGTATGACTATGTCATTCATTTTTGATTGATTTAATATTTATTTAAATTATTCGGCGTTCAAACATTAAGAAGATTTTTTTAAAGAAAAATGTTGCTTGATTACATTAAAAATTGTTTTGTCTTGAAGAAGAGAATAATTTCAAATTGATCGAGGCACTTGACTATGTACAGATTATTTAAAGATTAATTATTTAAAACATTTGTAACTACACTTCTTTGAACCTCTTAAAAATATCTACATAATCATAAAATTGACTTCAGCCCATATTTATGTATCAAATTACCATTACAAAGTATGAAAATGTCCCATATAAATTTTTTTTGTCAGAAGGAAGGAGCATTTTACAATTAATAATCCTAAATAACAGGGCCTGACAAACTATCTCCGGCATCTAAATTGCAGTTACCCCCCCCCCCCCCCCAAAAAAAAGAGCAATTTTCAAATTTCTATCGCACACACAGTGAGAAAGTCAATGAATTTAAAAACACATGTACTGGCAACTTAAAAACATATTTATTTTCTGTATCTTCTAATTTGAGACAATCATTAGCATAGATTAAAACAAAAACAAATCAATTAAAACATATATGAATTTTTTTAAAATGTTTGTGTAATATGTACAATGTTTTGTGAAACATTTTTTCGCATCTTTAGGTTCATTTCTGTAAATAGTCAATTTAATCTACATGAAAATAAATAACTGATTTTTTTTTAAAAACAACAGAGAAGTACAAAGGAAAATGTGGAGAGAGACTCTCCATGTCATTATTTTAAAATAATTACTTAAATATACAATAATCAGTGGATGAATGTGTTACATGAAACACATAGTTGCAACAAGCATCTTTGGATGGCCTAGATTATTGAGGTCTACAGTCAGTGGTGGATGGGACCAAACTTTAGCAGAACTGTGATGAAGCGAGGGCAGGCAAGGGCGGTGAGGTGGCTGGTAGCGCGGTGGGGGGGGGAGTGGAAAAGGATGGTGAAGATTAGGGGATCTGTGACTCATGGGGATGAGGAGAGTTTAAACTGATATGATATAGAGCAGTGTTATTCAAACTGTGTGGCGTGCCTCCCCAGGGAGGTGTGTAAGTTTCAGAGGGGAGGCACAAGAATTTCATAATAATTGAAGAAAATAATGCTCTACACAACAAGGTACATTAATAAACATAAATTTCACAACAAGAGAAGGAGTACAACTTATTGATCTGTCGTCATACATACACTAAAAACAGTGTATTTAACTGCAACTTTGTCAGAGTTTTGGTGCTCCAAAAGGAACGAGTATCCATAGCTGAGAGAAAAGGCTGTGCGTATTCTGTTTCTTTTTGCCATTTCTTACCCAAGTGAAACAGGATTTTCAGTAATGGGTGAGACCAAAACAAAGCATAGATCTAGAGTAAATCTCAAGAATGTGATGCTTATTACCATTTCTAAATTAGTGCTGATATTCAATTAACTGTGTGACTCCAAACAAGCCCATCGATCTCACTGAATTTTCTGAACTATCAATATGTTCGATTTTTAGTTTTGCCTATAGTTTTCTTCACTTTGTCAAACATTAATTAAATTCAGTAATTACAGCAGTGAACAATACAAATCTCTTGCCATAATTATTTGGTTCACTGTAAGTATACAATAAAAAAGTATACATGATGACCTTACTTTCAGGGGGGGGGGTTAATTGAAATTATTTTAAAAAACTAATAAACAATTTTAAAAAGAGGAGGCATGTGCAGAATTGGTTACCTGAAGGGAGTCACAGCGTCAAAATGTTTGAAAAGCAGTGATAGAGTGAAAACAAAATGGAATAAGGGGAAATAATGTCTGCATTTGAAATCTAATTAATTTGATTGTTATAAGGACTAATGACAAAAATATTTTTTTTGACACCACACTCATGTTTAGGAACCTCTAAAACATTCATGGGCTTCATTGGAATAACAACTTAATTTTCTACAGCTGCAACTTCCATAACAACCGCCAATGCCAAAATTGAACTATTTACAGAGATGTACCTGATGTGAAAAAATGTTTCATGAAATGTCATACCTGTTACACAAGCACTTAAATAAAATCCAAATATATGTGTTGTAATTGATGTGCTTTTGTTCTAATCTATACCAATGATTGTCTCGCATTAGAAGATACAGAAAATAAATAACAATAAAAAGACAATCAATAAAGATTAACAACTTCTTATGTACTTTCTTTTTTCATATTTTTTGTTTATTTCCTATGCTGTTTGATTTACAAAGAAAAAACATTTTAAAAAAATATTGATATTGGTGAATATTTTCAGATTTTTCAAAGTGTACAGTAACAACTATTTTCAAAAGTAGTTTTTGACTCACCACTTATCTTTAGGAACCTCTAAAACATTCATGGTCTTCATCAGAAATGCAGCTTATTTTTCTACAGCTGCAGCTGCCATAACAACTGCCACTGTCAAATGGAGACATTGCTGCTTGTTCCAGAAACAATAAGGTAAGAATCTTGTGTGTGATTTGCATATTGAACAGAAAGGTAATACATCACAGAGGTGTTGGAAAGACAAACACAACACACTACTGACCAGAAACTTAGTTACTTACATACTTATTTACTTACTTTATTAACTTACTTGTGACCTACTTTCCCTCCAGGTATCAGCATTTGAAACCTACTTGGGACTGTTTCAAAGCAAATTTTGTTTGTAGTAGATTTTAAGAACATTTCATAAAAATTGCATAAAGACCACAAAAGTGACAGTTTTCAGAAGTTTTGAAAATTAGTATATTATTTGAATAATTCTACTGGAATGAATGCGTGTTTGTATTCAAGTATTTCAGTTAGGCATTAGGAATTGTCCATTAGTGTGGACAAAATATTTCAAAAGTTATGTGAAACATAGAGGCAGGTAATATATTTGTTTAATGAATGTAATAAACTAATTTCTCTCAGACAATTCACATCAGATTTCTTCAAAGTCTCTTTCAAGCATGATAAATGTTATTATTTAATGGGATAAAATAAACTGTGTTTAAAATTTTAAAGTGGAACAAGAAAAAATAGAAAACAGTTGCAATTAATCTTTATGTTAATTTTTTTCTGATTACAGCAAATTTGAAAATAGTATGCCTACACCTGTCTTAGTCCAACTCACATTTTTGGTGATAATATATTGCCTCACATAAATTTTTGTCTAGTTTGCAAGAGACCAATTGTAATGGACTCACAGTATCAATGAACTAGTCAGAGATGTATCTAAGTTTTCTGGTGCTCATGGGAAGTATAGAATTTGTGCCCCTGACAGAATTCTTCAAATTAGTGTTGTTGTTATTTGTTTTAGTTGTTGTACTTTAAATAGCACCCCTCATGAGTGGCACGTGCCACGTCTGCCGTATCATTATTAAGCCTCTGACTACAAGTGAAGGAAATGAAAATATGAAATGATGGAGGATGTTGTCCTTGTAGAATACAAGGAACCCTCAAACCTGTGGGAGATCCCCGGTCGTTCTGGGACAATGGGGCAGGCACATGATTGCAGCTTACAGCCACTGATAAAATGTCAGCCAATGTCTGAGCTGAAGCAAGGCGAAAGCCTCACCAGCAAATCTACTTGCTGAAAAGGCACACTGATCTTTCAAGATGAATATTTTTGTCATATAAAACTTATGGACCCCTGACTTTAAAATATTGACCTAAAGCTTCTACTTTAATACTACTGATAATTACAATAATAGTACAGTGTAATATGCCTAGTACATAGATTTCAAGATTCAGTGTCTCAATAAAAAGTGGCCTCAAATAATTGAAATTTTCTGATTTGTAATGAAGTAAATTTAAAAATTGTGAACGAGTGATATATAAAAATCAAAAGAGTAATGTGATAGATCTGAAATTTTTGTTACTAAAAGTTCATGTGAAAAGCAGTGACCTTGAAAAAGCTTGATACTCTTATGTACTCTAAATTTTATTTTCAAAAACTGGAGACAATCTTCAGTTTTACATGGGAGAAATTAATTAGACATTGTACAATCCTTTATTCTCTGAGCTGTTGAATTTCAGGAGTCATATTTCTTTGAGATCAAAATTGCTTAACTTCACAAATAGATAAAAAAAATAGTGGCCTGCACGTTAAAAATACATCTGAACAAAACCACACACAGTGGTTTTTGCAAAAGTAACATGCACACTGGTCATGAACAGTAAATAAAACATTCTCCTACAACACTAAAATAAATATTTTAACAAAAACAGTTTTCATGAATACTTTAATAACATAGTATGTAATATTCAAATACATGTGCAACATTTCTCTTCAAAAGTTAATATCAAATAAGTAGCTGTTGCATAATGCATCTTGTGAATAGGAAATATTTAATGGTGTTAGTCTCTTCCTTGGAAACTTGCTGTCACATGACAGCTGTGTTACAAGCAGTGATGTACTGAGTACGAAAATAAACAGAATTACATATAAAATATTTGCATTTTTCAGCAAAAACCAAAACTGTTTCATTGGTTTTGGATTTTTCTCAAGTTTCTTGGTAATGAACAAAAACAGTACTCACCTCTCATATGGCTGGAGACTGCATAATTTTCTTTCACTTTCTGTACACATTGAAAATTAGTAATAGAAGTTGATGTGTTTTTTTCTACAATTTTTTTCTCTAGTAGATTTTACCTATCATTAATATTTAAGGGGGTAGACACAGTAAAACTGGATACAGCTATCACATAAGAAATTTTGACGAATTTAGAAATATAATTTCTTGCAACATAGAAGAGTTTTATATCAAAACTTCTCTGTATATTTTTTGCAGACTTTTCATAAATAGAAAATTCTTATTATTTTCTAAAAAATTTCTTTAGATTCCTACATTTAAAGACAGTTAGCAAAGTTACTATATGTAAAGTTCTGACATTTGTAACTCTGTTTTATTAAGACAACGTTCTACACATTTTTGCCATAATCTCCAACAATATTTCAACAATTTAATAGGCCTATACTGTCATTGTCAAGTACTGAAACAAAATAAATAAAAAGTATGATTGTAATAGAAAAGTTATAAAACAAGTAAAATTATTTAAAAGATCATATTAAGTTATATATTAAAAGGAGTTTAAAATGAACGAAGGTCTTATAATTAAATTTTATATAGGACGAATGGTTGATTGGTTTTATAAGGTTGGATTAAAATGAAGATCAGACAACCTATACAAAAAATATAAAGCTCTCATAGTGTATTCTTAAAACACATTGTTGAAACAAAAGATGAAAACATATTTGTTAAAAGGTTTACCATTAAGTTCAGTCAAGTGAGGAGAAATGACAAGGGGAGTGAAACTCTTAAAAAAAAAGTTTCATGGCACTGAAACATAGCACAGAAGTTATATACAAGGTAAGATAATCTACAAGAATACTGGAATGATTAAAATACATTAAAAATCCAAATTGTCAAATTTTAAATACTGTTATTTTCTTTCTTCAAAAAAATTGTCTAAACTTAATGAAGTAAATTGGAGGAGTAAACAGAGATGAATTTAACACTGGAGGAGTATTCGATAGACTGTGTTCAGAGGAGAACAGATGCCAGTCTGAGGCACTATGAAGTCAGGTATCCAAGTGATAAGCAGAGGGAGAGGAACACAGAAAATCAGGGGAAGGAGAGTAAAAGAAGGGCAAAAGGTAAAAGAAAACAATTTGGAAGCAGACAGAGATTATAAAAAAAAGAGATTTTTCTTACCTTAATTTACTTTTTTAACATAGTTAATAGAACTTCATAATTATTAATGAAATTATTAAAAACCATCAGCATGACATGATAAATCATTTAAAGACATTAGAAACCACAAAATGAATGAGTAATATTCCACATTTAAACTAGTGGGGTACACTAGTAAACTAATAAACTAGTAAACACAAGTAAACTAGTGGGGCACACACTTTTTTGCATTATTTCTATATTTGCAATTTTTTAAAAATTTTTATAGTTCAACAAAAAATGAGACCCACACTATTCATTTAAGCATCGTCCTATCAGTGGAAAAAATATGGGGCGTTTTTTGAAGAAAATGTTATCTTTGCATGAATAGCATTAATTTCAATTTCTAATTACGCGAAAATACTAGTTTGTTCAAAAAATTTTACATGACCTTTTTCAAAGAGCCGATTTTTTAAAAGGACTTTCTTTGTTCAGGGCAAAAATCTCTAAGTTTCGTAGTTTTAAAATGTTAACTTCTTGTAGTTTTCGAAAATAGGGAGAGTTCGCCGAAAATGAGACTACCACCATATTTTTTACCGTCCTTGATACACGCGTGGAGAAAATTTAAAGAACTGAAGGGCTAACCCAGGACAACTTATTACATTATAATTCATAATTTTGGTCGAGGTCGAAAGATCAAATTCTTGCTTTTTCCAGTCGTTTCCTGTACTAAGCTACTATTTGAACTACTAAATTTAATTCTTCCCAGTGTCCAACGGATCTGCATCGTAAGGTCATGAAAAAATACTTTAATTAAAACTCTTGTTGAAATGATTGTAATTTGCTCATATTTCTGTCAATGTAACAAAAGGATGTGTAATCTATTACATTTTTGTTATTTGGAATCCCTATGTATTCTTATAACCAGTTACTACACCAGCGCCTCCGTGCTCAGCGGCCGATTCTAGAATCTTTTTTTCACTATTAATGAGGCCAGCGTGAAGATGAGTTCAATGAGGCCAGCGTGAAGGTGAGTTCCTTACGGTGTTCTACATCTCGCTAGAGTATATTGATACTAGTTTTGCTATATGTCACGTTTGCTATTGGATTGCATTGAATGTGAATGAAAAGTGATTCAAAACCGTAAGCAATGCGTTAAATAATTCTATATTATGTGGATTTGTGCTATTGCAAAACGCTGCGCAAATATTTTGATGTTATGCGTACGAGTACGCAATTCTTTAGGAAAGTTTTTAGATAACATATTTGAAATTTATAGCGTGTTCTTCCACTTCGATTGTCCAAGTCTCACTTTTTATGACCGAGATCAGTGGTCTAATAATCGAGGACTCAACTAGAATCGGTTTCGTAGAAGAAAAAAAAAAGGGTTAAAATTTAGTATACGGCACACCCTTAGAGAAGCGTGGCGGCGGGGCTTAAACCGTAATTACTGTACGTGCTCAAATAGAAATGAATAATACTTTACGGATAGCAATTTTCATGGTTTGCCCTTCATATGCTTTGTCCCCGCACTGTAACGCCAATTTACTTTCGAAGGCAAGTTTTCTCGCTTCGCTCGCCCGGATCCAAGACACGGCGAGGCTCGGGCCTTCGGCCCTCGCGTTCACTATGAACATCCTTGAGTCTGTCCAACGCATAATTACCAATTCACTTCTATAAGACATCACTTTTCAAGAAAGCCTCCTGAATTCTAACTGCCTAGTTAACGCCAGAACGGCGCGAAGTGCCGGTTTAAACGACTTCCTTAGATTGTACTGTATACTATATTTCTGCCTTTAATTTTTTTAAAAGCTTATTCCAGCGTTCTAAAACTAAAAAAATATTTTTTGTTATTTTTCCGAAAAAGAAAAACTTTGGGTTTAGATTTGGCACTGAGAAAATATCAAAAAATGTTTTTCTCATTGTGTAAATTATTGTATTCTTTTTCTTTTTTTCAATCTGTTAAAATAGTGTTAAATAGACAAAAAAATTTTAAAAAACCTATCTGGCTGTAGAGTGGTGGGATGGGGGCTTATAAATCTTTCAAAAATGTTTTTTTTGTTAGAATCTCATATGTCATTTGGTTTAGGAGAACTTTTAACCATCTACTGCGGGGGGGCCTTTTGTCCGCCCCTCAATAAAAGATCCGAAAACCCACCTCTGGCTTTTTTCATTTTTTCTTCGTAACTACAATCCTCTCAAAACGTCTTTCTGTGAACAACGCTTGCGTCTAAACCGTTCAGCCGATGTTCTCCAAAATTCAATTCCCTAATCGATGTGGCTAATGTTCTGGCTCCTGGAATTTGAAACCAACATTTCAATTTGGTGGGTACTCTACATAAATCCTGTGGGACATTTTCAAAAAATTCCCACGTTTTTTATTAAACTTTGTTGTTGGGTAGTGTGAAGCAAATTTAAGAGAATGGTGCAGGTCTCATGTTCGTTAAGAACCTTAATGTTTCGAAAATAGCAAAAGTTAAAAAAAAAAAATCGGCAGTTTCCTACAACCACAATTCCGAAGATACATGTGTTTTTAATGAAATGTATTCATCAAATACAGATCTTCAAAGAAGGTCATGTTCAATTATTTGAAAAATTGAGTGTTTTTCGCAATTTGGGGTGAATTTTTTTTGCGATTTGCAATTTTTAATTTGGTTTTAACAATTTTCCTCAAAGTCAGTACCAATAATATTGATTAAATTCTCATCTCGGATACCGCATAGGACGCGTAAGAGAATGGTGCAGGTCAGAATGGTACGGATCTTGAAATAAGGTCATGTTAAATTTTTCGTAAATACGAGTATGTTTTGAATAATTTGGCGTGAAATATAGTCGCCTGCTCCGAATATTCTGCGCTTCGTGAACGTAAAATGGTGATTCTAGGCAGTTGGATGTTACGCAACTTAGAATTTGTATATCATTCCACATTTCTTTTTCGTTTCTTACATTCGAGCTTTTGTTATACGTTTCCAAATTAATATTTTGGAAATTATTTAAAGCTGTTTTGAAATATATAAAATAAAAATTACTATGGAAAATTACTCAGGGAATATCTGTAAAATAGAAGTAATACAAAATCAGTTTCTCAAAGGTCATTAAATCCCCTTGGTTCGTAAGCAACATGCAAATCCAAAACGAACTAAATATATCGTCCATTAACGACTATGTAAATCTTATGACTCAATTCTTCTCGTCCCTTCCACGATCGCGCAGTAGAACAATATTCTAACTAGGTAAAACGTATAGTTCAAAGAGAATTAGATCACGATTCCCTAAAGACTTCCTTCGTACACCTTAAATCATTTACTCCTCTTCCCCTTCCCTAAAATTCCACCCACTAACACCCCCGCATAAAAATTATCACAAATAACTCCAAAAACTGTCATCCGCAGTTTGTTTCACTGGCTAATTAAAATGTATGAGACCCCTGAGAGAGGAGGTGACGCATGCGGATGTCCATCCCTAAAGTTAATGTGTACAATTTTGTATAATGAACACCCCTGAAAGGCAGAAATGCCGAGCAGGCAGAATTCAGATCGGAATGTAACAATGGCATTCCGCGCTGCGACTCGGCAGCTGAATTTCTGTGAATTACGTCTCATTGTTCGGACATGATTTAGCTGTATGAAAAGCAGTTATAACTGTCAAATTTATATTGATATTAGTTTTTTTAAATGTATTTACGTCAAAAGGAGTTAAAAACTCTGTGACGTGCTAAGTTAATTTGAAGTTACATTTATGTCCAGAAGCAAAACAAGGGGCCATCTCAGCATTTGCTTGAGGATCAGGGAAACTAGACGAAAACCTTTAACGAGATGGGGGTCATTGGCCCAGAAGCTGAAGTACAATACTTGTTACGGGTATAGCTCTGAAGAAGGCCACAGCAAGATGGCCGAAACGTCAGTACAATTGACCGAGACGTCGCTCATCCCGGACAGCCAAGAATGCATAACACGTGTTACAGGTTCTTTACAATTATACAATCCAAATGATATATAATACATTAAATGTCATTGTTAAAATTAATATTACTTTCCTTTTGGATGCTCGGTATAATCTCCAATTGTATAGAAACAGTAGTGCAGCAGAAAATATTTTACTTGGGACTTAAAACTTTTGTATTGAATTTAATCGTTTAATGTCATTTGGCAAGGTGTTGTAAAATAATGTACATATATTATATGTGGATTTTTTGTAGTGGGCTGTTGATATTGATTTGTAGTTACCTGATGAATATGATTACTACGTCGAGTGTTGTAGTTTAGACAATAGCTTTTGGTGAAAATATATTCCCGTACTTAAATCATTTTTGACAAAAACCACTGATTCATATATGAAAAGACAAGATAATCGTAACATACCTAGATTGATAAAAAGAGGCTTATAAAAATCATGTGGGTGGGGTTTGCTTTTTAATCGTACAATTCTTTTTTGTAATTTAAAAGTCTGAGAGCTATAAGATGTATTTTCCAGAATATTATGCCATATCTCAGGCGGGAGTGAACATTCGCGAAATATACACATCGAGCAGTTTGTAGGCTGACTGAATTTGAAAGAATTCTGAAAGCATTGCATAAAGAACTTAATTTAGTGTTCAATTCATTTAAATAGACGTTCCATTTTAGGTTTGACTGAATTGGAAGTCCTGAAAATTTTGTTACCTTAACATCAGTCAATGGCACACTGTTCATTCTCAGTGAAGTGCAAAGCTGTTTATTTGAAATGGAAAACTGCATTGAAACAGTTTTCTTTTCGTTAACTATTAATTTGTTATTAAGAAACCAATATTTATTTTTTATGAAAATATTTTGTTTTTACATAATTTCTTGGATTGTGAACAATTACATAATGTTATGCGGTTTGTAATGGGATTGATATGTGTTAATTTGGAGAGAAATTGTGGTATAAATAGTATTACAACCATTACTAAAGAAGAGAAAGTACGCGCTGTTTTAGCACTCATAGTATTTTCATTTAAACCGACACAGCGCACGTAGTACATAATTCTTGCCAAATAATAATAATAATAATAATAATAATAATAATAATAATAATAATAATAATAATAATAATAATAATAATAATAATAATAATAATAATAATAACCGAGCGAAGTGGCTCAGTGCGTAGCGCGCTGACTTCGTAATCGGGAGGTCCGGGTTCGATTCCCGGGCCGGCCATCCTGACCGGGGTTTTCGTGGTTTCCCTCGGTCATAAGGCGAATGCTGGGATGGTTCAAAAAGTCCACGATCATCTTTCACCTTCATCCAGCCCATCCCACCCACCACACTTCAAGGCGTAACAACCTTGTCGTAATCCAAGGATACAGCTGAAAAGCTGATCCTGGCAGAATTACACACGTTTATCGTGTAGCGTGGTCAGTAATGGCCTATACGCCAATAATAATAATAATAATAATAATAATAATAATAATAATAATAATAATAATAATAACAATAATAATAATAAAATAAAAAAATCAGAACGCAGCAGCGGTCGAGACAGCCGTCGGCGCACACCCACGCGCTGCGCAGGCATCGCCGCAATCTAAAGGCCCATTCACAATGTATACGTAAACATAAGCATAGCGCGTAGACATAAACATTAACATAAGTTAGTGAGATATACTATAACATAAGTTATAGAGACTGAAGTATTCACGATGTCTAACCTGAACATAAGCAAAATTTTCTAGCGGCTGTGGGACATTCTGGTTTACTATTGGTTGGATGTGAGAATCGATTTCGAGGTATCGACTGTATCCATGGCCCATACGGTGTCCTTCTATCGACTTCGCTCCAATTTTGATTCTCGACTTTGAGTTACCGTTCTGTGATTGGTTCATTTCTTAGGTCTTACTAAAGCATAAGCACATAAGTTTGAAGCTTGCAAGCTTTTAAGTTAACGTCTTACGTGTTATGCTTACGTTAACGCATTGTGATTGAGTTGTATGGACGTAGTCCCACCTTTTATGTTAACGCCATGCTTCTGTTTGTTTGCATTGCGAATTGGCCTTAATCTACTGCATCCTGGCGGATGAGCGCCACCCTAACGTAGGCCAATTATCCACAGGTCAATATTCTCCTGATCTCAAAGCATTTTGCCCTGAGGAAGGTCACATAATGGCGGCCGAAACGTTGGCATCAGTTTTTTCATAAATGTTATTATTGCATCTGTTACTATTCATAAATATGTGGTGCAAATGATTAAAACATTTGAAAATATTTCTATAAATCTAAGTTTTTATGTATCAAATATTATTGCATACGGTGTCCTTCTATCGACTTCGCTCCAATTTTGATTCTCGACTTTGAGTTACCGTTCTGTGATTGGTTCATTTCTTAGGTCTTACTAAAGCATAAGCACATAAGTTTGAAGCTTGCAAGCTTTTAAGTTAACGTCTTACGTGTTATGCTTACGTTAACGCATTGTGATTGAGTTGTATGGACGTAGTCCCACCTTTTATGTTAACGCCATGCTTCTGTTTGTTTGCATTGCGAATTGGCCTTAATCTACTGCATCCTGGCGGATGAGCGCCACCCTAACGTAGGCCAATTATCCACAGGTCAATATTCTCCTGATCTCAAAGCATTTTGCCCTGAGGAAGGTCACATAATGGCGGCCGAAACGTTGGCATCAGTTTTTTCATAAATGTTATTATTGCATCTGTTACTATTCATAAATATGTGGTGCAAATGATTAAAACATTTGAAAATATTTCTATAAATCTAAGTTTTTATGTATCAAATATTATTGAAGGAACAATCAGATTCGATATATGGTGTCAGACTGTATTATACTTCTAATTTAAAACTCCCTTAAGACTGGCCTGGTATTTAATTTTTACCTTTCCCCCACCACTGCATTTATTTAAAGACTTTCTTTCAACTCCTTTTTTCTAATAATTCATAAATCATCACTTAAACTGTCCCTTCAGAGATTTACTACTCGTACAGAATCTTAAAATTACTTTGGCAACCATAAAAGAAAATTAAAGTTTTGATTTCATTCTCCTTTAAGTATTTTTTATTTATTTAAGGGTAAAATATGTCATATTAATAAAAATTTTAATAAAACTGCCTAGAAATGAAAATGATTGATCCAGAAGCTGTGCACATCTTTGGGTGCTGCAGAGACATACTAGATCCTTCTTGTTTTTAACTGAACCTTTAAGAATTGGGGTCTTCTTTTTATGTCCGTTTATAACACCTTCTTCATCCATCATTCGTTCTATTTGCGATTGATCTGAAGCATCCAACAGTTCAACCAATATATCTCGCACAGCACAAAATTTTCCACAAATGTTTAAATGCTTATTTTCCAGTTGAAAAAGGTTTCAAATGAATCTCGTGAAATGAAGAGCAGTTTTGCAAATTCATCTTCTAATCTAAAATTCAACTTCAATTACATACCTAAAATTGTTTATTGAGTTAATTTGATTTGATTTATTTTCATTTTTTTAAAAAGTAAAACTGTATGTGATATATGGAGGAGAAGTATAATCTGCATATGAGAGAGAAAGCATAGGCTTCTGCTGTTTGAGTTGGTAACTATTTGGCTATTCAGGAGATGCTGTGTTTTGGGCTCCTTTGTGGAGGGAGGTCACAGAATGGCAGCCAAAACCTGTGCCTTGGACACATAGTCTCCCAGATAGCCAAATAGTTTCTATAATCTGCACACATTTTCTTGAGCTTCAAAATCTCTATTGTACTCTTTTAAATATAGTACATAGTTGAATAATGAATAAAAGGACCAACAAAATGTGGTCATCAAGATTTGAAAAATATAAATTTTCACTCCCAGCAATAGAGAACGTATTTGCACTAGTAAACAAATGAAAATTTGATTTTATAGAACTGCTAAATAGCAACTCGCATTCCAGCTCTTCTTGTAACACAAAAGGAAGAGCTCAACATAATGTGTGCATAGAGAAGCTATATGTATGTCCAAAAACAAAACAAGGGATCATCTCAGCATTTACTCAATGGAAACTGGAGGAAAAAGACAATTGGTATGGAGGTCACTGATCCAGAACCTGAAGTACATTACTTGTTCATTAGGTATGGTATGTACTGGCATTACTTAGTCTTTTAGAATAATTCAGCATCAGTGTTCACTAATTCATTAAATATCATTGATAAATAATAAAATGAATATTGTTTTTCATTTTGGGGCTCAATCAACTTTGAGTCCTTACTTCTATGCTAAACTCTGCCTGGCAAACAGTGGTGGATCTATGAAGAGGCAAACCTAGGTGCGTGCCTAAGGTGGCAAATTACATAAATCTGCCACTGCTGGCAAATATTTTAATGAATAAAGATAGTTGACTTTAGCAATTGCTAAAATCCAGTATATTTCTGAAGGTTTTCTATCTGCAATAAAATGCAAAATCACGTTCAAATTGTGAAGTGATTGTTAATCTGTGATATAATTGCTAAATTACATTTTATGGTTACTTTGTGTTTGTTCTCTAACTAGGGATGTTGCTTCAACACCACCACAACAATGTTTGAAAACATTTAATTTGACAGTGGCGAACAGCATAGAAGCTGAATGATTTTTCAGTCAGTATAGTTTAATTGTTACTGACGGAAGAAATAGATTAAAGGAAGCCAACATTGAAATATGTTCTCAGTTAATTTTCCACTAATTGTGTTACGTATTGATAATACATTTATATAAAATGATTTCAGTAACAAACTACATAACCTTTTAAAGAATGTTGTTTCAATAAGCATTTACAAATTGCAAGACAATCCTTTTCCTCTCCTTTGAATAGTGTTATACAGAAGCTTATATTTCAATACAAGACAGGAATCATTCTATGAATTTAAAATTACTTCTTTAAATATTTGTTGAAGTTCACAAATGGTGAAATATAAAATTAGTTTCCCTTATTTCTTGATTGTAATTGGAAAATCTAAAAAGCATCAAAATAATTTTTTTTTTTAATCTCAGAGACCTCCCTTAACAACAGTATTCTTAGCAAATGCTCAAGAATGCTAAATCTTAATTTTTATAATGCAACAAAATGTGATTTTTTAAACTTTAAATGCTACATTCTACCATCACTATTAATAAGCTTTTTTCATGATAACAGCCAAAATATCAATTCCACATTAATATTACATTTCAATTGATGCAGCAACAGGAAATTTATACATTGCATTGTACTATAATGCAGGTTTGCTACCAATTTTCACTCTGGAACACGAAAATTCTCAATGGCACATTGCATAAATATTTAGTTTATTTAACAATTAAATATCACAATTAAGGAAATTGTAAATTAATTTCATTAATTTTTAAATAATAACTTTAAATTATATTTTTAATAGCAGTTGTCAAAAATGAATTATTTCAAAATTTGAATTTTCCTGAAAAAATTCTTATAATACCAGTTATTAAATGATGAGTATGTAATTATCTATGTTTTATAATGAAAAAGATTTGTGAGCTAATTGAAATTATTAGTATGTTTTTCTTCCTTACCTAAACACCTCCACTGGAGATAAAATTCAAGTCATCAGATCACTGACTAGCTTCATTTCAGTGAGAATTAAAGAAAATATCCAAGCAAATTTCAAAACAAAATCTTGCACAATAGCAAAATAGTAAAAACTTTTCAGTCTTTACAAGATGTGGGGAATGCTTCCTTTGAATCTGTTTCTATACAATGTTTATTGTGTTACTGTTTCTATACAATTAGAGACTATTCCGAGCGTCCAAAAGAAAAGTAATATTAATTTTAACTATGAAATTTAGTGTATTATATACTGTTTAGATTGTATAATTCTGAAGAACCTGCAACAAGTATTGCACTACAGCTTTTGTGTCAATGAGCCCTATCTCGATCAGGTTATTGTCCAGTTTCCCTGATCCTAGAGCAAATGCTGAGATGATCTCTTGTTTTGCTTCTGGGCATTAATGTAACTTCAAATTAGCTTCTCCCCTTAATATGTTGCATACAGTTTTGAACTGTTTTTGATGTAAATAAATAAATGTTAAATTTGAATCTCTGTATTGTCTCGAGTATTGTGCAAAATGAAACCAAGCTGGCAAACAATTGGCCTCTTTATTCATGATTGTTCCAATTTCAGCTTGTATCTGAGAAAATAATTAATGAACCCAATTTTATCAAGGATCTTCATGGAACAGCACAAAACACATAAGCAAATTCCCACTAACTCTACAATTATTTTAAAAAATGATTTCAGTTACTGTACATGAAAAGTAGCACTACATTTACTCTAAAGTGATGACCCCTATACCTGAATTATAAGTTTTGCATATATGTAACAATTCAATGGCCAGCCTCAGTAAAATTTCTTTTAAACCAAAGTATTATGTTCCTGCTAACTTTTTAGGAAGTTAGGTTGTTTTTAGGAAGGCCCCTGAAACCGTTTTGATAAATCTTCATAAAATTCTGATTTGTCATTGATGATATAGGTCATATTAGCAATAAGATAATTATTTCTTATTCTCCTTCCTGGTGGCATTGTCCACATTTTAACAATTATAATTTCAGTGTTATTTCAATCTTTTTAAAAATTTGAGCTTCATTAAATAAAATTCAGTTTTAACAGCAGCAGGAAAAATCCTTTTAGGTTTTCCCTTGTTTTCCAGGGTAGAAAAAATGATGAGTATTATTCGAATGATTATTCCACTAAAAAAAGGAACAGTAATAGTGTTTGACATCTGTTAAACTACAATTAGAGTGGTGTATATCAAAAATTGTTTTTTCCATCCAATTCCTCTTACCAGAATATTCCAGGTATTACATTTCCTTGTCAGAATGCACTCATGAAAATCATCTATTAAGATAGCAAGTAATTCACTGAAATAACTCCAATCTAACAACAATGAAATTACACTTTCAAGTGCAAGTTTATACGCTAAATTGAATACCTGCTTCACTTACCAGCAAGTCTAAAACGAAGCCCAAGAAAAGCTTACTTCCAATGGAAAGCCAGTTGCTATTAGTGATGTAGAAACAATCCAAAAAGTGATAATCTAAGCAAGCAGATACAAGGCTGTTGCATTGATCAGCAAGCCAGAAATCAGCAAAACTAACATGAAAAAATGGAGCTTCTAGAATACGAGCTGACAGAAAAATTTAGAAGGCAATTTTATAAGTAGCCCTAATTGAACAATTCTGATGTAATCTCACTTGTCCGAGGTTGAAAACTCATAATAAATTCCTTTTCATAACCTAAATTAAATTCTTGTATCATATCTCTGAACAATTTCAAAGAAATTGACAGAAAAAACTCATACTTGAGAGATAAATAATTCTCTTTTAATCAGATGCTGTTTAAAGTATTTAAAAAGGAGACATGTTTTCAAAAAAATAAAGTAAAATAAAATAAAAAATAAAAAAAATTCCATCATTTCTACAAATTTCAAATTTTTAGTTGTCATGAATTATGTCCAACACTTTTTTAAGAACTTTAAATCTAATGAAAATTATTTGGTAACTGTAATGTCGATTTTCTTTTAAAAAAGCTAATGTTTTCTTCAATTTTTTGAAGGGGTGGGGGAATCCAGAGCTCTTGTGACTTTGTTTCAATTTACACCTGACGTCAGCTACATGGTTAATTTCTGTGCCCTGGGCAATTTAGCTATGATTTCATTTTGAGTTTTCAATGGAAATACATGATTTAGGGTTTCCCTGATATTGGAATTTTTTTTTCAAAACATTCGTCCATTTGTTTGCCTGTCAGTCAGTCTGTACGAGAAAAACTATCCCACACATCAGTTTGAAACCGATGGCATCTTGTACTATTGTCTTTCCTCTTTACGTCTATAAGTATTTTGTCGTCATTTGATTTTAAGACAGTAGTGAAAATGGGATTAAAAAACACACGTTTTCAATTTTTTATTTCGCAGAAAGTAACAGTGTTATGGGATATTAGGGAAAATGCAGTTAACTTCATCCAACAACGATACTAGTACATTGTAATTATGATATTTGTTGAAGTTCAAAAATAATTCCATTTGCATATCTATTTATTTCTGACTTTCTTTTTAGAAATAAACTGTGGTCAAAAAATTATGAAAAGTAATCTGGTTCAGAGAAGTCTTCATTTACAGGAAATACAGTTTTACGGTTTTTATCAATGGTAATTCAGATTGGTGATCAATTTCAACACAATTCTAAAAGAAATGAAAACTCTTGAATTTGCAAAGACTTACTAATAGGTTCAGTCATACCTTTATCACTAGAGGGCAGATTTTGATGACCTAAATCATTGCCAAAAATGATCAATAAAATGCTCTTAAAATGTTTCAAAATGATCAAAAAACAAAGGAAAAAGATGTAAAAAGGTTGATCAAAACCACTTCAGATGAACAACTCAAGCTGTTTGATATGTTACTGCTGAAATTGAGGCTTCTTCCTTTTGTTTAAGTGAGCTCAGCTTGCAAACTTTGGATTTGGACAGTTCTTTAAAAGAAAAAGTCTGCCTTTATTTATCATGAAATCGGCAAACTGATAATGCCACCAATAAGCGTCACAGGAACCTTAGATTACATAGTTGTCGTACTAGCTGACATTACTGTACTTGAGCAAAGAAACTGAATAGGCTTCTCAGGAATTCTATGGTGAACAGTTGTTGCTCCTTGTAAATATTCTTTGAAGCAAGCACCGTTACAATGGTATTAAAATCGATGAAATCAGTGAAAAATGCATTAAAAATGACATAAAAAGGTAAAAAATGGTTTACGAGTCAAAATCGACAATAAATGCAAAGAAATGACAAAAAATAGGTCATTTAATTTCTTCATAATATAAAATGAATTGAATCTACTAAACAGCATTGTTCTAACGGGAAAAGTAAAAAATGACATATTTATTAAAATCCACCCCTTAATTATCACTCTCCTCAATACTGTTTTCAATGCTCAAACTAGTCAACAGTTCCAGAAGAAAATCGTCAGAAGAAACCAATTTTGATCAATTATTAAAAAACTCGTGAAATTCTAATGTTTGAGTTGCTGTGAATTTTAGGGAATAAGCCAATTAGGAGTTTTGGTAAATAAAATTTCAGGGAGGAAACAGTTACTTTAGGTCAACTTCAATGATTGTATCTCAATTCTTTTTCACTCCAAAAATTGAATGGTTTCTGTAATTTCTCACCAGCTTTAAAAGTAGAACCCCATAGAATTTACCTTTCATGCATGGTAGTTGCCTGATGAATAAACAACAGGCTCTCGTGATCCAGAAAAACAAAAGAAGCAGAAATTTGGCAGGGGACTATTACTAGGTGTAATTTACAATGAGAACTTCTACCTTTATTAAAATTAGTATCAGAAAAAGAAATTGACAAGCATCATAAGATTTGAGCTATCAACTTTATATTTGAAAACATTAGTATTGATAACTTACCAATACTTTAAGTCCAAAAGTAAGCTTCATCGTGAAACACATGAAACAGACTTATTAAAAATTACAACATTATTGCATTCTAAACCAGTGGAATGGCAAGAGCTTCACTATATAAGAAGGCAAGCAAATACAATATGTATACAACTCCAAAAATGGCAGCAAGTTCCATGAAATGTTCTGATAAATGGTAGCAAGGATCTAGTTCAAAGATGAGGACATGATATACTCCTGAAGACCGCCAACCAGAAACATTAATTCCCATTTGAAACAAGAATTCTATGATAAGCAATGATCCTTGATAGTCTGAAGGCTTGTCTTAGGGTATCTGGACCTTCTTTATCATTATCATAATCACCATCATCTGGTGTTTCATGGAATATGGCTGAAAAACCAAATGTCGGAAATATGAGGCAGTGGATATAAAGCATTGTATTTGTTATTCTTCAATGTTATGATAAAAACTAGAAAAGTACTATTTGCTTATGAAAAAATACGTGCATTAGATGTTCATTAAATAAACAAGAACCATACGAGGATTGACAAGGTCATGTCGAAGTGAGAAACATAATTTTAACTTACTGCACTTTGACATCCAATTCTGCATTTATCTCTCTCACTCTTTTTAGCTTGCTCACTACCTCCTTTTTCCCTCCTTTTCACACCCTCTTCCTCTTTCTCATTCCCTTCTTCTCACACTCTTGTCCCTTTTGCTGCCACCCTTTCTCTCTATCGCTCTCCCTTCTGCTTACATCCTCCTTCCCTTTCACTCTCTCTTTTCTTTTTCCCCTCCCGAAAGAAAGTTTCCATGTAGGACAAGGATTTACTTTTCTTAACATTCTTAAGTAATACAAGTATTTTGGTTCTAAAACTAGGAAATTGAAAAAATGAGAAAATTTCAAAAAATTTACTTTGGGCAGCGATAGATGGCCATTGGTATAAGGATGGAACAAAACTGAAAACCTAGATCAGACCAAAGAAATTAAAAGAAAACTAACTAGAACGAGAAAGTCTATGCCATTCTGTAGCACCACTTGTTTTCTTGGAAGCTATGTTTCCTGTGTTCATTACAAGGATAACTGAATTATCTAGCATTTATTTTTTTTGTGTGTGGATGAGGAGCAGAGCCTTTAGTTCAATATAATTGAAGTTCATTGCATTAGAATTCACTAAATCTGAGCTGACTGTATATTGTACATAACTAGACTGAAACTTTTAAGACCCAATAAATCCCTAAAATAGTTGGGCAAAAAGACAATACTGCTGAAATAAGCAAAAAAGGCAAAATAAAATACATTCTTTCTAAGAATAAATTCATGATCATAGCTTAACATAATAGTATAGAATATACTATTAACAAGTTTTAATAAAAATAAGATAAACATTTTTCACAAAAAGACAATATTGGTGACAAAATATTTAAATATTTTGAACGATTTTATTGCCCTAAAACAACAGTATTTGCTTAAATTTTCTGTTGTAGTTTTCTGTCTTCTGTCAAACAAAATACCCTTCAATTGAAAGTAGTCTTAAAGACTATGGAAGTTACTGGAGCAAATCTTAAATACAATTCGTCACAGAAATCTATTTCTACAGTAACTGAATTGTCACAACCTAGAATTTTCGAAAATTCAAAGTTTTTGTTAACCGGGATTTTCAGGTAACTCTCTCACATTTTTCTTTTACCAATAATATTTTTTCCTCTGGCACTTTCTGAAGCTGATATGCAGCATTATTGACAAGTTACAATTTTATGCTTCCCCTTTCTTTAAGGGGAGAAATGGTATTGGTAAAAAAACAGAAAGAGACTGTAATAAAAATTATATCATTTTATAGTTTCTAAAGAATCAAGAAGTTTCTTTTCGGATCAGACTGGCAATGATACATCTTTGAGTGTTAACCACAGCACACATATTGCCTTCGTTTAAATGAACATAAATATTTACTCAATTACATTTTTGCTTTAATGTACAGGAAAATGTATATTTTCTTAAAATTTTTTCTGGCCATTTCATAAATTTTAATTTCCTGTATAGCTTAAGAAAATTGTGTGATCGTTCTATTACTTCCTGGCTGTTATTGTTTGACGTTCTCTCCGTTTACGAAATATTATTAATTTATTTTCAGTTCGGATTTTCTTTAT